>CM060943.1:623113171-625613171 GCA_030765085.1 Allium cepa | reverse complement strand
TGATGTGGACGTATATATGTTCTCTTTCACCAATTCAAGCAAAGGACCAGTTCCTCCTAAAAAGTAGCATAATACATAGCCATGATATGAAGCAAAATGGGACACATTCAAAAGTAGCTTACGTATGAATTTGGACCAATTCACATATAAAAGTATTTCAAGCAATGACGTGGCAACTTGACTCTTCACCAATTCAAGGAATGGACCTAATCAGTACAATTATCTTGGCAAATACTAAGAATAGAACCGGTCCTATTGCTAAAAAGATGGACTGATTTTAGGGGCTGAGGCCTATATATACAACATTATACAGCACCTTCAGACCATCTCTTACCTCATCACTTTTCTTGAAGTTTAGATTTAAATTCAGCACTGTTTTTATTTTCGAACAGAATACGTAGGATTGTTGATTAGATTTAGCAATTTATTTATTCTTGTTCGTACTTATTTTCTGCACTCTTTTCAGTTAGTTAATAATTATTTCAGTTGTTTGCTCCGTTATCTTCTTTTCCGCAATTTCAATTTCTATTCTGATTTTTTTTTTACAATTCTATATTTTGGTTGCAATTTCAATTAGTTTCGAAATCGATTCGGAGTATATTATTGTTTTTATTTTCTATTCAAAATTCACCGTCGAATTCGTTTAACACGCCTAAGATTTAACTATGGATTTTAATTGTTTTAAAATACAATTCCCTGTGTTCGACCTGCATACTACACGCCTGTGTGCTTGCAGAATTTATTAAAATTTGTGCTTTTCTAATCAATAGAAAAGTCGCAACAGGTTGTAATAGAAATTAGTTTGTTTTATGAGAAGCTTTGTTCAACTACCTTAAAAGCTGATTGTCTACATAAACTTGAGGAAGAAATTCCTTTACTGCTCTGCAAACTGGAGAAAATATTTCCTCTTGGTTTCTTTAATGTAATGAAGCATTTACCTATTCATCTTCCGTTTGAAGCATATCTTCGAGGTCCTGCGCAATATGGATGGATGTATCCGTTTGAAAGGTATTAATATTGAGCTAATAACTTTTAGTTTAACCACGTGTAATAAAATTTAATTATAATTGTTCTCAACAGGTACTTAAATCATCTAAAGAAAAAGTGAGATAAAAAACATGAGTTGAAGGTTTGATATGAAGCTTATATATCGAAGAAGAAGCTTCGTTCTTTTCCTCTCTTTATTTCAGTGACCATATGAACTTATCTTTTGAAAGTGCTTGTGAAATGATTAAGGCATTGAAGAAGATTCTTCTGAATCAATTCTATCTTTTTTTAGACAACAAGGACGCCCTGTTGGAAAATGTGTGGAAGTATGGTTAGACGATAGAGATTACCATGTAACCCACATATATGTTCTTCTTAACTGTGCAGAAGTTGTGTCATTTGTTAGGTACTAATGAATAATACATCTAAAATTATTTAGTTGAATAATACATGTGTATTAATTATAATGCAATATATTATCATATATGTAGTATTTATGAATCACAGCATCCAAACGGGGATATCAGCAAAAAAATTCTACTTGGTTTTCGAACCATGTATATGATCCGGTAAATTGTGTGGTCGACGAAGGATTGGAACATCTTGCGATGGAAGAAAAAAGAAAAGTCAAGACATATCCAATATTCTTTATTAATGGATACAAGTTCAACACCAAAGAATACATGGCTGAAGAATTAACTAACAATATCGGTGTATATGTTAAAGGTAGTGATGATCCAAATGATTACGTAAATGACTTTTACGGCGCGTTAACTCAGGTTGTACAATCAACATATTTCACCAAACCTACAGAAGAAGTTTATTTGTTTAAATGTAATTGGTTCAGTAATGTTCTAGGTTATGGAATCAACGTGCACCGAAAATATAATATTATTGAAATAAAACATACATCACGTTATCATAAGTACGATCTTTCTATACTAGAAAACATGCCCTACATGTTTAGAATGCTCCTTATCCGTCTTTAAAAGGAGATAAAGCAGGCTGATCGATGGTTTTTAAAACGAAGGCAAGATTTACGTTTGATGGAAAGAATATTTTAGACGAACAAGCGTACCAAGCGGATATCAAGGAAAATGATGAATTTGCAATAACAGATGATCAAACCGATTTAAGACCTCTAAATGATGAATCAAATGTATTAGTAGAAGCATTCGAGACCATAGAGGAAAATAATATAGAGGATGAGACATAGTCTGAATCAGAAAACGACAAGGACTAATTTAATACCATACATGTTGAAAAAAGGTAATTTATGGGAGTATTGATATTACACTTTTTTTGCATGTTACATGCGATTATTGATGTTAAATCTTGATATGCTTACTCATAATTGAATGATATATTCTGCCATAATAAAATAATATGTATGTCTTACGTATTACAAATGTCAATTTTTAGGCGGCGGAATCCTTCATAGACTGTTCTACCTCTGGATCTCAGAGAGGGACGGGTCACGGCGGTGGTGATGGCAGTGGACCTTCACAGGAGGCGCCGTGTACGGTAGTTAGATCACTATCGAAAGCCAACGGCTCGCGAGTATTAAATTTACTTCAGCATTGTAAATATTTTGTATGATATATTAGTCATGATTTGTCCGTATCATATTTAATGCAGGGATTTTGAGCTTGAGCCTTCTAATATTGTGCTCAGCATATCGAAGCAGGAGCACCTGAGTCGCATGTCTGCATGCTGGTTGAAGTGGAACAGGACTCAGACTATGTATGGGAGAGCATATGATAGGACTTTCTGTTAAGCGCGTAAAATTATATATCATTATACAAAATCACTTTACAATTTCCTGACTAAGTATAAATGTATAACTTATATTTTTTTCAATATATATATGTAGGGGTAGTAGACTTACAAGAAGAGGACTTGTCCCTTTGCCAGCGTCATTGAAACTCAAAAGTGGCAAAGAATTTATACGGATACGATGTCTAGCATAAGAAAATATGGAAAGAAGCTACAATGTTTGGACGCCAGCGTTTGGGATGTTTGGATCCATGGTGGGGTAGCAACGAATTCAAGGTAAGTCTATCAGATATCACCTTAATTTATTCAGCTCGGAATATATAATTTATACTTGTAAAATATGATCTTAATTTTTAATTTGCAGACAGAGTCGGACAGAAACTCTGCGAACAGACAGAAAAATCCTGTCACACACCGTGGTGGCTCAAAATCATTCCAACACCATCATGATGACCTGGTAAATTAATTAATTGTAATTACGAACAGTTATTATATTTTTAATATAAATCTGTATGAACAACAATAATATACACTATTTATTGTAGGAAAGAGCGCCGGAGGTGGTTCCATCTCGTATATGGACGTTGATGTGCACGTAAATGTGCATATTTGTACCACCATATTTATTCTATTTAAATTAAATAAATGATCATATTGGGTATTTTAACTTGTTTAAACCAAAATTCATATTATTTTAAATTGTCACATATTCATCTTCATCCAAGGGCAAAATGGTCATTTGTGTGCATATATTTCTTTGAGAAAAATTAATTGAAAATCTGTATATATTTGTAGGAATTTAGCTTCTCATATTAGTGGGTTCATGAAGAAACATGCATGCACAAAATGGATATAAAGGAATGAAGATGGAAATAATTTAAAGTGAAGATCATGGAGGACCCCACCTACCCACTACCTTAATGTACAAATTAAAGGCTAATGCACATGCTTTTGGACTTAATGGTTTCATGTACATTTAATGGGGGATTAAGACATGTTAATGGTTACTTGGCCTCCACACTTCCTAACGGGAATTTTGGGTATTCCTCAAAAATATGAATTAGGGTTTCATACATGTATAAATACCCATATGTTTCATGTAACATGATCTCCTCTCTTAGTCTCTCTTAGGCCTCCTTCTCTTCATTAGTTTAGAGAAAATAAAAGAAAGCTCTCTTTCTCTTTCCATGGTTACTTAGCCATTTTTATTTTATGTAATCTTTTTTATTTTATGCAATTTAATACATGCTCATTCCTTTTCATGTTCATTTACTTTTATGTTGCAGTGTAGATCTCTTTTCTTTTATGCAAGTTAATTAGTTTATCTTTTCATTTTTCTCTCTTTTTCCTCTTCATTTTGCTTTCATGTTATTAGCTACATTTGTTAATAAAATGACAAATATGAAAAGCTAAACCCCTTCAATTTAGGGGTAATGAAGCTCTCTAATTAATGTAGCTTCAACATTTTGTCAATTCATGCTCTCTTTTTGTGCTTAATGATGATGATGGAAATGGTTTACTAGTTGTTTTTGCTTTGAATTTTGATAGCCTATATTGTTGACACCAAATAGGCTATGCTTAAACAATCACTAACACTAATTGCCTCTTCATCAAAATATGATTATGGCAAAAGAAAGTGATTTGAAATTAAAATTTGATGGTCTATGTTTCTAATCAATAGTTAATAGGCCATACTTAAAATAGATTTTATTTTCATTTTCTTTGTCAAGTTACACGAAAGTTAGTAAGTGTTTTAAAGGGTGTGTTATACTTTGATGGCTTATGTTGGCTAATCAATAGCTCAAATATGTCATACTTATGATAAACACATCAATTAAAACACTAATGACCATAAAAGAGAGATCATGATTTCATGTGTTGAACTACATGATCTAGAGAGTGGATTTATTGTCTAAATTGTCATTTAACTCTTATATTTGCATTTCTTTTCTTTTTGTTAGTTAGGTCATATTCTCATTTTCTAGCTTAAAGACACTCTCGACTTTGGTATAATTTGATTGAGTAGGAAATTTAAATCAATAATTCCCTATGGATCGACCCGTATTCGCCGCGTGCTACATTCATACACTGTGCGCTTGCGGTATAAATTTTATTTCAAAATTCGTTCGACGGTTTTCTAAACCGATAGAATTTCCGTCGACGAACAATTTTTTGACGCCGTTGCCAGGGAATTTAATTCGATTTTGATTTTCTATTCTTCGAATTATTTTCTTTTGATTTTGTGTGTTTGTTTGCATTCGTAAAAAAAACATTGTGTTTGTGTGATTGTTGCTTTGTGTGTTTGTTTGCATTTGTTGCTTTTCCATTTGCATTTGCTGCTTTTCCATTTGCATTTGCATATAAAAAAAAGCATACAATGTTTTATTTTAAAAACAAATATCATTCACTTCACTATTCTCTGTTTACATTTTACAGTTCTATTTACATTTTGCTGTTCTCTGTTTTCCCCTGTACAAACATCAGCAATTTGCATTTCTTCTTTGTCTACATCTTTACTGACTTGCATTTCAAATTTTCCCAGTGCATATCATTCCACCACTCCTAACCATCATATCACCCCATTACTGCCTGCATTCATCCTATCATCTTGTACATTGTTGAATTCCTGCATTCCGCAACTCACCACCACCATTATCACGCCACTGGATTTGACTGTCTTACCACAGCAACTCCTTGCCATTCAACATCATACTCCATATCAAACTTGCACTGCAAATAACAATCACTTCCCCACGGCACAACTTCAACAATCACCATATATCACCTCACCATCAATCGCTACTTACAAAACTTGCCAATACAACCTGCAGTGCAACACCATTCTCCATTCTCCACCAAACAAACAAACTTCTTCTGCCAATGTAAAACTACAAGCATTTCTGACATCTATAACTACTCCATCTTCCTTCACTGACTTACAAGTCCACTGCTCCTTACCCCCCCCCCTTTCAAACAACTCACTGCTGCTGCTCTGCATAAATCAACCACTTCCTGTCATATATATTCAAACTTCCTCCACTAACATTCAACTGCTCTCTTGCCTGTACATTTCAAATCATCATCACTGCACTTCCAATTCATCCCCCTGACATCCACCACTTCAAACACCAAACAACCTCCTTGTCCACAGCCTTCTTTCCCATTGCCAAAACAACTGATCTACTCTGCAATTCATATACCATTGCCAGAAATTCACTAGCACTTCTCAACATTCAAACAATCCACAACCATAAACTACACTTGCTTCGCTGTCACACCAACATCCCTCTCTGCTTTTCTGTTACACCAATAACCCTGTCTGCCCATCACTTCAACATTTCCACTGCACTCTCTACCTCCACCATCTACATTCAACTCTGCAGTCCCTCCCACAAAAACAAACCCATCAACTTGCATCTCCTCTGTCACAATCACACCGCTACATCATTCAACCAGTCCACTGACTGCCTCTCATCTCCAAACAACAACAACAAAATTGTGGTTTCACTTCGATTTTCAAAACCGTGCAACAGCACACACACTCTCTGGCAGTTCACATCTCAATTCTAACAGCCTGCCCTTTCTTGCCACATCCAAACACCTTTGCTTATAACTGCTGCGATCATTTTACATCCCACTGCCACCATACTTTCATTTCATTTCACTTCCACTCCCCCTTACAAACCATCACTTCTACTGACGTACCTTGCACATACCCTATTGCAAGCATACATACGGTGTGCACTGATACACACAGCAGCCTATTTCCTTCACATCACTTCACTGTCTGCCCTTTCTGCAACCACCTTCACAACACACTGCCTGCTACCTGCAAGTTCACTACCCACTGCCGCCTCATTGTGGATTTGCAGTCATCGCTAGTCAAAGGAAAAAACAAAAAAAAGAAGAAAAAAAAACCATCATCTTGTTCAACTTCCATCGCCCCAACACCATCCAAATCCCTAATTGACTGCAATTGAACTCACTGCGCCTCAACTGAGTCACCGCGACCATCTAACGAAACCAAACCATCACCGTAGCTTCAACAACCCAGTCAAACCGAACACGCCTTCAACATCAATCGCCTCGCCTTCATCGAAACTTACGATCGAATAACCTCCCCTCTATCGTACGAACAAGTTTTTGAAATCGGATTTGGGAATTTTTCGATGTTAATTTTTTTTCTTTCTGTTGGTTTTGTGATGTTGATTTTCATTTTAGGAGGGTGACTTGCGGGTTTAGGTTCGTGGCTTGCAAGTCAATAGGAGAGTTAAAAAAAAAATTGTTTGGGCCAGGCTAGGCTTGTTTTGTGAATTTTGTTTGAAATTTCATTTGTAAATTTGTTTTATTATTTTGTTTTGTTTCTTAAAAAAAAAGGGTCTATCCTTTGTAAAAAAAAGTTTGTTTTCACCCAGTTTTGTTTTGTTTCATCCTTTAAAATTTTTTTTGTTTTAACTTAATTTGTTTTGTTTTTCATTTATTTTAGTTTCTTCTTCAATTTTTTTTAAGTAAAACCCTACTTTTAAGTTTCCTTTCAAAAAAAAAAGTTGTATATATCTTGCTTTATTTCAGGTTGCCAAAGAAGAATTACAGAAAGAGCAGAAGTTCTTGTTAAATAAATTGCTTGATTTGAAGGGCTTACCGAAAAAAAATAACTGCTTGCTTGCTTATAAAATTTTATGCTTTAGTTGTCTTGCATTGTTGTTTGCTTGCATTTTAAGACAAAAAAAATTAAAAAAAAAATTCAAAATCAAAAGCAAAAACAAAAACAAAATTTCATTCTAGTTGCATTGTTAATACACGTTTTATTTCAGCTTTGCATTTCATCTTAGAATTTGATTAAATAATAACTCACTTAATTGTATATTGACAGTTGCCTTCATTGAACAATTTAATTTCTTAGTGTCTAGGCTACGGCAGAGTAATAACCATTTATAAATATTACGGTGATTCGTAAATATTATAGTGGCTGTTCCTCTGAAGGTATTTAAACCTTCGGCTGCATTGCTACGGTGATTCGTGGTGCACCGATAACCCCTGCCTGTTACCTGGCTGAGAAATATTTTTGTTGATTTAAGACAGTGTGTGACTATACAATTTTGTGTTAATTTAGGATAAATCATTTGTAATTAACCCTTGCATTCATTTAGTTGCATTAGTTCATGCATATTTTTGAAAAAAAAAATCAAAATCCAAAACTAAAAAAATTGTAAATGTTTCTTAACTTGGTTTTTTTCATTTTCCTTTGAAAATTTTCAAATCCAAAATCCAAAAAAATTTAAAATCAAAAATCCAAAAAAAAATGAAAAACCAAAATACAAAAAAAAAATCAATTTTTCATTTTGAAAAATAATTCCTCTTTGTAAATATTTTTTTTTTCTTTATAAAAAATCCAAATATAAAAAAAATCTTGAAAATGTCCGAGTTTCCTTTTTCTTACTCACTTGAATTTAGTTGTGAAAATCAATATAATCCATATGAGTTCACTCCAAATTCGTATGGATATTTTAACAACAACTTTTGTTTAGACAATTCGAATTTTGAACCATAAAATTTCCAAAATAATGGTCAACCCTCAACTCTTGAAAATAGCATTTCGTCATTACTTGAACTTTCTACGCAACAAAATCAAAGTACAAATGAGTTGTGCAATTCATATTTGTGCTATAACTCGAATCAAGATTTTCAAAATAATCAAAATTTGAATTCTCTTCAAAATTCAAATGATTTCGAGTGTAACCCATGCCAATTCAATTTCGAGTTTCAAGATGAATTTCAAAATCAAGACGAAAATGTGAATCAATTTTCAAATAATTTTGGCAATGGGAATAGTTTCAATAATGATACAATTGAAAACTTTGATTATCAACAAATTCAAAGTGAAAATTTTCAAATTAGTAATCATGAATTTGATTTTGTTGAACAAATGGAAAAAGATAACGGGGATTTATTATTTGAAAAATACAAAACTTTTCGTGAAAATCATAATCAAATCTCAACTTGCGAAGAATCAAATAATAATCTACCATTTGCGAAATTGACAATTCTTGTTCTCAACAAGTCCAAATCGAAAATTTTCAAGTTAATAATTACAAATTTGACTTTGTTGAGCAAATGAATGACATGTACAATGATCACATGGATTTGGTGTTCGAAACATATTTGAATCAACGTGATAAACATACTCAAATTCCAACATGTGACAAGTCAAGTGATAATCCACCTTTTACCCAAATCGATGATTTTCAAATAACAACTTTCGAAATTGAAAATGAAGATCTTAACGAAGTTGTTGAAAATATGGTAATTGAGTTGGATTTCAATTCTTTTGAGGGTATGGAACCAAATTTAAAATTCGATCTTCCTTTTATCGGTTTCGAAAATTTGAATACAACAACTTTGGATTTTGAACTTGAGATATGTAATAAAGTTGTTGATAATCCAACAAAGGAAGACAAATTTAATGAACACGATTTTTTTGGACTTTTGGAAGACGAGTTGTTAAATTCCGACGGGGAAGATGAAAATCACCATCTTGACTTTGAAATCAATAACTTTGAAAGTGTTTTCAATAATAAACTTGAATTTCAGTTTGTGAAAATAAATGTGAATTTCAATCAATTGTTTTATTAACCCCAAAAATCATTGAAAACAAAACAACTCGTTCAATTTTTAATAAAACAAAATTTGTTTTTCCAAATCCACATTCAACTTCGAAATCTTTTACGATTTGGTTTTTCGTGCTTAAACTGTGTCTCTCACATTTGACGAGACAAATGAATCGGTTTTTAGAAGACCGTTTCATTTACTTTTTGACTCTATACTTTCTCATCTCTTGTAAATAATAATCTTTCATGTAAATATAGGATTTTCATTTTATTTTTCTCCTTCGACTTGGGTTGACTGTGGGGACACAGTCAATATCAAGTGTGGGGGAGTCTCGGCTTTATTTTTTTCTTTTTCATGGTGTATTTTTGCCTTTTCTTTTAAAAAAAATCCCAAAAATAAATTTTCTTTTGATTTATTTTTAAAAGAAACACTATCGGATAAATATATGGTTTTGGTTTATTAAATTGAAATTATTGAAAATTTATTTGTCTTAATAAAAATAAAAATAAAGTTTGATTATAAATAACAATGGTTTAACTAGTATATAGGAAGATTCATACGTGTTAATTGTGAAATACATCCTAATTGAAAATCTTTGTTTTAAAAAGTGGTTGATTTAAAGAAAAGATATAACATTTTTTTTTCCTTCTAAGTTAAATGGTGCTAAGATGATTTTGCAAAACTCTCTCTCTCTCTTAAAAAAAATAAAAAAATAATAACGTCCAAAGTATTCACTCTCATTTAAAAGTCCTCACTGTTATGCATGGGTGAATTACTTGGAATCTTTGATTATGTACTTTCATACTCATTTAAAAGTCCTCACGGTTACGCATGTAAGGAACACATGTAATAAAAAGAATAGACTTGATAAAAACCACCTACGGTCGATAGGTGTATGCACGAAAGTGTGTGCACTCGCCATGCTCTGTACTCCCCTCACATAAGCCTGAAAGGCAGTGCATGGGTGGTATATCTGGCCTCGGTTTACCTGAGCTAGGTGTGTAAATTTTCTTGCAAATAATGAGAGAGCAAGCAATTGAAATCCTAGCACTATTTTTACTTAGTTGATTTGATTTGTTATTGAAAAGAAATTAAAATACCACTTTTATAAACTTTGATAATCAACTAAGAATCCTTTTCATAATTATACTTTGTTATCAACCAAAATAACAAGTTAAACTATAGTCTATTTGTTATGATAACTTTGTTTTTATTAAAAAAAATTGACGAGTAAAGGACTAAAAATTTCAAGATGATAACCAAAACCTATATTTAACTTATTCGTGTCAATTTAAAAATAAATCCTTCATTTGTAAATATTTTCAAAAATTTGCATTCATCTCTTTGTAAATAAATCTTGTATTTTGTAAATATTTTCATCCTGCATTTGGATTTTGTGGGTAGTATCCGCTGAAAACCCTCACGAGACAACACTCGTCCTACTGGGGACACCCAGAGGTTTAACGGCTTGTTGCATACGCTCAATGCAATCGTGCTTCCTACGAAAACGGATTTATTTTAGTTTCCCTTTATTCGAGGACGAAAAAAAAGATAAGTGTGGGGGTATTTGATGTGCCCGTAAATGTGCATATTTTTACCACCATATTTATTCTATTTAAATTAAATAAATGATCATATTGGGTATTTTAACTTGTTTAAACCAAAATTCATATTATTTGAAATTGTCACATATTTATCTTCATCCACGGGCAAAATGGTCATTTTTGTGCATATATTAATTTGAGAACATTTAATTGGAAATTTTTATATTATTTTGTAAGAAATTACACTCAATTACAAGTGGGTTCATGAAGGAATATGCATGCACAAAATGAATACAAAGGAATGAAGATGAAAATAATTCAAAGTGAAGAACATGGAGGACCCCACCTACCCACTACCTAATGTACAAATTAAAGGCTAATGCACATGCTAAAAGACATTTAAAGCTTCATGTACATTTAAGTGGGGGATTATTAAAGCTAATGATAACTTGGCCACCACACTTCCTCCAAGGGCATTTTGGGTACTCTCCAAAAATATGCATTAGAGTTTCTAACTTGTATAAATACACCTTATGTTTCATGTAGCCATCTTCCTCTTAGTTAGTTAGTTTTGGTTTAGAAAATAAATAAAATCTCTCTTTCTTTTCATGGCTACTTAGCCATTTCTTCTCTTATGTAATTCTTTTTTTATGCAATGTTAATTATTTCTTTTTAATTACATGTTCATTTCCTTTTATGCAAGTAGTGTAGATTTTCCTTTATGCAATTAGAATAGTTTTCCATTTCACTTTGCTCTATTTTCCTTTTTTCTCTCTCATGTTGCAAGCTACATTTGTTCATATGATAACAAATATGAGAGGCTAAACCTCTTCAATTTAGGGGTAATGAAGCTCTCTAATCATGTAGCTTCAATTTAATTTGATGTTTATGCTCTCTTTTTGTGCTTAATGAGAATGATTGAAGTGGTTTAATGATGTTGTTTAGCTTTGAATTTGATAGTCTATGTTGTTTATAACAAATATGCTATGCTTAAACAAACAAAACACAAATTGCCTCTTCATCTACATATGATTATGGAAAAGAAGTGATTGTTGAAATTAAAATTTGATGGCTTATATTTCTAATTAATAGTTAATAGGTCATGCTTAAAATAAATTTTGCTTTCAACTTTGTTGTCATATTTTATGAGATTTAAAAGTGCATTAGTGGTTGTGTTATAGTTTGATGGTTTATATTGAGCTAATTAATAGCTCAAATATACCATACTTATGATAAGCACATCAACTAATTCACTAATGACAAGAAAAGAGAGATCATAACTTCATTTTGTTGATTTATGTGATCTAGAGAGTGGAAATTGCCTCTAAATTGTCTTAACACTCTCATATTTTTTATCTATTTTCTTTTGTCGTTTTTTTAATCACTCTCTTGACTTCGGTATAATTTGATTGAATAGAATTTTAAAATCATCAATTCCCTATGGATCGACCAGTATTCGCCACGTGCTACATTCGTACACCGTGCCCTTGTAGTTAATTTTATTTCAAATTCGTTCGACGGTTTTCTAAACCGATAGAATTTCCGTCGAGGAACAGACGTATTTGAGCATACCCATGCAGTTAGGCAGACAGACGACGAGGGATCAATGTCGTATGCCTAGCATGAGGATGATAGATCGTATGCTACGCAGTTAAGTATATTTTACGTTATAAGTTATTAATAATGATCATTCTACTTAAATAATTATAAAATATTATAATAATGTAATGTAATATTTATTTATATTTAATCATACGTTGCAGGAAAAAGTTATGCAGGCACGTGCACAGATGCTTGAACATTCTGGCTGGAAGTAGTTGACCATTGATGAGGAGGACGCGATCTTTGACTCTTTTATGGACCCCACCCAGAGAAACAGGCGCTACGGATACGACAATCAATCGGTAATTTATAAAAATTAACTACGTTGTAAAATTTGCTTAATTTATATAAAAGTTAACTTAAGCATTTTTCGACTTGTTTTTGTAGGCATCAGACATCACACTGGGCTTACCTAAAGGCTCAAAACAACGCGGAGATTAGTAAGCTTAAACAACGGATTGCACAGCTACACAGGAGCAGGACCGCCTTCGAGCGGTGCAAATGGAGCAGCTCAACCAACGTTTTGCCGAGTATATGGAGCGTCATGGTACATTCCCTTCGTTCGGTGGTTCCGCAACCGACGATGAGTCTTGAGGTACGAATTGCATTTTTTATGGACATTTGGTGTTGGATATAGTTTGTGTATATAACATTGAGTGACGGTGAGGTTAATTTATGGACATTGGTGTTTGACATTGATTTGGTGGTCGATTTATGGAGTTGATATGTGGAGTTTGACATTGCATGTAATTATTGAAGTTGGATGAGTGAGAGTGACGATGAAAGATTTGCTTTGTAAATATTGAAGTTTGATTTTGGATGGAAATATGTTTGCGTTTGATATTATGATGTTTGAATTATATATTGATATTGATTTCAGTTTATATATGTGGTGTATATATTGATTTTGATGAGTTATATATTGATATTGGATGGAAGCGAAGCTGTGCTGCAGAAATTTTCTTTTACCCAGATTACCGACGGCTCCAACGGTAATCTCGACGAATATTTCGACGGCTATCGACGGCTTCCAATGGTTTAGCGTAAAATTACCACGCCACATGGGCGTCGTCTTCATTGGAAAATCCGTCGGAACAGTCAACGATGACCGTCGCTGGTATGTCGTTGAAGCCGTTGGAAACGAACGGAAGACGTGGTCCGTATTCTGACAACGGGCGACGACTGCTAGCCTTTGAAAATTGTTTGTTTTCTTATATTGAATATTTACAGCTTTTAAGGAAAAACTGAAAAAACAATGTTTTTTCAGTGATATTTTTTACAACGTTTTTTTAATAAAAATTGTTAAAGGGTATTATCACAACTATTGCAAAAAAACATTGTGATAAACAAGGTTTTTACAAATTTTAAGAAGTTGTAAAAAACAAGGGCTTTACAACGTTTGCTTCAAAAACGTTGTACCGGACTCTTTTTGTCGTAGTAGGTAGAGCTTGAGAAAGATGGAGAAGATGAAGGAGACAAATGAATATAATGATAAAGCGAGCTCTCATTTTAGAATTTGTCTTTCTAAAGACATTTTCTCAACTTATTTATAAGTCAAATGAATATAATGATAAAGCGAGCTCTCATTTTAGAATTTGTCTTTCTAAAGACATTTTCTCAACTTATTTACAAGTTTGTTCGTGCCCAACTCGATTTCTTCGCTCTTAAGAATTTGTCTTAAGATTCGTGTCCTAATTCAACCGTTTTCGAAAATTGACTGTTGGATCTAGTTCACTTTGGTTTTTTTTTTTTTTTTTTTTTTTTTTTTTTTGTACCTACTTCACTTTGTTTTCAAACTCATCTTCAATTTGCAAATATTCCAGTCGTATAAATTCAATAGATTTTTTGTTGGTAGTGTTGCGATCCGTTAGACTTGAACTATGTGATATCTTAGGATGATGATACACTTATAACGTAGAACTTTTCCGTCCTTTTGTTTTAAAAAAGAGATTATGAAATGAAAAGTAGAAAAAACATGTAAAACTCATTATATTATGTTTTTAGAAAAAGTTGATTAACATTTGACAACTCCAAACCATATGTGTTTACAAATTTCAATTTTCATTGTTTTTTGGTTCGTTTTTTTATACATTATATATCCATTTTTGGTATAAGAATGAGGATGGATTTCAAATATTTTGAGTATTCATTTATTATAATAGGCTTAACTATTTAGAAAATGTTAATTAACATTTGACTTTTCTAAACCTGCATAAATTTCAGGTTATGTATGTTATATAGTTTCAAATCATAGGTAAGCATTTTCTTTTCAATGCCCTTTGAAAGTTACAGTATATCAACACATAATCCAACTTAAAAAACAGCAAACTAATTCATACGTTACGTCTATGCTATTCCTCAACGCTTCTTCTTAGTCGGCCTTGCTTCTAAACCGCCACCATTTCTCATTTCAAGCGTATAGGGCATATGAGTCTCAAGTATTTTATCCCAAGTAATAAAAAATGGTTGTGAAAAGTTGTACTTAGTACCATGGAGTTGATGATGCACGTCATGGTAGGCTGTATTGTTCCAGAAGAACACATGAAATATATTCCCAGGCAGCCACAACCCGCAATGGTCATCTATGCCTTTAATAGCGCAAAAAGAAAAGAAGAAAATGGAAGTTCTAGGAGTCATTCCAGAGAACAAAAACGCCAGTGCACCACCGATAGTGTCCAGGAGAAAGCCTTCTATTGGGTGGTTGTATTGGGCTCCAAATGAGTATGGGACTACTAGTCTGTGATGCCAAGAGTGTACATGCTTGTACAAGAACTTGTTCATGTGCATGTACCTGTGCCAAAAGTACTGCCACGTGTCCACCACAAACATGCCTATAAAGAACTGGCAACCTATAACCATGAAGCTGGATGATGAAGTTGATTCTGGGTGCTTCAAGTTTATAGGACCTGCCTCATCTCTACTTGTAAACTGTACTCATAAAGTATCAAATATGTTATTATGTGCTACAAAAGAGAAAAGGCATATCAACTTATTTCAAGAGGTTTTAGCGTAGTCACTTTGAAAAGAAGAATGGCAACGGTGGATTGCATGAGCTGTTGGCAAAACACAGCAATGGCAACTTTGCGCTTGGGTACTAAATTCCGAGCATCTTCATCGGCTCTTGAATGAAGGCGGTAGTTATCTAGTGATCCGAGCATCAGATACAAACCTGAATAAGCCCAATAGACTACAACTGGAACTGCAATGGCTAGCAAATCATCAGTGGGCATGTTATAGTAAGCCATTGTTTTTGCACGTACAGTTGATTTGTAAAGTTTTGTCCTTCAGACTTTTTGTTTTGTGAAGAGTTTGGTGGAGATTAAGTTTGCTTATATAGGCAAATGGAATTGCTATTATTCATATTATTCTTTGCTATTTGTTATATCTAGTTATTTAAATGTAAGTGCGGATATTTCCAAGTGTCCGTTTCAATAATTGAATACATGCCGTACATTGACCATAAAATTCACGAATTGAATTAGCAAACGGAATTGAAATCTCTGGTTCACAGAGGAACACCCATAACTGGAACTAAATCATAAGTGACATCAAACTTTAACCTAAACCACAAAGATATGTTCTGCGTATAATTTGTTTAATGTTTTAGTTTTAAACTAAATCGCTAACAACAAAACAAAGAAAAAATTTAGCAAGTTCAAATAACTATAAGAATTTGTTCGATTCGTATTACTTTTAGTAAGAATTATTCACATCAAAATAAACAAAGAAATAAGTGAAATGCAAAATGTATAAATTTGACCAACACAATCTTTTGTAAGTAGTTATTGTCAACAAATTAACTAGAACAACACAATGTTTTGCAACTAAAAAGTAGCGTTTTGTATGTGCATATAATTACGTAACTACCCTTCTAAGGTTCCATGAAAGCCAAACACTCTTGGGTGCTTTGGCCATATTTTTTGGTCCATTTAAGTTGTTGTTCTTTAGAACGCATATATATGAGACGCGTCTGACATAAGATCCATCAAATGAATCGTTGGGGGTAACCGTTGTAAAAGCAATGGGTGACGTCCGAAGCATCAAACACGTCTAACACGGAGACCTTAAGACATCATCCATTAACCCAACAGTACCCCATTTTTCACCTATGAGTTACCTCCCACCACTTTCTTCATCCTCATCCTCCTTCTCACCATCATCAACCACAACTTCATTTATAATCCTGTGAGAATTTGATATTGGCTTTGATTCTAATTTCTGTATACAGAATTTATTTGAGAAAATCAGAGATATGGTGTGAAGAATGATAAACTCTATCTTTATTGATATGAAACAGATAAAGTGAATCATAAAAAGTAATGTTACATTCGGCAGTATATTTATACAGTCTGGATTGTATTTGGGCCGAGTGCATTTTGGGCCATATTTCTGAAGACCCGTATGCAAATACAAAATACATTACAAAGCACGAATACTCCAGAGAAACCCTTATTTCATTACTCCCCCTCAAACCGACGTTAGGGTTTCCATGGCTTCTCTATTTCTTTGCGCCGCCATGTGAGAGATGTGAGATTTACTTCAGTCCAAAAAGAGAAATCATCTCAAATTCATGTCATGTGAGAGATGTTACTGAGTATACTCTGATTTCTTTGAATTTTGAGTTTTATTCCATCTTTTGTTTCTCGTTCTGTTGATGTCAGCGGCAGATCTAAGAGATGTACTGAAGTTCTGTCGATTCTCTGAAGTTGATGCTTGAATAACACTTTTATTGATGGTGATTCGTTCATTACTGCTACTAGACATGTTGTCGATGTTGATTAGCAGATCTGTTGCCTTCTAAGCTAAAGATCTTGACTTTATTGCATTGAGCTCCTGAAGTTTCCTTGTATTCACTTGGATCATTGTCACTAGCAACAACTTTCAGATCATTTCTGAATCTTGTGAAGTTTTGTTTGGACAAAGGTTTGGTAAGTGTGTCGGCTCTCTGGTAAGCAGATGGTATGTGATTAATATGTAAATTTCCTTTCTGAACTTGTTCTCTGACAAAGTAGAGATCTATCTCTACGTGTTTAGTCCTTGAGTGAAGCACTGGGTTGGCTGACATGTATATTGTGCTTTGATTATCACACCATAACGTTGGTTTGACATGTTGTTTGATGTTTAGTTCATGTAATAAGTACTGCATCCACATAATCTCCGCTGTTGCACTTGCAACACTTCGGTATTCAGCTTCTGTGCTGGATCTGGAGATAACTGACTGCTTCTTTGAACACCATGACACTGGGTTATCTCCTATGTATATGCAGTAACCTGTGGTTGATTTTCTATCATCAGGGTCTGTTCCCCAGTCAGCATCTGTATAACCAGTGATATTTAGATGTTTGCTTCCCTTCATATGTAGTCCATAATTGATTGTTCCTTTTAAGTATCTTAATATTCTCTTTACTGCTTTCCAGTGATCGTCTCTAGGTTCCTGCATAAATTGACAAACTTTGTTGACACTGAAACAGATGTCTGGTCTTGTAATAGTTAAATATTGTAAAGCACCAACAACACTTCTGTATTGTTTGATGTTTGTTATGTATTCTCCTCTGTTTTTGGATAAGTATTGATGGCTGATCATTGGTGTAGGCTGGGGTTTTGCACTACTCATTTTGGTTTTAGTCAGTAGCTCCAGAATATATTTCTTTTGACAAAGAAAAATTTCTGACTTTGATTTCCTTTTTACTTCAATCCCTAAGAAGTGGTTCAATAACCCCAAGTCCTTGATGGAAAATTTTTTGTCCAGACATTCAGCAACATTCTGAATTTCATTCTCATCATTACCTGTAATAACAATATCATCAACATATATTAAAATATAAGTACTTGTTCTATTGTTAACTTTAATAAATAAAGAGTTGTCATATTTTGTAGAATGATATCCAAGTTGAATCAGTGTGGCTTTTAATTTGTCAAACCAAACTCTTGGAGCCTGTTTGAGCCCATATATAGCCTTCTTAAGTTTGCAAACTTGACTTGTGTTTTGTCTGTAACCAAGTGGTTGCTCCATGTATATTTCTTCTTGTAAAGTTCCATTCAAAAATGCATTGTTGACATCGTATTGTCTGATATTCCATTGATTATGTAAAGCAATACTCAAAATAATTCTAATGGTAGTTGGTTTGACTACTGGAGAAAAGGTTTCATTAAAATCAAACCCATATTGCTGTGTGTAACCCTTTGCTACAAGTCTTGCTTTGTATCTGAGTACGGTCCCATCTGGATTTCTTTTGATTCTGTATGTCCACCTGCATCCTATGATATTTTTATTATTGGGTGGATGTACAAGCTCCCAAGTATTGTTCTTTATTAAAGCATTGTATTCTTCATCCATTGCTCTCTTCCAGTGCTTGTTTATTGCAGCTTGCTCAAAAGTTTCTGGTTCCTCTATAACTGATTCTGCTGTATATAGTTTTGGTTTGAAGATTCCACTTTTCGATCTTGTAATCATTGGATGTTCTATTCTTGCCTGTGGTGATTTTTCTGTTCTTGTTAGACTATTATCATTTTCTGAATGTTCTTGCTCATTTGTTGTTCCCTCATCATTGACTGATTGAGTTGAATGTCTTGAATTTACAGGTGTTTGATTGTGATAGCTTAAGGAGCTTGATGGTTCATGACCTGGTTGAGTTGACATTGTGAGTTGTGAATCATTGGCTCTAGCAGTCCCTTCAATCATCTCAGGACAAAGAATATCACTGCAAACAGGTATACTAGGAATAGAATTTTTTGAATTATAAACTTTTTGAGTAGTTTTAATACTTTTATTGCTGAAGGGAAAAACATGTTCATTAAATACAACATGTCTACTAATTATAATTTTCCCATCTTCACTGAGACATTTATATCCCTTTTGGTTTGTTCCATATCCTATAAAAGTACATGGTTTTGCCCTGAAACACAATTTATTGTTATTGTATGGTCTTATATGAGGAAAGCATAAACATCCAAATATCTTTAAGCTTTGGTAATCTGGCTTAACACCTGATAATTTCTCTACTGGACTGATTCCTTTATGAACCTTTGTGGGCAGTCTATTAATTAAGTAGACAACAGTGTTAAAGGAATCAGGCCAGAATTTTAGTGGTAGTGATGCTTGAGCAAGTAGTGTTAGCCCAGTTTCAACAATGTGTCTATGCTTTCTCTCTATTAGACCATTTTGTTCTGATGTGTAAGGACATGTGGTTCTGTGTACAATTCCTTTCTTAGCAAAGAAATTGCTAAGTGATTTGTACTCAGTACCACCATCTGATTGAATAATTTTGACCTGATTTCCAGTCTGTTTTTCAGCCATCAATATGAAATGTATTACAGCATTATAAGTATCTGATTTGGCTTTCAAAAAATATATCCAAGTATATCTTGAGTATGCATCAATAAAAGATATTTAATATCTATAACCATAATCTGAATAAATTGGGGCAGGTCCCCATAAGTCAGTTGCAACCAATTCTAAAGGTTTTGAATAACTGGTTGAGGAATCATTAAAAGGTAATTTATGACTTTTACCCAATTGGCAATATGTACAAACATATGGTAAAGCAACATGGTCAAACATGATTTTATTTTTCTCAAGTACTTGTTTCACAACATGTGTGTTTGCATGACCAAGTTTGTAATGCCACAAGTCAAACACACTTCTATTTTCTTTAGTTTGACTAATTTCACCCAAGTTACAACATTTTGGATTCTTTTCTGATTTGCTGTTGTTTTGGATGTTGAATCTGTAGAGTCCCTTCACAGCTTCACCCTGCAAAAGATTTTTATTAGTCAGTATATCTTTAACCAAGCAGTAATCTGGAAAGAATTCAAAATACACATTGTTATCTTTTGCAAATTGTGATACACTAATGAGGTTTTTCTTTATTTTGGGAACTCTTAATAAGTTATTCAAGTATAATTGTCTTTTGCTATCAATACTGGCCTTGCCAATGTGAGTAATATTCACAGACTCACCATTCCCCATGCATATTAACTGTTTACCTCTATATTCCTTGTTGCCAAGATTTAAGTTGTCTAGATTATTTGTTACGTGATTGGTTGCTCCTGAATCAGGGTACCAGCTTTCATCATGTATGTGTTCTGATGTTGTTAAAGTACTTTGATTAACTTCACCATTACTATTGCTGTCAGATTGGTTTTGAATCAAATTTACACTTGCTTTTCCATTTCCTTGATTACTTTGATTCTAGTTTGGTACATAGTTAGCATTGAATCTGAAATAGCACTTCAATGCAGTATGACCAACTTTTTCACAAATTTGACACTTGGGTCTATTGTTATTGTTGTTCCACCTTCCTCTGCCTCTAGATCTGTTTGAACTGCCTCCTCTTTGTTGTGTATAAACTTGTTTGTTTTGGTTCTGTCCTTTGTTTCTTGAATTGTACACAAAATTGACTGACATGTCTGTATCTTGAGTCTTTTTGTGATCTATTCTTGCCTCATGTGCAAGAAGTGTTGCATGAACAAACTGTACAGATGGTAAGGTTGGTTGAGATGACACAACTGCAACAACAGCTTCATATTCTTCACTTAGACCATTCAACATACTTAATACTTGTTCTGTTTCAGACACTTTATGCCCCGCAGCATCCAACATATTGCAGATGTTGTTTACATGTGATAAGTAATCTCTCATTGATTGATTCCCCTTAGTAACATTTTGCAGCTGTCGTTTATAGTGCATAACTTTGGCGGCTGATTGAGTGTTGAATATTCTTTCAACTGTAATCCATATGTCATTTGCTGATTTGCACCCTATAACTTGAGATAACAATTTTGTATCAATAGAAGACAGCAGCCAAGAACTTATTAATCTGTCTTGTCTGAAGTATTTTGTGTATTCCTCATTGCTAATCATTTTATTTTGTGAATCAGCGATAAATCTTGGAGGAATTGGGATAGAACCAAGAATGAATCCTTCTAATCCATATCCTTGCATTGCTGTTTCAACTTGCAACTTCCATAGGAGATAGTTGTCTTCTTCAAGGTGAACAGTGATCAACTGACTCTGAGGACTGATCACTGTTTTGATTAACTTTTCGGTTGCATCGGTTAAAGTTTGTGACAATGGGTTATTGGTATTATCTGATGTAGCTGATGTAGTGTCATTTTCAGCCATGATTGCAGAGAAAACTGAACAGATAGGTCAAGAAACAAGATTCAGTAATATTGCCAATGCAAGATTGCACTGACAATCAAGAAACAGGTTAGTTGCAGCCAAGATTCAGATGATGAATCTGCTTCTGATGATTCTTGGCGAGGCAATTCCTTTTTTTTTTGTTGAGTTTTGCTGTTTTCTTGAATTGGATTTTCCTATTTACTGAAATTCTTGCTACGAATTTGCTTTGATCTTGAAGAAAAACTTGTTACAATCAGAAATCTATTTGATTTCTTGGTATGGTACCTGTTTTTCAAATTGAGAAAGCAAATTCTAACACTAACCCAAATGATGAGATATCACCTGATGGGTTGAGAGCCTTCAAATGATGATAATGATTCTGATGAAGTTGCTGTTAGGCGTATAGCTCCGATACCATGTGAGAATTTGATATTGGCTTTGATTCTAATTTCTGTATACAGAATTTATTTGAGAAAATCAGAGATATGGTGTGAAGAATGATAAACTCTATCTTTATTGATATGAAACAGATAAAGTGAATCATAAAAAGTAATGTTACATTCGGCAGTATATTTATACAGTCTGGATTGTATTTGGGCCGAGTGCATTTTGGGCCATATTTCTGAAGACCCGTATGCAAATACAAAATACATTACAAAGCACGAATACTCCAGAGAAACCCTTATTTCATTAAATCCAGTAAAATCAAACGCGTGTTCAAGTAATTTTCAATGTAATTATCTCAATATCATTTTCGTTTTCATTTCATATATATTTTTGAAAGGTCTAAAGACATTCAACAAAATTTCCAACGAAGTCCAAAGAATTGGTCCGAACAAGCCATCGTATTGTTCCTGCGTAACACTGTCAATGCTTGTGGAGCTAACAAAAAAGGCATACATAAGGAAATTGCATTAGCATTGATAAGGCATTGTCGACACTTTCGAATGAAATGCTGATAACTGATGATTAAATTCGCTCCAAATATGATGGTCTTTATGGTCCAGTTTTTGTGACAAAATGGACCCATGATGGGATTCGGTTAGGGGAACGTTTAGCGAAAGTGAACAATGGCGACTCAATCGTGTGAAGGTAAATTTGAACTCTTTTGGTTTGTTTACGTGTAATGTTAAATTTTTGTTGGCTTTTCAGGAGTTCAGCTCTATAATTTTGAAGTATAAGAAACACCAATAGCTCATTTGGAGTTAATTCAACAGATATATCAAGGGTCTATCGCAACAGGATTGGATGCATTCACACCTGGTGGTACACAAGGGCAAGTGCAGTGTCCTCCTCGAGATCGAACCACCAACACATCGGTCGATAACACATGTGGAATTGGTGGATTTTATACTCCGTTTGAAAACATCAGCATGTAACCATCACAACAACCGCCACCAGCGCGTGATGGAGGTTCGTCTTCGAAGCTCGTGGTAGGTGAAGTCGAATGAAGAATGAGAAAAATATGAATGGTATTATTGATATGATATATAAAAAAAGGTAATAATTCTCGTTCTGAATCTAATAACTCATTCCATAATCATAATCTCTCCTTCTATTATAATTCCTCCCTAAATATACCAACAAATAACTTGACTATGGGCTTGACGAATCATTGCTCATGCCCGTGTAGAAAAGTTTGAAAATTTTAACTTTTTGATGCAATATCACTGAAAATTCAAAAGAACAGGGAAGTATTTTGTTATTTGAAAGATGACGAAGAAGCCTAGAATTGACTACGGTTGAAGATTAAACGTTCCCAACACGCAATCTAGTATCAGAGGTATAAGATGGAACGTCAACCTTCATATCCTTCACGGTCAAGGTTTTAATCATATTCCAATGCATTGCTTATTTTATTTGTATTTTTATTTCAATTTAGTAGTTCACCAAGTTGCACTCTTTTTATTTCATTGCTTAAGTTACATAATGAACAAATTATAAAATTGAAATTAAAATCACAAAAATAATTAACTTCAATAAAACAATAAAACGTCTCTTTCAAACTATTTCTTTTATATTTCAAGGACAAGTTAAACCATTCTCTCTTCATACGCCTTTCAGATGGTTAGTGTCGCTCAATAACCCAAAGTTTGTAACATTCACTTACAATTGGACCGACGTGAAGTCGTCAGCACAAGTTCTGTACCTTGTGCTAGTGGATATCATCTGAACAGATATTAACCGATACATTTTGTTAATGTATTTATATTTCAAGGACCGTAAAATTTCATTAAAATCAAGTTTGTTTCGTTTTATCATTTTGCTATTTATTTGCTTTGTATGCTGTAACAACACTGTATTTTAGCTGAAATGTACAAATATTTTACTTATATTTATTTATACATGGGATTGTTTTACACGCATTACCTGAGTACGTAGTTCATAAAAGTCCTAATTTGATGATAAAAATAAATTATTATTTCATGGGGTCCTTGACCTTTTAAGTCAATATTTATCATATAACTATAGATTGATGACTTTTACTCATTTTTACATATATACTAACTATATTTTATCTATTACTTTTATTTCATGTTACCCTTAAGTTTCAAAGGCAATGTCAAACAAAGAATGTGTCAATGGAGATATCAAATTTCTAACGTACGTTCAATACACATATTTAATGAAGTATATTGTGTATGTTTTATTTTCAAAGTCTAAACTTTTATGCAGCTGGCATAACAACTTGGTTCGGTAGCTCAGAATTTTAATTTTTAATTTCTTATTGTGTTTGCATTCCCAAAAATGCTTCTGTTTCGCAGAAATAAAATCCACCTTGTAAAGTTGATTCTGTACCACAGAATACAAGCTTTCAAATATTTTAAAACACAACGATCATCTATTTCCTAAGCCAAATTCAGCTGTTTTCAAAACACAACAGAAATCCCATGGCGTACCAAAAAAAGGTAAAATTATAAAATTATTTTTTCAGCCGTATTTATAAAGACGAAAATTTAACTAAATACTTGGGTAAAAAAAAAATAGTTTCTCAAAAATTAATTTGCAATCCTTTTGAATCATTTGATTGTCTTATTCCATATTTTCTGTCAATCGCTTTTCATTCAAAACAACAAGCGTGTTCTTAATTTTATGGTGATTGGTATCTTCCATCTAACAAACAAAAAAAAACAAGAAGAAAATAATATAAACATTGTATGATAAAAATTATAATTTGTTAATTTAAATGGAAGTTTTCAATTACAGGATCGTCAAACTTTATATGATTTAAATTTCTGTTTGTGACTTGATAATTAAACTCATTCACAAAAAATAAAAACTTGTAGCAACAAATCTAGGATTTACACTTAAAAAAATGTATAGTATATGAAATAAAAAGTAAACCGACATGTTGGACTTCGTCAAATTTCGTACATTAAATCTTAAATTGTCTTCAAGACTAAAAAAAAAATGTTTTACTTTTGGCTTTAGAGTTTTTATTATTATTATTATTATATTTGGTATAGTGCACGAATGTTTCTATTTGGGGGTTGTTTAGAGCTGAGTAAGAAAATAGATTTACACGGTGATAAGCCTAAGAGAAGAACTGATTGATAATAATGGTAAGAATTAATTTTTTATTTTTTTATTTTTTGTGCGAACATCAGCACGCTTGCTTATTATATCCAGTACCAAAGGTAGATATTTTCGAACAAAATTAAGTACAACGTCGATACCAAAAAAACGAAGATCTAAAGTTAGTACGTCCAAGCTCCAAGTGAGCATGCATGCATGGAACATAAAAGACATGGCGCTGATGCTAATACTTTATAGTTATCCTCTTCACGTTCTGGTATTTCGATAGTGGTATATAATTACATCATTGCTGATCCAACAAGACATATTTCACAACATGAACAAAACAGAACATTCTCCTTGCCTTGCCATATTCATGACTACGTTAAATTGATTCATTTTATATTGTAAAACGTTGGAGCGAATGTTATTGTTATGTAGTTTTTGCATGCTTCTAAGTGAATGTGGATGTCAAAATGAAGACGAAACGAATCAAGAATAGAAAAGCATGCTTGGAACGATATAGGAGTGAAGCCCTAAAAGTATGAAGTTCAAACTAAAGAACAAATGTTTGATCGGTACCTGATCGGTACCGATATGATCTGCCTCACCAAGTCTGGTGAAAAATTATAGATTTGCCACAAGGTTGAAGAGTGAAGTGCTCTAGCAATCGTATTAATTCCTAGTTAATTTATAATTTTGAAGGTGCTATCCGTCAAAAAATAGCTGAACAACTTCAGCACTGTGCAAAAGAAGACAAGTCATGTATAGGTCCAATCATATGGGTACGGAGATATTATATGTCTATGGTAGAAGATAATGAAGAAGTTAAATATGTAAGTATCACTTTGACACATGAGGATCGGTACCAATTATAATTATGATCGGTACCGATATGATTTTTGTTACTACCAAATATCCTTTCGATCTTTTCGAAACCTGATTGAACGGAAGACAAAGAAGAACAAAAAAAGCTCCAACGGACCTTTTCAAAGGAGTGGAAGGGATGCATAGCCAAAGACCATAAGTATCACAACCTTTTGAAGGTGTCGAAATGGTAGAAACACCCTTCCGCTTCAAGAGATCCCCTTTCGAAGCAAGTGCTTCCGTATGCATGAAGACATTTCGATTGAGCTAAAGCAACACCTTTTGACAAGGAGTGACAGTCGTTTATATGCGCGTCAAACCATTCAAAATCAAAGGTTTCGCCTTCACTCAAACCACTTAGAAACACGCCTTGGATGGAGCAATCATTTCGAAAGCAAAATCAAGTCTTTCGAACCGATCGAAGTCCTTAACATTCAAGGAAGGTTCCGCATCAGTTCATAAGCATAAGTTCGGAAGCTATTAACGGCGTCGAAACCATCAGCATTTCAACGCCTTCGGAACACCTGAAAACTGCCTATCGACAAAGTCGAAAGCTCCTACCTTCATTCCTTGTGACAACAAATCAACGTAAAGAAGAAAAGGCGCAACCACCCCTTTCGACGAAGATGGAAGCATTCGAACCCACACGAAAGCACTGTAGAAGGGGACGCAAGTGTCGAACGAGTCGGAAGGTATATGAAGCCACTTCTCGACCAAGTCGAAAACACTGGGTCGAAAGGTCCCAACCCGCATCTATAAATAAGACCCAAGGGGTCTATTTTAGGGGATCCGAGTTCGCTCATTTCAAACTTGATTTTCTTAAGTTTGCAAAGTTGTAAACCCTAATTTGTAAATCAAATTGGGGATAATTGTTCAACACGGTCATTATTGGATTAGTAAAAGGAAAGATTTCAATATTTCCGATTATATAGTTTTTGGTAGTCTTTTTACTGGATTTAATTGTATTTTTCAGGTAACAACCTCATCAAAATGCCCCCTTCCGAGTGAGTCGAAACCCTAGTCTTTCCTTGTAATCCAAGTCCTTGATTATAATCCACCATACACCAAACACTAACCTTCTAATGAGTCGAAACCTTAAACCAAGCTGGTTTACCTTAGATTCCAGAACCAAACCTAAGTCATTATCTAGCCTAGCTTTCGACAAGGTCGAAACCCACCTAGACCAACCTTACCCTTGACTCCTTAGAGCTATTCCTCTAGCGTTTCACAATTGCTTCGAAAGGAAGGCTTCGAAGGGATAACAAAGTTACTTCAATCGGCTTCATAAACTAAAAGGAGGAGAATCCAAGTGTTTCGACTAAGTCAAAAGGTCAATAAGAAAAGTTTCCTCAAAAGAAACATGTTCGAAAGGTTGAATCAAAGGGAATACTCACATCTTATCTTCCTCAACTTAACCAAAAGAGGTTAAAAAGGACTAACTTTTTCATTAAACTCAACTTTTGGGTGTTGACAAGTTTTCTTATTAACATTTTGGCGCTAGAAGAAGGGCTCGAAATTCCGACTATGTTAAACAGCCATCACCACCTGTCCTTAACCCAATCCTATTTCAAGCTTAAATACTTAAGATCTTAATTCGTCATGACTAGCAGAATCAAAAGATCTGAGCAAGGATCCTTGGACCAGACTTAATAGGATTCTCCCCATGAACAACTCAAGCTTACAAACTATATGAAGAGAAAATGCTAAGATTGGAAGCTCTAAGGATTATAAAGAAAAAAGAGCAGAATCATATGATCCAAAAAAATGGAGCTTGAATCCTTTCCATATTGGCCCCACCCCTATCTTTGCCTTGGGAAAGACAAATGGAAGTGACAACTTATTTGACCAAATGAGGAAAAAGATTCAACACTATTCCAAAGGAACAATCTTTGAAAAAGGAATAATGGCAGATTACCACGTCTTTGTTCATAAATGGCAACAAGTTACAACTGGAACACTTCCAGCACATGAACTCCAAAAGGTGTTAAAAAGAAAAAACCCGATGAGGGTGAAACTATGAAGCCAAGTAACAAAAGACCTAGAAGCCATTCTCAAGAAATAAGCTTCAAATCAAGACTTCCAAATGAATGCAACTTAACAACATCTATTGATAATGTATACTTGCTAATCAAAGATGAGCTTAACTATTGGCCATCTAAGCAATCTATAAAAGGAATTTGGGAGGATCCTACTTCCATTACCATATGATGAATGGTCATGAAACTAACCACTACAGAGCTTGGAAGGGATGATAATCAACTTTTTTCCATTAAGGCAAAATCAATGTGTATGTAAAGAGATACTAAATAAGGCCAATAAAGAGTTGGAGAATCTACATAGTTAGGAGTGAAATGCTCCTTTTATTTGAATATTACCTTAAACGGTCAAAGCCTCTGTCTGCGTCGAGTTGGCCAGTGCAGAGCACCTCCTAGAAGGAGGAGTGTAAGCCTTTATCGATGCCACGCTATGGTCAGGATAAAGCATCGACAAGACCATGTCCACGCCATGCTATGGCCGAGGAAAAGCACCTCCTACAGGGAGGAGTGTAAGCCATTATCCGCGCCACGCTATGGCCAGGTTAAAACATCGACAGGCACCTATCCGCGCCACACTATTGCCAGCGCAGGCCACTTCTTGGAGGGGGGAGTGTAAATCTTTATCTACGCCATGCTACGATCAGGTTAAAGCATCGATAAGCCGTTGGCCGCACCTCTGGTCAAGTCAAGCCGCCTCTTGGAGGGAGGTTGAATAAGTCCTTGGTTCCAGCTTGAGAATGAGCTAATCAAGAGTACTAAACAATAATGGACTAAGACGTCCAAGCCCAAAGAGTGGCTCATCAAACAATGGACTAAGATGTCCAAGCCTACGAAGTGGCATATCAACAAAGGACTAAGATGTCCAAGCCCAAGAAGTGACATATCAAATAATGGACTAAGTGTCCTAGCTTGAGAAGCAGCCAATCAAACAACAGCTACGCACAAGGCCTGAAGGGTTACATATGTCGAAGAAAACAGAATTTAAGGAGTAGAATAGAACTCCGCCTATTAGTACCTGAATCTGGGTTTCTGGTTTCTTATTTATAAACTTCACCCGTTAATTCCTGAATATTGGTTTCGGGACTTTCATTATTAAAATATGAGACTTCACACATTAATACCCGAATACGGGTTATAGATCTTTCAATTCATCATAAGCGAACCTGGGTTTCAAAACTGTTACCGAAATTCATTTATTAATACCCTAATCTGGGCTTGAAATTTCTAATTATGAATTTTTAATTATCTACCACTAATACCTGAATCTGGGTTTTGAGATTATTACTTAACTTCACTTGAATGTGGGATTTGAAGCTATAACTTAACTCACTCATTAATGCCCGGATATGGGCCCAAAACTTCAATTAAGAAGATTATCATAGATTTTTAGTTATTATCAGTTAATACCCTAACTTTGTTCCAAATTTTCAAACTTTTAAATTTCATTTATTAATGCCCGAATCTGGGTGATTGGATTTCTATCACAAGTGTTCAGACAGTGATCTCAGGACTTCTATTACGTAGTGATTATTAACTTTCTATTAGCTATCTCCAGAGGATAACTTTATGGTTCTCTGCCATCAGACTTTAGATTTCCCAACAATATGTTTAAAGTTGAATTCTTAATTATCCCTTGTCTTTACCAAAGACGAAATTCAAAACATTTCATCAAAAGCAATTACTTTTCGTTTATTTTCAAATCTTGATATAATGATTTATTAATATCCGCAAATGATATGGATAAACTCCTACACAGATTACAAACTAGCAATAACAAATACTGCTTATTTTGTGCTCTTAAGGTAAAGCAGAATAGCAAAATGGATTGAAAGATTCAACAAATACCGAAATTATGGTATAAGCTATCAAACAGATGTATCAAAAATAACATTACAGGAAAGGACCACAATCCAGGTGATATTTGCAAAATTTTCACAATTGACGTGATATATGACATTATTTACAAGTGTACAGAACAATTATATACATTTCATAAATCATTCATAATTCTTCAACAACTTTATTCAAATTCTCAACAATTTGGGGGTCCATGATGTGATGGATAGCAATGCGAAGGCTCTCTTTTAGTTTCTTCTCTTTCTTTCTTATTTTTCTTCATCATCAATAGTCTTGATGCTGGTCTTTAAAGCATGATTAAAGGCTTTGTTTGCACTTTTAAGGATTTTATTTTTCCTTTCTAAATCAACGATGCGCTTTAAGAGAAGATTCTTATCACGTTCTAGCTTTTGAATCCTAGCTACATATTCATTTATGTGATTTGAATATCTTCTTTTTCCTGTTCATCAAAATACTTAATCATCTCAAATTTAACTTTCGTACACCAGTCTCCCACTACTTTTTCATCTAAGCCTAGGGGAGAATTTGTCGTCATGGGAAATTTTTGGATAGCAAGTGAAGTGGATCTTGTAGATTTTGCGACGGATAAGATAGCAGGAGAAACTGGTAAATCCATCCTTGAGATATTATTCCTCATGATGAACTCTAATGATTTGCATTGAGCCTGGCTGCCTTTTAATTTTATCTCTAAATCGCTTATTTGTTCAAGGAGTTTTAACATTTTATGATCAAAGTCGATTGACGGATTTGACTTAACTTGACGTTTCAATAAGAAAATCACTTCACCTTTGCTCTTAACATCTACTTCTAGATTAGCAATCTGGTCATTGAGATTTCTAATAATTCTTTTCTGAAGCAAAAATCTTCAATACCATTTTGATGCTTCCGTGTTATCTTGAAAACGAGCAAATAAACTATCATCAAAAAGCTTTTTCTTTTCAAGATCTGCTAATAGTTAACCTATCTTTTATATTGATGAAGCGTGATGCCGAATCTAATGAGAGAGGCATTGCGGATAACTGTAACTCATATTTAAACAAAAAGGAAAGGAAACTAAAGTCAAGATTTAATTAATCAATTTCTTTATTAAAGTAATAAAAGGTTACAACTTAGATAACAATGAAACTAAAAAAAGTATAATTGGACATTTTCTTTATATCTAAAGTTGGGAAATTGCATTTATAACTGTATTTAATGAATTAGCAATAAGAGCAACCGTCGAATCAAAAAGGAACATTAACTCCTTCTGGAGTAATAACCGAAGAATATTTACTATAGTCTCATTCCCATGCAGAAGGACTATCACATCCACATATTTGTTTGGTACATATGTACGAATATTTTTGAGTAGCTTTTCCTTTTCTTCACCAAAAAAATCAAAGCGAAGACGAGGATGTTCCATATAAAGTTTATGTAAATCTCTAAGAAAAAATATCTAGCAAGTTTTGAAGATTTCAAAATTGATGCTTGTTCGAGATAATCTCTTATTAATCGAACATACTGGCTTAGATAATCTCTAGAAATAAAGTTACCAGAGGGACATTCACTCTGTAATAAACCAGTGAAATACAACTAAATATAGAAGGAAAATAAAAAAAATAACAAACCATTATTATTACATAATTACAGCTATTTGTTTGGTTCATACAAAATTTATTTTGTAAAGAATTCCGAAATAAACTTGTCCTTATAATATTTAGGTTTATCGGAGGGCAAGCCTTGAGGAATTGATTTGACTCGAGGCAGACTCCAGCATGCTCTAGGATGCGGATCAGACCCAAATTCATCCAAGTATCTTTTGTGTAGATGCCTAAGTCTCGTATTAATGATGTCGAAACCATCAACATTTCAACGCCTTCAAAAAACTTGGGAACTGCCTATCGAAAAAGTTGAAAGCTTCTACCTTCATTCCTTGTGATAGCAAAGCAACATAAAGAAGAAAAGGCGCAACCACTCATTTCAATGAAAATGGAGGCATTCGAACCCATTCGAGGGCATTGTACAAGGACGCGCTAGTGTCGAATGAGTCAGAAGGTATCTGAAGCCACTTCTCGACCAAGTTGAAAGCACTGAGTCAAAAGGTGTCAACCCTTATCTATAAATAAGACCGAAGGGGTCTATTTTAGGGGATCCGAATTCGCTCATTTCAAACTTGTATTTTCATAAGTTTGCAAAGTTGTAAACCCTAATTTGTAAATCAAATTGGGGATAATTGTTCAGCACGGTCATTATTGGATTAATAAAAGGGAAGACTTCAATATTTCTGATTGTATATGTTTGTTGGAAGTCTTTTTACTGGATTTAACAGTATTTTTCAGGTAATGACCTCATCGAAAGGCCCCTTTCGAGTGAGTCAAAACCCCAGCCTTTTCTAGTAATCCAAGTCCTTAACTATAATTTATCATACACCAAACACTCACCTTCTAGTGAGTCGAAACCTTAACCCAAGCTGGTTTACTTTAGATTTCAGAACCAAACCTAAGTCACTAGCTAGCCTAGATTTCAACAAGTTTGAAACCCACCTAGACCAACCTCACCCTTGACACCTTAGAACTATTCCTCTAGCATTTCACAATTTCTTCAAAAGGAAGGCTTCAAAGGGATAACAAAATTACTTTAATCGGCTTGATAGGAAAAAAAGAGGAGAATTCAAGTGTTTCGACTAAGTCAAAAGGTCAATAAGAAAATTTTCCACAAAAGAAACCAATTCGAATGGTTGAATCAAAGGGAATACCCACATCTTATCTTCCTCGGCTTAACAAAGAGAGGCTAAAAAGGACTAACTTTTTCCTTAAACTCGACTTTTTGTGTTGACAAGTTTCTTGTTGACAATTTTTCATACAGAATGACTCCATCTTCCTCTATATCTTTGTGGATCTAATATTGGACTTGGTATTTCGTGATCTGATGACTTTGCTGAATAGTTCTACTATAAATAGGAGTACCATGACTACTACAGAAGGGCCTTTAAACTCCATCTTCTACTCTTTATCCAACTTTATCACTTTAGAGCTTACTTTTGCTGTTTTAGATCTAAAAGCTAATTGCAATGTTTGTGTATTTGTTACAATCAACCTATAATAAGATCAAAGTGGATGTAGGTCATATAATTTGCCAAACCACTATAAAATTCTTTGTGTTTTCATTGTTTTCTATTGTTTCAATTAGATCTATCTCATTTTTAGTTAATTTGGGGCATACGCCAATTTCTTGTTCAACATTTTTGGTGCTTTCAATGAAAAAGACACTACGCCATAAATGGCCTTCTGCAACACAAAAAAAATGTTGGGTCAGGCCCAAAAAATGTTGCCATAGGTCTATGGCAACACTTTTCGGGTGATGCAATTTTTGCCGTTGCCTTAGACCTCAAAGGCAACATTTTGACTATTTAAGGCAACATAAGTAATATTGTGGCAATAGAACCCTATTTGGGTCTATAGCAACATCCATATGTGTCTGTAGCAACATTCCAAAATGTTGTTATAGATATTAACTTTCTGAATTTGTGGGGCCCACAATGTAGAGCATATTTGATTTTTTAATAGAAATAAATATTTATTTAATAAAATGCTATTGCACAGAATTTGATATTCAAAACGTAATTTATTTAAATAAATATTTTATTTCAACATTTGAAATAGTACAAATTCCTGACTCCACTATTTTACAATTCAATGATATATAACACTGATATTCACATATACAGATATTCCTCACTACATCACTCAGTTCACTCATTACATATGCAGTTTCAATTTATACAGACACCGACACTGACAAATATATGACGAGCCGAGTGCCGAGCCGAAGGCGAGCCGAGTAGCGGGTCCAGTCTTCAAGCTCAAGCACATTTGATTTGACTCTGTCTTCAAGCTTGTATCCAGCTATCCAGTCTTCAATACATGTCACATATAATTCAAAAGCAGTAATCTGGAAAATAATATTTAACTCAAACAGAAAATGAAAATATTTTTGTTATATTATTTGCCTAAGGTATTTGGGTTGTTTCTTTTCATATTTTTTTCTGACAGGGACCAAATATTTGCACGGACAACCTGTGAATGCACAAGTCAGCTGTTCACAAGTGCATAAGCCAAACATGAATGCAACACATGGATTTTAGACAGTATGGAAGACAGCAAGCAACAGTTCAGGCAAAAGTGCACAAAGGAGAAGCCAAGTGTACAAAGTAGTACTTAACACAGCAAGCAACATAACATGACCAAGAAATGCATGTACATGGATGAACATACATGCATCATAAGGCTTGGTACAAGAAACTACTCAAGTGCAACTACTCAAGTGCAAGTTCATACCCAAGTGCAGCCAGATATGTAGACAAGCCAAAAAAAAATGGACACGGCACAAGGTCAAACCCGAGTCATCGACTGGATTCAACTCAGGGCCAAGCAACCAACAAAATAAACAAGAACCAGGTTCAGCAAAATGTAGACAAGCTAGTGCAAGAAACACAGCAGTACACATAGGCAGCCCATCAAGCAAAAACAGTGAATGCATCAGGCATGTACAAGAGAAACATAGGCAGTAATATGATATACAGAGGACTTGGAGCATTAGTTCATGTTAAAGAACAAGGTTAGCATGGTACTAGTTTAGTCCAGACCAAGCAAAACCAACAAAGCTCAACACACATATGTTTGTATATATCGTGGAAACCAAAACTCAATGTTCAGATTAGTCAACAGTTTAATAAAACTAAAGATCACTTTCAAAGTTCTGATTTTCAAAAATGCAGAAGTTTTCAAGTGAAGCAGTTTTCAAAAGGACAGCAAAATACAAATACTTCAAGTTCTGGTTTAACAAATGCAGCAAGGTACAAAGGTATGTGAACAAGTTTAACAAAGGTTCAAGTTCTGGTTTAACAAATGCAGCAGAAGGAGCTAACAAGCTCAGATCAGAAATCAAAAACAAGCTAGTGAACCAAAATCCAACATACCAAATAATATCACATCGCAATTCATCATCGGCAAAGCAAAATCAAGCCAGTGGACCAAAATCCAACATACCAATACATCATCGCAATCCAACATACCAGATTTCTCAAAGTCCAACAGAAAGATTAAACTCGAGATTATAGGAAATAAAGCCTATAAATAAATCCCAATTCATCATCGACAAAAGCGTGCGAGTGTAACCAAAATTGAGAATAATCAAGTAAACCAAAAGGCAGAAAACATACCAAATAATATCACATCGCACCCGACGACGAAGTCAAAGCAATTCGAGCAATCAATCAAGGAGAATGAAAGAGCAAGCTACCAGGAACGTTTCTTACACTAGATTCGATCAATCAGAGCATCAAAGCAACTGGAATCGCGTACCCTAGTTTTCACAGAGAGGAACGAGAAAGAAAAATCGCGTGCAGAAAGAAAAGTAAAGCGGAAAATGGAAATTGGTAAGGTGTGGATTGATGGTGTGAATCGACGGTTGAGATTTTGTTTTAAATGGTGGTGTGGATCGCTGAGGTGTAAAAAAAATTTAAATTTTTTTAATTAGAATATATCTATGGCAACACTATATAATAATGTTGCATCGTGTTACACTTGTTTAGCTAGAGCAACACATTTTTATGGCTAAGATAACACCAAAAATACAATGTTGCAGTAGGACCAAAATTTTATAGCTGTCGCAACATTTTAGTTAGCAACACCTTGCAAAAATGTTGCGGAAGGTCATCTATGGCGTAGTGAGAGCTTCTCAAGAGTAGATCTAGCTTAGTGCTATGTATAAGAGCGTCTTGAAGTTAGATCTCGAAACTTATTGTTATAGATATGAAGTAATGGCCTATAGGAGATCCATAAGATCTACAGCTATAATAGGTGAAGAAGATTGTGGGTTGTGGAACTATGCATCTTAATTCTAATTAAACACTAGAGGAGGGTGAATATTATTTTCTAACTGCTGTAAATCTTTTTAAACTTCTTCCAAGTTTGATAGTAAATCATAGATTTTCAACATAGAAATATATCAACAATTAATCACATATACAATCTTAGATAAAACTAAATAGCAATAAAGTTAAATAGAGAGTTAGAGATATGACACCAAAGATTTTATACTGGTTCAAGTTTCTCCTACATCTAGTCCCGTACAATTGCTTATATAGATTTTTTTCAAATGTCATTCTTTAAACAAATAGAAGGGAAACCGAATTACAATCTCGATTCCGAGGTTACTAGACACACCCATATGAATTTCCGGGCTAGGGATACACCCACTTGATTTGGACGGGCTGCAAGCACACCCAAGCAAATACAAATAGAGTTTCATGGTGTTTCCGAATACAATTTCTTAAACTTTAGGCCCAATGAATCATACAGCTTCTTGGATAACACTTTGATCTTTGATTTGAGAGAGATGGTTCCAAAACTGTAAGAAAATAGTAGTGCATCAATATAATGAAGTTTGAATTGATTCTATATAATTTTAAAGAGAACTTGGTATATTTTTAATGGAGTTTTCAAGGGAGTAAGAAGAGGGAAGAACATAAGTTAATAGCTGCTAAAATAATTCATTTTAACTCTCCTTTATATAATTTATAAATTTATGTGTCCATTCACGAAGAGTTGCAAAGAATAGACACTTCTTTTCATAATTTGAAAAACTATTTGGCGACATATAGGTCGACATATCATCTTGGCATATGTCGTTATATGCTTGTAAAAATTGAAAACTCATTTCTTTTAAAATGTTTTGAAAATCCTATACTTTGTAAAAAAAAATTATACTTTGTAAATCGTTTTAAACATAGTTTATAAAAAATTTAATCTTTGAAACTTTTATAAAATATTTTTAAATATAATTTGTTAAAAATATAAAAGAAAGAAAAATAAGAAATAGGAATCAATGAATTCTAATAAGGACTTTAACAATATACTATATGTTAACACCACCTTTTGATCATGTAATATACGGGTGGATTTAACTAAACGAATTTCGTAATCATTACGGCAGGAAGCTCGAAGTGGTGATTATCTTGTCGAAAATCGTGTATAAGCAAGGCTATGGATGATAGTCAAGCGGATTCAGACGAATGACGTCCCAGAATTGACTAAGTATGGATTGGTACTTTCCCGAGGTAGGAGATCGTTCCTATCCCTTACCTTAGGCAGGGGATGAAATTGGATCAATATGGCCATGGACACTTAACTCGGCAGCTTAACTCAGCCAAAATCGATCGATATCTTCAAATTCACTTAGGAAACACCGTAGAAAAACACAGGAAACACGAAGTAAACATCGAGAAGGACCTTTGAGAGGGATCGTTGGGCCCTATACCCCAATCTTGGGGATCGATACCAATCCCCTTACAGATTTCTCTTACATCCTGTCTTGTACAATTGCTTATACAGATTTCGTTTCAAATATCAATCTTTAAACGGCTAAAAGACAAGCCCATTTACAATCTAGATTCCAAGGCTATGAGACACATCCTTATGAATTTCTAGGCTTAGGATACACCCACCTGATTTGAACGGGCTACGAGCACATCACTTAAGTTTCCGGACTACCAAGCACACCCACTTGATTTGAACGGGATAAAAGTACACCCAAGCAAATACAAATAGAGTTTGATGGTTTTTCCACAGACAATTTCTTGAACTTTGGATACAACGGATCATATAGCCTCTTGGACAATACTTTGATCTTTAATTTGAGAGGGAGATGATTCCAAAATAGTATGAAAGTAGTAGTAAATTAACACAATGCAATTTGAATTGATTCTATGCGATTTTGAAGATAATTGTAACGACCCTAGATTTTAATTTAATTTAAATTGATAATTTAAATGAATTTTTGAATTAAAATTGTGAAATGTATAGATGGATTGATGCGAGTTTCCCCGAATCAAATAGAAAATATGTAAAGTCATATGGATTTGAAAATTTGTATATATGAGAATATATATGTATATATTGGATTTTAAATAAATTCTTAAATAAATGATTTTGAAAAATAAATAATATACTTTAGACACAAGTATAGAAATAAATAAATAAATTGATTTAAAAATTTATAAATGATGATAATTTGAGTTATATAAAATATATATAATAAATACAAGACAAAAGTAATAAGAGTAAAATAAAAATAGAAGTAAATTTAAAATGCAAGAATAAAGAAAATACATTTAAGTAAGCAAAATAAAAGTATATATTTTTACATAAATAAACAAATGCATAAATGAGAAACAAAACAAAGTAAGATATATAAACAAAGTAAGTATTAGCAATAAATGTTTCAAATAAATATATGGTTATAAAAAAATGACCTAGACATACATATAAACTTATATGAAACTTTTATAAAACAAGAAAACAATATATATGTCAAAAACAATATTCATCACAACCTTACATAAACAAAAGTATGCAATACAAAATAATACAAACAAATACAAATATAAGCATAAACAAATACAAGAGCTTGTAAATTAAATCAAGCAAGTTATGTTATATAAAATAGAAATTTATTTAAGTTATTAAAAGCAAAGTAAAAGAAAAGAAAATACAAGATACATTCAGGTATTCAAACAAAAGAAATAACATACAAAAGAAGATTCTCAGCCGAGCAAATGGAAAACAAAACAAAGTGTGAACAAACAAATTAAAATATACATATGCATAGATAAGTACAACCAAAACATAACTAAAAAAATAAAATAAAAATAAAAGTAAAAATACAGTACAATAATATATCAGTATAATATCACTGCAGCCTTTCTTTATAAAGTAACCTTTGATATGAATATGACAGGAAAGTATATATGCATGCACACTTGCAAAATGATGAAGACTAACCAAAGTACATACAAATAGGGGTTAAAATTTGTCTTCAGGCATGACTGTTGTACAATATAAACATCACCCTATACACTACAACATCACCTATAACTTCATTTTTATATACATCACCTTCTCATCTCAGTTTTGTTCACCATTATAAACTGAAGTATAAAGGCCATTCTTTAACTCAAACAATCATTCAACATAAAACATTTTTCAAATCAATCAAAGCCTGACAGTTTGAAGCAAAGAAAAGCTTCAGATCAACCAAACTCTAACCTGTAAACTCCTGGATTTAAACAATGATTTGGAAGGTGAGTAATATATGTGTTTTATTTATTTATTTAAAAGTTGAATTTGTTATATATATATGTCTGTTTCTACATACATATAAACCCTTTGAATACATTTGAACACTGGAAGTACAGATTATTGTTATACAGGTCTTCTGTTTTGAGATTGTAAGATACCAGTTTTTGATAAAAAATTCATTTTCACCTAATCTACTTGATGCTTGGGTTAAATGTTAATACAAGAATTTATTGTTATAGTGTATATTCAAGATTTAAATTTTATTTAAGTTGAATCAACTTAGGATTTTCTCTGGGAAGCAAGAAATTCGAATACAACTTCCAATAAGTCAAAATTTAAACTTTTTAAATTTCGAATTCAGGTATGCAGTCTGAATTCGTATGCTATAATATGATTTTCAAAGCAAAAATTATAATTTTTCGATCAAAGGTTTAAGAGCAGTTCGGGGTTAAAAGAACTTCTTTGTTTTAGTGATTCTTGATGATCCTCTGAGTTGTAGAGGTCGAGATCATGCATGGAGGTGGAGGAGTCTACGATGCTGCTAGGAAAAATAAGGAGATGGTCGGTAGGTGGTCGTGGTGGCGGCGGTGAACGTTTTAAATTTCTAAACCTAATTTTGACTGGGTCGAGTATTTCGATTGGTTCATCCTCGTCGTGCGATCGAGTGCGGCGAGTTTTGGGGTGATGATGGAGGGAACGTGGACGAGTAGAGGGTCGAAGTTTGAGGCTCTCTAGTGGAAGGGATTTCGAGAACGATGATGATTCCCAGGCTTTGGTGTTTTACTGCATTTTTTGTTCCAGGTTTGTTTTTTTTTTGTTTGAAGCTCGATTTTGATCTGATCGAAATTTCTTCGATCTGGTTGGTGCTTTGGGGTCTCACGTGTTCGGGTGGGTGTGTGGGATGGACGCGGTGCTCATCGGTGGCCGGAGGAGCGTGGGTAGGTGCACGGTGCATGTGTGTGCACTGGGGAGGAAGAAAGGGGAAGACTTGTGGAACTCAAAGAAAAGGGGGAAGGCGTCTCGAAGTTACGATCGGGGAAGTAGGGCAGAAACTCGAAGGGGCACTCGGGGGGTTTCAGGGTTGTATCGGAATGTTTTGGACTTAAACAAATTTTGTGAAAAAGTTTTAGTACTCGGGTTAGTTGGTTAAAAAACTCGAAGCAGGGTGCTGTTTTTATCGGGTATGACCCGAAGCAGGCCTCGGGTGAGTAAGTGAAAGCAGCAAACTCAGTTTCAACCAAATTTTTAAACACAAGTAAAAATTTATTTTCTGAATAAACAAATGATATTTGTAAATAAAATATGAAAACAAATAGTAATTAGAATTTGTAAATTCTTTAAATTAAGCCAGGAAAATTTAAAACAAAATTTTAATTAACCCTTTTTTTTTAATGATTAAATTTAAAAAGAATGATTTAAAAATTTATTTACATTAAATTTTAATGTAACAATAAATAAATTCTTAAAGTATAAGCAATTTTCAAATGGCAACTAAGATAAACAATTTATATTAATAGTTTGGAAAAAGAGATTTAGAATGATTTAAAATTTGTAATAAAAATTAATTTGATAAACAATTAAGTACTTAAATAAATTTGAAATTAAGAGTTTGTTGATTATATAAATTAAGTTGATTAATTTTAGTTGACGATTAATTAAAATAATCAAATAAGGGATAATTAATATATCAAGATGGTAAAGATAAATTAATTTATCATTCAGGATAATAAATCCATGATTTAAAATAATCGATAAAATGATTATTGGGATAATTTATCTCATTCACTTTGATTGGTGAAAAATTAACTATTGTTGTGCACCGTATTGATATTTCTGTTCTGATTGTGATGTTGTGTGATGTAGATTGCCATGTACTACACTGTAATTGTAATTTACTCTGTATTGATATGAAAACCCTGTTTGCCGTAAAACGGCATTTAAACTTCGATGCGACAGGGAGTCGGATTCCAGTTAGTTATCCGAAACCCACATCGAATTGTAATGATAAATCTTTGAGATTGATAAATCAATTTATTTATGAATCTGTGAATAAAGACAAGCGTTATTGATTATATCGCTTATCGATAATTGATATCTCTGTAATGATTGATGTGTGCACTATTGTCCCTTAGACCACACTTATACACACACAATTATGGATTTCACGAGGAAATCGATTAAGTCGCAGATTTTTGAAATAGTTTAAAATTTGAATTTTTAAATTCAAATGTTTTGGAATTGGAATTGGAATAGAAGTGAAAAGCTTTTGAAATGGAATTTCAAAGATGAAATTTTATTTTGAATAACTGGATTAAGTGTTGGAATTTAAATACTTTAATTTAAATTTGAATTCAATATTCAAATTGAATTCTGAAATTTGAAACTAGGGATTAATGATATTATACTAGTCATTATGAGTTAAATCATTTTTAAAGTATTGTTTTTGGGAATTTGAATTTAACCCAAGGATTTCAACTCATATAAATGAATCAGATTTCCAAAATGAAAACTGTTGTTTTCAAATGATAAACACTTTTAGATAAGAACTGAGATTCCAGTTAATTAGGGGAATTTCAAGATTGAATAGAGAAATGATTTTCCTAAGTTATGAATGAATTCTTTTTAAAAACTATGAATTAAATCTGTTTATTTTTAACAAATTTAAATTGATGATTTGTTTAAATCAAATTGAAATGAAATTGTTTTGAAAGCTATAAGTTAAATCTTTGATTTAAAGATTTAACGAGTTAGTCAAATTGAAATGAAAATTGATTTGGAAAATCTGTGAATAAATCTTTTATTTAAAAGATTAAAATGTGAAAATTGTTTAAAACCGTTAAAGGTTGTGAAAATGGTAATTTGTTAAGCCATTTGAAGAAAAGTTTTGGGTAATAAGTTGTGACTTAATTGAAATCCCATATCCATATGTTTTGAAAATATTTTCGCTCACTATTCGGTTTAGCCGGGAAAGGACCTTTGTGTCGTATAACCCATTTCGAATATGTGATTTGACGTTATGGATAGCATTTGAAGACCGGTGATGAAGACCGGGTATTTGCGAAAGCGATAGGATGACCTATCGATTGTTTCTGCACCGAGTCGCGCCGGTATAGAAACTCCCTAAGTGATGGGAAATATGACCGGGATTGTGAATATTCGGATTGCAAGGACTTCTTTGTAAGTGCCTTCGGTTCTGTTCGAGCCCGGAACAGACTTGTATGGATTGTATGTCTGACATTACAAATTGAGATATAAAGCCGATTTCTTTCAAATATATTTCTGTTGGTGGCGGAGAATTTATTCTCTTAGCTTAACACCCTTCTCTGAGACATACGAGCTCAGAGGTTATGTAGTTGAAGGTTATCAGCAATATATTCCCAATTTGGTAATGTGACATGCTGAGTGTTGCTGTGAAATGATCATTGTGTTGATTATTTATGATAGGATCATTTATTTGATCGTCTATCTTGGTGATCATTTCTATGATCATTTGTTGACCCAAAGCATGGCTTTTGTATAAAGTATGTTTTTGTGGACGAGACTTCGTCGAGCCTCACACCCCGGAAATGGTCAAAACAGGAAAGATGCGGCAAGGTTATGAGGGGTAGCTTCCTTTAGGGTATGTGCATTTCCTTCTGGATAGAGGTGGTATCATGGTATGGAGCCCAGATATTTAACCTATGTGGTTACTACGAATTTATTACTTTGTGGTTGTTGGTTATCGGGATCCCGTGAGAAAGGTCGTTTACGATCGGGGAATGGCGTGCTCGTGTCAGTAGTTACCCAGTTAGGGGTAACCCGGCCTTGTGTTGGCAGAGTTCCGGTTTGGTTCTCGGGAATGTCCTTCCAGAGGCATTCTCATGTGGCAATGGGAAGTTCCTTGGCCTGATCATTTGTTGGAAATCCAAAGAAACAATACGATCTTGTACGGATTTAGTTGTAGAACCTATCATTCACTTATGGTGGCGCCCCACTGTTTGGATGGTAGCTATAGTAGGCATAGTTCGAAATGTCTATGTTGGCTAAGATTTATATCTTTACTTTCGAAATGATTTTTACTACACTATGCACTAGTAATAATATCAAATGTTCTTTTTAATGCGTATCAAGCATCTTTGACTATCATAAGGAGAAATATCCTCCGATTCTGCATTTGCATTGTGTGTGTGTGCGGGAGGCCTTATGGTAGTCTCATTTTTCAAAAGCATTGCGAATTGACTTTAAAATCTTTTGTTGATTGTTTAAAGATAAACTGTTTTTGTTGCTCACACCAGTCCCACGACTGATCCGGAGTTTATTGTTTCTTTCCTAAACTCTGGGTGCTCATTATTTTCTACACGAGCAGTCTAGAGTTGGGTTTTTTAGATAGTCAGATTTGTAGATTATCTGGAGTTAGTTCAGTCTTTGGATCGCACCAGTCTTGCCTATCTTTGTGCATCGTGATTGGGAGTTCGAGCTATTGCTGGATTGATTCTTGGAAAGGGAGTTGCAGTTCTCGGAGTTCTCTTTTGAAGACTATTTTAGAGTTATTTGTTCCGCTGCTAGACGTTATCTATTTTTCTTTTCCGCTGCTATTTTATTGTATCATATCTCTGATGTATATTGATATCTATTGGATCATCTGTTGTATCAGATATTGTATCAAAGCTGTATATCAATGTATTATTCTTTTATTCCGCTGTGTTGTTTACTTAATGATTGTTATAAGCTCCGGCGAATCGGATTTGAACGGTCGAATCTATGACATTCGAATACGATATGAAGTATGGATGTCGATTTTCGAGCGGGCAAAATCCGACTCGTTACAATAATTTAGTACATTTTTAATGGATTTTACAAGAGAGTAAGAAGAGGGAAGAAAATAATTTAACAACCGCTAAAAAATTCGTCTGAATTCCTCATTATATAGTGTATAAACAGATGTGTCCGTTCTTAAGACTTGTGATGAATAGATGCTTCTTTTTAAAATTTGAAAAACCATTTGGCGGCATGTATGTTGACATATCATCTGGGCATATTTCTACATAATCTTGTAAAAAGCGAAAGCTCTAAAATGTTTTGAAAACCCTATACTTTGTAAAATAATTTAATAGTTTGTAAATCATTTTAAATATAGTTCATAAACATTTTGATATTTGAAAACTTTTATAAAATATTTTTAATATATTTTTCTAAATTTAAAAAATAGAAAAACAAGAAATAGAGATCAATGATTGCTACAAGGGACTTTAACAACATACTATGACTCTATACACTATATTATATTCTTGAGATCTTGGTTTCGGTGCCCATGAGTCTTTATGTCCATCTTTTGCGTCTTTTATACTGTACGATCTTCGGTTCAACACCTGTATAATATTCTGCAATATATACTATATAACTTGTCAAAACATTAGTATCTATATTTTATATAAATTTATATTGTTGTTATTAAGGTTGTTACCATCAGAATTAATAACTAAGATATTAACAAAAATGAAGCTTCCCACTGTAATAAGAGACTCACTAACTAATGGCTTCTTTGTCAAGGTCATCTACCCTATAAAGATGGTAACAAAGGATGAGTTGATGATGGCTGAACTGAACCCTAGGATGGTATATAGAAATAAAGAACTTCTTAATAAGATGGATGCAAGTATTGCCTTGTTAACCCAACAATATCAAAGGCCTAGAAAAAACCAGAAAGAGGTATCATCTTCTAGTTATGAGAAGAGAATTCATTTTTACCTGATCGTAAAAGAAGGGACAAAAAGCAAAAAAAATGAAAGAAGAGACTGCTAGAACAACTAGGAAGGCCATAGGGAGAAGTGGCTAGATTTTATTAATAGATGGAGTGATCCATACCGACAAAAATCAGTTCGACACCGATCAAAATGAGGGTGGATTTGGAGTTGTGTTACCTGATGTCGTCAACTTATCGAACAATGATGATGATTTGCAGGACACTGGCAACGACATTGGGCAGAATGTTGGAATGCAAAATGCCGGTACTCAAACGACCACCACAAAACTAGCCAAGCATCATAAAAGATTCAAAGAAGTCACTCTCTAGAGATAGGAGAGCCTGGACGTCATCTAGCGAACTGAGAATAATTACGGAATAAAACACTCATGACTCCCTTCCTGATAGTCGTTTTTTGGATCACCGGGTCGGTCAGAAGTATATTGCTAATATGGTGAAGAGGATCGTGGATGAAAATCATTGGAGGAAGGATGAAGTGTGGGGTTCCGTACCTATTAGAACTCCATTCACAGAGAATATTTAACGGGAGGAATCTCTCAGGAAGTTTGTTATGTCTACGATGTTATCATATAATGGAACAACAGATCGTTAGCAGCATCTGGTAAAGTATGAGTGACACATAGATGGTACCAGATTGACTAATGCAGTAAGTTATAGGTGTTTTCTCATCTTCTTGGATAAAGTCGCTTCGATATGGTTTACTCGGCTTGTGTTAAAATCCATATCAACGTTTGATGAAGCAACAAAGAAGTTTATCAAGCAATTTGAGCTCCATACCGCCTAATCGAATGATGTAATGTCCTTGTCGTATATCAATCAAACTCTCGAAGAAAATTCAAAAGGATTGTTAAGTAGATTCAATACTGTTGTAGCGGAAGTGAATAACTCGAAAGTGGATATCATGCTAGTGGCGTCGGTCCGAGGGTTATATCCGACCATGGACTTTGGTAAATGGTTGAAAATGAAATAACCATTTACTATGAAAGAATTATATTGGAAGCACAACCAATATTTGCACTTGGAAGAGGCGGATATGGCTGCTGGAAAGGCTAGTGGTGAACCATCGAAAGAAGTCGGTCAAAGTAATGCGACCATTAAGCCTATAGTTCGAGTCCCAAATCAACCATTTTCAAAAATTGACTTTTGGACTCAAAATTTGTCTTAACTCGATTATATTCGTCTTAGCACATCAATACAATTAAGATCAATGTAATATCTATCTCTGAAAATCCATGTCAATACATTAGTAGTTTGAGACAGATCATAACCGTAGAATTAAGAATCCTAGAATCAACACTGTCAAATTGCTCGATCCTCAAATCTAAATCCCAACTCTCAATAATCCTTTATAAAAGCTTGGAACGGTCATTTGTTTGACCATTAGAATAAGGTCGGTCGACTAATTTGAATTATATATTTTATGCAATGACAACTCAACGATCATGGAAGGGGGTTGATGGTTTGCGAGAGGGTTTGGGTGGGGGACGCCGGTGGAAGGGGATTTAGGAATTGGTCGAATGATTTGATGTATATGTACCCAATTCATATGATGTGCTTTTTTTCCAATCTTCAGGTGACTATAACTATTAAACCACTACTTTGATTGACCTTTTATTTCTTCCATTGTGAAACTCTGAAACTCATTTTCAATTTAATGAACAATTTGCAAATGCTCTAACCGTATAAATTTAATAGTTTTTTCGTTGGTAGCATAGTGATCCGTTGGACTTGAACTATGTGATATCTTGTGGTGATAATACACTTAAACGTAGAACTTATCTGTCTTTTTATTTTAAAAAGAAAGTTTAAGAAAGGAAAAGTAGAAAATTTTTGTGAAACTAAGTATATTATATATTTCAAAAAAATTAACATTTGACAACTAGTTAGGTGATATAATTCTTCAGTGTAAAATAAATAACATACAAAGTAAGGGTAAAAATTGTAATTTTGCAAGTGATAGCTATATTGTATGAATAAGTCAAGTAGGCTAACATTATAAAGTCGAAAGAAACATTGTAAATTGTATTATCGAAATACAATTCAGTTTTATCTTCCCCCTTCTCAAATATAACCATTTTAGAAATTAACTCAAGAATCCAACTTGGTATCGGAGCCAACAAGCCTCACGGCATAATACTTCACAAAGATTTTCGTTAGAGAAGATATCATCATTTGAAAATCTAGGAGAGTCGGTTTCTTCTCAGAATTTAGCATCACCACTTGAGAAGGCATACATGAAGAGCATCTGTGCATATCAGTTCACTAGTTTCTATTTGTGTCATATAAATTTTCTCTCCCTCACTCTAAAATTAGCCTCGCCATAAGGTTCATTAGATCGTCACATCCATAGCTGCCCTCATCAGAGATAATATCAGATCTGAGAGCTACACCATTATATCCAATAGATCATCAGAATCTTGGCTGCTATATTTTAGAGCATTTCAGATTTGAATTCTTGATATCAAGAATTTGAAATCATCATTAATGGCTGGAGAAGACAATTCTGGTAATGATTCAGCAACCACTTCACCACGTTAGAGACCAAGGCAGCAACAATAGTCATCTGTAGACGACTTAATCAAAACTGCTATAAGCCCACAAAGTTAATTAATCTCTGCATATTTAGATTAAAGCAATTATCTACTATGGAAATTTCAAATTGAAACAACCATTAGAGGATAAGGCTTAGAGGAGTTCATTCTTAGCACCAACACTACTCCAACTTAATTTATCATAGGTGAAGATGGAAAAGTGGTGAGCAAGAAAGAATATATTACCCATCAAAGACAAGATAATCTGCTAAGTTCTTGGCTGTTATCTTCCATAAGCACTGAATTACTACCTCAAAGTAATGGTTGTAAAACATCAAATGAAATTTGGACAATCATTGAACATTTTTTCAACTCAAAATCAGCAGAAAAGATAATGCATTATAAAATGTAGATGCAAAACTTAAGGAAGAATAGCATGTCTAAGAGGGATTACTTGACAAAAATCAAGAATTACTATGATCTTTTAGAAGCAGCTGGTCATAGAATTTCAGACATGCGTAGCAAATACTAACAATTATGAATGAGCTAGAGAATGAGTATAAAGTAGCGATTGTAGTTATAACATCTAAGGAAGATGTACCATCCATTCAATATCTTCATTCTACTCTTCTTGCTCACGAGGGTAGGATTGAACAAAAGAAATCTTTTGATAATGAACTCATAGTCAATTATGCAGCCAACTCAAGAAATAGGAATTAAGAAAAGAATTATAGAAACAAGAATGATATGGAGCAAGAAATGATCAAAACTTTTTAAGAAACCAATCATGAAGAAATAGAGGAAGAGGTGATAGATGGAATAGTAGAAATAGACCAAAATGCCAAATATGTGAAAAAATAGGACTCATAGACAATAAGTTCTATTTCAGATTTGATTCTAATTTCAATGCAAGCAGTCAGAGAAATCAAAGTATGAATACAAACATGGCAAGCATACGTTGGGAAGCAAGAAGTGTACCAGAGGTGCAAAGAATACATATCCTGAACATGTGAAGCAACCAAATAAAAATACATCCAAAATGAATGTTGTTATCCAGATTCAGGTGCAACTCATCATGAAACCAACAATCTGCAAAATCTAAACATTGGCAATAAGTAGTACAAAGGTAATCAATCTATTTGTCTGGGTAACGACACTAGTATCAATATTACACACACTGGAACTGTAATAATTAGAGGTTAGATAATTATGCACTTGAACAATCTATTAAGAGTTCTAGAAATAAGAAAGAATTTTATCAGTGTGTCACAATTTGCGCAAGATAATAATGTTTTCTTTGAATTTTACCCAAAACACTGCCTAGTTAAAGATATTCAGACCAAACAAATTTTATTGCAACATCATACACACAAAGGTCTATACAGATTCAATCTATCAAAAGTTAGTCATACAAGTAGTTCAAGGAAATGACAACTTAACAGAATCAGGGTTACTAGAAATTACTAAAAGTGTCTTTGATATTTGGTATAGCAAGCTGGGTCACCCTAGCGTAAAAATTATAAGGAAAATTTTAGGTGATAATAAAATTGAAGTTAATGATATACCGGTTTCTTATATATGTACTTATTGCCAAATGGGAAAAAGTCATAAATTGATTTTTCCAGAATCAAAATCTGAATTTATCAAGGCCTTGCAGCTAATTGCAACTGACTTATGGGCTGTTTCAATCAATTCAGATTATGGATTCAATTATCATATATCCTTTGTAGATGCGTATTCTATGTATACTTGGATATACTTCTTGAAATCAAAGTCTGAAACACATAATGTGATAAATCACTTTATTAAACAAGTGGAAAACCAAACTGGTCAGCAAGTAAAAACAATTCAAACAAACGGTGGAACAAAGTACGATTTACTCAAAGGATTCCTAAAAGAAAAAGGAATCATTCATAGAGTAACTTGTTCCCATACATCTAAACAAAAATGGATTAGCGGAAATAAAACATGGACATAGTAGAAACTTGTTTAAAATTATTAGCTCAAGCACCAATTCCGTTGAAATTTTTGCCAGATGCATTTGCAACAGTATTGTACTTAATTAATAGATTACCAACTAGAGTGTTACAAGGCAAAAGTCCAATAAAAGTGTTACTTAATAAGAAACCAGATTATAAAAGTTTAAGAACATTTGGATGTCTATGTTTTCCCTATTTATGACCATATAATTCTCATAAACTGAACTTCAAATCCACATAATGCACCTTTTTAGGCTATGGTGTGAATCAGAAGGGATAAAAATGTCTTGATAGTAATGGAAAGATATTTACATCAAGGCATGTTGTATTCAATGGATGTGTACTTCCTTTTAATACATCAATTGTAAAGACTACACAAAAGGTATACAATTCAGTGGCATCAATTCCATATATGCCATTATATGTCGACATTGAAAGTCAGAAGAATGTGGAAGAGAGCAATAGTGACTCAGAGGCCCAACACATAGTGTCATTCAATCAATCAGGTAAGGACTTCCTTGAATCACCACTAAATCATACTCACACTCCAACAAATATGAGTGATCAGTATGGAAATAGAGAAGATAGTATACAACTATAACAAAGCAATGAACAAACTTCAACACAACAAGGGAAACAAAATAGAGGACATCATATGATAATCGATCAAAAAGTGGAATATTCAAGCCAAAACTGTACACAACATGTTCAAATAATGAAGAGCTAGAAACATATGAACAAGCTGCAGACAGTAAGAAGTGGAAAGATGCAATGGAACGCGAATACAATGCACCGGTAAGAAACAACACCTGGAGTATTGTTCCACTACCTAAACACAAAAACATCATAGGCTTCAAGTGGATATATATATTAAAGAAAAACCCAAATGGTGCTATTGAGAGATACAAGGCAAGACTAGCAGCAAAAGATTACACACAGCAACATGGTTTTGATTCAATGAAACCTTCTTCCCAGTAGTTAAACCAACTACAATAAGAGTAATATTAACTATAGCATTGCATAAGAGATGGAATATCAGGCAGTTAGATATGAACAATGCATTTTTAAATGGTGAGCTACAAGAAGAGTAAACATGGAGCAACCTCAGGGATTCAGGCAATCATTAAAAAGGGACTGGGTATGTAAATTACACAAAGCAATCTATGATCTGAAGCAGGCCCCTGGAGTATGGTTTGATAAGTTAAAGGCAACATTCATCAGTAGGATATCAACCAGTAAAGTCAGACAATTCTCTCTTCTCCAAATTCAGAGATAAGACATCCACATATATTTTGGTATATGTTGGATGACTTCATAGTTATTGGAGATAGTGAAGAGGAAATAAGTCTCGTTATTCAACTTCTAGATAAGCAGTTTTCAATCAAAGACTTATGGATACTTAACTACTTTCTGATAATAGAATTCAACTGTGTGTCAGATTCAAAAATACATTTAAGTCGGAGGAAATATATTAAAGAACTACTTATTAAAGCAAAGATGAATCAAGCAATGTCACTGCCAACACCCATGACAAGTAATTCATATTTATCAAGGCACAAAGGTGAACCAATTACAAATGACAAGGACTACGAAAGTATAGTTGGAGCATTATAGTGTACTATAATAACTAGACCAAAAATAGCGTATAGTTTAAATAAGGTATGTCAGTTCATGCATCAACCATTAGATGATCACTGGAAGGCAGTAAAAAGAATTTTAAGGCATCTGAATGGTATATTAAATCATGGTCTAATATTAAAATCAAGCAAAAATCTCAGTACTAGTGGATTTGCTTATGATGATTGGGCATCAGACCCAGATGATGAAAGTCAACTACAGGGTACTGCATTTGTTTAGGAGAAAATCTAATATCATGGTGTTCGTAAATGCAACCAACAATTTCAGGATCAAGTACAAAATCAGAGTATAGAAGCCTAGAAGCACATCGGAAATAATATGGATAAAGTCATTACTAAGTAAACTCAAAATTAGTACAACTATATATTTAGTGATTTGGTGTGATAATTTAAGTGCGGTGCTACTTTCAACAAATCTCATCTTACACTCAAGAACAAAGCATGGAACTCGATTTATATTTCGTTCGTGAACAAGTAAATAGTGGAACACTAAGTATAAATCATATTCTGCCCCTTAGCAGAGAGCCGACATACTTACAAAATCACTATCATCGAAGAATTTCTATCGATTAAGAACATATCTGAAGGTGGAAAGTTTCAGCAGTTCAATTGATGACAATAGGAGATCAGAGTCTTAGCTCCATAAAGTCAACGCCAAGAAGAAATTTCATATATTAAAATTAGACCTAAAAGGAGAATATGCAGCAAGCACTTTTGATGTCAAGAAGAGGATACCCTAGCTCGAATCGAAGGGAGGAGTTAAGTGATATAATTCTTCAGTGTAAAGCAAATAATATACGGAAGTATGGGTAAAAATTGTAATTATACAAGTGACAGTTGTACTATATGAATAAGTCAAGTAGGCTAACATTATAAAGCCGAAAGAAACATTGTAAACTGTATTATCCAAATACAATTCATTTTTATCTTCCTCCTTTATCAAATATAACCATTTTAGAAATTAACTCTAGAATCCAACTCAACTCCAAACCATTATTTGTTTAAAATAATTGAAAAGGAAAAAAAGAAGGAAAAAAACAGAATTTCTTTTAAATAAAATTTGAAACTACTTAATTACTCATTGTATATGGTGCTTGTAATAAAATTTATTTGTTAAAATAAATGACACTTCATTACAAGCACCATATAAATGTCTACGTACTCAGTTCACTTTGTCTTTCCTTTTCTTTTATTCTTTTCATTCAATCATCAACTGGTTATAACTATGGAACCGTTACTTTGATAGACCTTCAATTTCTTCCACCGCAAAACATTCAAACTCATCTTCAATTTGCAAATATTTCAATCGTATAAGTTCAATAATTTTTTTGTTGGTAGTGTTGCGATTCGTCAGACTTGAACTATGTGATATCTTATGATGATAATACACTTATAACGTAGAACTTTTCTGTCCTTTTGTTTTAAATAAAAGATCAAGAAATGAAAAGTAGAAAAATGTTAATTAATATATATCCATTTTTCGCATAAGAATGTGGACGGATTTCGAATTTTTTGAGTATCCATTTACTGGAATAGGCTTAGTCATTTAGAAAATGTTAATTAACATTTGAGTATTCCAAACCTGCATAAATTTCAGGTTATGTATGTTATATAGTTTCAAATCATAGGTAAGCATTTTCTTTTCAATGCCCTTTGAAAGTTACATTACATCAACACAAATTCCAACTTAGAAACAGCACACTAATTCACACATTACGTCTATGTTATTCATCAATGCTTCTCCTTAGTCGGCCTTGCTTGTAAACCGCCACCATTTCTCTTTTCAAGCGTATACGGCATATGAGTCCCAAGTATTTTATCCCAAGTAATGAAAAATGGCTGTGAAAAGTTGTACTTAGTACCATGGAGTTGATGATGCACGTCATGGTACGCTGTATTGTTCCAGAAGAACACATGAAATATATTCCCAGGTAGCCACAACCCGCAATGGTCATCTATGCCTTTAATAGCGCAAAAAGAGAAGAAGAAAATGGAAGTTCTAGGAGTCATTCCAGAGAACAAAAACGCCAGTGCACCACCGATAGTGTCCAGGAGAAAGCCTTCTATAGGGTGGTTGTATTGGGCTCCAAATGAGTATGGGACAACTAGTCTGTGATGCCAAGAGTGTACATGCTTGTACAAGAACTTGTTCATGTGCATGTACCTGTGCCAAAAGTACTGCCACGTGTCCACCACAAACATGCCTATAAAGAACTGGCAACCTATAACCATGAAGGTGGATGATGAAGTTGATTCTGGGTGCTTCAAGTTTATAGGACCTGCCTCATCTCTACTTGTAACCTGTACTCAAAGTATCAAATATGTTATTATGCGCTATAAAAGAGAAGATAATCAACTTATTTCAAGAGGTTTTAGTGTAGTTACTTTGAAAAGAAGAATGGCAACGGTGGATTGCATGAGCTGCTGGCCAAACACGGCAATGGCAACTTTGCGCTTGGGTACTAAATTCCGAGCATCTTCATCGGCTCTAGAATGAAGGCGGTAGTTGTCTAGTGATCCAAGCATCAGATACAAACCTGAATAAGCCCAATAGACAACAACTGGAACTGCAATGGCTAGCAAATCATCAGTGGGCATGTTATAGTAAGCCATGGATTTTTGCACGTATAGGTTATTTGTAAAGTTCTCTTTCAGACCTTTTGTTTTGTGAAGAGTTTGGTGGAGATTAAGTTTGCTTATATAGGCAAACGGAATGATATTATTCATATTATTCTTTGCTATTTGTTATATCTAGTTACTTAAATGTAACTGCGGATATTTCCAAGTGTCCGTTCCAATAATTGAATACATGCAGTATATTGACCATGAAATTGACGAATTGAATTACAAACGGTATTGAAATCTCTGGTTCACATAGGAACACCCATAATAACTGGAACTAAGTCATAAATGACATCAAGCTTTAACCTAAACAACAAAGATATGCTCTGCATATAATTTGTTTAATGTTTAATTTTAAACCGAATTGCGAACAACAAAATGATAAAGCATGATCATCTTAAAACAATAGTTTCTTCATGATTTGAAACATTATGTTTTGGCACGCAGGTGCACAAACATATATACATGTCAAAAAGAAAGAAACAAAATTATAACGAATTCAAATAACTATAAAAACTTGTTCGAAATATTACTTTTAATAAAAATTATTCACATCAAAATAAATGATGAAATAAGTGGAATACAAAATATATAAATTTGACCAACACAATCTTTTGTGAGTAATTATCATAACTATCATAACTGACATTATTCAAACTCGTGTGAGTAATTATCATAATTATTATAACTGACATTCAAACTCATGTAAGTAATTATCATAACTGACATTCAAATTCATTGTCAACAAATTAATTAGACCAACAATGTTTTGCAACTAAAAAGCAGCTTTTTTTACGTGTACATATAATTATCCATGAAAGCCAAGGCTCTTAAATTTTGCAACATTCCACTCACAATCGGATCGACTCTGTACGTGAAGTCGTGAACACATGTTCAGTGTACCTTGTGCTACTGGATATCATTTGAACAGAGATTAAACAATACATTTTTGTTAATGCATTCATATTTCAAGGACTGTAAAATTTCATTGAAATCAAGTTAGTTTCGTTTTATCATTTTGCTATTTGTTGGCTTTTTATGTTTTAACAACACTGTATTTTAGCTGAAATGTACAAATATTTTACTTACATCTGTATATACATGCGATTATTTTACACGCATTACCAGAGTACGTAGTTCATAAAAGTCATAATTTGACGATACAAATAAATCATTATTTCATGATGATAAATCAAATTTCTTGACTTTTCAAGTCAATATTTATCCAATAACTATAGATTGATGACTTTTACTCAGTTACAAATATACTAGCTATATTTTAGCTATTACTTTTATTTCGAGTTACTCTTAAGTTCAAAGGCAATGCGCAAACAAAGAACATGTCAATGGAGATATCAAATTTCTAACGTACTTTCAATACTCATATTTAATGAAGTTTACTTTGAATGATTTATTTTCAAATTCCAAATTGTTATGCAGCTGGCATAACAAGATGGTTTGGTGGGTCACGACAAGAAGTGGTTTGAAGGCAAAGCTCAGATTTTTAATTTTTAATTTTTCATTGTGTGGGACCCAAAAACTGTTTTGGTACCCAAAACTAAGTTCATCCTACAAAGTTTGAATGCCTTCTGCTTAACACAAGATATTTCGAAAATCAAAATACACCAGTTATCCTTTTAATTTCTACGTCAGATTCAACTCTTTTAAACTACAACAGAAATCATATTCCGTACACAAAAAATCAAAAGTAACATAATAAAATTATATTTTCGATTGTACTTACGAAGCGAAAGTTTAAATAAACACTTATTCACTACAACAAAATAATCATATTACAACTTTTCGTTTACAACTTTCACAAATTGACAGTTGTATTAGATATTTTATAACAACTGTTCGGTTATAGCAGGTGTAACAAATGTAATTGTACAGCAGTTGTAATATATGTCTATAACAACCATTTGTTTGTGGCAGTTGTAAATATTTATGTACAACAACTGTTTTTGACAGTGGTCTCCCCGGGTTACAGAAAATTACAACTTCTCCCCTTTATTTTCATTTGCCCGCTCATTACATCGAAGAAAAATAAAATTGGCCCCAAATTTTTAAATCTAAACCCTAGCCCATCCCGCTTCTCTGCTTTGCCATCCACGAATTAAACCACGCTCGCTGAAACTGACGAAACCATCTTCCAAACCCTATCCGACTACTCTCCGCCATCTGCTCGCCTCCGTCACCTGTCTCTATTGCTACATTCGTTTGCTTGCTTCGTCTTCGTTGCTCGTCTCCGTTGCCACCCACGTTTGCTTGTTGTTGTTGCTGCTCGCTTGTGTTTGTCGCGGTCGACGAAGCTACAGATATGTTGCTACCCGCGATTTAATTGATTTTATTTGGTTCTTACTGTTATTTGTTGATTATCATTATTGATAGTTAAATGACTCTTTACCATTTCACACCAAATGCTAGATTTATGTTTATTTATTTTGATGAAAATATGTATATCCAATTCATTCTGTGATTTAAGATGAATTTGGTTTATCTTGTATATATGGTTTTCAAGTCACTCTCAAATTTTTGGTGCTTAGCTGTTTTTTCTTTCAAATTTCTATACAATGGATGATGGTGGAGTCTTCATGTCAAATCATCTGCTTTATGCATATAATTACTCAATGGGCAGTTGTACTCTCCACTTTTATGCAATGTGATATGCATACATGACAACTTTATAATTATTTCTTCGGTATGCTGTTACAATTTATCTTTCTTTCAGCTTGGCTTTCCCTTAGATTAACCATGCTAAATTCCTATGTATATTGTGACTGTCTATTTCTACATATCACTTCAAGTGTTTGCAAGGCATGGCAAAAAATAATATAAATTGCACTTTTTTCATTTAATATGGTTAATGTACTTTTGTCATTTATCAATACATAATAATTTGGAATAGCATTACAATGCTTTTTGATGCCAATTATGTTGATTAAATACCAAATTAGTCAACAGTATTTGCTATTCTGTTTTAGATATATTCAACAGTTAATAAACTCAATTGCTGTATTAAGAGTTAATACGAACATCAGGAGATAAAAATGAAAATATTATTGACACAATAAACAAATAAGGCCGCACGCGCTTTTAACCCCTTAGTACATAATAATTTGAAACAAGTTGGACATAATCTTTACAGCTCATTGTATTTCTTAAATAAAATATTAATGACGACAATTTGTTGTTCGTTACATGGATACTGAACCGTTAATGGATTGAACAATTATATTTACATTTAATACAAACAATGACGGATAATAGGAAGGCATGTTGTTACACATTAAGCGAAAAAAAAACCGGTTATGCATAATACATTAACACATTATAAATTTACTTATTTATAGTTGCAAGAAAACAATAGATGAATTTATTTTTCTAATGGTTCCACATCTAACTATGTGCCACCAGTTCTTCATAAGTTCTGTAAAGTTGGACAAAAAACAAATTAACAGTATCAAACCATCTTCATAGAATCTTTTCAGATTCATTTCGTTTGTACGTAGCTCATCTGCTCATGTATATAATTTGTTCTACATATAATAATCAAATTGCTTAACTACATGAAAACAATAGAATTCCTGGTTTATAAACGAAGCATCAAATCATTTCAACAGTTCCATTTGCATTAAATAATTAAATTAATAATACTAAGAAAAATGAAAACTGACTACACATGATATATATAATTAAGCATCTGCTCTGTTTTTTAATTTGGCATAATAATACATGTAAAGAATGGACTATTTAAAACTTACAAGTTTCTTTTGTCGTGTAGTTACTATTTTCTTTTGCATGTGCGTCCAATCGGATCCACACAAGCTATGGACAAAACATGGGTTAACCTACCAAGGTTTTGTAACTTTTGATTAGTTATTTCATACGTATAACTATTTAGGGTTGACTAAGGACATGTTTATTTTTTGTAGAATGACAGAGGAATATAGGAAAGCCGTTCGGAATTTCGTATATAAGCATGCAGAAAGTGAGGGTAATCCAGAAAAAATTATTTGTCCGTGTCGTCAATGTAGGAATCTTATTTGGCATTCTCCAAGAGATGTTGTGACATATTTGGTGTGTTTTGGAATTGATCCAACATATGATGTATGGATATTTCACGGAGAAGCACGTCATTCACGAAATGAAGCCGATGAAGTGACAGATACATACAGAATGTATTTAGATGCAGAAATTGGTGACGATGAGAATGAGTATCATGTTATTGATAAACATAGGGAACGGACTAAGAAAATATTGGAGACAACTGAAATTCCTTTATATCCTGGTTGTACAAGCCATACAAAGTTGTCTGCTACAATACTTCTTTATAAACATAAGGCTCGAAATGGTATAACCGACACAGCATTTACGGAACTTCTTAAGCTTCTTAGCGATATGCTACCTAAGGAAAACAAGCTTCCTGATTCTACATATGCAACAAAGAAGTTGATTAAATCATTTGGTTTAGGTTATAGGAATATACATGCGTGCGTAAACGATTGTTGTCTATTTAGAAAAGAGCTTGCACATTGTGATTTTTGCCCCAAATGTGGCAAATCTCGTTGGAAAAAGAACAAGACAAGCGAAGATGGAAAGCAAGCCAAAATACCTATGAAGGTTTTGAGATACTTTCCACTCATACCAAGGTTGAAAAGAATGTTCATGTCGTCGGAGACCTCAGAACAATTAAGATGGCATAGCAGTAATAAAAGAGAAGATTCCAAACTGCAACATCCTGTAGATTCCTCTCAATGGTCTACAATTGATAGAATGTATCCTTCCTTTGCATCCGATCCACGAAATTTAAGGCTCGGTCTTGCAAGTGATGGTTTTAACCCCTTTGGTGATTGGAATTCAACATATAGTGTTTCTTGTTGTTTATAATTTCCCTCCGTGGATTTGTATGCATAAAGATAATATAATGCTATCTTTATTAATTCCAGGACCACGTCAACCAGGAAATGATATTGACATATATCTGCAACCACTTATTGAAGATTTGAACAAATTATGGAATAAAGGGGTAAAAGTGTATGATGCACACGATCGCAGCGAATTTAGATTAAATGCAATTCTGATGTGGACAATAAATGATTTTCCAGCTTATGGAAATTTAGCAGGTTGCACTGTAAAAGGTAAGAGAGCATGTCCTGTTTGTGGCATTAATACATGTTCAATATGGCTACCATTTAGTAAAAAATGCGCATACTTGGGTCATAGACGATTTCTTGCACCTAATCATGAATACCGTCACCGTAAAAACTTGTTTGATGGAACCATAGAAAATAGACAAATGCTTCCAATACATACTGGTACTCAAATCTTCGATGATGTTAAAGATATCGTAAATGAGTGGGGGAAAAAACAAAGGAAGATGAGAGAGACGGTAGGAAAAGAAAATGGGGGGATGTAAAGAAAAAGGGAATCCAAATGTGGAAAAAGAAATCCATTTTTTTTTATTTGCCTTATTGGAAGGTAAAATATAGCTAAAAGAAAATGTCTTTTTTTTAAACCATTTCTAGTAATTAGTATTTTACTATCACTCTATTATACACATTTTTTGAGTTTTCATAGGCACTTCCGTTGCGTCACAATCTAGATGTAATGCATGTCGAGAAAAATATTTGCGAGAGTATTCTCGGTATATTGCTTGATATCAAAGGAAAATCAAAAGATGGAATTAGTTCACGTCAAGATTTGGAAGCAATGCGTATAAGGAAGAAGTTGCATCCTATAGATGTTGGAAGTAAAGTATTACTTCCTGCTGCCCCGTGCACCCTAACAGACCAAGAAAAAAAGATCTTTTATGATAGGATGAGGAATTTGAAGGTGCCTGATGGGTATAGCTCAAATATTGGGAAATGTTTTGCAAAACAGGAAAAAATTTCAAGTCTTAAGTCTCATGATTATCATGTTTTGCTGCAACAACTATTGTCTGTAGCATTGAGAGGGCTATTGCCTGTAGGTACAAGGAGTGCAATATTGCGACTATGTTCATTTTACAATGACATATGTCAAAGAGTGCTTGATAGAGATAAATTAGAATCCATGGAAAATCAAGTCGCATTAACACTATATGACCTTGAGAGATTCTTTCCTCCTTCTTTTTTTGACAACATGATTCACTTGACAATACATTTGGGGAGGGAAGCAAGAATTTGTGGACCGGTACAATACCGGTGGATGTATCCATTTGAGAGGTATATTTTTTTATGAATACCTAAAGTAATTAATTAATAAAACATGCACTTATGAAAGCATTTTATGCTTATATCTTGATTGTAGGTATATGAAAATACTGAAGGGTTATGTTAAAAATCAAGCCCGACCCGAAGGATGCATAGCTGAGCGCTATTCTTCTGAAGAATGCATTAAGTATTTTGCTAGATATATTGACGATGGGTATAAGTTTGGAGAAATAAAAAATCGGAATGAAGTGCAGCAAAGTGATTCCATACTCAATGGACGTCCAATTTCCAAAGGAAAACCCATCTTAGTTTCCGAGGAAGTAAGTGATGCTGCTCATCGGTATGTGTTGTTCAACACGGATGAAGTGGAGCCGTACATAGAGTAAGTATAAGTTCAACTCGATTATTCTATATGAACGCAATTAAATTTTAACTTATACATTTGCGATCCAGAATGCACAAAGAGGAGTTGAAACGTTTGCACCCTCGACTGTCACAAGACGATGTAGAATTTTCAAAACTACATTCAGAGACTTTTAGTTGTTGGTTTGGAAAAAAGGTTGGAGTAGTTATATTTTCTTTCTTTAGAACAATTAACCTTCATATATGAACATATTTTTGTCATATATCGTTATAAACGAAATTATATATGTCCAGGTTAAAGATGAGAGAAATGTTTCACATGTTAGCGAAATAATAAAATGGCTTTCATATGGGCCTAGGTCACAAGTAGTTTCGTATACTGGCTATATTGTTAATGGACGGCGTTTCCATACTAAGGATTACAAGAAGTCTACGCAAAATAGTGGTGTTTCCATTGAGGCAAATACTATTCGGGCAGACGGGTCCGTTGAGAAAATTATTTATTATGGCATCTTGCGTGAAATTTTGTTGTTGGACTACCGTCTATTTCAAGTTGCTTTGTTTAAGTGTGATTGGGCAAATATTTATCGTGGAGTTAAGGTTGAAGATGGATTTACATTAGTTAATTTACATCAGTTCCAAAATCAATTTGCAAGCGATCCTTTCATCTTAGCAACACAAGCTGTACAAGTGTTCTTCTGTAGAGAAAGTAGTTGTTCAAATTGGTATGTCGTTTTGAAAGCACCTCCTAGAGGTTTTCATGAATTGGAAAAATATGAGAAGGAGGAAAACTCAATTAGTAAACTACTAGATGAGTCACTACTTAATGATGGAGATGTTGATAATGGGGACGAAAGTTACATAAGGAAGGATTGCGATGACATTTTGGTATGAATAAATCATTCATTTATTTTATATGTAGTCATATGCCTTAAAATGTTTAGTTATATAGTTATATGTCTCATATATATAGTGTAAACACAAAATAAAGACCTTTGTTCCAAGTTAGGTTAAGAAACTAACAATTGAATATTATTGAATTACCTTTCTTCATTTTTGATTTCAAAAGTGCATCTCTTTTTTGAAAGGTAAACCCATAACTAAACCCATAACAATTAAATAGTTACTTTCCTTTGACCTCAGTTTTGACAACTGTACTTTAAGCTTTATCTGTCTCGAAATCATTCAATATTCGTTGAGATATTGAATAATATAAGTGGACTGGTGATTCATACCAAATGATACTTGTTGATGCATTATGCATCATATTAATTTTATGTCAATGATTATTCCCATTGCTTGTCTACTTGCTAACAGAATTATGTTTTTTCCTCTTTCTTTTCGGTTTATGATTGTATTTGCTGTACCGTTGTACCAAGAGAAAACTGTAGCAATAACATGATATTATATAAGTTTGATGGTAATTGAATGCCAAAATAGGTAGAATTATGGATGATTAAGTGTGTGTGTTAATATTCAGGTGAATTAAATGAACATTACACAGCAATATGTAAAAAAAAAAGTGTGATTGTTTGTTATGTGTTTTTGTTCTTGTGCATTTTTTGTTTTAAATTAGCATTTGCATTTATAGTTTCTAAAAAAAACACACAATCTCATTTTGAAAACAGAATAAAAAAAATTATCCCTTTAGTTTACATTTCAATTTACATTGAGTTAGATTTCCATTTTTTACATTGTTTTCCAGTGCTTCTGTTCAATTTGCTCTGTTCAATTTGCTTCTGTTCTGTGCACTGCTTCTGTTCTGTGCACTCCTCAACTACTGCTACTCAACTGTGCATTTCTCACATCATCTTCAATCTTCACTGCTTGCCCACCCATGCATCAGTTCACCACCTTTCTTCACATCATACTGCCTCTTCACCACCATTTCACTGCATCCTTCATACAACCATATATTTAACCTTCCACTTCAATTCTAACATCATCAACAGCTGCACAAAAATTCAACCACCCCATTGCCTTCCTACATCTCACTTCTCCACATCCCTGTCAAACAACCTTCAAGCACAAATCCACATTCAAACCAGTGCACAACATTTTACATACATACATTCCTGTACCTGACCGCACAACCACTTCACTTACAAAAACTTCCCAAACCGTTGTCACTCCAAAAATCATCATCCACTAGAACTTTGCTCCTCCACAATAAACTACTGCCTGCATTATTCAAAACCATCATCTCCTCTTCACCGTGCTTTCCCATCATTCAGTGCTTCTCTACAGCAAACAGTTCAACATCACTAAACCATATACAAAACTGCAAACATCATTGTCTGCCGAAACCACACCCCACCCCACCCCACTCCAAAAAAAAAAACCTTCCATCGCCCCTTGGTTCAGAGTGCCAGCAACTTCCCCCATCGACCTTCTCAAAACTGCCTTGCAAAACTGTGCAACCCAGAAATTTTCCATTACACTGTCATACCAAAAACTATCACATTCTTTTGCAAAACCATTCAACAACTCTACTGAAGTGTCATACAACACAATACAACTCCATTGTGCACATCGCATACACAGTTCCACTGAACTGTTACTACATCACACTTCACCGAACAGTTCCCTGCCTCAGCAGCCTATTGACCGAACAAGTTTTTCAAAAAGCGAACATCAACTGCACCACTGTCTTCCATCTCCAACTCTACGTCGCAACGCCTTCATCGCTTGCTTCACAACTTTGCAGTCAACTACACCTTCATGCCTATCATCTTCAACCCAGTGCAACAGTAGTCCACTGCACTACTTCTTATACTTGTACACACTTCAAACTCTACCAGACAAACCAAGCATCCCATCGAAATCGAACATCTCATCAATCGCCGAAACCCAAATCGAAACAAACCCAGAACCACAAATCGCAACCTCAATTCAAACGCCGCCAATTGATTGGAAATTTTAGTTATAAACAACTTAGCATATGAAAGAAATCACAGTCTGATATCATAGTCTTTACATATAAAAAAATCCTATAATTAGTATGATGTTAATTTTCTACATGTTATGGTTTTTTTCCAGGTTGATCACTTAGTAAAAGAAGCTTGAACTTGTTGCATCCATGGGTAAGAACGAGCAACATCAAGCAGAGGTAACCATCTTGAATAATAATACCAACTAAATTTTGTCCTAGAGAAATTAAAATGATGCTCAAATCTTTTCTTTTTATTCCATTTCATTTTGCAAATCATTTACAATTTTTTTTTTGTTACAACCTTCCCACTGTTCACACTGCAACATCTTCACAATATGCCTATTATATGCATTCTTTAGAAAGAACATGGTTAAGCAGTGAGATGTCCCATATGACAGATTGCATGTATGCCACCCATGCCACTCACCAAGTAATTTTTAGAGCTCATGCTATAGTTTCAGTTTCAGTTTTTTATTTGACTCATTTCATTTCATGCCTGAGTGTTAAAAATATTTATCTCAATCCCAACTATACCCTTACTAATGCTATATTTGTTCAAATAATTTCAGAGCTCGAAGCAAGCAAAGAAAAGATCAAAGAAACAAAGTCTGGCTGCACTTGCAGCTGCTCGTGGTCTAACTGAAGCTAATGGTCGTATTAGAATCTCTAAAATGAAAGATGTTGAAGTTGAAGTTGCTTGTACTCTTAAGGATATGAATGCTAATGTTAGAAAATCTCCACGCAAGCATGGTGAAATTCCTCCGCCCATCATTCCTTGCCGTAAGTCAACCCCTCTCCAAAACTTCACTACCACACACTCATCCAATCCTCTTGATTCAACCCCCCTCCAAAACGTAATTACCACACACTCGTCCAATCCTCACGATTCAACTCCCCTCCAAAACATCATTACCACGTGCTCGTCCATTCCTCATGATTCAACTCCCCTCCAAAACATCATTACCACACACTCAGCCAATCCTCATGATTCAGCTGCCCAAAGGTCTGCTTCACCTACGAATTTAGATCCTTCATCCGAAGAGGTGAACATGGTCAAAACTAAAAGAAAAAGAGGAAAAACAATGATGAGATTATTTTCTTTAACATCGAATGAGAAGGTAGAAATTGAGTTCAATGACCGAAATCAGCCTATTGGTCTAAATTCCAAACATTTATCATCATATATTGGGACTTTAGCAAGGGAGATGGTACCCGTGACCATTAGCAATTTGAAGAAAGTCGACAAAAAATTGAAGGCTGATCTATGGACATGTATTCAGGTATTACAAATAGTACTGTACTAAATTTAACTTCTTTAGATAACATGGTAATTTTGGATTCTTCGTTATAATGTGCTTGAAGGTTAGTTTTGTTAGTTTTATTCGTTAAAATGTGCTTGAAGGTTACAATTGAATTCAAATAATCATTGATAACACAGTTCACACTGTACAGGCAAGATTCAAGTTGGATGACATACATTAACATATGCTCCTTCAAATGTTGGGACTGCGATGGAAAGAGTCAAAGTCACGGCTAGTTAAAGCTATAAAAGTTGCAGCAAAGAGTCCCGATGCTTCCAACAAATTAGGCATGTTAAAACCAGATAATATTAAGAGTGCTCAAGAATGGAATGATTTTGTCAACGAGAAATTGACGAAAGAGTTTGGGGTAGTTGGTTTTATTTTGGTGGCTATTATTGAAAAATTTTCATTTCAATTTATTATATCTAATTTTATTGAATTTCTCTTTTGTAGTCGACGAGCAATAAATACAAAACCATACGAGCAATGAATACAATTCCACACACTATGAGTCGAAAGGGGTACGCAAGACTTGCAGAAGATATGGTAAGGAAAAATAACTTATAAAATTCATTTTTTATGAGTATAAAAAAATTCATCCAATACAGTTTAGTAATTAGTTTTTAAGTCTTTTTGTAGAAAAAAGAAAGTGGTTGCTCATCTGATATTACTAGAGAGGATTTGTGGTGCAGAGGCCACATAAAGAAAAATGGAGAACCATCAAATTCTGTTGTCTGCAATTACATGGTAAGAATACATATATATTACATCTAATTATTTCTCGTTTTTTCATTTTCACTTCATTTTATCCTTTCTTTAATCCAATTAATTTTTTATTTTTTTTATTTCTAACAAGTTGAATTTGTATATTTTAATTGGCATGTATTTTCACGATTGTCTCCAATATATGAACCTTACATGAATGTTGTGACATGCGAAAAATGGATATTTTTTAATTTGTAGACAAAGATAAAAGAGTATAAAAACACTGATCAGAGTTCTCAAGGAACGGTATCGCTAGAGGAAGATGGAGTGTCGAAGGTTTTTGGTCGTGAAAATAGAGGTAGAATAAGGGGCCTAGGTTTTGGAGTTACACCAACTCAGTTTGCAGTTCACACGAGTAGTTCAAAAAAAGTACATGCATTGGAAAAAGAAATTACTACCTTGCGGGCCCAAATGAAAGAGCTCTCTGATTTGTTTATGGCTCTAAGTTATTTTGATTTAGTATGTTAGAGTAATTGATATGCGCTTAAAAATTTATTAATGCAAGTAACATTTTTTTAACAGAATATCAATGGTAAACAAAATGTAGCGGAAGAGCCAGCGACTCCTCGTGGCGATACGCCTCAGGTATTTTTTTATAAATTGAGTATAAAAGTATGGAAATGTAGCTGTTCTTGTATGGTCGATGGCGATGTATGGTGATGACTGGTCCAAAAATTAAAAATAAATTTTTTTAAAATTAAAGAATTATAAAAGCAAGACTTAAGAACAAATAAACTCAAAAGTTATTTCTAGTTTGCAGATTTGGGGATTTGGGGAGTGTGCAGTTTGAGTTTGAGGAACACATTAACAGTTCCAATGTCGCAATCCATTTGCTTGTTGAAACTAAGTTTCAAATATGAAAAATATTATATGCTAACATTGTCAACATTACAACATGTGCATTTACAAACAAATTGCCTGAAAAAATTGCAAGATTCTATAATTGAATGGGCCAACTTTACCCAACTCGTGGGACTTAAGTTGACTGGTAGGCTCATATGATTTTATCATATATATGCACCATGTCTTACTATTGACTTATAATTGGTTTAGCAAAATTCATAAAATAGTGAACTGGATTCATAGTTTGACGTGAATTATAGTTTGATTTTACCGTATCCAAGTCTGAAAGTCCGGACTCAATTATGTTAACCATTACATGAATTATAGTTGTTTCAAAATAATCATTAGAAACTAAAAATAGTATTAACAATTTTTGTAACTTTTATTTTACTACGTGGAGTTGATAAATATGCTTACAGCTGCAGTATGTATGGTGGTATACGAAATATTCCTTTGTTATTTCCTGCAATCAGTCATGTTCCAAAATTCATCAATACAGAAATGAATCACAAGAAAGAGTTTAAGCATTAACTAATGCTTTTGAATGAATGGTGTTACTGGAGATTAATTGTTGGAACTAGCTTACACAGAACTCAAGCAATGCAGCAATGTGACCTTAGAAATGCCATGCTGCTAGTTTGTCATTTTGATAGGGTAATTTAGGTACACGGGGAAGAATAATGTATCCAAATGATAATAAGCCAAAATTTACATTATTACACATGATTTCTTTTTTCTTGCAAGAACAAGTCATTCCAATTGAGTTTATGAGCACGACAACTATGACAAAGACTGAAGTTGTCACTTATTTAGACGCGTATGCTTTATAGATTCTTATTAATAAGGTTGAGTAGAATCAAACTTCATACAATACCAGATAACTTGAATTTTTTGCAACATAAATCTAAGTCAATATTCCAAGGAATAATACAAATAATTACCTTATTCCGTTTGAACCCTTAATATTCCTTCCCCACACTAATTTTGTTTTCGAAAATTTAAGCCCTAGCTTTTCACTTTTCATACAATTTTCTCTCTCGTAATATTACCCTTCTCCATGTATAAAATAATAAAATCTCATTAGTCAAAGTATCAAACACTAATGCATCATCCGGTCAAATTTTTTTATTTTTCCCCCCGCAAAATCAAGTATGCATTCTTATAGATTTAGTTGTTTGGTAAATTTTTACCAAATAACTAAATTATTTTGTAGATTTTTCTGTTTTTTTCCTTTTCAGATTTTAGAAAGAGAAAATGGTATTTCTAAAATTCTAGAAAAATGTGTTTAAACTGAGAGGGAAAGTAAAAATGGAGCCTTAATAGGAGGACATGCCACACTTTTGTTCGAAGAGTAGGCAAAAAGTTGTTGCCTACAGAATATAGTCATATTACCATCCTCAACCACACACACTTTAGCATACATACAAACTGTACACTGCACATCACCCTGTACACTGCACATCACCCTGTACACTGCACCATTTACCATCCTCAACATCACCCTGTACACTGCACATCACCCTGTACACTGCACCATTTACCAGCATACATACAAACTCCACCATCCCACTGCACATCACCCTGTACACTGCACCATTCTCCCACACTTTAGCATTTCTACCACAAACACTACTGCACTTCACCATCAAAGCTACAAAACACCATCAATTTACTTGTCATCACCAAACACCTGCTAGTTGATAAATTAAATGTTTATGATTTTTGTTTGCAGTCACATCGGAGTAGCAACAGCGTTTCAAATGGTGGTCATATATAAGTTCAGAATCAGTCTAGAAAGTGCAAATTATTGGGTTGGCAAAGAAATGTTGTCGCAGAAGCAACAATTGCATCTACTGATCCTACAGTTTTAGTGCATCATGTACCACTTGGAGCAGATACTTGGAAGGTTTGGATTGATTCAGCGGTGGAGCCCGAAGCTATTTTATATAGGCCTACTTCGGATATCTATACTATTGGACAAGCGGTGGGGACGACTGTTGCTTGGCATAAGGAATTTATCTCTTTTAATTAGTATGTATATGTACTCTTACTGAAACATGTTATGGATTTAGTTGTGTTTTGTATTGAACTTATGAATTCATAGATGGTGTAAACTCGAATTGTTTTCGATTTTCTTGAATGCAAATGTTTTGTGCTGTTTCAAGTAATTTGCATGATTGTGTATAATATTAATGAAATATTGGTTTTAGTTATGATATTAAGAAATTTATAGCAGTTGTCATAAGATGATTATGGTTGTTTATAGCAGTTGTAAAAATGTCTGTTGCAACTGTTATTGTTAGTTGTATTTCATCCTTTTACAAGTGCTAAAAGCAGTTGTAAAAAGCCTTTTACAACTGCTAAAAGCAGTTATAAATGGTATTCCGCAGTGTAAATAAGTTTTTTACAACTAGCAGGGGCAGTTGTAAAAGACCTTTTGCAACTGCTAAAAGCAGTTGTAAGTAGTCATTTACAACTAACATGTCGCAGTTGTAAAACAAGTTTCTACAACTGCTTCTGCAACTGTTCAAGCTAGTTGTAAAATAATTCGGATCTATTACAACTGCGGATATAACGACTGGCGGGTGCCAGTTGTAATAGACTTATTACAACTGTTTTTAGCAGTTGCGAAAAGGTATTTTTGTTGTAGTGATTTGTGGTTAAAAAATATTTTATCTAAAATTAACTTCCAAACCTTTGAATCATTTGAACAATCGCAATTTTTTAATATATTTTCACTATTAAACACTTTTTTTATAAGATATAATAAGTGCATTATTAATTTTATGATGATTGACATCCTCCATCTATCAAAAAAAATATGACATGAACGTTGTATGATAAAAACACTACAATTCAATAACTTGTGTGAAGTTTTTCTGTTACAACATAATCAAACTTTATATCTTCTAAATTTGTGTCAGCAACTGGATCATTAAACTCATCTAAAAAAACTTAATCAATAAAATTAAAATTGATAGTAAAAGAAAAATATACTATAAGAAATATAAAGTAAACCGACATGTTTGTCTTCATTAAAATTTCATTCATTAAATCTTAAATTGGCTTCATCTATGAAACGAAATGGGAGTTTTTTTTTCTTTCGGTTTTTGAGCTTAAATTTTTGTTTTTTATTATGTTTGAGCCAGTGTGCATGAATTTTTGTAAGAGAGATGAACCAACGATTGTTTAGGATTGAGTTAGAAAATAGGTTTAGATTTACATGGTGTATGAAGGGAATTGATAAACAATAAAAAATAAATTATAGTCTGGATTGATTCTATGTGCAAATAGTAGCAGTTTTTAGAACAACATTAAGTATACCCCGTTGATACAAAAAAAGAAGACGACTCATATTTAGCACGTAAAGGGAACGAGCGTATGACGGCTGATGATATCATCTTTAAGGCAAATATAACAAATAGAATGCAGTTGCAAATAGTGAGCTTGTATAACCGGCCCAAGTCAATGTATATCAGTGTATTATAAGTAGCATGTAGATACTCGTGCATTATTATCCAATTCATTTTCAGTAAAGAGAATCTACTTTTCTACAATCCCACTCTTTATATCATTCATACTCTGAAATTCAAAGTATCAAATATCAAATAATATAAGAATCTGAAACTTAATTTGGTTTTAGAGCGTCCAAAGCTTTAAAGCGATAACAAAGTATCATCATATTAGGCATCATCATTTGATACTCAGAAACACATCAGAACAGATTCATCATCCGAGTTTTATTGAATTTACTTGAAAGCCATCAAGAGAACAAGTGTCATGCCAAAGAATTGACAACATTCTGACTGCAACAAGTTCTCCATTGAAAAACAAGTAAATTCATGTTAGAAATCTAGAAAAGCGAAAGAAAAAAGCAAGAAAACCGTCAAAACATCAAGAAAGTTAGTGCCATGCCAAGAATACATCAGAACAAATTCATCATCTGAATTCTTGGCTATCTTCTTTTAGAATCATCTTCTATCAATTAGAATCATTTTCTTGAAATCTATTCATTATAGAACAACCAAAGGTGTCTGATTAAATCTTATCATCATGTCTCAAGGTAGTGAAACCTCAGGAAATACAGAAAGCACTCATCAGCAGTTACTGACGGAGAACTTGATCAAAACCATGGTCAATCCCCAAATCCAACTCATCCCTATTCATCTGGATGAAGGCAATCATCTCCTCTGGAAGTTTTAGATAGAAACAACCATTGAGGATACCATTTGGAAGAATTCATTCTTGGTACACTCACAGTGCCACCAATGTTCACAATAGACCAAGAAGGAAAAACTGTAAGTAATAGTGAGTATATAAAACATCATAGAAAAGATAGTTTAATAAGTTCATGGTTATTATTTTCTATAAGTACCAATTTTTTGCCTCAATTGGTGGGATGCAAGTCATCCAAAGAAATTTGGACCATAATAGAGCAAGTTTTTAATTCTCAATCTGCAGCAAAAGTAATGCACTATAAAAGACAAATGCAGAATGTTAGAAAAGATAACATGTCAACAAGGGAGTACTTGTCAAAGATTAAGACTTCATGTAACTTATTAGAGGCTGCTGGACATAAAGTTTCAGAAGCAGAACAAGTACTGACAATCTTAAGTGGCCTTGATAAAGAATATGAAGCAATAGTGGCAGTAATATCTTCCCAAGAAACACTACCATCAACGCAATATGTGCACTCAACCTTACTAGCGCATGAGAGAAGAATTGATCAAAGAAAGCCACAAGATTCTATACTATCAATTAACTGTGCAGTTAATTGCAGAAACAAGAACCGGAACTACAGTAAGAGTCAACAATCTTATTAGAGAGAGGGAAAATATTCTAGAGGAAGGAGTAGAGGAAGATCCAAAAATAATAACAGACCCGGATGTTAGATATGTGAGAAAGTTGGTCATATCGTTACAAGTTCTACTTCAGGTTTAATGCAAATTATACACCAATTCAGAATACAAATATGCAGAGAAACAACAACCCTAGTGCAAACATGGAACAAGTACATTAAGAATTAGGCAATCAAGTAGATAATACAAGAATTCATCACCTGAATGAAACCACCAGACCTGAACACATTCAAGATGAGAGTTGGTACCTAGATTCAGGTGCAACTAGTCACAACACAAACAATCTTGAAAACTTGAACCTATGCAATAAGGAATATAAAGGTAATGAGTCCATACATATGGGAAATGGCGAATCTATTAAGATAACTTATACTGGAATTGTTTGCATTAGAGGTGAAAGACAACTTTACTTAATAATTTATTAAGAGTACCTCACATCATATGAGTGTATCACAATTTGCAAGTGATAACAATGTCTATTTTGAGTTTTATCCTAAATATTGTTTAGTTAGTGACATTCTAACTAGAGAAATTATTTTGCAGGGTGATGTAGTTAAATGGTTGTACAAGTTCAATCTTGTTAAGTCCAGAAATTATGGAAAAGGAGAAAAGTGTTGCCTCTGTAGTTTCTCAAACAGAGAGAAATATGAGTAGTTTCGATATATGGCATTATAAACTAGGTCATGCAAACGAAAGTATTGTGAAGAAAGAACGGTAATAAAACTTCATTTGAGAACACTACTGCCCGTATGTATGCACATATTGCCAAATAGGTAAGAGTCACAAACTTTCCTTTTATGATTCTTTAACTTGATATAATAAACCTCTTGAAGTGGTTGCAACTAATCTTTGGGGACCTGCTCCTATTAGTTCTGACTACGGCTTTCAGTATTATGTACCATTTGTTGATGCTTATTCTAGATATACATGGATTTATTTCTTAAAAGCAAAGTCGAAAACTTACAATGCAGTAATACATTTCATTACTCAAGATGAAAAGTAAATCAACCATCAAATCAAAATTTTACGAATAGACGGTGGTATTGATTATAAACCATTTAGCAATTTTTTTTAAAAGAAGGGAATAGTTCATCGGATCACTTGTCCCTACACATCTGAACAAAATATGTTGGTTGAGAGGAAACATAGACATATAGTTGAATCTGGCCCTACATTTTTAGCTTAGACCTGTCTTCCTTTGAAATTCTGACCTAATCTATACTATAATATTATTATTGAGTTAGATTTCAAGAGCACACAGGCCTCCTTCATATTTTGAGAAATGAACAGTCACGTTTTTAATTTCTTTCTATTCCAAACTTTAAAATGTGATAACTTTATCTACATTAATTGGATTTAAGAATCGATTTCACTATTATCTCAAATTTAATACGCTTTCCAGTGATATACATTGTTGATAGCTAAAACTAAATTTTTTAAAATCATAGTTTTTTGGATTATTAATATTATTAAAGTTATTACATCTGTTTGACTTTATTTCTTTTAACTAATCTCTGTCGTTGATTGTTTTGAAAATTTCCAGCCTCTGATTCTACTTTCACAAATTGCAATCAAGTCTGGTGAAATCCAACATTACCAAAATACATCAACAATGTTAGATGGAATTAGAAATGGAACCAAAAAGGTCAAAAGCATTAAATAAAATTATATGCTTCTTATTATATTGAATTTGCTTTGACTGTAAAAGAAATACAATGATATTCTTCACATTAAAAATAAATATTGTTGAACTATGTTTGTTAGTTCCAACATTTCAGATATAAAATATGTATGCTTTAGATTTAGCATATTTTTCACAAGAATCGTTCAAAACAGAAATAAATCTCTTTATCCTCTAATAATTTCATTCTATAATAATATGATGCTGCATAATGTGTTCCTAGGCATAGTCAGTTATGGGATCATCATCGACACTTGCGTTCTCATGAATCATGTCAATGTTGCTTTTAGCATTTTTGGATCAATGGTCAAGTGTAAACCAAATGTTGTTACCTGCACTGTTCTTATAGATAGTTATTACCAAAGCAGCAAATGGAATCAACGACATCAAGTATTAAAGGAAATGATTGATAAAGGTATCTCACCAAATGAAGTTACATATAATACAGCTGATACATGGAGAAATAGCTGATGCACACAATAAATTTATATGTGTATAATTTATATGTGTATTGTGTGGAAATTTTATCTTTAAAATCGTTTTTGATCGATATTTTGCAATTGTTTATCAAGCATCGGTGCTATCTGCATTATTGTTTTCAAAGATTTACACACAAGTTTTAGACAAAATGCAAACTTATTTGAAAATTGATAAAAAAAAGATCACTATTTCTTAATCAATGAACCATATAAATCATTTAAACATGTTATGATGATAAGAGGTTGAGTGCGGTCCGTATGCGAAGCACGGGTTTGCACTAGTTCCTTTAATATAGCAGTGTACCTGATCAATAGACTACTAACAAAGGTATTAGAACACAAGAACCATTAGAAAAATTGTTTAGTTTAAAACCTGATTATCAAGCACTAAAAACTTTTGGGTGCTTGTGTTTTCCTTATTAAGGCCATATAACACTCATAAATTAAATTTCAGGTCTACACCCTGTACATTTTTAGGATATAAGATAAATCAAAAAGGACATAAATGTACTGATAGTAATGGAAAAATATTCATAAGTAGGCATGTTATACTCAATGAACATATGTTTCCTTTTGCTAACATAGATGTGAAAATAACCCAAAAAGTTTATAACTCAAAAGTTTCTATACCACCAATACCTTTGTACGCTACTACATGGAATCAAGCAAGGGATGAAATGAGTTCAGAAGACCCTATCTCACAACTCACAATACCCAATGAATCAGGTCATGAGCAAGGAGAGTCATCTGAACATCTCAATCAGTCATCTAAAAGTTCAACAAGTCAAGCACAAAGCATCAGTTAAGAAAATTCAGACATACAAAAAAATCAACAAGGAAGTAATACAAATAAAAGTAGAACTTCAACATCATCACATGATGAACCACAGGCTAAAGTTGGGCATCACATGATTACTTGAGCAAAAAGTGAGATATTTAAACCAAAGATTTATATAGCAATTGCTAAATCAAAGAAACAGAATCATTTGATCAACCAACAATACAAGAATTGGAAAACAGCAATGAATGAAGAGTATAACGCTCTTATAAGAAATAAGACGTGGGATCTTATTCTTCCATTTGAGCATAAAAACATTATGGGATGCAGGTGGACTTATAAAGTAAAGAAAAATTAAGGTGGAACAATTGCAAGATATAAAGCAAGAATAGTTGCTAAGGGCTACACACAACAACATGGGTTTGATTTCAATAAGACTTTCTCTCCAATGGTGAAGCCAACAACTATTAGAATTATTCTCACTATAGCGCTACACAGAATTTGGGACATAAGGCAATTAGATGTCAATAATGTCGTTTTAAATGGTGATCTACAAGTGGAAGTTTACATGGAACAACCACAAGGCTACAAACAAGACAGAAGATATGTATGCAAGCTAAGTAAGGTTATTTATGGCCTTAAGCAAGAACCTAGCATCTGGTTTGATAAACTGAAAAACACCTTATGTAGTTTAGGATTTCATTCTACTAAATCAAACACCTTACTGTTTATTAATACGAGCAAAATCTCAACTATTTATAATATATGTTGATGACTTGATTGTTACAATTGATAATAAAGCAGACATCAATCACCTCATTCAATACTTAGGCAAGCAATTTTCAATTAAGATCTTGGCAATCTAAACTACTTCCTAGGAACTGAATTAAAAGAATATCAAAGTTAGAAATTGTCTTATGCCGGAGAAAGAATATTATAGAACTGCTAGTTAAAGTAAAGATGGATGGTGCTAAATCACCACTGCACCTATGATAAACAATCAACATTTTTCAAAAAATAGGGGAGAAATAATACTTTATGATATGCAATATAGGAGCATTGTTGGTGCTCTACAATATGTAATTATTACTAGACCTGATATTTAATTTAGTTTTAACAAAGTGTGTCAATTTATACAGAAACCTCTGGACGAGCATTGGAAAGAAGTAAAGAGAATATTAAGATACTTAAAAGGAAATGCAAATCATGGATTAACACTTAAAGCATGTAAAAATCTAAGTTTACTAGGATGTGCTGATGTGGATTGGCCACAGATCCCGATGACAGAAGGTCAATTACAAGATACTGCATTTATATTGCTGATAACCCCTATCATGGTGTTTAAAGAAATATGCAACAATCTTTAGATCAAGTACAGAGGCAGAGTATGGAAGTATTGTAAGTGCAATTGCATATATTATGTGGATACAATCACTACTGAATGACTCAAGGTTAATAAAAACAACAAACCAATCATATGGTCTAACAATTTAAGTGTAGTTTCACTCTCAGCAAATTCCATTCTTCACTCAAGAACAAAAAACATAGAGATTAACATATAGTTTGTTTGGGAACAAGTTCTATAAGAAAAATTAGAAGTGAATCACATGCCTTGCACTTACTAGAGAGCAAATATACTCACCAAAACTTTTTCGGCAAAGAACTTTACTAGATCGAAGCATGAATTAATGATCGAAGAAAGAAATCAAAATTCGAATGAAAAAACAGTGACCAATCTTACTAAATCAAAGTATGCTTCAAAGATCGAAGAAGGTAATCAAAATATCAGTTAACAAAATGAAAAAAATGAAGTATAAATTAAAATCGAATAAATAAATAAAAATACAAATGAACAAGCAGCAACCAACCTCATTAAATCAAAGCATGCTTCAAAGACTGAAGAAGGCACTCAAAGCATCGGTTAAAGAAAAAAAAGAGGAGGCAGCCAATTTGGGAGGGATCTCAGAACCTCAACCTTAGATCAGTTTGAAGGGGGTAATGGGAATGAGAGTATGAACGGCTGATGATATTATCTTAAGGAAGATATAACAAATAGAATGTGGTTGCAAATAGTAGGCTTGTATAACCTACCCAAGTCAATGTATATCAGTGTATTATAAATAACAAGAAGATACTCAATGTATTATTATCCAATTCATTTTCAGTAAAGAGAATATGCTTTTCTACAATCCTACTCTTTATATCATTTCACACTCTAAAATTCAAAGTATCAGATATCAAATAATACAAGAATCTGAAACTTAATTGCACGTGTAAGCTCCATGGGAGTATGCTTGCACGGAACACAAAACACACGTAGCATTGATATTAGTACTTTACAGTTATCCACTTCAGGTTCTGGCATTTTGAAAGTGGTATATGATTGCAACATTGCTAACTGAACAAAACATATTTCACAACATGAATAATACAGAACATACTTCATTATCTAGTCATATTCATGACTACATTGAATTAAATGTTTTTTACATTGTATAAAGTTATGGTGAATGTTATGGTTTTCTTTTATTTAAGGCGGATGGTTTCTATGTGAATTTGGATGTCAGGACGAAAATGAAATGACTCAAGAATTTGATAGCGTGCTTAGGATAACATGGGAGTGAAGTACTAAAAGTACGAAGTCCAAACAAGAGAACAAGTTTGATCGGTGCCGATTTCTTTTTGATCGGTACCGATATGATTTGGCTCATCAAGTCCGGTGAAACATTAGAGATTTGTTATATAGTTGAAGAGTGAAGTGTTATAGCAATAATTTGGCACTGAGTTGATTTCTAATGAGGGGGTTACTACTCAAAGAATAGTTGAACAACTCTAGAGCTATGCAGAAGAAAACAAGTCATGTATAAGACCAACCATATGGGTACCGAGATATTTCATGAAGTATGGACAGGTAGAAGATAATGAAGAAGTTAAATATGTTAAATAACACATTGGTACCTAGCCAATATGATCTGTGCAGATATGATTTTTTGTATAAGAAGTCTCTGCCTTCCTCTTTATCTTCATGGATATAATAATGGAGCTGGTATTTTGTGATGTAATGACTCTACTGGATAATTTGCTATAAATAGAAGCACTATGACTACTGAAAAAAGGACTTTTGGCCTCTATCTAACCTTGTCACTTTAGGGCTTACATTTATTTTATTAGATCTGAAATCTAATTGCAAAGCTCAACTTGTGATAGTCAATCTCTAATAAGATCAGAGTAAATGTAGACCATATAATTTGCCAAACCAATATAAAATTCTTAGTGTTTTTAATGCTTTCTACTATTTCAATTAGCTTTATCTTGTATCTAGGAGAGTGGGGGTGTTTTACCAGTTTTTGGTTCAACATTTTAGTGCTTTCACCGAGAAGAGCTTCTCAAGTGTAGATCTAGCATAATACTATGGATAAGAGCATCCAGAAGTTAATTAGATCTAGAACCTTGTTGTTGCAGCTCTCGACTGACGGTTCATTGAATATTCAAAAGATTAGGAGTTGTGATAGACGGAGAAAATGAAGCTTCTCAACACAATAAAGAGACTAACTAACCAATGACTGCTTTTCCTAGACTATCTACCACGCAGAAGATGGTAACAAAGGTCGAGCTTGATATGATGATGCTTGAACTGAACCAAAGGATGGTGGACAACCAAAAAGCGCTTCTTAATAAGATGGATGCAAGTATTGCCTTGTTAACCTAGCAACCCTCAAGGGCTAGAAAAAGCCAAAGAAATGCATCATCTTCTAGTTTAGAAGAAGAGAATTCATCTGCCTTTGATCAGAACAGGAGGGACAAGAGGAAAAAATAATAAAGGAATAGGCTATTGGAACATCTATGAAGGCCATAGGGAGAAGTTGCCAGATTTTGGCCACGGTTGGAGTGATTTGTACCGACCAAAATCAGGTCAGAAACGATTATAATAAGGGTAGTCCTGGATTAGTGTTACCTGATGCCATCAACATATAGTATAGTGAAGATGCTTTGCAGGGCACTAGCAACAACATTGGAAAGAATGTCGGAATGCAAAACGCCAGCTACCACAGAACTAGTCAGGTAACATAGAAGACCAGTAAGAGTGGCTCTCCCAAAGAAAGGAGGGCCTGGATGTCATCAAGCGAACTGAGTCTGTTTGCGTCAAACATTCAAGGCTTCTCTTGACAGTCGTTTTTTAGATCACCAAGCTAATGAATAATATATTGCCGATATAGTGAAGTGATTGGTGGATGAAAACCGATGGAGAAAGAATGAAGAGTGGGGTTCCATACTTAGCATAACCCCATTCACAGAGAATATTTTGTTTGGAGATATCCCAGGAAGTTCTTAAAGCCCACGATGCTATCTTATAATGGAGCAAAGGATCATAGGCACCAACTATTAAAGTATGATTGGCTTATGGTTGGTGCAAGAGCGATTGATGTAGTAAGACGTAGATAATTTCCCATATGGAGTGCTTCCAATGTGGTTTACCTGGCTTGTGTCGAAATTTATATCATTGTTTGATGAGCTAGTGAAGATGTTTATGGAGAAATTCAAACTCTACACTTCCAGATAGAAGGATGTAATTTCCGTTTTGAATATCAATCAAGGTCCCAGAAAGACTTTGAAGGGATTATTAAGTAGATTCAATACTGCTCTGGCAAAATTAAATAGCCTAAAAGAGGATATCATGCTAATGACGTTGGTCCGAGGGACAAATCCGATTGTGAAATTTGGTAAATGTTTAAGATGAAAGACCATTTACCAAGGAGGAGGCCTTTCGGAAGGCCAACCAATATTTGCGCTTGGTAGAGTCGGATATAGCTATCAGAAATGCAGGTGGTGGACCATCGAAAGAAGTCATGTAAAGTAGCTTGACTATTAAGAAAACTAGTGAGAGCGTCGGTAGCGTTGCGATAAATGTGGAAATAATAATAATAGTCGAAGAAAAAGAAATCAGGGCACAAGTGGTAGAAATAATAATGCTAAAAAGCATTCGAGACTTTTGAGACTAGAGGAGTACACTCCTGTGAATGACACTATAGTGAATATTTACCTTGCTACCCAAAGAACGAAAAGGTATAAAATGTCGCGTCGAAGGGAGGCAACATAACATAAATGATGTTCTAGGAAGTATTGTTGCTTCCATGGTACTCATGGACACAATACCAATGAGTGTCATCGCCTTAGAGAAGTGACTGAAGAATTGATATGAAAAAAATAGGCTATAATTGTACGTAAGATATCTATAGGATGGCGGAGAAGACACTAGATCTGAGGGGTAGAATTCCCAATGGGACCGACCTAGATCCAACAGAGAAGGTCCTAAATGATTGGATGGTAGGATTGTGATTAATAGAATAATTAGAGGACCTCGCCCAGTGGAGAAGAGCTAGAATGAGATGGAACAGTACAGAACTTCATTGAAGCACATGCCATAGGAGAGCTATTTTGCCAAGATGGAGCTCCAGCAAAACAATTAAGAACAATGAAGGGTATAACACCCCTGATTTTGATTAACATTATTTAGAAAATTTAATTAGATAAATAAATAAAATAAAATAATGTATTGTGATAAAGAGAATAAGATTTGATAATTAGATGTGGTCATGCCTTAAATAATTGGTTAATAAGATTAATTAAACCATAAGGAGAAGAAGGAATAATATGAGGGGTAAAATAGAAATAATCACTTATTTTCTAAACATAACTATTCCTTCTCATTATCCTCATTCCTTTTCACTTTATATCAACTAAAAAAAACTTGAGATCGGCCATTGCGATGGAAAACAAGAGTTGAAAACCAGAGGAAATCAAAAGAAAAGCTATGGAGAATTTAATCAACACTTAATCTCAAATCTCTTTATCCAATCAACATAGATAATAGTTATCCATCTCACTTTTGCTTTTTTGATTCAGTTTTATGTTGAACCTGAATTATATGATGATATTATGCTAAGTTATGAATGATTGGTGCATTATATGCATATTTGATAATTTATTGGATTATGCATGAAATTATTTGATAGGTTTTAAGTGTAAAAACCTAGTTCATGACTTCCAATCAACTTAAAATTTTGATATGATCATCAAAACATTAATTTGAACATGTTTTTTGAATATTATAATTTTCCAAGCTTGTATAAATATTTTATGAATTTCCTAAAGAAAATGATTTATTTAGGATTTTAATTATTAAAAATAATTAAATACGAAATTTGATCATGAAATTTTTATATAAGAAAGAATATATTAATTCTGATTTTTTAATGATTTTTGGAGATTTTTTTCCCAAGTGATTATGATTTTCTATGAATTTATTTAGCAAGAAAAGCTATTAAATAATAATATTATTCGGTTGGGTTTGCAAAATATTTTGAGGAAACAAAATTATTTTGCTAAAGCTTTCTGAAAATGATATTGGTAAAGTATATTTTATCTAATAGAAAATTGATAAGAGTTGGTGAAAAGAAATTACTTAAATTTGTAATAAAACAGTTTTCCTATTATTTACGAAATTGCCATGTCATATGACATGAATGCTGAAATCTAAATAATAGCTGATATCCATGACATGGTCATGCATTTCTATTTCAACTAGAGGAGATGCATATGATATCAACTTATGTTGGTATGGAATGAATCTATTATGGTTGAAGTATGAAACCCAGTATCTATAAATGATTACGACATCCCATCATTTCGACATGAATGATTTCATAACTCTTCACGGCTTTAAACGTAACATCCCTTGTTCCCTCTTATTTTTGACAACCCTTATGATAGGGGCATAGTAGCCACAGTTTTAAAAGTAGACGACATCAAATGCCTTGTGTCATTAATGTTGTAATTTATAGTTTTCAACAACCATTTTGAAGCGGCAACGATGTCGTGTATTCTCAATTCGAAAACTTTAGTTTTAAAGAAATATTGCCACAAGTCATTTATTCAATATCAATCATTTTGAGGCAATGATGCGAAAGTTATCAATTTTGAAATCCAAATTTAAGCCCGAAACTCTTTATACGATGCAAACATAATAACAAGCTCCATAGGTTCGATAACCGATATACTTATATTATACGACTAGAATGATTTCGGTTCTATGGAATTAAGTTTTATAAATCAGAATACTCTATTATAATTTGGATATCGAAGGGGACGGTAACCTATATCGGCTATATTAATGCCACATTTTGTCAATTTAAATAGCTTTATTTAATGGCTTGATAGCCTATGGTTTTAGAAGTGTGACAACCTCCTATTGATTTCAAAATTAATGAAAGCTATTTCAAAGGAGGACATATTTTGGCATAATACCTTGACTAAGTAAAAGGGCTATATTGTTTTAAATATGATTTCAAGAGATAAATCATTTATAAAGACTTATGTTTTCAAGGAAATAAAAAGGGTATTTTAGCCAGGGTTTTAGATGAGAATTATTGTTATTACCATTGTGATGACCCAGAATTTTGGGCAATATCAATTTAATAATCTGTATTAAAATTTAAATTAATTTGATAATCTTTGTAAAAAAAATTGAATTGATTTAATAATCCAATTAAACAAATATTTAATTAGTGAATTTTATCTTTTAAAAAGCTAATAAAATGTTTTCTTTATAATGTGTGTGTGTATATATATGTATGTATGTATATATTGTAAATGGAAATCTTTGGTTTAAATTTAACAAATGAAATTATGTTTTAAATTCTAATATACATTTTGGTAATTTGGAAATTTGATTTAAATTTAATATAAAGCTTTTCAAAGTTATTTAAATAAATAACTATCTAGTTTTAAAATACTTAAGATAAATGCTTTTAAGGTTTGATTTATTTTCATTTTAAATATTTCTTGATAAATACGATTTAAAGATAAATAATAAGATAATCTCTTTTATAAATTATTTAAAATTGTCAAATTTGTTGTTTTCAAACAATATTAATAATGTATTATTTTTCTATATAAATATAAAAATACTTAAGTAAGAAAATGGAATTATCATTTCAAATTGAATAAGTTGAGTTTAATTTGGATTTTAAACGTTTAATTTGAATTTGAATTTAGAATTTAATTTGAAATTCAAATGAATAGACCCTTAAAATATTTGATAAGTTTTTATTTATAATTTGTTTTTATTACTTTTTCTTTACATAAGAAATTCATAAAGTATTTACATAAGAATTAATAAATTAAATTAAAAGCTTTATTTAGCATTTTAAATTGAAAAGAAAATACTTAAAAGACATGTGTAAATTCCTTAAGACATCTAATGACATGTGTTAAGTAATAGATTGAATAATGTGACAAATGTTAAACTTAAAAACAAGTTCCATGTTTAATTTTATATTTTATTTTATTTCTATTTAATAATTTTCAGCCTTTATAAACATATTTTTCTTCCCCTTCATTCTTTTTTTGCTTTTCTATCATGTTACTCAAAACTAAGAGGAAAACTTAAACAACTCTTCCTTTTCAAATCTGAAAATCAGTTTCCTCAAACCCATTTCTCAAAGTAAAACCACAAATGCCGCATTCTTTCAATCTGTAAATCAACTCCTCAAAACCAGATAATAAATCAATCTAAACCCTGTAACCAATTTTCAACATCAAACCTGAAGCATCAAGGCTGCAAGCATTTCTTAAAATTTGGAAAATAAATGCCTGCATCTTTCTAAAATCAGAAGCAAGTTAATCAAGTCTCAGTAACAAGCAATTCAAGTTTTTAACTCAAGCAAACCACGACAACTCAAGTTTTAAAAGTATCAAAAGCTGTTTTCATAATCAAGATGCTCTGTTCTTCATTTGAACAGGTGAGTAACATTTTTGTTAAAATTACTTAAGTATAACATGTTGCATGATGATTCCCGTGAAAATTATGATTTGTCTGGATATAGATAAGTAAGTTTTGCATATATATATATATATATATATATATATCTATGTATGTATGAATTATTTGTGAGTATTTGGATGTAAATGTATGCATGCATGTATCATTTGACATATCTCTATTCTTGATTTTCCAAGACCCAGATTTGCAAACAAAGTCTTTATCTTTTGATCTAATAACTGTTAGAACTTAGAATATAAACAAATGTTGTTTGTTTGATTATGAACTAAGTTTTAAAATTTTATTTAAGTTAAAACAACTTGGTAATGTCTCTGGAAATCAAGAAAACCGAGCAAACTTTAAATAAGTCAAAATAAAAACTTCTTAATTTATGAATTCAGGTGTGTAAACTAAATTCTTATCCTTAAATATGATTTTTAAAGCTAAAATCATAATTTTTAGATTAAGGATGGAAGAGCAGTTTGGGTTTGTCTTAATTTCTTAGATTTGGTGATCTCTGATGATCCACTGACTTGTAGAGGTTGGGGTCTTTCCTGATAGTGGAGGAATGATCGGAGAATCAAGGAAAAATATTGGATTGGTGATCTAAGCTTGGTGGCGATAGTGGTGGGCCAGTGAAGTTTGAAAACCTAGTATAGACAGGCTGATTATATTGGGTCAAGGTGATGGCTCTGGTTGATCGAGTGTAACTGGCTTTTGGGATTTGATAGAGTGGTTGTTGTAGAAGACGTGGCCGGAAGCACTGCCTCTTTGATGATCGGTGACTCGACAACGAAGATGTTCCAGGTTTTGGTTCATGTCCAAGTTTTGTGCTTGATGCACGATTTTGATTTTGAGTGGATGGTGAAGTTCTGATGGTCGAGGGATGGTTCGTGGATGATCGTCGACTTGCTCGATGATGTGGTGTCGATTGGAAATGGTCAGCGGCACCGTGCATGCGCATGGTGCACTTGTTTTCTGGCGATCTGGAATTTTGTTAGTTTGGGTGGATGCAGGGTTATACTCGAGTTTGTCTCGAGTAACTCGAGTATTTTACTCGAAGGTTTTAAGCTCTGGACTCGAACCATTATAGGTCTGGCTTGAGTCAATTATTTTTGGATTACAGGTTTTATTTAAATACGTGACAGTGTTTAGTTTTTCTTAAAAATTTAAATTAAATTTAAAAATGAAAAGCAAGTTTTAATTAAAGTTTTGAAGCAAGTTTTAAAATCTGGTTTCAAAATGAATTTGAATCCTAGTTTTTAAATGAATAAGTTTTATAAAAATGAAATGTTTTAACAACTTTAAATTGTTAAAGTATGTTATAAAATGATTTTAAAATCGAAAAATAAAGATTTAAACAGGGTTTTAAATCTAAGTTTAAATTTGGATTCAAAATGAATTGGTATCATACTTTTGAAATAAAAGAAAGTTTTTAAATTTAAAATGTTTTAACAACTTTGAATGTTAAAGTATATTTTAAATATGGTTTGAATTTAAAAATGAATTTGGTTTTAAAATTCTTTTAAATTTATTTTATAAGACAAATATTTCTTTAACATGTAATACAAAAGGTTTTTGAATTGTTTTAAAAACATTGTTAAATTTAAAATTGTATTCATTTTAAATCTTAAATTTAAAATGGAATTTGAATGTAAATTTAAGTAAATTATTTTAAATACATTTGATAATGATAATTTAATCATTAATAAGAATAAATTTTTATCTTAAAGATAATTAAATTTAATGATTTATGATTCATTAATTATTAAGGTAATTAAAATGGAAAATTAATTAATTTAATTAATTTATGATTTGGGTTAATTAATTAAAGTAATTAAGGTTTTAGATTTATTAATTAGGGATTAATTAAATTGTAATTAAGAATCATTAGTTGGTTAAATATAGAATTTTTAATTAATGATTAGAAATTAATTAATCGAGTAATTAAGAATTAATTAAGTTACAGTTAAAAGCTTGATTAATTAAATAATTAATATTAATTAGTAGGTTATTGAAGATTAATTAAATTTTAATTAATAATGATTAATGTAAGTTTAATTACTTAAGAAAAGTAATTTAAGGATTTGTTAATAGTTAATGAAGATCATTAACTTAAGATTATTAAATAATTAATTAATGTGATTAATTTTAATTAATTAATTATATTAATTAATTTAAGATAATCATTTGTGGAATTGTTTAAGTATAATTACTTAATGGAAGTAATTAAAGGAATTAATTACTTAATGTAATTAATTAAAGTAATGTGATTAGTTTAAGTTAATTAATTAAGTTTAATTAATTTAAGACAATCACTGGATGATTTGTTAAGCATAATTACTTAACGTAATTTATAAAGAATAATTACTTACCGAAGTAATTAAGATAGGTAATTACTGGATGTAATTAATTGAAGTATGTTAGTAGTTTGGTTTAATTACTTTGTGTAATTAATATGAAGTATAATTACTTAGTGAAAGTAACTAATAATTAATTACTTAGTGTAATTAATGTAAGAAGTGATTAATAAAATTATTTAAAGATAATTAAGAGGAGTAATTAATTAAGGGTAATTAATTACTTAATAAGATTAATGTAGGATGATTAATAAATATAATTAATTAAAGATTAATTATTAAAGATAATTAATTAAGGAATAATTAATTTATTTAATAAATTAATTATGGGTAGTTAATTAATGTTTGTGATTAATCAAGAGTGATTAATAATTATAGTTAATAATTAATTAAAGAAGTAATTAAGGGATCATTAGTTAATGTAATTAATGATGTAATTAAAGGTTGATTAATTAAAATTAATTAATCAACAATAAGTGATTACGAAGTAATTAATTAATTGTAATTAATTAAGGATTAATATAATTAATTGTAATTAATTAATTAATTAATGAAGTAATTAATGGTTAATTACTGAAAGGATAAGGATAATTAATTTGTGAAATTAATTAAAGGCTAGTTACATGAATGTAATTAAAAGATAATTAATCAAGGATGATTAATTAAAATACATAATTAGATGGTGTGTGATTAATTATTGGGTATGTAAGCAAGATTTATAATGATGAAGTAATTAACTTAATTTATTTTAAATTAATTAGAGATGAAGTAATTAATCTAATTCATTTTAAATTAATAATAGATGGTGATTAATAAATCATTGCTTATGGATGTTGAGTGATATTGATTGCCTTGAATGGTTTTGAGATCTCAGATATGAGATAAGTGATGTTGTGTGATATGGATTCTTTGGTTGAATTGTGATGATAATGTGAATTATCCATTTATGATGATAATGTGAATTATCTGTTTATGATGGTAATGTGAATTATTTGTTTGTGATGATAATGTAGATTATCTATTGTGATATGTGAATTATCTATCTGTGTGTATATAGATAATGAATCAATTGTTTTAAACTTTAAAACAACCTGGACCTAAAAGATGGCGTTTTGGATTTCGATGAGACCGAGATCGGGTTTTCATATTTGGATATTTGAAAACCATATCAATCCAAATTAAGGTTGTGAATCTCAAGTGAATATGAAGATTCAGAGTGCAAGGGTTATCGTCGTTAACTCTTAGGGTGATTTCAAAATGAGTGTAAAGAGATAATGCCTTCGGTTTCATTCAAACCCGGAACGAACCTGTATGGATTGAATGCTTTCATAACATCGTCATGTGGACTATGAGCATTCTAAGATATGTGTTCTCTAAGGGTAATCGCAGCCTCAAGCGTCATCAACCGGGAATGGCTAAAATAGGAGAGTTGCAGCAAGGCTAAGTGGGTCATGCCCAAGTAGGACGAGATTTACCCCAGTCTAGAAGTCCATTTATATTCAACCGTGTGGGGTAGTTGATTGCAACAACTTTTGATCGTATTACCCACTTTGTGGCTAGTAGATGGAATTTAATCAAGTAACAATTTCAGCTATTTCTTATTTATTTGAAAACCTAGGCCCTATTATAATATCATCGGATTTCCTATCTAATGTTTTGGTTAGCGTAAGGTAAAAACTTACCCATGTTTATTTGCAGGAAGTCTTACGTGATACCTTTTGTTTCCAAAGGTTTTCAAAGTTAAGCAACTTTAACCTGTTACTCACGAGTCACACCAAACCCATATCTAACCCGGAGTTTATTTCTATTTTTCTTAAACTCTTGGATACTCAAATTTTTAGGAATAGCCAAGGGATTCAGGTTAGCTTTGACGAATACTGGAGGAGCAATGGAGCAGGAGGCTTCAGCGTTGTAGATATATAAAGTGTTTCGCTGTGTGTTATCTGAGTCATTATGTTGAGTTGTATTTGAGTTGTAATAACTAGACAGGTGTTTATAACTGTCTAGTATGTGATGTATAATCTGTGTAACTCTGATAGATGTTGTATATTATGTAAATACTTGTGTGATTAATATAACTTATTCGTTCGGCTGTTGAGATTCTGATGTTGTTTCTTTCTTTCTTCCCTATCTTTCTCTTTTCTATCCATTTCTTTCTTAAGATGATGCGACTTTCTGTGGAGAGAAAGTCGGGTCGTTACAGTTGGTATCGGAGCACTAGGTCGAGTGAATACCTAGGCTTTGGAGTGATTTCTTTCTTGAGAGAGCGTATTTGTGATATATATATATATATATATATATATATATATATATTTACCTATTTATCGGGTTACCTGTTTGAGTTTTCGAATGTAAGTTATAAAGGTAGATGAGGCAGATAGGATAGTAGTGTGTGTGGCACGACTACCAGTGGTAGGAGTCTAATTGTTGAGGTTGGAAGTGTATCTGTCAAGACTGTAGACCTAATACCGTCTCGAGTAAAGTTTTTCTGTGGTGTAAGGATTTCATCAATCTCTAAAGGAAACCTTTTAAAGGTTTGGAGTCCATCTTTGAAGTTGGTTGAGTAGAATTTGGATCTATCTGTTGGGAAGAAGCGAGTAATGGTATCTTGTCAACCTCAGGAAGTAGTAACTGTGTGATGAGACGCGGTGACTATGGATGTTTCCGAAGATGTTTCTTTGGAACAAGAGTAAGGAAGTGTGTCTGCTACGGTGATGTGGATGAGTTTAGCAGGATGTTTGTGTTTGATGTCCGAGTTTTTCGAGGAGCTTCTGGTTAAGGAAGTCTTTGGCATCTGTGGTAGCAGTGCAGTTCGGAGTGTTCTGTGTGCCGGCAAAGAGGTTATCTGGCTTAGCAGTTTTCTAGAGGTGGAGTTCAGAAGCAGCAGAGTAGATCCATTTCTTCGATGGATTGGTTAGATAAGAATAAGCTATTCTGATTAATAAAGAGAGAACAGTTTTCTTTGGATATTTGTCTGGGATGATCGCAAAAGTGACTTGCGATAGTTTGAGTGTTCTCTTGGGTTATCTTTGCATGGGATCGAGGCATCTCTAGGGAGTGATACCGGTGGTTCAGCTTAGTAGAAGGATGGTTTCTAGAGAGAGGTTTGGGGAAGTAGCTAAGAATATCGTAGTACTTCTGAGTTTTCTTTTATGGATCCATTGAACCATATTTATAGAATGTGTTGTCCAGTTTGTGCTCGTGTTCTTCATCAGCATTCTCATCTACTCCAGATAAGAGTTGTGCAATGGAAGCAGTTCGGGAGTGCTTTTGTTTTGTCTTTTCCAAATGGAAGAGGCAGGATCAGTCTACTGATGATAGTAGAGTTGATCTTGGTTTTGGCTGATCGTGAGAGGATCATTTTGTTGGATTGTTTTCGGTTGCATTTGTATCTAGAGGCATCATCGATGGTTGAGCTGATCAGGAAGGATGAAGGCAGCCTATGATCATCTGAAGAGTTTCGTGGATAAGAGTCGGAGATTTGATTTTGGATAAGTTTTCTCCGATCAAAGGAGCTATAAGAGTTGGAAAGACTGGGAAGTCAGCTCCGAGATGTTTTGGATCTCTTCCGTGTTCTGTTTAGGATGAGTGCTTTGGTCTACTGGGATTGAATTGCCAGTTTGTAAGATTGAAATTCAGTGAGTTTCACGTATCTCTGAGTGTTTCATCTATCTCTGGTTGTGGGACCAGCCGTTTTGGAGGATTTGTTCATTGAGCAGGGCTTGAGTTTGGTCTAATATCATATTCAGTTTTGTAGATCTAGTTGAGTTGGAGCTCTGTAGCTTAGTAGTGTTAATTGTTTGGATTCTGTAGAGTGAGTATCCCAGTATTTATACTTGGGAAACTCTAGGAAATTCTATCCAGAATTTTGTCTAGATAGTTAAATTTGTTTGTTTGAGTGAATTGGTTGTTATGGTTGTTAGCATATGATTGATAATATATGTTGTGGTTTAAAATTGAATCTTAGAAAGGTTATTAAATTACCTTTGCTTTTAAATTTCGGGGACGGAATTCTTTTAAGGGGGAGGAATGTAATGACCCGGAATTTTGGGCAATATCAATTTAATAATCTGTATTAAAATTTAAATTGATTTGATAATCTTTGTTAACAAATTTGAATTGATTTAATAATCCAATTAAATAAATATTTAATTAGTGAATTTTATCTTTTAAAAAGCTAATAAAATGTTTTCTATTTATAATGTGTATATATATGTATATATTTATGTATATATATGTATATATTGTAAATGGAAATCTTTGGTTTAAATTTAACAAATGAAATTATGTTTTCAAATTGTAATATACATTTTGGTAATTTGAAAGTTTGATTTAAATTTAATATAAAGCTTTTCAAAGTAATTTATATAAATAACTATATAGTTTTAAAATACTTAAGACAAATGTTTTTAAGGTTTGTTTTATTTTCATTTTAAATATTTCTTGATAAATATGATTTGAAGATAAATAATAAGATAATCTCTTTTATAAATTATTTAAAATTGTCAAATTTGTTATTTTCAAACAATATTAATAATGTATTATTTTTCTAGATAAATATAAAAAGAATTAAATAAGAAAATGGAATTATCGTTTCAAATTGAATAAGTTGACTTTAATTTGGATTTTAAAAGTTTAATTTGAATTTGAATTTGGAATTTATTTTGAAATTAAAGAATAGGCCCTTAAAATATTTGGATAAGTTTTTATTTATAATTTGTTTTTATTTCATTTTCTTTACATAAGAAATTCATAATGTATTTACATAAGAATTAATAAATTAAATTAAAATCTTTATTAACATTTTAAATTAAAAAGAAAATACTTAAAAGATATGTGTAAATTCCTTAAGACATCTAATTACATGTGTTAAGTAATAGATTAAACAATGCGACAAATGTTAAACTTGAAAACAAGTGTCATGTTTAATTTTATTTAATAATTTTCAGCCTTTATAAACATATTTTCCTTCCCCTTCATTCTTTTTTTTTCTTTTCTATCTTTTTACTCAAAACTAAGAGGAAAACTTAAACAACTCTTCCTTTTCAATTCTGAAAATCAATTTCCTCAAACCCATTTCTCAAAGTAAAACCACAAATGCAGCATTCTTTCAATCTGTAAATCAACTCCTCAAAACCAGATAGTAAATCAATCTAAACCCTGTAACCAATTTTCAACATCAAACCTAAAGCATCAAGGCTGCAAGCATTTCTTAAAATCTGGAAAATAAATGCCTGCATCTTTTCAAAATCAAAAGCAAGTTAATCAAGTCTCAGTAACAAGCAATTCAAGTTTTTAACTCAAGCAAACCACAGCAACTCAAGTTTTAAAAGTACCAAAAGCTGTCTTCATAATCAAGATGCTCTATTCTTCATTTGAACAGATGAGTAACATTTTTGTTAAAATTACTTAAGTATAACATGTTGAATGATGATTCCCGTGAAAATTATGATTTGTCTGGATATAGATAAGTAAGTTTTGCATATATATATATATATATATATATATATATATATATATCTGTGTGTGTGTGTATGTGTGTGTGTGTGAATTATCTGTGAGTATTTGGATGTAAATGTATGCATGCCTATATCATTCGAGATATCTCTGTTCTTGATTTTCCAAGACCCAGATTTGCAAACAAAGTCTTTATCTTTTGATCTAATAACTGTTAGAACTTAGAATATAAACAAATGTTGTTTGTTTGATTATGAACTAAGTTTTAAAATTTTATTTAAGTTGAAACAACTTGGTAATATATCTGGAAATCAAGAAAACTGAGAAAATTTTAAATAAGTCAAAATACAAACTTCTTAATTTATGAATTCAGGTGTGTAAACTGAATTCTCATCCTTAAACCTGATTTTTAAAGCTAAAATCATAATTTTTAGATTAAGGATGGAAGAGCAGTTTGGGTTTGTCTTAATTTCTTAGATTTGGTGACCTCTGATGATCCACAGACTTGTAGAGGTTGGGGTCTTTCCTGATAGTGGAGGAATGATCGGAGAATCAAGGAAAAATATTAGATTGGTGATCTAAGCTTGGTGGCGACAGTGGTGGGCGAGTGAAGTTTGAAAACCTAATTTAGACAGGCTGATTATATTGGGTCGAGGTGATGTCTCTGGTTGATCGAGTGTAACTAGCTTTTGGGAATTGATAGAGTGGTTGTTGTAGAAGACGTAGCCGGAAGCATTACCACTCTGATGATCGGTGACTCGAGAACGAAGATGTTCCAAGTTTTGGTTCATGTCCCAGTTTTGTGCTTGTTGCTCGATTTTGATTTCGAGTGGATGGTGGAGTTCTGATGGTCCGGGGATGGTTCGTGGATGATCGTCGACTTGCTCGATGATGTGGTGCCGACTGGAGATGGTCGGCGGCACCATGCATGTGCACTGTGCACTTGTTTTCTGGTGATCTGGAATTTTGTTAGTTTGGGTGGATGCAGGGTTGTACTCGAATTTATCTCGAGTAACTCGAGTATTTTACTCGAAGGTTTTAAGCTTTGGACTCGAAACATTATAGGTCTGGCTCGAACCAATTATTTTTGGATTACAGTTTTTTTTTAAACCTAACCGTGTTTAGTTTTTTTTTAAAAAATTTAAACTAAATTTAAAAATGAAAAGCAAGTTTTGATCAAAGTTTTGAAGCAAGTTTTAAAATCTGGATTCAAAATGAATTTGAATCCTAGTTTTTAAATGAATCAGTTTTATAAAAACGAATGTTTTAACAACTTTAAATTGTTAAAGTATGTTATTAAATGATTTTAAAATCTAAAAATAAAGATGAAAACAGGGTTTTAAATCTAAGTTTAAATTTGGATTCAAAATGAATTTGTATCATACTTTTGAAATAAAGAAAGTTTTTAAATTTAAAACGTTTTAGCAACTTTGAATGTTAAAGTATATTTTAAATATGGTTTGAATTTAAAAATGAATTTGGTTTTAATTTTTTTAAATTTCTTTTATCAGACAAATATTTCTTTAACATGCAATACAAAAGGTTTTTGAATTGTTTTAGAAACTTTGTTAAAGTTAAAATTGTATTCATTTTAAAACTTAAATTTAAAATGGAATTTGAAAGTAAATTGTTTTAAATACCTTTGATAATGATAATTTAATCATTAATAAGAACAAAGTTTTATCTTAAAGATAATTAAATTTAATGATTTATGATTCATTAATTATTACGGTAATTAAAATGGATAATTAATTTATGATTTGGGTTAATTAATTAAAGTAATTAAGGTTTTAAATTTATTAATTAAGGATTAATTAAATTGTAATTAAGAATCATTAGTTGGTTAAATAAAGAATTTTTAATTAATGATTAGGAATTATTAATCAAGTAATTAAGAATTAATTAGGTTATACTTAAAAACTTAATTAATTAAATAATTAGGATTAATTAATAAGTTATTACAGATTAATTAAATTGTAATTAATAATGATTAATGTAAGTTTAGTTACGTAAGAAAAGCAATTTAAGGATTTGTTAATAGTTAATAAAGATCATTAACTTAAGAATATTAAATAATTAATTAATGTGATTAATTTTAATTAATTAATTATATTAATTAATTTAAGATAATCATTTGTGGAATTGTTTAAGTATATTTACTTAATGGAAGTAATTAAAGGAATTAATTACTTAATGTAATTAATTAAAGTAATGTGATTAGTTTAAGTTAATTAATTAAGTTTAATTAATTTAAGGCAATCACTGGATGATTTGTTAAGCATAATTACTTAATGTAATTTATAAAGAATAATTACTTAGTGAAGTAATTAAGATGGGTAATTACTGGATGTAATTAATTGAAGTATGGTAGTAGTTTGGTTTAATTACTTTGTGCAATTAATATGAAGGATAATTACTTAGTGAAAGTAATTAATAATTAATTACTTAGTGTAATTAATTTAAGAAGTGATTAATAAAATTATTTGAAGATAGTTAAGAGGAGTAATTAATTAAGGGTAATTTATTACTTAATGATATTAATCTAGGATGATTAATAAATATAATTAATTAAAGATTAATTATTAAAGATAATTAATTAAGGAATAATTAATTTATTTAATAAAGTAATTAAGGGTAGTTAATTACTGTTTGTGATTAATCAAGAGTGATTAATAATTATGGTTAATAATTAATTAAAGAAGTAATTAAGGGATCATTAATTAATGATGTAATTAAGGGTTGATTAACTAAAATTAATTAATCAACAATAAGTGATTATGAAGTAATTAATTAATTGTAATTAATTAAGGATTAATTTAATGGATTATAATTAATTAATTAATGAAGTAATTAAAGTTTTAATTACTGAAAGGATAAGGATAATTAATTTGTGAAATTAATTAAAGGCTAGTTACTTGAATGTAATTAAAAGATAATTAATCATGGATGATTATTTAAAATGGATAATTAGAAGATGATTAATCAATTGGTGTGTGATTAGTTAATGGTATGTAAGCAAGATTTATAAAGATGAAGCAACTAATTTAATTTATTTTAAATTAATTAGAGAAGTAGTAATTAATCTAATTCATTTTAAATTAATTATGGATGGTGATTAATAAATCATTGCTTGTGGATGTTGAATGATATTGATTGCCTTGAATGGTTTTGAGATCTCAGTTATGAGATAAGCGATGCTGTGTGATATGGATGCTTTTGTTGAATTGTGATGATAACGTGAATTATCCATTTGTGATGATAATGTGAATTATCCATTTGTGATGATAATGTGAATTATCGATTTGTGATGATAATGTAGATTATCTATTGTGATATATGAATTATCTATTTGTATGTATATAGATACTGATTTGAATTGTTTTAAACTTTAAAACAACTTGGACCTAAAAGATGGCGTTTTGGATTTCGATGAGACCGAGATCGAGTTTCCAGATTTGGATATCCGAAAACCACATCGATCCAAATTAATGATAGGTCATGAATCTCAAGTGAAGATGAAGATTCAGAGTGCAAGGGTTATCGTCGTTAACTCTGAGGGTGATTCCAAAATGAGTGTAACGAGATAATGCCTTCGGTTTCGTTCGAACCCAGAACGCACTTGTATGGATTGAATGCTTTCAAAACATCATCAGGTGGACGATGAGCATTCTAAGAGATGTGTTCTCTAAAGGTAATCGTAGCCTCAAGCCTCATTAACCGGGAATGGCTAAAATAGGTGAGGTGCAGCAAGGCTAAGTGGGTCATGCCCAAGTAGGACGAGATTCACCCCTATCTAGAAGTCCCTTTATATTCGACTGTGTGGGACAGTTGATTGCAACAACTACCAGGGTTGTCTTGTTTAGGACTGTCCAATAAGGGATGGTTCCGGTCTTGTGTTGTAGGGGATTTAGGGTGGATCCTCAGTACGCTGATCTAGGCTACGTACTGTGACGGGCGATACCACAGTAGCCCTGCCATTGATGGAAACCCATTCTACCTACGTTCCCTTGCGGTTTTGATTGTATTACCCACTTTGTGGCTAGTAGCTTGAATTTAATCATGTAACAATTTCAGCTATTTCTTATTTATTTGAAAACCCTAGGCCCTATTATAATATCATCGAATTTCCTATCAAATGTTTTGGTTAGCGTAAGGTAAAAACTTACGCATGTTTATTTGTGGGAAGTCTTACGTGATACCCTTTGTTTTCAAAGGTTTTCAAAGTTAAGAAACTTTAACATGTTACTCACACCAGACCCCTGTCTGACCCGGAGTTTATTTCTGTTTTTCTTAAACTCTTGGGTACTTAAATTTTTACGAGTAGCCAAAGGATTCAGGTTAGCTTTGACGAATACTGAAGGAGCAGTGGAGCAGGAGTCTTCAGCGTTGTAGATACATATATAGTGTTTCGCGGTGTGTTCTCTGAGTCATTATGTTGAGTTGTGTTTGAGTTGAAATAACTAGACATGTGTTTATAACTGTCTAGTATGTGATGTATAATCTGTGTAACTCTGATAGATGTTGTATATTATGTAAATACTTGTGTGATTAATATAACTTATTCGTTCCGCTGTTGAGATTCTGATGTTGTTTCTTTCTTTCTTCCCTATCTTTCTCTTTTCTATCCCTTTCTTTCTTAAGATGATGCGACTCTCTGTGGAGAGAAAGTCGGGTCGTCATAACCATTAGATAAATTGTAATAGAAAGCCTTAGCTCAAGGATTAGATATTAAAAAATAAGATTATGGGACTGGTATAGGGTCGTTCCCCTATGCTTCAATCGTTAGCCCCTAGTTGATATTAGTCCACAATTCCAGTATATAGCGATTTGTTGAGGGTAAAGACTAAAATAGGTTTACATACAAAAAGGAATCAATAACTTAGATAGATTATTGGTTGGCCAGTAAAACCATCAAGTTCATAGTGAGCCTAGAAAAACTATAAGGCACACGGATAGTCAGTTTTACACTAAGAAGATTATGTATGGACATACAGTCTAGTTTCCTCCTAATGGTAATTTGGAGAATTTCGTATATTTGGTAGGCTCGAGTCAGCCATATAATTATTAGTAACCTAGGAAAATGATGAAGTAGGAACAGATGGTTTATTGATTTAGACAGACTGATCATAATTATCCATGGGCGTGCATGCATATGATTATTTTATGTTGTTTCACCATTTTAATTTTAGGGGCATGATTTTGGTTGATATATTTTCAAAAGATATTAGTGAGGGGAAAATCCGTTCCTCTTAGTGGTGTGGTCTCACTAGATATCCATTTTTGAGATGGCGTACTATTATTCAAATCAGACTTTTTGTCTGACCTAAAGTTTTTGTTTTCCTCTTTGACTCTTAGGTGCTCATTGTAGTTCAAGAGTAAGGTTTACAGGTTTCTAGGTTGATGAATAAAGCTTTCGAAGACATGTAGGAGGCAAGTTAGCTATATTAATAATTTATTTTGTTTGTTGTGTTATTGTTTCATTTTTTGTAAATGTATGTGATCGCAGAATATGTATATGTCAAGTAGTAGACTCTGATCAACCATAGGGCATCTTCATATGTAGCTCTTGGAGTATTTTGTAATAATTATATTTTATCTGAACCTGAACAACTTTTGAGATTATGTAATGAATATGAAAATTATTAGTGAAATGTGTTTTGAAAATTTTCATATTCTTGTGCTTTCGATATTTTTGATATGGTTAACATGACCGCAATTTGTTATCGAAAATTAATACCATCGATGACTGTAACATTCGTTGCACTTAGTTTCATGCTTTAGAATAAAGGATGTTATAACTTGGTATTAGAGCATAAGTTTATGTAAAACTAAAATAATTTTTACTTTAAAAGAGTTTTGAAAACATAATCCAGATGAATCGGAGAATGAGATTGGGATACGAGATAACGCTATTTTGACCTATTCATATTTGCTATATATAAGTATATATCCTATCTTTATTTTTCCCCTATCTTAGACCGTTCTTCTATATCTTACTGAGGCCCGTATGTAGGTTTAAGGAGAGTAGGATATGGATGTAGGAAATGAGAGAGTGAATCACTGTGCAGGAAGCACCACAACCAATGGTAATGTCAGGCCCAACACTAGAAGGAATCTGGGTCGACAAGCAACTACGAATGTGGAAGTTGGAACGCCACCTGTGGATATGGGAACTATGTATCAGTTCTTTATTAATATGATGCAAGCTAGAACTGCAGCTGTATTAGTTGGTGGAAATGCTGCAAAAGTAGGAGGAGAAAATCCTGAAGCTCCCATTATCAATAACCATGCTATGTTGAGTCGGGATTATGCTAGATTTGGAGGAAAGCCATTTATTGGAACCGAAAATGCTATCAAAGTAAAGAATCGGCTATTGCATTGTGAAAGTATTTTTGTAGACTTAGGCTTGAGTGATGAGCAGAAGAGAATATTGGCATCAGGGCAATTGCAAGGAGCTGCATTGCACTAGTAGAATAGTATAACTATGGGGATATCAGAGAAGAACTTGACTAGGGAAGAGTTCAGAAGGAGATTCGAAGAGATTTTTATATTCGAGATAGCCAAGTCAACTTTGCTTTGAAAGTTTGTTGAATTGAGTAAGGAGATATGTCTATGCTTGAGTATGTGACCAGATTTGAGGAGCTATACAGATATGGATATGCTTTTATTGATACGGTGATACAAAGGAACAAGAAGTTTTCAAGGGGTTTGAAACCAGAGTTTGCCAGGGCAATATTGTTGCATCTTGGAGACCCATGTGATGTTATAGTGGAGATGGCATTGAGGAACGATGAATTGCTTGTATTATTTGGAACTAACAAGCAAGCAAAGACTCAAAGTGGTCAAAATAGAAAAAAGGAAATTTTTTTAGAAGATGGGAGCTTAAAAGGGAGGAGCTACTAAGAAGGGAAAAGCTAATGTTGCTTGGTTCAAATGTGATAAGAAGGCGCATTTTGCCAATAAGTGTCGTTTTGGAGCGAGAAAGAAGATCATTGGAAGGAAGAACATAAGGTGTTTCAACTGTGACTATGTCGGACATTAAAAGAACTAGTGTCGAGAATCGATCAAGGCAAGTATTGGAAAAGGGGAACCATCTATTTCTAGGCAACCGCGGAAAAGAAAAAAAGGCTGTGATGGAAGTTACGCTTTTGATTCATGCCATACCTATTAGAGTATTATTTATTCTTATGCATTACATTTATCTTGCATTGTTTGGTAGATAAGTTAAGTTTAGAACCATCATACCTTATTACTTACTAAAGGGTTACTAATTCAATATGAGGTTATGCAACCCTTAGGTTAAGATGTGACCATTTAGAGTTTGAGTTATTAGGTAATATATCTGCCCATGCATGTGTTTGATTTTGTGGGATTTAGGATTATTTTGGGTATGGATTGGTTAAGAAAACACGATGCTAGGATATTTGGCCAAGATAAGAAAATACCACTAAGGCACCCTAACAGTAGCGATCGAATATTATACTCAGTAGAGAACTCGAATTTTGATCTTTGCGCTTTATTGGGTGCAATGGAGGAGGAAGATGAGTTATATCGAGTTTTTGTTGTAAGAGAATTCACATATATTTTTGAACCAATTATAGGATTACCACCGAAAAGAGCTACTGAGTTCAGAATAGATCTTGTACCAAGAGCTGCACCCATTAGTAAATCACCTAGCTGGTGTTGAATATGCGCTTATATGATTTTTGTTTGATGATAATAAACATATATACATTCGTTTAAATGTATTTTTTAATGTACTATTTTATTTTTCATAGATTAAATAAATATTTGTTGAATAAAATAAATTACACAGAATTTGAATTCAAACAGAAATTTTATTCAAACAAATATTTATTACAATTTTGAATAGTACAAATTCAAGCTCTCACTATACATACTATACATATACGATTTTGATTCTAATTACATCACAATTCTATTTACATAAATTCCTCACTACATATCACTCACACTCGAAGTTTATCTTCAACTTCATTCCAGTTAGAATCCAGCATCTGAGCAATCTGCAAAAATATTCACTAACGCAGTAAAATTGAAAAAGAAATATTTTTGTAATATAAAATAAAATATGGATTTTGAAAATATTATTTGCCCCGGTTATTTGGGTTGTTAGTCATCATTCACATTTGAATTCATCATACACGAACAATGTGACATGCACAGTGTATCACTGTACATGCCACAAGGCCATGCACACCGATATACACTTCATAAGGTTACAGGGACAGGCGAGCACAAGGTCAAACCCGAGTTTTTAAAAATGGGTTCAACACAAGGTCAATGCACAGACTGGAAATTCAAGAAGGCACCAAACAATAAACTGAATGCAAAGGTCAAGCCATAGTTGTCATGACTCAACTCAAATGCAAAACTTCAACAAATCAAAACAACATCAAAGCTTATGTATGCAATGCCTCAAATGACTCAAGTAATGAAGCACTGAAATGATGCAAATATCCAGACAACAACAGAGCACAATGCACCAAGTAAGTAACAGCAAGAAACATGGTCAGACACACATACTTCAACGATCAGTTCAAGTCAGACCAACCAGAAATGAAAATCAGTGCAACCCGAAGTCTCGACCAAAATCAATGACTCAATGCAAACAATATGAATGCACAAACTATACAAACTGAAACTCCAAAAGAATCAGGCAGTACAAAGAATGACCACTTCAGTGATAATCAAAAATGCACCAGTGAAACCAATGCAAAACTCAAGCCTGGCCGAGAACGGATACAAGTGACTCAGGCAAATGCAATATAATTGAACACAGCAAACTGTCACATAACCAAAGTCAAACAGAGGCATATACATATATGCACAGGAACAAAGACAGTGGGCTACATGATAATCAAAGTCACTCAAGTCAACAATATCAAGTACAAGCCAACATATCAAATATGAATCAATTCATATGAGGAATGGCCAGAGAAGAAGCTCATAGGGGCCAGAAAATCGGTCATAATTCACAGTGAAATCGAAAGATGATAAACAACTCGAAGTCAAGTGATAAAATTCATGTTCAAAAAGACAAGTGCAAAAGAAGTCAATGCCGTGTAAATCAATGCTACAGGGATGAACGAAATTCAACAGTGCAGAGATGACCAAGTCAAAAATCAAGTGTGTGCAATTTTTGAAAAAGTCAAAATTCAAATCCAAGTAAAAGAGGAAAGTTTCTGCCGTATCAACCAAGAAAAAATCGAACGCTGCATAATCAAAACCGTGTGTATCAAGTTGTCACGATATCAGGAAAGCAAGAATTAGGAAAGTGTCGAATTGATACAAACAAATTCTAGGGTCTCAGGATTCATATAAATACATCACACCCAAGTTCATCATCGGCAGGGTAGTGGAAAATTCAATCAAATCCAAATATAAACCCACAATCATCATCGGTAAAATCATCGATCAATCGGAGTTCAATCGAGCGTAACAGAAAAGCAAAAAGGGAAGTCACATACCAAATTGAAGTCGAACTCCAAAAGCCCTAAATTTCACAAACCCTAATTGCAAGCAAAGCAAAGGAACGAGAGCGGCCGACATCATCTCAAGAGGCGATCAACAAATAAAGCAAGAGAACCAAGTTCAATCGAGCATTAATAGTCGCGATCGTCTATATTTTCTGAAAGCCCTAATTTGGACAAAGAACGGACGAAGATTAACGAGGCCGCCATTTTCTTCACAAGCCAGAGAAAAGAGAACGGGCTAGAGAAATAAAAGGGGGCCGGTGTTTTGTTTTATTTTTAATTAGGGTTTTAGTTTTAAATTTTTTTTTAAATTTTTTTTAAATTTAAATTCTCTTTTAAGGTTGTCAAATCTTGGTAAATCACCACCTAGGATTTAGGTTGTGTCAGATTGTCTAGTTAGGATTAGTTCAGTGAGCAGGGTTTGCGAGTTTGCAAAACTTTATAGGCGGTAGTAGGGGTTGCGAGTTTGTTAGAGTGTTTGTAAGCGGGAGACTGTTTAATTCTAATAGAAATCTGGGAATGCAGCAGTAGGCAGGGGTTGCCGAAGCTGGGTAAATTTTGTGTGTGATTTACTTTTCTACAGTTTGTTTTTAATTCGAGAAAATTTGCTATAATCCTATTAACCCCCTCTCTAGGGTTAATCTAGATCCTACAGCTGGGTGACACCTGATAGAGTTAGAGGTATGCCTTAAGGGCAATTATGTAATTTGTTACATATATCAAGTTTTTTGACCAATCTTTTTCGAAATAAAGGTATTTTCTTTCTATTATATACTTAATATAATGTGGTTATATTAAATAATCAATTTAATTAAAAGTATATTTAATAGAAAATCCATAAATGGTACGTTTTGTGATAGTAGTTACAAAATGTTGTAACCGTGAGTAATTTATCACAATGAAACAAATACCATTTCAAATGTTTCTAGTCAAGATGCATCGAGACTGGATATCGACGTATCCATTGAGACTAGAGTATGTAATGCTCTCCAAATATTGGGCAGTGTATTACTTATGATGCTGGGGGCACCAAGGGGTTATGTACTGATAGTTATTGGATAACTATGGAATGACTCACTCAATAGTTTTCTGTTGGCTATTATAACTAAGGTGAAGAGAATATCGATGTGACTAATTTATAGAGTTCTCTCGACTTGAGAATCCTATTGACCTTCAATGTGGAAGCTCCACTTTAATTATAATTAAATCATGGCATGAAGTTCATCGAACGGCTATAGTTGGGTCGACTGGAAGCATTGAGAGTGAAACACTATTCAAGAGAGGATTCGTCTCCTCGGCTATATGAGATTATTATCACGGTGAACTGAAGTCCACTTAAAGTCAAAGTCTCTAGCAAAAGCATTTCAGTTAATAATAATTGTTATTATTGAACCAAAGACTTTATGTTTAGACTATATAGTTGAATGTGGATGACATTGGAATTTTGACCATTGTCAAAATTCCATAAATCTAAAGTGATATAATTTTGACGAAGAGAATTGGTGTAAATAACTATCACTGCCAGGTACCGCTTATAATATGTACAGTTTGCTTTTACCGAAAAGACTTGTAAGTGATAAATTAAGCCAAACTATCATACCACCGGCTAAGTGACATGTGAACATTAATATTTGAATTTTTCAATAATATTCGTTGACTGAATTCACGCATTTGAGTCTCATAACCGCATTTGTGATTTCTCCCCAAAACCACACAATTTAACTAGTTTGTAAAATATTGCAAACTGATTAAATTAATTAATATTTATGAAATATTAATTATTATTAATTTATATGATGTTTTGAATTTTGTTGATAGTTATTTTAATGCATACATAAAAGTTATATTTTCGTATATCGATATAATTTTAAACATGTTTTAAATAATAAAATAATTACATAAAAGTAGTTTTCTTTTATTTGGAAAAATTGCATATTTGGAATGTGATTGGATCAACCATATAATGGTAAGAGGAGGAATTCAATTAATGAGATTAACTGAGATTTAATAGGAGGAAGTTTTAATAGGAGAATAGGAAAATGTTCCTTTAGTTCTATTAAGAACAAAACCATCTCATTTTTAATGGTACATAGAACAGAACATGAATTTTTATGTTCACTTTTCTTCCTCTTCTCCACCATTCACTTATAGCTGAAACTTCATCCAAAAAAACATCAAAAAACAAATTTAAATCAGCATAAAACTAAATTAAAAATGTGGTTCATTCTTCTCTTGCAAAGTGGGATGGCGATTTGTTTGAAATTCGAGGGGAAGCCGCAAATCAAGGTGTGATGAAGGGCAAGGTCTATCGGATTTAGAGAGTATTCAATCAGATCTAGTTATTGTTCTATCATTCAATGTGTTTCTACATGCTTCATTCTAAGGTAATTATATGTGTGTATAATTCTATATTTGCATATCTTATAATTTGTTCTTATCGCCTTAATCTCAATATTTCCCCTCTGTCAATACCTATGAATTGAATCTTGATTTAAATATCTTCATTCCCTTGCTTAAATCAATTGCCTTATCATGTTATGACATAGAATGTTTTCTTTTGTTCATTGTTATTTTGTTATGAATTATAACATCTCATTTTCTGTCGCATATATGATTGTTTGATTAATTAATTTTACCTAGATATATGCCTTCATAATTTCACTTTCTGTACTTTATGTGATTGTTTACAAAGTTTCCTTAATCTAGATCTAGATATTCTTATCTCGAAGCTATATATGCCTATGTCATTTGATTTTGTTGTTTATAAAAAAACATAATTGAACTTTGGATTTTTTTATTCATAATTCAGTTTTTCACATCAAAAGGTTTACACTTAAATATTTAGATATGGGTTGCTATGTAATTAAAATTTGGTGATAATCTCATTAATTAGTCTTTGTCATCTAAATAATATGATGTTTTAATTGTCATATTTCAAATCATCCTAAGATAAACTCTTGTTTTAGAAGATAAAGGGAAACAATAAATCAATCGCATGTGATGTCTCAGAATCATTTTGCAATTAATTAAATCAAATTGGAATAATGCATTCCCAATAAAACATTCATTTGAAATTTTAACATGTTCATTTAACATATTATCAATCTAATCAGAGACAAAAATGAGAAGTTTCTCTAATGTTGTTTACTCAATTAATTGCAAAACTATTAAAGAAGTAAACTAAAGGTTTCCATCTCATATTTATTTTAGTAAGTAAATGCTACACATGTAGGTGTATTTGATACATCATTCATTTAAACTTATATAATATTCAGCCCTTTTGAATTTATTTGCACCAAATTAAATAAAATATTGACTTTATTTAGAAAATATTTAGTTAGGATCTAAGCTTATTTAGACTTCATAGGCCCATTAAAGATCCAAAATGGCAAAATTTTTGAAATTCAACTATTTCTTCCACTACTGGCTGGTCCAGTTCCTTCAATGGTATCAGAGCCCAATAGCCTATGCAGTTTGTAATTAGTCTTGTTAGGGCTAACTAATTAAGCTTGTGCACTTTGTGCGGTGTCAAGAAAAATGATGTCTAGGATTGGAATTGTGTAATCAAGTACCCTGTCCTACCTGGTTACCTGTGTGATAACCCAGATTTTTGAACATTTGACAATTATAGTTTTTCATTATATAAATGCTATTATTTGATATTATATTTTAATCTGCTGCGAATGTGAGATTATATGCTGTTGTTTTCTATTTCTTCTTCTACCTCTTTTCTTTTTTTCCTTAACAATCGGGAATTTTCGGAGTTCAATTTTTTGGTACTTCTACAGTGAACGTATTACTGTCGAATTTTCGAGGTCGAAAATTCCAGGTCGTTACATTTTTAAAATAATTAACTTATTATATAATTATATTAAACCAAACAATTTAAATTCAAAAACATTTGATTTAATTTTATACTTGAACTTGTAGAAAATTTAACTTCGAAACCTTGCTAACATTTTCTTTACTTTAAAAACCTTTCATTTCTTTGCTTTTGAACTGGTTAACAATTTACCATGCTTTAACCCCTTGTTAAAACATCCTATCGAAAATACTCGGGCCCCATGCTAAAAATTTCCGAGTCAACCCCGAGCTAAATCTCTCACCTACTTCCCCTGATGCAACTCGCATGCGACTTCGGGCAAAACTCTATCTTCCCCGATGCATTCGACTTCCTTCTTTCTACAGCAACTCTCAAACCCAAACATATGAACACGCATGCACCGTGCACATGCACCGTCGATCTGATCCTCTCCGACCATCGCTGCTGTCGTTCCCTGATCTTCGACGACCTTGCCAACGTTCCTGACCACTCAGATCATTGATCGACTCAACCTAACGAAAACGAGCTAGACGAACACAACTAGACCCCAAACCTGATCGTCAATTCCTCCTCGCGTCGCCACTTCTGTCCATCGAAGCCCTCAGCCTTGTGTCTGGAGCCTTGCCTCACTTCCATCTTTATTTTTCCCTACCTCAGAGTCAATCCGATGTCACCATTTCGCCGCCATCCTTCGACAAAATAGCTCGACCAAAACATAAGCCTAAACCCTAAATCCTCTCCTCCTTGACACCCCGCTGCCTTAAAAATCAACCCACCATTTTTCCTGTGGCCGCCAACCTTCAAGCTACCTCCAGCCCCAAGCATGACCAACCACTCCTCGCCAATCATCGGAATTCGACGAATACCCCAAACCCGTTCAACTCAGAAATTCTCATTATATATAAACTTAAAAATTATAAAACTATTGTCAAAATTCATTATTTTCTAATACAAATCTATTACTATGATCAAAACTTCAAATTAAGATCATTATTTCTTCTAGTTTGTAAAGATTAACTATAGTTTTTGTTTTGAAATAAATACTAAATATCTTTTTCTTGGAATTGTTTTTAAAATCATTGTTACATTCATATACACATTTTATCTTCAGAGATCTTAGCCTAACATTTAATATATGAAGAGGAATTGAATTGATTTGAATGTGCATGAACTTGTTATTCATACAGAGGCATATATATATATTCATTTTCACAGGCATGCAAAGAATAAACCACATTTATATACACCCAAACACTTTAATTCATTCATGTAAACATTACTTCTTGTTGAACACATGCAAAAATCATATAAACAGATTAAGTATTTTTTTTACACAATTGTTTACTCACCTGATAATTATATACAGAGGAACGTGACTTTACTTTTGAACTGGAATTTGAAGTTAAATTGAATCTACTTGATGACTGATCTGTAGTTGATGTTTGATCCTGCTTAGTGTTTCAAAAAACTTGAATCTGACGTTGTTGCTTGAATTTTACCTTAGTTTGATTTTATTTTTCTTCTCAGTTTGATTTTTAGAAGATGAAGGAAAGAAGAAAATGAAAAGGGTGAAAAGAAAATGTGAGGAGTTTTAACTGAAAGTGTTAATAAGCATAAGGAATAGTTGTGTTCTGCTTGGGTTTCATTTGTGGTATCAGAGTTGCACAACAGAAGCATGGTGGGCCCATAACCCACAGGTCCCAGGAACGAAACTAGAATTTTAATTACAATGCTTATTATTAGTTAAATTACTTGTTGAACATTTTTAACCATAAACTCTTTTTATATAATTTTTTTAAAACACTTTAAAAATCTACTTAATGTTGCCAAAATAGTTTTTTTTATAAAAATACTCTTTATAACCCGATGTCTCAAAAGTCTAACCTTGTTCTTACAGAAATTCGGTCATACGTTGATTAGGCGTGGGACTGAAAATCTACAAGTACTTGGTAAATCCATTTTCAACACCCAGTGAAAATACTTGGAATACTTTTATGAAAATATAGAAAAACTTTTTAAAAATATAGAAAACATTTTTGGTGAGAATGCTCTGGAAATCATCACCCCCTCCATGGTCGTAGTTAACTCAAAGGTTATGTTGCCATCCTGGCAAAATCCATAGAAAACTGTAGGCACTCTGCGCCCCTTGATTATAGCATGGAACCCGCCACAGATCGCAGCTACACCCAGGTTTTACGTCGCCATCACGGCAAAAACCCATGTAACTGTAGGCATCAGCGCCCTCGAATTCAATGCCAAATGAAACTTCTCCACTCCTACATAGATCGCATACTACATCAGTCGAGTCCCAATGTAGCCTGTAGGCACTCACTGCCACATGACTTTCGCCATGTCTTCATAGATCGCAGTCTATCAATGTTACATCGCCCTCCCAGCGAAATCAAACGTAGACCGTTGGCACTCACTGGCATACGACTTCTGCTATAGTCCACAATAGATCACGGTGACATCGAGTTACATTGTCGTCACAGCATAACCTAAATGTCTCTGCATGCATCAGCGCCCTCGATTTTCGCTATCCACACACAATCCCCAGGAACTTCAATTTGTCCGGACTTCCTCCCAGGATCAAATTTAGAGCCTCCCCCTTAGGGCTCAAGGCCGAACCACTCCGTGGATCTCCTATGAAGTTCATTTCATGGGAGCGCCTTTTCCCTAGAGTCAATCTCAAAACTTTTTATACTACACACATATAGTATCTTTAAACCATACTCTTTATGATTCACATAAAAATCTCCTTTGCACAAAATCGATATCTCAAATCGATAGCTCCAAATTTAGCTTTCCAAATTCCCAAAATTGATTTCTTCCAAAAATAAAAAACTTTTCAAAATCCATGGATTCCAAAACCCCTTTTTCCAAAATTATTCTCATAAAATCCTTTATATATATATATAGATATATAAAATCTTGAAAATTTTTTGGATCACTTCATACTTATATAAATTCCCTTTTATACTTCAAATGTTCTTCGAAAATCTTTTCTTCTGGTTTTAGATTCAACAAGGGGAAGTTTATCAAAAATAACAAATATATATATATATATATATATATAACTTTATTTATGCCAAATCAAGTACTACAGTTTGATTGCACTTATAAAGTTATTTAGCATATTACTTACATTTTGTATAATGAGTTTTAGTTGTAATGATATCCAACTTCTACTTTTATTTATCATACAATTCTCAAAATATACTATTTTTTATTTCAAAAATCATTTTACATATCTTTCAAAATTTCTATTTCATTCAAGCGCGTATGATGTACATATATCATCCGTACGCAATATCAAATCTGATCGCTCACTCGATCACACAATTTCATTTCCGAACTAGTATCGTCCACCCGACCTCCTAGTGCAGACTCAGATATGGTTTCTTGATCCAAAATCATCATTCTCTTTTCATAGCCATAACTATGATAGAGAATTTTCAAAACCAATCAAAAATCCATATCCAAGATTTGCCGTCGAAAATCTAGTGAAAAATCCTAACTCGAATCAATATACTATCTCGAAATTCTATGCTCAAATCTAGATCAAATCACTATGCGAATAGAATAATATATGTACATTCTACGTATTTATCATCATTGATTATTAGCTAAATCAATTTTCTTATTATTCACCTTGGTTTCTATCCACTTATTCACAATTGCTTCCACTTCCATATGGGTTATCACTTCAATTATAAACAGTTTGCACTCTGACCACTTAAATTTGGAAAATAGCTTGAAAAGTTCAAAATAGATAAGCAGTTGTAGAATAGCAATTAGTTGTAAAATAGCAGTAAAATGGTAAATTAATTATAAAACATTTGTAAAATAGTTACATAGTGGTAGAATAGTTAAATAGTTGCAAAATAGTTGTAAAATAATAATTTGTTTATAAAACAGATGTAAAATAATAAGTATAAGATAGTTTGGGTTTTAAAAAAAAAGAAAGGTTGTATAGTAAACAGCTAGGAAATATAGATTTAAAATAGTTTATATTTATTTGAAAATAGTTTCAGAGTCAAACTGATTCAATTTCCAAATCTCCACTTCCAATCAATTTCCCAACCCATTAAATTGATTCAATTCCAATTCAATTTGAATTAACTTCAATTTCTTTCCCAAATTCAAATCAATTCCCCATTTGAATTTAAACTCATTCGACTTCAATTCACTTCCAATTAATTCAATTCAAATTTTCCATTTGAATTTATCTCAATTCCAGTCTCAATCTTTAAATCAAATTAACCTTTATTTTTAATTTAACAACCTAAATCTTTAAACAATTTAATTCTGAATCCAAATTTCAAAATTCTATTTTAAATTACCTTTACTTTATTTATCACAAAGTTCAAATAAGAGTTCAATTTTTTTTAAACAATTTAATCTTTGAAATCCAACTTATTACCCAATTTTAACTTCGAAACCAATTCTTAACAAATTTTTAGTTTGCAGGTCCATTTTTAACATTTAAATATTAAGTTCAAAGTTATTCCATCACCATATGCTCAACCTTTATTTCTTAAAATCAAAATTATTCAAATAGTTTCAAATTAAAGTTTTTATTTCCATTTAATTTTAATAACGGATGTATATTATCTCGATCCACTTCTTAATTCATTTAAACAATCCAATTCACAGTTTCATAGATTATTCATAACAATAGAATGATATCAGGATAAGCCAAGGTAAATAAACATCTAAATTATCTAAAGCATCCAACAAATAACATCCATTACCCATTTCCAGATCTCAAACCCGTTTTGAGATCACTCATAACTCCCATTTCAAATCAACCCATTTAACATTCCTAAGCTAAATTCGATTCATTTAATCCAGTCAACCTTACTAAATTTGAATTCTCCATTTCAAATTTTAAACTTCTTATTAATATTCTTTCCCGTTTATAAGTTCAAAAACTTATTTCTTTGGGGTTTTAGATCATATTTCAAAAAAACTCAAAACTCAACACTTAGAGTTTATTTCAAATCATCTTTGATATTATGTATATCCTACACATATATATATTTATTTCCTTAGCCCACCAGGTCATGCTTTAAATTTTAAGCCATTTCTATTTTTAAATTCAAACAAAATCCTTAAAAACATTTCTTGTTTTAAATAAGGTTCTTACATTCAAAAATATAATACATAATATTATTTATTATTTCTTTTAACATAGTGAAACAATTTCAATTTTTCTAGACTTAAACTCTAAACTACATTATTTAAATCTATTCCAATTTACAAGTCATAATTATCTAAAAACTTACTTCCCTAAACAATTCATTCTGCTTTATCATTTACTTATTTTAAAACTAAACATCTCTTTATTAAGATACAACAAACATTCATGATAATAACCAAGATTATCATGTCTGAAAACCAATTCACTATATATTATCTCTTAATTTATTGGAAAAATAAAAATAGAGTAACTTAATTCAGCATTTTGAAACACTTCTACGATTTTCAGATTTTTTTTTCTAATTTGAATCCATTTCTAGCTTATCTTATTTATATAGTTCATATTATCCAATTCCTATTTGATTGTATTTCTATTACCACTTAATTCTCATTATACTTTTAATTCAAACAATAAACAACCAATTACCTTAATATGTATATATTAGAAAAACTATTGCGTTATATATCAAAATATAAGCTTGTATAAAGACTAATTTTAAAACTGTTTTAGAATCTTTATATAAGAAAATAACAAATGTGCCCTCATATATAATACACTCAACTCATTCTAGGGTACTACCGACCCTATTCTTGAGTAACCCACTAGTGCCTAGGTTCTCACTTAACCTCACTTTGATACCGAAATGTAACGACCCGGAATTTTCAACCTCGAAAATTCAACACTAATACGTTCATTGTAGAAGTGCCGAGAAATCAAAGGCCGAAAATTCTCGATTGTTAAGGAAAAGAAGAAAAGAGGTAGAAGAAGAAACATAAAACAACAGCATAGAATCTCACATTCGCAGTGGATTAAAATATAATACCAAATAACAGCATTTATACAATGAAAACTATAATTACCAGATGTTCAAAAATCTAGGTTATCACAACCTGCCTAGCCTGAAAGGTGATGTGTGCCTAAAGGTTGCCCATAATAGAAAAGGCCGAATTTGAATTGGGCCTAGGCTAATTTACAAAATAGTTTTGAAAATTAAGACATGATTTTAAATTTAAAAGTTAAATTTAAAATAAAAACATGTTTATTATAAAAGGTTAAAATATAACATAAATTTTCAAAATGTTTGAAAATGTAATGAAAATTTCAAAATGTTTGAAATTGTTATTTCAAAATTTGTTAATAAGATTAATAAAATTAATTAATTAAATGAGTTAATTAATTAATACTTATATACATGCATTATATATGTTGATATATGTTATGTTATTTTAAAGTGTTAAGATAACATAAGTATACATGTACGTAAGATAAATTTTGAAATTGATATAATTTAAATAATTTTTTTAATTTAATAAATTAATTAATGGTTAATTAATTAAATAAAAAATATGCATATATAAGACATATGTTTTATACTATAAAGATTGTAGTACACACTACAAAGGTTATAATAGATATGTCCAATATAAAAGTTGTATTGAAATACTGATTTGAAATTAATTAAAGAGTTAATTAATTAAAATTAATTAAATAAGATTTAATTAATAAAATATCATACATAAGACTATCATATAAGCAATATGAAACATAAAATTTATATAACAATAAAACTTATATGATATGGATGTGTAAACTAAAGATGGAACTTAAAGAAACCCAAATAGATTTAAGGAATAAACACGTACGTAAATTGTAACGACCCAGAATTTTGAACAATTTAATTTGAAAATATTTAATTAATTTTAAATATTTGAATGATGATTTGACTTGAATTTCAAATTATCAGAATGAATTTGGCGATTAAATTATAAAATTTAATCTACTGAAAGTTGAATAAAAATTTGAATCTTCAATTTTAAGCTGATTAAAAAAATATTTCAAAGGCTTGTAAAATCCATATTGATCATACTGAAGATATTAGAAGCTTCAGAATTGAATTTGAAACTGCTTTGTTCAGTTTTAAAATTATATCGTTTGAATCGATATTTAAAAATAGCCGTCCGAGACACAGTCTCGGAATTCGACGAAACCAGTTCCATTGGGTCTGTAATATTGAATTATTACCGGATTTCAGATTTCGTATTATTCGGAGTTGTTATGTGAGCACACGTTGAGTAAACGCATTGAAATTTTCAACGAATTCAATTTAAATTTAAATTTAAATTTGTCAACATCAGCATGTTCTTCCTTCAATCACGCCTAAAATCACGCCCTAGAATCATGCTACGAGATCGTGCCAAGCATGCCGAGTATTTTAAAAACAATTTCTTCTTCAATTAAAAACAATACCGCGTTCCCCAATTTTAACTTCAAAATCTAATGGCCGAAACCCAGAAAAAAAAATCAAACGAAGATAATAATGGCCGTGTGCAGTTAAATGAAAAATCTCGCGCCTCACTCTCTCACTCGTTCCAAATCAAATCAAAATGGCCGAAGCCCTAAATTGAAATTGCGAGGCTAGAAGGGAGAAGGCTATAGCGCGTTCGTCGTGGGGAGGGGATCTCGTGGATTGCAATAAGGCGTTGAGAGCAAATCGAGGCGACTCACGTAGGGGGTAGCGGCGGCATGGGTCGCGGCAGTGCGGCAGCGGCGACGTGGGGCATCGCGTAAGGGTCGATCGCAGGCGCGCGTGGAGGTCTCGTGCACGACAGAGGTTCAAGCTCGAGCACGGTGAAGCCTCGAGGGCGGCGGCTCCGATGTGGGTCGCGTGGGATTTCGAGCATCAGCTCGATTTTGGAGTTCCTGTGCATTGAGGTAGTTTTGTTTAAAGCATTTTTAGGTTTTTGAAAATTTATATTACAGTTGTTTTAATTAAATTTATATATATGCAGTTTTAAGTTAAACATGGTTTTAAAAAAAAAAAATTTTGCAGTAAGAGAAATAATATATCATATATAAGTAAATATGAGTAAGTTATATTAAAAGAAATAGAAATTCAAGTTTTAAGCTTAAAGAAGAAGGAACGAAAATTTAGAAGGTTTAAACAAGTTTTTAGATATTTTAAAACTATTAATGATTAGTTTGAAAGGGAAGAATAATTTATTTAAGTAAATTTAGTTGAAATTTAATTTTAATTAAATAAATTTGTTAAGAGTAATCTATTTAAAATTAAAAGGGAATTTGTTAGACATTTAATTTATTTAGATGATTAAATTGTTTAATTTACTCACATAATTATTTCAATTTCTAATAATATCTGTTATAAGCGAATTTGTTTAGAATAAGTGATTAAGCCCAAATTAAATTATTAACTAGTTAAATTAAATGAAAATAAATTATTCGATTTGGTTGAATATTAATAAATTTATATAATTGCTTATTCAAGGTCAATATCTGAAAGGAAACGGGATGGATTGGAAATGGATTGCTAATAAAAGCAAAGGTGAGAACTTCTCACTCAAAAGGGTTTATTTAAATTCTAAATAGTTAGATTTAAAATTGTTAGACTGTGTTGATTGAATGCTTGAATGATGATTGTTATATATATATATATATATATATATATATATATATATATATATATATATTGGATGTGAATAGACCCTATACGCCGTTAGTAAGCGGAGGTTATTTATTAATCCCATATACCGCGATATTCCACCTTGAAGTGGAATTGGTATTATATTAGTATATAGCAATATATATATATATATATATATTGGCATATGTATATATTGCAGTTGATTGATTTCCGCATTATATAGCGGATGAGACCCTATTGCGCCGCCTATTAAGCGGATAATATTTTATAAATCCCATATACCGCGATATCCCGTCTTGAAACGGGATTGGTATTGTGCTAATGTATGTGGATGCAGGGAAACAAGTTGGAGGGATCCAACTGGATTCCTCAACCGTATTTATGTATTTACATATAGTGTGATATTTGTTGATTATCATATGATGATATATGATGTTTGGATGCCGTGATTGATTATTTGGTGTGTTGCATCATCGGATCCATTTTTGAAGTTTAAAAATGACGATTTTGATTTTTAAGAAATTTTTAAAGTAATTTTTTGAAATTATACATTTTATTAAATTTTCGAATTGATTTATTTTAAAACGTTATAATTTTAATTTTATAAAAATTATGATTTTTGAAAAATACAGTTAAAAGTTGATTTTTGAAAATACGGGATTAATGATTTTATAAAATAGTTTAAATTGGGATTTCTAAATTTATTATAAAAAGTTTAAAAATAGGATTTATGAAATTTGATTATTTTATAAATCAAAATGATGAAATTATAAAGGAGTTTAAAGACGTTTTAAAAGAATAATATAAATTGATCCATATAAAAGATTTATAAATTGATATTTATAAATTAAAAATATTGGAATTGTAAAACGAGCTTTTATAAGTGTTAGAATGAATTGTGAATGAATTTCGTAAATGAATGAAATTTATAGAATTATAAACGGTGAAGTTATAAATGGAATTTTATAAGCAGTAGGTTTATAAAATTTGTAGAGTTATTAAAAGAATAGATTTGGATAAATAAATGAATCTTATAAGTTATAAGATTTATAAATATTCCTCTATTTGATGTTAAAGAAAATAAATTGTTTTGAGTTCTCACACCAGTCACATGACTGACTCGGAGTTTATTGTTTTCCATCCTAAACTCTGGGTGCCCACCAATTTCCACATGGGCAGTCAAGGGTAAAGGTTTATCAGGATATTCTGGAATTCAGGAGTTGCTGGAGGCAAGTTGGATGGCATGACGTATTACTAGTATATAGTATTTCTTTTCCGCTGTTTGTTGTTGTTTGATGTTGTACACTCTGATGTAATGAAATGTAATGTAATAACTGATATAGTTCTTTGTTTAAAGATTATTCATTTATTTATTATATGTTGTTCTGCTGCGATTGTGAGATTCTGTTATTGTTCTGTTGTTTTTCTTTCTTTCTTCTTATACCACTTCTTTCTTAAACCCTAATGGTTCGTATTTCCGTTCATCTTGAGTTAATCGATGGAGATTAGTGTCACTTCAAGGGGTACGGAAAAGCGGATTATTACATAAATGTACGTATACCATGATTTCTGATGTGTCTGACACTTGAATCATGAGGATATTTCATAAGAAATGTATTATTCCATAAGTCGATATCACTCAATACTATATATTGAATATTATGAATCTTCAATATAATGTTGTCCTCTACCATATGTATATATATTAATAAATTATTTGCACACTCCTTAGTTGTTGAGCAAACTCAAGTTACAGATGTTATGTGTAGTATTATTGATATATTGAACATATGAGGTAAGATAACTATATGGATTTGTTGAGTAAACTCAAGATATATATACTATAATTAAGCCATCATGATATGGTAGGTACGAGTGAATAATCTCTTTCGATTTGTTCAGAAAACTCAAAGTCAAAATGAGATTAGAACAAAGAAAAATGGATCGGGAGTTGTTTGTGATACAACTGATAAGGAAGTAGGGAAGGCGCCCGAAGGAAGCTACAACTAAGAGCCTGCTAAAAGACGCAAGATTAGTGCCCTAGTTTAAGTACTAGCATCCCACCCCAACGTTGTTGTACTTTCTTGACTCTCCCCCGCTTGCTACTCGCCTCAGCCAAACGTGGCTTATGTAGTGGGCTGCGTCCTTGCTTTCTTTTAAGTATACTCTCCGACTTTCCCCACTGGAGGGCTTTTGAAGGTGACGCTTTGGTGACGAAGATCACCGGGGGTTTATGGATGGATTCCATGGCGCCCCTCAATCAATAGAACCAACATGTCGTGACCGCTTGGTTTACTTTGTAATATAAGTGGGTTGAGGGGCTTCATTGATTAGTAAACCTAGGGTGCTAGTAAGGTTGAGACCGTGGTGGTCCTTCTCCGGTTTGCCGACCGATAAGATCACTGAGACTGACCAGCCAGCTGGTTTGGTTTGGCTATTCCTTTCTATTGAAATGAAAAGGAGTCAGCTGTCTGCGCGAGTCACCTTCTTCTAGGCTCGGAGTCACCTTTATCTAAGCTCCGCTGGACGACATGACATTCTCGTTCTATAGGCCGTCCGTACTTATGATGGTTCCCCAGGATCCAAGAAACCTACTTAGGCCTACGTTGCCACGATATTGTTCTGAGGAAGCAGACAGGCGGCTTTTTAGAAGTGCGGCTCATTTTTGTTTTAATCCATTATTTGTGGGGCTATGATTTATTGAGCAAACTCAAGGTCAGAATGCCAAGACAGACGAGTCCTAACACTCACTAGTGAAGTCGAAAGACTTTTATGTTTCAGCTTAGGGTTAGACAAACATAAAAGACTAGTGGGAACCTTATTAGAAAAATGAAATGGTAACATTTAACCTTTCTAATATTATATGAACATATGCTAAATAATGTTATAATTATCTAAAATAATAAATTTGTGCATTTAATATGATTGATAAAATGTTATCAATTAACATGTACAACCGACTTGAATTGAAAGTTGACAAATGGAAATATGATGACCACTATTAAATTTCTATTGCATGTTAACGTTTCAATACCCATACGAGTGTCTGATTTTACAACTACAGAACACATTTGTGGTTTGATCACTTATGCCTTTATTTGGTCAAGACCATGTATTGTATTCAATGAGTTTCGAACTCTAAAAGCAACACAAGACTATGTATACTTGATCCATATACAATTGCATATAATTGTTATATGGTGAATGGTCAAAGTTTGTAATGTACAATTTTTCGATGAAATTACTTCATCTGAAAAACCAAATAAACCTTAGTGCGAGATCGAGTATTTGATCTAATTGATTACAAAAGGGATCATATTGTGTTAATGTAACAAAATACCAAAAACAATAAGATAGATTTAAGAACTCGATTGTTGAAATATCATTTTGATCGTTTTATGTAAAATGCAACATATTTGATGTCCTTAGATGTTAAGGATAATCGAATGCACTTTTGTAAAGAATTTGTTATGATATTTTAGTATGGCATTCTTTTGAATAGTTTGACCATTTGAAAGGAAAATGAATGTATAAGAATAGATGTAATTTAAGGTATAGTTGGGATGAAGAGAATGAATAGTCACTTCTACTTTATAGAGAAACATTGGAAACGAGTATCCTAATTATAACTGATGCTTAATATTGGAATAAGAAATATGATTTCTATTCTGAAATGTATTTTCATATAGCATTTTTTTCCATGAGATTTATTTCTTTGAGCTCAAGATATTTGATCAACAAACTCTCCATGTACATAGTTGTAGTGTATGAGATAAACAAATTATATTAAGTGAATGATGGACCTCCGAATCTAGTACGTTATCATAGTAATGGACGAAATAGTGGGAGTATGGCATATAGCACTTATTAATTACATCATAGTATGAAAATTGTTTTCATAAAACTTACCATACATTATTTATGAAATAATGATTATTTTTCGATATCGACTGAAAAGAAATAGACATAGTTACATTTCAATATGAATATTATGAATATTCTTTATGAAATAACTATAACGTGGTAATTTTTTTAATAATAAAAGTGATGCATTGGAAATTACAAAAGTATCTAATATTATTTACGGTTTTTTTTAATTATATACCAAGATGTAGTTTTGAGAAATAATTTTATTGTATGATTTTGAATCATATAATACTTGTTAATAATATCTCAAACAATAAAGTGATATGCACCCATTTAGTGGGAGTATAAGAAGAATTGATGAACTCTTTGGATTGATACATATAGATGTAAATACCAAAACAGTTCCATGCACTTCGTCATATTCACCGATGAGTTATCGTCAGCATGACATGTGTACTTGATACGCATGTAGTATATTAGAAATTGATATGGTTTGATCGACTGAGTGAGTATATTGGAAAATTTTCCGAAAGTACCTAAAAATGAACAAAGATTCGCTCTCAAAATTACACTTCCATGTGATACATAATGATGCATTGATATTGAGTAATCAAACTTTGTTGGACAATATACAATTAGTTGTGAGTGAAGTTAAGTTAGTTTCTTTCTGTAAGGTAATGTACTTAAGGGTAATACACAAGGTTAATATTATTTCATTCGAATAACTATTTATAAAATTTTACAAGATAAGGGTTTATAAGAAACTTCAACATATCCAAGGCCAAAGAACTGGCAGGTTGTGCGAGTCGAAAGGTTGCACGTAATAATTGCTCATAAGAGATCTTGTATGACTCTCCCCGAAAGGATTTTGAAAAGACTATCATGGGATGGCATATGTTTTTGAACATAATTTTTGTAAATTAAAACAAAATCGGTTCTATAAATAAAGAAATTGATAAAATGTTTATGAATACATATTCTATTGCACTGAGAAACAATTGTTGTTTCAAGATATACAAACATCATTGTAAAGAAATTTCTTTAAGAAATTATTGGTAGTAAAATGGAATTGGATACGATCCATGGATAGAACTGATTATATGAGATGAAACGAAATTAACTAACCTAAACGAACATAAAGCATTAGATTGTCTAATAAGTATTCTAGCACATCGAAGAGAAACTATGAGTTTCTTATTAATGTCGAAACTATATAATCCTAGATTGTTTGATTTAACCATTGAGAGTGTTGAGTTTATATGGTATGATGCACAAATCTGAAAGAATTTCAAGTATGCTATAAAATATAGATTTTGTTGGTTGTAACTGAAAGGATATGATCCATCGACCTTGACTGTGTCTTCATGATTAATACAAATGCAGTTGGAACTAAACAAGCAATGTCGATAAGAATAATATCGCAAATTTCAACTATTGAAATAAGCGTAATAGATTCGATATTCAACATGTTCAAGTCAATTCAGATTTACTCTCAAATTTATCGCTTGATAAGTCCTAGTGTTTTGGTATAAATGTATTGAAACAGAAAATTCAAAGTAACGATATAGAGTAAGCTCTTTACATATACTAACCAAAAATGTCTCAAAGTCAGTGGGGGCGATATTGAGTTTGTGAGTCTTTGGGTATGATGCAAGAAATGATACGAAATTATCATTTTTAAGTATCTAGATTGAATAAATATTTTTATAGAAATATCAAATAGTTTTATTTTCCATCAAAGTGTAGAGGAAGCGTGTGTTCATAAGAACGAACTTTAAAAGGTACATTTATATTTCTAAACTATAAGTAAACAACATGTTGTTGATTTTAATGATGTACTTGTGTTAAAAATAGCCTTAGTTGATTTAATACTCAACATTGGATTAATAAATTATGACTTTTATATTAAGTATAAAAGATATTGGGAATATCCCAAATCGATATGCAAAGACGCCTTGTTGTAATTGTTTAATACAGAACATGTGAGATTAGTTCCTTATGCATTGGCAATAGGAATTATCATACATGTTATGTAATCTACGATAACGTGATTTGTTTATGTATTTGGTACATGAAGCAAATATCATATCCAAATTGATATCACTAAATGATCGTTTGAAGTGTTCTCATGTATTTATGAACTATTAGAGAATTGTTTACAGAAACAAAAACTCCTTATTATGGTGTGTTCGGACTCAAACTTCATAAGTGATATTAAGTATAACATGTTAATAATAAATTCAAGTTAAGAATCTTTAATTTGGAAATGTTCCAAATGAATGACCATAGCCGATTCAATGTAAATGCTAAGTACATCGCCTTAAATATTACGTAATAAAAATAATGTATATAAAATTATAAGTGCAAAAATTCATTACCGAGCTGGTTCCAAATATTAAGAATCTTATAACATTGTTATATGATAACAATGTCGCAATATAGTTCTTAATAGAATTTAGAGCTCACTAGAAGTAAAGAGACATACTCTGAATTGTTCCACGTGATAAAACCGTTTTTCACCTTTGGAGAGAGTTTATTGATATAGTAGATAATTAAAACATAATAGTATACCTGTTCACAAAGGGATTGACCCAATTGTTTTTCAGAAAACTGATTGGACAAGTTGGAATAAGATTTCATAATTGACCCCAAATGCAAGTGGGAGGTTGATAGAGTTAGGGGTGTGCCATAGGGGCAATTATGTAACTTATTACATATATCTAACTCTTTGACCAATCTTGTTCGGAATAAATGTATTTTCTTTCTATGATATAATTGATATAATGCGGTTATATTAGTTAATCGGTTTAATTAAAGTATATTTAATAGGAAATACATAAATGGTATGTTTTGTGGTAGTAGTTACAAAATGTTGTAACTGTGAGTTATTTTTCACAATGAAACAAATATACCATTTTGAATGTTCCTAGTCAAGACACATCCAAACTTGATATCGATGTATCCGTTGAGACTAGAGTTCGTAATGCTTTCCAAACTTTGGGCAGTGCATTACTCGTGACCGCTGGGGGGATCAAGGGGTTACGTACTGATAGTTATTGCGTAGCTATGGAATGACTCACTTGATAGTTTTCTGTTGGTCATTATAATTAAGGTCGAGCAGAGAATATTGAAATGATTAATTTACACAATTCTCTCAACTTGAGTATACCATTGACCTTCAATGTGGAAGCTCCGTTTTGATTGTAATTAAATCATGGCACGTCGTCCATCGAACGGCTATAGTTGGGTCGAGTGGAAGCATTGGAAGTACAACACTATTCAAGAGAAGATTCGTATCCTCAGTTAAATGAGGTTATTATCACAGTCAACTGAAGTCAACTTAAAGTCAAAGTCTCTGGCTGGAGCATTTTGATTAACAATAATTATTATTATCGAACTAAAGACTTTGTGTTTGGAATATAAAGTTAAATGTGGATGATATTGGAATTTTTACCATTACCAAATTCCATAAATTCAAAGTGATATAATTTTGATGAAGATAATTGGTGTAATTGTCACTACCAAGTACCGCTTATAATATGTAAAATTTGATTTTACCGAAAAGACTTACAAGCGATGCATTCAGCCAAATTGTCATACCACCTGCTAAGTGACGTGTGAACATTAATATTTGAATTGTTCAATATTAATTACTAACTGAATGCACAATTTTGAGTCGCACAGCTGCATTTGTGATTTCTTTGAAAACCATACAATTTAATTACTTTATAAAATGTTGCAAACTGTAAAATTAATTAGTATTTATGAAATATTAATTATTTTTAATTTATTTGATGTTTTGAATGTTTTTGGTAATTATTCTGATGCATTTACGCATACCGATATGCGATATCGGTATAATTTTACACATGTTGTAAATAATAAAATAATTACATAAATGTTGTTTTCTTTTATTGAAAAGTTGCATATTTGGAATGTGCTTAGATTAGCCATATAATGGTTAGAAGATGAAATCAATTAATGATATTAATTAAAATTTAAAAGGAGCAAGTTTTAATAGGAGAATAGGAAAAGGTTCTTTAATTCTATTAAAAAAGACATTCTCATTTTTGAAAGCACATAGAACAGAACGTGAATTTTTTTGTTCTCTTTTCTTCCTCTTCTCTGTCATTCATTCATAGCTGAAACTTCATCCAAAAAAACATAAAAAAAGTTAAATCAACATCAAACTATATTAAAATGGTGGTTCATTCTTCTCTTGCAAAGTGGGAAGGTGATTTGTTTGAAATCTGAGGAGAAGCCACAAATCAAGATGTGATGAAGGGCAAGGTCTATCGGATCTAGAGGGTATTCAATCAGATCTAGTTATTGTTCTATCATTCAATGTGTTTCTATATTCTTCATCCTAAGGTAATTATATGACTGTATAATTCTATATTTGCATAGCTTATAATTTGTTCTTATCCCTTTAATCTCTATCATTCCCTTCTATAACGACTCGGATTTTACGTCATTTTATTTTGAATATTTAAATGGTTTAAATATTGGATTTGGATTATAACATAGTTAGTAAGGTTTTAAAACTGAAATTTTAAGCGATTGCATAAATTTTGGAAATCATCGATTCAATCGACGCGTTTAAAATAGCGATCCATTCTACAGTCTCAAAATTCGACCAAACCAGTTCCATCAAATCCGTAATAGTGTATTATTATTGGATTTCAAATTTCATAGTGTTTGGAGTTATCGTTTGGCCATATGGTATATAAATGCGTTGAATTTAATATCGAATTCAATATAATAATTGGGTCCAAAAAGCTATCTTCTCCATCGATTGAATTAGGACTTGAAACCTTTTCCATTGCATTTGAAATAGGGATATTAACATTATGAATACCTAGCAGCATGCCTTAATAGGGGTTCAAGATTTTAAGCTATGTAAATCGAGATATTTCAAACTAAAATAAAATTTTAAATTGTTAAGTCAAACAGCTTTATTCATTCTTTTCAGCCTCCTATAACACATAACCTTCCTATCACGTCTTTCTCCTCTTAGTTCAAAATCTATTCAAGCCGCCTATTCACAATTATAAAATCGCATCATTCCCTCTCTATCTCATTTGTTCGAAAACAAAATCGAGAGTGAAAAAAAATTGAAATCACGTATCCCCCTTTTTATTCTTCCAGTTCAAATTTTGATCCTCCCTCCAGCTCAAATTTAGGAAATCAAATCGATTCCTTTATATGAATAGAAAAAGAGAAAAAAACTCCATGTCGCGATTGAAGTCGCTTAAAGATGAGGAGGCACGCCAAAAATTTAAGGCAGTGGCGATTCGAAAATGAAAGGGAGGCGTGTTCTTCTATTTGTTAGGGTTGCTGGGTCGCCGTGGGTCCATGTCAATGATGGCAGCGAGAAACGCAAAGGAGCACGTGGAGGTAGGTGGCGCTGGGGTGACTATTGGTGGTCGCAGCAATCGTGAGGGCAAGATGGTTAGCAGTAGCTTGTCGCCATCGCTCGTGCATGAGGCCGATGTCCTGATGACGAGTTTGGGTTTTGTTTTACGCTCGCATGTTGGGTGTTGGAGGGGAACAGAATTACAGTTGATGGACGATGGAGTAATAGTGAGTTCGGTTGTCAATTTTGTTGATTATGGAGGGATTGACGGCGAGATATGAAGTCGGGAGAATCCGATGGCCAGACTTGATCGAAAGGTGATTAACTTAAATTATATTTTTATTTTAATCAAATTATAAAATTCATGTGTTTATCAATCGATATAACGTTTCATATGAGGTCTAAAATCATTAAAAACTGGTCAGGATTGAAGTGGATTGCAAAACAAAAAAATCAAGGTGAGAAATTCTCACCCAATTGGATTGCGAAATTAAATTTTAATAGTTAAAATAAATTACTGGATGTTTGGTTGAATTTATAAATTGTTATCTATTGATTGATATATATATATATGTGTGTGTGTGTGTGTGTGTGTGTGTGTGTGTGGTAGTATATATCTTAGTATTTGGATATATTTCCCGCCAATTGGAGCATATGATACCCTACGTGTTTCGTAGAATAACAGATGATAATATACACTGCGATATCCCCTTCGAAGTGGGATTGGTATTTTTATGTTGTATTAATATCTATGGATGTAGGGAAAACATGTTGGAGGGATCCAACTGGATTCCTTAAAATTTATATTGTTCGTTTTTCATATATAATACTATATGATGTGTTTGAAAAATCTGTTATAGATTATTGTTATAATGTGGATTATTTGATGTTATAGTAGCACTGGCCTAACTTTGGTATTTTAAATACCATAAATATTATTTTTGAAGTTTAAAGGAATATAAAAGGAGATTTTGAATATAAAAACATTTATATACAAATTTGGAATATTTTCAAGAAATTGATTTGGATAAAAACAATAATTGATTTTGGTGTGTATTTAACTATTCGTAAAAATATTTTGAACAGAGATTTCAAAATAATTTATATAAAGAATTTTTTAACATTGGATATTTAAACGATACTTTCTAGAAATATGGAAAGAAGTTTAAATTGACATTAAAAATAAAAAATGTAGAATTTATAAGAGAATGGACTTACAAAATGGAATCATATAAATGAGATTATTTTCATAAAAAGTGAAACTCAAGGAGTTATAAATTTATAAACGATGTTTATAAATAAAGGAAATCGATATCAGATGAAAATTTGAAAATATAAAATTCATAGGGTGAATTTATATTAGAATATGGAAATAGGGTTGGGAAAGATAGTGGATACTATTTTTGAAAAGTGAAAATGGTTAAGGAGATCGGAATGAGATCAATGTGTAGGGATTTATAAATTGAATTGGTTATTGGATTTTAAAAATATTTTTTTAATTTTTACGAAGTTAAGTGTTTTAAAAAGGAAAATTTTATTTATAAAACTATGAAATTTCAAAACTAGTAGAATTGAAATATATCGAAAAGTGGATTCTTAAAATATTTAACATTTATTTTAATAAATTCAAAATTTTAAAATCAGCTTTAAAAATTGATTTGTTTATCCAAAAAATGAGCTATTGATGTTTATAAAAAGCATGTCGATATTTTATATAATTACTTGCACATGTTTTAAAAAAAAATTATTATTCCTTTAAATACTTGTTATATATACATAGAATTTTGTAATGTTTTAAATTTATTTATAAATCTTATCGAGAATCTAGAAACGGTTTATTCAGTTGATGGGATTATAAGACAATTCTCATAATGGAATTTGAGGAAAAGCAAGAAAATTTTCCAAAGTAGTTAAATAAGAATGAACGTCGAAAAAATGAGTTGGAATTCATGAAAGAAGTAGAAAAGGGGAAACTGGAATTATAGACAAGTGTATTGGACTTTGGAAAATATTAAAGGAAATGAGTAAAGGAATTCGGAATTTATAGAATTTGTTACAAACGGGTTAAGGAATTTACAATATAAATTGTAAAGAATTTTGAGAAAAGAGAAATAGTGGAATTTTTCTAAGTATTGTAAAATCCCAATATAGGTGTAAGAATTTGAATTGTCTCAAATTTTGAAATATTGGAAGGGGATTTGAATACACACACACACACACACACACACAAAACTTATAAAGATATATTGAAAATAATTTTTTATAAATAATAGCCTAGCAACTATTTATGGATGTTATTTGATAGTTAAATAACCGACTATCAATATTGGCCTATATCGTTAATCGTTTCAAAGAGACCGGTCTTGGATTTAATTACCCGAAAACTACTTCGATCCGATTTGGACATTACGAATGGATATAATAAAGATAAGTGCAGACGGTGTTTCGGTTTTTGCAGACCCATTAAAAACTTGTATGGACGATTGGACGAATGCTATCAGAACATCGTCCTTGAAGGACAATGAGCATTCTAAGTGAAATTGTTCTTGAAAGGTAATCGTTGCTTTAAGCCTCATCAATCGAGAATGACTGAAAATCATGGGAGATGCAGAAAGGCTAAGTGGGTCGCTCCCAATTAAGGTATGTTTATCACCTTTCTAGATACCCTTAGATATTATTACTACGGTGCATAGATGGAACTCGGAAAGCGTAGGAACACCCGGGGTGATAGTATATTCGGTCTACCTAGGTTAGGGTAGTCCGGTCATGCATTGCAGGGGATCCCGACTTTGTCCTTGGTACATTTTTCTTGATGTGTACTGTGATAGATGGTGCCTCAGTGCCCAGTCATTCGTTTGGAATTCTTTCTCTAATACGTGCCTTTACGGTTTTGGTTATAGATCCTAGTATGCTGGAATTTAATTAATGTAACAATTTCGGCTATTTGAATAAGTATTTATACATAGACACTATTGTAGTATCATATGATTTTGATATAAAATGTTTTGGTTATCATAAGGTAAAATACCATCGTGTTTATGTGTGACGTGGTCTTACGAGATACCTTTGGTTTTCAAAGAATTTGATAACTTTAATAATTCAAATTGAGTGTTTTTTCCCACGATGGTTTTCTAGACTGACCCGAGTGTTATTTTATTACAATATTCGGGTCAGACCGAGTATTACAGATTCTGGTTAGAATGCTATGGATCTCAAAAGACGAGCTAGAGGGGTTCGAACATATATCACGTATTTGGTTATTTCCGCTGTGTGAGTTATCTGAAGAGATATAGCACTGTACTCACTACAGTTGCTGGAAAATAACTTTGGTGATGACGACCGCATCATTAGTGTTCATTTTGAGTTTCTAAGTGACGGGTTGCTACCGAAATAATTGATTTGGAGATTTTTGATTGGAAAGCATGCATTATTTTAGAAATTCCTAGAGAATTTATTTTGGATAAACCGAATTCGAGTTTAAAATTCTAAGGAGTAGTTTGTTGAAACAAAGAGTTATATATATGCATGTATTTAATTTCAAGTGGTTTGAAATAAGTACCACGTGCTAAAAAAAATTTGGAATTTGAATTTTGAAATTAAAAATTAAATTGAGTGGGTTTAAATGGATTGAACAAATTGAAATTAACTTTGGTTAAGTTAAATAAGTTTGAAAATTTCACTATGAAATTAAAATTGATTTATGCAAGTTAAATAAATTAGATTTGTAAAAGAAAATTTGTAGGAATTGGAATTTAGCTTAAGCAAAAGTTAAGAAAATTAAATTAAATGAAGTGAATATAATAAATAAGATGAATTAAATAGAATGTAATGGATTAACTAAGTATAAAGTGCATATGAATGTGCAAGTAAATGGAACAAATAAATATAAGTAAGGAAGTGAGGAAAAATTTGAAATTTGAAATTGGAATTAAATTCTTACTTGATCAAATTAAATGAATTAAAAATAAATTGTTTGGAATGAAATTAATTTAAATATGAATAAAATCGAATATGGTTCGGAAATATTGGTTAAACGGAACTGAAATTTAAATTAAATTGAATTGAATTGGAATTAGAATGAAACCGAATGGAATTATATATAGAACTTGAATGGTAAAGCAATTTTATAACTGTAAGTTATAAAATTTGAATGGTGTATGAATTGGATTTGGACAAATAAATTTGAATAGCTTATAAAATTTGGAAATAATGGAATAAAAGTTTATTTAAGCCATAAAGTGATGCACAATCTTGAATTGAAAATAAATTATGGATATACTCGAGTATAAAATTAAGGGGAATGCGAGAAAATAAGTTGTGTAACTTATAAAAATTGGAAAAGAGAAATAGAAAAACAAAAATAAAAATAATTGGATGTTCTAGTAAGGAAATAAAAATCCAATCTTGAATTTAAGATGAGTTTGAGATCAAGTAAATTAAGTAAAGTGATTTTTGAAAATAAAAATCAGATATTCAATTGTAAAATGGAAGTGAACTAGTTAGATAAATTAATAAGTTAATTGAATATGGGAATGGAATTAACTTGATTAAAAAAAATGGATTGTAGACTGAAACTGAAGTTGATTATGAAACTTGAGTAATAAATAAAATTCGACTTATGTATAGCTGATTAAATATATGTTGAATGTGATCAAATAAAATGGAATTGGATTGAAATAAAAATGTCCTGAGTTATAAATAAATTCAATGTGAGTGTAAATAAATTTAATATGGCCTTGAATATTATTTTAAATGAATTCGAGTATGAAATTGAAATTTGAAGTGGATTAAATGAAGGGACTAATTAAATAAATTAGTAAACCGATGGAATTTGATTGCATGAGAATCAATCTAAAAATTGAATCGGAATTTGATGGCAAGGAAAATAAACTTAAGTTACATAATTGGATTAAATGGAGATAAACGAATCAACTTAAGTAAATCATTTTGGATCGAAGCTTGGCTCAGATAAAACCATAATGCATAAGTAAATACATGGGATGATTTAGAGCTTAATAAAATGGATTTGAAAATAATGTGGATGTGAATGGAATGAAAATGAATGGATTGAATTTGAAATGGAATAGAATTAAATATAAATTGATTTGGAATCAATTTAAAATAGCTATAAGCTGAAATGGTAATTTTATTAAATGAATATTTCTGAATTTGCATAGAAAAAATTGTGGTTGACGAAGTAAATGGAAGTAGTAAAATTCTAAGAAATAATAGGAAGTGGATAAACTGATTTTTAATCAATTTGAAATGGATATGAAATTGTTTGGTATAAATATGAATTGAATGCAGATAATTTGGTTTTAAATTATTCAAGTTAAATGAAATGGTATTTGGATCGACTGAAAGTAATTAAATTAGTTCGGTACCTTAAATTGCTTTTAAATCCATGTTGGTGTTCATGTGTTAAATTAGTTAAATGAATGAAATGTTAGTGAATTACTATTTTGGTACTTACGTGTTTAAATTTAGTAAGTACAAGTACCCGAAGGCTATTGGGCTAAAGTGGGGTTGCGTAATTGCATATAAAATAAGTTACTCATCTAAAAACGCTACTATAGGGTACGTTTTCAGATTAAATACAGCAAAAATATAAAATATTGATATATATTTTGTTTTTCGACCGTGTAGGTCGATGTATACATTTTTATTTCTCTTATCATATTACAAAATGCTCTCCGAACAAGGAGACTCTGCCAAAAAATTTCGAAAATTTAGGGAGTTAGAATTTTTTTTTAAAATTTTGAAATTTATTGTTAACTAAAAAGTTGATGTTGAAATTGAATTGAAATTGAAATTAGAGATTTTGGTTTAGAAATGGAAACTAAATATTTTGGACAAGTCTAAAGTGTTTAGAAAAGTGAATGTCAAATTTTAACTAAGTGGGTTTTGTTAAGTTAATCGGTTCGGACATTTTCTTGCCTTAGCAATTTCGGGGATGAAATTCTTTTAAAGGAGGAGGAATGTAACGATTTGGATTTTTCATCGTTTGATTTTGAATATTTAAATAGTTTAAATATTGGATTTGGAATTATAATTTAGTTAGTAAGGTTTTAAAACTGAAAATTTAAGCCTTTTGAAAATCATCGATTTAATTGACACGTTTCAAATAGCGATCCGAGCCACAATCTCAAAACTCGAAGAAACTAGTTCCGTTGGTTTCGCCATAGCGTATTATTATTGGATTTCAAATTTTGTAGCGTTTGGATTTATCGTTGACCGTATGGTATATAAACGCATTGAATTTAATATCGAAAATTCAATATAATAATTGGGTTCAAAAAGTAATCTTCTCCATACGATCGAATTAGGACTCAAAACCTTTTCTATTGCACTCGGAATAGGAGTACAACATTATGAGGCATGCCTCGATAACGGTTTGAGATTTTAAGCTACATAAATCGAGACATTTGAAATTAAAATAACATTTTAAATTATTTAGTCAAACAGCTGCATTTGTTCCTTTCAGCTTCCTATAACACGCAACCTTCCGATCACGTCTTTCTCCTCTTAGTTCAAAATCTAATCAAGCCGCCTATTCGGTGTTATAATGTAACAACCCGCATATTTTACGATTGTATATTTAAATGTTTAATTTAAATATAGTATCATTAGTTGGATTTAAGCCTGAAATGTCACTTTTTGCAAACAATCGAATTAGGACTCGAGACCCCTTTCATTGAGTCCAAAATGGCATTTGCGACCTTTTTGTGTATAAACAACGATATGTTTGGAGTTGAGTACATTTTTGATATTTTCATTTAGGGCTTTGTGTTTGGGTTTCAGCCCACTAACCTAACAAATAACCCAACTCCACTCCTGTTCATTCAATCCACTCCTCATTTCCTAACACTCTCAAGCTAAGGTAAAAATGGGGGAGAGAAGAGGATATTAAAATTCTTAAGACCTAATTCTCTTATAAATTATCAACTTCAAGCTAGAAATCAAGGAGAAGCTTAGGTAAGCATCCTCTTCTTCTTCTCCATCTCAATCCCTCTTCAATTTTTATGAATTCCTATAACCCAACTTAGGAAAAACTTCACCCTTGATAATATAGTGAAGATTCTAGAGGTGTTGTTGAAGAGAGATCAATCTTTGCTTGCTCTAGAGCTTCTCATTTGTTGTTTGGGACAAAAAGGTGAGTTTTTGAACTCACATCTATGTCTATATCTTTAGTAGTTGTTGGGTAGTAATTCTTAAAATCTATTCCTTGTCCATTTGCCTTTGAATTGAATTGGTTTGATGAATATTCTAATTTTGGTGTTTTGAAGTCAAAAATCTTTAAAATCCTATCTTTGATGTTTGAACATGTTTTTGTAATGTATCGAAGAGCCTATTAGGCCGAGCTGTCGCTTAACATAAATCCCTAGTCTCCGTTGCACGTCAGATCGCCTCCGGTTAGGATTTTTTCCCTTCTTAGGGCTAGGCTGAAGATACTGGAAATGAAAGTTCAGTTGACTGAACTGTAAGGTCAATCGACTGAACCTGGGGATAGAAAATTATCTGGCCCTGCATTAATCGACTGACCATACAGTCCAATCGACTAAACTTGGAACCAGAAAATTTCCTAAGCCAATATCAGTCGACTGACCACTATGCTAAGTCGAATGAACCCGGAAACCGAAAGTTTCTGGGTTCTGTATCATTCGACTGACCATTGAGTTCAGTTGACTAAATCTGTTGTCTCAGCCAAATTGCCGTTTTGTGTGGATTTCTAATTTTTAATCGATTCTCGTTCATCCGATTAGTTGTTATCACTTTCGTTGACTTTGATAATTTCATTTTCGGGATTTTGGGGAATATCCATTTTGATGGATTCGGTATATATTTCTATGGATTTGATTCACATTTTCGTAAATTTTTGGTGATTGATTGTTTTACAATCATTTTTGTGATTTGTCACTTTGAAATACAAAGGTTTCTATATTAGTAGTAAATATTCAAACTCCTTCACAAAGACGATTTCAACTCTATTTTAATACATAGCTCGTTTATAAAAAAATAATTTTCCAATCTATTAGTATATACAAACCTTTTTCCTCATTTGTTCGAGAAATCCAAATTAAACGGCTTAGCAAAACAAGTGGTATGAAACGCTTACGTTTACTTTGTCAGTTAATTCTTAGACTCATTCGTTTGAAACTCTTGTGACAATTTTCGAGTGGGAATCTACAATTTGTTCGTAAATATTTAAGTTAAGCCAGTGGCTTTGGGACATGAAGCTAAACTCATTTTTTTACTAGCTTAGTGGAGTCAACATTTCTCGATGATCGATGATGATCATTTTGTGATTTAGACTAGCGATGCACGATGTCTCTTTTTTTTGTAAGGGACTAAACCCCATTTGTGGAGTTTCGACTCAAAATTGGTAGGGGTAGCCACCCATGGTCTTCGGGCCATTTGTAGAGCCTCGGATCAAAATTGATGGTTAGCGACCATGGAATAGCGTTCCGTTTGTGGTGCACGTGTTGGTGAGTTTTCATGCCCCCGTTTGTGATAGGCCTCCCCCTTTGTGATTTCTGGATTTCTAATTGACGATTTCTAGAATTTGTGTTCCACCAATTTTTGTGATTTACATTGATAAGTTTTATCAATATTTGTGGTTTTGTGAATATGTTAAAGAATATGACATTCTTTTTGGTATTTGAGAATATTCGAGATATTGTATGATTTTTGTTGTTATCTGATGTATACTTGTCACAGTATGGCATTATTATTATCATATGTTTTTGGCATAACTCTTATCCTATCTCATTTTATATGATATCTATAGCTAGACTGATCTGTTTATTATTTTCTTTTTAAATAATAATCGGTTCAGACCGGGGTGTTATAGGTGCTTCTACTTGACTTCTTAGCAGGGACTAGCTTCTGACTTTTGGCTAACTACTTAGTTTAGTAGTTTATGTTTTATACATTCGAGATAGAGACTTCTTGATGTATACATATTCTTTTGTCTTGCACTTGTACCTATTCTTTTGTGATGCAGTGGATCTTATATGACCACTACTATGATGTACAGTTTTATGGGATATATTCATATCTGTTTCCGCTTTCGTGATATGTATATCCGTGACTGATTTGTGTTGTGCTTATTTCTATATTTGTTTTCAAAGATCACTTAGCCACTGTGTAGTAGCTTTGACTTTGTACTTATGTGTCAGGTTTCCTCTTGAGATGAAATGCTATTATACTATCTGACATATCGGTACTCGCACGAAGCAATTTTACAGATGGTCGCTCCTCAGCAGCCTTATTCTTCGTGCTAGTCGATGCCATTACCCCGTAGTGTCCTTGGCTAGTGTGAGTATAGAGGTAGGGCATCACAACTTGGTATTAGAGCCCAACTTCGAAACAATATAGAATCTTATAGCAATGATCATTGTCCTAAGTCTTTCTTAGGAATCGTGCCTTAGGATGTATTCGAGTCATTGGACCCGTTCTATCCTATTTTCTTTTATGATGCACTGTTTTATCAATCATGATTGTTTGATATTCATTTTGACAATAACCTTTTTCTTCTTCTTTCTTTCTTAAAGAAGAGAAATGGTTAGACCAGGCCGTCCCAGCGTCGGTCAATCCAGTGCTACTTCTCAGGATGAAGTATTATGTCTGCCCAACAGCTCTTGGATCTTGTAAAGAATGCTTAAGCTGTCGGACCCATTCCAAAGCCTATTCGCCCTGAATCTGGGTTTGCACGCTTGTGCAGTGATTATACCAATTTGGGTGGAAATCCATTCAAGGGTTCCGAAAGCGTCATAGAAGTCCAAGCTTGGCTTAGAACGTGCAATCGCATCTTTTCTCGCATGAATCTTATTGATCTACATCGTGTCCAAGTGGCTTCTAGTATGCTCCAAGAAAGAGCATTAGATTGGTATGAGCTTTTGGTTTCTGAGATTATTGTAGCGGATCTTACTTGGGAGCAATTCCGAGAAAAGTTTGAGTTGAAGTTTGTGCCGGAAGTTGGAAAAGTAACTTTAGCTCGGCGCTTTATTGACCTTATTCAAGATGAATCTTCTGTGACGGATTCGGTCACATCTTTTGAATCCCTCTCTAAATATGGGGTCGAGTACATTAATACCCCCATTGAAGAAGAATCAGAGGTTTATTTACGGGTTGAATAAGAAACTCTAAAATCCATTACTTCTAAAATTAGAAGTTTCTTTCGACCAGCTTGTTGATATCGCTCTTCGGCTTGAAGAGGCCGATAAAAAAAGTGATGTTGAAGTTGTGGGTGCCAAACTGAATTTCAACAACAACAAGAAGAGGTTAATTAATTTCAACCCTAATTCCAATAAGAAAGGGAAACAAGCAACTTCGGTAGCAAAGACTCCTACCTCTACTCGTGGGCAATGCTACAATTGCGGCTCTAAGGACCATTATGCAAATAAGTGTCCGAAGCCCCTTACTTGTCGCTATTGCAAAAGTTCGGGTCATTATATATCTGTATGTACCAAACTTCAAAGCAAGAACGAGGGAAAGCTAAATGTTGTGCATGCCCTATTAACACTTCTCGTGGTCAAGGTATTTCTCATTCTGTCGTTGATGGCATTATTATGTTTCGTGATCATCCTATTCGAGTTCTTTTTGATACGTGTGCATCCCATTCTTTATATCAAAAGAGCTTGTTGATGCTTTTTCTTTAAATGTTATGGGCTTGATGACTTCTTTGAGAACTGTGAATCCGATTGGCGGATCCGGAACACTCAATTTACTTTGTGAAGATGTCGAGATTATTTTATGTGATGATGTGTTACGAGATGATTTGCATGTAATGTGTTATTTAGGTTTCAGAATAATTGTGGGAATGAATTGGCTTAACCGTTATGAAGCCTATATCCTATGTTCTGAGAGGACTATTCATCTTCGATATCCTCAATCTGTTAAGCAGATTTCTATTGTTCTTAAAGATTCGAATTCCAATTTGGTAGCATCATTATATTCTCTAAACCCTCATGGCGATGATAATGATGATGAGGAAGATGTCATTTCCCTCATTCACATTGTTCGTGAATTTCCCGACATATTTGAGCCCCTCTGAGGATTACCCCCTAAGCGAGCACTCGAGTTCAAAATTAATCTAATCCATGGAGCTCTACTTATAAATCGTCCTCCTTATCGTATGTCCAATAAGGAAAATGAGGAGATGCGTAAACAATTATTCGAATTGGAAGTAAAATAGTTTATTCGTTCTAGTTACTCTCCTTGAGGAGCTTTGTCTATTTTTGTGAATAAATCCGATGGTACACTTAGACTTTGCGCTGACTATCGCAAGCTTAATGATCTCACCATCAAGAATAAATATCCCTTATCTCAAATTGATGATCTGTTTGATCAACTTAGTGGTGCTAGATTCTTTTCACAATTAGACTTAGCAACCGGTTTTCATTAGCTTCGCATTGCAGAGGATAGCATTCCTTTGACATCGTTCCATACTCGTTATGGATCTTATGAATAGCTTGTTATGCCATTTGGTTTGATGAATGCTCCAGCTTATTTCATTGACCTTATGACTCGAGTTTTCAAAGACTTCCTCGATCGATTTGTTCTCATATTTGTAGATGATATTCTTATTTATTCTAAAACCGAGGAAGAGCATGAAAAGAATCTTCGGATTGTGTTGGAAACTCTTAGGACAAATCAATTGAAAGCAAAATTTTCTAAGTGCCACTTTTGGCAATCCCGTGTGAAATTTCTCGGACATATTATTTCTGTATCCGGGATTTCCGCGGATCCTTCAAAGATTGAAGCGATTCAAAATTGGAAGAGACCGGAGAGTGTGATGGAATTCGTAGCTTTCTTGGATTAGCAAGTTATTACCATCGGTTGATAAAAGACTTTTCAAAAATTTCTGTGCCTCTTACTAGTTTGACAAAGAAGGGAGTTAAGTACATTTGGTCTGACAAATGTGAAGCTTCTATTCAAAAATTAAAAGAACTCCTTTCCAATGCTCCTATCCTTGTGATTCTCGAAGGTAACCCAGACTTTATTGTTTATACCGATGCTAGTCATGTTGGTTTGGGAGCCGTTCTCATGCAAAGGTAATGTGTTATTGCTTATGCTTCTAGGCAATTAAAGCCCGCCAAGACTAGATATGCAACTCATGATTTAGAGCTCGCAGCTATTGTTTTCGCCCTTAGAATTTGGCATCATTATCTTTTGGGAGAGAAATTTGTTCCCTATACTGATCATAAATCTTTGAAGTATTTATTTTCTCAAAAGGAACTTAATTTGCATCAACAATATTGGCTCGAGTTCCTTGCATCTTATGATCTTGATATTCTTTGTACTCTTGGAAAAGGAAATCGTGTTGTCGATGCCCTTACTTGTAAGCAACAAGCGGTTATTTCTATGATGATATCCGAATGGAATGATATTGAGATTTTGTCCACTTATGGGATTCGAGATCGTGAATCCGATTCATGTTCATCTATTATGTTATGTAGCCTTGAGACTCATCCATCTCTTTTAGACCGCATTCTTGAAGCTCAAAAGCATGATCTCGAATTGGTTCTTCTTAGCTAAAGTCGAGATAGAAATAGTGATGGTTTTAAAGACTTTGAACTCGATGCTCGTGGCTGCATTTGAAAATTTGGTAGACTTATCAAGCCAAATATTAGTGATCTTCGTAAAGACATTTTAGAAGATTCTCATCGTTCTAAATTTACCATTAATCCCGGTAGTAGTAAAATGCACGTTGATATGAAGCAACTTCATTATTAGGATGGAATGAAATCTGATATTGCTAACTTTATTAAGCGTTGAATGACTTGCCAACTCGTTAAGGCCAAGCATCAAAGGCCCGATGGGTTATTGCAACCTTTGGATATTCCAGTTTGGACGTGGGATCAGGTCTCCATGGAATTTGTTGACGATCTTCCCCGTTCTCATTTGGGCCATGACAGTTTATGGGTGATTGTGGATAGACTTAAAAACTCCGCCCATTTTATTCTCGTTCAGTCTAATCGAACCATACCTCTTTCAACCAAACTTTATGTTAAAGAAGTTGTTAAATTGGATGGAGTTTCTACTTCTATTGTTAGCGATTGTGATTTATTGTTCACTAGTGGATTTTGGAAGAGTCTTCAAAAAGCTTTGGGAATGAAACTAAATTTTAGCACCTCTTATCATCCTCCGTCCTATGGACAAACAGAGCATGTGAATCAAACTCTTGAAGATCTCCTTCGAGCATGTGTTCTTGATTTTGGTAGAAGTTGGAAAGATCATATTCCTCTTGTTGAGTTTTCCTATAATAATAGCTTCCAATCTAGTATTGGTATAGCACTTTTCGAGGCACTCTACGGAAGACCATGTCGATCTCCTTCTTGTTAACTTGAGGCCGGTGAGAGGCTGGTTTTATGTCCACATTTTGTTCGTGATTCCACTGAAAAGATTTACCTTATTCGTCATAGGATGAAAAAAGCTCAAAGTAGACAAAAATCCTATGCCGATAATCGTAGAAGGAATTTGGAATTTTCTATGGGAGATTTGGTGTTTATTCGTGCTTCACCTATGAAGGGTGTTGTGCGTTTCAATCGATCAGGAAAATAAGCTCCTCGATATATTGGTCCATTTCCCATCACCGAACATATTGGTTTCGTGGCTTATCGCCTTTTATTACCGGCTCAATTTTATGCTATTCATGACGTGTTTCACGTTTCTCAACTACGGAAATGCCTTAGAGATTCCGATTCTATTCTTGAGCCTGGTGTCGTTGAAGAAATTAAAGTGTCGCCTAATTTGACTTATGAGCAACATCCTATTCGTATCATTGCTATGGAGGTTAAATGTCTTCGTAATAAAGATGTCTTGCTTGTGAAAGTTCAATGGTCCTCAAATCCTAAGGATTGTTCTTGGGAATCCAGAGAATTCATCGAGCGAACACATCCGGACTTACTCTCCCAAGCTCATTGAGGTGAACTTCTTATTTCAAATTTTCTTTTGTTTTGATAGGCTTTTTCGATTGTTACTCTTTATTTTCTTTATTGTGAGGACACAATTTCTTTAAGAAGGGGAGTCCGTAACAACCCGTATATTTTAGATTATATATTTAATGTTTTATTTAAATATAGTATCATTAGTCGGATTTAAGTCCAAAATATTACATTTTGTAAACAGTCGAATTAGGACTCGAGACCCCTTCCATTAAGTCTAAAATGGCGTTTGCGACCTTTTTGAGTATAAACATCGATATGTTTGGAGTTGAGTAGAATTTTGATATTTTCATTTAGGGCTTTGGGTTTGGGTTTCAGCCCACTAACCTAACAAATAACCCAACTCCACTCCTCTTCATTCATTCCACTTCTCATTTCCTAACACTCTCAAGCTAAGGTAAAAATGGGGGAGAGAAGAGGAAATTAAAATTCCTAAGCCTTAATTCTCTTAAGAATCATCAACTTCAAGCTAGAAATCAAGGAGAAGCTTAGGTAAGCATCCTCTTCTTCTTCTCTATCTCAATCCCTCTTCAATTTTTAGAAATTCGTATAACCTAACTTAGGAAAAACTTTACCTTTGATAATAGATTGAAGATTCTAGAGGTGTTGTTGAAGAGAGATCAATCTTTGCTTGTTCTAGAGCTTCTCATTTGTTGTTTGGGAGAAAAAGGTGAGTTTTTGAACTCACATGTATGTCTATATCTTTGATAGTTATTGGGTAGTAATTTCTAACATCTATTCCTTGTCCATTTGCCATTGAATTGAATTGGTTTGATGAATATTCCAATTTTGGTGTTTTGAAGTCAAAAATCTTTAAAATTCTACCTTTGATGTTTGAACATGTTTTTGGAGTGTATCAAAGAGCCTATTAGGCTGGGTCGTCGCTTGGCATAAATCCCTATTCTTCGTTGCATGTCTAATCGCCTCCGGTTAGGATTTTTGCCCTTCGCAGGGCTAGGCTGAAAATACTAAAAATGAAAGTTCAGTTGACTGAAATGTAAGGTCAGTCGACTAAACCTGGGGACAAACAATTATCTGGCCCTGTATCAGTCAACTGGCCATACAATCCATTCGATTAAACCCGGAACAAGAAAATTTCCTTAGCTAGTATCATTCGACCGACCACTGTGTTCAATCGACTGAACCTGAAAACCGAAAGTTTTTGGGTTCTGTATCAGTCAACTGACCACTGAGTTCAGTCGACTGAATCTGCTGTCTCAGCCAAATTGCAGTTTTGTGTGGATTTCCAATTTTTAATCGATTCTCGTTGATCCGATTAGTTGTAATCACTTTTGTTGACTTTGATAATTTCTTTTTCGGGATTTTTGGGAATATCCATTTTGATGGATTCAGTATCGATTTCTATGGATTTGATTCGTGTCTTCGTATGTGAATTTTTGGTGATTGATTTTTTGCAATCATTTTTGTGATTTGTCACTTTGACATACAAAGGTGTTATCCCGCATTTTTGCAAGGCTGTAGGCAGGCAGATTTAACTAAGTCAATTTCTCAGTTATCAAGGATGGGATGCGGTAGGTTTAAGTCGACTGGATGGATAGGTAATGCAGCACGTTTTGGAAGTCAGTCGATGTGGAAGACGGTCGGCGTGGAAGACGGTCGGCGTGGAAGTCGATCGACATGGAAGTCAATCGGCTTGGAAGTCGCTTGGCATGAAAGTCGTTTGGCATGAAAGTCGCTCGGAACAGGAAGTCGCTACAGTAACAGGAAGTCGCTACAGGAACAGAAAGTCGCTATGGGAACAGGAAGTCACTCGGCATGGAAGTCGCTCGGCATGGAAGTCGCTCGGCATGAAGTCGCTCGGCAGGAAGTCGCTCGGCATGGAAGTCGCTCGGCAAGAAGTCGCTCGGCAGGAAGTCGCTCTAGGAAGTCGCTCAGTAGGAAGTCGGTACCGGAAGTCGCTACGGGAAGTCGCTCGGCAGGAAGTCGGTCGACAGGAAATCGCTATAGGAAGTCGCTCGGCAGGAAATCGCTACAGGAAGCCACTAGAAGTCGCTACAGAAAGTCGCTGGACAGGAAGTTGCTCGACAGGAAGTTGCTACAGGAAATCGCTCGACAGGATGTCGCTACAAGAACAGAAAATCGCTACGGGAACAGGAAGTCGCTCGGCAAGGAAGTCGCTCGGCAGGAAGTCGCTCGGCATGGAAGTGGCTCGGCAAGAAGTCGCTCGGCAGGAAGTCGCTATAGGAAGTCGCTCAGCAAGAAGTCGGCACAGGAAGTCGCTACGGGAAGTCGGTCGGCAGGAAGTCGGTCGGCAAGAAATTGTTATAGGAAGTCGCTCGGCAGGAAGTCGCTATAGGAAGCCACTAGAAGTCGCTACAGAAAGTCGCTCGACGGGAAGTTGCTCGATAGGAAGTTGCTACAGGAAGTCGCTCGGCAGAAAGTCGCTACAGGGAGTCAAAGGAAGTCGCTCGGTAGAAAGTCGCTACAGGGAGTCACAGGAAGCCGCTACCGGAAGTCACAAGAAGTCACTATAGGAAGTCGCTCGGCAGGAAGTCACCACAGGGAGTCATAGGAAGTCGCCACAGGAAGTCGCTACAGGAAGTCGCCATAGGAAGTCGCTCGGTAGGAAGTCGCTACAGGAAGTCGCTCGTACCATGATGAAGGATGTTTGCTTGATTGTGGTCCTGATGGGCCCGGACTACTCAGGAAGCCCAGTAACTCGAGATTTGCCTATAAATACAGCTTGTAGCGGTTCAAAAAAGGGATCTTGATTCGGTTTTCCTTCTTCTTCCTCATTAAGGCTACACTGCCATAATTGTTTTGAAAACTCTGAATTGTAACGGTAATTGATTCTTATATCAATAAAAAGGAAAAATTTGGAGTGGACGTAGGCCAGAGTCGGCCGAACCACTATAAATCCACTGTTTTTTCTGCTTTCTTTTTAATTTTTACTGCTCTTTATATTTATACTCTCCACATACACTCTATCTATGATCTGTGACTGTTAGTTGGTGTTTTATTTACATTTGGGTGCTAGTGACCAATTTTGGCGCAAACATTTTGGTGCTTTCACTGAGAAGGAAAGCACTCGGGGTTTTTGGAGCTAGGAACTTGGATTCTAGAAAGCAATGACTAGCCCATCAACAAGTAAGAAAGTGACAGAAAGAAGCAATCGGGAGAGAAGTCAAGAGGCCTCTCTGGATCTGGAGTAGGTCAACCATCCATCTACATCACTAGGGACGAGATGGAGACGATGCTAAAAAGGCAGGAAGATATGATATAGAACCTGCTTTGACAGATTGGACATATTGGAGCACAAAGTCAAAGGAATATACCAACCATCGCTGATGGCATTCCAGAACAAGGAACCAGAGCTGTCGAAGTTTCTGGAGGTCAACACCAGAACCAGACAGGAGGAATTGAAGGAAATCAGCAAAGGCTCAAGGGCACACCTTCAGGATTGGATACTGGGAGAGCGGTGAATGAAGCTCAGCAAGCAGGGACCAACGTGAACGTAAGTGACCAACATGAAGAGTACTACCTGGAGTACCCCCTAGGATGTGGGGGGCAAGGTAGAGATGCAAACAGAGCATTACCTCTGGATGGAGACGAGTGGATGGCTGGATTAATAAGAAGGGTTATGAGAGGAGGATTGTCAAGCGGAGGCTTAGAGGAAGTTAGTCGGAGTCCGTTCACTCCGAATATCAAAATGCAAAGAATCCTCCAAAGTTCAAGTTACCCACGCTGGATCCTTATGATGGGAAATCAGACCCAACCATGCATATTACGAGATATATCAGGCATATGGAAGTGCTGGGGGTATCCGAGGAAGTGACGGCACGATGCTTCCCTCTATATCTAACAGTTTTGGCTGTGCTTTGTTTCAGGAAACTAGAGAATGGATCAATCAGAAGATGGGGTGAGATAGTGGAACGCTTCATGAGACAGTTTAGGGTCCAAGTGACGCGACCCAAGAGTGTGATGACCATAGCTTCAATGTTGCAGAGGACCGAAGAGTCCGTAAGAGATTTTCTATTCGATTCAATGCAATGGTGGCTTTAATAGATTGCCCGGATCCATCGATGATTTTGATGGCGACAGTAGCAGGTGCTACGGAAGGCACAGAGTTTAAGGATACTTTGGCAAGAGATCCACCACAAGACCTTAGAGAATTCTATCTTGAAGCTGAAAGGTTCATTCAGCTAGAGGATTCACGCGTCGAAAGGCGAGAAATAAACGCCATACAAGGCGAAGGAACCTCCAAGGAACAGAGTGGAATAGACAAAGGAAAGTGGAAGCAGGATGACAGATATAATGGTCCTGACAGACGGAAGAAATTCCATGAATCCAGATTCAAACAATACGCTGACTTGACGGCAAACCTGGAACAGATTTACACGGAAACTCGGAGGCACCTCCCCTATCGGAAACCACCTAGTAGAGATCCCACGGAACCAGAATGTAGAAGTGGAAAGTATTGCCTATTCCATGAGCTGGAAGGACTTGCTACTGATGAATGCCGCCATTTGGAGGATGAGGTGGAAGAGCATGTTAGAAATGGTAGATTGCCATAGTACGTGAGAAATCGGACATCGGCCGTAGGACCTGAGCAACTACCGCCTGCACCCAACAGAACTAATCCTAGATCGGGATCACGACTCATCATCAATTGGTCATGATGGCATGTGCCAAGTTCAAGACTTGAAATCTGGTCGACTACATAAAATTCTTAGGTTTTGATTTCAAAATAAAACAACTATTCCACTTATACATGTGAGGGAACCAGAGAGATCCCCAGGCATGCTCTGAGATGGTAATAGACTGCTCTGCACAGAGTGGCAGTATCTAGATTTTTCCTTTGTTTGTGGTTGAGCATTTGGACTTTTAATTTAATAAATGAACTTGAATTTCATGAAATAAACCTTGGAACGGAGAGTTAAAGGATGAATATTGAAAGTCAATTTGAAATTAATCGCTTTATGACCCTACCCGGAGAGATAGGGTCCGGAGTGCAAGAAGTGTGTTGCCTCGTCGGAGAGCGACAGGATCAACTCACTTAACATCGTTCCCCGTTCACTGGTGAGTGATTGGACCAGGGTTCAATAAGAGACCAGAGTGGCTGTAATCGGCCTAGCATTTAGGCCATGACATCGCTTAACGTTCAGGGACACTGAACCGGAGTGCAGGGAGTGACGCTACTTCGCCGAAGAGCGACATGATTGCTCACTCAACGTTGTTTCCCCTTCACCGGAGAGTGATAGGATCGGCTCACTCAATGCTACATCCCCTTTACCGGAGAGTGACAGGATGGGATCTAGTAAAAGCCCGGAGAGGCTGATATCGGTCCATGAGGATCAGGGCATCGCTTAACGTTTAGTGATACTGAACCGGAGTGTAGGGAGTAACGCTGCTTTGCTGGAGAGCGATAGAATCGGCTCACTCAATGTTGTTTTCCCTTCACCGAAGAGTGACAGGATGGGATCCAGTAAGAGTCCAGGGAGGCTATGATCGGTCTAGGATGACCAAGACATCGCTTTATGCCCTCGCTAAGGTCAACGTGAAGGGGTAGAAAGCAACGTCGGAGTGCAACAGTATCTTTCTATTCGACCATCGAGTTTGAAATGGAGTTGGCAAGGGTCAAAAGTGACCTTCGATAGTCCGAAGAGTCTGTAGAATTCAATTCCTGACTTCCACAAGTGGAAATGAATACCGATTCAACTTCGAAAATTCACGAACTTGATCAAGTATGCTATAGCTATTAATAAAATAGGGACTTACGTTATTGGATTCGAAGCCATTCAAAACACGCCTTTTACCAAAAGGCATGTTTTCAAGGGCAAAGTGTTAATCCCGCCTTTTTGCAAGGCTGTAGGCATGCAGATTTAACTAAGTTGATTTCTTAGTTATCAAGGATAGGATGCGGTAAGTTTGAGTCGACTAGAGGAAAGGTAACACTGCATGTTTTGGAAGTCGGTCGGCGTGGAAGTCGGTCGGCGTGGAAGTCGCTCGGCTTGGAAGTCGCTCGACATGAAAGTCGCTCGGCATGAAAGTCGCTTGGAATAGGAAGTCGCTCAGCATGGAAGTTGCTCGGTAGGAAGTGGCTCGGCAGGAAGTCGCCCCGCAGGAAGTCGCTACAGGAAGTCGCTACAGGAAGTTATAGAAAGTCGCTACCGGAAGTTGCTCGGCAAAAAGTTGCTACAGGAAGTCGCTACAGGAAGTCACAAGAAATCGCTACAGGAAGTCCCTATAGGGAGTCATAGGAAGTCGCTACAGGAAGTCACAGGAAGTCGCTGCAGGAAGTCGCTCGGCAGGAAGTCGCTACAGGGAGTCACAGGAAGTCGCTACAGGAAGCCGCTAGAGGAAGTCACTATAGGAAGTCGCTCAGGAGGAAGTCGCCACAAGAAGTCGCCACAGGAAGTCACTACAGGAAGTCACTACAAGAAGTCTCCACAGGAAGTCACTACAGGAAGTCACTACAAGAAGTCGCCACAGGAAGTCGCTCGGTAAGAAGTTGCTATAGGAAGTCGCTCGTACCATGATGAATGATGTTGGCTTGGTTATGGTCCTGATGGGCCCGGACTACTCAGGAACCCCAGTAACTTGGAATTTGCTTATAAATACAACATGTAGGGGTTCAGAAAAGGGATCTTGATTCGGTTTCCCTTCTTCTTCCTCATTAAGGCTACTCTTCCATAATTGTTTTGAAAACTCCGGATTGTAACGGTAATTGATTCTCATATCAATAAAAAGGAAAATTTTGGAGTGGACGTAGGCCAGAGTCGGCCGAACTACTATAAATCCACTGTTTTTTCTGCGTTCTTTTTAATTTTTACTACTCTTCATATTTATACTCTCCACATACACTCTATCTATGATCTGTGAATGTTAGTTGGTGCTTTCATTTACATTTGGGTGTTAGTAACCAATTTTTGCGCTAACAAAAGGTTTCTATATTAGTAGTAAATATTCAAAATCCTTCACAAAGATGATTTCAACTCTATTTTAATACAAACCTCGTTTATATAAAATTATTTTCCAATCTATTAGTATATACAAACATTTTTCCTCATTCATTCGAGAAATCCAAATTAAACGACTTAGCAAAACTAGTGGTTTGAAACGCTTGTGTTTACTTTGTCGATAAATTCTTGGACTCGTTAGATTGAAACTCTTGTGACAATTTTCGAGCGAGAATCTACAATTTGTTCATAAATATTTAAGTTAAGCAAGTGGTTATGGGAAATGAAGCTAAACTCATTTTTTACTAGCTTAATGTAATCGACACTTCACGATAATCGATGATGATCATTTTGTGATTTAGACTAGCGATGCACGATGTCTCTTTGTTTGTGTATGGGACTAAACCCCGTTTGTGGAGTTTCGACTCAAAATTGGTGGAAGCGACCCATGGTTTTCGAGCCATTTATGGAGTCTCGGCTCAAAATTGATGGTTAGCGACCATGGAATAGTGTTCCTTTTGTGATGCACATGTTTGTGAGTTGTAATAGGCCTCCCACTTTGTGATTTCTGGATTTCTAATTGATGATTTCTAGAATTTTTGTTTCACCAATTTTTGTGATTTACATTGATAAGTTTTATCAATATTTGTGGTTTGGTGAATATGTTAAAAAATATGACATTCATTTTGGTGTTTGAGAATATTCGAGATATTGTATGATTTTTGTTGTTATCTAATGTATACTTGTCACAGTATGACATTATTATTATCATACATTTTTGGCTTACCTCGTATCCTATCTCACTTTATACGATATTTATAGCAAGACTGATCCATTTATTATTTTCTTCTTAAGTAATACTCGGACCAGACCGAGGTGTTACAGGTGCTTCTACTTGACTTCTTAGTTGGGACTAGCTTCTGACTTTTGGCTAACTACTTAGTTTTGTAGTTTTGTTTTATACATTCGAGATGGAGACTCCTTGATGTATACATATTCTTTTGTCTTGCACTTGTACCTATTGTTTTGTGATGCAGTGGATCTTGTGTGACCACTACTATGATGTACACTTTTATGTGATATATTCATATCTCTTTCCGCCTTCGTGATACGAATATCTGTGTCTGATTTGTGCTATGCTTATTTCTATATTTGCTTCCGAAGATTACTTAGCCATTGTGTCGTAGCTTTGAGTTTGTACTTATGTGTCAGGTGTCCTCTTGAGATGAAATGCATCTTATATTATCTGACATATCGTTGATCGCACAAAGCAATTCCATGGATGGTCGCTCCTCAACAACCTTATTCTTCACGCTAGTCGACGGCATTACCCTGTAGTGTCCTTGGCTAGCGTGAGTATAGAGGTAGGGCGTCACATATAAAATCGCATCACTCCCTATCCCTCTTATCTGTTCGAAAACAAATTCAAGAATGATTTTTTTTTAAAATCACGTATCCCACTTTTTATTCTTCCATTTCAAATTTCGATCCTCCCTCCATCTCAAATTCACGAAATCAAATCGATTCGTTTATATACATAAAAAGGAAAAAGAAAATTAAAATCCATGTTGCGATCGAAGTCGCATAAAGATGAGGTGGCACAACAGAAATTCAGGGCAGTGGTGATTGGGAAAGGAAAGCGAGGCATGTTATTCTATTCGTTTGTGTTGCTGGGTCGCGGCGGCTCCATGTAAACGACTGTAGTGTGGAATGCAAAGGAGCATGAGGAGGTTGGTGGTGCTGGGGCGACTATTGGTGGTCGCAGCAATCCTGAGGGCAAGATGGTTAGTAGTAGCTTGTCACGACCGGTCACGCGTGAGGCTGATGTCGCGGTGACGAGTTTAAAAATTTTTTTACGCTCGCATGTGGGGTAATGGAGGGGGATAGAATTTCAATTGATGGAGGATTCAATAATGGTGAAGTTGGTTGTCATTTTTGTTGACCGTGGAGGGATTGACGACCATATCTGGAGTAGGGAGAATCCGGTGGCCAGACTGGATCAAAAGGTGACTACCTTAAATTATATGTTTTACTTAAATCAAATTATAAAATTCAAATGTTTATTAATCGATATAACATTTTCATACAAGGTCTAAAATCGTGGAAAACAAGTTGGGATTGAAATCGTCAAAAATCAAGGTGAGAAATTCTCACTCACTTTGGATTGCCAAATTTAATTTTAAAACTTAAAATAAATTATTGGATGTTTTTTGAATTTATAAATTGTTATCTATTGAATGATATATATATATATATATGGTAGTATATGTATATTAGTATTTAGATGTATTTCTCGCTTGAGCGGATGAGACCCTGTACGTCTCGCATAATAGCGGATGACCCTATATACTACGATATCCCTCTAAAAGTGGGATTGGTATTTTTATGTTGTATTAATATCTATGGATGCAAGGAAAATAGTTTTAGAGGGATCGAATTGGATTCCTCAAAATTTATATTGATCGTTTTTCACATATAAATATATGATGTGTTGGAAAAATCTGTTATTGATTATTGTTGTGATGTGGATTATTGGATGCTATAGTAGCACTGGCCTAAATTCTGGTATTTTAAATACAATAAACATTATTTTTGGAGTTTGAAGGAATTTAAAAGGAGATTTTGAATATAAAAACATTTATATAGAAATTTGGATTATTTTTAAGAAATTGATTTGGATAAAAACAATAATTGATTTTAGTGTGTATTAAACTCTTCAAAAAAATATTTTGAATAGAGATTTTAAAATAATTTATATGACGAATTTTTTTTAATGATGGATATTTAAACGTTACTTTTTGGAAATATGGAAAGAAGTCGAAAATGATATTAAAAATAAAAAAATATAGAATTTATAAAAGAATGGACTTATAAAATGGAATCTTATAAATGAGATCATTTTTATAAAAAGTGAAACTCAAGGGGTTATAAAATTTATAAATGATGTTTATAAATAAGGAAAATCGATATCAGATGAAAATTTGGGAATATAAAATTCATAGGGTAAATTTATATTAGAATATGGAAATAGGGTTGGGAAAGATAGTGGGTACTATTTTTGAAAAGTGAAAATGGTTAAGTAGATCGGTATGAGATAGATGTATTGTAAATCAAGATGGATTTATAAATTGAACTGGTTATTATGATTTTAAAAATATATTTCTAATTTTTATGAAGTTAAGTGTTCTAAAAATGAAAATTTTATTTATGAAAATATGAAATTTTAAACTAGAAGAACTGAAATTCAACGAAAAGTGGATTCTTCAAATATTTAACATTTTTTTTAATAAATTCTAACTCTTAAAATCAGCTTTAGAAATTGATTTCTTTATCTAAAAAATGAGTTATTGATGTTTATAAAAAGCATGTCGATATTTTGTAGAATTACTTAAACATGTCTTAAAAAGTAGATTATTATTCTTTTAAATACATTATATATACATAGAGTTTTGTAATGTTTTAAATTTATTTATAAATCTTCTTGAGAATTTGGAAACGGGTTTATTCAGTAGATGGGATTATAAGAGAATTCTCAAAATGGAATTTGAGGAAAAGGAAGAAAATTTTCAAAGTAGTTAAATAAGAATGAACTTCGAAAAAACAAATTAGAACTCATGCAAGAAGTAGAAAAGGGGAAATTGAAATTATGGACAGGTGTATTGGACTTTGGAAAATATTAAAGGGAATAAATCATGGAATTCGGAATTTATAGAATTCTTTATAAATGGATTAAGGAATTTACAATATAAATTGTTAAGGATTTTGAGAAAAGAGAAACGGTGGAATTTTTCTAAGTATTAAAAAATCCCAATATGGGTGTAAGAATTTGAGTTGTCTAAAATTTTGAAATAATGGTAGAGGATTTGAATATATATATATATATATATTTATATATATATATATATATTTATATATATATTATAAAGATGTATTGAAAATAAATTTTGAAAAATTTATAAATAATGACCGATTGACTATTTATGAATGTTATTTGATTGTTAAATAACTGACTATCAATATTGGCTAATTTCGTTAATCGTTTTGAAGAGACCGGGATCAGATTTAATTATCTGAAAACCACTTCGATCCAGTTTGAATATTACGAATGGATATCTTGAAGATAAATGAAGGTGGTGATTCGGTTTGTCCAGACCCAAGACAACTTGTATGGACAAATGCTATTAGAACATCGTCATTTGCTGGCGGTGAGCATTCTAAGTGAAATTGTTCTTGAAAGGTAATCGTAGCCCCAAGCTCATCAGCCGGGAATGATAGAAAATCAGGAGAGATGCAGCAAGGCTAAGTGGGTCGCTCCCAATTAGGGTATGTTTATCACCATTTTAGATACCCTCGGATATTATTACTACGGTGCTTGGATGGAACTCGAAAAGGGTAGGAACGCCCAGGGTGATAGCATATTCGGTCTATCCAGGTTAGGGGTAGTCCGGTCTTGTGTTGCAAGAGATCCTGGCATGGTTTTCGGTATATTTTTCTAGATGTGTACAGTAATAGGTGGTACCCCAGTGCCTAGTCATTCGTATGTAATCCGTTCTCCAATACGTGCCTTTACGGTTTTGGTTGTAGAGCCTAGTATGCTGGAATTTATTAATGTAACAATTTCGGCTATTTGAATAAGTATTTGTACCTAGACACTATTATAATATCAGATGATTTTGATATAAAACGTTTTGGTTATCGTAAGATAAAAAGCCGTCGTGTTTACATGTGGCATGGTCTTACGGGATACTTTGTTTTTCAAAGGATTTGATAACTTTAATAATTCAATTTGTGTGTGTTTTCTCACGCTAATTTTCGAGACTGACTTGGGTGATATTTTATTATAATACTTGGGTCAGACTGAGTATTGCAGATTTGGGTTATAATGATATGGAGCTCAAGAGATGAGATGGAGGAGTTCAGACATATATCAGTACCTGGTTACTTCCGTTGTATGAGTTATGTATATTAGGGAAAGTTATTATAGCTTTCCAGATCGATGTATTGATTGTGGTACTCTGATGATTGTAAGTAATAAACGGCTAAAGATTCTTCTATATAAAATCTATTATTGTATATTATATTTTGTTCTGCTACGATTGTGAGATTCTATGTCGATGTTTTCTGTTATCTTCTGCTACATTTTCTTCTTCACCCCTAGCGATTGGCATTTCTGATGCTTGAATAATCAGCATGTCATATAGTGAACGTATTTTGGTTTGATTTTGAGAGTCGAAAATTCCGGTTCACCACACATTTTGTCAATACGTGTGAATTTGAATCTTGATTTGAATATCTCATTTCCCTTGCTTTAATTAATTGTTCTATCATGTTAAAACATATAATGTTTTCTTTTGTTCATCGCTATTTTGTTATGAATTATAACATCTCATTTCCTATCTCATGTATGATTGTTTAATCAATTAATTTAACCTAGATCTAGACCTTCTTGATTTTATTTTCTGTATTCTATGTGATTTCTTACAAAGTTTATTTAATCTTGACCTAGATATTCTTATCTCAAATATATATATATATATATATATATATATATATATATATATGCCTAAGTCGTTTGATTTTGTTGTTTAAAAAAATCACAATTGAACTTTGGACTTTTTTACTCATAATTCAGGTTTTCACATCAAAAGGTTTACACTTAAATATTTAGATATGGGTTGCTATGTAATTAAAATTTGGTAATGTCGCATTAATTAATCTTTGTCATCCAATTAATAAGATCTTTTAATTGTCATGTTTCAAATCATTCTAAGATAAACTCTTTCTTTTAGAAGATAAAGGGAAACATTAAATCAATGATATATTCCATGATTTGCAATTCCGTCTAATTAAAAATTATATCTTTGCTTAAAAAGAAAAAATCTTTTCACAGCTGTCTCGAATCATTTTCATTAGTCTTCATATTCTTTAATTTACTGCTTATAATTGAAATGTAGTCAAACATTAAATCAATGATATATTCCATGATTTGCGATTCCATTTAATTAAAAATTATATCTCTCCTTAAAAAGGAAGCAATCTTTTCACATTTGTTTCAAATCATTTTCATTAATCTTAATATTCTCTGATTTACTGCTTGTAATTGAAATGAAATCTATTTTATATGAACTGTTATGCTAAACATTAATTTTATATGTATGTGTGTATTTACAGTACACATACACACACACACACACATATATATATATATATATGTATGTATGTATGTATTTGTACATTAATAAATAATATTGTTCATGTTTAGGACAACAAAGGCATATATAGATGGGAAATGTGTCATTATAGTAAACCCCAACACATATGCAATGTTTACATTAGTTTTGTACACTTTTATATGTTGCACTTTCAATACACACATGGGTGCATGTCATGAACTCAGAATCATTTGCAATTAATTCAATCAAACTGGACTAATGCATTCCTAATAAAACAATCATTTGAAATGTAAACATGTCTATTTAACATATTATCAATCTAATTAAAGAGAAAAATGAAAAGTTTCTCTAATGTTGTTTACTTCCTTAATTAATTGCATAACTACTAGTAGTTTCCTTCTCATATTTATTTTAATAAGTAATTGCTACACATGTAGGTGTATTTGATACACTTGTTCATTTAAATATATATAATATTCAAACCCTTTTGAATTTATTTTCACCAAAATTAAATAAATTATTGATTTTATTTAAAAAAAGATTTAGTTAAGATCTAAGTCTATTTAGACATCATAAGCCCATTAAAGATCCAAAATGGTAAAATTTTTGAAATTCACTCATTTCTTCCGCTACGGGCTGGTCCAGTTCCTTCAATGGCATTAGAGCTAAATAGCTTATGCAGTCTATGATTAGTCATGTTAGGACTAACTAATTAAGTTTAAGCACTTGGTACGGTGTCTAAAAAGGTGATGTCTAAGATTGAAATTGAGTAATCAAGTACCCTGTCCTACTTGGTTACCTGCCTGACCTAAAAGGTGATGTGAGCCCAAAGGTTGTCCCTAATAGAAAATGCCCAATTTGAATTGGGCCTGGGCTAATTACAAAACAGTTTTGAAAATTCAGAAATGATTTTAAATTTAAAAGATAAATTTAAAATAAGAACATGTTTATTATAAAAGGTTATAATATAACGTAAATTTTCAAAATGTTTGAAAATGTAATGACAAGTTCAAAATGTTTGAAACCGTTGATTTCAAAATTAAAATTTATTAATAAGATTAACAAAATAAATTAATTAAATGAGTTAATTAATTAATACTTATATGCATGTATTATATATGTTGATACATATTATGTTATTTTAAAGTGTTAAGATTACATAAGTATACATGTATGTGAGATAAATTTGGAAATTGATATAATTTAACTAAAATTGTTTAATTAAATAAATTAATCAAAGGTTAATTAATTAAATAAAAAATACGTATATAAAAATATATCTGTTATACTATAAAGGTTGTAGTATGCACTATAAAAATTGTAATACATACATCCAATATAAAAGTTTTATTGAAATACTAATTTAAAATTAATTAAAGAGTTAGTTAATTAAAATTAATCAAATAAGATTTAATTAATAAAATATTATACATAAGACTATCGTATAAATAATATGAAATATAAATATTATATAATAATAAAACTTATATGATATGAATGTATAGACTAAAGATGGAACATTAAAGAAACCCAAATAGACTTAAGGAATAAATACATATGTAAATGTACGTATATTGTGATTTCTAATGTGTCTGACACTTGAATCACAAGGGTATTTCATAAGAAATACATTATTCCATAAGTGGATATCACTCAATACAATATATTAAAGATTATGAATCTTCAATACAATGTTGTCCTCTACCATATATATATATATATATATTAATAAATTAATTGCATACTCCTTAGTTGTTGAGCAAACTCAAGCTGGGGATGTTATGTGTAGTATTATTATTATATTGAACATATGAGGTAAGATAACTATATGTATTTTTTGAGGAAACTCAAGGTACATATACTATACTTAGGCCATCATGATATGGTAGGTACGAGTGAATAATCTTTTCCGATTTGTTGAGCAAACTCAAGGTCCAAATGAGATTAGGACAAGGAAAAGTGGGTCAAGAGTCGTATGTGATACAATCGATAAGGAGTTATCCTTCGTTTGTGGGGCTATGATTTGTTGAGCGAACTCAAAGGCAGAATACCAAGACAGAGTGCCCTAACACCCACTAGAAAAGTTGAAAGACTTCTATGTTTCATCTTAGGGTTTGAAGAAACATAAAAGACTATTGAGAACCTTATTAGAAACTGAATGGTAACATTTAACCTTTCTAATATTGTAAGAACATATGCTAAATAATGTTATAATTATCAATAATGATAACTTTATGCATTTAATATAATTGATAAAATGTTTATCAATTAACATATACAAACGAACTGAATTAAAAGTTGACAAATGGAAATAACATCCACTATTAAATTCCTATTGCATATTAACGTTTCAACACCCATGCAAGTGCCTGATTTTACAATTATTGAATGCATTCATCATTTGGCCACTTATGCGTTTATTTGATCATGACCATGTATTGCATTCTATGAATTTCAAACTCTAAAAGCATACAAGACTATGTATATTTGATCCATATACAATTGCATATAAATGCTATATGATGAATGGTCAAAATTTGTAATATACAATTTTTCGATTAAATTACTTCATCCAAACAATAAAATTAACCTTTGTGTGAGATTGAGTATTCAATCTGATTGATTAAAAAAGGGATCATATTGTGTTAATGTAATGCAAGACCAAAAACTACAAGATAGATATAAGAACTCGATCGCTAAAATGTCATTTTGATCAGTTTACGTAAAGTGCAACATATTTGATGTCCTTAAATGTTAAGGATAATCGAATGCGCTTTTAATAAGAGTTTGTTATGATATCGTAGTATGGTTTTATTTTGAATAGTTTGACCATTTGAAAGGAAAACGAATATATAAGAATAGATGTAATTTAAGGCACAGTTGTGATGAAGAGAATGAATAGTTACTTCTGCTTCATAGAGAAACATTGGATACGTGAATTGTAATAATAACTAGTACTCAATATTGGAATAAAAAATACGATTTCTATTCCGAAATGTATTTTCATACAGAATACTTTTTTGCGTGAGATTTATTTCTTTGAGCTTAAAATATTTGATCAATGAACTCTCCACTGCAAATAGTTGTAGTGTAAGTAAACAAAATGTATTAAGTGAACGATGCACCTTCGAATTTAGTATGTTGTTATAGTAATGGTGTAAATAGTAGGAGCATGGCATATAACACTTATTAATTGCATCATAGTACAAAAATTGTTTCCGTAAAACTTACCATACGTTATGTATGAAATAACCATTATTTTTCGGTATCGACTAAAAAATAGACAACGCTATATTTCAATATGAATGTTATGAATATTCTTAATGAAATAAACTATAATGCAGTAACTTTTTTAACATAAGTGATGCATTGGAAAATACAAAAGTATCTAATGTTATATACGGTTGTTTTGGAATTATAGACCAAGCCGTAGTTTTGAGAAATAATTTTATTGTATGATTTTGAATCATACGATACTTGTTAATAATATCTCAAACAATAAAGTGCTATGCACCGATTTAGTGGGAGTATCATAAGAGTTGATGAACTCTTCGGATTGATACACATAGATGCATGAAATCAATATTCTATAAATGTCGAACCAGTTCCATGTACTTCGTCATATTCACCGATGAGTTATCATCGACATGACATGTGTACTTGATACGCATGTAGTATGTCTGTGGTAAACTTATAGAATATAAAACAAAAGTAAATAAAATAACATTCGATAGAAATGATTTGATTTGATCGAGTGAGTGAGTATATTGGAAAGTGTTCCGGTTGTACCTAAAATGAATAAAGATTCAATCTAAAATTACTCCTCTATGAAATACATAATGTTGCATCGATATTGAATATTCGAACTTTGTTGGAAAATGTACGATTAGTTGTGAGTGATGTTGAGTTAGTTTCTTTCTGTAAGGTAATGTACTTAAGGGTAGTACACAAGGTTAATATTATTTCATCTGAATAATAGTTTATAATATTTTACAAGATAAGGGTTTATAAGAAACTCCAACATATATATCCTATGACAAGGAATTGGTAGGTTGTGCGAGTTGAAAGATTACATGTAATAATTGTTCATAAGGGATCTTGTATGAATCTTCCTAAAAGGATTTTGAAAAGACTATCGTAGGATGACATATGTTTTCGAACATAATTTTTGTAAACTGAAACCTAATCAGTTTTATAAATAAAGAAATTCATAAAGTTTAGGAATAACTATTATATTGCACTGAGAAATAGTTGTTGCTTCAAGATATACCAACATCATTGTGAAGAAATTTCTTTGTGGAATTATTGGTAGTAAAATGGAATTAGATACGATCCATGGATAGAACAGATTATATGAGATAAAATGAAATTAACTAACCTAAACGAACATATATCATTAGAATGTCCAATAAATATTCTCGCACATCAAAGAGAAACTATGAGTTTCTTACTAACGTCGAAAATGTATAATCCTAGATTGTTTAATTAAACCATCGAGTGTTGACTCTGTATGATATGATGCGCAAATCCTAAAGAACTCCAAGTGCGCTATCAAAATTTAGATTTTGATGGTTGAAACAGGAGCGATATGATCCATCGACCTCAACTGTGTCTTTATGAGTAAGACTAATGCAGTTGGAACTAAATGCGCAATGTTGATAAGAATAATATCGCGAATTTCAATTGTTGAAATTTATGCAATAGATTCGATATTAAACATGTTCAAGTCAATTCGAATGTACTCACAAAATTATCGCTAGATAAGTCCTAGTGTTTTGGTACATATGTATTGAAACAGAAGATTTTAAATAATGATTTAGAGTAAGCTATTTACACGTATTAACCAAAAATATCTTAAAGTCGGTAGGACCGATATTGAGTTTGTTAATCTTTGGATATGATCCAAGGAACGATATGAAAGTACCATTTTATAAGCACCAAGATTGAATAAGTATTTTGATAGAAATATCAAATAGCTTGATTTTCAATCAAAGTGCAGAGAAAGCGTGTGTTCATAAGAACGAACGTTAAAGTTACAGTGATATTTCTAAATTATAAGTAAACAACTTGTTGTTGATTTTAACGATGTATTTGTGTTAAAATCAGCTTTAGTTGTTTTAATACTCAACATTGGATTAATAAATGATGACTCTTATAGTAAGTATAAAAGATATTTTGAATATCCCAAATCGATATGCAAAAACAACTTATTAAAATTGTTCAATACGGAACATGTGAGATTAGTTTCTTATACATTGGCAATAGGAATTATTAAACATATTATGTAGTCTACGATAACGTGATTTTTTTATGTATTTGATACATGAAGAAAATGTCAAATCCAAATTGATATCACTAAATGATTGTTTGAAGCGTTCTCGTATATTTATAAAATACTAGAGAAATTTTACAGAAATAAAAACTCCTTATTAGGGTGCCTTCGGACTCAAAATTCATAAGTGATATTGAGAATAGCATGTTAATAATAAATTCAAGTTAAGAATCTTTAAGTTGGAAATGTTCCAAATGAAAGACCATGACTGATTCAATGAAAAGGCTAAGTGCGTCGCCTTGAATATTGTCGCAATAAAAATATTGTAAATAAAATTATAAGTGCACAAATTTATAGCAGAGTTGGTTCCAAATGTTAAGAATCTCATAACACTATTATATGATAACAATGTCGTAAAATAGTTCGTAACAAAACTTAGAGCTCACTAGAAGTCAAAAGACATACTCTAAATTGTTCCACATGATAAAATAGTTTATCACCGTCGGAGAGAGTTTATTGATAGAGTAGATAATTAAAACATAATAGCACACCTATTTACAAAGGGACTGACCCAATTTTTTGTACAAAACCGATTGGCTAAGTTGGAATAAGATTTCATAATTGACCCCAAGTGTAAGTGGGAGATTGATAGAGTTAGGGGTATACCCTAGGGGCAATTATGTAATTTGTTGTATATATCTAACTCATTGACCAATCTTATTTGAAATAAAGGTATTTTCTTTTTATTACATACATGATATAATGTGGTTACATTAATTAGTAAATTTGATTAATAGTATATTTAATAGAAAATCCATAAATGGTATGTTTTGTGATAGTAGTTATAAAATGTTGCAGATGTGAGTAACTTATCACAATGAAACAAATATACCATTTTAAATGTTCCTAATCAAAATGCGTCAAGACTGGATATCGATGTATCCGTTGAGACTAGAGTATATAATGCTTTTCAATGTTGGGCAGTGTATTACTCATGACTGAGCACCAAGGGGTTACGTACTGATAGTTGTTGCATAATTATGGAATAACTCACTTGATAGTTTTCTGTTGGTTATTATAACTAAGGTCAAGCAATGAATATCGATATGACTAATTTACACAGTTCTCTCGACTTGAGTATACTATTGACCTTCAATGTGGAAACTCCGCTTTGATTGTAATTAAATCGTGGCAACCCGTCCATCGAATGGTCATAGTTGGGTCGAATGGAAGCATTGAAAGTGCAATGCTATTCAAGAGAGGATTCATCTCCTTAGCTATATGAGGTTAGTATCACAGTCATCTGAATTCAACTCAAAGTCAAAGTCTTTGGCTGGAGCATTTTGGTTAATAATAATTGTTATTATTAAACCAAGGACTCTATGTTTGGACTATAAAGTTGAATATGTGTAACGACCCAGAATTTTTATAAATTAAAATTTGAAAATTTAATTAATTTTAAATATTAAGAAGTGAATTTATAAGTCAAATAAATTTTTATTTGAATTATTGGATTTAATTGAATAATTAAATCGATAATTTAATACGTTAAATTATGGAAATAATTGAAAATTGGGTTCAATATGATTGAAAATGATTTTTAAAATTTTATTTTATCATATTGAAGTTAGAATGATATTTTAGAACTTTTAAAATCGAATTAAAAGTTAATTTGTGAAAATTGAATATTTTAATATTAAAATCGACTAGTGAAAATAGTCAATTTTTGAACAGTCTCAGAATTGAACGAAACCAGTACCATTGGATCCGTAATAGTTAGTTATTACCGAATTTCAATTTTCGTGTCAATCGGAGTTACCGTTTGAGCGTGGCAGCTCGAAACGCATCGAATTATTTTTAATTTTAATTTGGCGAGTTAAAATAGCCATTTTTCAAAAAGTATCGGATTTCGACGAAACTAGTTTCATCGGATCCGTAATGTGATATTATTGTAAGGTTTCAAATTTCGTGTCAATTGGATTTACCGTTTGTCCGGTACAAATTAAAACGCCTAGAAAATCGCTTAAATCGGTTTAATTCAAATTGAACGTTTTAGCCATAACTTGCACAGATGTCCGAATTAGCTTTCGAAACCTGTTCCATTGTGTCCGGAACGCGGGGTAAACCCTAGAAACGCTAGTTACGGCGCGTAAATCGGAGTTCGGAATTTCCGGATGAATAGTGTCGATCGATTTTCCTATAAATAGCCCACTATCTCAAAAATTAATAAAAAAAAATAACAAACCCTAATTTCTAAAACTACAGCCGCCCCCTCCTTTTCAATGGCCAGAAAACACCCACGTTCTCCCCTCGATTTCTTCCAATCCACTAACAATTAGAGAAAACTTCCAACTAGGAAGTGGTAGAGCACGACGAGAGCTTGAAGTTCAACGGTCATGATCGAATATGGTGTTGTGTGGAGGGAGCTAGGGGAGGCCGACCGTGACGACTTGCGCACGCAACCCTAGGAGCATCAGGGGGCCGAGCTTCATGAGGTTGGGGCCGAGTATAGAGGAGGTGAAGGGCTTCAACATGGCTGTAGTTTGATGAAGTTTAATCAAGTATAGGGGTTGTAAATTTAAACCCTAAATTGGAGCTCATGGGTTCCTTTGTTCGTGAGCAAGCTGTGAACACGTGAAGAGGAAGGAGAGAAGGGTGCGGCCGTGATCTCATGTGTGGGAATGGACGGTGATGATGGTGATTTGGTTTAAAATTATAATATAAGTTGTAAATTAATTATAGTTTAAATCGTGTAATCTTCAAATATTCATAACTTTTTCATACAAGGTCGAAAACGCGCGAAACCAGTTGCGTTGGAATCGTATGGACGAGCACTACGCGATGGAATTGGATTGGAGTCGTTTGGAGTTAGTGAGAATTTTGGATAAAATTAAACGTCCGTTTAATTTTATTCGAAATAAATCGCTAAAACGGAATTTGAAATCAAGGTGAGAACTTCTCACTCAATCGAATCAGATTCGATTTTAATTTTAAATAGTTAGATTTAAAATATTTGAATGCATGTTTGAATGATAATTGTTATCTATTGATTGTTAAAATAGACATTATACGCCGTTAGTAAGCGGAGGTTATTTATTAAAAACATATACCGCGAATATTTCATAAACAGTGAAATTGGTATTATATATAATAGCAATATATATATATATATATTGGCATATGTATATATTGGAGTTATTGATTTCCCGCATTTTTTTTGTTTAGCGGATGAGACCCTATTGCGCCGTCTATTAAGCGGATAATATTTTAAATCCCATATACCGCGATAATTTCGTACTGGAGCGAAATTGGTATTGTGCTAATGTTTGTGGATGCAGGAAAACAGGTTGGAGGGATCCAACTGGATTCCTCAACAGTTTTTATTTGATTTCAGATATTTTGATATTTGATGGATTATCATATATGATATATGATGTCGTTGTAGTCGTGATTGACTATTTGGTATGTAGCATCATTGGACCAAATTTTGGGATTTTAAAATGATTTCAAAGTGATTTTTGAAAGTATACGTTATAAAATATTTTTGGAATTGATTCATTTTAAAATAAATAAACGTATAATTTTTAATGTTATAAAAATTATGATTTTTGAGAAATATAGTTAAAAACTGATTTTTGAGAATACGATGCTAATGATGTTATAAAATAGTTTAATTTGGGAAATTTGAATTTATTGTGAAAAGTTTAAATATAGGATTTATAAAATTTAATTATTTTATAAATCAAGAGAACGGTGAAATAATAAAGGAGATTAAAGACATTTTGAAGAATAATATAAATTGATTTATATTAAGAGATTTATAAATGGATATTTATAAATTAAAATATTAACATTATAAAATGAGTTTTTATAAGTGTTTGAATGAAGTGAAAATGAATTTTTTAAATGAATGGAATTTATAAAATTATAAATGGTGAAGTTATAAATGAAATTTATAAATAGTAAGATTTATAGATTTTGTGAAATTATTAAAGAATATATTTGGATGAATAATTGAATCTTATAAGTTATAAGATTTAAAATTATGAAGTTCAAAGGAACGATTTTTGCAGACAAATAAATTATAAGTATTTCACTTATGATATGAACTTTTGTTTTATAATTGAGTTATAAATCGAATAGATTAATAAAGGAATTTATTAAAGAAGTTGTTATAAAATAAATAGAAATGGAGTTTATAAACGTTGTTTTATAAATTCGCAACGACTTATTTTGATAAGTAAATTGTTGAAACCTATTAATGGAGTTATATTCACATTTTTGACTGTGAATGATCCTTTGAAATGAAATGAATAAAAGGATAAAATTTGTTAACGTAGTATATTCACGTTTTTGAATAGTGAATAATATGTTAAAGAAAATTGTTTTGAATGAGATGTTTAAATTGAATTAAAACGATCTAACGATGTTTTAAATATGTTAAGATTCGAAACCATAGATTTCAACATTCATTGTTGAAATAGACGTTTTCGAGAAATAGAAGGAAATGGTGGACTATAACACTGTTGTTATAGTAAATGATTTCCGAAAGGAAATGATTTGTATAGTATTGGGATTTATATATCTATTTTAATTTCGAATCCCTATACTAGTGATTTTGGGTTGTCGTAACGATGTTTTACGCAACATTCGTTTTGACCCAAACAAATATGTTTAAGAGAACGATTTCCTTAAAGAATGAAATATATACTTAATCTCGATTTAAGTATATTGGATCTTTTCTAAGTGTTGAAAATAAATAAAATTTGTGAATTACTTATGAATAAGTAAGTATGGAGATGTTTTCCAATATTAAGTGAATATTTTGAATTTATCTTTTTGAAGATAAATTGAAAATGAATATTAGAAATCGAATTGAAGTCGTATATTCACGAATATTTTAGAATGAAAATTCACTATGGAATTTATAAAAGAGAGTGGAATTTGTATGAAAATAAATATTGATTTATTTTTGAGGTATTGAAATTATATATCTTGTAAAGATATTTTTGAAAAATAAATAATTTGGAAAATTATTTGGAATCTGGTGATTTGTGCATATCCATTGATAGTTCAATAACCGACTATCAATATTTCCCTTTGAATGGGTATTTGATGTGATTTGTTTGAATTTGAATGCCACACTTATTTTTGAATAAGCGCTCACTATTCGGGTTAACCGGGAAAGGACCATGGGGTCGTATAACCCATTCCGAATATGTGATACGTCGTTATGAATCGCATTGAAGATCGGTGTTGAAGACCCGGTATTTGCGAGAGCGATAGGATGACCTGTCGATTGACTCTGCACCGAGTAGCTACGGTATTGAGTTCTCCATATGTGATGGTGAATCCGATCAGGATTGTGAATATCCGGATTGCAAGGACTTCTTTGTAAGTGCCTTCGGTTTTGTTCGAGCCCGGAACAGACTTGTATGGATTGTATGTCTGACATTACAAATTGAGATATAAAGCAGATTTCTTTCAAATATATTTCTGTTGGTGGCGAAGAATTTATTCTTTTAGCTTAACACCCTTCTCTGAGACGTACGAGCTCAGAGGTTATGTAGTTGAATGTTATCAGCGATATATTCCCAATTTGGTAATGTGACATGCTGAGTGTTGCTGTAAATGATCATTGTGTTGATTATTTGTGATAGGATCGTTTATTTGATCGTCTATCCTGGTGATCATTTCTATGATCATTTGTTGACCCAAAGCATGGCTTTTGTATAAAGTATGTTTTTGTGGACGTGACTTCGTCGAGCCTCACACCCCGTGAATGGTCAAAACAGGAAAGAAGCAGCAAGGTTATGAGGGGTAGCGCCCTTTAGGATGTGTGCATTTCCTTCTGAAAAAGGGTGGTATCATGGTATGGAGCCCAGATACTTACTCATGTTGAAAACACTTTGTTATGATTGTGTGAATTGATTACGAGCGCTCGGTGAAAGGTCCCAAAGGACCGGGGGATGGCATATTCGGTCAGTTGTTACTCAGTTAGGGGTAACCCGGCCTTGTGTTGGTAGAGATCCGGTTTGGTTCTCGGGGATGTCCATCCAGAGGCATTCTCATGTGACAATGGGAAGTTCCTTGGCCTGATCATTCGTTGGAAATCCAATTCCCAATACGAAACTTGTACGGTATTAGTTGTAGAACCTGCCATTTACTTATGGTGGTCACCACTGTTTAGATGGTAGCTATAGTAGGCATACGATAATGGTCGTATGTTGGCTAAGATTTATATTCTACTTTCGAAATGAATTTTTCCTACACTATGCACTAATAATAATATCAAATGTTCTTTTTAATACGTATCAAGCATCTTTGACTATCATAAGGAGAAATCTCCTCCGATTCTGCGTTTGCATGTGTGTGTGTGCGGGAGGCCTTATGGTAGTCTCATTTTTAAAAGCATTGCGAATTGACTTAAAAATATTCCTCTATTTTGATTTTAAAGATAAATAAACTGTTTTGAGTTCTCACACCAGTCACATGATTGAGTCGGAGTTTATTGTTTTCCTTCCTAAACTCTGGGTGCCCACCAATTTACACACGGGCAGTCAAGAGTTAGGTTTATCAGGATATTCTAGATATTCAGGAGTTGCTGGAGGCAAGATGGATGGCATGGCGTATTATTAGTATATAGTATTTCTTTTTCCGCTGCACTGTTTGTTGTTGTTGTACACTCTGATGATATGATGTAATGAAATGTAATGTGTAAAATGTAATAACTGATATAGTTCTTTGTTTAAAGATTATTCATTTATTATTATATGTTGTTCCGCTGCGAATTGTGAGATTCTGTTGTTCTGCTGTTGTTTTTCTGTTCCGTTCTATGTTCTCTATTTTCTACTTTCCTTTCCCTCTATTTTCTATCTTTTTATCTCTTCTTCTTTTCTTTTCTTCTTCTTAAACCCTCAGTGTTCGGTTTTCCGTCGTTCGATTACTCGGCAGTCGATAAAGTGAGTATCGATGTTGAATTTTCGGAAGACGAAGAATCGGGTCCTGACAATATGGATGATATTAGAATTTTGACCATTACCAAATTTCATAAATCCAAAGTGGTATAATTTTGACGAAGATAATTGATGTAAATAACTGTCACCATCAGATACCACTTATAATATATAAAATTTGATTTTATCGAAAAGACTTGTAAGTGATGAATTCAGCCAAAATGTCATACCACCTGCTAAGTGACATGTGAATATTAATATTTGAATTGTTCAAAATTAGTCGCTGACTGAATTCACAACTTTGAGTCGCACAATCGTATTTGTGATTTCTCCGAAAACCAAACAATGTAATTAGTTTTTAAAATATTGCAAACTGATTAAATTAATTAGTATTTATGAAATATTAATTATTGTTAATTTATTTGATGTTTTGAATGTTGTTGGTAATTATTTTAATGCATATGTAAAAGTTATATTTGCATATATCGATATGCAATACCGGTATAATGTTAAACATGTTTTAAAATATAAAATAAATACGTAAAAGTTGTTTTCTTTTATTTTGAAAATTTGCATATTTGGAATGTGCTTGGATCAGCCACATAATGGTAAGAGGAGGAAATCAATTAATGAGATTAATTGAAATTTAAAAGGATGAAGTTTTAATAGGAGAATATGAAAATGTTCCTTTAATTCTATAAAAACAAAACCTTCTCATTTTTGAAAGTACGCAGAACATAACGTGAATTTTTTTGTTCTCTTTTCTTCTTCTTCTCCATCATTCATTCATGGCTGAAACTTAATTCAAAAAAGAAAACATCGAAAAAAAAATTAAATCAACATCAAATTATATTAAAAAGGTGTTTCATTCTTCTCTTGCAAAGTGGGATGGTGATTTATTTGAAATCTGAGGAGAAGCCACAAATCAAGGTGTGATGAAGGGCAAGGTCTATCGGACCTAGAGAGTACTCAATCAGATCTAGTAATAGTTCAATTGTTTAGTGTGTTTCTACATGCTTCATCTTGAGGTAATTATATGTGTGTATAATCTATATTTGCATATCCTATAATTTGTTCTTATCCACTTAATATCTATCTTTCACTTCTGTCAATACTTGTGAATTTGAATCTTGATTTCAATATCTCCATTCCCTTGCTTAAATCAATTGTTCTATCAAGTTAAAACAAAGAATGTTTTCATTTTATTCTGTTATGAATTATAACATATAATTTTCTGTCTCATGTACGATTGTTTGATTAATTAATTTAATCTAGATCTAGACATTCTTAATTTTATTTTCTGTACTCTATGTGATTGTTTACAAAGTTTGTTTATTCTAGATCTAGATATTCTTATCTCAAACCTACATACGCCTAAGTCGTTTAATTTTGTTGTTTATAAGAAAAACATAATTGAAATTTGGATTTTTTATATATTTGTAATTCAGTTTTTCACATCAAAAGGTTTACACTTAAATATTTGGATATGTGTTTCTATGTAATTAAAATTTGTTAATAATCACACTAATTAATCTTTGTTATCCAATTAATAGATGTTTTAATTGTCATGTTTCAAATCATTCTAAGATAAACTCTTTCCTTTAGAAGATAGAGGGAAACATTAAATCAATGACATATTCCATGATTTGCGTTTCCATCTAATTAAAAATTATATCTCATCTTAAAAAAGAAGGAATCTTTTCACAGTTGTTTCAAACAATTTTCATTAATCTTAATATTCTTCGAGTTATTGCTTGAAATGAAATCGAACGTTAAATCAGTGATATATTCTATGATTTACAATTCCATCTAGTTAAAAATTATATCTCTACTTAAAAAGGAAGGAATCATTTCGCAACTGTTTCAAGCCATTTTCATTAAGCATTATATTTTTTGAGTTAGCACTTGTAATTGAAATGAAGTCTATTTTTTTTTGAACTGTAATGCTAAACATTAATTAAATATGTGTGTGTGTGTGTGTTTACAGTATATATATGTATGTATGTATTTATATATTAATAAACAGATAAAATTATTCATGTTTAGGACAACAAAGGCATATATAGATGGGAAATATGTCTATTATGGTGTACATCCCAACACCTATGCAATGTTTTCATTAGTTTTGTACATTTTCATATGTTGCACTTTCACTATAAGCATGGGCGCATGTGATGTGCTTAGAATCATTTGCAATTAATTAAATCAAATTGTATTAATGCACTCCTAATAAAACATTCATTTGAAATTTTAACATGTTTATTTAACATATTATCAATCTAATTAGAGGAAGAAATGAAAGGTTTCTCTCTCTTCAATTAATGTTATTTACTCCCTTAATTAATTATATAACCATTGGAGAAGGAAACTAAAGGTTTCCTTCTCATATTTATTTTAATAAGTAACTGCTACAAATGTAGGTGTATTTGATACACTCATTCATTTAAATTTATATAATATTCAAACCTTTTTAAATTTATTTTCACCAAATTAAATAAAATATTGATTTTATTTTAAAAAAAAGATTTAGTTAAGATCTAAGTCTATTTATGCTTCATAGGCCCATTAAAGATTCAAAATGGTAAAAAAATTTAAATTCACCTATTTCTTCTGCTGCGGGCTGGTCCAGTTCCTTCAACACCTACCAAGACGAAGGAGTTAAAGGTGCAGCTAATGGACTAGGAATAGAAGAGTTTTATTAGACCAAGTAGTTCATCTTGGGGAGCAGCAGTGGTGTTGATAAAAAACTGGATGGGTCGTTAAGCATGTGTATCGATTATCGTAAATTGAACGAAAAGACGATAAAGAATCAGTATCCTTTGCCAAGAATACATGATTTGTTTGATCAGCTGAGAAGAGCCAAAGTATTTTCTTGGTTGGATTTGGAAATAGGGTTCCATCAATTTAGGATAGTGGAGGACAATATTCCTTTGATGACGTTTTGAATGAGCTATGGTTCGTATGAGTAGTTAGTCATGTCATTCGGGTTGACTAATGCACCTCCTTTCTTTGTGGATTTGACGAACCATATTTTCAAAGAGCACTTGGATCGTGTTAATATTTATAGATGAGATTCTGATATACTCTAGGAATGAGTGAGATTATGAGACTCATCTTAAAATTGTGCTTGAGATGTTGATGGAGCACCAGCTGAAAGCCATGTTTTCGAAGTGTTACTTTTGGAAGAAAGAAGTGAAGTTTCCTTATCATGTAGTTTTGGAGAATGGGTTATCAATAGATCCGACTAAGATCGAAGTTGTTGATAATTAGAAGAGACTCAAGGCTGTGACTGAGGTAAAGAGTTTTCTTTGATTAGCTAGCTATCACGAAGATTCATCAAGGATTTCTCTCGTATAGCAGCACCACTAACTAAACTAATAAGGAAGAACATAAATTATATTTAGACTGATAAATATAAGGAGGTATTCCTGAAGCTGAAACATTTATTGACCAATGCGTCCGTGTTAGTTGTTCCAAATGGGAATGAAGATTTGGTGATGCATACTGATGCATGCGGAATAGGATTACGAGACGAGTTGATGCAAAGAGGTAAATTGGTTTCCTACGCTTCTCGACAACTTAAACTGCATGAAGTTAGATATTCGACTCATGATTTAGAGTTGGCTGCTTTAGTCTTTGCTTTGAAGGTGTGAAGATACTATCTTTTGGGAGAAAGATTCCAGTTATTTACGGATCAGAAGTCTTTGAAATATTTATTCTCTCAAAAGGTGTTAAATACGAGTCCTTAAATACGAGTCCTTAAATACGAGTCCATATTTATTTAATTAAACATATAGGCTTAAATAATTAATTAACTTATTAAAATATGGTATATTAATTAGTTCCAACATCATGGAAGCCCATTCATCGATACGATTGATCATATAATGGAAAAGGAGATCATGATTGTCATATATGCTTAAATAATATTTGGTAAATCATTATCAGATATTGATTAATATGGAAACATATAATTATTCCTTAGCCTGAGAGAGACGTTAAATATATCTCATCCTCTAAATATATCTCGTTGCCTCCATTAGAAAATTTGTTGGGACCTTGAAGCTAAGACTTACACACCAAGTTCAACGAGAAAGGATAATGATCCAAAGAGGAGTAGCTAGCAACCAATGTGTCATCAATAGGGAGATTTAATGCATGCTCTTATTTCAAAAATTATAAAATTATATATATTTAAATCATGCATCTTTTATTTTTGACCAAAATTCAAAAAAAAGTCAAAAAATAAAATAACTGTTACAAATATTTAAACATAAACTTTTTTATATACACGAACACATATTAAATAATACATATATAATTATATCCATATATGAAATAAAGGAAAAAATAATTTGTTTTACCATTTGCTCATAGCTTACACACACATACATACATGCACACGCATACATATATACATACACACACACACATCTATATAAGGAAGTTGTTTCCAATTGCTTAACATTCAAATTTTAAATAAGTATATATCTAAAAATATATTTTAAACTTTAAATAGTTGCATATATATATATATATATATATATATATATATATATATATATATATAGACACACACACACACACATATACACAATTTTAAACAAAAAAAGTTATTGATATTGCCCATCATCATGAGATTATTAAAATACGTTAATATGTATATATGTTAATGGTTGAATATAATATGATGTGTGTATAATATTACCCATCATTATGAGATTATTGAAATATGTTAATGAAAAATCATTGATATCGCTTTTCCTTTATAACCATAAATCACAATTGTTCAAACATATATAATATTACCTACATAATGAGATAATTCAAATAGCTTAAAAATAACTCTTGATATTGTTTTACTTATATAACCATAAATCACAATGGTTGTTAACACACGCACACATATATGACAATGTATGTATGTATATGTGTATGTATATATATGTATGTATGTGTATGTATATATTTCATATATTGATGTTCGTAGCATTAATCCACTAGGTCGGTTTATACCGTCTCTGGTATTCAAATTAAGAATGTGGATTTCAATATATATATATGTGTGTGTGTGTGTGTGTGTGTGTGTTCAAAATTTGATATACATATACATACATTGAAGTTTTGGATATAAAGTAAAACACGATTGAATTAAAATAACAAACTCCTTTTACTTATGTTCACTTGAAATGATTCTGTGTAAATGAATCAACTAGGTAAACAAAAAATAAGATCTAGTGCATAATTAATAAAATGAATTTTTTCTCCTTTTCTGCTCTATTGATCATGCACCAAATTCAACAATGATATGATTTGTCATTTTATAATTAAATAAAGTTGTATACATATGTATTTATTCCTTATAACCGTAATGGATTATTCCGATTTTAATTTTTAAAATCATATTTATATTTATTTTCTATGCAATATAGATGATTCTCTTATTTAATTAAAACACTTAAAATATAATATTAATCCTTATAAAACTATTATTTATTAAAAATTAATTACTATGACAATTTTATTGTAACCTTTTATGAACTATAAAATTTATGGTTCATACTATAATTTAAGATTATTTTGAATTTATCTATTTATAATTTTATAATTTTAGTTTCAAATTTATTTATTTATTACTTTTATAAATTTAAATTTAAACAATTTTAAATTTGTTTATATATAACTTTATGAATGTAAATTTAGAGAAATTTTAAATTTATTCATAATATTTATTAATTTAAATTTAGGTTTAAATAAATTTAAAACCCAAATTTTATATATCATTTACATTTATTTGATCAACCTATAAGGCACACCACCTTTTGGCCTTAAGCTATGGACGTATCCTAGAAGTAGAGCACTTCGATGAGAAAGGTGAGGGCCAAGAGTAAAAAAAGGATGTTTTCGGTTCATAAGAATGTTCTTTAACTCGAGCAACATATTCATTACTTAAACCTCATTTCATGGACACATACAATTGGACTTTTCAATTGTTTGCCCTATATATTAGTTAATTATTCATAAAAATTACTAAATTCCAACGATAGATTTTCTTGTTCCAACGACATTCTAACGCTAAATGGGCTACTCTAAAATGCTCATGTAAAAAAAATATTCCAACAAAATCGCAATGACTTCTATGCTATGCAGTTAAAGCGCTCGGCAGATTCAATGCGGCGAAGATGCAGAAAGTCATAGTGGGGATACAACGAGGATATAGTGGTATATAGCGGACTGTGCAGTTAATGCGCTCGGTAGATTCAAAGCGGTGGAGGTGCAAAAAGTCATAATGGGGATATAGCGAGGATATAGCGGGATATAGCAGATAGCTCTAAAATAGCATATAAAACTCGTACTTAATGTTTTTACAAATATATAAATGGTAACTAAATGAAAAATTATCATTCAATTGAATTATAAATAATACATAAATAATTTTAAATAAAAACACGTGCGAATATACTTTAAATAAACGAAAAACGGTTATATAACATAATTGAATTCGGTAGAATATTAGAATATTTTCATTTCTAAAATTATTTCAAAAATTAAATCAAATAAATTAATTTCATAATTTTATAATGTATAAATGCAATTTTTCAATTCATTTTATTAAAAAAGATATAGCGAAAATAGTGGAATATAGCGAAAATAACGGGATATAGCGGAAATAGCGAGGATTAAAGCGAAAAGGCTATGTTTTGGGGCTATATGGAAAAATCATAGCGGTAGAAATCCGCTATGAGATATAGCAGGGTTGTAGCGGGATAACAGCGGGGCATTAACTACACAGATAGCGGATGACTCTAAAATAGCGTATAAAACTCGTACTTAATGTTTTTACAAATGTATAAATGGTAACTAAATGAAAAACTAACATTCAATTGAATTATAATTAATACATAGATAATTTTAAATAAAACCATGTGCGGATATACTATAAATAAACGTAAAATTGCTATATAACATAATAGAATTTAGTAGAATATTAGAGTATTTTCATTTCTAAAATTATATTAAAAATTCAATTAAATAAATTAATTTCATAATTTTTATAATGCACAAATGTTATTTTTCAATTCATTTCTTTTAAAGAAAATATAGCGGAAATAACGGGATATAGCGGAGTTAGCGGGTCTTAAAGCGGAAAAGATATATTTGAAGCTATATGAAAAAATCGTAGTAGTAGAAATCCGCTGTTGGGCGAATACTCTCCACCTATCCAAAAAAGCTTCTCTAGCAACCATGGCCGAACCAGGAGGCCACCGAACAAGCCACACCGGACCAATCCACACCATATCCATTGACCGAACCAACCCTGCATGCCGAACCACCAACACCGGTCCAACCCATCAACCCTGCACGCCGAACCACCAACACCGGTCTAACCCATCTCCCCTGCATGCCGAACCACCAACACCGGTCCAATCCATCTCCTTCCAATACCGAACCAACTCTCTGCCGAACACCCGTCACCGAACGACTCCCCACCGAGTCAAAGCATGGCCGAACCAACCTCACCTACATCTCACCACCGGACCAACGTCCTACCGGACCAACTCCACTCCAACCACGGCCGAACCAAGCTTCGCCGAACCAGATGTGCCAGGCCAGGTTGCTTCAGCCCAGGCCCACCAGCAGCTATAAACATCCAAGACCCCTGCCCCCAACCTGACTCTATAAATAGAGGGGCAGGGGTACAACAATGGCGGAGAGGTTTGAGAGCTCAAGCATGGAAGGAACTTTCAAACAACTTTCATATACTTGTATGCAAAGCTTTGTACTTGTAATCTGAAAGAAAAAGGATAATAACATATAAAGTGGACGTAGGCACGTTCTGGCCGAACCACTATAAATCTGTGTGTCTTTTACAGTTTAGTCCCCGCTTTTTATATATTTGCATAAGTCACCCAAATCTTTGAAAACCATATAAAATCGACTAAATCTTACGGATTGGAGGTGTTTGTCCATTTTTTGCGCAAACATTTTTGGTGCTTTCACCGAGAACCTTGGAACTCGAAGCTTCAGCTTCCCTCATTCAACCTTCTTTCCCTATAGCACCCTTCATTGCCTAGGAAACATGACTTCCAGGCCGAGAAAAGACGCCAACAAGGGAAAGAACGTTGCAACCGGCAGCGCTCCAGATCCAGTGGATCCAGATCAAGAGAACCATCCCACTACGACAGCAGATCAGGCAAATCCGACGGCCCCTGCCGCGGAACAACCGGCAGCAATCACTAGGGCAGATCTAAACAGAGTTGTGGCTAAAGTGACTAGCCGCTTCGCATCCTAATAAGAAGCTTTGCTGAACCAACTCATGTCACGCTTAAGGGATGCCGAAGAATCCAACCGCAACACTGAATCATGGGATGAGTCCCAATCTGAAGGGTCTCGGAGACAACAAAGGTCTTCCCTCTTCGAAGAAGCTATCAACAGGAACAACAGTGATAGGGGCCGCGCCCGGACTCAGCCCGAACTCCGACTCGAGGAAGCGCTTGGAACCGAACCCAATCGGGGAGGCACCAGGCGAGGGTCGGATGTAGCTGAACCGGTCATGCCGCCTAATCATGGAAACCCCGCTGAACGGAGCCGAGCTAGAACCCAGCCCGAAGTTGACCCCATGGAAATGCTCGAAACAGTATCAAGGCAGGGGGAAACTGTAGCTGGTCCTAGTGTGCATCCGAGCAGCCAAAGACAGCCACTGGATAACGTCAGAAGTGATAGGCTATACCATCCCTATAGGTCATCTGGACGAGATCGATCCCGTAGGGAAGAACCAAGCTCATTTTTGTCCGCTCCAAATTCTGATGAAAGAATGACACGATTATTCCGGGAATGCGTCCGACGGGAGCAAAGGGATCGAGGGATAGGTACTAGGGTAGCCAGCCCTTTCACCCGCGACATCGAGACTGCCATCACCCCTCAAGAATGGAAAATGCCGACGATGGAACCGTACAAGGGAACTTCCGACCCCGTTGTACACTTGCAGAGATACACACAGCATATGCTCATGAGCGGAGCGGAAGGAGTATTGTGTAAATGATTTCCGCTATTCCTAGCAGACCTAGCTACCTCCTGGTTCTGCCATCTACCCCAAGGATCTATCAGCTCATGGAAGATGTTGACAGAAAAGTTCATTAGCCAGTTCCGCATTCATGTGGAACAACCCAAGGATGCTTATTCTCTATCCAATGTCAAACAGAATTCCGGAGAGACACTGCAACAATATCTAACTCGGTTCAACGCCGCAGCGGCCGCAGTCCAAGATGCCGATGAGAAACTCACCCTAATGGCCCTCTGTAGTGGTGTGCACCCGGATACTAAGTTTGCTAGAAGACTAACTAAAGAAAAACCAACTACCTTGCCCGATTTCTTCCATGAAGCTGGGAAGTACATGAGACTCGAAGAGGCTGCCACTGAAAGGCAGACAGGACTACAGGCTAAGGCAGCTCATGGAAAGGCCCCCGCCGCAGCAAAGGACATTCGGAGAAACGACTCCAGAGACAATACAGGGGGCAAGAAGGGAGAAAAGCGCTTGTACCGACCGGGACCGAGATTTGACGCTTACACTCTCTTGAATGAAACAGTCGAGAACATCTTCCTAGCCACCCAGGACGAACTTACATACAAGCGCCCTCCGTACAAGAAAGAGTCAGATCGCGCAATCCAGTCCGGAAAATTCTGCCGTTTCCACGAATCTCATGGGCACGATACCAACGAATGCCGTCATCTCCGGGACTTAATCGAAGAACACATCAGAAGGAAGAGGCTGGAACGCTATGTCAAAGGTCAGGATAGAACTCCAACCCCTGTAAGTGGAAACCCAAGGCCACCTCCCCCAGAAACGGGTGGAGGAAATCGCAACACCAGTGGCTCCAGTCAAGAAAAGATAGTGGTCCACACCATATCAGGAGGGCCACACATCGCCGACAAAAGCTGGGCAGAAATGGAAAGATATGGAAACTCACTCAGAAGCGAGGGGGACCGCGTCAATTCTGTTATGGAGGAACGCCACCCTAAGCGGAAGGAAAATAATGACATCACATTCAGTGGGCGCGACCTAGAAGGAAGGCAGTACCCACACACGGACCCTATGGTCATCTCTGCCTGGTTCGGTCCAGCCAAACTTTTCCGAATTTTAATAGACACTGGAAGCTCAGTGAATATTCTGTTCAAGCATGCTTTCGACAAAATGAAGCTATCAATGAAGGACGTTTCTCCCTGCAACAAACCGCTGCACGGTTTCACTGGAGAAGCAAAGATGCCTCTTGGACAACTGGATCTCTTTGTTGAATTGGGAAGTCATCCCCGCTCCACCGTTCAGAAACAGACATTCGTGTTAATAAACATCATTCAGCCTACAACGCCTTTTTGGGAAGGCCAGCTCTGTCCGACTTCCAAATTGTCCTAGCCCCATGGTGTCTGAAGATGAAATTTCCAACAAATGACGGAATAGGAGAAGTGGAGGGAGATCAAGACGTTGCTCGAGACTGTTATGTAACTGAACTTCGCAATAACTGCAGGAAAGATAAAGGGAAGGATGCAGAGACTGTTCTCTGCATGAAAAGCTTGGAAGCATAGCCACTAAAGAAAGCCCCTCCTCTTCGATATACAAGTGATCCCTTCAACGAACTAGATCCCAGGGGCGGAGTGGAGGAGGCTACCGCCGAGCCTGCAGAGGCTATGGAGTTTGTATCTGTAGACAAACACGACTCAAGTAAACTATTGAAAATCGGATCTCAATTAAAAGCAGAACTAAAGGATCAACTCATTGATTTTCTCCGCCATAACCTAGATGTATTTGCGTGGAGCATGCTGACATGACTGGAATCTCCCCAGATATAGCATGCCACGCATTGAACATCGACCCTACCAAGACACCAGTGAAACAGGAAAAGAGAAGCATGGGGGCGGAACGATCGGCAGCCCTCGAAGAAGAAGTAAGGAACCTACTTGCCAATAACTTCATATGAGAAGCCATCTACCCAGAATGGATCGCTAACCCAGTACTGGTAAAGAAGGCTAATGGGAAGTGGCGAACATGCATTGACTTCTCCACCCTAAATGATGCTTGCTCAAAGGATTGCTTCCCACTTCCCCGAATCGATCAACTTGTGAACAGTACCGCCGGGCACAAGCTCTTATCTTTCATGGATGCCTACTTCGGATATAACCAAATCCCTATGCACGTCCCCGATCAGGACCACACCAGTTTCATCACGGACCGGGGGTTGTACTACTACAGAGTAATGCCTTTCGGACTTAAGAACACCGGAGCCACTTATCAGCGCCTCGTCAACAAAATGTTTGCAGAACTGATAGGACGAACTATGGAAGTTTATGTGGATGACATGCTGGTTAAATCAAGAAAAGCCAACAATCATGTAAGCCACCTGGGCGAGATGTTCCAAGTGCTCCGCCAATACAGAATGAAGCTGAATCCTCTAAAGTGCTCCTTCGGAGTGTCATCAGGAAAGTTCTTGGGATTCATCGTCCATGCCAGAGGGATCGAAGCAAACATCGAACAAGTCCGAGCCTTGCAAGATATCAAAATACCATCCACTCGGAAAGAAATGCAAAGCCTAAACGGGAAGGTGGCCGCCCTAAGCAGATTCATCTCCAAAGCGACTGACAAGTGAGTCCCTTTCTTCGAAGCCCTAAAGAGAGACAAAGGAAAATTCGAGTGGACCGACGAATGTTTAGCAGCTTTCCTTAACCTAATCGAGCACCTCCAACGGCCACCAGTACTCTCGACTCCGAATGAAGGCGAAGAACTATACCTATATCTTGCTGTGTCATCCCATGCTCTGAGCGCCGCTTTGGTAAGAGAAGAAAACCGCGCACAACGGCCATTGTACTTCATAAGCAAAAGGTTCACGGGAGCAGAAGCCCGGTATCCCAAACTCAAGAAACTGGCGTACTGTTTACTAATCGCATCAAAGAAGCTGCGCTACGCCCTAAGATTGGAATTCGCTGCCACCAACAATGATGCCGAATATGAAGCAGTAATAGCCGGATTAGAACTTGCACTGGAAATTGGAGTCAGTTCTTTATGTCTCCATAGTGATTCTCAGCTTATTGTGAATCAAATACTAGGAGAGTTCCAGACTCGAGGAGAACGACTCACAGCATACCTAAAGAAGACCAAGCTGCTACTTAACCAACTGGATTTTTATTTGATCAGACACATTCCTCGAGAGGAGAATCAAGAGGCCGATGAGCTGGCAAAGCAAGCTAGCATGGGTGATGATACCACTTCTGGAACAATAACTGTCTCAAGGCTACTAACCTCGAGTTTCGAGCAAGCACACCTGATAGCTGCAACCGAAGAAGAAACGTGGATGACCCCCATCCGGGAATACTTACAAAACGGCACCCTGCCAAACGGGCGAAATGAAATTAAGAAAATTCTAAGGAAAGCTTCCCGCTACACAATGCAAGAAGGCATCCTCTATCGGCGCGGCTTCTCTAACCCTTTATTGAGGTGCGTTGCTGGGAGAGAAGCCAGGGAAATTCTATCCAATATCCATCAAGGAAGTTGTGGAGACCACACCGGAGGGAAGACTCTAGCAAAAAAGATACTCCGATATGGATATTTCTGGCCCACCTTGAACAAAGACGCCTTAGACTTCGTCAAAAAATGTGACAGATGTTAGAAATTTGCCAACATCCCTCGACTACCGACCGATGAAATTACTCAGATGTCCAGCCCTTGGCCCTTCGCAATATGGGGAATTGACTTAATTGGCGAACTGCCAACGGGCCGAGGCGGAGCCATATATGCTATAGTGGCAGTTGACTACTTCACCAAATGGGTGGAGGCGGAACCTCTAAATAAACTATCTTCGACAAAAGTTATCAACTTCTTGATCAAAAATATTCTGTGCAGGTACGGAATCCCACTCAAGATCATATCAGACAACGGACTTCAGTTTGACAGCAAAGAATTCACCGACTGGTGCCAAGAGCACGGGATTCACAGAAGCTTCTCATCCGTGGCTTATCCCCAGGCAAACGGCCAAGTAGAAGCTGTCAACAAAATTCTCAAAACCTTAATCAAGAAGAAACTTGAAAAGTCGAAAGGCGCTTGGGTGGACGAACTTCCTACGGCACTTTGGGCCTATCGCACATCTTACAGAACTTCAACAGGGCATACTCCCTTCTCTTTGACATACGGATCGGAGGCTATGCTCCCAGTTGAAACTATAGTGCCCTCTCACCGTAGGATCCACTACAACCCGGAAGGAAACGAAGAACTCCTCCACGTGTCTTTGGATCTAATTGAGGAGAGAAGGAATGATGCAACACTCAAAGCAGCAGCTCACAGACAAAAAGTGGCAGCACTATACAACTCCAGAGTCAAACATCGCAGCTTACAAGAAGGAGATCTTGTCCTCAAGCGAATCTTTCCGCGCCCAGGAGCGCTGGACCCAATCTGGGACGGACCATATGTAATTCATAAAGATCTCCACAACGGAGCTTATATTTTGTCAACGGTGGACGGAGAGGTGTTCCAGAGGGCATGGAACATCCGACACCTCCGTCGATACTTTTCTTAACTTGTACTGCCCATATGAAGTGAATTAACAAAGAGAATCAGTGGACGTAGGCATTTTCGTGCCGAACCACTTTGAAAAACTTGGCTCTTGTTAACTCGTTCCTTTATATCTTGGCTACTTGTTAAGCTTTATCCTTTGCTGTTGAACAAAATCCTTTGCAGATGACATTTCAATTCGAAGCTTCACAGCACAACTCCACCTGGACAAAATCTAACAGGTACGCTACGATCCTATACCCTCGCCAATGAGACACTTTGCTCCGGTATCCCTCTACCGCGAGTTAACTCATCGTTCGCCTCGGCCCTTAAAGCCGACTGTAATAAGCCGAGTATAAGTCATCATAAAAAAGGCCGACTATAGCCGATGGCAGCTCATTACAGCGATTCGGCTCGCCGGCGACTGTGAACCGATCATAAGCCCCAACATAAGGTGTGGCCAGCCAGAGGCAGTTCACAGTTGACGATCGGCCCCCACGCTAGCCGGCCACAGTAAATCGAATAATACCCGCGATTACGGGCCATAATGGCCTGGGTAGTTACTGTGCGCGATCGGCTCCGATGTGTCTTAAGTGCGGCTGTGGTAAAAAAAGAAAACTCCCCGCAGTAGGCGTAAGATGGGTGACAAATATCTCCAAGACCCACAGCTAGGGAAAGTGACTACAAAACCCATTTGCCACGAACTTAAGCACATCGACGGCCTTCCGTGACTGGAAGTTTTACTTTTCCTATATTTCAATTTCATTTAAAACTTTTCTCCTATTCTCCGTAACGGTGCTTGAAAGTACAGGACATGAAATAGGGAACGCTCGCTAATGGGAACAGAAACTTACAATCGGATGACGAGATACTCAACAGCATTCCGTGCTTAGTCTTACAGGGTGCACGAAGTTGCCGTCCACAGCCGAAACATGAAGGGCGGTACCTTCTACTTTTATACATTAATGCATAACTCCAGTTCATATTCACACATCACATTTGCGTTGCAAAATGAGAAAATTATACTTTAAGCAAAAAACTTGGCATCAGGCACAGTCAAGTCACTAGTAACATGCATAGTTACATCACTTACACAACACAGCAAAATAGCAATAACATTCCAACATAACGGAATCAGCTTATATTATGAAACTACAAAACATCATTCATCACAAACAATATTATTACAGTTACATCAATGTTTTGGACTAACATGAACAGCAATAAAAAGAAATCAAAAGGTGACCAGCTGCGTTCACGCTTCGCCCTCATCCTACCAACTCTCCAAGCCTACTTAGCCGCAGGGTCGGAGCTCCCAGCATGGTGACCAGAAGTCCCACCTGTCCAATTCAGAAGAGGAATTCATTAAGCGAACAGTAAGCGATCAAGTTATGAAAATCCAAAAAGAAAAGAGAAAGAGAAGAGAGACTCACCAGCACCCGCTTCTCGGCCCTCATCCCCCAACTGCACACCGGTTTCCTCCGCAGCAATTAGCCGCATCCCCTCCTTCATCGCTACTTTCTCCTCCTTTGAGAACTGAGCAGTAACCACATCCATCCTGAAAGCCGCTCCGCTTTCCTTATCTGCATCAGCCTTGGCCTCCTCCAAAGCCCGGAGATATATCCTAGCCATAACCCGGGGGTAGTCATCCATCCAGGATAGATTGCCCTGCTTCCAAGTACGGAAGTACATATCCTGCAACATCTCATCCATCATCCCCTCATTCTCCTCAAACTCCCTCACCCGGGCCTCGGAGGACAACAACTTAGCGACGGCAACATCCCTCTCCGATCGATATCTCAGGCGGTCAGCCTGGAGAGACCTCCTCATTTCCTCCATCTCTTCCTTTAGCTTAGCCTGAGCAAGCTCTGCGGCTTCAAGCCTCCCAGACAACTCTTCAATCCGCTCGAGATCCGCATTCCGAACCTCATCCACCGTCGCAATGGCCATATCAATCCGCCCCTTGCAAGCAGCCTCCATTTTTCGTAATTCTGCCATGCTGGCCTTTTCCAGATTCTCCTTCAACTGCCTGGAGGCTGCCTCGTGCTGAGAAATCTGGATAGCCTGATCGGCAAGCTGCTTGGCCTGATCAGAAACCTGTAGCCGCCGCCGGATGTTAGCACTCCCGATTTCCTCCCCAGCCCTAGCCAGTCGAGCATGATGCTCCATCAACTTCTTGACCTCCTCCGCGACCCGGTCAATGTTGGCCTTGGCTTCGTCCCCCATAGCAGCTATCCGAGTAGTGAGCAAATCCAAATCTAGGGACTTAGCCTCATCAAGAATCCGAACCAAGGGATTGCGGGGGAGAAGATGCTCGCCCGTGGCCTCGTCAAATAAGATATCCTGAGAGCTGGGGTCCAAATCCGGGTGGCCAGCAAAGGGATTGCGAGGCACGTCGGGACGTTTTATGCGGATGACGGTAGGATTTTCAGACGGATGCGGGGAGGGAATATACTCAGTGTCTTCCCTCGTGATATCATGAGTAGGTCGAGGGGGAAGCTGCGGACCGGGTGAAGATTCAAACAAGGAGCGACTCCTCTTCTTTTTCTGCATACTCTCTTCGATGACCCCAAGAAGAGGACGGTAGCTAACTACGTCTCCTGGACGACTAGTGGGAGGCTTAGGCTTGGCAGAAGCTCTAAGTAACTTGTATTGTTCCAGGCGGTGTCGAACGTCTGAAGTTTTGGCCACCTCGCCTGCCCCTGTAATAAAGAACAAGTGTTACGAACATACAAGGGTCCATAATTCAAGAAATATGTTAACTTAAAAAGAATGAGAAGACACGTCTGTTATACAAACCCCGCGGAGAAGGAGAATACTGCAATAAGTCCTGAATCTCAGTCCAGGACGGAAGCGAACCATAAAATATTCCTAAGTCCCTATCATAAATGGAATCTGCAGAAGTCAAGAGTTCACCTTGAATCGCTGGAGCCAACTCTGCTGAAGAACTCTTAGGGAATGGGTCGGCGCCAGCCCCAGCCTTGTCAACCTCTTTTGCCTTCTTCACCGAGGCTGATCCTTCCTCCAACCCTTCAAAAGCCTGGCGGAAGGCATCATCCGTCCACTTCTGGATCTCCCCTGCCTGCTCAGAAGACAAAGCCCTGGCACCACTACCACCCTGTCCTTCACCTTCTCCATCTCCTCCGCTCTCCTCTTCGTCTCTTTCCACCTCTCCACCTTCCTCCTCCGGAATATCTGGACATGTACTGGGAGAGGTTCCATCAGACTTCTTAAGCTTCTTTCCCCCAATGGCTGGAGGTACCGAGAAAGGTCTCTTCTTGCTACTCTTCGCAGTAGCCCCATCCTTAGCTTTAGCAACCCTCTCCTCGGCTGTATCTCTCTATTTAACCACAGATTGATGTGGCAGAATCAAGTTATACTCCAGGAGAGTGGCGTTCCTGATCAGGTAAGAGGCCGACCTATCCCTTCCCGAAATGGCCTTTATTTCAACAGCCATCCGCGTCAAGGAATCATTCTCCACAACCGCAAAACCACCTGTTGCTAGCAAGAAATAAAAGCATATAAGAAGAAGCATTGTGATCGGGACAAGGAAAATATAAATGAAGTTCAACTTACAGCCGGAAGTGAAAAGACGGAAAGAGACAGAGTCATCCCTAATGAAAAACCATTCCTTCTTGAACATACTAAACTTCGAGTACAAATCTAGAACAGGCTTGAAGGGCACGGCCGCTTCCAAACTGATATATGGAGACCCCTTCTTGTAGCCTCTCAAGTTGTACAGATATCGGATCTCCCGGTTGGAAGGTGGACGCCCATATCTCCTCTGAAAGATGACGAAAAGACTCACCAGAATGGCGTAGGAGTTAGGCTGAAGCTGGAATGAAGCCACCTTCAGATATGTGATAAAGCTAACTATCCAAGCGTTGAGAGGCGGGATAGCACCGCACATGCAATGATATCTGCTGTATGAAAAGTACCCTTCAGGAGGGTCATATGGCATAACCCCCTCCCCCGGCAACAGCATAAGAGCCCTATCAATCTCGAAGGAACGAGAAATGACATCAAGCTGCTCCTCTTTGAGGGAGCTCGGAAAGCAATCGGGAGGAGAGTTCAGAAGCCCTTGGGGACCATATCCATCCACTAACGACCTCGGGGAAGGTCCATGTCGCGGCGGTTCTGGTTGGGCTGGGGGCACGGAAGAAGACTCTCCTCTATCCTTGGACTTCTTACTAACTGATCGAGTTTCCGCTTTGCGAGACATTTATCTGCGACACAGAAAAATATGGTATTAGAACAAGGAGTATGGGAATATAAAGGAATAGTTATTAAGTTCCATTCGATGGTCAAGTTTTCGAGTTTCATTCGGTATTCAATTTCATTCGGCACTTATACAATCAAGCCTTATTCGGTGGTCCGGGCACACATTTCATTCGGCAATTCATGTATGAAAGCGGCACTCGACACATGAAACCCACGAAGTACATTCGGTAAGTCAAGTCCACGGATTCATTCGGTTATGCAAAACAAAAGTTCATTCGGCAAGCAAAGGTCTCACCTGGTTCGGCAAAGATAGGAATCTGGTTCGGCTAGAAGCGTTTTAAAATCTCGATTCGGCACGCAAGGGTCTTGCTTGGTTCGGCAAAGATGGAAATTCGACTCGGCTTTTCCACTTGGTAGAAAATAGCAAAGGACGCACGCCCCTACTTATAGACGAGGACCGGATAGCCGGACCAACACGTTCGGCACTCACAACCGAATAGAGCCATCCCAGATAAACAAAGCGCGACACATGGGGGCATGTGCCCCACTTTGGGGGGCAAATGTTGGGCGAATACTCGCCACCTATCCAAAAAAGCTTCTCTAGCAACCACGGCCGAACCAGGAGGCCATCGAACTAGCCACACCGGACCAATCCACACCATATCCATTGACCGAACCTACCCTGCATGCCGAACCACCAACACCGGTCCAACCCATCAACCCTGCATGCCGAACCACCAACACCGGTCCAACCCATCTCCCCTGCATGCCGAACCACCAACACCGGTCCAATCCATCCCCTTCCAATACCGAACCAACTCTCTGCCGAACACCCGTCACCGAACGACTCCTCACCGAGTCAAAGCATGGCCGAACCAACCTCATCTACATCTCACCACCGGACCAACGTCCTACCGGACCAACTCTACACCAACCACGGCCGAACCAAGCTTCGCCGAACCAGATGTGCCAGGCCAGGTTGCTTCAGGCCAGGCCCACCAGCAACTATAAACATCCAAGACCCCTGCCCCCAACCTGACTCTATAAATAGAGGGGCAGGGGTACAGCAATGGCGGACAAGTTTGAGAGCTCAAGCATGGAAGGACTTTCAAACAACTTTCATATACTTGTATGCAAAGCTTTGTACTTGTAATCTGAAAGAAAAACGATAATAACATATAAAGTGGACGTAGGCACGTTCTGGCCGAACCACTATAAATCTGTGTGTCTTTTATAGTTTAGTCCCCGCTTTTTATATATTTGCATAAGTCACCCAAATCTTTGAAAACCATATAAAATCGACTAAATCTTACGGATTGGAGGTGTTTGTCCATTTTTTGCGCAAACATCCGCTATGAGATATAGCGGGTTATAGCGGGGCATTAACTACACAACTTCTATGAGGTGTTTCCACGACTTCTTGATGACATAATATTTCCGATGACTTAGTAAAAAAAACATTTCCAGATGACACTAAGACGAATTCCGTTGGGTTGTTTCTAATGGATTCCCGATGACATTATTTCCGATGACTTAGCAGTGGCTACATTTTCCTAAAACATTGCGATGACACAGCTACAACATTTTAAAAGTACTATTTCTAGATTTTCCCATGACTTAACGTTGACATTTCTGCAAATTTTTTGTTGCACTTTTCTGCTTTTCATTCCCAATCACAAAGCACAATAATTTCATGTACGGTCATTCTAGCAATTCCAAATAGACAATAATTACAATTTCAAGAGCAAGGTGAGGCCAATAGTAGGGAGATTTTCAGTTCATAAGAATGTTCTTCAATTCGAGCAACATATTCATTACTTAAACATCATTTCCTAGACACGTATGATTGGACTTTTCAATTATTTTCCATATGTATTGGTCAATTATTCATAAAAATTGCCAAATTCCAATGATAATTTTTCTTATTCCAACAACATTCTAATGATAAATGAGCTTCTCTAAAATGCTCGTGTAAAAAAAATATTCCAACGAAATCACAATGACTTCTCTGGGGTGTTTTCACAACTTCCTAATGACATAATATTTCCGCTGACTTGGTAACAATAACATTTCCAAATGACGCTAAGACGAATTCCATTGGGTTGTTTCTGATGACTTCTCGATACATTATTTCCGATGATTTAGCAGTGGTAACATTTTCCTAAGACATTGCGATGACACAGGTACAACATTTTAAAAGTACTATTTCTAGATTTTCCCACAACTTAACATTGGCATTTCTACAATAATTCTGTTGCACTTTTCTGCTTTTCATTCCCTCAATCACAAAGCACAATAGTTTCATATACGATCCTTCTAGCAATGCCAAATAGACAATAATTACAATATATAACATTCAATTACAATAATTTCACATTTATATCATGATCAGACACAATACATGTAAAACAACATATCAACAACAGCTAAATCATCTCAACATCCCATGTTTGTCAGACGTCCATCATACAATAATATCATACTCAAATAGTGCGTAAACAATATCTTAGTACCGCGTCTACAAATATATCACACATGCCTACATACATACAACACAGACATATACACACATATATATCTATGTACGTATACATATACATAGGTATGTCTATGTGGAGGGGGGGGACAAGGATCGACTATCGCTCATTTTTGTACATCCCCTTGATTTCAACCACACACATATGGCAAGGATCGACTATACCTCATTTTTTCACATCCTCTTGATTTCAACCACATTTTTTATATATGTTAAAACACACACAAACACACACACACAGATGGCAACGATCGAATATAGCTCATTTTTGCATGTCACGCATATATGTATATGTATACATATACAAAAAGGATCGACGATAGCTTATTTTTGCACATTCCCTTGATTTCAACCATATTTTCTAAATTAAATAATACACTTCTCCCTTGTCACTTCACAAGAGAGAAGGTATATTATTTAATTCGAAACATGTGGTTGAGATCAAGAGGATTTGAGGTGTAGCAAAAATGTGGTATAGTCGATTCTTGTCCATATACATACATACATGCATATGTATATGTATCTATGTGTGTATGTATCTGTGTGTGTACACACATATAAATAAATGTATGTATATATGTATCCACACATATACACACATATGTATATGTATAGGTTTTTGTGTGTGTACACACACAGACACACATGCACATATATGCACACACATACTAATAAATAGCATTAATCATTCTGACGCTCACATGGATCATCATTTTTGCATGGACCTGGTTCATCATGGAATCATTGATGAGACATCTCTCGAAGCTCCCGATATATCCTCCAAAGCAGTGCCACTTAATCTTGCAACTTATATCTTTCCCAGGCCTCATCGATGTTGTAGTTGACATCCCTATCTCCATGTAAGCTCTGCAATTTTTTTAAACAAATTTAGACGTATATAGTCAATTTATGCAACTACAATCTTATGACTTAAAGGTACCTTGTTTTAAATATGATATTCCATATGCGGATGAATGATGAATACATGCATGTGGAGATTGAAACTAAAAGATAGCATTTTGATGGAGCCAAAGCGCTATAATTGATATTATTGTAAAGCGTTGTTATAAATCTTTGTAACGGGAAATGAATTATAAGATAACAAGTTTCACAAATAGTGTCAAAAATTTAGAAGCTACTGGAATGTTTAAAAGTTGAGTTTCAAAACATGAAGTTCTGATGTGAAAGACAATGATAGTAGTGTAAACTAAAAGTTTGAACCACGATGGTGAACATTAGGAATTATGAGGAAAATGCTTTTTATTCTTGGTATCATAAGTGAATAGAAGATTTCAGTGCGAATGGAAGGTGTCGGTTAAACCGGGGGCAAGATACATCATATAATAATCTATATATAATAGGAATACCCCCAAATGAAGCTTTTGAAATGTTTGTAATACCCTTTTAAATCTATATTTTATGACAGAGGCATTTTCGTCATTCCTTTATCCATTTCACGGACCCACCTATGGTGCTCACGTCTTTTGCACGAACTCTGATTGCAATTGCGGTTTACCGTCTTCTCATTCTCCACCATCATAATTTTTTTCAAGGCTCGCTCTTCCAAATCATGAAATCATCCTAGCTTTAATTGAGTTATGAGCAACTCAAGCGGTTCATTAATTGATAACAATCCAACAAAGTAGGCACAACCAAGCAAATCGGGTCACCATCGGCAAAGCTTCGCCAGTTGTAGGAATAATAGATCTTGCTAAACGCGACAAGGTTCATCATTATCAGTGGCTGCAAAACATCTTATAAAATTCACAATCTCGACGATCTGTCACCACTTAAGAAAAGGTTCAGACTAATGGAGGTACAAATCTGGCATGTAATGTGGTTTAGGTCATTTTTAGGATGAGGTAAAATCATAATTTAATGTATATTTGATAACTTATTAGTATAAATGATTGCAATTCATTATTCATTTGCTGGCTGCAAATCATTGTCACATCCTGATACCTTTGATGTAGCTGGGGACTGAAAATTTTAGGGCATGTCAGCATGTGTTCAATTCCTTTTTGATGTGAAGTGAGCCAGTTATAATACACAAATCAAATAATGATATGGTGGCCACAGCGGGAAAGATGAACAATTCGGATTTGTCAAATATGGTTAATGAGGTGGTGGAACACATGGTGGTTTTTCGAATTTGATACGGGCGAGATCTTACTACCTAGACTGTCTTTCAATATATTCAGCATGATTGATTTTCGTCAAACTATTATTGTCATCCTCCTTTTATTTGATAATAAGTTCTGCATGAATCATTTAGAAATATGCTATGTTGGGTTATCAAAGCTGATCATTTTTTTGTTTTATTTCAGTTTCAGTTGCAGTACTTATACTCGAGAAGAGGATAATTTGTGAAAGCTTTGTTTTTTAGGGCTAGATCTTATTTGACAACTACACTTGGTAAGAAATTAATATTGTTGTACAATTAAATATTGTCATTTGAACTATACAATGAAATATTATTTCATTTCATTAGAATTATATAAGGTTTATTACATGCTTTATACTAATGCCTTGGATCTAGGGATCGCCTATAAACTATAGTACATTTTGTTTTATACTTCATAGTTTACTAAGACATTACTGTGGCTAATTTTACAAGTTTTCTTTAATAGGTTTATTTGTTGTTATTTGGATAGTTAATGTAAGATGAATGACGTAATTGTCTTCAAACTAAGTCAAGATGAACTAAAGCAGTTTGAAAAATCATATTATGCAAACCTTGGTTTGAACATGTGGGGAAGTCTTCATTAATTTATGCAAAATTACATGACCTAACGCTCCCATGTGCTAACTGGCCAAAAGCATGATTTTATAGCTATATGTGCAACTGAGTAAAATATGTTAGTCTTTGATGACAACATGTAGACTTATTATTACATACTAGAATTTATGATAATTATCGCATACTTGGATTTAACTTTTGGAAGGACCAATGATGATAACATGAAATCAATGTTACCATTATTTTTTCGTTACTGAAAAGAGCAACAAATAGTTATGAGTTGAACTTTCGGTGGTATAAGATAATTTAAATGGGATTGTAAAGACAAGATGTTTGAAAAAATTTCAGAAATGTAATAAAGGCGATGACAAACCTTATTGGATCTCATAACAATACTTTGAAAAATGTGAGCTTTGCAGGTTATATGCATGTGTACATGAATGACTTCTTTAGATGTAGTTGTGATGTATAAAATTAGTGAATGTATAATTAGTGTCGTATATTTTGATCAAATACATTTTTACAATGATTTAATTGATTTGTACTATAAAATAGTGAATTAAATTTGCAAATTTCTTGGCCAAGCATGAGAATGATGTGTAGGTGAAAGAAATTGGAGCTAAAGCTACTGATTTGATGGCCATTATGAAAGCAAGGATTATGCACCTTCCATAACTATGGCCTAATTTTGTTTTATATGATGCAAAGCACCATTTACTATTGGTTGTAGTCCGTGCATTGAAATATGAAGATTGCGATGGAAAAAAATGCAATAATCAGTTCAGGGTACATAACATGTTCGGTAAGATTTGTCATCAGTTTTATTTTTCAGTGATTATATAGACGAAAGTGAAGTATTAAATAATGGTAGTCAAATAACAAGTTTTTCAGAGCTTGGTTAGACAGGAAGTTCATACCATATTGTTAACGTTATGAATTTTTTTATATTTTTTATTCTTTTAAGTTTTATCCTTCATATAAAATGAAAATAAGACGTTATCATTTTAGTCAGAAAATGAGTATAGACATAAATATTTGAGCAAAGGATGAAACAAAAATAAAAGATTGAGCAATGCATTATTTCTAAATATTCAAATAATAGTTGTGGTGTTTTGTTATGTTAGGAAGAAGCTCGGTCTTTACTTTTTAGTCTTTTGATGGCATTTCAATTAAATGAGAGCTTTCTAAGATTAATAGTAACATGGAGCAGATAGTTTAAAACTACATAAGAAGACTGTTTGAAAATACAGAAGAAGTTGAGCTTCAACCTTTGAATTTAGTATTGTGTAATGGTAAACAAAGTAATTTTACAACTAATCCAAAGTTATTCATGTAAAACAATGATATAAGGAATTATGTTGACCATATTGAACCTTGATATGTGTAAACAATAAGACAAAAACAGCGCCGTACCAAAATGTATAATGGACTCATTTTGTTAGTCCATCTACAACATTTCTTTTATTATTTTTCTCTTACCGAAACTAAAATCATATAGTTTAAACCATGCAGAGATAGGATCATGCTTAGTGAGGGAAACAATGATATTGAGAAGTGAATAACCAATAAGATAAAGCTATATACCGGAGTTTGATGCATTATGTCATATATATTGGTTGTAATATATGTATTGGCTTTATGTGTGTGAGGGGATCTACTGTTCGAAGATAAAATAAATTGGTGATACAATATATTTGAACCATAATCTTATTGGGTTTACGCATGGATTTGAAATCAGAAGATAATCTAATGATTGAAATTCATTGTTTCACCAATAGTGTCACTGTTCCGTGTTTATTGGAAACAAACTATTTTTGTTAAAGACGATTTACATTATTAAGGTATAAAGCCAATAGAGAGAAAATGTATCTTACTTTCTTTTGCGATTGCTTGGATATGCTAATTATGTTTTAGAAATGTAAAATTAATCTGTAGATTTGCAAGAATTTTCCACATGTTTGATGTTAGTTCTAAGAAGTTGCAACAGAAATATATTTTTAACACCTCACGTTCATCTACAAAACTTCTCCAATACATAACATTTCAAAAAATGGTGACCTTATCAAATCTGATCGTTAATATAAGTCATTCTCTCAACCCACATCACAACAATCTCTATTTCATGTTTATATTATCATATCGGCAATGTTCTTACTGTCGCATCACAAGTTGTTAATTAGAGAATTTCGACCATAATGTTTTGTTGAAACCAATTTAAGTAGCAATACTTTGTGAGGCAATCGCCATTAGACGGTCTCTTATCATTCATCAAAAAATATAGTACTACATCATCTCAAACACAACATTCTCAGAGATAAAACATTTATATAGCCACAGTAATAGCTCAAGAACATGAGCAATGTACTGCCACAAAATACAGATTTTTAAATAGTAGTTGCGTTTCAAACATATAACCATTCTTCAGTCACGTCAACATATCTCACCAACACAACATACAACAAGCCTCATCAAAGTTGCACTGTTCAACCATAGCAGGAGAAAAAATATCAGATGAAATACCATTAATAGCACTGAATATAGTCAAAGCACACAACCAACATCACGGTCTGAGAAAATCCCCTAAATCAGCTCAGCATTAGTTTGGGTGATTCCATTTTTGGTAGCACTCAGGCACACAGTTTAAAACTTCAAAGCAATCACTAATCTTATCGATGCATATCCGGTATCATTGACTTTACCTTTTGGTCAAGCAGCAACATCCACCACATCAGATGATATCACACTATATCTAGGTAACAAATTTGATTCCTCCAGTATCAGCCTCTCAAGCACCAAATGAAGAGCAGCTTCTCAGGTCGTTGCCACGTGAGTATTCAAGGATGAAGAACTGCAATGGCAAGAGTGATCATAGAGACAAAATATCTGATATCTGATAGCTGGGTGGCTTGACATCTTATAATTGCAACTCTTAAAATAAAGAATTTCATGATGGTGACCATATTGAATATTTGCATGAATGATCACTTTAGGTTAGAAGAGTAATACAAACAACTGGATTACTGCCTTCAAAACTGAGCGGTTAGTTTAGCTCATTTAAAACTTTTGATCTTTGTTTTATCAATTTTTTTAACCAAAAAGATATAGACGGCAGAGTTAAAAAAATTGTTTGAAACTAGTGTTGAGTTTAATATACCTGTGTACGTACTATATTGCACTAAAAAGTCAATGCATGTTATTCTTTGCACACGTCCAAAGGACGTGCCATACATACTGGTAATAATAATAACAACAACAACAACAACAACAACAACAACAACAACAATAATAATAAAATCATTATTCCTAATGTCAAAAGGTGAATTACAGTTATAAATACTAGTTTGGGTCCGTGCTTCGCACACGGGCTGTTTGTGTTATTGCATACGTTGATATTTTGTTTGAGTACAAATATGTAAACGGAAAGCAATAACATTTTTGAAATTTCAAAAAGACATCGAATAAATTAGTTCTAACGAATTTTCTTTATTAGTAGTAAACATGAAGGTCAGAATAATGCAACTAGTCCATTCTTCAAGTCAAGCCGAGCGGTTGATCGAAAACACCAATGTTGATATTGATGGGTACATAGGTCAAAATGTGATTGCATAGACACGGCATCTAAATCCATTTGTACACAGATCCAAATATGTGATTTCAGGTATTAATAGTAGCATAATCTTACTACAAGTATTAGATTAAATAGTTGTATAAATTCTCTTATGAATACAGAGACATGATGCTAAATCCTTTAAAACGTAGATCAGCCTGTGATAATCTGATGTCAATTTCACAATTTTCGAAGTAAATATATTGTAGTTTTTTCCATCTTTAGGTCATATTTTCATGTACAACCATACAAAATATAAATTTATGAATCCTTAATTCCTTACCCTTTGTAAATATTCTATGCTTATTTTAGCTCTCATTTGTCCGGGACAATGATACGACTAGCTTATGTCAACTTGATCTAAGGTTAACTAGCGCTAACAGGATTTACTGTACCTTGAAGTGAAACGCAGATCATAAAAAAATGTGTTGTATGTTGATTCTGAAGAACTAACGATCACATTCTTTTATTCTTCTGTTGTCAGAGTATCATACCAAACAATTTATATCTGGTTTATTCTTTGATTTTGAAGTTAATAATTGCCAGTTACTTCAGTTTCATGGTCGGCTGACCTAAAGGATGCCAAGAAAGTGAGTGAAATTATGCTAAATGTAAGTTTTTTAAACGAGAAAAAAGATACAGGTCCTTGCCTTTTATGTTATTGTAACAAATGTTTCTGGAGAAACGATTTTATAAATTAGATCTTCATTTTTGAAACAAGAGAAAATGCAAAATAAGTTGCATTTTTGTGACATAAAATGCCAGAGAATTTGCAGTTTTAAGAAGAAAAAAAATATAAAATTATATAAAATTTGATAGTGGTAAAAGCTACAGTTATTTACTGAAATTATACTTAAATAACATTCATTATTATTCATGAAAAAAAATTTGATTTTTCAAATTTTGACAAACTTTCTAAAAACGCAAGTTAACTTGCACTTTCTGTCAGAAAACTGCAAGCTAATTTAAGGTTTTTTTTTATTGAGAAAAATATGAATTTATTTGCATATTCATTGCTACGACGTTTTTTCTTATTACAATATCAAAAATGGTGTGGATTAAAGAAAGTGAGTGCCCTACGTCGTTACCTTTTTAAGTAGAACGTTATTTTACCTGCGTTGTCATATGTGTCGTCCATGTACGTGCAGATGTACATCATTATTCATTTGACTGGCAACATACCACACCTAACCCACTCGACCAACCGCTTATTACTGTTGAAGAGCTAAACGATGAAAGATGTCTTCCTCATTTGACTTTCCGAAACAACAAATTTTATCTTGACACTCTGTTGGACTCTTTCCCGAGTTGTAAAATTGCTGTTGTAAAAGAAAACAAGAATCGGTAGCAAAGTTGGACGCAGACTATTAATTTTGGAACCACTATAACTTCTATTTGTTCTTCCTCATTTTAAATTCTTTATTTCTATAACTATGGCCTATTAATCGATTGGCTGTTTGTTCCACGTTTGGAGCAAATATTTTGGCTCTTTCACCGAGAACTTGATGTTTTCACTTAGCGATCTAACTTGAAACTTTGGATTTGAGCTATCCACAAGTTATAACTAGAATGTTGATATTGCAAGGTCCTTGATTGCTTGGCTTTGCAAAATAATAATAATAATAATAATAATAATAATAATAATAATTATATATTCTACCATTGGATCTAAAAGAGTTATGGCACCCACGAATGCTAAGGTGAAACGACCCAGCGGAGCTTATAACACATCGAGTATAACAACACAGCGGAAGAAAAAGAAATGAATATCATTTACAACTACAATGATACAATATCCAAATGATACAACAATGATCGATATGATACAAGAATATCAGAGACAATAAATAACAGCGGAAAACGAATAGCCAAGAGATAACTCCAATCCAATGCTCCAATGCTAAACTCCAAAGCACAAGCTCGAACCACCATCAAGTTGCACAAAGATTAGCAAGTCTGGTCCGTGAATCCAAAGACTCCAATATCCAAAGAGAAAGCTAAAAACTACCAAAACAATATCTATATCTACTATCTGAAAAAGCCAACTCTAGACTACCCGTGTGGAAAATTGTGGGCACCCAGAATTTAGAAAAGGAACAATAAACTCCAGGTCAGTCAAGTGACTGATATGAGCAAACAAAAACATTTTTATCTTTAAAAACAAACAGCAAAGAATTTTAAAACATCGTAATCCACAATGCTTTTGGAAAATGAAACTACCATAAAGCCTCCCGGCACACACACAATGCAATCGCACACATGTGGGAGATTTCTCCTTATGATAGTCAAACATGCTTACTATGCAAAATCCTTTTTGATATTATTATTATTATAGCATAGTGGAAAACATTTTGAAAGTATAATTTTAATCATAGCCAGCATAGGTACCATTATATTATGTCTGCTATAGCTACCTCCTGAGGAGGCAGGTTATACAATTGCAATCGTAAAGGGCTCGTATTATTTCTTTGGATTTCCAACAAATGGTCAGGCCAATGAACTTTCCATTACCATATGGGTACGCCTCTGGTGGGAAGCCCCGAGAACCTAACCGGATCTCTGCCAACACAAGGCCGAATTACCTGTGTAACTAGGTAACTACTGACACGAGTATTCCATCCCCTGGTCGTAACCAACCTTTATCCCGGGATTCACCAACAACCACAAAATAATAAATTTGCAGCAATCACATAGGTTAAGTATCTGAGCTCCATACCATGATACCACCTCTATCCAGAAGGAAATGAACATACCCTCAGTGGGCGCTACCTCCAAATAACCTTACTGCATTCTTCCTGTTTCGACCATTCCGGGTTGTGAAGTTCGACGAAGTCTCGTCCACAAAGCTACGCTTTCCACAAAAGCCATGCTTTGATCAACAAATGATCAGCAGCACTTCGCATGCCACATTACCAAATTGGGAACGTATCACTAGTAACAATTAACTACATAACCTCTGAGCTCGTACGTCTCAGAGAAGGGTGTTAAGCTAAGAGAATTAATCTCTGCCACCAAACAGAAATGTATTTGATAGAAACCGGTTTTATATCTCAAAGTGTAATGTTAGACACACATCCATACAAGTCTGTTTCGGGTTCGAACATAACCGAAGGCACTTCCGAAGAAGCCCTTGCAATCCTGGAATTCACAATCCCGATCGGACTTCCCATCACTTAGGGAGTCTCTATACCGTAGCTACTCGATGCAGAGACAATCGATAGGTCATTCTATCGTTCTCGCAAATACACGGTCTTCAGCACTGGTCTTCAAATGCAATCCATAACGACGTATTATTATTCGGAATGAGTTATATAACACAAGGTCCTCTCCCGGCTAAACCGAATAATGAGCACAATATTTTAAAAAACATATGGATAATGGGATCTCAGTTAAATCACAGCTTAAAGCCAAAACCTTTCATTTAAATGGTTAAAACAAATTACCATTCCCAATCTTTTAAAAAAAAAGATTCATTTTAAAACCTCTATCAAGGTTCACCAATCTTTTACAAAGATTCATTCATAGCTTTTCAAAACAATTCCCATTTCAATCTTTTATATATAAAAGATACACCATTTAAAAATCTTCTTCAATTTGAAACTAGGATTCAACTACCTTTCATAAAGATTCAATTATAGCTTTCAAAGCCATTCTATTTCAAATTGAAAATCTTTTCATCATAATGTGGAAATTCTTTCCTTATATAAAAGCTATTATTATTTGAAACCACTTGTTTTCGTTTTCGGAAAACCTGATTATATTTGCACGAGTTAAGGACTTTCAAATCTAAACTTGGGTTAAATTCAAATTCTCCAAATCATACCTTTTTAAAATGTTTTAAAAAAACCATATAAACACATTTATAGCTTGTATAACCTTTTTACATCAAAAATACAAGATATAGAATTCAATTTTTGATATTGAATTCAAATTTAAATCAAATATTTAAATTTCAAATCTTTATTAAGTTATTCACAATAACTTTCATTTTTGAAAACACCCTTTTCAAAAGTGTTTCACTTTTTAACCCAATTTCATTTCTAAAACCGTTTGGATTCAAAATTAAATTTTTTAAAAACTATTTTGAATTAAATTCAAATATTTGTGACTTAACCGATTTCCTCGTGAAATCCACATTTGTGTGTGTAAAAGTGTGGTCCAGGGGTTTTACTCAATAGTGCACAACATAAATCATCACAGATATAACAATATCAATAAGCGATATAACTCATAACGCTTATCTTCATTCACAGATCACAGATGAAATAAATTTATCAATCACAAAGATTCATCATTACAATTCGATGTGGGTTTCAGATAACCAACTGGAATCCGACTCCCTGTCGCATCGAATTTCAAATGTCGTTTAACGGGTCAAGGGCTTTTCATATCTACATAGAACAATCCCAAATATTACATATCAGCACAAAGCAATTCTTATCTCATAGCATTACAATTACATATCAAATATATCAATCCATCATACAATATTTAATAACATTCAACAACTTTGACTGAGGTGAATAAAACTTGTGGTTTTGAAATTTATTGCCCACATGATTACCTTCATTAGTAATCTTTAAATCAATGATTAATTATCATTAACTAAAATTGATTAAGTCTTAATCACTTTATTAATTAATTATTTCTTTAATTAATTATCTTAATTAATTAACCCTTAATTTTAACTAATTAAACATTAACAAATTATTCCCTAACTAATTACTTTAAATAATAAACCCTTAATTGCTGATAAATTAAATCTTAATTATAATTAATTGTCCTTAATTGATTAATTAATAGATTTATTATTCCTTAATTAATTACTCCTTAATTAATAATGGTTTCTTAATCACTTTAAGTTAATTAACCTTTAATTAATTATTCTTGATTTAATTACCTTGATTAATTAACCATATTTCTTAATTATTCTTTAAAGTAATTAATCCTTAATATTGATAAATCAATATTTAATCTTTAATTATCTTCCCTTAATTACTTTGACTAAGTAATTATTATTTTTATTTAATCATTCATTAATTACTTGATTTATTAACTCGAATTTTTAGTCAATTTACTTTAATTACTTACATTAAGTAATTCACTTCAAATAATAATTATTTCCCCTTAACCAATATGTTAACGCAACTTTGAAAATTAATTCAACCATTTTAAAACATCCCTTTTTAATAATTATTTCTTTATACATTATTAAGAAGATACCCTTCAAATAAAAATCAATTTATTTGAACCATTTAGATTTAGGTTAATTAAAATAATTATTTAAAAACCCTCCTTACCTATTTTAAAACATAGAAAACGTTTAAATATTGAAAATAATTTTAGTTTAACAAGTTTTATTTTCAGAATTTCCTTAAATTTCAAACAGTTTGGCATGCGGACTCGAGACTTACTTCGAGTCGAACCTGAGCAAAATGCTCTATCTCTTCGGGTTTCCCCAAAAATTAACCCAAGCAAAAAAAAAATTCCTTAAAATTTTCTATGTATTTTTCCTACGCAACCAACATACTGACCCGGGCCTTTCTTCGAGTCGAACTCAAATCAGCACGAATGAAATCCCGAGCTACCCACATTCCATCCCGAGCTCATCTTCGATCCTACAACCTTCTTCCCTAATTTTTTTGCAGCCCCACCAACCCAAACGTGCACATACACGTGCACAACAGCTCCGGCCACCATCAGTCATCACCACAACCTTCACCAAGTCGCCGATCACCTCCTCAGATGAACCGACCCCACCGATTGCCGATAACTACGTCAAATTGAAATCGAGCCTACCCAACAAAAACTGGAACTAAACCTAATTGAAGAAAATCACCTTAAACTGCTTCGCCACAACACCACCCTGCGCCAGAGCCCTCGCCACTTCGACCACAACTGCTCCACGATATGCTACGACGATCCCCCCGGTACGATCGGCTATTAATCATTAACAACATCGAAATTACTTTCCAAACCTCATCGACAGTATCAGGGTACAAAACCCTAAATTGACTTCGTCCCCCAAATTCACGCAATAGAAATTTTTTCTAACATTTTTTCCGACTTTGTAAACCATTAAGCTAACTTCAAAACCAATTTCAACGTCCAAGATTTGTTTAATCATCAGGAATTGACAAAAAAGCAATTTTTGTTCATCTCGAAACTGCACCTTAAACACATAACTAAATATCATCATACTTGTGTTAAAAATCCTATCTTCTAATGCCAGTTCATATTATGTAATTGAATACTAAATCGTGACATTCCAATTCATTCAAAATTTGAATTTTCTCTGTAAAAACCCAATTTTTACATACTTTATATTCTTATTCTTCTTGAAACTATTTTAAATTATAATTCATACTTAAACTCACCTATTTTGTTTTGAAACCCAAACCTAATAATGATTAGAAAAGAAGAGATTGAATTTCTTAAGGGTTTCTACCTTGTGACTCAAAAGGCAGGGAAGCATAAAGAATTCAACACAGTCATATGAATATATACATATGCAGAGCTTTATTCCTACAAATAACTATATATTTATACAAAGATTAAATAATACATGAGTATTATAGGATTTTTTACTCGCAGATTCACAGCATTGGGTAACCAAAATTGGTTTTTAAAAAAAATTGAAGCCGCTCACCTGATAAATAAAGACAGAGGCCTGGAAATTTAAATTTTGTTCAGGACTTGATTTCCCCCGTTGATTTGCATCCTAAGAGTTGAAGTATTCTGAATCCAGACTGAGTTGAATTAGCTTAAATCTTTGTACAATCCTTACTTTGCCTTGAGCTACAGGTTGCTTTGATTTTTATTTTGATTTCTTTCCAGATTTGAAAACTGCTTGTTACTTTTAATTTCCAGGTTAAGTTTGAACTGCTCTGGTTTTCATTTTCTGGTACAAGCTTCAAGTTTTGATTTTTTCTTTTCTTTTCTTCCTGATTTGTTTCTATTTTTTCTTTTTTCTCCTGCCCTAAATCTGAAGATGATCATGATGTTGAACTTGTTTTAATCTTCTAGTTTCCCAGATTTTGACTTTGCTACTTGATTTCCAAATTATCATTTCCAGGCTTGTACCGATTTGAATTCTAAGTAATCTGCACTTGCTTTGGATTTGAAACTGTTTTGAATTTCTTTTTGTTTTCAGATCTGGTTCTACTTTCTTTGAGATTGGTTTTGATTTCTTGTGAATTTTCTTTTCAGGTTTTTGGTTTTGTTTTCCAGTTTGAAGCTTTGTTTCTGGTTTTCAAATTTTTGAAAGAAAATGGGTCTGATCTCTTTCTAATTTTTATTATGTATTTCTAATTTGAATTAAAAGAAAATTTTAACTTGCCATTTGTTATTGCAAGTGATCTCAAGCTTACATTTGTCTAAAACAAAGAAAATTATGTTTTTATATGATTTACATTTGTTTAATTTTCATAACAAGATGCTTACACTTGTTTATTGTATAAGGAAAAATCTTCACACTTGTTAAATTTCCTTGTTAAGACGATTACACATGTTAAACAAATTCAAATTATGTTTTAAACCCTTATTCTAGTTTATTTTATAAATTTTTTTTAACCCTTGTTCCAATTTTACTTACAAATCCATGTATGTATATTATAAATTTCAATTACTTATACTTATATATCTTTATGTCAAAGCTTGAATATTTATGTACATATAAAACTAACTATTTTATTAAATCTTGTTTATATCTTACAACCCAATTCTAATTCACGTGCATATAAATTTTCAAAACATATATATGTTATATATTTGAAAACAAATCTCTATTAATTTTAAAAGATAGAGTTTTTCTTTTAAACCCAATTTTATTTAAAAACATTTATTTTCTTTTGAATTACAAAACATTCCTTTTTATATTTGCACTCATACATTATATTTTATACTTTTATAATTTTAAAACAATGATTTGAAATCAAATTGTTCGTTATTAACAAATATCTACATGTATATACTAGTTCCTTAAAACATACCATTTAATAAATTAAATATTTATAAAATACTTATACTTGAATTTTATAAATCAAATTCCTAACTAAAATCCATTTATACTAACAAAGATATATCTTATTTAATCTTAGAAAATCCAAATACAATTTTTTTTTAAAATATTAAAATTCGAATCTCAATTTCGAATTCTACTTTTATTCCATATTTTTGTTAAATTAATTCCCAATTAATTCACAATCTAACCAAATTAAACCAAAATTTTATATTAATTTCCATTTTAATTTTAAAATTTTATTCAACTATAAAATTAGACTTGGCTAAAATTTCAGGAATGTTACATAAGAAAAACTCAACATTCTCAAGACCAACAATTATGCTGAAAACGAAGGTTCTCAACACAAAGAAGAAACAAATCAACTCATTACTTGTGAAATTCCAAGTGCGCCGAAGATGATGACTAAGGTGGATTTGGGCTGAATGATGATCGAAATGAACAGAAGAATGTTAGAGAGCCTAAAATGCTCTCCTGAAGCAGATGGAGAGCCTTACTTTGATGAGTCAGCTACCTCAGAGACGAAAGAAGAGTCAAAGAGAATCATCATCTTCTAACTCAGAAGAAGAAAGTTTTTCTTCATTGGATAGAAATCAATGAAACAGAAAGTAAAAGATGAAAAGGGGAGAAGCTAGGACATCAAAAATGGATTGGGTAAAGCCCCAGCTACGAAATTACAACTCGACACAAAGTCGCCACAACTCGGTGCCAAGATGAGGACACAAGTTGTAATTGATGGGTTGGATAGTGAACTAAAAGAGGGGGTTGGTGTTGATGTTGAACAAGTTACCGGTGGCCAGAGTACTGATATTCAAACAAATGCCACCGAACCATCAAATAGGTAATGTTGACACTTAAGTGTTAGACAAACAATTTTCCTAGAAACAAGGGAAGCCAGATAGCATGAAACTATCTGAAAGTGTTTGCAGAGCTAAACATTGGGCAGTCCCCGATGGTCGTTGTCCAATCAATCCAACTAATGCGGTGGATATAGCTCAAATAGTGAGAAAGCTAGTGAAGGAAAACTAGTATAGAAGTAATGATGAATGGGGCTTGGGGCTCAACAAAGCCCATTCACTGATGATATCTTGCAGGAAGGTTATCTATTGAAGTTTGTTATGCCTAAAATGTAATCATATTGTGGGACCACTTACCCTAGACATCATCTGTTGAAGTATGAATAACATATGGATGGTGCTCGAGTGGCAAACATGGCAAGGTGTCGTTGTTTTCCCATATTTTTGAGTGGAGTAGTTATGATGTGGTTTACTCAACTCATGTCGAGATCAATATCTTCTTTCGATCGACTAGGAATAAATTTTATAGAACATTTTAGAATCAATCAAAGGATGTAATGTTCTTATCAGGCATCTATCAAGGTCCCAAAGAGACTCTGAATCGATTTTTGATTCAATCTAATAATAATATGACAAAGGTAAATAGTTCGAAGGAGGATATTATGTTGATGGCATTGTTCTGGAGGATACATCTAGATATGGATTTTAGTAAATAGCTAAGGATGAAACAATATGGAGGAATTCTATCGAAATACCAACTAGTTTCTACGCTTGGAAGAGGTAGATTTGGTCACCGAAAATGCGGTGGTACGCCATTGAGTGAAGCTGTACAGAGAAATGTTGCTTATAAAGGAAACTGGTGAGAGAGCTAGGAATGTTGCAGTTAATGTAGGAAGTAACAAAAACATTCATAAGAAAAGGATTTAGGGAACTTGTGGAAAGAAGCTGGATTTCAAGAAGCATTCAACATATCTAAATCCTGAATATTATACCCCTTTGAACAACACCGTCGAGAATACTTACCTTGCTACACTAAGAACTAAAAATTGTAGGAACCGCCTTTGAGGGAGTCAACTGAAGGAGAAAAACTCTCAGGAATGTATTATCGCTCCAATGAGATACATGGACCCAATAACGGTGAATGCTGACATTTAAGGGGCATAATCGAGGATTTGATGAGAAAAAAGAAGTTGCAACAATGTCTAAAAGACCCGTAGGTTGATGCACAAATAAACAATTGATATCAAGGGAAAATGGCCCAAATGAACCAAGATGGGCCTACTGGTTATGGACCTAGGCGGCATGAAAAGAGAACTGTAATCAACACTATCACTTGTGTACTTCATCCAATTAAGAAAAGCTAGAATGGTATGGAAAGGTAAGAAAGTTCTTTGAAGCATGTTGTGCAGGAGAGTTGTTTTGCAGTGGAAAGTAGAGCTCTAGAAAAACAACAGAAAATGATGACTGATGATATTTTTTTGGAAGTGAAGATGCAGAAAGGGTGTAAGCACTGATGCTGACCATTTAGTGATTACAGTCATGTTTGGGCTGATTACCATGTACAAAATTCTCATTGATTATGGAAGCTCAGTAAATATCATGTTCAAGAAAAACATTTGATCAGACGAGCATGAGTGGGAGGGGCTTGAAGCCATGTCAATCCCATATCTAGGGATTTATAGGAGAGGCTATAGAGCATGGTAGTTGTAGTGATTTATCGATGGAACGTAGTGACGAAGACTGCAAGATGGTGTGAATGATGACTTTCATTATGATTAATACGTTCTCAACTTATAATGCATTCTTAGCCTGACCAACCCTTGCTAGTTTTGAATAGCTCTTGTCCTATAGTGCTTAATTCTGAAGTTCCCCACTATATATAAGGTAGGGATTATCTACGAAGACCAGAGTACTAGTCGTGAGTGTTACGTTTTAGAGCTTAAAGAGGCGAAGTGACGTAAGAAGGTAAAAGGTGTAGAGAACCAGTAGATGCATATCAACCACTACCAAATCCAGGGTTCGGATGACATAGTAAATTTCGCAATCGAGGGAAGTGGCAGAGGATGCGAGGGCAGCCCCGATAGAGCTGATGATTAATATGTCGATTGATGAGGATAACACCACTCGGGTTCTAAAGATCGGATCCCAGCTTGACGTGTAGATGAAGAAGGAGTTGATAAGATTTATTTAGCAAAAATTGGATGTGTTTACCTTAAGACATTCCAATATATGTGGAACATCACCATGATAATGTGTCATACATTGAATGTAGACCGATGATGCCCTCTCGTGAAGCCGAAGAGGCATGGCTAGGATTTGAGTGATCTGCTACATTGATGGAAGAAGTGGATAAGCTGAAGATGATAGTTATATCCATGATTCTATATACCTAGAATGGGTATCGAATCCTGTGTTGCTAAAGAAGCCAAATGGAAAATGGTGTACATGCACCATTCGTTAAAATCTGAATAAAGCATGCCCAAAGGATAGTTTTCGGCTGTCCAGGATCGACAAGCTTATGTAAGGAATAACTAGGCATGAAGTGTTATCCTTTATGGATGCATGTTCCAACTACAATCAAATAGCAGTGCACATTTCAAATCAAGAGCACACTAGTTTCACTATTGGTTTGAGATTGTACTATTATAGTGTGATGTCGTTCAGTGTGATGAATGATGAAGCTACCCACCAACAATTGGTAAACTCAATGTTCAAAGATCATATTGGACGAATTATTGAGGTTTATGTGGACGTTGCTTGTAAAGTTACAACGACTGATGAACCACATGCATGACTTCTCAGAGACGTTTAATGTGCTTTGAAAGTATGGGATGAAGCTCAACCTGCTAAAATGCTCTTTTGAAGTCGTATCAGGAATGTGCTTAGGCTCTATAGAAAACTCAAAGGGCCTAAAGGATAATGGAGAGCAGATTAAACCATCATGTTGATGCCTTTAGATTTAGGAGGGAAATATAAAGCTTAAACGAAAATATCGTCGCACTGAGTCGATTTATTTCAAAGACAATATATAAATGTATTCCGGTCTTCGATGTCCTTAAGGAAGTGAAAGGGAAGTTTGTCTGGATGGAAGAATGTCATACGCTTTCCAGGAGTTACTTGATTACATGGAGAGACCAACAATCTTGTCAAAGCCTTTGAAAGGAGAGGACTTATATGTTTACTTGGCGGTGTTTGCTCACGCGCTGAGTGCAATTTTCATATGTGAGAAGTCCAACATTCAAAGGCCTATATAATACATTAGTAACCACCTCATTGGGGCAAAGAAGAATTATAAAAAATTAGAGAACCTAGCTCATTGCTTGTTAATCACTTTAATGAAGTTGCAGCAATACTTCCAAGCACACCCGATAAATGTACTGACTTATCAGCCTTTAAGGCAAGTGTTACATCGACCCAATACATTGGAAAGATTATTGAAGCGGAAGTTTGAACTAAACTAGTACGATTAATCTACCATCCTAGAATATCAATATGAGGATAGGAATTTGCTGATTTCAATCCCGTGTTCACCATTCAGGATGGAGAAGCAAAGGAAGATGTGGTTCAACTTGCTTAATAGAGGTTATATATAGATGGAGCGCCTAATGAGCATAATTCCAGTGCAGGAGTATCTTGGAACCTCAGAAGAAGGAACGATATGCTATGCCTTGAAGCTAGAGTTCCCAACAACAAATAAAGAAGCTGAATATAAAGCATTGATCTGGGACTAATGATAATGAAAAAATTGGGAGTCAAAACATTGCATATGTTCAGAGACTCCCAGTTGGTGGTCAGTCAAGTGAAGAAGGAATATCAAGCTAAGGAAGAGAGACTTTCCCTGCGATGACCGCTCTACACCATCAGCACCTAGTATACCTGTATAGTGCACTAGTGCTGTAGCCCGACCGATGTAAGACAATTGTCAAGAGTTAAAAATAAACAAAACATCATAGAACATATCGTATATCTCACAACGCATCGAATAAAATATAATAGTTATCACATATATAAAATAGCAGAGACCATAATAATTTGGTGAACCACGATCAGAGCACAAATCCACTTAGTTATACAACATAGTAGTAGAGTGTATATAAAGAAGAAATAAACTCAAATAGGTCGTCGCGTAATATTAAAGAAAACATAATCTCGGATAGATAGTGTTGTACAGTGGAATACGCATGGTAAGCCCAAATATAGTACGAGAAAGCTCCATCATGCTCATCCTCTGCACATCCACCATGAGTTACCTATGCCCCCTATCTATTCTAATAATTTAGGCGTACCCAAGATAATAAGAAGCAAAGCATAAAACATCGAGTAAGATTGTTATCTTATGTGAGCGACAAATGAATCTCAAAATACTATACACGTCGATATAGTTAGGAACAAGGTATAAAAATCGTATTTGACCTGTCACTGCATCTAAAGAATTAGCATATAATATGCATACTATGCTAGTACATTAACATCATAAAGCATAGGACATCCTAGCATATATCGACATCCAGACATCGGTCTCCTAGAGACCTACGTCATGTAATGTCCCTAGAGGACAGGTAACTAATAAAGTAACCATAAAAACCATAGCATCCATCAAACAATCCTAAACTATCAAATATCACTGAATATGCTTGGATATAACACAAATCGTACGACACGTCCATAAGCCAGAGACTCGATCAAATCTTGGCTCCATGGTACTCAGTCCATGTCACTTCTTAAGGTCGTGAAATAGACCCACAATCATCAGGTCTAGGGTAATCCACAGTCATATCATCTAGACACCGTCATAATTCAGGTGGGCGGCCCAATGTACCTAGGCCTGTAAATGGATACTTTCGGGTACGGATAATGCTATATCTGTATCTGTATCCGAAATCATTTTCAGATATCGAATATCCATATCCGCGGATGCGGACGGATATCAGATATTTATTGGATATTCTTTGATCAGTTCACAATTGATAAATCTAAATAAATAAATAAATAAATTGATTTATTATGAATTCATTTTTCTACTAAATATATAGAAATAATAAATACACTAAGAAAAATAATTTTAAGCAATAAAAATTGATTTTTAGGTACATATTAATTTTTTTACCAGGATATAATAGTAAACGACAATCATTTTATGTACTAAAATACATAAAAAATAACTATAATCTTGATAAAACCGAACTGGTAATTATCGAATACGGATATGGCCATATCCATATCCGTTTTTGAATATCGTTTAATTTTTCATATTTCGGATACAGACGAATTAAAGATTTTTCGGGTACTCATTGACAGCCCTATATGTACCCCCTTTACATGAGCATACATGAAACCCCCTCTACATGAACAGACTTGAGCATAGATAACTATTAATACAAATCCAAAGTTAGGCCTTGGGATTAGCCACTAAACCTCTATAATTACCCATTAATCTGCCTATCAATAAACAAAATTTAAAATGGCCATATCTCCTAAAAAGTAAGTTTGTATTCCTATTGTGACCACTCTATAGAAAGAGAAACTACAAGGCTGATCTAATGAAAGTGATTTTAGACCCCAATTCTGCACCTATCAAAACTTACAGGTTTGCTAATAATTTCTGGGTCTAAACTATTCGGTAAAAATTCTAAAGGTAGAAAATGTTCCCAATAGTCATTTCCCAAAGTTTTAGAGCAGTACAACCTTATACGAATTAAATAATAATATTTTACGATCCTTCAATACATAAAATACGGGTCATTATGATCTTCGACCCTTTAGTAATTTTACTATTGAAATCCTTAAACAATCAAAGAATAGTCTGCCATAGTTACCCTGCATGCCTAACAACCATACGCTACCATCAAACATATTGACCAGACAGTCAATAATATAGTTGACAATCAATAATATAATTGAACATATCCTAGCACGCAAGATGCTAAACTATCCTATATGATATAAAAGTGAAAGAAAATACAATAAATAGTATGCCTTACCATGCAAAGAGCTTTAGATATATATAGCCCTTATGCTCTTTTTGGCTTCCCACATGCAATCGCCTTTGCTTTCGCCCCCATTGAACCTTCAATAACTCCATCATCTTTCTCCTTAGTTGTTTCGTATTATATCTGATAATTTAAATCGGCCTACAAGGTCTCGAAAGTTCTGATTCAATCTCGATATCATCCAGTTGATTCAGTGCAATTGTCATATTTGAGTCATACACAATTTTCACAATTAAGCGACATGGAATACGTAGTGTACACCCGCCATCTTCTGAGGTAAGTCAACCCTATATGCTAGGTTCCCAATCCTCTCTACTATCGAAAAAGGACGTAACTATCATGATGCCAACTTCCCCTTGCTACCGAATCAAATAACATTCTTCAATCAAGAAATCTTCATGAACCTCATATCGTCGATAGAGAACTCTAAATCTCTATGTCTGTTATTAGCATAGCTCTTCTACCTATCCTTAGCAGCTTTCAAACATTTCTTAATGATCTCGATCGGCTTTGAGGTCCCTCTAATCATCTCTTGCCCAAGTATCAGTTTTCGCCAGCTTCCCATAAACATGATGGAGAATTACACGGTCAGCTATATAATTCTTCATACGGTGCCATACAAATAGTGGACTAACAGATATAGTTGTATGTGGACTCCACCAAATGCAAATGATCATCCCACGAGCCTTCGAAGTCAATTATTCAACGCAAAAGATCCTCTAGTATATAATACACTATTTCGGTTTACCTATCAGTTTGCGGGTGATAAGCTATATTGAGATGCAGCTTGGTCCGCAACACTTTTTGTAAGCTTTTGCAAAATCTACTAGTGAATAAAGGGTCTCAGTCACTCATAATGCTAACCATGGAATCACACCACCCATTTCACATATAACTCGACCAATTTGGATGTCGTTCTATCAGACCTAACGATAAGAATCAAGCATTTTTCATTAATCTATCAACTATAACCCAAATGTTATTGTACCCTGCTCTAATCCTCAGCAATCGATCAATAAAATCCATTGAAACTTGCTCCCACTTTCACTAGTAAACTTCTAGTGATTTCATTAATCCACTTGGCTTTTCTACTTTGCCTTCACTAACTAGTAGTTCATACACTTCAAGATGAATGTCTCGACATCCTTTTTCATCCCTTCTCAATAATTTATCTGCTTCTTATCAGGGTACATCTTATTACCGCTGGGATGTATAGTCAATATAGAGTGATGACACTCTCATGACACCTCATCTCGCGATCCATCAATGTCTGAAATAAACACATATATTTCCATGAAAAAGTTAGGCATTTTCTCAGGTTGAAGTCCTGGGAATTTTCAAGTATAGGAAAAGTAGAGAATGTTGGAGTCAAGGAAGAATACGGAGCTTACCAAGCTAAGGTGAGTGAATTCCACTCACAAATTTTTGTTTCAATGCATTATATTTTGTGTATGCCTCTACTTGATTTTTGTAAATTATTATTTTCCTTGTTCTATGCTTACTGTTAAACCTTGAATACTCCCATTCACTTCAAGAAAAAAACCTATTACATTGCATTGTGATAATATGATGCTATTGTATGAATTTGGATGGTTAAATTGTTGTTTGCATGTGCACAAAAATTGGGTTCAACTGAGGGATGAGTCAGTGGAACCAATAATGACTGGAGGAGGCAAGCCTAGAGTTACTACACACTCCAGTGGTTGCCCCCTTCCTACGAGCAGTCAACCGCTAATGTGAGGGTGTAGACTAGTGGCAGTCGACCCTTGGAGCTTGTAGCTCCAGGATTTATTTGATGGATTTAAATATAAATATATGTGTGTGTGTTATAATTTTGAAATATAATAAAATATAGTTTCAAAAATAGAAGAATGATGAATTGTAAATATAAAATTACTTTTTGATAAAGTTTCATTTAAATTTTTTTATTATTTAAATTATATATTGATTATTTAAAGAAAACTAGGTTTTTGATTCTTAATAAATCTATAAAAATCCTATATAATTCTAAAAAAATAATATAAAATGGTTTCTAATTATTATTTTTTAATTTTCAACGTATACTTTATGAATTTTGAATATAAAGTTTCGAAAATATATTTCATGGATTTGGAATAAAGAAATTGATTTGGGGATCATAAATTTAATAAAAAATCATATTCAAATATAGAAAATTATGAAATAATTTTATGAGTGATATTTGATTTTGCAATCTATTTTTAAGGTTTTAAAGCATAAAAATGAGTTTTCAAAAATTATTTGTGAATATTATGTTATTATTTAAATATAAATGGTTGAGAAATTAGTATTTTAACTATTTAAAATCTATAATAGCTTTTATTAATAATAGATATGATTTTATAAATAAATATTTCTTTGTCTCCTTCAAAATAAAAATATATAATGTTAGTACTAATTCTACGTAATGAGAAATCTAAATAAATAGATGAGTAATACTGTTTGGTATGAGACTTTCAGTAATACTTTTCCAGATATTCTTCGAACTTGTTATATAGAATAAGATACACGAGTGTAGTTTATCAGTACTAAGAAAACGGGTGATCTCGCAGTTTGTTTTGAGGCACCTATGTTGATGTTTATCTGATTGCTTTATGTAAGTAAACGTCACTCGATAAGGTCAAGTCTACATGGTATTATATTCGAGATGTGGCGAGTTGAGAGTGAGCAGGTCGAGAGCCATAAGTGTGTCCATCTATTATGTGTATACTCCTATTATACGACGTGGAGTAAACCAGATTAACTAATATCAATCCTAGCGGCCTGATTATGGGGATCTCAAATTTTTGACACACATTTGATGTGAATGTGGCTGAGAGCCATCGCCTTTGTCACCTAGGCCAACAGTCTATTACCATTAGGGCAATTATAGGGTCATGACCGTCGCACACCATAGCCTTACACCAGATGGATATTGAGTCACGATGGTCATCGACGTAACTAAAGACTGTAGGAGTAGCATGTAAGAAAAATGCCTAGGGCAGGTTGAGAGCCGTCAGTCTCTTGTTTGGTTATTGTTGATATAGACACTACTTATTCATCTATATGAGACTGTCATTTATACGGCTGAGAGTCAATTAGATCATTTGTTACGATTGATACCAATATAGACACTTATGATTTTGAGAGCATATAGGACCAAAAGACAAACGACTATTTATGATATTGAGAGTTGAGTATATTAGTAGAGGTCTGAGGGCGTATAATCATTTCATTGGTTGAGAGCCAAATTTTCTACTATGCGGCTGAAAGTTTTGATGACCATTATGTGATTAACGATCTCTTGGTTTTTCATGTAATTGTGTGCCCATGAAGTTAATTAGCCATGTACATGTCAATTATTTTATTATCAGGGATAGCTAGAGATATTGAGAGTAAGGAGTTAGACCCTGTACATATGTTTTATAGTTATATAAGAGACGACCTTGGCTATGGAGGGTATGCCATATTTGTATTGTTTGCATGTTTGATTTGGATGATCTTTTGTGTATGTTTTTATATATGTTGAGTATGATGAACCTTAGGTATGCCTATTATACGATTATCTAGAAGATAATCATGGACATTGCTAAGAGAATGTCTCATGTAGTTATGGATCTAACATATTTGTAGATAGTTGGATGTACGGATGATTCACCCTTGACATTATACTCCTAGTACATAATTGACATAACTTTTTGCATGGGTAATATTATTGCTTCATAGGTTTGGGTTCCGATACTACTAATGTGATTCATATTGACACTTACATTTTAGACATAGCCTGACCCATGTGTTATTTATATAATCCTAGATTAGTTCGAGACATTTTAGGTCCAGGGACATGATGACCAGTTTATGGATGATGTACTTAGATGGAGGCTAGGGCCATATTGTAAACCATCATGTATTATTTTACCTTATGTACGTATGATATCGTGATGTATGTAGAACATTTCTTGTATATTTGAGATAGTGGGAATTTGGATTATTTTTTTTCTCACTTTGTATTGTATATATTTGTAATATATGTTATTGTTGTACATTCTCATTATCATTCATTGTATATATGTATTGTTCTATCCTATAAACCCACGTTTTTATTGCTTTATGTCGATAATGTGTATGTAGAGATAAGCTGATAACTTTATTTTTGAATACAACCAGTGTTAGCCCAAGGGTATATTCACATGTGATAGCCCAATACCACTTCATTCTCTATATTATCAAACATTATTATCTAGCAATATTTTTTGGTAGTATGGGTACATAGGTTAAAAGATCCTTTTGCGAGAAAAGGTACTTCAAGGATTTGTGGTCCATGAATAGCTCGAACCTTTATCCTAATAGATAATGCCTTTAAATGTTCAAAAAAAACACTATCACCACCAACTCTAAATTGTGAGTTGGATACTTCTTCTCGTGCGGTTTCAGCTGTCGACTAGCATAGGCGATAACTTTCTTTCTCTACATCAATACTACCCTAGTATAGCACACAAGAATTCGTGTATACTGTTAGCTCCTCATTCCCTATCGAAATTGTCATACCATTGCACTCATCAAGCTCTCCTTCAAACTCACAAATACATGCTCGCACTTCACATCCTGAGAAAAAGTCTTAATCTTCTTCGTCAAATTGGTCAAAAGTGCTACTATTTGTGAGAAGTCCTTGACAAAACATCTATAGTATCCCAACAATCCTAGGAGACTCCTAACATGAGTAGCATTCTTGGGTTTGTTCAACCCTGAACCACTACCATCTTGGCAGGATCTACCGCGAACCCTACTCAAAGATGATATGAAATCTCAGTTCCATCCTCTAGAAGTGATATTGTGAAAACTTTGCTTTCAACCAATGCTTCCTTAACACTTTAAGCACAATCCTCAAGTGCGTCTTATTTTCCTGCTTGATCCTAGAGTGGACTATAATATCATCCGTAGACATAAGCATGAACTTATTCAACTGATTTCTAAAGGCATGGCTCATGAGATCAACAAGTATGACAGAGCATTGGTTAGCCCGAATGGATAACCAACCACTCATAGAAACCAGAAGGCGTACGAAATACGATGATCAGCACACTCTCTTTACTACTCTCAACTGGTGAAATCCCATCACCAAATCCAATTGAGTGAATACCTTTGCACCATGGAGCTGATCGAACAAGTCCTTAGTATGTGGGAGTGGATAATTGTTCTTCGACGTCACCTTATTTAGCTAATCCACACACAACCTTAGAGAGCCATATGCCTTAATGGAGAATACTACCGGTATGCTCCACTCAGATATGCTATTATAAATGAACCATCTCCTCAGTAGGTCGTTCACTTGCACCTCCAACTCTTTCTGCTATTTGGGTGTCATACACCTTAAAGGCATAACTATCGGCCTGCCATTCTTCACTAAGTTTACATGGAACTCAATCTCTTAGTGTGGCAGTAATCGGTCACCTCCATTAACACCTTTGGATACTCTCTAACAATAGACACAAATGAAAACTTATCCCGTGAAACTTCAAGTGAATATAGAAAGCCAACCATAACCCTGTCCTTTGGTAGGTAGCCAATCACTACCGTTCGCCTCTCCACAGCCCAAATCATCATCAACAGTTTCTCACAATCCACCACTACTACATAGTTCCTTAGGCAATCCATCTCCAAGATAATCCCGAACCCAAAAAAATTCAAAATAAAGAATCACAAACAAAAGATGCCCAACCGATGTAGGACAACTACCAAGGGTTGAAAAGAAATAAAACATCACAGAGCCTGTGATATTCTAATGAATCATCAAATAAAATATAATAGTCATCATAAATATAAAATAGTAGAGACAGTAATAACTAGGTGAACCATCACCAGAGCAAAAATCCATAGAGTAATTCAATGTAGGAGTAGAGGTTATACAAGGCAGAAATAAACTCAAATAGACTATCTCATAATAATAAAGCAGAAACTTTCTTAGGTCCACTATGTTGCATAATTGAATAAGCATAGTAAGTCAAAATATAATACAAGAAAGCTCCGTCACACTTATCCTCTACACATCCTCCACAAATCACCTAGACCTTCTATCTAGTCTACTCATTTAAGAGTATTAATATAATAAGAAGCAAATCATAAAACCTTGAGATGAACAATATTCTAGTGTGAGCGATAAATGAATATCAGAATATTATACAAGTCGATATAGTAAGGAGTAAGGTATAGGAATCAAACCTTACCTATCCCTGCATACAAAGAGTTAGAAAAATATATTCATAACATGCAACTCTACTAACATCACAAAGCATAAAACATCCTAGTATACTATTGGTGTCTAGGCATCAGTCTCCTTGATACCTACATCATGTGACGTCCCTAGAGCGACTCTAACTAATAAAGCAACCATAACAAATATAGCATCCATCATGCAATCCTTACTGTCATTCAATATGCTTGGATATAAGAAAACTCATATGGAATGATTATAAGTGCACAATCGCACCTTAGTGGGTCTGATTTTCAACTAAATTGAAACCTAACTCAATTAGAATACGAATCATTAGTTTTGGGAACTTGTAGTAAACTAAATTACATCAGAGAACGTACTCACAACATAACAGTAAAATATAATAAAACACAAAAAACAAATATACTAACTACGTCCACCGCCTTGGAATCAATATTATTCCTTTATTATCCGATTTCCTTGTCAATGCCAAGCATGAATGAGAGGACTTCTTCATCTAATGTTCCCTTCTTGCACCAGTAGCTTGTCCCTCTAAATCTATCATATGGGTTGTAATGAGAAGGGCGTCATAATAATGTTTTGGTGATGGTAAATTATGCTTTATCCATAACACTAACTTATGCTAATTGATTTCTATTTAAGTGTCATGTCCATTATTCATGGCTAGTCCATGGAATTCCATCTATGTATATGACACATCTAACCTTCCTTAAGGTATACATACATATATATATATATGTCCATATATATATATATATATATATAAACATTGTACAACCCAAAATAAAATCTTGGCCACTTAATACTTCTTAAATGTGGAGGAGACAAACTCAAAGGGCATTTAAAACCTCAACACCAAAGTGGGCCCTCCGTAATGTCAACTCTAGTTAATCGACTCTAGCTACAGAGACCGATGACCCCTAGATACGACTTTATAATTTAATTGTCATATTACTAATGCATCTCAAAGACTTATCTAAGGGTTAACTGGTCCAACTCTGACAAAGAAATAACTAACTAAACTTTGTGGTTGTTGCATATCCCATACGGTTTCTACACTAGTAGGAAGCAAAATACATCAAGGCATGATCCGAGTCTTTGCTAACGACCTCTTGGGACTACTAGTGGTCAAAGCCTATATGCCAGTCCTACTACTAAATGTTGGTCCAACAAAAATGCTGACATAGCTCTCCGACCTCTCATATCCAAAATCACATTTAGACTAACCTAATGTAAGTTAAGGGAAAATACCCCTCCTAATTACATAAAACCTCCTGTTAGCAATAAAGTAGACCACATTTCCCTCTTAGGACCAGTCGTAATATTGAGACTTCTTATGTATAGAGGAGGCAGACCCAATGACCGTTTAATGCCTTCTACTCCAAAGTAAACCCCTTGAAATCCCAAAAGGTACTGAACCATTTAATACTTGAAATCCAAAGTGAACCCTTGGTATATTTCCCCATATCATTACACAAACACATATCTCTTCCCCACTAGTACTATTATTGGAGATATCTTACTTCTGTTATATAACCCTACTAACCTTGCGTCTCAACCCATTCTAAACAAAACCAATTATCTTAAGCCTAAATATTAGGCCCGCTAATTCACACTCATCCTAAATGTATTTTCGAGGCTATGTAATTTTCCACTATGAAAATTATGCTTCCTCCTAATATTTGAATTACTTATTTGTTACGAACCTATGACTATCTTATATGCTTATTACATATATTCTTATTTCCCTCATACATCCCATAAATGTTAATTGTCCGTAATAGAGAATATTATTAAAATTGGATGACCATGGGGGACATTTATTTATTCGTTCTAATTCAACCTATTATGCCTGTTTCATTTCCCCATAAATGCCGGCTTAAACACTTTAATCAGTCCAATTAAATTCATTTATGTCCCTATTTAATTCCATAACTCCCTATTAAATGCACATTTATTGCCCTCCTAATTTTGCAACATCATTCCAAATTTTGGAGTTACTATCTCTTTTCCATTTCAACCCCTTATCCTACGATTTACTACACAACTGATAACTAGTTGTCCTAATTATAACTAATACAAAATATTGGTGTATATTACACTTTATTTGATACATTATGTATATTTATATGTTTAATCCATAGAGGTGGTTATATACACAGACACAGATATAGACACATACACACATATATTATTTTCTAACGTTATGACCATGCCATATTTGGGTACATCAGGTTAGTCGAACTAAGAAATCATCCAACATAAATACATACCAATGGATGTTGAGTTTAGATACCAAACATTACCAAGGAGTGAAATTCAAATGCAACCAAATGCGCGTCCTGTCAATATGCAAAGATTTTCAAGTACAAGGCACATGAAAGCATTGATAGGTACCAATCCCTGATCATGGTACAGTACCGATCCTTAATTGCTCATCTATATGGCACTTGTCGTATGCTATGTTAAGCTAAGGTGTTTACAACTAAGTACATGCTACATGAGATGGTTAACAAGTTCATATTAACCACCACAACCAACGCCTTTATTGATCCATCACTGAATCAAGAAGTTCACTTAGATCCATGCCTTTAACAATGCAAGTGAAGCAATAAAGATGAAGGTGCAAGTAAAATAAACGTCCATAAGAGTTAAATGGGGATCCATCATCTATCCCTAGTTGTTCGTGGTGTGGAAATGATCTCCTTAGTTACACACTCCAAAACGTTAGGAACATGGGCAATAACGTGTGTTGGTGATTTTTGTCGAGCTCTAGATATGAATAGAGGGATAGGGGCATAGTTTGGAGGATCTTCTTTTAGCTATTAACAAGTTATTGTATTTTCTTTGTAATTCCATGAATCATCACCAATCCTTAAGAACAATTTTGCAAAAAATCATCAAAGACTTTAACAAAGTTTAAGTGTACTAGGCATTTGATTAGTCGAACCACTATAATTGCTATGTGTTGTTGTTCTCCTAGTTTTTAAGTTATTTTCTTCATTTATTTCTCTATTATTAATCTTCGGGTATTTGTGCCAACTTTTGGCGTAAAATTTTTGGTGGTTTTACTGAGAGCTTGTCGATCGCAGACTATTAAGATCTATTTTCTACTTTTGGGTTATTTATACCCACGAAGTAAATTCTTCAGTTTTGTTGTTGTAATTCATGACTATTCAAAATTTCATAGAATTCGTCACAGGATTAGTTAAAGTTATGGTCTTACAAAAGGAGAAAACTATTGTCTCTTGACTTGCTGCTAATGTTGAGAATGCCGGTTCTCAATATGCTGAAGATGCTGCTCAACCTATAATTACTAAAATTTAGAATCCCTCAAATATGATAACGTCGATTGAGCTGGATATCATGATAAAGCTGATGAAAGACAAGGTGCAAGAGAGTGAGGATGAATTAAGGAGGAAAATCAAGGAGAATTTCAACTTGTTAAATCAGTTAACCCATTATCGCAAAAGGAGCATGCAAGAGCTATCACCTTTTGACTTAGAAGATGGTTCTTCTTCATCTGCTGAAAAACATCAAGATGGAAATAGAAAATGAAGCGAAAGGAAATAAGTGCTTCGAAGGATGGACTAGGTGGAGCTCATAGTAAGGGATTGTGATTAGTATCGAACCGTACCCTAGGATTAGTATCACACCCTAAGTTGTTGACTTGGGTGATGAAAATGTTGCTGATTTGGATGGTGATGTTGAGAGTGATGTCGGTCATGTTGCTAATGGCCAGAATGTTGGAGTCAGGCGGTTTCTGCACCTCATAGTAACTGTAAGAATACGTCTACTGAATGAATGGCGCTCTCAGAGAGAGGATAACCCAAATATCATGGAACTAACCGAGACCATTTATTGAGCTAGACACTCGGCATAGGCTATGATTATCATCGTCCAGTAGATCAAGTCAAACCAGAGTCATTAGGAGATATGGTAAAGCAATTAGTGAGTAAGAACCAACACAGTAGTAATGATAAATGAGGCTCTTTCCCTAGTAGGAACCTATTAAACCGAAGAGACATAACATAAAGAATAAACTCGGAGGTTCGCAACGACAACTATGTTGTCCTACAATGGAACATAGGATCTAAGGTAACATTTGCTAAAGTACGAATGGCATATGGACAGGACAAGGGCAAAAATCCTTTGAGATGTAGACATTTTCCAATTTTCCGTAAAGGTATAGCGATGATGTAGTTCACTCGACTTTCGCCGAGGTCCATATCGTCTTTCGATCAACTGGCAAGAAAGTCTGTTAGGAAATTCTATTTTCACACAACATGTCTCAAAGATGTGATGTCATTATCAAATTTTTTCTATGGAGTAAGAGAAGTGCTAAAGGATTTTTTGAGTAGGTTTAATACGGTGGTGATGGAAGTGAGCAATGCACATGAAGACATCGTGTTAGTGGCTTTGATCAAGGGGATATATTAGGATACGGACTTTGCAATATGGCTAAAGATGAAACCCCTACCGATAGTGGATGTTTTCTATAAGAAGGGGACTTGGCTCTTGCACTTAGAAGAGGCAAGTACAACCATTAGGAAGGCCGATAGTGGTCGAACGGCTGAAGTATTCAAAGCAAGGTGGCTGTGAAAAAATCCAATAAAATTTATGGAAATGTAGGTGTGAATATAGGAAACAATGGTAATAACCAGAAGATAAATAATCAAGGTAATGGAGGTAGGAAACCTGATTAAAAGAAGCATTCGAAATATGAAAATTATACGCCTTTGAATTATTTGGTTGTGAAAATATACCCTGCAATGCGAGGTATTGAACAATACAAAAGGTCGACTTTCATGGAATCAACTGAGAGAGAAGAGGTCTGAGTTTTGTCTCTTTCATGAGACACATAGTAATAAAATAAATAAATGCAGACACTTGCGAGATGTGATTGAGGATTTGATTTGAAAGAAAAAGCTTCAACAGTATGTGAAAGCCCCGTATGATAGCGGTCAAAAGAATGCTCAACCCTAGAGGCAGCTACTCCAAAGAGGTCAAATTGAGCCTAGTGATGACGATTCTAGGCAAGTTGGGAAAAGTTTTGTAATTAACACGATCTTTGGAGAACCTTATCCGACAACGAAGAGCTGTAATGAGATGGAAAGGTATGCATGTTCTTTGAAGTACGCTATGCAAGAAAGTTGCCTTACTGTCGAAGATGGAGCTTCGGCAAAGAAACTCAGGACACTGATTGATGATATTATGTTTAAAATCAAGGATATTCATGGTGTTAAAGCATCTGCGCTAGATCCCATGGTGATATCGACCACGATTGGCCTAACGACTGTGAGGAAGTGTTGGTTGATTGTGGTAGTTCGGTGAACATTTTGTCTAAAAAAGCTTATGATCAAATGCTAATGGATGGTCAGGAACTGAAGCCATGCAAATATCAAATTTAGGTATTTAACAGAGTGGCGACAGAACCTATGGGTCGCCCAAATTATCTGTGGTTCTAAGTGAAGATGAACGCAAAAGAGTGCGGGCTGTGACTTTCATGGTGATGGACATTTTTTTGCTTATAACGCTTTCTTGGGCCAATCATTCCTAACTAGCTTTCGGGTGGCCCTTGCCATATGGTGCTTAACAATGAAATTTCCTATCAGGATTGTGGTAGGCATCATTCAAGGGGACCAGAGTGTCGAACATGAAAGCCACATCATTGAGTTAAAGGAAGCAAAGCGATGCGAGAAAGGAAATGATATAGGGAAGACTCTCCACGTCAAGATGATGGATGCATAATAACCACCGCCTAAGCCTTGGCTCGGTCGACATAGGAGATTCCATGAAGCTATGGATCTAGGTAAAGAGCCATAAAATGTGAGGGAAGCTTTTGCCGAGCTGATGATCTACATCCCAGTCAATCAGGATGATCCTACACGAGTCTTGAAATTGGGGTCCCAGTTGGCATGGGAATGAGGAAGGGATTGATTGGTTCTCCCCGGGAAAACATCATGTCTTTGCCTGGGCATATTCTGACTTGCATGGAATATTGTCGAAGATAGCATGCCATACATTGAATGTGAACCCTAGGTGTATCCAGTGAAATAGAAGTGGCGTAATTTGGATCCGAAGTAATCTGCTGCGCTAAAAGATGAAAAGGATAAACTAAAAGACAATGGCTTCAACTATGATGCTCTATCCCTAGAATGGGTATCAAATCCAAATTTTAATCAAGAAGTTCAATAGGAAATGGAGGACATTCATCGAATATTCGGCCCTAATAAAAGCATACCCGAAGGATAGGTTTTCATTACCAAAACTCAACCAACTGGTGGATTCAACCGCCGGCCACGAACTGCTGTCATTCACGGATGCTTACTCTTGTTATAATCGAATTCCAATGCACATTCCAGACCATAGAATAGACCATATTTTTGATGGATTTAGAACAATACTGCTACTAAGTAATGTTGTTTGGTTTGAAGAACGCCGGAGCCTTGTACTAAAGATTAGTAAATTCTATGTTCAATCATCAAATCTGATGGACAATGGAAGCCGTATGCAGACAGAGCATCCAATGAATGTTGCTCTGGGATAGAAGTAGTTTTGGTAACCCATGCGGAAAGATTAGTTTGCTATACCTTAGGAATTGAGTTCCTCACAACGAACAATGAGGCTGAGTATAAAGCACTAATCTGGGACTTAAGATCATTAAGTAATCGGGAGTCATTTGCATATATATAATGACTCTCATTGGTGGTCTTCCAGGTAAGGAAGGAATTCCATGCAAAGGCGCTAGGCTATCACTTTATTTGATGAAAGTTCTGGAACTGCTCAATGAATTTTAGTATTACATGATAAAGTGCATTTCTAGAGAGGAAAACACGAAAGCTGATTCTCTATCCAAGTTGGCTAGCTCCAAGGATGCGCAATTCGAGGGTTTAGTTCCAGTAGAAGTATTATTCATTTCAAGCATTGATCAATAAATGTTGATTGGCTCTTGGAGTTCAAACCTGAAAAAGAGGCATGGATGACTCCGATTAAGGAGTACCTACTGAAGGGAACCCTTCCGAATGAGAGGAGCGAGTGAAGGAAATTACCATCCAGCATATGCTATTATGAAGAAATTTTTTTCTTCTATACCCCTGTTGTGTCGTGTCTCACATGAGGAAGCAAAAAAGATCCTTGTAGATGTTGATGGATTTGCCTGTCGCGACCATATCGGGAGGCAAACTTTAGTGAAGAAATTTCTCCGCTACGGATACTTTGGTCGACCGTCAATAGAGGAAGCCGATTATACTAGGAGGTGCGATTAATGCTAGAGGTTCACCAAAATTCCTAAAGCCTTGCCTATGGATTAAGAAAATGGTAGCAATCTACCATTTGTGGTGTGGAAATCGACATTATCAGTGTGATATTGATGTCCAAAGGTGGGCAAAGTATGCTATTATTGTTGTTGATTAATTTACAAAGTGGGTCGAGACCGAACTACTTGCCATGCTCACCTACAAAAGTTGATCAAGTTCATAGTTAAGAACATTATCTATCGCTTTAGGATACTATAAACGATAATTTCAAACAACAGAACCTAATTGGACAGTGCAGAATTCAAGAACTTCTACAGCAAGTATCATACTTAGAAAAGATTCTGTATAGTAGTACATCCACGGTGAATGGACAGGTAGAAGCAGTAAATAAAATCATCAAGTCAATTCTAAAAAAGTCATTGACAATGGCCTGTGGAAAGTGGGTCGATGAATTACCTCTGCCACTTTGGGCTTATCAGAAGACTCACAAACCCACAATTGGTCATACTTCATTCGCTTTGGCCTACGGATTGGAGGCCATTATTCCAATTTAATTGGAAGTGCAATCTCATTGAAAGATCCACTATGATCCTAAAAAGAACGAGAAAATTCTACTTGAGTCCCTCAACATGATCGATGAGAAGTGTGATGAAGCTAATTTGAGAATCACTGGTCATCGAAAGCATGTAGCTCTGCATTACAATAAAAAGGTCAGGAACCGAACTTTTGAGATCGACGATCTCGTTCTTAAATGAATCTTCGCTGGTCCAATGAACATAGGCATGACTTAGGAAGGTCTATATGCTATCAAACACAAGCTTGGAAATGGGACGTTCAAGTAGCTACTACATATGGAATTTCACTTTTTAGGGCGTGGAATAATGAACATTTATGACACTATTTTGCTTCAAACCATCTTTGTACATTTTTTTAATCTCAATGTAAAGAGGCATGATTTGCCCTAATTTTGGATATGAAATGAATTGGCTTTAGGAATCGATGAATATGCATTCTCATTAGCTAAGTTTCGAAACTGTGAATACCAAAACGATTGAATGGTACATACTTATATAATGCATAATTGTAGGTGCCCAGAGATAGGTGCCAATCAAACTTTTCGATCCGTAACTAGATATAAGGAAAGTGATTATTTCGGGCATCCGGAGTAGATGCCAAATAACTCCTTTGACCCATGACTTAGACATCAAAGTATGTATCACATAGGGAGTCGAGCAAAATATTCACCCTATTAACACAAAAAATGGATCAACACCCTGGATTGAGTGTGAAAGCATCGTCCCTGTTCTTACAGAGCAATAATGTAGAGAATAAATGTAAAAGGGAAGAAATAGAAAGAAGACAAGAGAAATTTTATAATGGTTTGACTGTTAACAAAGCCTATGTCCACTTTATTATTATTGATTTATTTCTGTTATCATAGAACTTGTATTTGATTACAAATCTCTAGAATATCCTTAGCTAGATTGAATCTCTAAGGTTGAGATCCACTGGAGAATCACTATGAACTCCTTTGAAGACCGTTTTAAGGGAGGTGAGGAGTGAAGAAAGCTTACAACATAGTTTCAATATCCAGTCCGGAGGGATACCCTTTACGTTGCAGGGAAGATGGTATTTATAGAGGATGGAGAGTTTCTAGGCCAAGCCCGTTCGTTAGATACTTGCAGATGATCATAGGAAGGAACAGTGGACGTACTGTCGCAACTCAAGCCAAAAGAATGGATCGCTAGCGATCCATAATCTATGGATCGCCAGTGATCCATATATTATGCTGGAAGGAAAACCAATTCCTTAGCACTTCCCTTTGCTCTATTCCATTTGAGTTGCAGCGATCCTATGATGATGTATGGATCGTTGGCGATCCATACACTTAGCCTATTTTTGGATTTTGATGTTTGGAGATCTTCGTTGTCTTGCGTCGATGTTGTTTGCAAACTCTCGAGTTGATGTTATGGATCACTGGCGATCCTTTAGCTATGGATCACTAGCGATCCATATCCTTTGATTATTTTTCTTCCTTTTCTTCCAACTTCTTATGATTCCTTGTTAGTCCTTTTGGTTGACCCTGGATAACATTTGTCCTTCAGAGTATGCTTTCATTGGAAACAAAGTGTGCTCTGGAACAAGACAAGTTTCGAATTACTATTTTACGAATTTCAATAAATCGTCGAGGTCCATCTCAAGATATTATTTTCAGTTGACTGACTTCTGATAGCCGTTCATTTTTTATTGCGATCTGAATTTCAATTCTTAATATTGACGATGCAATCTTTACTCCATATTTAAACAAGGGTTTAGGTTAGTAAGTGGGTGCATGACGCTGGTTTGGAGTCGACCTATACAGTTTTAACTCAATCGGCGGTGAAGCTAAGTTTTGTCTCAAACGATTGTGCATTGTCTTGGAGCGATGTCCTGCTTTTTGTCCTTAACTTCTCCTTTTGAGAACTTGATTAAGTTCCCATCGATATTTTTGAATTCCAATGAGACAATTCCGAAATCGAATATAGTGGATGATTCGAACGTATTGCTTTTCCCATTTTTGTACTTCAGTGGTCCTAAAAAGAAAAGCTTCGCACGTCGCTTCGGATGGCGGCTCCATTATCGATCGTTGATCGATAACGGGTAAGTGTGGAAGAGATATTTCAAAGGAAGATAAGAATTGTTTTTCAAATGTAAGCAAGCTATCTATTCTAGATTGTTTATTTGCAGTATTAGGGATACTGGATTTTTCTCATGTAGATAACGCAGTGAATCTGCACCGATCATCACTCAGAACCCGACTGGCCAACATATATCGACTTCCCTTGGATTTCGGGCGATATGAGGATATTATTTAAAGTAAAACATACTAACATGGTTGAATGCCAAGTTTTGTTGTTGAAAATGACTTTTGGTCATCCAATCTTTAGTCTGGCAGAGGTACTTCCACCCCCCAAAAGCTGGAACCTTCGCAACTTAGGCTTCGCTTATTATTCCTTCGAGAACTAGTGCATGAGTTGTTGGATTTAGATTATACTTTCCTTTGCATTTTTCATAATTCAACGCACACCAGTCTCTATCTCCGAGGACTGTTTGCTTAATTGCTCGATTCCAAGCATTGCTTTTTCTTGCTGTTGCACTTCTTGTGTTCATGTGCAACATACTTGTCTACTGTAATTCTATACATGGAAGTAGTACTTCTACGATCTTTTCAGCATATTCTATTTCATAGCTTTGTTTAGAACTATGAAGTGGCTTTGTCTAGCCAGTTCTGTAGATAACCCTACTTATGCTCAATTGAGTTTGTTTCAACAAAGTGTTGGTGTAAATTCCTTAGTCCGTAAGGCTGATTATTTTGACTACTGAACCAACGTATTTTGGGAGACTAGGTCTCTTAAGCAATAAGTTCGATTACCTAAGTTTGATTGATACGATAGCTACTATCTTTGGGAATTAGAGGCTTTGTTGCTTGATCCTAAGATCTGAGTTTGGTAATGATGTCGGTATGTATTAGAAAGACGCATTTCCGGCGTCTTTTGCTAAAGTAAATTCTTTTTGAGTCCTGCGTTGAGATCCTAATCATGTTTTGGTTTTTATCTTTGGAAATTCATACACAGATGACTAAAACCTATGGATTTTTCCTTAATGTTGTGGATCCTCTGATAGCGTAAAATTCCAAAAGCTGGGAATAAAAAGTCAATTAAGATTTTGCTTCTATTTTCGAAAGCTAATGAATTGATAGTTTCATTTTATAGGTCTCTTGTTAGCATCACCAATCTTCATGTGATAATATATTCGTGCAAGATAGGATCGAATGACCTAGTTGTATTGTAAGTAGGTCATCAATCCTTAGTTGTTGCCAGACTCCGAGTGACGGTTAATTTCAAAAAATTGAATCCTTCATTTCCCTTACTAGAAATTTACTGTTAGAAATGTCTATTTGGCAGAACGAAACTGTTATCTAGCCAACTCTGCAGTTTGGACTATGGATTCGTATGCCTATTCCTATTGGCGGGACTAGCTATTTCATACACTCGTATTTAGACGCTTGCGAGAGATGGAAATGTGTAGGAAGAATTGCTCAATTACTCCCCCTCGAGGTTTGGCTCTCAATCCCAATCTGGAAGTGAGGAAGTTCGAGGATTTTATTTCCGGCCTTCCATGATTGTTCCTACTAGTCCTTCGCTTTGCATGCTTTTCTTCGTTGTTGATGTCCTCATGGAAGTATTGTTCATATGTCAAATCCTGTCTTTGTGAATTGATAACCCAGCTTCTTGGTTCTAAGCAATATTTCCTCGTGGTTGCCTATCTTTTGGCTGCATTTAAACTCTTTCTAAACTGAATTCAGGAAATTCGGTTTTCCACTAGCTTTCATCCTTAAAATTTAGCACACGAGCAATTCAATCCTCGGATTTCCTTTCTACGCAGCTCTATTTCCATGTAGTGGCTGATTTCTATGACGTCGGGTTAAACCATCTGATTGATCTATGAAAGGTTATGTCTTCATGTTATTGCCTATCTTTGACCAACTGTAGTTTTCCGAAAACAAGTGTAGAACTCAGTCGAGAACCAACTTCTATCTCCGAAAGTTAGTGCATTGATGGCTCACTATGGTGAATGTTTCTCACTAACAATATAGATTAAAGTTTTCTTGGGGTTACTGGAGCAACACCGACACTTAGTGAATAACAAATTTCTCGGCATTGCCGAGGCAATGTCGATACTTAGGGAATAGAAAGTTTTCCAACGCTGCCAGTGCAACACCGGTACTTTGGAAATATAAAGTTTCTCGACATTGCTAGGGCAACGCTGGTACTTATGAAGTGATAAAAGGCCTCAGCATTGCAGGTGCAACACTGACGCTCAAGAGGTTGGGATCGATTTTTTCCATCGACCCGGCGGTGCTTTTAATCCAATTAGGTACCTGTTTCGGTCTTCGAAAACTAGCACTTCGATTATTTGATTGTAGAAGTCTTGTCTTTGTGCTGCCTATATTCGGGAAGTATTAAAGTCATGTTAGTGAGGATTGAATCATTTATCTGATCCTATATCATTGGGTTGATCCCTTTCAACACAATGTGGCTGTTTTCTCAACGTTGCTTAATTTCGGATAAACCTTGTTCTAGAAGGATGGGAGTCCCAGGCATTTCTGTTGCCTAGCCTTATTTGTTACCGTCAAGTATTACCCTTGGAAATGTAGGGTTGTTCCTTAACCAATTTCATGATTATTCTTATCCTTGAAAAATCATATTTCCTCCAACCGGTTTATGTTATGGTCTAACCTTTATCTACGGAACATTTTATTTCTAGGCAGGACCCTTCATTTTTAGGTATCAAAATCTGGGTTCTATAGCAAATTAGAAATTATGTAGCGAGTCATCACATTGCCCCTGGTACGACTGCGTTCATTCCCATCCTGATCATGGACCAGTAGAGTTCAATTGCATTTGTCTTGAATCTGTGACACTTAACGTTGCTTAATCCAGGCCATGTTCGTTATGTTGGGATGATAGCATTATTGCAAATATCAATCTTATTTGCTTGTTCCAATCTTCAAGAATCAATGGTTTAGTTGCTCGATTTTGAGAATTCTCTCCTTTCCGCTGTCTGTCTTCGGATAACAACTGGTTTTCTATAAGTAGGGGTTTGAGACCTCAGTCGAGCATCTGCTTTTTCCTTTGGAAGCCACCGGGGCGATGACTTGATTCTAGAAATAACTTATATCATTATCTATCTCTGATTGACGGTAAGTTCCTCCTTTTATCACCTATTTTTGAGTGATGGTGAATTTTAAGGAGTTCGATTTTCTGATTGATATGACAGTCTAGATTTTTTGACGCTACTTAAGCAATATTGATATCTAGCAGGTCGGGCAGTTTACTTTTTAATTTCGCATTTGTCCAGCCTACTATACTGCTTGTCTTGTTGTGATTGTCAAAATTCTCCGTTCGGCATAGCAGAACCATAGAGTGATTTTTTGTCCTGACCAAGTGTTAGTGCGTTATGCGTCGCCCAGTCTATAGGGATGATTATTCTGAATAATTGATGTGAGACTTGATGTTCTGGGCGGCTCCCTGGATGCCTCGAGTCAAAGGTACATCAAAGCTTCTATCTCTGGGAACTTGTGACTTGGATGTCTCGAATTTTTACATTTTTTACATTAACTTTGGTTAAAAATCAGAATTCTTTGCCGACTTCTTGGTTTTTGAGCTTTGCGGCACTACCGAAGCAATGTTGGATCTTTCGGGTGGCGGAAGTTGATCCCTGTTAATCCTGCAACAGAAAAGTTTCCCGATATTGTCGAGACAATACCAGTACTTAGAAAAATTTGACAGTTCGTTGATGATGTCAAAGCATCATCAAGCAGGGTTTGCATGACTCATCGGATGTGCGCCTTTTGAAAATGCATGACTTACGAAATGCATGGTTTTTGAGAATGCGGGGCTTACGAAATGCATGGATTCTGTGAGCACGTGGCATATGAAATGCACAGCTTACTAAATGCATGGCTTTTTTAGAATGTGTGACTTACGAAATGCAAGGCTTTTGAGAGCGCATGGCTTGTGAAATGCATGGCTTATGGGATCGATATGACTCATCGACCCAGAACGGTTAGGAACTTCTCGACGTTGCCAATCTTTGGGAAACGTGAGGAGTCCATACTTCGAGAGCGTGGTTCAACAGCTTTAAAAGTTATGCGTAGCTTATGAGAATGCACATAATAGTTTGAGCCATCTCGGTGTTGGAGGAGCGATACCGGTTCTTAGAAGGTAAGGATCGAGTTTTCCTATCAATCCGGCGATTTGACTTTGCTGGAACAGGATATCGTCAGTTACATGATTTCGCCATTTCTAATAGATAATTGGTTTTTGGATTGAGTAACCATGGCTTGGATGATCCTCTCGTATTCTGGGAAGATGTGCACGACCAAATAGATAAGGTTGCCGTGTTAGAGAGATCTACAGCCGGCCGCATGGAGATGGTTATGAAGAAAGAATTTATGGGAGTTTTGGGAAAGACTCTCAGTTTATGGTCTAAACTGCCTATAGAGAATGATTCTTTAACTAGCATATGGTCTAAGAGGAAGAGGACTTGGTCACTAAGAGAGGTAAAGTAGTAGTTGAGAAGAAGTGGGCAAGTTTTATGCTAATATTTTGTTTATTGCACTAGCTAGTTCATTACGTCCACAGTGGTTAAAATGCCAGAATTTTTGATTGCGCATAACAGAACTATAACATGATTAGTCTCGGCCTCTCTTGTGGCTGTGACGACCCGGAATTTTTAAGCATTTGTAATCGGAATATTTAATTAATTTTAAATATTTAAAGGTTAATTATTAACTTAAATTACGAATATCATAATTTATTTGATAATTAGATTGTTGAATTAAATAATTTGAATTGGATAAAATATGAAATATGAGATTTTAAGCCTATTAAAAATAATTTGAAGGCTTATAAAATTTATATTGATGATAGTGAAGATAGTAAAAGTGTTAAAATTGAATTTGGAAGTGGTTTGTTCAGCTTTGAAATGTATATCGTTTAAATTGAATTAAAAAATAGCCTTCCGAGGCACAGTCTCAGAATTTGACGAAACTAGTTCCATTGGGTCCGTAATATTGAATTATTATCGGATTTCAAATTTCGTTTTGATCGGAATTAGTGTATGAGTGTACGAAATATAAACGTGCTGGAAATTTAAATTGATAAATACTCTAATGAGATTTAAGTTAAGAGATAAAAAAAGTCGAGCCTTCTTGTATACGCCTCCTTACTTTATTTCTAATCACGTGGCCCCTTCTTTCTTTTCAGCCGAACATTTTGAAAAAAAAAAAAATATATATAATAAAATAAATGATAATGGCTTCGTTCAGATGCTTCTCATCCTTCTGCTAAAACAAAACTTCTCGGCTTAAATAATAATAATAATAATAAATAGATAACACAGAATCTTTAGCACCGAGTCTTCCCCATTCAATTCAAAACCCATTCGATTCAAATCAAGCTTCATGGCCGCTCGCGCGAGGAGTATTCGCGAGCGTGTGGGAGGAGAGAAGCTTTCCAGTGGGGGTCGTGTCGAGATTCACGAGGCGATGTTTGGGAATTTTGCGAGCTCGAGGCTATCGTGGGTGGGAATTCGAAGACCTAGGGTTTTTGTTTGTGGCCGCAATTGATTTCCGTGAGCAGCGAGGAAGCGACCACGCGAGGTGGCGCCGCGTGGAGGAGAGCGGTGGTGGCTTTGTGCTAGGGTTTCGGGTTCGTTGATTCTAGGGTTTGTGGCTATGATTTTGCTTCCTGGAACAAATTGATAAGGTAATCGCTTGTTATCTCTCTCAGTTTAAATTTATACATATATGAATATATGTAAGTTCAAAAAAATAATATAATTAGTTAATGATGAAAAGAAAAAAAGAAAAAAAGAAAAAAAGAAAAAAAAACACAATGAAATAGATAATATATAATGATATGCAGTTCCAGTTTTAATTTGCAAGCAGAAAATAAAATAAAATTTTAATCTTAGTAAAGATTTTAAATGCAGTTTATACATATATCATAAAGGTAGTCTTATTTAATAAAAGTTATTTAATTATTTTTGCAAGAGATTATTTTATTCGATTCAGTTTTGAAAGTTAATTTTTAGTTAAATATTTTATTAAAGAGAAATTAGTCTAAAACTAAAGCCTTGGCTAATTTAGTTATTTAATGGTAAGTGATTTTTCAATTAGTTCAAATATTTATTTAAACGAAAATTTATTTATAACCAAATTTATAGTTAAAACCAAATTGTTAATTTTAAATTAAATTAACAAATGGTAATTTATATTTTGATCAGTTCAAATATTAATAAATCCTATAATGCTTGTTCAAGGTTAAAATCAAAAAGGGAATAAGTCGAGATTGGATCGGATTGCAATTTCGAAAAAAATAAAGCAAAGATGAGTTAATCTCACTCAGTTAATTTAAATTTAAATTTAAATAATTAAATTTAAATAATTATTTGAATGGTTGAATTGAGTGATGTGCTATAGTATGGGATATTTTGAAATTGGCATATTATATTGTGCTAACATCTGTGGATGCAGGGAAAAACAGGTTGGAGGGATCCAATTGGACCCCTCAACGTTTGTTTAAATTATTTAATATTCTCTGCTCTGATTATTGGATGTTCCATAATGAATTATGTGGAAGTATTGAATGTTATGGCTTGGTTGATATAATTGGGTATAATGAATTACAAAAGAATTATAAATTTGATTTTGGAAATGAAAATAAAAGAAGTGAAATTGCAAATAAAATAATTATAGAATAAATTTAAGAATAACCTGGAACAAAAGTAAAGTGACTTTAAATTTCTAATAAATGAATCCTGAGAATGGAAGGGAAAATTTGTATAAATAGAAAGTTAACGAATTTTAAAATGCAGTATTATTAATTAAAAAGAATAAACATTTATTTAGAATTTAAGATTTGGATTATTAAAACAGTAAAGAAGAATATAATAATAATAATAATAATAATAATAATAATAATAATAATAATAATAATAATAAAGTCCATAACTATTGAATTTGGAAATGAACTGATAAGTAAAAGAATTTATTCAAATAAAATAAATTGGAAATCAATTTGGGAAATTGATTTAAGTGATTGAGATTTGAAATTCTCTCTGGATAACCAAGTACGTTTCAAAGTAATTTTTTTTAAATATAAGTTAAAAGATTTTGAAGTTGTTTCAAAAGAATGGTTTGTAAAATCTATTATTTCTAATACTTAAAGTCTAAAGTAAGTATTTTCTCCTAATTTATTTTATTAGTAATTATTTAAAGAATGACTTAATATTATGTTTTTAAAAGTATAAATCTAGTTTTATATTTATGAAGTAACCTTATTTTCAAATATTCCTATAGTATGGTATTTTTTATAAATTATTGTTGTAGTTTTAACTTAAATGTTTTAAAGTATATTTCAAAATAAAGTGTTTTAAATTATTTTAGAAATCTAATTTTGAGCTTGGTGATTTCAGAGGAGATAGAAAATATTTGGGAAAGTCTATTCTGAAAAGAAGGATGGTTTTGAAACTGTTTCCTAAGGATTGAAAATAGAAATATATCTTGTGAAGATATTTTGAGGTTAATAAATAATTTGGGAAATTATTTATTGTTTGATGGTTGTTTGTGAGTATAAATTGATAGTTAAATCATCGACTATCAATATTGGACAAAAATGCGTTGATCGTTTCGAAGAGTCTGGGATCGAGATTAATTTCTCGAAAACCACTTCGATTTGGTTTGTACGTTTCGTGAAAATGATTTTGGATTCGAAGATGGAGCGGTGAAGTGAAAGGGCTAGTCGCTACTAATCCTGAGGATATTTCCAAAATGGATGTAGTAGGAATAGTGTCTTCGGTTCCGTTCGAACCCGGGACGGACTTGTATGGATGAATGCTTGCGAAACATTGTCAGGTGGACGATGGGCATTCTAAGGGATATGTTCTAAAAGGTAACGCTTAGCCTCAAGCCTCATCAAATGGGAATGACTGAAAATCAGGGGTTATGCAGCAAGGCTAGGTGGGTAGCACCCAAGCAGGGTGAGGTCATCCCTGTCTAGATGTCCCTTTTTATTTCGGCTGAGTGGATGGTTGTTGATCCCAACCGCGGGGTGATCTCACTCGGGATTATCCAGTAAGGGGTAGTCCCGGCCTTGTGTTTCAGGGGAGTGGGCGTACTCCTCGGTACGGTGATCTAGGCCCCGTATTGTGACAGGTGGTACCCAGTGCCTAGTCATTAGTTGGAAATCCATTCTTCCTACGAGCCTTGTACGAATTTTGTTTGTATTACCCACTCTGTGGCTAGTAGCTGGAATTTAATAGATGTAACAATTTCGGCTATTTTATAAGTATTTGTAAATAGACCCTATTATAATATCAGACGATTTCTATAAAACTATTTTAGCTATCGTAAGGTAAAAACCCGACATGTTTATTTGTGACGTGGTCCTACGAGATGCTTTTGTTTTTCAAAGGATTTTTGAAACTTTAATAATCAATTGGGTGTTATTTTCTCACTCTGGTATTCCAGACTGACTCGGGTGTTATTTAACTGTAATGCTCGGGTCAGATCGAGTATTATAGGATACAGGATATGATGCTGTGGAGCTCAGGAGACGAGCTGGATGACGATACGTACTCTCGTACTTGTTTTTATATATATTCCACTGTGTTGAGTTGTTGCGTATCCAGTTGTATGTTATTGATGTTGAGTTGTGATTTGATGTACTCTGATGATGTAATATATGAACAGATGTATTTGAATTGAGTAAAGATTATTTATTATCTATTATATTTTATTCCGCTGCGATGGTTAGATTCTGATGTTGTTTTCTATTTTCTTCTTCTACCCCTTCTTCTTTAACCCAAATGGTTCGTATTTCTGTGCAACTTCAGTTGATTGTTGTAGAATAGTGTTGACCCAAGGGGTACCGATTTGCGGGTCGTTTCACTTGGTATCAGAGCGTAGGTTGGTGATAACCTTGGCTCTAGTGGGAATTACTCATTTAAAATAGAGTCCGTAGTATTCTATAATGAGTTTGAGCGTATTAATAAATATGAGTGCGTATTTGTTAGTGAATATAAATTGTTTTAATATTGTGTTGATTTGTTTATTGAGTGGCATATGAACCTTCGTCGGCCAGTCTCGACAACTTTATCGAAGGGGTTTCTAAACACTTGAATAGAGCAAGCGACACGATATTGTTTTCAATGCGGGTAAATGAAATAATTTTACCCAAAAATATTTTTGATATAAAGAAAGGTTTTTGTAAACTATTTAGCTAATATATGGTTGCTTGGATGTTAAGAATAATGATATTAAAGTGTTATCATTGTTAAGTGAAAATTTAACTAGAAATTGAAAATATAACCAACAATTAAGGAAATAAATTCATTATATAAAATGAAATTCATGAATATGAATTATAAATGTAAATTATAAATTGAAATATAATCAAATGATAATTTGTATGAGCGTAAGCTGTGCAAATGAAATATAGTTAAAACTTATTTAAGCAGGATTTGGAAATTTAAAATCCCGGAGATTTGGAAGTATTTTGAAGATAAATGATGGCATTATTGTTTTAGAGATATTTCTGAATGGAAATCTGTTAAATGTATTTTGACAGTGATATAGCATTGAAATCACTTGGATTATTAGAAATTAATTCTGATGATGACGGCCGCATCATCAGTATTCATTTTCAAATTCCTATGTGACGGATTGCTGCCAAAATTTGAATTGTTCGGAAAAGCTAGTTGTTTTTGAAAATGTCAAAAAGGAAATTTGTTGGGGAATAAAACCAGGATTGGTTTAATTTTTGAGAAATGTGATTTTGAGGTGTTGAAGATTTCAAAGTGATTTTGTAACGACCCGAAATTTTCGAACCCGAAAATTCCAGATAGTTATGAAAAAGAAGAAAGAGATAGAAGAAGAAGAACATAAACACCAAACATCTCACATTCGCAGCGGTTAAAATATAATAATAAATAATAACAGTTTACAAAAGAATATTATAACTGTCGATTACATTTAATATACATCAGAGTTTCACATAATATACAGTCACTGAATATTTACAATTATCATGACTCAGATGAACAATAATATAAATACAGTGGAATACGCTATACGATATCGCCATCCAGCTCGCCTCCTGAGCTCCAGAACGTACCTACCTGAAAATCTGTAATACTCGGTCTGACCCGAGCATTACATCAAAGTAACACCCGGGTCAGGCTGGAAACCAGCGTGAGTAAACCTATCTATCAGAGACTACAAAAGTATACAACTCATAAAAATCCGGGTAACTTATATTAATTCCCACTTCACAAGTTGTTGTAGACATCACTTATTTCACACATCAACTTCTAAGTGCTAGACTTAGATTAAATGGTCCAATTCACTTAAATCAATCCATTACAGCCCATTTATTCCACATATCAATTAAAGAATCGAAGTGGTTTCGGGTATTTACTAATACCCGACTACGGACTCTTCGAATTCAACGCCATCTCAACACAAGTTATTTAAGTGAAATTTTATTCAATTTTAAATACAAGATGTCATTTATTTTTTTACACAGCCATTCATCATTAATAGATAACCACATTACCATTGTCCCACCAAACATATCATATTAGAGTTATCAGTCAATACATGGCATTTAATCATCATTCGATCATTCATATGCAAGATTTAACACTTCCAACATTCATTTAATTTTATCTCTAATTAAATTAATAACCAGTCTTAAATCACCTAGATTACCATTACTCATCAATATTTAAATTCAAACCAATTAATTAATCATCTTTTAATTTTCATCTTTAATAAATCGCGCTTAACTAATTACCCTTTAATTACAATAAGTAATTAATACACAAATTAATTAGCATTCACCCATCACATAAATCACATTGATCCTTAATCAATCACTCAAATTCATTATTCCTCAATTTCTTACATTGATTAATTATCCTCAATATATTAATCTTGATCATTAATTAATTAAACCTTAATCTATCACATAGATAAATTAGCCATAACCATTCACGTAAAATTTTAAATTACTCTCATAAATCAATTGACTAAAATTGACTTATCTTTAGTTTATCATATTCATTAATTTCATTCGCAATTAACTATCTCTTAATTACTTACATGAGATTACTTACTTAATTAAGTTCATAAGCAATTATCATCCCACATTCACTAGTTTAAATTAACTATAAACATTAACCATTCTCCAATTTCTTATGCTAAGTAATTACTTTTTTTCCATCAATTTATTAATCTGTGAATCCCATTAGATGATTAACTTATACTTATTCCACTAATTATTATCAAGTAATTTCTTAATTAATCAAATAAATCTTGGAATTAATTTATCATTAACTGATGACTTAACTTAAGACTCTTAAGTTAGAGTATCGAGAAACTTTTTATTTTCTCAATTTCCACTCAATCACATTATTGATAATGTTCTAAATAAATTTATGAACTATCTTGATAAATTACTCAACTCTTAAATCAACCAATCATTTTAAATAACCTTATTATTTTGAAGGATAGTTTAGGAATCAATTAAACTTGACTTCCATTTACCTAAATTTTGTGGGCCTTAACAATTTACCGAGCCCAAACCTTCCAGAGCCTTTCACGAATACATACGCAAAAGCTCTTTCCCAAACAAACACGGAAACTCGAGATATAACCCAGCTACATCTTTCTTCCCCAAATAACTCAACTTCCCAGATCACAAACGTGCACGGTGCACGTACACCGATCAACTACTGCGTTCCAGCCATCAGCGCCGACCTCAACACATCACCCAAGACTTCGATAAGTCCTCCGACCACCCAGATATTGTTACAAGCCCTCAAATCGAGTTCGAGCATTTCAAGACCAACTGGAACTTGAACGATCACCATAAATTCCCCTCGTCTCGACGCCTCCAACCACTATAGACGCTCGAATTCCATCCACGCCACCACCATACGCTCCTCTTCCACTCCCTCAACTATCGTGACACTCGATCACACACAGAAGGCCAACACACACGATTCTGACATGACAAGAAAAACTTTAAACCCAACCCTAAATTGAATCGTTCGTCCAATTCTTACATTTGAAAAATTATTCAATAATTTTCCTAACATCATAGATGTTCACACTAGCTCCAAAGCAAATTTCAACATTTCTTAATGAATCGATTGCCTGAAAATGAGAAAAATGCAAATTTACTTCAAATTCAAACTGTTCTTAAAATACTCATCTAAAAATCTTAATTTTTATTTTAAAAATCATAAATTTCAATAAGAATTCAAGATATAAACTTGAATTCGCTTATTGTAACAATCGAATTTTCCAATTTATTCCTTGATTGCCTGTAATCAAGGGTTCCAGAAGTATATGTTTTTCTAATATGTTTTTAAAACAAATTTAAAAATTCTGAGTGAAGTTCAAGCATCTAATTTGTTGGAAAATTTAAATCTTTACCATGATCAAATGAAAACAATTCAAAATTTAATTGTTTTCAACCCTGTAACACATAGCAGAGAAACAGCAGAGTCAATGTTCAAAGAACAGTCTGTTTGTAAACATAGATTCATATCAAATAAAACACCTACAACACGAAATATCCCATGAATCATCTTACTGTTTTAAATTAAACTTTAAGCTTGGAAATTTTATGTTTACTCACGGAAATGTTTGGACAGAACAACATGCTACTGGAAACTGCTAGCTCTTGTTTTTTGAATTAGTTACAAAATTACAACTCTTGTAACCCTTATTAAATTTGTTATTATGTAGTAAAATCATACTCTAGTCAAAGATTCAAGCTTTAATTTACTTGAGTGAAGAGATATGAAAATTTTCTTTAAAAAGTTAAGCTCTGTAAGTAAGAACAGAGAAGTGTATATGTATTCAGGAAACTTATATGAATACACAGACATTTCATATTTCAGCATGCATTCACAGTCAACATATAAATAAAATCACATCATCACAACATAATTTGTCACATGCCTCAAGTTATTCATAAATCTTCAGAACTGTTTTTAAATAAAATAGATTTACTCACCTTAAATTTTGAATAGAGAACAATCCTGGAAGTTGCTACTGCCTTGGGTCTTGACTTGTCTTGATCTTCTTGTTTGTTTGATTAGTTGCTGAGTTTAGTTTCTAGATTTGCTATATATATTTTTTTATAATCTTATTTGTTACTGAACGAACTAAAGAGCAGATGTATTCATATATATAAGATAATCAGGATGTACAAGGGGAGGTGGTAACTGGTCAGCTTCTTCTTATATGAACAGGTTTTCTAATACTTTGAAATGACAAAATTTGGGCTTGAGCAGATATTTCCATAGAAATATACACCCTTGCAGGTAGACTTGGCTTGTTTGTGAAGGTATTGTGTAAAGATATTTGTTTTGTTATTAGCTCCCAGTTTGAATAGTTTATACATAGATGTGTCAGGTTTTACTTTATACATTTGGCTTTGTTTATTAATACGTTTACATGCCATAATTATGTTGTATATAGAGATCTGTATGTGGCTGTAGACTTTGCAGATAGGCCAAGCTTGTGATGAAGATAGTTTGTATAAAAATACTTGTCTTCTTGCTTGATACATATACAAATGTTTGACTTATTTTATTTTATACTTTACTTACAATTTTAAAGTTATGTTATATGCGTACCAAACCCACTTAATTCTTGTTTTCATTTACATTTTTGTTTCTGTTTTATAATTTGACTTATTTTAACTTTATGCTTTCAAATTTTCAGTGTATGTACACCACTAATTACTTACTTATATATATATATATATTATACCAAATGTTAATAGGATAAAGCATTTTAATTTAATTATATAATATAAGTTCCATTATAAATATTATTAAGAGATTTTATTTTAAATTTCCAAAATCAAATTTCCTTTTCAAATACAAATTTATATATACAAATGGCAATTATTTCTAACAGATTTATTCATTTTAAAATGGTCAATACACATTTAATTTAATCAGATTAAATGTTTATTAAAATAAATAGGGCCAAATTCTAGGGTCGTCACACTCGTCCCCCCTTTTGAATCTTTTCGTCCTTGAAAAGGAAAGAAACCAGATTTATTAAATGCTTAAAATCAGATAAATTGTCTTTGATCATTTTTGAACTACTTTAAATTAATTTCCACCCATTCCAAATTTAAATCCATTTTATTCTTACCTATTAACCAACCATACATTTCCATTCCATTTTATCTCCACATCGTTTCCATTTTAAAACTATTTCACTGAGCTTGACAACCTTCAATGCTTATATTAATACCCATTTTTCCAAATAAATTTAACCTAAACTTTTACTTAAGTAATTTTACTTCAAATTAATTTGTCTCATTACTTAAGTCCATTCTCAATTTATTTCTACCCACCAGGGTTTTGTTTGCAACTCAAACCATTTCTATTATAATTCACCTTCATTTCATTGGACAACACTTCCATTATATCAAATTTACTTGCAAATTATGTTAAATATTATTCAAATCACCCTTGGATTTTATTTTTAATTCAAACCATCACATTTTTCAATCCAATTCTATTTTATTTTACTTTACAACATCTCCTCTTATTTAATTTATTACCAAATCCAAGTCGGATCCTATCCACAACTTGAATTCATTTCCAAACTCCATTATTAATTTACAATTCATTTATTAACCAAAGTTAAATTTTATTAACATACTCCATCAAGTAATTATTTTGTTAATTAGCTTACTTCCAACTTTCAAATTAATACGATTTTATTTCAAAAAAAATCGCTTCATTGAAATTTCTCGAGTCCAATTTTATTTTATAATTCCAGTTTGAAATCCCCTTTTTACTTTAGAATTTAGGAATGCCTTCAAATTTAGACAATACAATTAAAATAGCTTTTTATAAAAATATTTCTTATAACTCGATGTCTCAACCAGTCCCTCCTTATTCTCACAGAAATTCAGTCATACATTGATCAGGCGTAGGACTGAAAATCTATAAGTACTTGGTAAACCCGTTTTCAACACCCAGTGAAAATACTTGGAAAACAATTTTATTGAAATATAGAAAACAATCCTGAAAATAGAGGAAATATTTTTTTTTTAGTGAGGATGCTCTGGAAATCATCGCCCCCATTCCATGGTCACAGTTACATACCAGGGTTACGTTGCAGTCACAACAAAAGTCCATGTAACTGCAGGCTCTCCGCGGCACTCTCGATTACGCCATGGAACCCACACAACAGATCACAGTTACATCCAGGGTTACGTTGCAGTCACAACAAAAGTCCATGTAACTGCAGGCTCTCCGCGGCACTCTCGACTTCTGCTACGGTATACACTACTCATAATCCCCAGGAACTAGATTTGTCCGGACTCCTCACAGGATCATCTTTAAAACCCCCTCGGGCTCCAGGCAGCACCACCCGGTGGCACTCCTGAGAAGTTCATTTCAAGGGGACGCCTTTTTCCCCAGAGCCATCATCAAAATATTTTATACTATACACATATAGTATCTTTAAATCATACACCTAGTATGATATCATACAAAGCTCTTTTACACAATATCGATTATCCAAAATCGATAATTCTCAAAATAGGCTTTCCAAAACTCAATATTGATTTTTCCTAAAAATCAAAAGCCTTTCCCAAAATCCTCAAACGATCCTTTATATATATTCAGATATATATATAAATTTTTAAAACTTTGGATCCTTACTTTCTTGTATAAAACACCTTTTATACTCCAAACACTCTCAAAAACCATAGAATTATCCAATTTCCATCTATATTCATTTCATATTTCTCAAAATATTCTTTCGGTTCAAAAGAACCATTTCACATTCCTTATTCGCCTTTACATTAATCCCCATTTAGATTATTACTTCTATCCTTATCTCAGTTGGGTACTTTAATCAATAACAGTTTGAACTCCGACCAGTTTAGAAAAATAGCTTAAAAAATTTAAAAATAGGTAAGTAGTTGAAAAATAATTATTAGTTTGCAAAATCATTGTAAAATAGTTAACTAATTATAAAATAGTTGAAAAATAGTTAAATAGCTATAGAAATCTTAGATAATTGCAAAATAATTGTAAAATAGAAATTAATTCGTAACTTAGTTGAACATTAGTAACTAGTTTATAAAAAGTTGTAAAATAGTTAAAGAGTTCCAAAAGTAGTGGCAAAAACCAGTATAAAAATAGTTTGGGTTTAAAAAGAAAGTTGTATGGTAAGTAGATAAAAAAATAGATTTAAAACTACTTATATTAAAACAATTTACATTGAAAATGGTCTAGAGTCAAAACTGTTCACTTCCCCAACAATTCAATTTAAATTTCCACTCCATTTAAATTGACCCAATCCCAATTTAATTAACTCCAATTTCCATTGGACTTGATTCATCCCCAATTTAAATTAAATTGATTCTCAATTTCCTTCCAACTTCAAATCAAATTCCATTTGATCTTTAAACTTGTACAACTTTAAGTATAATTTCAATTTTACATCTTCTATTTATAATCAATTACACTCACATTTTGCTTTTAACTCAGAATTATACATTTTATTTAGCCAATATATTTTTATTATGCCATAAACATTTAATCAAGATTTCAGAGTTTAAACAAATTTCCAATTCAATTATCCCTTTGAATGTCAAAACCAAACCCAGTTCACAAACAATTCCAATTTAAAACAATTTGGTAGCAATTTTGCTTCTAGAAACTCGAAAATGAACATCGATGATGCTGCAGTCATCACCGACTTTATTTCCAGTGACCAAAAGAGTTCAATGCTTTTATCTCTCTAAAAACACTTCCAAATATTTTTGATTTCAAATCTCTCAAATTTCAAACACAAAAATATTTTTGAAGTAATACTATTCTTTCTTCAAAACCCTTGGAAACCACTTTCAAACCAAAAGGAATTTTAATTTTTCCCAAAATTCCAAACTCCCAATCCATCAAATTCATATTTAAACATTACTCTGGAATTTTCATCTTACTCTATTTCAAATATTCTCTGGATTTCTATTTCAAATTATAATATCATTTATTTATGAAGTTTATTTCAATTTATAAATTATATTTACAGTCTATATTTCAAATTCCATTTCGATTTTTAAACCAATTCCACTTTAATTACAATTCCAAAGTTATTCCAATTACTTTGGACTAATATTCATTCAATTGAACTCACTTCAATTTCAATCATTCCAATTCAATCAAATTCAAATCTCCCATTTAAATATTTTTGAACTTATACATCTTCCATCCCAAATCCAATTAATTCAAATCGAATTCAATTTGAATGAGTTCAATTCCAACTTCAAATTTAAACCATCTCGAATTATATAATTCGAGCAATATTCTCAAAAATTGGTTTAACCCTTTTAAACCAAATTTAACTTTGTTCATTTTAAAGTTTCAAACAGTTCTAATTTCTGAGTTCTAATTCTAGAATTTCATTTTTAATTGATTTAATTTTAATTTGGTTGTATTATATTCCTTCTTCACTTAGTCCCAATTCAAGATTTCAATTTGATTGTATTATATTACTTCTTAATTTAATTCCAATAATTTAACAACCAATCTCCTTAATATTTATTAGAAGAAGATATAGCTTTATATATCAAATTACATTCTTATATAAAATCATTTAAAACCTTTATATAAGAAAATAACAAGTACGCGCTCATATATATATATATATATATATATATATATATATATATATATATATATATATATTCACTCAACTCATTATAGAGTACTACGGACTCTATTAAATGAGTAATCCCCACCAGAGCCAAGGTTCTCGCTTAACCTTTCTGCTCTGATACCAAATGTAACGACCCGAAATTTTCGAACCCGAAAATTCCAGATAGTTATGAAAAAGAAGAAAGAGATAGAAGAAGAAGAACAGAAACACCAAACATCTCACATTCGCAGCGGATAAAATATAATAATAAATAATAACAGTTTACAAAAGAATATTATAACTGTCGATTACATTTAATATACATCAGAGTTTCACATAATATACAGTCACTGAATATTTACAATTATCATGACTCAGATGAACAATAATATAAATACAGCGGAATACTCTATACGATATCGCCATCCAGCTCGCCGCCTGAGCTCCAGAACGTACCTACCTGAAAATCTGTAACACTCGGTCTGACCCGAGCATTACATCAAAGAAACACCCGGGTCAGGCTGGAAACCAGCATGAGTAAACCTATCTATCAGAGACTACAAAAGTATACAACTCATAAAAATTCGGGTAACTTATATTAATTCCCACTTCACAAGTTGTTGTAGACATCACTTATTTCACACATCAACTTCTAAGTGCTAGACTTAGATTAAATGGTCCAATTCACTTAAATCAATCCATTACAGCCCATTTATTCCACATATCAATTAAAGAATCGAAGTGGTTTCGGGTATTTACTAATACCTGACTCCGGACTCTTCGAATTCAACGCCATCTCAACACAAGTTATTTAAGTGAAATTTTATTCAATTTTAAATACAAGATGTCATTTTTTTTTACACAGCCATTCATCATTAATAGATAACCACATTATCATTGTCCTACCAAACATATCATATTAGAGTTATCAGTCAATACATGGCATTTAATCATCATTCGATCATTCATATGCAAGATTTAACACTTCCAACATTCATTTAATTTTATCTCTAATTAAATTAATAACCAGTCTTAAATCACCTAGATTACCATTACTCATCAATATTTAAATTCAAACCAATTAATTAACCATCTTTTAATTTTCATCTTTAATTAATCACGCTTGACTAATTATCCTTTAATTACAATAAGTAATTAATACACAAATTAATTAGCATTCACCCATCACATAAATCACATTGATCCTTAATCAATCACTCAAATTCATTATTCCTCAATTTCTTACATTGATTAATTATCCTCAATATATTAATCTTGATCATTAATTAATTAAACCTTAATCCATCACATAGATAAATTAGCCTTAACCATTCACAAATTTTTTTAAATTACTCTTATAAATCAATTGACTAAAATTGACTTATCTTTAGTTTATCATATTCATTAATTTCATTCGCAATTAACTATCTCTTAATTACTTACATGAGATTACTTACTTAATTAAGTTCATAAGCAATTATCATCCCACATTCACTAGTTTAAATTAATTATAAACATTAACCATTCTCCAATTTCTTATGCTAAGTAATTACTTTTTTTTCCATCAATTTATTAATCTGTGAATCCCATTAGATGATCAACTTATACTTATTTCACTAATTATTCTCAAGTAATTTCTTAATTAATCAAATAAATTTTGGAATTAATTTATCATTAACTGATGACTTAACTTAAGTCTCTTAAGTTAGAGCATCGAGAAACTTTTTATTTTCTCAATTTCCACTCAATCACATTATTGATAATGTTCTAAATAAATTTATTAACTATCTTGATAAATTACTCAACTCTTAAATCAACCAATCATTTTAAATAACCTTATTATTTTGAAGGATAGTTTAGGAATCAATTAAACTTGACTTCCATTTACCTAAATTTTGTGGGCCTTAACAATTTACCGAGCCCAAACCTTCCAGAGCCTTTCACGAATACATACGCAAAAGCTCTTTCCCAAACAAACATGGAAACTCGAGATATAACCCAGCTACATCTTTCTTCCCCAAATAACTCAACTTCCCAGATCACAAACGTGCACGGTGCACGTACACCGATCAACTACTGCGTTCCAGCCATCAGCGCCGACCTCAACACATCACCCAATACTTCGATAAGTCCTCCGACCACCCAGATATTGTTACAAGCCCTCAAATCGAGTTCGAGCATTTCAAGACCAACTGGAACTTGAACGATCACCATAAATTCCCCTCGCCTCGACGCCTCCAACCACCATAGACGCTCGAATTCCATCCATGCCACCACCATACGCTCCTCTTCCACTCCCTCAACTATCGTGACACTCGATCACACACAGAAGGCCAACACGCACGATTCTGACATGACAAGAAAAACTTGAAACCCAACCCTAAATTGAATTCGTTCGTCCAATTCTTACATTTGAAAAATTATTCAATAATTTTCCTAACATCATAGATGTTCACACTAGCTCCAAAGCAAATTTCAACATTACTTAATGAACCGATTGCCTGAAAATGAGAAAAATGCAAATTTACTTCAAATTCAAACTGTTCTTAAAATACTCATCTGACAATCTTAATTTTTATTTTAAAAATCATAAATTTCAATAAGAATTCAAGATATAAACTTAAATTTGCTTTTTGTAACAATCTAATTTTCCAATATATTTCTTGATTGCCTTTAATCAAGGGTTCCAGAAGTATATATTTTTCTAATATGTTTTTAAAACAAATTTAAAAATTCTGATTGAAGTTCAAGCATCTAATTTGTTGGAAAATTTAAATCTTTACCATGATCAAATGAAAACAATTCAAAATTTAATTGTTTTCAACCCTGTAACACATAGCAGAGAAACAACAGAGTCAATGTTCAAAGAACAGCCTGTTTGTAAACATAGATTCATATCAAATAAAACACCTACAACACCATATATCCCATGAATCATCTTACTATTTTAAATTAAACTTTAAGCTTGGAAATTTTATGTTTACTCACGGAAATGTTTGGACAGAACAACATGCTACTGGAAACTGCTAGCTCTTGTTTTTTGAATTAGTTACAAAATTACAACTCTTGTAACCCTTACTAGATTTGTTATTATGTAGTAAAATCATACTCTAGTCAAAGATTCAAGCTTTAATTTACTTGAGTGAAGAGATATGAAAATTTTCTTTAAAAAGTTAAGCTCTGTAAGTAAGAACAGAGAAGTGTATATGTATTCAGGAAACTTATATGAATACACAGACATTTCATATTTCAGCATGCATTCACAGTCAACATATAAATAAAATCACATCATCACAACATAATTTGTCACATGCCTCAAGTTATTCATAAATCTTCAGAACTGTTTTAAAAAAAAATAGATTTACTCACCTTAAATTTTGAATAGAGAACAATCCTGGAAGTTGCTACTGCCTTGGGTCTTGACTTGTCTTGATCTTCTTGTTTGTTTGATTAGTTGCTGAGTTTAGTTTCTAGATTTGCTATATTTTTTTTTTTATAATCTTATTTGTTACTGAACGAACTAAAGAGCAGATGTATTCATATATATAAGATAATCAGGATGTACAAGGGGAGGTGGTAACTGGTCAGCTTCTTCTTATATGAACAGGTTTTCTAATACTTTGAAATGACAAAATTTGGGCTTGAGTAGATATTTGCATAGAAATATACACCCTTGCAGGTAGACTTGGCTTGTTTGTGAAGGTATTGTGTAAAGATATTTGTTTTGTTATTAGCTCCCAGTTTGAATAGTTTATACATAGATGTGTCAGGTTTTACTTTATACATTTGGCTTTGTTTATTAATACGTTTACATTCCATAATTATGTTGTATATAGAGATCTGTATGTGGCTGTAGACTTTGCAAATAGGCCAAGCTTGTGATGAAGATAGTTTGTATAAAAATACTTGTCTTCTTGCTTGATTCATATACAAATGTTTGACTTATTTTATTTAATACTTTACTTACAATTTTAAAGTTATGTTATATGCATACCAAACCCACTTAATTCTTGTTTTCATTTACATTTTTGTTTCTATTTTATAATTTGACTTATTTTAACTTTATGCTTTCAAATTTTCAGTGTATGTACACCACTAATTACTTACTTATATATATATATATATATATTATACCAAATGTTAATAGGATAAAGCATTTTAATTTAATTATATAATATAAGTTCCATTATAAATATTATTAAGAGATTTTATTTTAAATTTCCAAAATCAAATTTCCTTTTCAAATACAAATTTATATATACAAATGGCAATTATTTCTAACAGATTTATTCATTTTAAAATGGTCAATACACATTTAATTTAATCGGATTAAATATTTATTAAAATAAATAGGGCCAAATTCCAGGGTCGTCACAGATTTGAACCCGAAAGCCGGGTATTTAAAAATCCTGATGAGATAGTTGTAAGCTTATAAATTGAGATGATTTTTAAATCAGGAAGGGAATATAAGCTTTAAATGCTGGAATTTAAATTTAAAGGGAAAAGTTAAAAATGGATTTAACTTGGATTGGGAAATAAAAATTTAACTGGATTAAAATAAATTGGATAAGATGAAAATAATATCCAGTTGTATTCGAATTAAGTTAAAATCGAATTGAGTTATTGGAATGGAATTAGATCCTTACCTGAATAAATGGAAAATAAATTGGATAAGGGTGGGATTGAAATGAATAAATAAATTAGAATAACTGGTAAAAGAATTAAAGTGTTTGGAATAAAATATGCTTGGGTTATAAATAAGCATAAGGCTTGAGTTAAAATAAAAGATGAATATATTCAAGCCTATAATGAATGAAATTGTGTAAATAGTAAGATGTGACTTATAAAATTGAAAGTTGAGATAGAAAACCCAAAATAAATATTTTTGATGAATTTGGAAATAAAATAAAAATCCAAACTTAAATTATAAAGTAAATTTGAACTTAAGAAAATTTACATAAAGAGATTTTGAGATTTAAAATCAAGTATTGAATTATAAATAGGGAAAGAGTTATTGAGATAATGAAATATGTAGTGAGAACCCAATGTAGTTAAATAGAAGTTGAATTGTGAGTTTATGATGAAGTTGGAAATAAAACTCAAGTTATAAGTTAAATTCGACTTAAATTGTTGGTGAGGTAAATGTAATTAAACTATAAGTTGATAAATTGGATGATAAATTAAATGAGAATGGTGGAATCAAAACTTGAGTTATAAATTGGAAATTTAACTTGAAGTGTTAACAAATTAAATATAGTTAGGAATGTGTCGAATAAATAAAATGTAAATGGATTAAAATAGTAATGGTTTGAATGTGCAAATGAAATCCAATAAGTGGAAATAAATTGGATATGGCCTTGTAATCAATTGAGTTAAGTTGAGTATAAAAGAGAAAAATTTACTTGTAAAATGAAAATGAGCTTAAGTATAAAATTTGAATAAATTGAAGTAAATTGACTTAAGCTAAATAGATGGAAGAGAGTTGAATTTAATTCAACTTAAACTAAGTTTAATGATATTGGGTTGGATTTAAATCAAGTGAAAATATATTTAAATCGAAATAGAATTCGGTGAGTTACAGATAATATTTATTAGAATGAAATTCTTAAATAAATAATTGTAAACCATCTAAATTGTTAAGGAATTGAAATAACTTGGAGTCTATAAGAAAATTGAAATGGTTATTGAATGAAATAGCTTAGATTGTCTTTGAGCTAAATAAAACAGTTTGGAATAAACAAATATGGAATGGGATGTAAATGAATGGATTGTGAATAAAATTGAAATGAAACGTGTCGAGCTAAATAATGGTCGTGAATGAATTAAAATAAAAAGGAAATTTAATAGGTAATGAAGATGAACCTAAATTGTTAATGGTTTTGAATGAACTGGTTTGGTTAATAAAACAAAATGCAAGTGAATGTATTCAAATTTAAAATTCAATGAAAATGAGAATATATGGGTTATGAATAAACTTAAAAATGGAATAGAATTAAGTATAAATTGAGTCGGAGTCAATTTAAATTGATTATAAAACTCAAGTGCTTATTAATTCACATAGATCTCGTCAAATTGCAAAGAATAAATTGTTGTTGAATGTAAATGGGAGTTAGTAAAATGCCATGGATGGATAGGAGTAAAATAAATTGATTTTGAGAATAATTGGATTAAATATGAGTTCGGTTTGCTTAAAAATAAATAAAATGTAAGCGATTGAGTTTTAAACCCTTCAAATTGAATGAAAATGGTTATAAATTAATTGAAACAGTTGAATTAGTATGAAAATTGTATAAGTTGCTTACGGGAAAATGTTTGGTGTGAATTTCTTTTAGAATTCATGTGTTTAACTATCACAAATATATGATTTGCTGTTAAACTTCATATATATGGCACTTACATGTTTAAATTGAGTAAGTACAGATATCTTGAAGCCGTGTGGCTGGATTTGGGTTGCATTAGTTACTAAAGAATATAAGCTGTTTGCCTAAAATTGCTAAATAAGGTACGCCTACGCAATAAAAATAGGAAATATGAACTGTTTTTGGTTTTTCCGACCGTGTGGGTCGATGTATATATATTTATCTCTTTTGTCAAATTGCAAAAGCTCCTCCGTACAAAGTGGACTCTGCCAAAAAATTTCAGAAATTTTGGGAGTCGGAATTTTTTTTCAAATTTTTGAGAAATTTTGTTAACGACAAAACGATTTCAAATTGGAAATTGAAATAAGTTAGTAAATGAAATTAACTAAAATAATGACATGAATTAATAATAAATGATAAATAAAATTTATATATTCAGAGTTAAAGATGAATTGAATTCATATGGAAATGGAAGAATCAATTTGAATAGGAATGGATATAAACTAAAGTGGAAGATGATAATAAATATACGAAGCATATAAAATGCTTATACTAAACTTAAGAGGGAATGGTGAATTCTTAAATGAAAATTGATACTACAAATATATTCTAAGATAATATTAGAATGAATAGATACTGACATTTTGTAATAAAGATGATATGATGTTTTGGGAATATTGTGATTGGATATTAGTGCTAAGCAGAATATGCAGGTAACATAAAGGAAAAGCGAATTAGTTTGACTTCATAAGGAAAAAATTGAGTTGCCCGACCAAAAAGGTATGTATTTAAATTTCTGTGAAATTTTATTGGGATTTTGGATTAAGCCACTTGCCTTTTGTTTTCTTTTTGGATTTGGGAGGCCGTAGAGCCATTTTGTAGTTGTACCGAGCTAGCCGCGCAAAGGAGGCGCTGGAATTGTTTTCCAAAAATTTAGAGAGTTAGAAAAATTTCGAGGAAATTTTGATAGTTCAAAATTTAGTTTGAATTATAATTTGAATAGTTGAATAAGTAAGTCATTTGAAGACTGTGGAAGGTTTAGGGAAGTTGGTTGAAGTAATAGTGGGTCTTTAATAAAAGATATGTTATGGCAAGTTGATAAAACTTTTTGATTTGGGAAAAAGTAAATGGGGATTGGAACATTCTTCCTAACTAGCAATTTCGGGGACGAAATTCTTTTAAGAGGGGAGGAATGTGACGACCCAGAATTTTCAAGCATTTGTAATCGGAATATTTAATTGATTTTAAATATTTAAAGGTTAATTATTAACTTAAATTACGAATATCATAATTTATTTGACAATTAGATTGTTAAATTAAATAATTTGAATTGGATAAGATATGAAATCTGAGATTTTAAGCCTATTAAAAATAATTTGAAGGCTTATAAAATTTATATCGATGATAGTGAAGATAGTAAAAGTGTTAAAATTGAATTTGGAAGTGGTTTGTTCAGCTTTGAAATGTATATTGTTTAAATTGAATTAAAAAATAGCCTTCCAAGGCACAGTCTCAGAATTTGACGAAACTAGTTCCATTGGGTCCGTAATATTGAATTATTATCGGATTTTAAATTTCGTTTTGATCGGAATTAGTGTGTGGGTGTACGAAATATAAAAGTGCAGGAAATTTAAATTGATAAATACTTTAATGAGATTTAAGTTAAAAAATAAATAAATAAAGTCGAGCCTTCTTATATACACCTCCTTACTTTATTTCTAATCACGTGGCCCCTTCTTTCTTTTCAGCGAACATTTTGAAAAAAAAACAAATATATAATATAATAAATGATAATGGCTTCGTTCAGATGCTTCTCATCCTTCTGCTAAAACAAAACTTCTCGACTTAAATAAAAATAATAATAATAAATAGATAACGCAGAAACTTCAGCACCGAGTCTTCCCTATTCAATTCAAAACCCATTCGATTCAAATCAAGCTTCACGGCCGCTCGCGCGAGGAGTATTCGCGAGCATGTGGGAGGAGAGAAGCTTTCCAGTGGGGGTCGTGTCGAGATTCACGAGGCGATGTTTGGGAATTTTGCGAGCTCGAGGCTGTCGTGGGTGGGAATTCGAAGACCTAGGGTTTTTGTTTGTGGCCGCAATTGATTTCCGTGACCAGCGAGGAAGCGACCACGCGAGGTGGCGCCACGTGGAGGAGAGCGGCGGTGGCTTTGTGCTAGGGTTTCGGGTTCGTTGATTCTAGGGTTTGTGGCTGTGATTTTGCTTCCTGGAACAAATTGATAAGGTAATCGCTTGTTATCTCTTTCAGTTTAAATTAATATATATATGAATATATGTAAGTTTAAGAAAATATATAATTAGTTAATGATGAAAAGAAAAAAAGAAAAAAAACACAATGAAATAGATAATATATAATGATATGCAGTTCCAGTTTTAATTTGCAAGCAGAAAATAAAATAAAAATTTAATCTTAGTAAAGATTTTAAATGCAGTTTATACATATATCATAAAGGTAGTTTTATTTAATAAAACTTATTTAATTATTTTTGCAAGAGATTATTTTATTCGATTCAGTTTTGAAAGTTAATTTTTAGTTAAATATTTTATTAAAGAGAAATTAGTCTAAAACTAAAGCCTTGGTTAATTAAGTTATTTAATGGTAAGTGATTTTTCAATTAGTTCAAATATTTATTTAAAAGAAAATTTATTTATAACCAAATTTATAGTTAAAACCAAATTGTTAATTTTAAATTAAATTAACAAATGATAATTTATATTTCGATCAGTTCAAATATTAATAAATCCTATAATGCTTGTTCAAGGTTAAAATCAAAAAGGGAATAAGTCGAGGTTGGATCGGATTGCAATTTCGAAAAAAATAAAGCAAAGGTGAGTTAATCTCACTCAGTTAATTTAAATTTAAATTTAAATGATTAAATTTAAATAATTATTTGAATGGTTGAATTGAGTGATGTGCTATAGTATGAGACATTTTGAAATTGGCATATTATATTGTGCTAACATCTGTGGATGCAGGGAAAAACAGGTTCGAGGGATCCAACTGGACCCCTCAATGTTTGTTTAAATTATTTAATATTCTCTGCTCTGATTATTTAGTGTTCCATAATGAATTATGTGGAAGTATTGAATGCTATGGCTTGATTGATATAATTGGGTATAATGAATTACAAAAAAATTATAAATTTGATTTTGGAAATGAAAATAAAAGAAGTGAAATTGTAAGTAAAATAATTATAGAACAAATTTAAGAATAACCTGGAACAGAAATAAAGTGACTTTAAATTTCTAACTAATGAATCCTGAGAATGGAAGGGAAAATTTGTATAAACAGAAAGTTAATGAATTTTAAATGCAGTATTATTAATTAAAAAGAACAAACATTTATTTAGAATTTAAGATTTGGATTATTGAAACAATAAAAATGAATAAAATAATAATAATAAAGTCCATAACTACTGAATTTGGAAATGAACAGATAAGTAAAAGAATTTATTCAAATAAAATAAATTGGAAATCAATTTGGGAAATTGATTTAAGTGATTGAGATTTGAAATTCTCTCTGGATAACCAAGTACATTTCAAAGTAAATTTTTTTAAATATAAGTTAAAAGATTTTGAAGTTGTTTGAAAAGAATGGTTTGTAAAATTTATTATTTCTAATACTTAAAGTCTAAAGTAAGTATTTTCTCCTAATTTATTTTATTAGTAATTATTTAAAGAATGACTTAATATTATGTTTTTAAAAGTATAAATCTAGTTTTATATTTATGAAGTAATCTTATTTTCAAATATTCCTATAGTACGGTATTTTTAATAAATTATTGTTGTAGTTTTAACTTAAATGTTTTAAAGTATATTTCAAAGAAAAGTGTTTACAATTATTTTAGAAATCTAATTTTGAGCTTGGTGATTTCAGAGGGGATAGAAAATATTTGGGAAAGTCTATTCTGAAAAGAAGGATGGTTTTGAAACTGTTTCCTAAGGATTGAAAATAGAAATATATCTTGTGAAGATATTTTGAGGTTAATAAATAATTTGGGAAATTATTTATTGTTTGATGGTTGTTTGTGAATATTAATTGATAGTTAAATCACCGACTATCAATATTGGATAAAAATGCGTTGATCGTTTCGAAGAGTCCGGGATCGAGATTAATTTCACGAAAACCACTTCGATCCGGTTTGTACGTTTCGTGAAAATGATTCTGGATTCGAAGATGGAGCGGTGAAGTGCAAGGGCTAGTTGCTACTAATCCTGAGGATATTTCCAAAATGGATGTAGTAGGAATAGTGCCTTCGGTTCCGTTCGAACCCAGGACGGACTTGTATGGATGAATGCTTGCGAAACATTGTCAGGTGGATGATGGGCATTCTAAGGGATATGTTCTAAAAGGTAACGCTTAGCCTCAAGCCTCATCAAATGGGAATGACTGAAAATCAGGGGTTATGCAGCAAGGATAGGTGGGTTGCACCCAAGCAGGGTAAGGCCATCCCTGTCTAGATGTCCCTTTTTATTTCGGCTTAGTGGGTGGTTGCTGATCCCAACCGCTGGGTGATCTTGCTCGGGATTATCCAGTAAGGGGTAGTCCCGGCCTTGTGTTGTAGAGGAGCGGGCGTACTCCTCGGTATGGTGATCTAGGCCTCGTACTGTGACAAGTGGTACCCCAGTGCCTAGTCATTAGTTGGAAATCCATTCTTCCTACGAGCCTTGTACGAGTTTTGTTTGTATTACCCACTCTGTGGCTAGTAGCTAGAATTTAATAGATGTAACAATTTTGGCTATTTTATAAGTATTTGTAAATAGACCCTATTATAATATTAGACGATTTCTACAAAAATTGTTTTAGCTATCGTAAGGTAAAAACCCGACATGTTTATTTGTGACGTGGTCTTACGAGATGCTTTTGTTTTTCAAAGGACTATTGAAACTTTAATAATCAATTGGGTGTGATTTTCTCACTCTGGTATTCCAGACTGACTCGGGTGTTATTTAACTGTAATGCTCGGGTCAGACCGAGTATTATAGGATACATGATATGATGCTATGGAGCTTAGGAGACGAGCTTGATGACGATACATACTCTCGTGCTTGTTTTTATATATATTCCGCTGTGTTGAGTTGCTGTGTATCCAGTTGTATGTTATTGATGTTGAGCTTTGATTTGATGTACTCTGATGATGCAATATATGAACAGATATATTTGAATTGAGTAAAGATTATTTATTATCTATTATATTTTATTCCGCTGCAATGGTTAGATTCTGATGTTGTTTTCTATTTTCTTCTTCTACCCCTTCTTCTTTAACCCAAATGGTTCGTATTTCAGTGCAACTTGAGTTGATTGTTGTAGAATAGTGTTGACTCAAGTGGTATGGATTTGCGGGTCGTTTCAGTAGCTATTCATGTGTGTGTGGTGCCGTCCATGCCACAGGGCTATTGGTGCGCTTGAACTGTATCCAAGGTCTCTCCATAACTCGTCCGCGTGCCCCGATCTAATGGGTTCGGTTCTCCCAGTTTCTAAGTCTTGGCATGATTCAAGTAAGCATCTGATTAACCAAAAGGTCGGTTCAATTTTGGCTTAGTTCTTTTGAGTGACTTTGAAGCTCTAGAGTTCAGCACTATTTGTTTCATTGGTTGTTGGAAGGGATTCTGATAATTATGCAGAGTGACTGATATGATTGTCAATTTGTGGCCCCTGAGCGTGACCTCATTGACTTCAAGGGGCTCTAGATCAGATGACTGCTGATCTTCTAGTTCACCTTCGTGGGTATCAAACGTATATAAATTTCACCGATCTACCGGTTCTCCTTCACGACACTTTAGTTTCTGAAAGACCTTCATGCTCGCGAAGGGTTTTTTGATCAAATGACCACTGATCTACCGGTTTAACTTCACGATGCTTTAGTTTGTGATATACCTTCACGTTTGCAAAGGGTTTTTTGGATCAAGTGACCATTGTCGGTTCACCTTCAGGACACTTTAGTTCATGAAACACCTTGACGCTCATAAAGGGTTTTTGGGATCAGATTGTTAGAACTACTATTCTATGATTTTGATGACAACAGCTATACAATCATACATATGCAATATATATTTAATTTACTTGCAGGAAAATGCTTTCAGAATTCAACTTGAAGATGACTGACAAAGGAGAAGAAACATCAGCATTGGAAAAGCTAATATAATGTTGTGATTATCATAGATATAACTTGTAAAATCTCCTTTAGAAATTGTTTTAAAGCATAAACATTGCACGAAAATTCTTTCAATTCCTCTTATATCAACAGGCTGAATAAAAGAAAACAGCATATGTCTGACATCTGACATCACATATCGGACGTTTGATTAAAGCTTGTGTTTTTAGAAGCCGGACTTACATCAGACGTCTATTAAAATGATTAAACATCTGTGCTTAGCTTCTGATTACAAAATATATATAAGCTCAGAAGTCTGAACTTTTCGACAGACTCTGTGCTGAGTAACTGCCACATACAATGAATGGTCATCTGCTTCATTCTAACGGCTACTTTCACAACTCTTTACTGCATCTCTTCCTTCTAAATGATCACAACCTTTAGATTGCAACAAAAAATACTAATGGATATTACTCTTCACAAATACTCTTCATCATCTATATATATGTAAAGATTTTAAGAACTAAAAAAACTTGAATTTGCTGAATCCTATATCTACATTCTTCGCATACTCTGATTTCTAAAAGCAAACCATATCAGTCTTTATCACTTCTTGAAATCAAAAGCTTCATGTATGCGTACTACTCAAAGGAGATTATAGGAAGATTTGTATAGTGCGGTCAAAATAATTGTTTTCCAGAGCACATACTTTTTCAGAAAGAACTTTTGTATCAAGCCCATTCTTCCGACGAAAGCGAGGATTGTTTACTAGTTAAAACCCGAGAGGAGCTTCGGGACTGGACATAAGACAGGAGGTCCAAACCAGTACAAAAACTCTGGTGCTATTATTTCCTTACTATTATTTACTTTACTCTGTTAACTATACGCTAGCATTTTACTACACTTACGTATTAGATATAAACGTACGACCCATATATCCTTTGATTTGGTATTAGAGCATCATTATCTCAATCCACAGTAACATGTGATTGAAACATATTTAGTACGACAAATACATTTCAAGAAGGACAATCAATTGCAAGTCCACCACTATTCACTGGTCAAATTATGCTTACTGGTCTACACGAATGCATATTTTTATGGAAGCAAATGGTTTAGAAATTTAGCGAGCAACACAAGTTAAATATGTAGCGCCAAAAACAAATATAAGCAAATGGACAGATGCCCAAAAGAACATAGCAAAAAATAATGCTAAAGCCATGAATGTTTTATTTTTTCCACTTTACAAAAATGAATTCTCACGTGTCATGTTGTGCACTACTGCATATGATATATGGCATATAGTGCAAATCCCTCATGAAGGCACTAATAAAGTTAAGCAAACAAAGATTTCTATTTTACAAAATTTGTTTTCTTCATCTAAAATGAAAGCGAATGAAACTATAGGTGATATATATGCTAGATTTCAAACTATCCAACAGAATCTCATGGCACTTCGAGTTAAATTTCTAGATTTTAATTTAGTTATGTGAATTTTAAATTCCTTAACAAATGAATGGGAATGGAAATTATTGGCCATCAAGAAGCAAATGACTTATCTCAACTAAAAGTTGAAGAATTGATAAAAAAATTGATGTCGTACGATGCAAATTTACAAGCAAGAAAAGAACAAATCAATAAAAAGAAAAATACAGCGTGTCAAGCAAATGATAGTAACTCGGAATTAGATGAATACGAGATCGTATTTGCTACCACAAATTGCAAAAAATTCAATAAATTTAAAAGGATGATGAGATACCAAAATGTAGGAAATTCATATTCATCCAACCAAACTTCGATCAAATGCTTTGGATGTGATAGTTCGAGCACATGAAAAAACAATGCCTAGAACTCATTAATGACAAAAAGAAAGGCAAGTTTGAGAAAGTCAAGAAAAGAAAACGGGCTTTTCAAGTAACTTGAAAAGACTCAGATTCGTCTTCATCATCAGACATTGATAGCAATAGTGATTTTAAACAAGCTAATGTCTGTTTCATGGAAAATACTGAGGTGGCATGTCCAGATCTTACTTATAATGAAATTCTAGAACTAAGCATGAACTTAGATGAAAATTGTGGCGAAACTAAAAAATTAATAAAGAATTGGTTGCTAAAATTAATCGAACGGAATTTGAGATAGGATTATTAAAAGGTGAAAAAACCATTTTAGAAGCAGAATTAGAAAATTCACAAGAGAAATATAAGATTCTATCTATTCAAAATGACTCAATATTATGTGAGATAGGAGAAGTTAAACTAGAAAATGATGAAACTGGAAAATAAAATGTTATATTAATGATTATTTAGAAGCATTAAAATTCGAAATTTCTCATCTTAATGATAAGTTAGATAAGATTACTAATAATGTTTGAAAATTTAATAAAGGAAACCAGTACTTGGATTACTTGATCAAAATTTCAAAACCATCTAGAAATCGCAATGGACTAGGATTTACGAAATCTTCAAAATATAAAAACTATAGCTCACTATATAATAGGTTCATGAAGTCAAGTATTATAAAAAATATGTCTAACACCAAAATAATTGAAATATGGATTCCATAATCGAATAACAAACTAATTAGACAAAAACACATAGATAACTATCTGAAAAATGTTGGTTGATAATAAACATTATTTTTTTAAAGGTCCCAAACCCTCTTGGTTATGACAACCGTCTCTTTCTAACACTTAGGACCCCAACAAAATAAGTGGGTACCAATTAAACAGTTTTCATCTTGTAGGTACTCAAAAGAAAATCAAATAACAAGGAAAAATGGATACCCGATAGCAGATGCTCCAAACATATGATAGGAAATGTGCAAATGTTATCAAATATAACATACAAAGATGGTGGTATTATAACTTTCAAATATAATTCCAAAGGATTTGTCATTGGAATTGGATATGTCATCAACGTTGGTATGTCCACTTCACCTGTTATTACAAATGTTCTTTTAGTTAAAAATTTAAAATATAATCTTTTAAGCATTAGTCAACTATGTGACAAAGGAGTTCAAATTGGTTTTGAAAAGAATACATGCAACATTTTTGATGAAAATAAAAATATGATTTTCGAAGGATTAAGGAAAAGAAGCATCTATGTCTTAAATATGAAATTTAACAACTCGATGATTTATGTTAGGCCATAGGTTTTAAGGACCCATGGATATGACACAAAAGATTATGTCACATAACTTTAGTCTTCAAACAGACTAGCTAAACACAATTTGGTTAGAGGTCTCCCTAAAATAAATTATAAAGTTAAAAACTTATGCGATGCATGTCAATATCGTAAATTGAAAAAGAGTTCTTTAAAATCAAAAAAGGAAATTTCTACAAAACAACCCTTAGAATTATCACATCTTCATTTATTTGGATCTACTCAAATACGATTAATAAATAACAATAAATATGTATTTGTTATTGTAGATGATTTTTCATGATATACAAAGACACTATTCCTAAAACATAAAAGTGATATTTTTGAAATGTTTGAATTTTTTGCTAAAATAATTAAAAATTTAATGAATCTTGAAGTAAATATTATAAGAAGTGATCACGGAGGTGAATTTGAAAACAAAATTTTTGTAACAAAAAGGGAATTACACATAATTTCTCATTTCCACGAACACCACAACAAAAAGGTGTCGTGGAAAGAAAAAATCATGCACTCTAAGAATGTGCATGAACTGTGCTTAATGGTAGTAATCTACCAAATTTTTTTTAGGCCGAAGCGGTAGCTACTGCTTGTTATGTATTGAATCATGTTACATTATGTCCTTTAACTAAAATACTCGTTGCAAAATGTCTTTTGGTAAAAAGACCCAATGTATCAAATTTTCGAATATTTGGGTCAAAATGTTTTATATTAAATACTAAAGATAATCTTGGAAAATTTTATTCAAACGCCGAAGAAGGAGTCTTTATAGGATACTCAAATCGTAGCAAAGCTTTTAGAATATTTAATAAACATACTAGTATAATAGAAGAAAGTCTACAAGTTTCTTTTACCAAAACTTTTCCATTAATAAAAATAGTGATGGTGATAAAATTTAATAAAATCTTCAGAGGATAAACCAATTATTTAGGATAATAATGAGTCTATCATTAAAAATGATAATACATTAAATCACCACCTTGTATTTTGAATAACCATCCAATTAACAATATAATTGGTGATTTAAATACAGAAGTTTCTACCAGACATCAATTAAATCAAATGAATCACGTTGTATTTATTTCAAATTTTGAACCTAAGAATTATAGAGAAGCTCCAAATGATGAATCATGGATTATCGCGATGCAAGAACTCAATCAACTCGAAAGAAATGAAGTTTGGAAGTTGTACCGAGACCTGCAGATCAATCTGTAATCGAAACAAAATGGATATATAAAACTTGTAACGACCCAGAATTTCTGTCATTTGAAATTCGTATATTTAGTTGATTTTAAATATTAACAAGTAAAATTTGTAAGTTGAATAAATTTTATTTCGAATATCTAGATTTAATTGGATAATGAAATCGATAATTTAATATTTGAAATTACAGAAATAATTGAAAATTGAGTTTAATGTGATTAAAATTGATTTGGAAAGTTGTATTAAATCATATTGGAGTTAGAATGACGTTATAGAACTTTTAAAATTAAATTAAAGTTAATTTATGGAAATTGAATATATTAATATTCAATTAACGAGTAAAAATAGTCATTTTTCAAACAGTTTCGGATTTCGATGAAACCAGTTTCATCGGATTCGTAATGTTATACTGTTGTAAGGTTTCAAATTTCGTGTTAATCGGATTTATGGTTTGTCCGGGGCAAGCCAAAACACATAGAAATTAGTTTAACCGATTTAATTTAAATTTGATCGTTTCTTTCCATAACTCGCACATATGATCGAATTGGTTCTCGATACATATTCCGTTGTGTTCGGAACGCGGATAATACCCTAGAAACGTCAGCCGGCACGCTTCGTTTGGTGTTTGAAAAATCTCGGATGAATAGTGTTTGGAAAATTTTCTATAAAAGCCCTCAATTATTCCTTCTTTTTAGACACCCTAGAAATTTCAGCCCTACCCGCCATTCTATTTCGAAGGCCAAAATTGTTCCATTCTTCTTCCTTTAATCTCTTGCAATCCATCCACCTATAGCAAAATTCTTCAACTAGCAAAAGATAGAGCTTGGCGAGATCTTTACATCCATACGGCTTTGATCATCATCGGAGCGACGTGGTGATGGAATTTTTTCATGAAGTTAGGTCGTTCAATCGTGTTTTTCAAGATCCACGTGAAGCCGAGTTTGTCGGCGTTCGACCCGATGGTGGAGCTCGCTGAGGCGCGTCGATTGATGGCCTCTGATCATCGTCAGGTGGATCGTAGGGGGTGCGGCATCGTGGAAATGAAGGGGACGATGGGTTATTCATGCGCGTGAATATACTTGGAAGAAGAAGCAACGCGTGCGGCCCAGATTGGTTTTGCAGAAGAACATGCGGCTGTGATGAATCTAGGTTATAAAAAAAGTATAAAAAAGAAAATTGTTAAAAATTATATTATAATTCGTTCAAATTTTAAAATGCGGTAACTCTTTCATACGAGGTCCGCTTTGGACGAAACAAATTGCATCGAGTTTGTATTGACGAGCACTACGGGATGGAGCTGGATTGGTGAATTTTGGGTAAAATTAAACGCTTGTTTAATTTTATTCGAAATAAAACACTGCAACTGTATTTGAAACAAGGTGAGAACTTCTCACTCAATCGAATTTGTTTCGATTTTAAATTTTAAATGGTTAGATTTAAAATTGCTTGATTGTGTTGATTGTATACTTGAATGATAAATTGCTATCTGTTGTATTGAAATAGACCATATACGCCGCATATTAAGCGGAGGTTATTATATTAAACACATATGCCGCGATATTCCACCTTGAAGTGGAATTGGTATTATATATGTACTAGGAGTTGATTTCCCGCATTATATAGCGGATGAGACCCTATTGTGCCACATAATAACGAATAATATTTTATATAAACCCATGTACCGCGATATCCCGTTTGGTATTGTGCTAACATCCGTGGATGCAGGGAAACAGGTTGGAGGGATCCAACTGGATTCCTCAAATAATTGAATTTGTTTCAATGTTGTGTGTTGATGTTTTTATAATCTCTGTGTGATTATCTTTGTGATTGAAATTGTTGAAGGCTAAAATTAGCCGAATTTAATTTTGGTATCGTTAGATGCCAGAAATAAATGAAAATTTGATTTTTGAAAATTCAGCTTGGAAGTTTATATTAAAATTTTTGATGTTTTGAGAAATATAGTTGAAAGGTGATTTTTGGAAATATGAAGTTGATTTTTTTTATTAAATAATTTAAATGGTGATTTTTGAATTTATTATAAAAGCTTTATATATAAGATTTTAAAAAAATTGGATTTTTATAAATCAAAGTGATGGAATTATGAAGGAGATTTAAAGACGTTTTAAAATGATGTTATAAATGGATTTTATAAAAGAATAGAATCTACGATTTGTGAAGTTATAAAATGAATGAATTTGTAAATAGAGAATTATAAGTATTTTGCTTATAATTTGGATTTTGGCGTGTAAATGGGATATGGATAGAATTTATTAATAAAGAGATTTTATAAGTTGAAGTTGTTATAAAATATAAATGGAATTTATAAATATTGTTTAATAAATCCGAAATCGACTTATTTTGATAAGTTAATTATTATAGCTTATTAAAGGAGATATATCTAGGATTTTGGACAGTGGATAATCCTTTAAAATAAAATGTGTAGAAATGTTGAATTTGGTTAACGAAGTACATTCACGATTTTGGGCACTGTATAATCCTTTAAAATAAAATGTGTAGAAACGTTGAATTTGGTTAACGAAGTACATTCACGATTTTGGACAATGAATAATATATTAAAGAATTTTTTTAGGGAGGTGATATTTTAAATAGAATTAAAACAATTTAAAGGTGTTTTTAAAATGTATCAAGTATCGAAACCATATATTTCAACATTCATTGTTGAAATAGACGCTTTCGAGAAATAAAAAGGAAATGGTGGACTATAACACTGTTGTTATAGTAAATGATTTTCGAAAGGGAATGTTTTATATAGTATTGGGATTTATATATCTATCTTAATTTCGAATCCCTATACTAGTGATTTTGGGTTGTCGTAACGATGTTTTGCGCAACATTCGTTTTGACTCAAATGAATATGTTTAAGAGAATGTTTTCCTTAAAGAATAAAATATATACTTAATTGTGATTTAAGTATATTGAATATTTTCCAAATGTTGAAAATAAATAGATTTGTGAATTACTTATTATTAAATAAGTATGGAAATGTTTTCCAATATGAAATGAAATGTTTTGAGATTTTATCTTTTAAAGATAAATTGAAAGTGAATATTTGAAATCGATTTGAAAATCGTATATCAGTGGATATTTGAAAATTTAAATTCACCATGGAATTTATAAAGGAAAGGAAAATTTGTTGTTAAAAATAAACATTGATTTATTTTTCAAACGTGGAAATAAATTTATGGATTTGGAATGTAAATCTAAAGTAAATCGGTAAGGATTTATTTAATTGGTTCAAATGAATTATTTTGAAATGAAAGTGTATTCTCCCTGGAAAGCCGAATAAAACTTCTGAATAGCTTTGAAATATATATATATATATATATATATATATATATATATATATATATATAATTCTAGAATTGGTTTTGAAAAGGATACTTTGGAGAAATTAACTTCTTAAATTGTTTTAAATCCTTTAAGTAAAGATTTATTAAGTTGATATAGAAAAGATTATTTCTATGATTTATTCAATAATTGTTTTTGAAAATAGTTATCTAAATAGTTATACTCTATCTACTAATTTTATTTTGAAAATTAGTTTGGACTTAAGTTATATGTAATATTGGTATAATATTTTTTTATAACTAATATTTTAAGTAAAGTGTTTAAAGAAAAATATTTTTATTTCAAAGTGTTTTCCCGATATATTTTGGATAAGTGTTATAAATAATTTTGAATTATTTGAACTCGGCAGATTTCTAGTGAAAATAAATAAATATTTGGAAGTGTTTTCGCGTAAGGAAAATGATTTAAAAATTTGTTTTCGAAAGTTGTAAAGGTGAAAAGTGATTTGAAATTTGTTTTCAAATGGTTGATGTGTATATCTTGTAAAGATATTTTTGGAAATAAATAATTAGGAAAATTATCTACAATCTAGTGATGTTGTGCATATCTATTGATAGTTAAATAACCGACTATCAATATTTATGTTTTAATGGGTATTTGTTGTGATTTGTTTGAATTTGAATGCTACACTTAATTTAAAATAAGCGCTCGTTATTCGGTTTAGCCGGGAGAGGACATTCGGGTCAAGAATCCCATTCCGAATAGTGATACATCGTAATGGATAGCATTTGAAGACCGGTGTTGAAGACCGGATATTTTCGAAAACGGAAGGATTACCGTCGAATGTCTCTGCATCGGCTGATCTCCGATATAGAGATTTTATCACCCTTTGTGATGGGAATTCCGGACGTGATTAGTGAATATCCGAATTGCAAGGGCTTATTTGGAAGTGCCTCCGGTTCCGTTCGATCCTGGAACGGACTTGTATGGATGTGTGTCTGACGTTACAACTTGAGATGTAAAGCTGATTTCTATCAAATATATTTCTGTTGGTGGTGGAGAATTTATTCTCTTAGCTTAACACCCTTCTCTGAGACGTACGTGTTCAGAGGTTATATAGTTGATGGTTACTAGTGATACATTTCCAATTTGGTAATGTGGCATACGAAGTGCTGCTGATCATTTGTGATCAAAGCATAGCTTTTATGAAAAGCGTAGCTTTGTGGACTAGACTTCGTCGGACCTCACAAACCGGTAATGGTCAAAACAGGAAAGATGCAGCAAAGTTATAGGGAGTAGCGCCCCTTAGGGTATGTGCATTTCCTTCTGGATAGAAGTGGTAGCATGGCATGGAGCCCAGATACTTAACTTATGTGGATGTCGCAAATATATATGACTTTATGATTGATGTTGGTTGAGGATCCTCGGATAAAGGTTGTTTACAACCGGGGGAAGGCATACTCGTGTCAGTAGTTACCTACGTTTGCAGAGGTAACCCGGCCTTGTGTTGGCAGAGATCCGGTTAGGTTCTCGGGGGCGTCTCTCCAGAGGCGTACCCATGTGGCAATGGGAAGTTCCTTGGCCTGACCATTTGTTGGAAAAATCCAAAGAAACAATACGAGCCCTGTACAGTTTTAGTTGTATAACCTGCCATGGAATGTGGCGGTAACCTGCTATTAAAAATGGTAGCTATAGTAGGCACAAGTGCGGAATGTCTATGTTGGCTAAGATTTATATTATACTTTCGAAATGTTTTCCTACTCTTTGCACTTATAATAATAATATCAAAGAAATTTGCGTATCAAGCATGTTTGACTATCATAAGGAGAAATCTCCTCCGATTCTGCGTTTGCATTGTGTATGTGTGTGCGGAAGGCCTTATGGTATTTCATTTTCCAAAAGCATTGCGAATCTATTTTAAAATATCTCTTTGTTTATTTTAAAAGATAAACTGTTTTAAGTTCTCACACCAGTCCCATGACCGACCTGAAGTTTATTGTTCCCTTCCTAAAATCTGGGTGCCCACTAATTTCCACACGGGCAGTCTAGAATCAGGTTATCAGGTCATTCTGGAATTCAGAAGTTGCTGTGGAGATCTGGAGGCAAGCTGGATGGCATGGCGTATCAACTAGTATATAGTATTTCTTTTCCGCTGTTTGTTGTTGTAAACTCTGATAACGTAATGTAATGAGATGTAATGTATAAAATGTACAGTTCTTTTGATTTAAAGATTTCTCATTTATCTATTATATGTTGTTCCGCTGCGACTGTGAGATTCTGATATTATTTCTGTTGCCTTTTCTTTCTTTTTTACTTCTTGAATCTTTTTCTTCTTTTTAAACCCTAAGGTTTCGGTTTTCTAGCATTCGATTGTTCGGAAGTTGACACAGTGGACGTATTAATGTCAACTTTCGTGAGTCGAAAATCGTAACCTTTACAAAGTGGTATCAGAGCTTTTGGTTAAGCAACAACATTGGCTCTGTTGGGAATTACTCATTAGAGATAGAGACGCAGTACTCTAGAATGAGTGTGAGTGTAATAATAGATATGAGTGCGTATTTGTTAGTGAATATAAAAATTATTTTATATTGTGTTGATTGGTTTGGTGAGTGATATATGGATTCTGGTCAATACGAGTAATTAATGTTATCGATGGGAATCTCTAAACACTTGTACAGAACAAATTCGACACGATATCGTTTTAAAATATGGTAAGTAAAATAATTTTACCTAAATTATTTTCGTATATAAAAGAGAAAAAAAAAATTCTGTGAATTATTATAATATATGATTACTTGGTTGCTAGAAAGTGATGATATTAAATTATTATCATTAATGTTGAAAAAGAAATTGAAACCGTAACTCCAAAGTTAAGAAATAAATTCACATACAAATAAAATTGGAGAATATAAATTGTAAATTGATTTGTAATTTGAAGTAAAATTCCAGAGGAATATTTGGAAATGTTTTGAAAGGATTTGCAATTTGGAAAGATTAAATTTATTTTTGAGTTTGAAAATGGTTTTCAAGGGTTTGGAAAAGTGTTTTTGAAGGGATAAAAGCTCTAAACTCTTTTTGGTCGCAGGAAAATAACTGCGGTGATGACTGCAGCATCATCGGTGTTCATTTTTGAGTTTCCAAAAGAGGGATTGCTGCCAAGTTGTTTTAAATGGAAGTTGTTTGGAAAATTTGTGTTTGGTTTTGAAATTCAAAGGATAATTTGAATTGGTTTCAAAAATGGTTTTGAAATGTTGGAAAGACTCTGGAATCTGGTAAAAATAGTTATGGAATAAAATTTATTGAGTTGAAAATAAATTTGGGGTAGAAACAAATGAATTGAATTCAACATTTATAAATAAAGGGTAAACTATATTCATATAGAATTTGAAATCCAGTTTAAATATAAGTGGTTATAAACCAAAATAGTGAATTGAATTGTGTTTGGGAACGAACAAAAGAATAAAAACTGAAATTGAAAACTGAATATCAAATACCAATTTGAATTGTGCAAATGAAATGAGTTAGAACTCGTAATGAATTAGTAAAAGAAACTAATTTAAAATAGCAAGATGAATCAGTTGTGAATGAAAAATAATTGATAAAATTCAATATTCAGAAGGTAAATTGAATTAATATGAAATTGATAATGTGAGATTGAATGAAAATGGATATTATGGTTAGCAGGATATACAAGTGGATTAAAGGAAATTGGGATTTTGATTTCGAAGATGAAAAAAATTGAATTGCTATACAAAAGGTATGTATTTGAATTTCAGTATGAAATTTGATGATTTTCTTATCCAGCCACTTGACCTTTACTTTTCTTTTTGAAATCTGGGGGTCATGGTGCCATTTTTGTAGTCGTACCGAGCTAGCCGCGTAAAGGAGACGCTGGCGAAGTTTTTCGAAAACTTAAGGCATTAGAATATTTTTGAGAAAATGGAAAATTTTGAAAACTATAACTTTGATTTTGGAGTGAAAAGTTAAACGATATAGTTGATTTTGAAAAGATAACTAAGCATGATTTGAAAACTTAGTAAAGTTATTGAAAGAAGTTTAACTATGGATTTTGGAAAAGTTAAAATTTTTAAATGAATTTGAAAATTTAATTTGAACAAATGGTTTTGAAAAGTTAATGGATTCTGTAACTTTTCTTACTTGGCAATTTCGAGGACGAAATTCTTTTAAGGGGGAAGTTTGAAACGACCCAGAATTTCTATCGTTTGAAATTCGTATATTTAATTGATTTTAAATATTAACAAGTAAAATTTGTAAGTTGAATAAATTTTATTTCGAATATCTAGATTCAATTGGATAATTAAATCGATAATTTAATATTTGAAATTATAGAAAATATTGGAAATTGGGTTTAATGTGATTAAAATTGATTTGTAAAGTTGTATTAAATCATATTGGAGTTAGAATGATGTTATAGAACTTTTAAAATTGAATTAAAGTTAATTTGTGGAAATTGAATATTTTACTATTTAATTGACGAGTAAAAATAGTCATTTTTCAAACAGTCTAGGATTTCGACGAAACAGGTTTCATAGGATCCGTAATGTTATATTATTGTAAGATTTCAAATTTCGTGTCAATCGGATTTACGGTTTGTCCGAGGCAAGCCAAAACGCAAAGAAATTAGTTTAACCGATTTGATTTAAATTTGATCGTTTCTTTCCGTAACCTGTACATATGATCGAATTGGCTCTCGATACCTATTCCATTGTGTCCAGAACGTGGGTAAAACCCTGGGAACGTCAGCCGGCATGCTTCGTTTGGAGTTCGGAAAATCTCGGATGAATAGTGGTTGAAATTTTCTATAAAAGCCCTCCATTATTCCTTCTTTTCAGAAACCCTAGAAATTTTGCCCTAGCCACCATTCTATTTCGAAGGCCGAAATTGTTCCATTCTTCTTCCTTTAATCTCTTGCAATCCATCCACTTATAGCAAAATTCTTCAACTAGCAAAAGATAGAGCTTGGCGAGATCTTTACATCCATACGGCTTTGATCATCATTGGAGCGACGTGGTGATGGAATTTTTGTCGTGAAGTCAGGTTGTTCAATCGCGTTTTTCGAGATCCACGCGAAGCCGAGTTCATTGGCATTCGAGCCGATGGTGGAGCTCGCTGAGGCGTGCCGATTGATGACCTCTGATCATCGTCAGGTGGATCGTGGGGGGTGCGGCATCGTGGAAATGAAGGGGACGATGGGTTATTCACACACGTGAATATACCTGGAAGAAGAAGCAATGCGTGCGGCCCAGATTGGTTTTGCAGAAGAACATGACGCTGTGATGAATCTGGGTTATTAAAAAATATAAAAAATAAAATTGTTAATTATTATATTATAATTCGTTCAAAGTTTAAAATGCTGTAACTTTTTCATACGAGGTCCGTTTTGGACGAAACAAATTGCGTCGGGTTCGTATTGACGAGCACTACATGATGGAGCTAGATTGGAGTTGACTGGAACTAGTGTGAATTTTGGGTAAAATTAAACGCGTGTTTAATTTTATTCGAAATAAAACACTGTAACTGTATTTGAAACAAGGTGAGAACTTCTCACTCAATCGAATTTGTTTCGATTTTAAATTTTAAATAGTTAGATTTAAAATTGCTTGATTTTGTTGATTGTATACTTGGATGATAAATTGCTATATGTCGTACTGAAATAGACCCTATACGCCGCATATTAAGCGGATGTTATTATATTAAACACATATACCGCGATATTCCACCTTGAAGTGGAATTGGTATTATATATGTACTTGGAGTTGATTTCCCGCATCATATAGCGGATGAGACCCTATTGCGCCGCATAATACAGATAATATTTTATATAAACTCATGTACCACGATGTCCTGTCTTGAAATGAGATTGGTATTGTGCTAACATCTGTGGATGTAGGGAAACAGGTTGGAGGGATCCAACTGGATTCCTCAAATAATTGAATTTGTTTCAATGTTGTGTGTTGATTTTTTTATAATCTCTACGTGATTATCTTTGTGATTGAAATCGTTGAAGGCTAAAATTAGCTGAATATAATTTTGGTATCGTTAGATACCGAAAATAAATGAAAATTTGATTTTTGAAAATTCAGGTTGAAAGTTTATGTTAAAATTTTTGATGTTATGAGAAATATAGTTGAAAGGTGATTTTTGGAAATATAAAGTTGATTTTTTTTATAAAATAATTTAAATGGTGATTTTTGAATTTATAAAAGCTTTATATATAAGATTTAAAAAAAATTGGATTTTTATAAATCAAAGTGATGGAATTATGAAGGAGTTTTAAAGACGTTTTAAAATGATGTTATAAATGGATTTTATAAAAGAATAGAATCTACAATTTGTGAAGTTATAAAATGAATGAATTTGTAAATAGAGAATTATAAGTAATTTACTTATAATTTGGATTTTGGCGTGTAAATGGGATATGGATAGAATTTATTAATAAAGAGATTTTATAAGTTGAAGTTGTTATAAAATATAAATGGAATTTATAAACATTGTTTTATAAATCCGAAATCGACTTATTTTTATAAGTTAATTGTTATATCTTATTAAAGGAGATATATCCAGGATTTTGGACAGTGGATAATCCTTTAAAATAAAATATGTAGAAATGTTTAATTTGGTTAACGAAGTACATTTACGATTTTGGACAGTGGATAATCCTTTAAAATAAAATGTGTAGAAACGTTGAATTTGGTTAACGAAGTACATTCACGATTTTGGACAATGATAATATATTAAAGAAATGTTTTAGGGAGGTGATATTTTAAATAGAATTAAAACGATTTAAAGGTGTTTTAAAATGTATTAAGTATCGAAACCATAGATTTCAACATTCATTGTTGAAATAGACGTTTTCGAGAAATAAAAAGGAAATGGTGGACTATAACACTGTTGTTATAGTAAATGATTTTCGAAAGGAAATGTTTTATATAGTATTGGGATTTATATATCTATCTTAATTTCAAATCCCTATACTAGTGATTTTGGGTTGTCGTAACGATGTTTTACACAACATTCCTTTTGACTCAAACGAATATGTTTAAGAGAATGTTTTCCTTAAAGAATAAAATATATACTTAATTGTGATTTAAGTATATTGAATATTTTCCAAATGTTGAAAATAAATAGATTTGTGAATTACCTATTAGTAAATAAGTATGGAAATGTTTTCCAATATGAAGTGAATTGTTTTGAGATTTTATCTTCTAAAGATAAATTGAAAGTAAATATTTGAAATCGATTTGAAAATCGTATATCAGTGGATATTTGAAAATTTAAATTCACCATGGAATTTATAAAGGAAAGGGAAATTTGTTGTTAAAAATAAACATTGATTTATTTTTAAAATGTGGAAATATATTTACGGGTTCCATTAAAATGTGGAAATATATTTACTGTTTTGGAACGTAAATTTAAAGTAAATCGGTAAGGATTTATTTAATTGGTTTAAATGAACCATTTTGAAATGAAAGTGTATTCTCCCTGGAAAGCCGAATAAAATTTCTAAATAGCTTTGAAATATATATATATATATTTAATTCTAGAATTGGTTTTGAAAAGGATACTTTGGAGAAATTAACTTCTCAAATTGTTCTAGATCCTTTAAGTAAAGATTTATTAAGTTGATATAGAAAAGATTATTTCTATGATTTATTCAATAATTGTTTTAGAAAATAGTTATTTAAATAGTTGTACTCTATCTACTAATTTTATTTTGAAAATTAGTTTGGACTTAAGTTATATGTAATATTCGTATAATATTTTTTTTTATAACTAATATTTTAAGTAAAGTGTTTAAAGAAAAATATTTTTATTTCAAAGTGTTTTCCCGATATATTTTGGATAAGTGTTATAAATTATTTTAAAGTATTCGAACTCGGCAGATTTCCAGTGAAAATGAATAAATATTTGGAGTGTTTCCGCATAAGGAAAATGATTTGAATTGTTTTTTTAAAAGTTGTATAGGTGAAAAGTGATTTGAAATTTGTTTTCAAATGGTTGAAGTGTGGAAAAATATATCTTGTATAGATATTTTTGGAAAATAAATAATTTGGGAAATTATCTAGAATCTAGTGATGTTGTGAATATCTATTGATAGTTAAATAACCGACTATCAATGTTTACCTTTTATTGGGCATTTGTTGTGATTTGCTTGAATTTGAATGCTACACTTAATTTAAAATAAGCGCTCGTTATTCGGTTTAGCCGGGAGAGGACCTTTGGGTCATGAATCCCATTTCGAATAGTGATACGTCGTAACGGATAACATTCGAAGACCGGTGTTGAAGACCGGATATTTTCGAAAACGGAAGGATTACCGTCGAATGTCTCTGCATCGGATGATCTCCGATATAGAGATTTTATCACCCTTTGTGATGGGAATTCCGAACGTGATTAGTGAATATCCGTATTGCAAGGGCATCTTTGGAAGTGCCTTCGGTTCCGTTCGATCCCGGAATGGACTTGTATGGATGTGTGTCTGACGTTACAATTTGAGATGTAAAGCTGGTTTCTATCAAATATATTTCTGTTTGTGGCGGAGAATTTATTCTCTTAGCTTAACACCCTTCTCTAAGATGTACGAGCTCAAAGGTTATGTAGTTGATGGTTACTAGTGATACATTCCCAATTTGGTAATATGGCATATGAAGTGTTGCTGATCATTTGTGATCAAAGCATAGCTTTTGTGAAAAGCGTAGCTTTGTGGACTAAACTTCGTCGGACCTCACAAACCGGTAATGGTCAAAACAGGAAAGATGCAGCAAAGTTATAGGGAGTAGCGCCCCTTAGGGTATGTGCATTTCCTTCTTGATAGAAGTGGTAGCATGGCATGGAGCCCACATACTTAAATTATGTGAATGTCGCAAATATATATGACTCTGTGATTGATGTAGGTTGAGGATCCTCGGATAAAGGTTGTTTACAACTGGAGGATGGCATACTCGTGTCAGTAGTTACCTACTTTTGCAGAGGTAACCCGACCTTGTGTTGGCAGAGATCCGGTTAGGTTCTCGGGGGCATCTCTCCAGAGGCGTACCCATGTGGCAATGGGAAGTTCCTTGGCCTGACCATTTGTTGGAAAAATCCAAAGAAACAATACGAGCCCTGTACAGTTTTAGTTGTATAACCTTCCATGGAATGTGGCGGTAACCTGCTATTGAACATGGTAGCTTTAGTAGGCATAAGTGCGGAATGTCTATGCTGGCTAAGATTTATATTATACTGTAGAAATGTTTTCCTACACTGTGCACTTATAATAATAATATCAAAGAAATTTGCGTATCAAGCATGTTTGACTATCATAAGGTGAAATCTCCTCTGATTCTACGTTTGCATTGTGTTCGTGTGCGGGAGGCCTTATGGCAGTTTCATTTTCCAAAAGCATTGCAGATCTATTTTAAAATATCTCTTTGTTTATTTTAAAAGATAAACTGTTTTAAGTTCTCACACCGGTCCCATGACTGACCTGGAGTTTATTGTTTCCTTCCTAATCTCTGGGTGCCCACCAATTTCCACACGGCAGTCTAGAGTCAGGTTATCAGGTCATTCTGGAATTCAGGAATTGCTGTGGAGATCTGGAGGCATGCTGGATGGCATGGCGTATCAACTAGTATATAGTATTTCTTTTCCGCTGTTTGTTATTGTAAACTCTGATAATGTAATGTAATGAGATGTAATGTATAAAATGTACAGTTCTTTTGATTTAAAGATTTTTCATTAATCTATTATATGTTGTTCCGTTGCGACTGTGAGATTCTGATATTGTTTCTGTTGCTTTTTCTTTCTTTCTTACTTCTTCTATCGTTTTCTTCTTCTTAAACCCTAAGTGTTCGGTTTTCCTGAATTCGATTGTTCGGCAGTTGATACAGTGGACGTATTAATGTCAACTTTCGTGAGTCGAAAATCGTAGCCTTTACGAAACTAAAACTAAAGAAAATGGAAACTTTGTTCGTAATAAAGCAAGGTTAGTAGCGCAAGGGTATAATTAAGATGAAGGTATTGACTATGAAGAAACGTTTGCTCCAACTGCACGTTTAGAAGTCATCTGAACGTTACTTGCTTTCGCATGTCATCATAACTTTAATTTTTTTTCAAATGGATGTAAAAAGAACATTTTTAAATGGTTTTATAAAAGAACAAGTTATGTGGAGCAAGGTCGTTTCTTAATACATGAAAAATACCCTGAACTTTTGTATAAACTGGAAAAGACTTTATATTGTTTAAAACAAGCAACTTGTGCTTGGTATGATAGACAAAAAACTCATTAATAAATCATGGTTTTAATGTTGGTAAAATAGATACAACCTTATTTATAAAAAGAAACTATAACGATATTTTAGTTGTTCAAATACATGTAGATGACATAATTTTTGGATCAACCAATGAAAATCCATGTAACGAATTTCTAGATATTATGAAAAATGAATTTGAAATGTCACATATAGGAGAATTAAAAATTTTCTTAGGATTACAAATTAAACAATTACATAATGGTATTTTTATAAATCAAGAAAAATAATGTCAAAATTTATTAAAACGTTTTGGAATGGATAAAACATCAAGTAAACCAACCTGCATGAGCATAACCACCTATTCAGATAAAGATGAAAACTGAAATGATCAAAAATTATATCTAAGTACAGTAGGATCACTATTATACTTGACGGCTAATCAACCTAATATCAAGATGAGTGTGTGTCTGTGTGCAAGATTCCAAGCACAACTTAAAGATTCACACAAGCGGACAACTAAACGTATTTTGCATTACTTAACCGACACTACGAATTACGGTCTTTTCTATCCTAAAGATAACTCCTTCGAACTTGTATCCTACAGCGATGCAGATTTTGGTGGTTGCAAAACCAGCAGGAAAAGTACAAGTGGTACATGTCACTTTATCTATCTATCTGTAGTCTCGTGGTTGAGTAAAACACAGAATTGTGTATCATTTTTAACTTGTGAAGCAAAATATATTGTTGCCATTTTAGCTTGCTCATAAGTAATATGTATGCAACAAATCCTTAAAGATTTCGGAAAAATTATAAAAAAATCTCCGATTTTTTGTGACAACACTAGTGCGATAAACCTGTCTAAAAACCCAATAAATTATTCTCAAACAAAACACATAGATATTCGTCATCACTTTTTATGAGATTATATCGAAAAAGAAATAATAACTCTAGAATTTGTGAACATCGAAAATCAAATAGCTGATATTTTTATGAAACCACTAAGCGAACAAAATTTTATTAAGACGTGGACTATGTATTTTATCATTACATGATCTAAATAAGATATATATATATATATATATATATGTATAAGTTATTTTTTTCCTTTTCACTGGCCGAAATTTCAACTATTTTCTAAACCACTATTTTTTACCTACCAATGTCTTATGGCTTATATTGTTTACCAACAAATAAACGGAACTTACTCTTACAATAGTATATAAAATTCATATATATATATATATATATATATATATATGAGAAATTTATCCAAATTTTTTTACATAACCAAAGAAACAGCTTTCAAAGCTGGTATACAAAAATGACGTCGGATCATGATTGTACATATTCTGTAATCGACTACGCCTCACTCTCTTCCAGAAGCACTTATACTTCTCTGTCTAAAGTCATGCCTAAATCATCTCCATCCCTTAACATCATTCTATCACTAATTTATCATACTGGCTACTCTCCAAAAGGAAAGAAAGCCAAACATGGAATTGACCTTCAACCAGCCTCACTCTCTGACAAAGTTGATGATATCCATCATTACTAATAGGAAATGATAGGAGTTCAAAGAGAGATGTAATACAAACAACATTGTCAAAGAGCTCGTTGAACATCCTTGAAAAATGAATCCTCACCATACATTGCCATTCACCAACAAAGGACTCCGTACAAGCAAGGTAGCAACGTTTAAGGGAAAATCCTTCGAGAGCTCACAAGGTCACTCCACGGCAATCATGAGTGAAGGGACATCGCAAGAAGAACGTAGTCCTATGCCTCCTTAATGGTCACCACTTCGACCGTTAACCAAGCATACCAAAGATGAATCGAATTCTTAGGAAAAACAAAACAAATTTTCTTCTTACTCCCCAACGAATAATTTTATCGACAGTTAATATATACATATATATATATATATATATAATATAAACATGCTTACAATAATTTGTATTTTCTTCATTTTTCAATAAATATTTATATGTATAAATTCACAGAGGTGATAATAAAAAGTTTTCCCAACCAGACGTCTGAAAAGAAATGTTAAACATCTGAACGTATACACGAGAATCTATTAAACCCTAAAGCAGATATCTAAAACAAAAGGGAATAGGAAATATTATTTCTTATTTACCAGATGTCTATTTAAACTCCCTAGAAGAAAAACCCTGACAGCTTCAAAACAGACGTCTGAACATAATATCATACATCTGTCTGAAACGCACTGGAAAAATTCCATTTTCAAAGTCAGACGTTTGTACCACTATCCAGACATCTGAAATACTTCTTTGCCTACGAACAGTACTACGCTCAGATATATGTTCCCATTACACCAGACATTTGAACATAGATTCTACCTCACCATTTCACCCTCATGTAAATTATATTTTACATCTTCATTCTTTTCTACCATTCATTTTAAAACCCTCAAGAAAACCCTAAAACCCCAATTCTATTTTCTCCCTAAAATACGAAATCAATGTCCCCAAAACAAAAGAATCCAGTACCAAAACATCACAAAACTTCCTCAGTACAAAGCTCTTAACAATTCTCTCAACAATTTGTAGCCAATCATCACATTAACGAATGGATCGTGTAGAAGAAAATTGGAAAACAACAACTTCATGTGTTGGAGAAAAAGTCCTTCTATACTGAACCTTTCTGTCATATTCGTCGATTCATCCACTATGATGGTGGAGAACTGCTTTAAGATGCTGGGCTCTACCACTTGGTCATCTATGATGACAATGCCGAAATAATTGACCAACTAGCGGTATGCTTAATTAATCTTTGTTCATTAATGTTTATGGTCAATTGATAAAACTTAATGTTGACATGATTTGGCAAACGCTTAACTATTCTTATGAGGGAATTCGATTACAAGAAGTTACTGATAAACACTACGCCCCTAGATATGCTATTACTCATCTAATCTGGGGTATTGACTTTCGAAAATTAAAACCATCTAATTTCTGTCCACAAGCACGACTGTTTAATCAAATGTTAATAAACGTTGTCATCCCTAGATCATGAAGTCACGAACAAGTCTACAATGACGATCATAAAGTTTTATGTGCTATTTTTGGTCAAATTAAATTAAATTGGGTGCAATACATTTTTGACCAAATAAAAAGTTTTTGGACTCCAACCAATCATAGCATTGTTTATGCTCCCTACATCATAAGAATTCTCTGGTCGTTAGGAATTCCCTTATATCATTCCCAATATGAAGAAATATCGGTAAAGGATATGGTCATTAGATTTCTCTCCTTAATGCATCTCTAAGGGACAACGTCGAACATAATTCTATTTTCCCAATATCAACTTCCTCAACAACATCAACAAGAACCTATAACTCGTATTTCCCAAGGTCCATGAGAGAACTATCGAGATATTGCACTACAAAATCAACGTCTTCTCTCCTTAAATCAACAGGTGCTAGACAGAAAAATTTCATATTTGGAATGGACTTTTTCTACTCATATTACCAAAGTAGAAAAGGCATTAGATAAGGTCGTTTCAACCTTGGAAATGGTTCTTTGAAAGTTTTTTGGTCGTTATTCCTCCCGCTCGTCCTCTTCTCCATCCCATACACTACAACCACCACCAGTTTTTCATTCAAGCCCATCTTCGGATGCAGGGCCTTCGTAGGAACCTCCACAACACTCTCGTCTTGGCAAAGCACCTATTTGTCTTAACATAAAAAAGAGTGAAGGTTTATTATTTTCCTTTAGAAGATCCTCAGGCTTCACACAACTCCCAAGACTACATGTATTACCCATCATTCCTGTGTCTTCCTATTTACGAAGATGAGGAGTCTGCTGATCAGTCTTAATGGAAACAAGGTACATATGATGAAGACTCATCAAGCTTTTGGGGATATTGTAACCATCAGTAATATTTTTAGTACGTTCGGCCATATTAATGAATGTATCTTTGTTATTTTATTCTAATATTGGATGCCTGTATAATCGGTTTGACATTTCTTCAATTGACCGTGGATTTATATTTTTTTAGTTGTTCATCTATATTCCTTTTTATTATGGCAAAGGGGGAGAAATGTCATATTACATGTACATAGGGAAGGAATCACATTCAGGGGGAGTTATATGTTTATAAAGCGATTATATAGTTGTCATTATCAAAACATGGGAGAATCTTAAAACTGCTAATCTATGATTTCGATGAAAATAACTATACGATCATATACATAAAATATATGTTCAATTTACTTATAGGAAAAGGCTTTCAGAATTCAACTTGAAGACGACTAATAAAGGAGAAGAATCATTAGTATTAGAAAAGCTAATATAATATTGTGATTATCATAGATATAACTTGTAAAATATCCTTTAGTAGTTATTTTTAAACATAAAAATTGCATGAAAAAAATTATTTCAATTCCTCATATATCAGTAGGCTGAAGAAAATAAAATAGCATATGTTAGACGTCTGACATCACATATCAGATGTCTGACTAAAGCTTCTGTTTTTAAAAATCGAACTTACATCATACGTCTGTTAAAATGCATAGACTCTGTGCTTAACTTCTGATTAAAAATTATGTATAAGCTCAGACGTTTGAACTTAATGACAAGCGCCTGTGTTGAGTAATGGCCACATATAATTAAAGGTCATCTGCTCCATTCTTACGGCTGCTTTCAAAACTCTTCACCACATCTCTTCCTTCTCAATGACTGTAACCTTTAGATTGAAATAGAAAACTCTAATGGATATTACTCTTCACAAAAGCTCATCATCATATACATACACACACATATATATATATATATATATATATATATTAATAATAAAAAACATGAACTTTCTGAATCCTATATCTACATTCTTTGCATACTCTGACTTTTAAAAGAAAATCATATCAGTCTTTATCACTTCTTGAATCAAAAGCCTCACGTACACATACTACTCAAAGGAGATTATAGGAAGATTTGTACAATTCAGTCAAAATCAGTGTTTTCCTAAACATATACTTGTCTTAGAAAGAACTTTTGTATCAAACCTATTCCTCCGGGCAAAGTGTGGGTTGTATACTAGTAAAAGCCAAAGAGGAGCTTCGAGACTGGACGGAGGGGAGGTCTGAACCAATTTAAAACTATGGTGTAATCGTTTTCTTGCTATTATTTACTTTACTCGGTTAACTATAGGCTAGCATTTTACTACACTTGCATATTAGATATAAACACGCGATCCATACATACTTTTAGATATAAACACCTTTAGGACGCTTTAGTTCATTAAAGACCTTTATGTTCGTGAAGCGTTTTTTGGATCAGACGACCATTGATCTACTGGTTCACCTTCCCAACATTTTAGTTCATGAAAGACCTACACGTTTGCAAAGGGTTTTTTGGATCAAAAGACCACTGATCTAGTAATTCGCCGTCATGATGCTTTAGTTTGCGAAAGACTTTCACGTTCATGAAGAATTTTTTTGGTCGGATGTCCGTCGACCAGTCGGCCTTGGAACTACAGTTTATCAATTCTGAGAGGAATTTTGGGATTTGGCTTGCGGGAACACAATTTTTTTGTTGACTTAAGGGTCGGATTTGTTTGTTCGACGATCCTTTCGACAAGAGCTTAAATTTAAAATCGAGTTTTGATAAAATGAAAATTTTGAAATTAAACAAGTTTAAAACATGATAATAAAAATGGTATTTAGTTAAAAACAAAAAAAAAACAATACAGTTGAAATATACTCTAGCTTTAACATATTTCTATTTTCTTAAGATTATTTTTGGACCCATCCCTTTAGTTAAACTTAATTCACAAAAAGTTCTATAAATAAATAACCAAAGTGGTAAATGGGGACAAGGACAAACATTAGGAAATTTTTTGACGTAAGTACATTGCATTTATTTTGGTCTGAAGGCCAAACTTCTTACAAATATGTATCGCAATGCTGAAGTTATTCCGGTGTAACTAAAATGATGGTGACTTAACAGGTGATGTAGTGGTGGATGAGGCTTAGGAGGCGATGATTTAACAGTGGCTTGGTACGATGATGGTGGTAACTGGGATGATTTAGGTTCATTCTACTAGACGAAATGTTTATATGTTGATGTAACCTGGAAGGTAAAAATGGAGACGAGGGTCAACAGTGCAACAGGGAAGCATGGTAGAGCCATGGCATTGATGATGGCGACAATGAAAGCCGAAAATGCTAAATATTACAAACATTTTTTGTAAGTGAAAACCAATATAGAGTTATATTTGTATGATGCTAATTTAATTTGGCATTATTTAAATTGTAAAAATGAATGATAGTGCTAGCTTGATTTATCATTTTGTAAACTAAAAAATGAATATAACACCATATTGATTTTGTGCTATATTAATTCCATGTTTATTTAATTTAGCATTTTTGAGCTAGAAAAAGAATATAAAATTGTATATCTATAATCCTAATTTATTTAACATTTTTTAAACTGTAAAAACGAACGACAATGCTAGTTTGATTTAACATTTTTTGATCTATATAAAATGATATAACATTATGTTAATTTAATGCTAATTTAGCATTTTATGAACAATAAAGAAATGAATATAGCATTATATTGATTTAATGCTAATTTAATTTAGAATTTGTAGTCTATTATTGATTGTTTGTTTTAAACTATCAGTTCAATGATAATGCTTCAAGTTCTGGTGATGTGGTATGCCATGGTGGTGCGTGGGCTACATCTGATGGTGTTTGTTACTTTTCGAGTTGGACATCTCGATGTGCTTAACCATGACAAGGTCACCTGAGTTTTAGGTGATGAAGTGGATGATATGCGGGTAACATGAGGGTGCGTCCCTAAGATGCAGTGGGGGCGATGTATGGTGATGAGGTGGTACGTTCATTTGAAGCATTATAGTTAAGATGGGATGAAATTTTGATTCAGCGATGAAATTTTTCCTCTTAATATAGAATTTTAAACTGGTGGCCTAGATCTACAAAATTTATTGTGTTTTTTCTTTTTCCCTAGTTCCCTCGTATGCAAAAAATTTAGATCTGGACATGAGAGAAAGTTCTCATCCAAGTACGGAGGTGAGTCGCCATGTGATGCATCACATGAGTTCTCATCCAAGTATGCAAATACTTTAGTTTAATTTGGACTTATCAGTTCATTTGGTGTTTGGAGCATCAGTTGTGCACCATTTTTCATCATGTAGTGGGATTTTAAAAACAAAAGCGTTACGACTCATCAATTTTCATGGCATGCTGTAGTTTTGCAAGATAATTGATTCACATTTTGGGATGAAGTAATAATAAAACCAAGATTATAGTATGGAGTGGTAGATGAATTGGTTAACCTTCTCACATAAATTTATCAAATTAGAAGGTAATGAGAAGTTAGCGATTTATCCCCATAATTCATGTGAATTATTTTTGAAGTACGTGATAGATTAATGAAAAGGAATACAAACATGGATTTCAACCTACCTTTTATCATAAACCTTAAGCTAAAGTTTTGTTAAATTTTTAATAATTCAAAAAAAGTCAAGAAGTACACAGTGATCGAGCTATGTTGTTATTTTTGTCCATCTATAATTAATGTTCTCCTCTTCAGTAATTCACCTCTCAGTTTTCGAACTACGTTATGAAACCTAATATGTATATTCTAGCATGGAATTTACATTCAATATGAATCCACATTCTACACTAATTTTTTTTCTCACTCTTTCTGAAATTTGAAAACTGGAATAACCTAATATTTAAAGATATTATTTATACATATCCAATAGTCGAAAGAGATTATCTCAATCAACCAAAAAATTTAATGTTTGCACCAAATAGCCAGGGTTACAAATCAACGAACAAAAGGGAGACAAAAAAGTTAATTTTTTATGTATTTAATATTTGTGACTTTTCATCAAGAGATAAAACATCTAAATAATTATAGAACGTAAAATTTAAATTCTTTGAATTGTCACTATAGAGCAATGTCTGTAAAGATTGGGGTAGTGCTAAGGATACCGCCAAAAGTCCTTAGGAATATCATCGCTAAAAAATGTTAGACAATTTTATTATATGCTCTTCCTATTACCAGACTTTGAAGCAGCCACCAAAGTCATTAATTTCGACTCATTTTGCATAGCGATCAACCGCAATCAACAAAACTTTCTTCAGCTACCATCAAACTATTGAAATTCGGTGGTTTATGGCCATGAAAAATAGTATAGGTCGACGGTTAATTTCCATGCAAAATGATTTTGAAAGATAGTTGATTGTCATGTTAAGAAACTTTGGTGTTATGAAGCATACAAATTTTCTTGTGTTTTTTCGTGACATTCTGAAGAAATTTTTGCAACGTCCTTAGCACCAACTAAGATGTAGTTATCCGTTGTAATCTAAATTAAATGATATAATTAAATATATGTAGTGCTAAAATATGATAAATGAACTGAAGTTCAAATAAGAGCCCAAGTTGAAATCCAAGAAGAGGATGTAGATATCAAAATCAGAAACACCTGAGCAAAAGAACTTATTTATAATTTATTACAAACAAAGTTATATGCAGTCGTAGAAAAGCTTGAAATAAAAAGGTAAACTAAAGTTGAAGAAGGTACTTGAATCAAAGTGGAAGATAGTGCTCAAAATCAAAAGTAATATCAATAGTTTATGTGTATAAATTTGCGAGGAAAATTTAAATTTATCTGTCGAGGATTGCAGAAAAGAAAGAGAAAAGGTAATTGATATGAAATGAGTGGAAGTGGTTTGGGCACACGATATATTTGGTATAAATTCATTCTTCTACTGTAGGAAAGTTATCGAAAATTTCCTATGAATTATGTAAATGTTCACTACTTCAAACTACTAAGATCAGTGACAAAAGTTGTCAAAATACACTTGCACATTGACCTCAGACATGAAAAATAGTGGACTATGGGTTTTATAATTTTAAAATCTAAAATAAATATAGGTATAAAGAGGAAAACATCTTAATGGAATATAAAAAATACATAAGTTTCAACAATGTATACATATCCCAATCGATGATACAATACATAATAAATAAACAAATAAAAGAACTTTATTTTTCTACACATTAGTCCTTTATTTAATTTATATACAATACAACAGTAATATATGCAAATAATTTTAAATAAGTTGAAAATGTAGCATGCAACCAAAGCTTCTTCCCTTTCTTTTGCCTTTCTTCCACCTACCAACTTTGAAAATAGATATGTACAAAAAGGAAAAGTTGTCAACCATGTTTGGACCGTGCAGATTTCTATACACTATGACCATAAGGGAACCGTGAGCTATTGCATAGAAAAAGACTGCCTACGTACACATTAAGGATCAAGCCCACGTAGTTCTATTTCTTGCTCTTTACCTGCATCCAAATACCTTTTAACACATATCAGTCATAGCATCCATTCTGCCACCGAAATAACAAAACACAACTTCTACTAAATCATCACAATCAATCATCATATGGGGCAACACAATAATAGCACACTATCATCGAACATCAGTAACACTCAATGCTAACCATAATTATCAATTAATAAAATAGCAACAACAAAAATATACATACATACTAATCATTAACTAGAGTAATAAATCATCAGTGTAAGTCATCAAGTGTATAGTAAATCACTTCGTAATGTAACACAACATCAACATCATCAAATGTGTAATAACCAATCAATATTATTAACACAAACATCAATCAACAAATTTTCACTAATCCTATCAATACTAGTAACACAAAATCAATCATTACATAAGCATAACCAAATAATCAACTACCTATAGTCTAGTAGCAATAATGATAGAATATCACACATTCATCAAAATGTGATATTGTCATCAAACGTCAACCATACGTGATAATTACAACGAAAAATTAACCACACATTCTACAACCATTAAAACCGTATATTTGCGACCATTATTCTCTTAAGTATACATCCTTCTTATTATTGCTCATCATCAAATCATCGTAATTTATATATCTCAAGACCATACTAGTCTTTCCAAAACGATAATACAATTCAAAACCTTTATTATACTTCTATTTTCTCAAATCCTTCAAAACATCATATTTGTAACGACCAGAAATTTTCAATCCCGAAAATTCCAGATAGTTATGAAAAAGAAGAAAGAGATAGAAGAAGAAGAAGATCAGAAACACCAACATCTCACATTCACAGCGGATAAAATATAATAATAAATAATAACGGTTTACAAAGCATTCTGTATGTGTCAATTACATTTATACTACATCAGAGTTACACATATGTACAGTCACTGAATATACACAATCATCATGTCTCAGATATTCAAAAATATAATACAGCGGAAATACTCTATACGTTCTTACCATCCAGCTCGGCTCCTGAGCTCCAGAACGTACTTACCTGAAAATCTTTAATACTCGGTCTGACCCGAGCATTACGTCAAAGTAACACCCGGGTCAGGCTGGAAACCAGCGTGAGTAAACCCAACTAACATGGAATACCAAAGCAAACACTTATATAAAACATGGGGTAACTCGTTTCAATTTACAAGCCACATTTGTTATCAAGATCACTTATTTCACACATCAACTTTCCAAGTACCAAACTTTTACATCAAATAGTCCAATTCGCTTAAATCATTTCATTCCTGCCCATCGATTTCACATATCAATCTATAAAAATTCAAAGTGGCTTCGAGTATTCCTAATACCCGACCCCGGTGTCTTCGAGTCTCACGCCATCCTAACCCAAATTATCCAAATGAAATACACAACATTTCATATCAGAAATATCAACTCATTCAAAGCATTCAATACCATTCAATCATCCATAAACAAAGCTTAATCACATACAAATTTAATTTAATTAATCCTGATTGAATTACCAACCTCAACCACTTAGATTTCTTCACTTGTCGTTAATTATTTCCAAATCAATTAATTAGTCAACCCTTCATTATTCATCTTAATTAATCACCCTGGATTAATTATCTTTCAATTACATTCAAGTAATTATCTTTAACTAATTTCACGATATTAATTATTCTGAACCAAAATTAATAAGTAATCTTTAATTACTTCACAAATTAAATAACTATAATTAATTACATTAATCATCCTTAATTACTTATACTAATTAATTTCTCATAACTAACTTATTACTGATTGATTTAATCTTAATTAATCAATTTGTAATTACCTCATTAACTATACAAATTAATGATTTTCAATTATATTTCAATATATCCTAATCTAAATTAATTACATTAAATAATTAGTCATTAGTTACACCGCAAATATTAACCATTCTTGATTTATCTTAACCTGTAATTATCTACCCTTTTTATTTACTTCATTAATTAAATTAATTACTCCTTAATTAACTATCTTAATTAATCTCTTGATTAATTACACAAAGTAATTATATTTTATTAATTACATTAAGTAATTACTTATCAAACCATCCAATGATTATTATGAATTACTTGCACTTAATTAATTAACTTAAAACTTAATTAATTAATTCAAACCCTTAATTACTAAATTAATTAACCCAAATCACTAATTAATTGAATTAATTAATTATCCATTTTAATTACCCTACTATTTTAATGAATCACAAATCGTTAAGTCCTTACTAACATTAAAATGAAAACATTTTCTTATTTATGATTTAAGTTTAAAACAATTTAAAACCCGAATACTTCGAGTCAAGCAACAATTAACTCGAGAAACAACCAAAACCAAAGTCACCAGATCATCCGTTCACAGTGCACATCAATTCAATTCAATCATTCGACCAATTATTTAAGTTTAACCATTTAAATTTAGATAAAAATCCAAAGGAGTGAGATTTACTCACCTTTGGTTTTATTTGCAATCCACCTCAAAATTGCCTTAGATTTCCAGATGTTTGACCTTACAGAAGAGATGCAGACCCAAGCCTCGACCGACCTTTCTCCACCATCGCGAATACAAACACCTCTACCATCACCAGTATTTGACCACAACCCATCATGCTCGAAATGCTTCCCGCCGCTCGAGATCGCCATCAATTTCCTCCCTCAAGCACGCGCGCGATTTCCTGCCGAGTCCAGCTTGCCGTTGATTCGAACGCGGCTTCGACTCCTCCATCATCTCGACTTCACCCTAACGTCGGCACGCTGATGCCGCCACAACCCTAATTACCAGCCTCGCATCTTCCAATTCACCATGCGACCCAAGCCCTAGCTCGAATATGCATCACGCCCTCCCACTCAACTGCGGCATCGCGAACGCCCAGGCCGCCAATGTTATCCTTTCCCCTCGCGAAAATTCAATCTATTCATTTTTTTTCTTACCTTCGGCCATTCTCGATTTGGGAAAAAAAAATTGTTGTTTTTTTAGACGAGAAGGAGGGAGTCAAGATTTATAAAATAGGGAAGAAAATGGCTTCAGCTAGAAGATGGTTTGGTTTTGATTTTCTCTAGCACGTGAAAGGCAAAGAGGAAAGAAGCTTGTGTAAAAAGCTGGAAGGGTGTGGCTTATACGATAAGGTTTGACTATTTAAATTACATTCCATTAGATTATTCTAGGCGGTTTCATATCATACGACCAAACGGTAATTCAAACACTGTAAAAATTGAAATCCGATAATAATATAATATTACGGATCCAATGGAACTGGTTTCGTCGAAATCCGAGATTGTGCATCGGAAGGCTATTTTTAAATATCAATTTAAACGATAAATTTTTAAAACCGAACGAATCACTTCCAATTTTCAATTTAAAAGCTTTTATTATCATCAGAACTATCAATATAAATTTTATAAGTCTTCAAATTATTTTTAACAAGCTTAAAACTGAAGAGTCAATAATTTACCCAATTTCAGTTCATTAAATCCAATAACTCAATTTCTATATAATAATAATATATTTGAATTCAAGTTAAAAATCAACTCTTAAATATTTAAAATCAATTAATTATTCCAATTTAAATTGTTAAAAATTCCGGGTCGTCACATTCCTCTCCCCTTAAAAGAATTTCGTCACAGAAATTACTAGTTAGGAGGAACGATCCAATATCCATTTACTTTTCCCCCAAAACCAACAGTTCAACATCCTACCAACTATCTTTTATAAAAGACCCCTTATCAATCTTACTAACTTCCCAAACTCTCCCACTGTTTTCAAACAATACCCTTTTTCTCAATCATTCAAATTTCAATTTAAAACCAAATTTTGAATTATTAACTTTTTTTCAAAAAATTTCTAACTCTCTAAATATCCGAAATTTTTTGCCAGCGTCTCCTTTGCGTGGCTCGCTCGGTACAATTACAAAATGCCTCTACGGGCTCCCAAATTCCAAAAGAAAACAAAAAGCCAAGTGGCTAGATCAAAAACCCAATCCAATTTCATACAGAAATTTAAATACATACCTTTTAGTCCGGCAATTCAAATTTATCTTCCGAAATCAAAACCAATTTTCTTTTCCCTTTATAATACCTGCATATCTTAATTAGCCATAATATCCAATCGTAACCTTTCAAATCATTTTGTACATTTCCTTATAGAAGTTTTCATATCTATTTCTATTCAAATTAGTTTTCCTCGTTTTCATATGAATTTAATTTATTTTCCATTTTGAATATTGAATTTTATCTTCCATTTATAACTAATTCATAGCATTATTTTAAATTAGTTTCATTCACTAATTTATTTCGGTTTCAACTTTGAAATCTTTTGTTGCTAACAGAAAATTTTCCAAAAATTTTCAAAAATTTTCTAACTCCCAAAATTTCTGAATTTTTTTGGCAGAGTCCCCTTTGTACGGAGAAACTTTTGCATTTTGACAAGAGATATAAATATATATACATCGACCCACCCGGTCGGAAAAAGCAAAAACAGATCATATTTCCTATTTTTATTGTGTAGGCGTACCTTTTATTCAGCATTTTAAGCAAGTGGCTTATTATTTTAGCATTTATCGCGTCCAAATCCAGCCAAACGACCTTCAGGTTCCTATACTTACTCAATTTAAACATGTAAGTGCCATATATATGAAGTTTATAACATTTCTCTTACTTAAACAACTACAACACATCAACTCAAAAAGAAATGCATTCTAAATAACTTCCACGAGCAGTTGATATGATTTCAACATGATTTCACTTTCCTTCAACCAATTCATATATCATTTCGTTCAATTTTAATGGTTTATAACTCAATTTCTTACATTCAATTTATTTTTAATCCAAACAAGCTCATATTCAGTTCAATTGATTTCAAACTCAAGTTATTTAACTTCTCTCAACCCATAGAATTTTAATTTCTTTCATTTACGTCAAACGACAATTCATTCTATGCAAGTTTGACAATATTCGCTTAATAGAGTATTTATTTTTAGTCTATAACTACTTCAAATTAATTTCAACTCATTCTGTAATTAATTCCGTTTCATTTCTAGTTTTATTCTCCAACCATTCATTGCATTTCATTTTATCTCCACACTGGATTCATTTTAAAACTATTTGATTGAGTTTGACAACATTCGACGGTTATATTGATATCCATTTTTCGAATAAATTTAACCCAAACTTTATTTAATAGTCTTCCATTCTTACTCGAAATCAAGCTTTTAATGATTTAAGTAATTTTACTTTAAATTAATACGCGTCATAACTCAAGTTCATTCTAATAATCCAATTCCAATTACCATTTTGATTTAGTTTTTATTCAATCAGACTTCATCCATTTATTATTTAATTCAATTTACCCATTTATTCACCCATTTTAAATTTTTAATTCACATACTAAATTCATTTTCAAATTTATTTTAATAATACAAAGCCATTCTCAATTTGTTTCTACTCACCTGGGTTTCGTTTGCAATTCAAACCATTTCTATTATAATTCACTTCCATTTCATTCGACAACACTTCCCTTATATCTAATTTACTTGCAAATTTCGTTAAATATTATTCAAATCACACTTGAATTTTATTTGTAATTCAAACCATCACTATTTCGATCCAACTCTATTTTATTTTTATTTTTACAACATCTCTTCTTATTTAATTCATTATCAAATCCAAGTCGAATTCTATTCACAATTCGAATTCATTTCCAAACTCCATTATTAACTTACAATCCATTTTATTTAACCGAGTTAAATTTTATTAACATACTCAATCAAATAATTATTTATCTAATTAGCTTACTTCCAATTTTTTTAAATCAATATTTGATTTTATTACAAAAAATCACTTTATTAAATTTTTCCTGAGTTTAAATTTTTCTTTTTATAATTCCAGTTTGGATTTTCTTTCATTTTCCAAAATTCCAACATTTTTATTTTAAAATTTTAGAAATACTTTTAAATTCAGATAATACTAGTAAAATACCTTTTTATAAAAAAAAATACTTCTTATAACTCGATGTCTCAACCAGTCCATCCTTGTTCTCACAGAAATTCAGTCATACGTTGATCAGATGTAGGACTGAAAATCTATAAGTACTTGTTAAACCCGTCTTCAACATCTAGTGAAAATACTTGGAAAATAATTTTATTGAAAATATAGAAAACAGTTTTTGAAAATAGAGGAAATATCTTTAGTGAGAATGCTCTGGAAATCATCACCCCCATTCATGGTCGCAGTTACATCCTGGGTTACGTTGCCATCGCAGCAAAAGTCCATGTAACTGTGGGCACTCTACGCCCCTCGGTTACGCCATGGAAGCCACAACAGATCGCAGTTACATTCCAGGGTTACGTTGACATCGCAGCAAAAGTCCATGTAACTGTAGGCATCAGCGCCCCTCGATTTTCGCTATCAAAATGAAAATTCTCCACTCCTACATAGGTCGCAGTCTACCGATGTAAAATCAAACGTAGACCGTTCGCTCTCAGCAGCACACACGACTTTCGCTATGTTACCATATGTCGCAATCTACTGATATAAAATCAAACGTAGACCGTTGGCTCTCAGAGGCACACACGACTTTCGCTATGGTACACACTACTCATAATCCTCAGAAACTAGTTTTATCTGGACTCCTCACATGATCAACTTTAGAACCCCCCCTTGGGGCTCAAGGCAGCACCACTCGGTGGCTCTCCTGAGAAGTTCATTTCAAAGGAGCGCCTTTTTCCCCAGAGCCATCACCAAAACACTTTATACTATACACATATAGTATCTTTCAAATCATACACCTAGTATGATCTCATACAAAGCTCCTTTACACAAAATCGATTATCCCAAAATCGATAGTTCTCAAACTTTGCTTTCCAAATTTCAATATTGATTTTACCCAAAAATCAAAAGCCTTTCCAAATCCAAAGGTTCCCAAAACCTTTTCCAAAATCCTCATAATATCCTTTATATATATACATACAGATATATATAACTTTTTAAAACTTTGGATCATTTCAAACTTGTATAAAACTCCTTCTATACTTCAAAACACTTTCAAAATCCTTTCCTTCTGACAATAGATTCAACAAGGGGTGATTTATCTTATATAATAAAGATATATAACTTTGTTTATTTAAAATCAAATATTCAAATTTGATTACTCTTTCCAATATCAATTTCATTCAAAACTGTACGATATACACTTATCATCCGTACGCTATATCAATCTAATCTCTTACTCGATCACACAATTTCACATCCGAACTAGTATCGTCCACCCGATTTCCTAGTGCAGACTCAGATTTGGTTTCTTGATCAGAAACCTTCATTCTCCTTACATAGCTATAACTATGATAGAGAACATCCAGAACCAATCAACAATCCATATCCAGGTTCGTCGTCGAAAATCGAGTGAAAAATTCCAACTCAGACCGATATAACCATCTCGAAATTCTGTGCTCGAATCTGGATCAAATGACTATGCGAATAGAATAATATACGTACATCCTACATAATTATCTTCATTGATTATTAGCCAAATCAGTTTCCTTTCTATCCATCCTTACTTCAATTTTATTCAATTATTCACATTTACCTTAATCCTCATTTGGATTATCACTTTAATTCTTATCTCAGTTGGATATTTAAATCAATAACAGTTTGTACTCCGACCAGTTTATATAAAAAAAATGGCTTGAAAATTTTAAAAATAGATAAGTAGTTGAAAATAATTAATAGCTATAAAATAGTTAAATAGTTTCAGAAATTTTAGATAATTTCAAAATAGTTGTAAAATAGTAATTAATTTGTAAAATAGTTGAAAAATAGTAATTATTTTATAAAACAGTCGAAAAATTGTTAAATATTTCCAAATAATTGTAAAACGAATATAAAATAATTTGGCTTTAAGAAAGAAAGGTTATATATATTAAATAGCTTGGAAAAATAAGTTTATATTAAAATAATCTATATTGAAAATAGTCCAGAGTCCAAATCTGTTCATTTCCTTATCCATTCAATTTAAATTTCCTCTTCCATTTAAATTGACTCAATTCCAATTTGAATAACTTCAATTTCCATTGGACTTGATTTATCCCCATTTCAAGTTGAATTAATTCTCAATTTCTTTCCAATTTCAAATCAAATTCCATTTGATTCTTACTTATTCAACTTTATTTACAGTTCCAAATTATTCAAATAATTTGGACTAATTTCAAATTGAATCCGCTTCAATTTCAAATCATTTCAATTTCTGCTTAAATTAATCCCAATTCCCATTCAAAATTTTAAACCTTCAGATTGATAACCTTTCCACTTAAGTTTAAAATTTGCTTCACTTTGGGTTTCACATCACATTTCAAAGAAAGTTCAAAACTCAATCTTAGAGTTAATTTCAAATTATTTCCTTTACACACCAGGTTACCTTTAAATTTTAAACCGCCCTTGGTATTAATTTCAAAACAAATCCCTTAAAAAATTTCCAAACATTTCTTGTTTCAAAATAAGACTATATTCAAAATAGTCTGAATTATATTATTGGTTATTTCTTTAACTCTTTGAAACATTGATTGTTTTCTGGACTTAGGTTTTAAAACTTCTCAATTTTTAAAACCTACTTTAATTTAGAAGTTATACTCATCTTATAAATTTACTTCATATGGCTTACTTAATAGCAAATATATCATTATTAAATACAATAACTATTTATGATAATACCCAAGGTTATCATATCTAGATACCAATTCCCTTTTATATTATTCTTACTTCTATAAATTCAAAATTAAATTTCAGTTTGAATCCATTTTAAACTTACCTTTATTTAATTTTAATTTGGTTGTATTTATGTTTTTACTTAATTCCAATTCAAGATTTCAATTTGGTTGTATTATATTACTTCTTAATTTAGTTTCAATAATTTAACAACCAATCACCTAAAAATTTATTAGAAGGAAATATTGCTTTATATATCAAAATATATTTCTATATAAAATCATTAAAAACCTTCATATAAGAAAATAACAAGTACGCACTCATATATATATATATATATATATATATATATATATATACACTCAACTCATTCTAGAGTTCTACGGACTCTATTTAATGAGTAATCCCCACCAGAGCCAAGGTTCTCGCTTAACCTCGCTCTGATACCAACTGTGACGACCTGAAATTTTCGATTCTGAAAATTCCAAATAGTTATGAAAAAGAAGAAAGAGATAGAAGAAGAATATCAGAAACACCAACATCTCACATTCGCAGCGGATAAAATATAATAATAAATAATAACAGTTTACAAAGCATTCTATATCTGTCATTTACATTTATACTACATCAGAGTTACACATATATACAGTCATTGAATATACACAATCATCATGTCTCAGATATTCAAAAATATAATACAGCGGAAATACTCTATACGTTCTTGCCATCCAGCTCGCCTCCAGAGCTCCAAAACGTCCTTACCTGAAAATCTGTAATACTCGGTCTGACCCGAGCATTACGTCAAAGTAACACCTGGGTCAGGATGGAAACCACCGTGAGTAAACCCAACTAACATGGAATACCAAAGCAAACAACTTATATAAAACCCAGGGTAACTCGTTTCAATTTACAAGCCACAATTTGTTATCAACATCACTTATTTCACACATCAACTTTCCAAGTACCAAAATTTTACAACAAATAGTCCAATTCGCTTAAATCATTTCATTCCAGCCCATCGATTTCACATATCAATCTATAAAAATTCGAAGTGGCTTCGGGTATTCCTAATACCCGACCCCGGTCTCTTCGAGTCTCACGTCATCCTAACCCAAATTATCCAAATAAAATACACAACATTTCATATCAGAAATATCAACTCATTCAAAGCATTCAATACCATTCAATCATCCATAAGCAAAGCTTAATCACATACAATAATTTAATTAACTCTGATTGAATTACTAACCTCAACCACTTAGATTTCTTCACTTGCCGTTAATTAATTCCAAATCAATTAAATAGTCAACCCTTCATTATTCATCTTAATTAATCACCCTGGATTAATTATCTTTCAATTACATTCAAGTAATTTTCTTTAATTAATTTCACGATATTAATTATTCTTAACCAAAATTAATAAGTAATCTTTAATTACTTCACAAACTAAATAACTATAATTAATTACATTAATCATCCTTAATTACTTATACTAATTAATTTCTCATAAGTCACTTATTATTGATTGATTTAATCTTAATTAATCAATTTGTAATTACATCATTAACTATATAAATTAATGATTTCCAGTTATATTTCAATATATCCTAATCTAAATTAATTACATTAAATAATTAATCATTAGTTACACCACAAATATTAATCATTCTTGATTTATCTCAACCTGTAATTATCTACCCTTTTTATTTACTTCATTAATTAAATTAATTACTCCTTAATTAACTATCTTAATTAATCTCTTGATTAATTACACAAAGTAATTATATTTTATTAATTACATTAAGTGATTACTTATCAAACCATCCAATGATTATTCTAAATTACTTGCACTTAATTAATTAACTTAAAACTTAATTAATTAATTCAAACCCTTAATTACTAAATTAATTAACCCAAATCATTAATTAATTGAATTAATTAATTATCCATTTTAATTACCCTACTAGTTTAATGAATCACAGATCGTTATGTCCTTATTAACATTAAAATGAAAACATTTTCTTATTTATGATTTAAGTTTAAAACGATTTAAAACTCGAATACTTCGAGTCAAGCTACAATTAACTCGAGAACCAACCAAAACCAAAGTCACCAGATCATCAGTTCATAGTGCACATCAAATCAATTCAATCATTCGATAAATTATTTAAATTTAACCATTTAAATTTAGATAAAAATCCAAAGGAGTGAGATTTACTCACCTTTGCTTCTATTTGCAATCCACCTCAAAATTGCCTTGGATTTCCAGATGTCTCACAGAAGAGATGAAGACCCAAGCCTCGACCGACCCTTCTCCACCATCGCGAATACAAACACCTCTACCATCACCAGTATTTGAGCATAACCCATCACGCTCGAAATGCTTTCCGCGCCGCTCGAGATCGCCATCAATTTCCTCCCTCGCGCACGCGCGCGATTTCCTACCGAGTCTAGCTTGCCGTTGATTCAAACGCAGCTTCGACTCCTCCGTCATCTCGACTTCACCCTAACGTCGGCACGCCGATGCCGTCACAAACCTAATTCCCAGCCTCGCGTCTTTCAATTCACCATGCGACCCAACCCCTAGCTCAAATATGCCTCACGCCCTCCCACTCAACTGCGGCATCGCGAACGCCCAGGCCGCCAATGCTATCCTTTCCCCTCGCGACAATTTAATTTATTCATTTTTTTTCTTAGCTTCGGCCATTCTCGATTTTGGGAAAACAAATTGTTGTTTGATTTTTTTAGACGAGAAGGAGGGAGTGAAGATTTATAAAAAAGGGAAGAAAATGACTTCGGCTAGAAGATGGTTTGGTTCTGATTTTCTCTAGCACGTGAAAGGCAAAGAGGAAAGAAGCTTGTGTAAAAAGCTGGAAGGGTGTGGCTTATATGATAAGGTTTGACTATTTAAATTAAATTCCATTAGATTATTCTAGGCGTTTTCAGATCATATGACCAAACGGTAACTGCAAACACTCGAAAATGAAAATTCGATAATAATATAATATTACGGATCCAATGGAACTAGTTTCGTAGAAATCCGAGACTGTACCTCGGAAGACTATTTTTAAATATCAATTTAAACGATAAATTTTTAAACCGAACGAATCACTTCCAATTTTCAATTTAAAAGCTTTTATTATCATCAGAATTATCAATATAAATTTTACAAGTCTTTAAATTATTTTTAACTAGCTTAAAACCGAAGAGTCAATAATTTACCCAATTTCAGTTCATTAAATCCAATAACTCAATTTCTAAATAATAATAATATTTGAATTCAAGCTAAACATCAACTCTTAAATATTTAAAATCAATTAATTAGTCCAATTTAAATTGTTAAAAATTTCCAGGTCATCACAATATTTTAGTTAAAATTAGTAAATAAGTCCAATTACTTTCAACATGATAAATTTTTTTTTTCAAAATAATAATATATTTTAACCACTTGAATATTTCTCAAAATCAGTTTATTTCTATTTATCTAAAAAATAATAATTTTTTATTTTATATTTCCAAACTCCCTATGCTGTTATTTATTTTAAAATAGTAATAACTTAATTCAAAAAAAAATTGAAACACATTTTTACTAGTAGCATTATTATTCTAAATTTTTTAGTTTATTAACCAAATAATAATAATAATTTCCTTTATAAATGCTATACAATCAATTATAATGTTATTTACTCAAAGCAACACAATTTTACCAAAACCATACTATTATTTATGAAATTCCTTTTTAGTTTGTAAGAAAAAAATATGACTTCCAATTTGAATTAAAAAATATATTTTTCATCATTATTTATGAATTTTCATGGAAATTCATAAATAATAACCCTATTAAATTCTTCATTTTAAATTTAGTAAAATTTATTAAATCATTGTTATTTACAAACGCCAGAAAAAAAGTCTGTAAATAACCTTATTTTTATTTATTTATCAATGTTTTCTAAAGTTGAACTATTTCATTCAATTTCTACTAATTAATCAGTTTCCATATTAATTTTAATTAAACATCTGACAATACTAAATCAACAATAAACATCAAAACCAAGGTAACACATTCAAAATATCATACTAACGAAACATTCATTATCACATATAAATAAATATTATTTTTCATCAATATATATGCATTCAATATTTTCAAACATTAATTATCTAAAATAAATAAACCTTGCCAATGTGATTTTGCAATTGGTCACAAAACTCTACAAACTAGCACGTAATCATTCGGAATTCCACTACAAGCCCAATGAAATAAACTGCACATGAATGAGAGTTCATATGTGAATGATATGGATGTTAGAAGTTTTAGGGTTTAATTTGTAAATAAATAAAATTTAGATTCTTTAACAAATTATACCCTTTCTGCTCAAATCACATCCACCTCCTGCCACCACATTTCACCGTAGAATTCAACACCAGGCAGCCACAGTCAACCTGCTGACCAACAATGATGCGATCGCCACCTTCTCAGCCATCTATTTCGATAACCACCACTACCAGTAGTCGTCAGAATTAGTCTCCCCTATTTTGCGCCACCGTGATTTCTCATCCAATTGCCATTGATTTGATAATCAATTCCTCATATCAAAGCCAAATCAAAGTACGTCTGGTCAAGCTTTAGCCAATCGTATCATCAATTTCATCAATTGTTAATTGGATCTAAAAAACCCAAATTTGCAAACTCTAGCCAGCTACCAACATATTTGACCACAAATCCCAGTCAATTCAAGCATTCGTATGACAAAAAAAAACTTGCCATTTACTCGCCTTATCGAGAGCTTCAAAATGTATATAACTCGGTGCATATCAAACAATCTGAATTTTAAAACAATATGTAATTAGCGAAAATCATCCACTATTAAAATGAGACTATGGGAAATTTTGGGATTAAGTAAGAGAAAATTATATAATTGCCACTCTAGGGTTTCTAAGCAGTATAACCGATTGACCCAAAAATGGCTACATGCTCTATTTAAACACTATAATGTCTCTATTTCACAATTTATAACTACAAATCTATCAAAATTATGTAATAAATTGATTGGCTTGGAAAAAACAACGTAACGGTTCTAAATACGATACCCATTTCATCATTTATTTAAAAATTCATATTAATATAATATTAGCCATGTTAAATTCGCAGGTCGTTATATTCTTCCTCCTTCAAAAGAATTGTGCCTTCGCAAATCCACAATACAACCCTTAGACAAATCAATAATTCATCATCAAATGTTGAATGACAAAATATAGGGAAATATGTTATTCATAACTTAATTACACATAAAGAATTAAATAATAATCATGTAACATCATCAATCACGACACTATAAAATCTGTTTACAATAGCGAATTCAACACTCATACTATAGTAAGATAAATTTTTCTTCAATCATGTAATCCAAACTATGGTATGTAAAAATAAAACACACAAAAGTGATATAATCTTGATCATATACCTAATTCCATCCGCAAGTAATAAAATGCATATCAGCAGTCCAACCAAAATTGGCTATAAAATAGTACATAGTAAAATTTTGGTAGGTCCAAACATGCGTGCACAAACAAAATTATATAGGTAGCAATCAGTATAGCTCAAAATAATAACACGTACTCAAAATATCGTAGTATAATCACCATACTATCGTATTAACAAATAATAGATGTATGTTAATTCTTATGCTGATGTCCATTATAATATGTGTATCTTCAATGCCGTAGATGAACTTTCTTATAGTCTTTTCCTCAAAATAATCAGTGTACCATCCATACATATCCTTCTTCTAGAAAATTCTTAATAGAAATCCTATCTTTTTTATTTTCAGGTATGATGGGTAGGTCTCTGAAGCTCTACGACGCCATTAGCAAGAAAATTGGTGGAAATCTCTACACACCAGTCCAGCTCGCAACCCCAGTACATCCCTCCTAGTGAATTTGAAAGAGAGAAAGAGGATGGAAGATTGAGAGAGAGGGAAATCCAAAGGAGGAAAGAGGCAAAGAGGATTATCAAGAGTGCGCAAGATCTCCAAAGGGCTCCAACTCTCATTGTCCATGGGGATGATTTCCACTTAGCCGATGACATGATCTTTATTCCAATAGGAGAAAATCCCCAGTAATGCAATATCCATCCCCTCCTCCTACCTCTCGGGTTCCTACTACAATCACCATTCCAACTTAACACGCCTAGTACCTACTTTTCTTAGACGCAAGCCTTCATGCTCCACCTTTGCTGCTTCAGCTATTGTCTTCATCTAAAGGCTAGGAAACTAAATCCTTACACCACCACTTCAACTCCTTTAATGGCCTCCTCCCTCACTACTCCATCAGAGATGCAACTTCAGTATCTTAATTTGAACATAACCCTGGTTCTCTTCAACAACAATATGGTTAATATACTAAAGAAAAACCTAGAAGCTAGTATGTCCATGTATCAAAAGGTGGTGGAGCAATACAATTACGGAGAAAGCATGCAAGCAACCTTGCTGATGTAAATAAGTAAAATTGCCTCAACATGGAAATGCTCGAAAAAGAGAACATAAAAGATGAAAAGATTATAAAGAACATTTCTGACCAGCTTGACAAATATGAGGAATACTTGGTCGAGAAGGAAAAAGAATTTGAAAATTATATAGAGAAGTATCAAGCTGAAGTTTTGAACTGTTGAACAACGTCACTTTCGTTAATGATCTGTTTCAAGTGACTCATGTTTGCAGAGGAAAATTGGCAATTGAAAAGTAGATGCTTCAATTGATCATGTAGTAGAAAGATGAAAAGACCAAATAAACCGTAGAACATCTGGATAAGTAAATCGCAAACTTGAAAGAAAAGAATCAACTACTTGAGGGTAGAGTCAAAGGTCTTGAAATCATAGCCAAGGATAAGGCAGAACAGGATGTAAAAGGCTCAACTCAGATGTCCATGGGGCCTCGGTTGATCCCAACTTGAAGATTCAGTTGATGAAACTCTTGCTTTCAATAGTTAGGAGCTCCAAGTAGAGATTGCCACTTCCACTGTGGCCAACTCCGAGGTCATCATAATTCCAACGTCTGCAATTTCCACATCTAGTGTTGCTGCTTATGTTAGAACCTCTCTTATTGGGTTTTAATGACAACAGCAATTAAATCATATTTTACAATTTTTCAACAATTTTACAAGTATATGATGGACTAAAGAGCTCTGGACTATCGAAAGATCAATGGAAGAAAATATGGAAGATAATCATGAAGAGGTACATGAAGCTGTTATGTAAGGTCGTATACTACACTCTCTCTTGAGTTAGAAGAGCACAAAGAAATGTACTCTAAATCTATGTCATTTTCAAAAACAAAGTAAAATCAATAAATTTTCAAAAACTCAGGAAACTAGACATTTTGGAACAACAACCAAACGTCGGGTGGCACAAGTTTTTAACTTACTATTCAAAGAACATCAACCAAATGTCTGGATTTACCTACCAGACGTCTGAACAAACTCTCAAGTTTCTAAAAACTATTACCTGAGACATCTGCGTTGCTTAGACAGATGTCTAAGTGCACTTATAAGACGTCTGAATAACACTGAATTTTACGTTTTCTTAAAACCGCCAATTTTAGTCTATAAATTTCAAATAACCAGATGTCTGTCCATATTTATCTGATGTTTGAATACTGCAACTGTTAAAAGCATTGAATAGATAATTTCTTTCTTCTCCATCAGTTGCGTCTCTTTTTCTAATGATTGCAACTATTTATGAAGGGGTTTAATATAATCAGTAACAACCATTAAAGTACACCTTTGATTATCTATAAACATACCCAAGAATTGAGATTAGTTTTTAAGTTTTTGACTTTCTAATCTCCATCCTTCTCTTTTAGTATATTGCAAATAATATCTCATATTCTCACTCTATATCACCAAATCTATACGATAGCATTTTGGTGATCAATATTCCTACAAATCCATATGCATACACTCATCATAGTAAAGGAGAGATTACAGAAAGAGTTGTACTAACAGTCAATATTAGTGTTGCAAAGAGCATAAGATTGTCAACTCAAGATACTTGATTGTATTACCTGTTCCTCTGGGCTAAGCGAGAGATTTTGATTAGTGGAAATTCCGTAGTGGAGCTTCGGGACTGGAAGTATGACGGGAGGTCCAAACCAGTATAAAATTCCTGGTGTGATCATTTTATATGTTCCACTTTTTATACTTTGCTAGTTAGTAATATTTAGTTTAGAATATATAAATCAAACATTCATACTAGCCATCATTCTAGACACATACAAATTATAATTTAGTATTAGAGTAAGGTCATTCAAATTATCGTAATAAAGTATTTGAATAATTATTAGAATATGGCAAGCACTTTTCTAAAGGGTCAATCTACTTCACGTCCACTACTGTTCACTAGATCTACCTATGCTTATTGGTTCACACGTATGAGAATATTTGTGGAAGCTAACGATCTTTAAATTTGGCAGCTTGCTCAAAACAAATATGAAGCTTCTACCAATGAAATGAGTACTTGAATAGATGTTCAAAAAGCTGCAGTGACCAATAACGTTGAAGCTATGAATGTATTGTTCTGGTCACTTGATAAAGTAAGTTCTCATGAGTTATGCTTTGTAAAATTTCTTATGACATATGGCGTACACTATAAGTCACTCACGAAGGCACGAATAAATTAAAATAAACTAAAATTTAAATTTTATAGAATCAGTTTTTATCATTCAAAATGAAAGCAAATGAATCTATCATAGATATGTATGCTAGATTTCAAACAATACGACATGATCTCATGGAATTAAGAGTTACTTTTAATGAATTTGATCTTGTCACATGGGTTTTAAAGTCTTTGACCATTGAATGTGAAAGAAAATTGTTAGCAATCGAAGAAGCTAGCGATATTTCTCAACTCAAAGTTGAAGAATTTTTAGGAAATTGGATGTCATACGAAACTAACTTGTAGGCTAGGAAAGATCAAAATCAAGAGACAAAAGGTATAACATTCCAAGCCAATGACGGTGATTTAGATTTAGACAATGACAAGATAGTATTCATTGCTAAGAACTATAAAAATTTCAAGAAGTTTAAGAAATTCACAAAGGGTAGAATGGTGGCAATTCAAACTTGTCTAACCAAACATTAATCAAGTGTTTTGAATGTGATAAATTTGGACAAATGAAGAAAAACCGTCCACAACTCAACAATGAGAAGAAGAAAATAAGATTGAAAAATTCAAGAAGAAGAGAAAATAATTCCAGGTGATATTGGATGATTTAGACTCATCCTCTTTTGGTAGCGACAGTGGCAATGATTCTAAATAGGCAAATGTTTGTTTCGTAGCTACAACAATAGAGGTACCTTAAAACAAGAGCAAGAAACAGAAGAAATGGATACTCGACAGTGGATGCTCCATGCACATGACATGCAACCTAAATATGTTATCTAATATAACATATATTGATGGAGATACCATGACATTAGGAGATAACCCATGGAGGTTCATAGATGGAATTGGTGATGTCATCAATGTTGGTATGTCTACTTCTTCTATAATCTCTAACGTGTTATCTGCAGAAATTTAAAACCCAATCTTTGAAGTATAACCAAGCTTTACGATAAAGGATTTAAAATAGATTTTAAAAAAGATAAATGCAAATTTTTGATCGAAATAAAAATTTTATTTTTGAAGGAATAAGAAAACGAAACATTTATATTTTAAATATAAATATTATAGATAACAATGACTTGTGTCTACTTGCAAATTGTAATGATCCATGGGTCTGGCACAAGCGAATTTGTCAAATATTTTTAAATATATTGACAAATTAGCTAAAACCAAATTACTTAGAGGATTTCCAATAATAAATATTAAAGTTAAAAATTTATATGATGCATGTCAATTTGGTAAATTAAAGAAAAGTTCTTTTAAATTAAAGAAAGAAAGTTCATCAAAAAAACCGCTAGAACTACTTTATCTAGATTATTTAGTCCTAATCTAGTACGATCAATAAATCAAATATGTTTTTGTGATTGTTGACGATTATTTGAAATTTACATGGACAATATTTTTAAAACATAAAAGTAACTCTTGTGAATATTTAAAATATTACCTAAAAGAATTCAAAATTTTAGAAATTTAAAAATTAAGAATATAAGTAGTGATCTTGGAGGAGAATTTGAAAATGAGTTATTTAAAAAGATTTGTAATAAAAAGGCATTAGTTACAAATTTTCTTGTCCACAATATGGTGCATTTGAGAGGAAAAATCGTACTCTTCAAGAATGTGCACGAACATTGCTATATATTAGTCGCTTCCCAAATTTTTTTGGAGCTGAAGTTGTTGCTACCACATGTTATGTACATGATAGTGTGTCATTAAGACCAATGACTAAAAATACATGTTATGAATTTTTTTTAAAAAGGAACCCAAAGTCTCGTATTTTCGAATTTCTTGTTCTAATTATTTTATATTAAGTACTAAAGATCAATTGGGCAAATTTGATCCAAAAGCGGATAAAGGAATATTTGTTGGATAGTTGGATCGAAGCAAAGCCTATCGAATTTTAAATAAATGAACAAATATCATTGAAGAAAGTGTAGATTTTGAAAGTAAACAAGATAATGATGATGAAGGGATATTAAATATTAATCAAAATTTTGTTCTGGATAATAATAATAATGAAAATGAATATTCTAATATATATGATGGCAATAATATATTAAGACAACCTCCTAGAATTTTGGAAGATCACCCATTAGACAACGCTGTAGGTGACGTGAACTTTCGAGTCTCTACTAGAAGTTAGGTGAATCAAATGAGCCATGTAGCATTTATTTCTAGTATTAAACCGAAAAACTATAAAGAAATCGCTAAAGATAATATTTGAATTTTATCAATCCAAGAGGAATTAAACCATTTTGAACGTAATAAACTTTGGGAACTTGTACCAATACTGGATGATTAATTCGAAACTGGAACTAAATGGGTATTTAAAAACAAAGCCAATGAAAATGGAAATATAATTCGTAATAAAGCAAGATTATAGCTCATGGTTACAATCAAGAAGAAGGAATTTATTAAGAGGTGACATTTGCTCCTGTAGCCAATTAGAAACTATAAGAACATTACTCACTTTTGTATATCATCATAATTTCAAATTTTATCAAATGGATGTTAAAAGTGCATTTTTAAGTGGTTTTATTAAAGAAAATGTTTATGTTAAACAACCGCCATTATTTATTCATGAAAAATACTTGGATTATGTTTTCCAAATTAAAAAAAGTTTTATGTAGTCCAAAACAAGCATCCCGTGCTTGGTGTGGTAGATTTAAAAGTCATTTATTAAGCTTTGGTTTTCAAATTGGAAAAATAGATACTACATTATTTATTAAAAAGGAAAATGATGATACTTTACTAGTACATATCTATGTACACGACATAATATTTAGATCTACAAATGAAAATTTATGTAATGATTTTTCAAATATTAAGAAAAATGAATTTGAGATGTCATATATCACAGAACTAAATTTTTTCTTGGGTCTACAGATAAAATAATTGAGAATGGAATCTTTATCTATCAAGAAAAATATTGTAAAGGGTTATTAAAATGTTTTGGAATGGTTAACACATCGAGTAGACCTACTCCAATGAGCACTCGCTTACACTTAGATAAAGACGAGAACGGTAAAAGTATTGATCAAAAATTAAATCGTAGTATAGTAGGATCACTACTATATCTTACCGCTAGTCGACCGATATTATGATGAGCATTTATTTATGCACTAGATTTCAAGTGCAACCAAAGGAATCACATCATCGAGCTGTGAAAAGAATTTTGCACTACTTAACACACCCCAGAGATTACAGACACTTTTACCTAAAAGACGGCTATTTTGAATTAGTCTCATATATGCAGATTTCGAAGGTTGCAGAATGGATTGAAAGTGTACGAGTGACACTTGTTACTTTATCAGTCAATCTTGGGTTTCATGGTTTAGTAAAAAAAAAATTGTGTTTCACCATTGACCTATGAAGCTAAGTATATTCAATTGCATTGGCACGTGCAAAGTAATTTACATGTAACAAACTCTTAGAGATTTCAAAAAAATAATAATTAAATCTCCTATATTCTATGACATTATGAGTGCTATCAATTTATTGAATAATCCAATTAATCATGCTTAAACTAAATATATTGATATTCGTCATCATTTTCTTCGAGATAATGGCCCATTCTTTAGAATTTGTTAATAACATAAGTCAAATTGCAGATATATTTACTAAAACTCTTTGTGACTCTACCTTTATAAAATTACATAGAGATCTATAAATATGTTTTTTGAACGAATTAATACCATGAGTATATATAAATATGTTCACATATCTCCTTTCAAAATTGTTACATCCCCTATCTAGAGACCCAAAACTAAGCACCATAGATGTTGCAGTCGTCTATCATATTAGCTTCCGACGAATAAATACAGCTATGTTAATGGTATTTATAATATCAAAAGCTCTTGAATATGAAACAAAACACAGATTTAAAAACAATTTTTCTTCGTTATATTTAAATAGATGTTCCATATTCTTAATACATAATCCCAATACGTTACCAAGCACAGGTAAAATATACTTAATGTAAAATACGCCAAAAGCGGTATATGAAGATACCCTCTTGGATGATCAGAGTTATACAGTCACAATAGATTTAATACAAACACAATGGAAATACAACAAAACATAAAACTGCAGCTCCTAAATAGCTATACATTTGCCTCCTCCATTCCTCCGGTAGCTTTATTCATTATTCTACTAAACCTGAAAAAGACCTTTACCCCTCTGCCTACTCAAATTAATTTTGAGCACCCGAAAGTTTAAGGAGAAAACATAAACTTCGAGTCAAACATAAAGCCTGGTGTGAATAATATTATACGTCATGGAATAATTATGTTAAGTGAGACCACGCCGCTTAGCGGAACGGGTTTCCACTCATTAACATCGTTTCAAAACAGATCTTTACAAAAACTTTCAAAAACCATATACTGTGCTCCTACACCCACAATGGTTAAATACTGCAAAACAATCATTATGTAAACATACATAAATATCAGGTAATAATGAACTATTTGTTCAAACACATAATTTAGTTTAGATAAGTTTTAACCTTTGGCTGGCTCGGTCCTACCAGACAATATAATCAAAATTAACCTAACACCTGTTAGATTTTATTCTTCTAGATTATCCATCGTTAAGTATCTGTTAATCATTTCCCATCTTGATGGATCTGTTAAATACTTCACTTCTGGACAGTCAAACCCAAACTTAATCATCTCCCAGGTCTTCCTGATCCTAATGGTTTTTTGGGCTCACCAATAACCTATATGTACATAAACATATATTCCTTTCGGTGTGTAACCATAATTTTAGTCTACCTGTGACAAAGCCCTAAATACTGGAATTTTGGAAAACAATTAGTTGGGGCTATTAGCTAATGTATAGGGTGTGACCCAATAATAGTCCCATCAGGTAATCTAATATCTGAGTCATTTTCACTTAAGGATCCTCTCCCATAATTTTCCTTGAAAGCATTTTAAAAATGATTTAAAACCATTAAATCACTTAATAAAGGAAAAGTATATAATCTTTACACTTTACTCAAAATCATATCACCATATCATACACACACACACACACACATACATACATACATACATACATACATATATATATATATATATATATTCTTTACTCAAATTTAGTTGATGAAAACATTTAACCGTATGAAAGAAACTCTTTCTAAACCTTTGAAATCATTTCTTTCAAAACCAATATCAAACCTTCTGAAACTCATTCCTCAAACCTTTCAAAATCATACATCAAACCTTTCGAAACCATTCTCCAAACCTTTTGAAACCATTGAAAAGAAAACCATTCAAACGCTATAAATCTTTGGATATCCTTCTTTAAAACCACTTTAAAACATTGCTTTAGAAAAACCTTCCATTTAAACCTTTTGAATGCATTAAATTAAACCTTTCGAAATCATTCAACTAAAATCTTTCGGAACCATCCAATAAACCTTTCTAAACCAATCAACTAAAACTTTTCGAAACCATTCAATAAACCTTTGAAACCACTGAACTAAACCTTTCGAAATCATTCAACTAAAACCTTTCAAAACCATTCAATAAACCTTTCAAAACCATTAAACTAAACCATTCGCGATCATTCAAGTTAAACCTTTCGAAATCATTCAGCTAAACCTTCCGAAACCATTGGAAGCATCCATTCGACTTTGTCGAAAGTTGTGCTTCGAAAGCTTTAAACATATCCTTTAAAACAACTCCTTCGAAAGCTTTGGATTTTACTTTAATTTATAAAACAAGGGTGAATCACCTAAGTTGAAAGCTTCCTTTCAAAAGCATGGAGAAGCGACTAGTTTTTAAAACAAGTAAACCTTTCGACCTTTTGTCTTTGTCGAAAGGTTCAATATAATTCATTTATAAAGTGGCAGTAACCCTTTGACTATGTCGAAAGGTTTCAAAACAGAGTAATGTTAAAACAACATTAACTTTTTGACTGTGTCGAATAGTTTAAAACCCTTACTTTAAACATTTGACCTTGACGAAAGCAACCAAGTTGAAAGCTCTTATTCGAAAGCAAAGCAGGTGAAAGCTTTTGGTTATAAAACAAACATACCCCAACCTCCTACGCCATCAACCTTTCGACTTAGAACCCTTCAATTCTGTCCAATTCATTACGTACCAAGTACCTTGATACCACGCGCATTGGTTTGACCATGTCAAAAGCTTTGAACTTATCGACCTTGTCGGAAGGTCTGGGTTGGAAGGTTTACTGCCGTAAAGGCCGAAACATGTAAAAAATGTGATTTCTTTTTTTTAAGTTAAAAAGGAAATATTTTCTACTAACTTGCCTTTGTTTGTCAGATCCCATTGGTTAACAATTACGTTTCAAAAATATGCTGCCACTTTTTTCAGAATTATATAATAATTTCATTTGATAAAATGTCTATTCTCCTTAACTAAATATATATAACATGTAAATCACATACCTTAAATAATTTTATATATTCATCAAATAACTTATGAAAAATCTAGAAAAATTCTAGAAAATCTATTTTAAAATGTTTTCCAATATATAAAAATTTCAAATCCAAATAATCATTATTTTAGCCGTAAATAATTTACGACCCAATAAACAATTTCCTTCACTAGAAAGTTAATATGAAATCCATATTAATTCAAAAAATTATGAAAGTCGAAAGCGAACTCAAAAATATCACTTCTGACCTATTTAAACTTTCAAGGCATTTGAATGTTATTAAATAGGGTTTTCATGTCAAACGTATCATAAAACTAGCTTGAACATATATAATCCATCTACAACATATATATATATATATATATATATATATATATATATATATAATTTTAATCATCAAAGCATGACATATACTTGCAAAATCATTATGGATCTAATCTTAAAACCAAAAACTAAAAGAAAATGGGATGTAGTTATTATTCACCTTAGCTTTGAGATGATAGATATGAGATTGTATGTTGATTTAGTCGATGTTTCCCTACCCTTGAATCCTAGCTTTAAACATCTTCATGAAAATAATAATGGTGGCTGGCCTTAGAAATTTTAGTGTGGGTAAAACGAAAATGAACGTGAGTTATATTCCTAAGGATTTAGGGTATAAGCCTTACCTATTTTCCATATTGCCCTTCTCATATCCTAACACATTAACTTAGGTTATTTCATTAACACACTAACATGGCACAGCTACCCTTTGTTAATCAAATCTCAACCTTTCAATCTTCACATTATTTTATTTAATTTACCTAGCTAAATATTCTAAATAATGTTATAAATATATGGGTTGTTACAGACTCTACACCATAAATAATTTCGTCCTCGAAATTGCGGTACGGTGTATAACAAAACGATCAAAGATAGAACATACCATCAAACAAATCAGGGTAAGAGTCCTAATTCTGCTCTCTGTTTCCTAACTACTGTCTCTAGCATCGTCACTTTACCGAACATTTACTAACTTGACTTTCTTGTTCCTCAACTTCTTCTCATCTCTAGCCATAATCTAAATCGGCTTTCTAACTATAGTTAAATCCTTCTCTACTACTAAATATTCTAACACTATAGGTGTTGTGGTAGCCTCCGGTCTCTAACACATACCCTAAGATGAGAAACATGGAAAACATCATGGACTCCATCCAAACTGCTTGGTAATTCTATCTATAACCGAGTTTCCCGATCCTCTCAACAATACTAAAAGGTCCAACAAATCTAGTTGCTAATTTTTTTGACTTCCCGAATCTCATCACACCCTTTATCGGTGAAATCTTAATGAACACATAGTCTTTGACAGAAAATTCCAAATCTTTCCTTCTTCTGTCAACATAACTCTTCTGCTTAGATTAAGCTTCCTTCATCCTAACTCGGATCAACTCAATCTTCACCGCAGCTTTCTTAACCAAATATGGACCAAGAACCAGTCTATCCTTGATCTCTAACCGACATACGGGAGGCTTGCATGGTCTTCCATGCAAAGCTTCGAACGGTGCCATCCCAATACTATTTTGATAACCATTGTTACACAAGAACTCGACTAGATGAAGATGGTCCTCCGATGATCCTCCAAAATTTAATACACAAGCTCTTAACAAACCCTCTAAGACTATGTTAACTCTTTCCGTTTGCCATCAATCTGTGGATGCTAAGCGGTACTAATGCCGAGCTTGGTTTCTAATGCTTCTTTTAGACTTTTCCAGAACTCACTAGTTGTAATGTCCCGTTTTCCCGTACCTTTTGAATCGACAATAAACCACACATTTCCAACTCAAATTGCACGAAAAGACGGATCGTTAAGGGTGATAAAGAAAAGTATACAGAACAAAATCTCACACGAAAGGAATAACATATAATATTGAAAAAATATTTTTACAGCGGAAAACTTTTAAATACATATATTAGAGTCTAACCTAAATTCAGCTTGGACAGTTATAAAACATGCCCTTACAATTGCTGACAAACATCAAACAAAATGCACTAAGCAAAGCGGATAACAGAATATGTTCAAACGTCGATGAATATCTCCAGATCTCCTCTGGAAACTCCAACCGTCTTCCACTATCCTGAAACTACTCGGATCTGACCCGAGTATTGAAAATACCCGGATCAGGCTTGATAAACCAGCGTGAGAAAAACTCAATAATAAATGACAGTGTCATATATTAGCCTTTGTTATAAATCCTTTGGAAATAAAAAGTATCTCATGAGACCACGCCCATACATAAACACGGACTGGTTTTTACCTTATGATAACTAGAACACTTTTATATCAAAACATTTTATATTATTTCTAATGACAACTCTTTGAAAACATTTGTAAATAAACTTATTAATCTTAGCCGAAATTGTTACCATTATTAAATTCCAGCATACTAGGCTCTACAAACAAAACCGTAGGTTCTTATTGGAGAATGGATTTCCATACAAATGACAAGGCGCAGGATCTACCTTCCGAAATGGGTACACCTCTAGATGGATGTCCCGAGGCATAGAACATCTGCCCTCTACCAACACAAGACCAGCCTACCTCTTTAACTCGATAGTACCGAATATGTCATCCCCCGGTCGTTACCGACCTTTATTCGAGAGCTCTCTTTCCATACACCACATAAAGTAACATCCCGAACGTCATAGCGGTAAGAAATATATCTAGAATGGGATGATCATACCCTAATTGGGAATGACCCACTTAGCTTTGCTGCATTTAATCCTGTTTCGGTCATTTCCTGTTTGATGAGGATTGAGGCAAACGATTGCCTTTTCATATAGAACATATCACATCTTTGAATGCCACATTGCCATTTCAGTTAACTACTAATTGCCTTCCATAAAAATACAACCCTTGAGCTCGTAAGTCTCAAGGAGGGTGTTAAGCTAAGAGAAGTTGCCTTCTCCGCCACCACTGATGTACGTTTGTGAAAACCAATGTACGTAATCGTTAGAAATGCAATGTTAGACAAACGTCCATACAAGTTGTCCAGGAACAGGACAAATCGAAGTCACTTTCCTCGGCCATTATTAGGCGAGAAGCCCTTGCAATCCGTAAAATCTCCATCACGAGGAGACTACTGCTATATATAACTCTATAATGGGTGCGACCCCGAGCAAATCAACAAGCAGTCCTCACGCTATGAAGATCCACAGTCTTCAATAATCATCGTCTTCAACATGTCTTCATGTTCGAACGTACATTGGTTCGAAGTGGTTTTCGGAGAGGAATTACCCAAATCCGACCCCGGTTCCTTCGAAATCCAATATCGATAGAAAGTGAATATGAGTATATAGGATTTATTAAGTCTCTTTTCACTTCAATTCTTTTCGGATGATTTCGAATTCTCTTTCTTTTGACTTAGAGTGATTTCTAAGAAATTCATTCTTTTGCTTTGGAAAATATCTTAAATTTTCTTACTTAACTTTCAGTTAAACCCTTTAACTTTTAGGCGGGACAAAAACAATATTATTTAACACATTTACAATAAACCATAAATCAATCTTAACAAACATTTTGAAGTAAATAGGATCATAGAAATCATTCATTTAGGAGATTGCTTAACATTTGGATAATACCAATCTTTTTTTAATTCAAAAACTTAATACAGTCTTTTTATTTAAGAGCATCCGGGCTTTTCTTTCGATCTGTTCCACCCCTCGCCTAAGAAAAAAAACATAGGCTAGGTAAGTTCAAGGCACTGGTTGCTCCATCCCTAACCTTACTTAAACACCTTGTTTATCTTCCCAGATAACACAGGCGGGACAAATGTACTAGTCGTTTCCGCATACTCAGATTTTCAACTTATTTTGGAATTGCTTATAAATATTCCACATTATTTTTCAAAATACTTAATTATCCTTTTTAAAACATTCACAATTGATTTTGGGAAACGTCGGTACATTTAAACTCATATTCCAAAAGTTTTACAATTTACAGCAGAAATGTGCTGCGGAAAGTGCTAAATGAGCTTATTTGAATTAAACAACTTTTAAACATTCGATAAATTCATATTTTCCTATCCAAATCTCTTTTAAATCATTTAAATAGATTTATCAAATTTATTCCATATTTTTCCATAATTAAAATCGTTCATTTAAACAAATTTCCTTTTATGGTCACTAAACTACACTAGCACGATTTTTCTAGAAAATTGAATTGGACTTATTTCAAAATCTACTCAACGAAACTTTGATTTTCTTTCTTATTTTAGAAGATATGGATATAATAGACTGGAATTTTCTTATCTCGAAGAATTCTGAGCCATATTCCACTCTATACATTCATTTGAACTTTTCGGCGCGATATCGCGAACTACCGTTGCGCGGCGCGTCCAATTTTAACTTATTTTTCAATACTTGGAATAATCCATTCAAATTGGATTTCAACAGTTATAAAATCATTAGAAACCATTTTAAATCAATATTTTCACTTTTTAAAGTATTTAAAATATATTTTCACTATTACCATATTGTAATATTATTTTATTCCCATTATTTTAATATTAAATTTTAAATTTCAATTTCAACTCAATTTCAATTCTAATCTCAAATTAAACACATTTAAAACTTAGATTTCAAATCTAATTTCAATTTAAACTTCAATTCAATCTTAAACTAAACTTCACATTTTTCAAAATCGATTTAAATTTCAATTTCACTATTCATATTAGTTTCAATTTCTAATTAACTATCCTTTTTAAATCCGTTTCACTTCAAATTTCAAATGCTCTTTCATTTTAACTTTAATTTCAATTTTAAATGAAAAGTGACTTATTTTTCTACAATTTCTCATATTACTAAAATATGGTCTTACTAAACAAAGTGGTTACTTAACTAATAGGAATTTGATATCCAAATTATCATAACAACCATACAACAGCCATATAACATCAATATTTTCCATACGGTAAATGGCATAACATTACTACGGATTGTCCAACATATTCAAACAATCAACCAAACATCCATATCATTAAATAGTGATTATCTAACATAAAATTAAGCGTGATAATCAACATAATATAAAAAGCGGGGAGAATTTCTCACCTATATATCCACTCCATCAAACTTTAACGTAAGAATTCCGTCTCTCGCTAACGTGCTATTTCCAACGTCTCGCATTTTGCCGTTTCCTTTCCAAACGCTTCTGTCTTTTATTTTCTTTTCTCTTTTCTTTTCTTATTTCTTTTTTTTCTTATGGAGGAGGGGTGTATATGGCTCGGCTAGGGGGTGCATGACCTAGGGAGGAGGGTACGACCTAGGTGGAGGTGGGTAGGTGGTTTGGAGGGCTCGGCCATGGTGCTTTTGGGCTCGGCCTTGGGTGGAGAGGCCTTGGCCGTGGGTTTGGGTGGGGGTGTGGGGTGTTGGAGTGAGGAGGAGGTGGGTAGGCAGTAGTTTGACTTGGTTTTGGTGGTGTAAGGTGATGGTTTGAAGGTAGAAGAAAGAATGAAGGTAGAAGATAGGTTGGATGCCATGGAAATGAAGGTGAAGAAGAAGGTAGAGAATGAAGTGTGAAAAATGAATGGTATGGATGCATATTTATATTTGAGCTTTGGATGGCAAATGACTAAAATACCCTTCTCTACTTTTTGACTTTTTTTATTTATTTTTTTGCCCTTGATTTGATCTTTGCTTAATGGAGAACAAATGGTTTGATTTGAATTTATACTTAAGAAATGATGTTTGGATTTGATTTATGTACTTATGAAATGATTTTGCCTCTTTTTCTTAAACTTTTAAAATGTTAAAATAACATTTTATCCTTTTCCATGCATACACATCACATCTCATTAATGTGATTTGAATTTGTGAAATGATTACTCTCTTTTTTTTCTTAAAGTTTGTGTTTTAAATGAAAGACTTTTGCATTGATGTGACTTGCGTTAATGGTAAGCATATGTGTCATTAATTTCTTAAGTTAGCTTTCTTTTCACTTTTCATTTGCTCCTTTTCTATGTATTTTAGTAACATCTCATTAATGATGATGGAAAGTATGTGTAAGGAGATGAAAGGTGATGGTAAGTTTGCTTTTTTAATTACTTAACTTTTAAGTATGCTTATTTAATTAATTTATGAAAATATCTTAGATATTTTCCTATCTTTTGATGTGATTAATTGTAAAGTGTTTTAAATAGTTTGTAAACTTGTATGTATAATTTAAAAAATGTATCAAGTTGCAACAACTTGTCGTCAACTTGTTTTGGTCAAAAACGGCATTTTTGACGATAAATTTTACAGTCAAAATTTGACGTTTTTATTATGCTATATATTGAAGTAAACCAAACTTTAAAATAAACTTTTTACTTCTTTGAATAAATTAAAACTTGTCTCTTTATATTTTAAAATCATATTTAAATAATATCAAAATCTCTAATTTTACAGTGTATGTAAAAACTGACAAAATGGGACAAATTTTGGTTATTTTTGTAAAACAAACTTTTAAATCTTTAAACATACTTTTATTATCTTTATTAGATGTTTTAAATAAGATTTATATTTTTAAATAAATATTTAAATCCAATTATTTAAGACTTTATTTATTTTTGACAAAACTTAAGTTTTGTCAATTTGTTCCAAAATCCAAATTTATACTTTTTAATTTATTACCTATAAAAATAGATAATTGTTATTATATATAACATATTTATTTAAGATTTAAACTCGTTTTAAATTTAAATTGAACGAAATCTCTCATTTTCGAAGTAGCAAAATTACGGGTCGTTACATTCTCCCCTACTTAAAAGCATTTCGTCCTCGAAATGAAATCAAAGACAAAGGAATCTACCTCGTACCCATCTTCTTAAATAATTTGACTTATTTCTACTGATGATCGAAAAGAAGAAGGCCGATATCATAACAACACTAAAAAAAGATGATGCCAAACATACATATAGAGATTCCCACACTAACCTGAATGCTTATCACGTACTTAAGGTTATATATACATACATCAAGCCATACTTCTATCATACCCATCCTAGTGCGTACTGCACACTTAAGATAGAATATACAACAACAAAACAGTACTATACATCCAAAAAAAACCATACTGATACTAATGCATACATCCACATAACTCATTCTCTGTCCCGAGCATGTTCTATACCCAAGGTCTATATATATACATACCAAAACATCAATCTAACCACTATATCTTAGTGTCTAATATTTGAGATAACTGTCTAACTACTATGTAGACAGACCCAACACATCATACTATATGTGATATTTGATTCGATCCATATTTGAATCCACAACTTTTCTTCCGAACTAGTATCAATCCTCCGATTTTCTAGTGTGGACTTTGATCAGACTTCTTAATCACAAATCCTTACTTTCCTTGCATAGCTCTCAACTATGATAGAAAATTTGTGTACATAATCGTAAATACTCATCAATATTCGCCATCAAAAATCGAGTGATAAATCCTTTTTCGGATTGGTGTAAACACCTCAAAGTTCTGTTCTCAAATCTTAGATCAAAATTTATGTGCCAAAATGATCTACGTTTAACTTATGTACTTAATCTTTACCTAATACATTTTTTCAAAACATCTATTAATCCAACTTTATTTCACAACCATTTACCTTTTACTAAATCATTATCACTTAAGCTCATAAATATGAATTAAACTTGTATAATATACCTTTACTTCCTAAGAGTATATATACATATCCCTAATCTTCAAACGATCATTACTTCAATTAGGGTCTTCAACAAATGTGGAATTCTACTATTCCAAATAAATAAGTTATAAAACTCAACCCTTAGTTTTCTATACCTAAGGTTTCAATTAAACTAAAATTATTTATCTAATCCATATATTAAAAAGACAACTTTACTAAGTGTACACTTTTTTTTCTTACTGATTTTATGATTAACTTACTTAACTTATTTACCTATCCATTTTTTAAATCAAATTTCTTAATCTTAAATCCATCAAATACTTTATAGTCAAATTGTGAAACTTAATTCACATGGTATTTTTTACTTAATCATTTTCATCCAACAATCAAACTACTAAAAATATCCACTTCGAATCTTACTTCATTTTATATTACAAAGGTTACCCCAACAGTATCACTAATTCAAAGTTTTATATTAGGATGATATTTCTTATATCTCTTATTCCTTAATAACTAAATGTCTAGGAGCATATGATTAAAGTTTTAGATTCTATCTTTCACCTAATTTATTCTATATGGAGTAAAATTGTGCAATTCTAATCACAAGATATTCATATTTTAGTTTCACTAAGCTAGATTGCAAACAATCCTTAATTTCTAACCCAAAAGATAATAATATCCCCTTTAATATTTATAACATAAATCCAAGGTAAAATTATTTCATTTACCAATTTCTTTAAAACAAAATCATTCTTATAAAATTAACAAATACGCGCTCAATATATATAATACTCTCATAACTCATTCTAGGTGTTGCTAACCCTATCTCTAATAAGTTACTCGTCCTAGGATATTACTAATCCTATCTCTGATGAGGCTTTACCCATAATAGAGCCAAGGTTCTCGCCTAACCTTCAGCTCTGATAACAAATGTAATGTCCCATTTTCTCGTACCTTTTGAATCGACAATAAAGCACACATGTTCAACTCAAATTGCACGAAAAGACGGATCATTAAGGGTGATAAAGAAAAGTAGACAGAACAGAATCTCACACGAAAGGAATAACATATAATATTGAACAAATATTTTTACAGCGGAAAACTTTTAAATACATATAACAGAGTCTAACCTAAATTCTGCTTGGACAGTTATAAAACCTGCCCTTACAATTGCTGACAAACATCAAACAAAATACACTAAGCAAAGCGAATAACAGAATATGTTCAAACGTCGATGAATATCTCCAGCTCTCCTCTGGAAACTCCAACGGTCTTCGACTATCCTGAAACTACTCGGATCTGACCCGAGTATTGAAAATACCCAGATCAGGCTTGATAAACCAGCGTGAGAAAAACTCAATAATAAATGACAGTGTCATATATCAGCCTTTGTTATAAATCCTTTGGAAACAAAGAGTATATCATAAGACCACGCCCACACATAAACACGGACGAGTTTTTACCTTATGATAACTAAAAAAATTTTATATCAAAACATTTGATATTATTTCTAATGACATCTCTTTGAAAACATTTGCAAATAAACTTATTAATCTTAGCCAAAATTGTTACCATTATTAAATTCCAGCATACTAGTGTGATATTCCGGAATTTCAAACCCAATTTAAATATGATAATCTTTGTAATAAATTAAATTAAATTGAAAATTTTGTTATTTTAAATATAACAATAAATGAATTGTAAATGTACATTGATTTTAATTGAAATTAATATATACAAAGAAGGGAAATAGATGTGTTAAAATTGCATTCATATAAAATTTGATTTTTGAATTGAATTTGAAAATTTAATTTGAATTTGAATTGTTAAATTAAAAGATTCAAAATAGGTTAATTATATTCTAAATTATACTTTGAGTTTAAAAGAGTATTTTCATGATTTTATTTATGATATAAAATTTGATTTATATTTATTTCTTTAAGAAGAATTGATTTTATATGAATTAAAAATGTATTTAAATTTAGAAAATCAATTAGTAAAAACATTTTAAATTCCTTTTTGCATGAAAAGTATACTTGTTTAAATTTAAAACACACTTATAATATGTGTTAAGGAGATAACAATATATAATGCCAAGTGTCACCATTTTAATTTATTTTCTATAAATTTTTATATAAACAAAATTTTTCTATAAAAAGCTATTTCCTATTCTTCATTTAAATTTTATCATTCTAATTTTCTAAAGCAAGAAAAAATTACACTCCTCATTAACAAATCTGAAATTCTTCAAATCTTCACTTCTACCAAAATTAATAAAACTCAAACCTCACGTCAAAATCAGGAAGAAAATCTGCATAACAAGTTACAGCAAATCTGAAAAGAAAAATCAAGTTCCTGAAAAAATATAAATCAAGTGCAAGGCAAATTCAAAGTTCTTCCATCCTAAATACTGATTGATTAAAGATTGAAGCATCATCAAGCAAACATTTGGATCAAGCAATTTTCAAGTTAAAAAAAAACTGCAGTCATTTTCCAGAATTTTTGGTCTCTACTTAACAAACAAACAGGTGAGTAAATTTTACAATCAGAAAATTAAGTAAAAATGTTTGCATGTGAATGTTAGATCTGTTGATGCTTGCATGTACCTATTTTTGTAAAATCTTTGTTTACATGTTATAATTTAACTGTGCATGTTTTAAAAATATTACTGATGCTTCTCTGTATCTTCAAATACAGAGTAAATTTAAACTAGAATTTTAAATTTTACTTAACAAATCATTGTTAAGTTAGAATCTTCAATGCATTAGTTTCATTTAAACATGAATTAAGTATTAAATTGATATTCAAAAAGAAACTTTTTAAAATATGATGAATCAGGATAATACAGTAAAAAAAATTTAATATCATGATAAAATCATGCATTGCATTTTGTTGAATCGAATTCACATCTTGAATCTACTTCGTAATACATGATTTTTAAGATAAAAATCAAAATTTTAAAAGTGGATTTGAGGCAGTAAGCTGATGATGACCAGAAATTGGTCTCTGGGCTAAATTGGGCGATTTGGAAATTTATAGGGTTCGAGCTTCGGATTTAAGTTGTTTTGATGGTTTATAAACACGAGAAAAATAGTTAAAGTAGGAATCAATCAACAGAGGATTTGGAATTTAGGATTCTAGGGTTTTATTTCTGTGATTGTTCGAACTCGAGAAATTCGTGAATGTGAATTTTTGGATGGATCGAGTCGCGTGTGGATTTAGGTGAAGCTGCGTCAGGGTGTTACGATGTTGTGGCCGGAGTTACGAGGCGATCGATGGTCGGCGTTGGGGGTGAAGGGGGATTTTCTGATGAGATGATGGGCTGGCTGATGGGTTCGAGTCGTCTCGTTTGATTTAGCTCGTGTAGTTGAGGATTGAAGGCCGGAGACGTGTCGTTGGTTGATGTGGGGTCTGCACGTGGTGTCGTGGATGGTGGCAACGGCGTCGGCGACTCGTGCACGTGCACGAGTTATCGACCGTGTCTGTGAGGTTGGGTGTCAGGGTGACTCGAAGCAACGTTCGAGTTGTTGGGCTTGTGGCTCGTGATTACGCAAGGGAAAGTGTCGCTGTTTTCTTGCGCAGGCATGTGGGAAGGAATGTTGTTCTTTCCTGTATTGTTTGGGTTAGTTGAATCTTCAACTAAAGAAGAAAGGGAAGGAAAGAGTAAGGGTTGGTTCTTAGCTTGTTTGAGTTGGTCGAGTCAACCAATGTTAGTAATGTTTAGTTTTTTTAAAAATTCGTTTTAAGTTTAAAAACTTTAAGATTTTAATTAAACTACTTTGTTAAATATTTAACATTTTAATTGGAAGTATTTTATAATTTGATAGTCAAGTTTAAAAATAATTTTTATATTTATTTAAGTTAACTTTTTAAAAACGTAATTAGTTTTAAACAAATTGGAATGTTTTAATTACGTAATAAATTTGTAATTAATTAAATTGTTTTGTTTCGAAAATTAATTAAGTTTTAGAATTAAATTTACTTTAATTAATAATGTAATTAAGGTTAAAATTTATTAATAATTTTAGATTAATTAATTTGTTAGGGTTTAATTAATTAATTATGGACTAATTGATAATTAATTAGATAATTTAAGATTAATTAATAAGTAATTAGTAACTAATTAATTAAATGATGAGTAATTAATTGGTAATTGAGAACTAATTAATTAATTGATTAGAGTTAATTAATAAAGTAATTAAATATTAATTAATTTATAATCAATAGTTAATTAATTAGTGGTTAAGGCTTAATTAATTTAAATAATTAAGGTTAATTAATTTATAATTAATTAAGTAATTAAGATAAATTAATTTAAAATTTGTAATTAATTAAGAAATTAATTAAGATTAATTAATTATAAATTAAGGGTTAAATTGGTAATCAATTAAGAAATGATTAATTTTTAATCAAGTTTTTAAATAAATTATTAATTGAAAATTAAAGGATTATTAATTAATTAAAGATTAATTAATTAATAATGAGGTTAATTAAGAAGTGATTAATTAATTAAATGATTGTGATTAATTAATTAATGCATGGGTAAGTAGGATTAAGTGATTAATTCTTAAGTAATTAATTTAATTTAAATTAATTAAATTAATTATAATATGAATTAAAGATGTGCTTGCTTATGGATGATTGTTTGAATTGAATATCTGAATATGGTTGATATCTGTTGAATGATAGTTGAGATATTCTGTGATGAGATTTGTATATATCTAAGTTGGATGATTGTTATTATCTGTGGATAATGCTGTGTGGATTCAATGTTTAAAATTGAATTGAATTGAATTGTTTAACTATTTAAACAACTTGACCTTTAAGACACGTTTGGATTTCGATGAGACAGGGATCGGAAATCAAATTTGATTTTTCGAGCACCACATCGATCCAAGTTAAACATTAGGCTGTGACATCTCAAGTGAGGATTGAGGTAGAGTTAGAGTGCAAGGGTTATTGTCGTTAACTCTGAGGGTGATTCCAAAATGAGTGTAACGAGATAATGCCTTCGGTTTCGTTCGAACCCGGAATGAACTTATATGGATTGATTGCTTTCAGAACATCGTCATACGGACGATGAGCATTCTAAGAGATGTGTTCTCTGAAGGTAATCGTAGCCTCATGCCTCATCAACTGGGAATGGCTAAAACAGGGGAGGTGCAGCAAGGTTAAGTGGGTCATGCCCAAGTAGGACGAGATGTTCCCCTGTCTAGAAGCCCCTTATTATTTCGGCTGCGTGGGCAGTTGTTGGCCACAACTGCGGGGTTGTCTTGTTCAAAGCTTTCCAGTAAGGGACGGTTCCGGCCTTGTGTTGCAGGGGATCGGGTGTGGTCCTTGGTACGGTGATCTAGGCCCCGTAATGTGATGGGCGGTACCCCTGTAGCCCTGCCATTGATGGGAACTAATTTTCCGTACGAGACCTTACGGTTTTGATTGTATTACCCACTTTCGTGGCTAGTAGATGGAATTTAATCATGTAACAATTTCGGCTATTTTCTATTTACTTGAAAACCCTAGACCCTATTATAATATCACTGGATTTCCTATCAAATGTTTTGGTTAACGTAAGGTAAAAACTTACCCGTGTTTATTTGTGGGGAGTCTTACGTGATACCTTTTGTTTTCAAAATGATTTTTAAAGTTAAACAACTTTAACTGATTTACTCACACCAAACCCATATCTGACCGGGAGTTTATTTTGTTTTTCATAAACTCTTGGGTACTCAAATTTTCATGAGTAGCCAAGTGATTAGGTTAGGAGTAACGAATGTTTGGAAGCTGGAGCTGGAGTCCAGGCGTACTTACCTATCTCTATCCACTGTGGTGACTTTTGATGTTGTATTTTGGGTTGAGTGGTTTGGCAAACTCTTATGAATGTCCAATGTAATGAAGTCGTATTACTTTGTGTACTCTGATATGTAAAACCTATGTAATGGATATGTGTAATATTATATTTTGTTCGTTTCCGCTTTGAGATTCTGATGAACGTTGTTCTTTTCTTTCTATCTTTCTATTTCTATCTCTTTCTTTTCTTATTGATGATATGTCTTTCTGGGTATTGAAAGACGGGTCGTCACATCTAGGCTCTACAGACAAAACCATAGGTTCTTATTGGAGAATGGATTTCCATACAAATAACCAGGCGTAGGATCTACCTTCCGAAATGGGTACACTTCTAGATGGATGTCCCGAGGCACAGAACATCTGCCCTCTACCAACACAAGACCGGCCTACCTCTTTAACTAGATAGTACCGAATATGTCATTCTCCAGTCGTTACCGACGTTTATTCAAGAGCTCTCTTTCCATACACCACACAAATTAACATCCCGAACGTCATAGCGGGAAGAAATATATCTAGAAGGGGATGATCATACCCTATTGGGAATGACCCACTTAGACTTGCCGCATCTAATCCTGTTTTGGTCATTTCCAGCTTGATGAGGCTTGAGGCAAACGATTAAATTTTCACATAGAACATATCACATCTTTGAATGCCACATTGCCATTTCCGTTTAACTACTAATTTCCTTCCACAAAAATACAACCCTTGAGCTCGTAAGTCTCAAGGAGGGTGTTAAGCTAAGAGAAGTTGGCTTCTCCGCCACCACTGATGTACGTTTATAAAAACCAATGTACGTAATCGTTAGAAATGCAATGTTAGACAAACGTCCATACAAGTTGTCCAGGAACAGGACAAATTGAAGGCACTTTCCTCAGCCATTATTAGGCGAGAAGCCCTTGCAATCCGCAAAATCTCCATCACGAGGAGACTACTGCTATATATAACTCTATAATGGGTGCGACCCCGAGCAAATCAACAAGCAGCCCTCACGCTATGAAGATCCACGGTCTTCAATAATCATCGTCTTGAACATGTCTTCACGTTCGAACGTATACATTGGTTCGAACTGGTTTTCAGAGAGGAATTACCCAAATACGACCACGGTTCTTTCGAAATCCAATATCGATAGAAAGTGAATATGAATATATAGGATTTATTAAGTCTCTTTTCACTTCAATTCCTTTCGGATGATTTCGAATTCTCTTTATTTTGACTTAGAGTGATTTCTAAGAAATTCATTCTTTTTCTTTGGAAAATATCTCAAATTTCCTTACTTAACTTTCAATTAAACCCTTTAACTTTTAGACGGGACAAAAACAATGTTATTTAACACATCGTTTACAATAAACCCTAAATCAATCTTAACAAACATTTTGAAGTAAATAGGATCATAGAAATCATTCATTTAGGAGATTGCTTAACATTTGGATAATACCAATCTTCTTTTAATTCAAAAACTTAATACAGACTTTTTATTTAAGAGCATCCGGACTTTCCTTTCGATCTGTTACACTCCTCGCCTAAGGAAAAAAAACATAGGCCAGGTAAGTTCAGGGCACTGGTTGCTCCATCCCTAACCTTAGTTAACACCTTGTTTTATCTTTCCAGATCTCACAGGCGGGACAAATGTACTAGTCGATTCCGCATACTCAGATTTACAACTTATTTTGGAATTGCTTATATATATTCCACATTATTTTCCAAAATGCTTAATTATCCTTTTTAAAACATTCACAATTGATTCTGGAAAACGTCGGTGCATTTAAACTTATATTCTAAAAGTTTTACAATTCGTAGCAGAAAAGTGCTGTGAAAAGTGCTAAATAAGCTTATTTGAATTAAACAACTTTTAAACATTCGATAATTCATTATTTCCTATCCAAATCTCTTTTAAATCATTTAAATAGATTTATCAAATTTATTCCATATTTTTCCATAATTCAAATCGTTCATTTAAACAAATTTCCTATTATGGTCACTAAACTACACTTGCGTAATTTTTCTAGAAAATTGATTTGGACTTATTTCAAAATCTACTAAGCGAATCTTTGATTTTCTTTCTTCGTTTAGAATATATTGATATAATAGTGCGGAATTTTCTTATCTCGAAGAATTCCGAGCCATATTCCACTCTATACATTCATTTGAACTTTTCGGCGCAAAATCGCGAACTACCGTTGCACGACGCGCCTAGTTTTAACTTGTTTTTCAATACTTGGAATAATCCATTCAAATTGGATTTCAACACTTATAAAATCATAAGAAACCATTTTAAATCAATATTTTCACTTTTCAAAGTATTTAAAATATATTTTCACCATTACCATATTAAATATTATTTTATTCCTATTATTTTAATATTAAATTTTAAATTTCAATTTCAACTCAATTTCAATTCTAATCTCAAATTAAACACATTTAAAACTTGGATTTCAAATCTAATTTCAATTTAAACTTCAATTCAATCTTAAACTAAACTTCACTTTTTTCAAAATCGATTTCAATTTCAATTTTACTATTCATATTAATTTCAGTTTCTAATTAACTGTCCTTTTCAAATCCGTTTCACTTCAAATTTCAAATTCTCTTTCATTTTAACTTTAATTTCACTTTTAAATGAAAAGAGACTTATTTTTTCACAATTTCTCATATTACTAAAATATGGTCTTACTAAACAAAGTGGTTGCTTAACTAATAGGAATTTGTATCCAAATTATCATAACAACCATACATCCATATAACATCAATAATTTCCATACGGTAAATGTCATAACATTTCTACGGATTATACAACATATTCAAACAATCAACCAAACATCCTTATCATTAAATAGTGATTATCTAACAAAAATTTAAGCGTGATAATCAACATAATTTAAAAAGCGGGGAGAATTTCTCACTTTCATATCCACTCCGTCAAACTTTAATGTAAGAATTCCGTCTCTCGCTAACGTGCTATTTCCAACGTCTCGCCTTTGGCCGTGGGTTTGGGTGGGGGTGTGGGGTGTTGGAGTGAGGAGGAGGTGGGTAGGTAGTAGTTTGACTTGGTTTTGGTGGTGTAAGGTGATGGTTTGGAGGTAGAAGGAAGAATGAAGGTGTAAGAGAGGTTGGATGCCATGGAAATGAAGGTGAAGAAGAAGGAGAAAGTGAAGACGAAGGTAGAGAATGAAGAAAAATGAAAGGTATGGATGCATATTTATATTTGAGCTTTGGATGGAAAATGACTAAAATACTCTTCTCTACTTTTTGACTTTTTTTATTTACTTTTTTACCCTTGATTTGATCTTTGCTTAATGGAGAAGAAATGGTTTGATTTGAATTTATACTTAAGAAATGATGTTTGGATTTGATTTATGTACTTATGAAATGATTTTGCCTCTTTTTCTTAAAGTTTTAAAATGTTAAAATAACATTTATTCCTTTTCCATGCATACACATCACATCTCATTAATGTGATTTGAATTTGTGAAATGATTACTCTCTTTTTTTTCTTAAAGTTTGTGTTTTAAATGAAAGACTTTTGCATTGATGTGACTTGCGTTAATGGTAAGCATATGTGCCATTAATTCCTTAAGTTAGCTTTCTTTTCACTTTTCATTTGCTCCTTTTCTATGTATTTTAGTAACATCTCATTAATGATGATGGAAAGTATGTGTAAGGAGATGAAAGGTGATGGTAAGTTTGCTTTTTTAATTACTTAACTTTTAAGTATGCTTATTTAATTATTTTATGAAAATATCTTAGATATTTTCCTATCTTTTGATGTGAATAATTGTAAAGTGTTTTAAATAGTTTGTAAACTTGTACTTATAAGTTAGAAAATGTATCAAGTTGCAACAACTTGTCGACAACTTGTTTTGGTCAAAAACGGCGTTTTTGATGACAAATTTTACAATCAAAATTTGATGTTTTTATTAAGCTATATATTGAAGTAAACCAAACTTTAAAATGAACTTTTTTAATTCTTTAAATAAATTAAAACATGTCTCTTTATATTTTAAAATCATATTTAAATAATATCAAAATCTCTAATTTCACAATGTATGTAAAAACTGACAAAATGCGACAAATTTTGGTTATTTTTGTAAAACAAACTTTTAAATATTTAACATACTTTTATTATCTTTATTAGATGTTTTAAATAAGATTTATCCTTTTAAATAAATATTTAAATCCATTTATTTAAGCCTTTATTTATTTTTGACAAAACTTAACTTTTGTCGATTTGTTCCAAAATCCAAATTTATACTTTTTAATTTATTAACTATAAGAATAGATAATTGTTATTATATATAACATATTTATTTAAGATTTAAACTCCTTTTAAATTTAAATTGAACGAAATCTCTCATTTTCGAAGTAGCGAAATTACGGGTCGTTACACTAGTAAACAAAGAATCTCTATCACTAACAATACTACTAAGAATCTCGTGCAGTCTAACTACATTCTTCATAAACAACTTCGCTAGAATGGAGGCCATCCTTGTTGACTTCACCGGAATGAAATGGGTACTCTTAGTCAGTCTATCTACTATGACCCATATGCTTTCATTTCCTCTACTAGACCTTGGCAACCCATTAATGAAAGCCATAGAGATAGAATCCCATTTCCACAATAGAACTTCTAGTGGTTGAAGCAATCCACTAAGCTTTTGGTGTTCAGCCTTTGCCTGGTGGCAACTCAAGCACTGCTTAACACACAGACCAATGTCTTGTTTCATACTTTCCCAAAAGAAACTTCTCTTCATATCCTGATACTTCTTCGTTCCTTCTAGATGGATAATGAACTCCGAACTATGGCACTCATCCAAAACTTCCTTCCTCATGTCTCCTACATTCGAAACACACAACCTTCCTTTCTTCCTCAACCACCCATTGTGGTCAGGACTGAAATCCTTTGGGTTATCGCTCTCTGTTCCTTCACTCAACCTTCTGATCCATTCAGCCAAAACTGGATCCTCCTCCTGTTTAGAAGCTATCTTCTCAATCATTGCTGGTCGAACTTCTAAACAAGATACTATAAGCCTTCCTGCACTTGAAACTACCTCGGATCTAAACTGCATGCTACAAGTTGATAATGCTTCCAAACCTTTCCACTCAGCAATCATAGCCAATACTTCATTTTGATGTTTCCGGTTGAGTGCATCTTCCACTTGTTTTCTTTTCTGGGCATGTACTCAATTCCAAAATCATAAGTAGCAATAAACTCCAACCATCTCTGCTGTCTCATGTTCAGCTCCTTCCGAGGGAACATGTCCTTCAATGACTTATGATTAGTATAAAGCTAAAATCGCTCTCCCAAAAGATAATTTCTCCACACCTTCAAAACAAATATAACGGCAGCTAACTCCAAATCATGCATAGGATGCATAAGTTCATGTGGTCTGAGCTGCCTAGAAGCATAAGCAATCACTTTACCTCTTTGAATCAACATGGCTCCCAATCCAGCTCCATACGCATCAGTATAAGAAAAAAAATCTTGATTAGAATCATTAACACCAGTGCATGGGTCAATAAGTTTTTCAAGCTTTGGAACGCTTCCTCACACTTATCAGTCCATACAAACTTCACATCTTTTTGCATAAGCTTAGTCATCGGTGAAACTATCAGCGAAAAATCTTTTATAAACCTCCGATAATACTAGCCAATCCAAGAAAGCTCTTAATCTCGGTCACCATCTCGAGTCTCTTCCAATTATTCACCGCCTCAATCTTAGTCGGATCTATAGACAGCCCTTTCTTTGAGATGACATGACCAAGGAACTTCACTTGCTTCTTCCAAAAATGACACTTTGAAAACTTATCCTTCAATTGATGTTCCCTCAACACTTCGAGCACAACTCTAAGATGAAATTCATACTCCTTCTCATCGTTAGAGTATATCAAAATGTCATCTATGAAGACCAACACAAATCTATCCAATTGCACTCGAAAAATTCTATTCGTCGGATCCACAAAGATTGTCGGTGCATTAGTTAGTCCGAATGACATAACTAACCATTCGTAATATCCATACCTTGTCCTAAGCTCCGTCGAAGGACTGTCGTCCTCTTCTACTCTAAGCTGATGAAATCCCATCATAAAATCCAGGTGAGACAATACCTTGGCTCCACTTAACTGATCGAAAAAATCATCAATTCTTGGCAATGGATATCAATTCTTTATCGTCTACTCATTCAACTTACGATAATCGATAACCTCAACGATCCGTTCGGCTTCTTCGCAAATACTATGGTAGCCCTCTATGGTGAACTACTTGTTCGAATAAAACTCTTTCCTTCCAAATCCACCAACTGCACCTTTAACTCTCTCATCTCAGTTGGTGTCATCCTGCTCGGCGGCCTACTCAGCGACTCTGCTTCAAGCACAAATTAATCTGAAACTCCACGGCTCGTTTCGGTGGCAGTCCAACTACCGGCTCAAATAAATTAGCAAATTCTCTAACTACAAAAACTCGATGCAACTTATCCTCCAACTCCATAATACCCAATAAAGCATTCACTTCACAACTAGGGTTCTCTATGGTATAAACTATCCGATCACTAAAACCCGGTTGACTAAGTGATATTTTCCTATCAAGAAAAATATCCATCATATTTACTTAACCAATCCATCCGAAGGATAATCCCAAATCCCACAAAGTCAAACGCATGCAAACAGAAATCAAAAGTATGTCCTTGCAAATCATACTCTAAATGGTCACACCTCATCCCAAGTGTTGCATGCCCTCCTATCAGATTTGCAACCCTTAAGGAAGAAACTAAGTATGAGGGTTCTAGGTTAGGCCTATCTAGCAAACATTGAGGAATAAAAGAATGAGATTCTCTAGTATTAAATAGAACGCTAACAGACATACCATTAATCTACAGTGAGCCTCCCAAAAAAGCCTTCCCTTTATCCTACACAACTGGCCTTGAGGTCGTGAGCTCCAAAGCATAAACTTACCCCATTCGATCTCTTGCAGGCTCTAGGCACTTTTTCTTGTAATGACCAATCTGATCACAATTAAAACATCTAACATTCTTCTTTCCACCAGCCTATTTTCCTTTTCCTTTACTAGTTCGACACTCCATAGCATAGTGTCCCTTCTTGTCGTATTTGTCGCAAACCGCTTCAGCCTTTCCTTTTTTGTGCTCCCCCTTTTTTAGCATTCTTTTTTTGGAAAACATTCTTTGCTAGCCCTGTCCCATCTAGGCCTCCTTCATCTTCTTCCTCAAGCAAGCCAATGCCTTTTGTTGCCTTAATGCTATTTAAACCACTACATCACTAAGATCTCTCAAATGCGGCAAAGTGGCACTTACCAACTCTGGCCTCAAGCCCCATATAAACTTTTTATTACTCTTAATCATGGTGTCAACCAAAGCATACTCGTATCGGGCCAACTCCTCAAACTTCCTCGCACACTCCAAGATGGGCATATCTCCTTGTTCCAACTCTACGAACTTCCTCACCGATGCCAACTGCGCCATTACAAACATAAATCTTTCTAAAAACCTTCTCCTAAACACCTCCTAAGTTATGGTTTCTGTAACGACCCGCCTTTTTGGACAGTTTAAACCGACGATCAAATACACATGTCGATTCCAAACCATTCAAAAGTGCAGATAGTTATTGGGGTAAATAAGAAAAGAAAAGAAAAGAAATAAAGGAAATGAAATAATACAGAATCTCGCAGCGGAACGATAAAATATAATAGTCAAATAAACAGTTCATGAAGCTGTTTACTATACTTTGACAATTGTTTATAAAATATTTATCAGAGTTATACATATACAACAGAACAATTTAAATAATGCAGCAGACAGCATGATGCACAGATAATAATAGTAATAGTGTACCAAATCTTCGTCTTCGTCCTCCAGAATAGATCTTCAAAATCTGAAAACTCAGGGCTGACCCGAGCGTAATGAAAAGACAAAACACTCGAGTCAGGACTAAAATATCCTTATGGAAGTTAAATCAATCGTAAATAAATATGAGTGTAACGGCGTCAGAGATGTTTACGGGGTTTGACATCTCATATCCAGTATCAACGTGCGTGCAATAACTCAAGAGATGTTACGGGATTTTCCATCTCTCAAGGATCCGTGAAACTATCTACTATGTAATAATATACGCTAAGTAGATAATGCCTATCAGTAATATAAAGTATCAAAATAGCGTTAAGGCGTTACCATAATCCCCCTTAACACATTTTATATTCCCAAAAGCATATACAAGACTGTAGTTTCCCCAAAACCGGAAGTCACCAGAGGCAATCCATATACTCAAGGTACAAATCAAAAACGTAGTGGTCGGGAATAGGATAATCAGTATGACAAGGTACATGAGGCGATACCAACTAGGATACTAGTAGTTGCGTGATCCGGACTGATGTTGGGCATAGCCAGCAGCCACCCCAACACCGCGAAACAACACTCCCAAATCAAGGGGTGCACCCAAATCGCATCACAAATGTAATAGATATGGTATCGAAGAAGTGTGTCCGCTAGAGGTGGCGAACCTCAATGGCCCGGCGCGGCTCCTGTTTTAGTCATGTCAGGGGTCATCCAATATCGTTCTCTTTCTTCAATCAACGCGTTCACCAAACCATCCACTTCATTCTGGATCATCACCCCACGTATAATAGTTATTAAAGTGGTTTTCGGTATCGACAGAGAGTATGTCCATATCCGATCCCGGTCTCTTTAATAACTACGTATTATTACACCATTGGCTCCTTATATTTCAAATCGATTCGTAATTTATATCAAAATATCATATTCGCTTCAAAAACAAATCCATTTCAAATATCATCGTAACTTTTCAACTGTAAGATTTCATTTCAAAAATCAATTTTCGCAACAATATCTCATTTCGATTTCAAAATCATTTTGAATTTCGATTTAGGTTGCAACTTCATTTAACTCAATTCGTATTTAAATTCAAGATTTAAATATAAACATTTCACCTTATTGACCAGTTTAGGATTTTTTTGAAAAATAGTTTTAAGTAGTTTAAAAGTAGTTTAAATAATCAAAATAGTTAAAATACTTTAAAACCTTAAAATGGATTTGGAATAGATAATTTAGTTTAAAATAATTTAAATTGGGTTAAGTAGATTTAAAATAGATTAAATAGTTAAATATTCAAAATGGTTTATATAACTGAGTAATTTGGAAAACAAAATAAAACAGCTTCAAAACCAATCCATTTCAATTATAACTTCCCAATTCAAAACAATTTCAGTTTCCGTTCTACCGATTCAATTTCGATTTCAATTCAAATCAATGTCAATTTTTTTTCTTCAAATTAATTAAATTTTACATTCACCTTTAATTTATTCAATTTCAATTTATATCGATTTTTAGCTTGATTTTTCCAAATATCGATTTTTAATGCTTAACGAAATTTTCCTTCAATATTCAAATTGAAATCCCACTTACAAATATGATTCAATTTCAAGCTCAATTTCAAATATCATTTTATATCGCTTTTACTTATTAATATTCAAAGCTCGAATTAAGGTTCAATCTTTTAAAACGAATAAATTTTCGAACTTCAATCATAACCCAAATATAAATTTCAAAGTCTTAACTTAAATCATTTAACAATTTCTTTTAACCAAAATCTATTTCAACATTCCAAACTCATTTTTTCGATAAATTCGATTTCTATAAATTTGATTTCTATAAATTTGATTTCTATTTATAACTTTTAAATCAAAACATTTAAATAAATTTCATATCGACGATTTTAAAAATTATTAATTTAGCCAATTCGGTGTCCGAATATAATTTTCTATCCTATGGCCAAGTGATTATTTATTTAAATTAAATGTCAGGGATGAGTATATATTACTTAAACCGATCACAGTGTCATATGTATGCATAACAGTATATATAAGAAAATAGACATCCAAACATTTAAATATCAACCAATAACATCCATCAAAATACATCATCCAATAGACAATACAATTCATGGCAGTTTCATAGTCATCAATGTCAGGTAATTTAATCGCAATTCAACTTCAATTTTAATTTAACTGTCAAATTTAATTTTCAACGATTAATTCGAATGACAATCTATATGACAATTAAATTCTATCAAACAACGACTAATAAAAATTCATATCACTTCATAATATCATATTTAACTAGCATAAAGATATTAGTACGTTGTGAGCGTTATAAAACCCTCACCTTGATTTTACGATTTTAAATCAAATCGAACGACGTTCGATTTGATCCAAAAATTTCTCTAGCTCCAAACGCTTCTAATCCAGCTCCATCGCGTAGTGCTCGACAAAACGATTCTAACGCAAAAAGTTTCGTCGAAAACGGACCTCGCATCAACAAGTTATGATATTTTTAAGTTTACACAAACTTTTATACAAATTAATATAAACTTTAATTTTAAATTCTAACCCACTATCATCACAGCCGTTGCTTTCCCTTGGACGCATCAGGGCCGCGCGCACGTTTCTTCTCTTCTCCTTCTCTCCCGTTCATGAACGCAGTAACACAACCCAAAGCCGCCTATTGCATCCAATTTTCGCGACAAACCCGAGCAACTTGAAGTCGATCAGAGGGTGCCATATTGAAGGCCTTCAAGCAAGCTATGCTCGGCCAGAACAGGGGAGAGCTCGTCCCCCCTATGGCCTCGAACTGCGTGCGCGACCGCGGCTCCTTCCAGCCTCGATTGCCGTTGATTCTTTGCTCCATTTACGATCATTACCGTTGGATATGTAGTTCGAGATGTACTCTACATCTTTCTAGTTGATAACTTCGCGAATTGATGAGTGGATTTGGAGATTTTGAGGGGAGAGTAAGATGAAATTTCTGCCATTAATAGCTTAGTGGCGGCCTGTAACTAGGGTTAGGTTTTTTTTTTAATATAAATTTGTGAATAAATGGCTATTTATAGGAAACGGCGAATATTATTTATCCGGCTTTTCCAAACTCCGAATTTCGCGCGGTAACTGATGTTCCTAGGGTTTATCCCGCCTTCCGGACACAATGGAATAGGTTACGGAAGCTAATTCGATCGTATGTGTGAGTTACGGCAATAAACGTTCGATTTGAAATTAAATCGGTTAATCAAATTTCTGTACGTTTGGGCTCGCCCCGGACAAACGGTAAATCCGATTGACTCGAAATTTGAAACTTACAATAATATGACATTACGGATCCGATGAAACTGGTTTCGTCGAAATCCGAGACCGTTTGAAAAATGACTATTTTAACTCGCCAAATTAATATTAAAACAATTTCAACGCGTTTCGAGCTGCCACGGTCAACCGACAACTCTGATTGCTACGAAAATTGAAATCCGATAATAACTAACTGTTACGGATCCAATGGAACTAGTTTCGTCCAATTCTGAGACTGTTCGAAGATTGGCTATTTTTCAGTCGCTAATTAAATATTAAAATATTCAATTTTCACAAATAAATTTTAAATTCAGTTTTAAAAGTTCTATAACATCACTATGACTCCAATATGATAAAATAAAATTTTACAAATCATTTTTAATCATATTAAACCCGTTATTCAATTTATCCAATAAATTCCAATTTTAAAATCTTATTAACTCTATTAAAATCCAAATATAACTTACATTCACTTTGGAAACCAATTTGAATCATATTAATTCAAATTTCAATTATTCACTCTATTTTCATATATTAAATTTCAATATCAAATTAATCATATCAAATTCGGAATTTAATTTATTCAAACATTCGTAATATTAAATTTAACAAATTTGATTATTCTTAAATCACTATCTTTTGAAATATTCAAAACGAACTTATAAAATTTAACTTTTGAAACGAATTAAAATTATAGAACAACTATTTTCATTATACGGTTATTCAATTCCCATTATTAAATTATTCAATAATTTCCAAATATTAAATTTAAAAATTTTACCGGTTCAATATTCAATATTTGATTTTAAATAGATTTTACTTATCAATCAGTTACTCTATTATACCCAATGAATTTCAACATTTATTATCCTATTCAACTATTGATTTCAAAGGCATTCACTAAGTAGCATTTATTTTTCATTACTTGGATAATTGTTGTCGCAATTCATTCCAGTTATTATTATTCCAAACGAATTAAATTTTTTTCTAACACTAAATCACGAAATCTTATCAAATTAGCTATTTTAATTATAGAAAATTTACGGGTCGTTACACTCTCCCCCACTCAAAACTTTTCGTCCCCGAAAAGGAAAAAGAAGGGAAAAGGGACTAAGTAAAGAATTCAACATTTGATATATTTTATTAAAAATTTTCCACTTATAAACAATGAAATCCCATTTATAAAGTCATAACTACGCCTCCACTAAGTTACTCCAAACGGCTTCCTAACTTTAAAAGTTAGTGATCAAAACAAGTGATAAAATTTTTAAAACTTGAAAATTTTTCTAACACCCTGATTTTACGGAAAATTTCGGCAGAGTCTACTTTGCACGGCTCGATCGGAAAAAAAAATGACAGTATATATATCACAAATATACATCTCATCAAGTGATGAGGCATCCCGCAGGGAAAAAGTGTAAAAGTACGGTATGTAATCCGAGATATGTACCTTATATATTGTTAGCGAGCATATACGGCTAATATAGCACGAAAGCGAGCCCCAAAAGCGAAGCAAGCGCAATCCGCACCTACTAAACACTCAATAACTAAGTTAGAACCATGCATATAAAGATAGATCGATATACTTAGCCTACACAACAAATATATAACATATTTAGCTTCAAAACTGAGATTTCAATTCCAGGACAGCAAACAAATCTTAGTTTTAGGACACATAAACGATAAAATTCAGCAACGTAATCTAAACAAAAGTTGTTGCATTCATTTCAGGCTTTCCGAAATGTCCAAAATCATCGAATTCGGACCATACGTTCAAAAATTATGGCCGTTTTACTTAGAGGGTACGCCTCAGCCAGGGCAATGAATTGCGCAGGTCAGCGACGTTCACCCGCGTTTTCGACCTTCTAAACGACATCAAAACACAAAACACTTAAAACAAAAGTTTTATCTTAAGTTCTTAGCTTTCCATAAAGTGCAAGACCATAAAAATTCGATAAACTAGTCAAAAGATATGGCGAAAATACTAAGGGTGTATACTACTGATTTTTCTTATTTTTACACAGGACGGCGAGTAACATTCAAGTTTTTAACCTAGTAGACGAAGGAATTTTCTCAAGTTATCTAAACAAAAGTTGTGCTATAGTTTCTAAGCTTTTCGAAACATCCAAGATCGTCGAATTTCATTCAGCCATTTAAAAGTTATGCTTGTTTTCGTTTCAGTATATATTGGACAAATTTGGATTTTTCCCAAAAATTTGCTTTTATTATTTCAAAGTGCAAACCATCAAAACTTCAAATTTTCTAAAGAACAATCATAACACAAAGTCATTTATTTTCTTATTCATCCATGCAATAGGTTTACATTCAATTTGTTTTCGATTTATTCAAGTTTGTTTCATTCACATTTTAAATTCAAGTCAATTTGTTTCAATTTAAATTGAATTCAATTATATTTAATTTCACTTTGCTTCAAATTTGAATTTAATTATTTTAAAATTTTATTCCGTTTATTCAATTCCATTAACACTAATGAATTCTACTTAATCAATTATCATCCATCTAACAACCAATGCATATCAAACATTAACATCCATCCAAAATCTACAATAAATCAATTATACATTTCCAAGTCAACTTTAATTTCATACACTTCCAAGTTTATTGACATTTAGTTATATTCAAATTTAATTAGTTTCCATTTACCAATTTTATATTTCATTAATTTTAAATTTTATTTATTCACTTAGATATATCATTCATTTTACAGCTTAAATTTCTTTTATATTTACAACTATCAATAGATCTTCACATTTTATTATTCATTCTCATACTGGTATATTATTTCTCTACCTATCCTTATTAGCATTTTAAACCCTTTAAGTATTTGGTAAGTTATAGTTATTCAAATAGAATGTAGTTAAACAACATACAACTTCTTTTCATTTAAAGTTGAATTTTCAATTAATTAATTCTTAAGTCATTACTTAAATTTCACTATAATTTAATTTCACATTTACATTCACATATAGTATTTCCATTTTATATTAACATAATTGTGAATCACCTTTAAATGTTAATTTAAATTCCAATCATTTACTAACAATTTTATTTATATTTGCAAACCATTAATTAAATGCATATTTCATTATTCAAACCTATACTCGTATATTATCCAATTAACAATTCATATAACATTTTTGAACTTCTTAAATATTTTGGTAAGTTATATCTATGCTATAGAATGAAATTTAATACTATGCAAGTTTTACCGTTTCAATTTTACTTTAAGTTCATAATTTCCTAATTCTAAGGATTTCTACTTCAATTGCTATTTTCATTTAGCTCTTAGGTTCATTTCTCGTTTCACAATTCAGAAGTTCCTTAATGATTCAAGTCTAAATTCATTTCAATCATAAAAAAAAATCATTAATCATTAAAGGACTTAAGAATTCCAATCCCGGTTTCATTTCAAATCAAGTTTTGAAATAATATATACTTATATAATTTATATATCAAATCATACTATAGAGAATACAAAATAAAATAAAATCTGAATCAAAACAAGGTTTAGACAAGCTATTAAGTGGTCTCCCCCACTCGGACTCTTGAAAATAAACGCCGATGATGCGTGCACTCATCACCGAAATCATTTTCTAGCATCAAGAGAAGGGAATATAACACTTATCATTAAAAAAAAACCCTTCGAAAACAATTTCAACTCAATTATACTATCATATAATACTCATATTATATTTTTCAAATTCTTGTAAGTCAATTTCAAACACTGGAATTTAAATTCCCAAATCCAAGTTAAAATTCATTTATATTCATTATCAATTGTGTTTACAAGATTTCATTTTCCTAAATCCATTGTTATTTAATCAATTGTTGTAAATATTGACTGATCAAACAATAACGATAATAATCTAATATTATCATCTCCTAACAATCAATTCAATCAAAATGAATAAATATTCAAATAATTCTTTTATATAAAATATATTCCAAAACGATATTGTGTTGGTTTGTCCTATTCGAGTGTTTAGAAATTCCTATCGACGCCTTGGCGTCCCAAGTATCGACCAGAAATCATAAATACTCAACGGAACAAAGTTAACACAACATAAAACCATTTTATATCAAATAACAAGTACGCTCTCTCATATACACTCAACTCATTCATATAGTTTACCTCTATTTCAATGATTTATTCCCTACAAGAGCCAAGGTTTATCGCTAAACCAAAGCTCTGATACCAACTGTAACGACCCGCCTTTTTGGACAGTTTAAACCAACGATCAAATACACATGTCGATTCCAAACCATTCAAAAGTGCAGATAGTTATTGGGGTAAATAAGAAAAGAAAAGAAAAGAAATAAAGGAAATGAAATAACATAAAATCTCGCTGCGGAACGATAAAATATAATAGTCACATAAACAGTTCATGAAGCTGTTTACTATACTTTGACAATTATTTATACAATATTTATCAGAGTTATACATATACAACAGAACAATTTAAATAATGTAGCAGACAGCATGATGCACAGATAATAATAGTAATAGTGTACCAAATCTTCGTCTTCGTCCTCCAGAATAGATCTTCAAAATCTGAAAACTCAGGGCTGACCCGAGCGTAATGAAAAGACAAAACACTCGAGTCAGGACTAAAATATCCTTATGGAAGTTAAATCAATCGTAAATAAATATGAGTGTAACGGCGTCAGAGATGTTTACGGGGTTTGACATCTCATATCCAGTGTCAACGTGCGTGCAATAACTCAAGAGATGTTACGGGATTTTCCATCTCTCAAGGATCCGTGAAACTATCTACTATGTAATAATATACGCTAAGTAGATAATGCCTATCAGTAATATAAAGTATCAAAATAGCGTTAAGGCGTTACCATAATCCCCCTTAACACATTTTATATTCCCAAAAGCATATACAAGACCGTAGTTTCCCCAAAACCGGAAGTCACCAGAGGCAATCCATATACTCAAGGTACAAATCAAAAACGTAGTGGTCGGGAATAGGATAATCAGTATGACAAGGTACATGAGGCGATACCAACTAGGATACTAGTAGTTGCGTGATCCGGACTGATGTTGGGCATAGCCAGCAGCCACCCCAACACCGCGAAACAACACTCCCAAATCAAGGGGTGCACCCAAATCGCATCACAAATGTAATAGATATGGTATCGAAGAAGTGTGTCCGCTAGAGATGGCGAACCTCAATGGCCCGGCGCGGCTCCTGTTTTAGTCATGTCAGGGGTCATCCAATATCGTTCTCTTTCTTCAATCAACGCGTTCACCAAACCATCCACTTCATTCTGGATCATCACCCCACGTATAATAGTTATTAAAGTGGTTTTCGGTATCGACAGAGAGTATGTCCATATCCGATCCCGGTCTCTTTAATAACTACGTATTATTACACCATTGGCTCCTTATATTTCAAATCGATTCGTAATTTATATCAAAATATCATATTCGCTTCAAAAACAAATCCATTTCAAATATCATCGTAACTTTTCAACTGTAAGATTTCATTTCAAAAATCAATTTTCGCAACAATATCTCATTTCGATTTCAAAATCATTTTGAATTTCGATTTAGGTTGCAACTTCATTTAACTCAATTCGTATTTAAATTCAAGATTTAAATATAAACATTTCACCTTATTGACCAGCTTAGGATTTTTTTGAAAAATAGTTTTAAGTAGTTTAAAAGTAGTTTAAATAATCAAAATAGTTAAAATACTTTAAAACCTTAAAATGGATTTGGAATAGATAATTTAGTTTAAAATAATTTAAATTGGGTTAAGTAGATTTAAAATAGATTAAATAGTTAAGTATTCAAAATGGTTTATATAACCGAGTAATTTGGAAAACAAAATAAAACAGCTTCAAAACCAATCCATTTCAATTATAACTTCCCAATTCAAAACAATTTCAGTTTCCGTTCTACCGATTCAATTTCGATTTCAATTCAAATCAATGTCAATTTTTTTTCTTCAAATTAATTAAATTTTACATTCACCTTTAATTTATTCAATTTCAATTTATATCGATTTTTAGCTTGATTTTTCCAAATATCGATTTTTAATGCTTAACGAAATTTTCCTTCAATATTCAAATTGAAATCCCACTTACAAATATGATTCAATTTCAAGCTCAATTTCAAATATCATTTTATATCGCTTTTACTTATTAATATTCAAAGCTCGAATTAAGGTTCAATCTTTTAAAACGAATAAATTTTCGAACTTCAATCATAACCCAAATTTAAATTTCAAAGTCTTAACTTAAATCATTTAACAATTTCTTTTAACCAAAATCTATTTCAACATTCCAAACTCATTTTTTCGATAAATTCGATTTCTATAAATTTGATTTCTATAAATTTGATTTCTATTTATAACTTTTAAATCAAAACATTTAAATAAATTTCATATCGACGATTTTAAAAATTATTAATTTAGCCAATTCGGTGTCCGAATATAATTTTCTATCCTATGGCCAAGTGATTATTTATTTAAATTAAATGTCAGGGATGAGTATATATTACTTAAACCGATCACGGTGTCATATGTATGCATAACAGTATATATAAGAAAATAGACATCCAAACATTTAAATATCAACCAATAACATCCATCAAAATACATCATCCAATAGACAATACAATTCATGGCAGTTTCATAGTCATCAATGTCAGGTAATTTAATCGCAATTCAACTTCAATTTTAATTTAACTGTCAAATTTAATTTTCAACGATTAATTCGAATGACAATCTATATGACAATTAAATTCTATCAAACAACGACTAATAAAAATTCATATCACTTCATAATATCATATTTAACTAGCATAAAGATATTTAGTACGTTGTGAGCGTTATAAAACCCTCACCTTGATTTTACGATTTTAAATCAAATCGAACGACGTTCGATTTGATCCAAAAATTTCTCTAGCTCCAAACGCTTCTAATCCAGCTCCATCGCGTAGTGCTCGACAAAACGATTCTAACGCAAAAAGTTTCGTCGAAAACGGACCTCGCATCAACAAGTTATGATATTTTTAAGTTTACACAAACTTTTATACAAATTAATATAAACTTTAATTTTAAATTCTAACCCACTATCATCACAGCCGTTGCTTTCCCTTGGACGCATCAGGGCCGCGCGCACGTTTCTTCTCTTCTCCTTCTCTCCCGTTCATGAACGCAGTAACACAACCCAAAGCCGCCTATTGCATCCAATTTTCGCGACAAACCCGAGCAACTTGAAGTCGATCAGAGGGTGCCATATTGAAGGCCTTCAAGCAAGCTATGCTCGGCCAGAACAGGGGAGAGCTCGTCCCCCCTATGGCCTCGAACTGCGTGCGCGACCGCGGCTCCTTCCAGCCTCGATTGCCGTTGATTCTTTGCTCCATTTACGATCATTACCGTTGGATATGTAGTTCGAGATGTACTCCACATCTTTCTAGTTGATAACTTCGCGAATTGATGAGTGGATTTGGAGATTTTGAGGGGAGAGTAAGATGAAATTTCTGCCATTAATAGCTTAGTGGCGGCCTGTAACTAGGGTTAGGTTTTTTTTTTAATATAAATTTGTGAATAAATGGCTATTTATAGGAAACGGTGAATATTATTTATCCGGCTTTTCCAAACTCCGAATTTCGCGCGGTAACTGATGTTCCTAGGGTTTATCCCGCGTTCCGGACACAATGGAACAGGTTATGGAAGCTAATTCGATCGTATGTGTGAGTTACGGCAATAAACGTTCGATTTGAAATTAAATCGGTTAATCAAATTTCTGTGCGTTTGGGCTCGCCCCGGACAAACGGTAAATCCGATTGACTCGAAATTTGAAACTTACAATAATATGACATTACGGATCCGATGAAACTGGTTTCGTCGAAATCCGAGACCGTTTGAAAAATGACTATTTTAACTCGCCAAATTAATATTAAAACAATTTCAACGCGTTTCGAGCTGCCACGGTCAACCGACAACTCTGATTGCTACGAAAATTGAAATCCGATAATAACTAACTGTTACGGATCCAATGGAACTAGTTTCGTCCAATTCTGAGACTGTTCGAAGATTGGCTATTTTTCAGTCGCTAATTAAATATTAAAATATTCAATTTTCACAAATAAATTTTAAATTCAGTTTTAAAAGTTCTATAACATCACTATGACTCCAATATGATAAAATAAAATTTTACAAATCATTTTTAATCATATTAAACCCGTTATTCAATTTATCCAATAAATTCCAATTTTAAAATCTTATTAACTCTATTAAAATCCAAATATAACTTACATTCACTTTGGAAACCAATTTGAATCATATTAATTCAAATTTCAATTATTCACTCTATTTTCATATATTAAATTTCAATATCAAATTAATCATATCAAATTCGGAATTTAATTTATTCAAACATTCGTAATATTAAATTTAACAAATTTGATTATTCTTAAATCACTATCTTTTGAAATATTCAAAACGAACTTATAAAATTTAACTTTTGAAACGAATTAAAATTATAGAACAACTATTTTCATTATACGATTATTCAATTCCCATTATTAAATTATTTAATAATTTCCAAATATTAAATTTAAAAATTTTACCGGTTCAATATTCAATATTTGATTTTAAATAGATTTTATTTATCAATCAGTTACTCTATTATACCCAATGAATTTCAACATTTATTATCCTATTCAACTATTGATTTCAAAGGCATTCACTAAGTAGCATTTATTTTTCATTACTTGGATAATTGTTGTCGCAATTCATTCCAGTTATTATTATTCCAAACGAATTAAATTTTTTTCTAACACTAAATCACGAAATCTTATCAAATTAGCTATTTTAATTATAGAAAATTTACGGGTCGTTACACTCTCCCCCACTCAAAACTTTTCGTCCCCGAAAAGGAAAAAGAAGGGAAAAGGGACTAAGTAAAGAATTCAACATTTGATATATTTTATTAAAAATTATCCACTTATAAACAATGAAATCCCATTTATAAAGTCATAACTACGCCTCCACTAAGTTACTCCAAACGGCTTCCTAACTTTAAAAGTTAGTGATCAAAACAAGTGATAAAATTTTTAAAACTTGAAAAATTTTCTAACACCTTGATTTTACGGAAAATTTCGGCAGAGTCTACTTTGCGCGGCTCGATCGGAAAAAAAAAATGACAGTATATATATCACAAATATACATCTCATCAAGTGATGAGGCATCCCGCAGGGAAAAAGTGTAAAAGTACGGTATGTAATCCGAGATATGTACCTTATATATTGTTAGCGAGCATATACGGCTAATATAGCACGAAAGCGATCCCCAAATGCGAAGCTAGCACAATCCGCACCTACTAAACACTCAATAACTAAGTTAGAACCATGCATATAAAGATAGATCGATATACTTAGCCTACACAACAAATATATAACATATTTAGCTTCAAAACTGAGATTTCAATTCCAGGACAGCAAACAAATCTTAGTTTTAGGACACATAAACGATAAAATTCAGCAACGTAATCTAAACAAAAGTTGTTGCATTCATTTCAGGCTTTCCGAAATGTCCAAAATCATCGAATTCGGACCATACGTTCAAAAATTATGGCCGTTTTACTTAGAGGGTACGCCTCAGCCAGGGCAATGAATTGCGCAGGTCAGCGACGTTCACCCGCGTTTTCGACCTTCTAAACGACATCAAAACACAAAACACTTAAAACAAAAGTTTTATCTTAAGTTCTTAGCTTTCCATAAAGTGCAAGACCATAAAAATTCGATAAACTAGTCAAAAGATATGGCGAAAATACTAAGCGTGTATACTACTGATTTTTCTTATTTTTACACAGGACGGCGAGTAACATTCAAGTTTTTAACCTAGTAGACGAAGGAATTTTCTCAAGTTATCTAAACAAAAGTTGTGCTATAGTTTCTAAGCTTTCCGAAACGTCCAAGATCGTCGAATTTCATTCAGCCATTTAAAAGTTATGGTTGTTTTCGTTTCAGTATATATTGGACAAATTTGGATTTTTCCCAAAAATTTGCTTTTATTATTTCAAAGTGCAAACCATCAAAACTTCAAATTTTCTAAAGAACAATCATAACACAAAGTCATTTATTTTCTTATTCATCCATGCAATAGGTTTACATTCAATTTGTTTTCGATTTATTCAAGTTTGTTTCATTAACATTTTAAATTCAAGTCAATTTGCTTCAATTTAAATTGAATTCAATTATATTTAATTTCACTTTGCTTCAAATTTGAATTTAATTATTTTAAAATTTTATTCCGTTTATTCAATTCCATTAACACTAATGAATTCTACTTAATCAATTATCATCCATCTAACAACCAATGCATATCAAACATTAACATCCATCCAAAATCTACACTAAATCAATTATACATTTCCAAGTCAACTTTAATTTCATACACTTCCAAGTTTATTGACATTTAGTTATATTCAAATTTAATTAGTTTCCATTTACCAATTTTATATTTCATTAATTTTAAATTTTATTTATTCACTTAGATATATCATTCATTTTACAGCTTAAATTTCTTTTATATTTACAACTATCAATAGATCTTCACATTTTATTATTCATTCTCACACTGGTATATTATTTCTCTACCTATCCTTATTAGCATTTTAAACCCTTTAAGTATTTGGTAAGTTATAGTTATTCAAATAGAATGTAGTTAAACAACATACAACTTCTTTTCATTTAAAGTTGAATTTTCAATTAATTAATTCTTAAGTCATTACTTAAATTTCACTATAATTTAATTTCACATTTACATTCACATATAGTATTTCCATTTTATATTAACATAATTGTGAATCACCTTTAAATGTTAATTTAAATTCCAATCATTTACTAACAATTTTATTTATATTTGCAAACCATTAATTAAATGCATATTTCATTATTCAAACCTATACTCGTATATTATCCAATTAACAATTCATATAACATTTTTGAACTTCTTAAATATTTTGGTAAGTTATATCTATGCTATAGAATGAAATTTAATACTATGCAAGTTTTACCGTTTCAATTTTACTTTAAGTTCATAATTTCCTAATTCTAAGGATTTCTACTTCAATTGCTATTTTCATTTAGCTCTTAGGTTCATTTCTCGTTTCACAATTCAGAAGTTCCTTAATGATTCAAGTCTAAATTCATTTCAATCATAAAAAAAAATCATTAATCATTAAAGGACTTAAGAATTCCAATCCCGGTTTCATTTCAAATCAAGTTTTGAAATAATATATACTTATATAATTTATATATCAAATCATACTATAGAGAATATAAAATAAAATAAAATCTGAATCAAAACAAGGTTTAGACAAGCTATTAAGTGGTCTCCCCCACTCGGACTCTTGAAAATAAACGCCGATGATGCGTGCACTCATCACCGAAATCATTTTCTAGCGTCAAGAGAAGGGAATATAACACTTATCATTAAAAAAAAAATCCTTCGAAAACAATTTCAACTCAATTAAACTATCATATAATACTCATATTATATTTTTCAAATTCTTGTAAGTCAATTTCAAACACTGGAATTTAAATTCCCAAATCCAAGTTAAAATTCATTTATATTCATTATCAATTGTGTTTACAAGATTTCATTTTCCTAAATCCATTGTTATTTAATCAATTGTTGTAAATATTGACTGATCAAACAATAACGATAATAATCTAATATTATCATCTCCTAACAATCAATTCAATCAAAATGAATAAATATTCAAATAATTCTTTTATATAAAATATATTCCAAAACGATATTGTGTTGGTTTGTCCTATTCGAGTGTTTAGAAATTCCTATCGACGCCTTGGCGTCCCAAGTATCGACCAGAATTCATAAATACTCAACGGAACAAAGTTAACACAATATAAAACCATTTTATATCAAATAACAAGTACGCTCTCTCATATACACTCAACTCATTCATATAGTTTACCTCTATTTCAATGAGTTATTCCCTACTAGAGCCAAGGTTTATCGCTAAACCAAAGCTCTGATACCAACTGTAACGACCCGCCTTTTTGGACAGTTTAAACCAACGATCAAATACACATGTCGATTCCAAACCATTCAAAAGTGCAGATAGTTATTGGGGTAAATAAGAAAAGAAAAGAAAAGAAATAAAGGAAATGAAATAACACAAAATCTCGCTGCGGAACGATAAAATATAATAGTCAAATAAACAGTTCATGAAGCTGTTTACTATACTTTGACAATTATTTATACAATATTTAACAGAGTTATACATATACAACAGAACAATTTAAATAATGTAGCAGACAGCATGATGCACAGATAATAATAGTAATAGTGTACCAAATCTTCGTCTTCGTCCTCCAGAATAGATCTTCAAAATCTGAAAACTCAGGGCTGACCCGAGCGTAATGAAAAGACAAAACACTCGAGTCAGGACTAAAATATCCTTATGGAAGTTAAATCAATCGTAAATAAATATGAGTGTAACGGCGTCAGAGATGTTTACGGGGTTTGACATCTCATATCCAGTGTCAACGTGCGTGCAATAACTCAAGAGATGTTACGGGATTTTCCATCTCTCAAGGATCCGTGAAACTATCTACTATGTAATAATATACGCTAAGTAGATAATGCCTATCAGTAATATAAAGTATCAAAATAGCGTTAAGGCGTTACCATAATCCCCCTTAACACATTTTATATTCCCAAAAGCATATACAAGACCGTAGTTTCCCCAAAACCGGAAGTCACCAGAGGGCAATCCATATACTCAAGGTACAAATCAAAAACATAGTGGTCACAAATAGGATAATCAGTATGACAAGGTACATGAGGCGATACCAACTAGGGTACTAGTAGTTGCGTGATCCGGACTGATGTTGGGCATAGCCAGCAGCCACCCCAACACCGCGAAACAACACTCCCAAATCAAGGGGTGCACCCAAATCGCATCACAAATGTAATAGATATGGTATCGAAGAAGTGTGTCCGCTAGAAGTGGCGAACCTCAATGGCCCCGCGCGGCTCCTGTTTTAGTCATGTCAGGGGTCATCCAATATCGTTCTCTTTCTTCAATCAACGCGTTCACCAAACCATCCACTTCATTCTGGATCATCACCCCACGTATAATAGTTATTAAAGTGGTTTTCGGTATCGACAGAGAGTATGTCCATATCTGATCCCGGTCTCTTTAATAACTACGTATTATTACACCATTGGCTCCTTATATTTCAAATCGATTCGTAATTTATATCAAAATATCATATTCGCTTCAAAAACAAATCCATTTCAAATATCATCGTAACTTTTCAACTGTAAGATTTCATTTCAAAAATCAATTTTCGCAACAATATCTCATTTCGATTTCAAAATCATTTTGAATTTCGATTTAGGTTGCAACTTCATTTAACTCAATTCGTATTTAAATTCAAGATTTAAATATAAACATTTCACCTTATTGACCAGCTTAGGATTTTTTTGAAAATAGTTTTAAGTAGTTTAAAAGTAGTTTAAATAATCAAAATAGTTAAAATACTTTAAAACCTTAAAATGGATTTGGAATAGATAATTTAGTTTAAAATAATTTAAATTGGGTTAAGTAGATTTAAAATAGATTAAATAGTTAAGTATTCAAAATGGTTTATATAACCGAGTAATTTGGAAAACAAAATAAAACAGCTTCAAAACCAATCCATTTCAATTATAACTTCCCAATTCAAAACAATTTCAGTTTCCGTTCTACCGATTCAATTTCGATTTCAATTCAAATCAATGTCAATTTTTTTTCTTCAAATTGATTAAATTTTACATTCACCTTTAATTTATTCAATTTCAATTTATATCGATTTTTAGCTTGATTTTTCCAAATATCGATTTTTAATGCTTAACGAAATTTTCCTTCAATATTCAAATTGAAATCCCACTTACAAATATGATTCAATTTCAAGCTCAATTTCAAATATCATTTTATATCGCTTTTACTTATTAATATTCAAAGCTCGAATTAAGGTTCAATCTTTTAAAACGAATAAATTTTCGAACTTCAATCATAACCCAAATTTAAATTTCAAAGTCTTAACTTAAATCATTTAACAATTTCTTTTAACCAAAATCTATTTCAACATTCCAAACTCATTTTTTCGATAAATTCGATTTCTATAAATTTGATTTCTATAAATTTGATTTCTATTTATAACTTTTAAATCAAAACATTTAAATAAATTTCATATCGACGATTTTAAAAATTATTAATTTAGCCAATTCGGTGTCCGAATATAATTTTCTATCCTATGGCCAAGTGATTATTTATTTAAATTAAATGTCAGGGATGAGTATATATTACTTAAACCGATCACAGTGTCATATGTATGCATAACAGTATATATAAGAAAATAGACATCCAAACATTTAAATATCAACCAATAACATCCATCAAAATACATCATCCAATAGACAATACAATTCATGGCAGTTTCATAGTCATCAATGTCAGGTAATTTAATCGCAATTCAACTTCAATTTTAATTTAACTGTCAAATTTAATTTTCAACGATTAATTCGAATGACAATCTATATGACAATTAAATTCTATCAAACAACGACTAATAAAAATTCATATCACTTCATAATATCATATTTAACTAGCATAAAGATATTAGTACGTTGTGAGCGTTATAAAACACTCACCTTGATTTTATGATTTTAAATCAAATCGAACGACGTTCGATTTGATCCAAAAATTTCTCTAGCTCCAAACGCTTCTAATCCAGCTCCATCGCGTAGTGCTCGACAAAACGATTCTAACGCAAAAAGTTTCGTCGAAAACGGACCTCGCATCAACAAGTTATGATATTTTTAAGTTTACACAAACTTTTATACAAATTAATATAAACTTTAATTTTAAATTCTAACCCACTATCATCACAGCCATTGCTTTCCCTTTGACGCATCAGGGCCGCGCGCACGTTTCTTCTCTTCTCCTTCTCTCCCGTTCATGAACGCAGTAACACAACCCAAAGCCGCCTATTGCATCCAATTTTCGCGACAAACCCGAGCAACTTGAAGTCGATCAGAGGGTGCCATATTGAAGCCCTTCAAGCAAGCTATGCTCGGCCAGAACAGGGGAGAGCTCGTCCCCCCTATGGCCTCGAACTGCGTGCGCGACCGCGGCTCCTTCCAGCCTCGATTGCTGTTGATTCTTTGCTCCATTTACGATCATTACCGTTGGATATGTAGTTCGAGATGTACTCTACATCTTTCTAGTTGATAACTTCGCGAATTGATGAGTGGATTTGGAGATTTTGAGGGGAGAGTAAGATGAAATTTCTGCCATTAATAGATTAGTGGCGGCCTGTAACTAGGGTTAGGTTTTTTTTTAATATAAATTTGTGAATAAATGGCTATTTATAGGAAACGGCGAATATTATTTATCCGGCTTTTCCAAACTCCGAATTTCGCGCGGTAACTGATGTTCCTAGGGTTTATCCCGCCTTCCGGACACAATGGAACAGGTTACGGAAGCTAATTCGATCGTATGTGTGAGTTACGGCAATAAACGTTCGATTTGAAATTAAATCGGTTAATCAAATTTCTGTGCGTTTGGGCTCGCCCCGGACAAACGGTAAATCCGATTGACTCGAAATTTGAAACTTACAATAATATGACATTACGGATCCGATGAAACTGGTTTCGTCGAAATCCGAGACCGTTCGAAAAATGACTATTTTAACTCGCCAAATTAATATTAAAACAATTTCAACGCGTTTCGAGCTGCCACGGTCAACCGACAACTCTGATTGCTACGAAAATTGAAATCCGATAATAACTAACTGTTACGGATCTAATGGAACTAGTTTCGTCCAATTCTGAGACTGTTCGAAGATTGGCTATTTTTCAGTCGCTAATTAAATATTAAAATATTCAATTTTCACAAATAAATTTTAAATTCAGTTTTAAAAGTTCTATAACATCACTATGACTCCAATATGATAAAATAAAATTTTACAAATCATTTTTAATCATATTAAACCCGTTATTCAATTTATCCAATAAATTCCAATTTTAAAATCTTATTAACTCTATTAAAATCCAAATATAACTTACATTCACTTTGGAAACCAATTTGAATCATATTAATTCAAATTTCAATTATTCACTCTATTTTCATATATTAAATTTCAATATCAAATTAATCATATCAAATTCGGAATTTAATTTATTCAAACATTCGTAATATTAAATTTAACAAATTTGATTATTCTTAAATCACTATCTTTTGAAATATTCAAAACGAACTTATAAAATTTAACTTTTGAAACGAATTAAAATTATAGAACAACTATTTTCATTATACGGTTATTCAATTCCCATTATTAAATTATTCAATAATTTCCAAATATTAAATTTAAAAATTTTACCGGTTCAATATTCAATATTTGATTTTAAATAGATTTTACTTATCAATCAGTTACTCTATTATACCCAATGAATTTCAACATTTATTATCCTATTCAACTATTGATTTCAAAGGCATTCACTAAGTAGCATTTATTTTTCATTACTTGGATAATTGTTGTCGCAATTCATTCCAGTTATTATTATTCCAAACGAATTAAATTTTTTTCTAACACTAAATCACGAAATCTTATCAAATTAGCTATTTTAATTATAGAAAATTTACGGGTCGTTACACTCTCCCCCACTCAAAACTTTTCGTCCCCGAAAAGGAAAAAGAAGGGAAAAGGGACTAAGTAAAGAATTCAACATTTGATATATTTTATTAAAAATTATCCACTTATAAACAATGAAATCCCATTTATAAAGTCATAACTACGCCTCCACTAAGTTACTCCAAACGGCTTCCTAACTTTAAAAGTTAGTGATCAAAACAAGTGATAAAATTTTTAAAATTTGAAAATTTTTCTAACACCCTGATTTTACGGAAAATTTCGGCAGAGTCTACTTTGCGCGGCTCGATCGGAAAAAAAAATGACAGTATATATATCACAAATATACATCTCATCAAGTGATGAGGCATCCCGCAGGGAAAAAGTGTAAAAGTACGGTATGTAATCCGAGATATGTACCTTATATATTGTTAGCGAGCATATACGGCTAATATAGCACGAAAGCGAGCCCCAAAAGCGAAGCAAGCGCAATCCGCACCTACTAAACACTCAATAACTAAGTTAGAACCATGCATATAAAGATAGATCGATATACTTAGCCTACACAACAAATATATAACATATTTAGCTTCAAAACTGAGATTTCAATTCCAGGACAGCAAACAAATCTTAGTTTTAGGACACATAAACGATAAAATTCAGCAACGTAATCTAAACAAAAGTTGTTGCATTCATTTCAGGCTTTCCGAAATGTCCAAAATCATCGAATTCGGACCATACGTTCAAAAATTATGGCCGTTTTACTTAGAGGGTACGCCTCAGCCAGGGCAATGAATTGCGCAGGTCAGCGACGTTCACCCGCGTTTTCGACCTTCTAAACGACATCAAAACACAAAACACTTAAAACAAAAGTTTTATCTTAAGTTCTTAGCTTTCCATAAAGTGCAAGAGCATAAAAAATCGATAAACTAGTCAAAAGATATGGCGAAAATACTAAGGGTGTATACTACTGATTTTTCTTATTTTTACACAGGACGGCGAGTAACATTCAAGTTTTTAACCTAGTAGACGAAGGAATTTTCTCAAGTTATCTAAACAAAAGTTGTGCTATAGTTTCTAAGCTTTTCGAAACATCCAAGATCGTCGAATTTCATTCAGCCATTTAAAAGTTATGGTTGTTTTCGTTTCAGTATATATTGGACAAATTTGGATTTTTCCCAAAAATTTGCTTTTATTATTTCAAAGTGCAAACCATCAAAACTTCAAATTTTCTAAAGAACAATCATAACACAAAGTCATTTATTTTCTTATTCATCCATGCAATAGGTTTACATTCAATTTGTTTTCGATTTATTCAAGTTTGTTTCATTCACATTTTAAATTCAAGTCAATTTGCTTCAATTTAAATTGAATTCAATTATATTTAATTTCACTTTGCTTCAAATTTGAATTTAATTATTTTAAAATTTTATTCCGTTTATTCAATTCCATTAACACTAATGAATTCTACTTAATCAATTATCATCCATCTAACAACCAATGCATATCAAACATTAACATCCATCCAAAATCTACACTAAATCAGTTATACATTTCCAAGTCAACTTTAATTTCATACACTTCCAAGTTTATTGACATTTAGTTATATTCAAATTTAATTAGTTTCCATTTACCAATTTTATATTTCATTAATTTTAAATTTTATTTATTCACTTAGATATATCATTCATTTTACAGCTTAAATTTCTTTTATATTTACAACTATCAATAGATCTTCACATTTTATTATTCATTCTCATACTGGTATATTATTTCTCTACCTATCCTTATTAGCATTTTAAACCCTTTAAGTATTTGGTAAGTTATAGTTATTCAAATAGAATGTAGTTAAACAACATACAACTTCTTTTCATTTAAAGTTGAATTTTCAATTAATTAATTCTTAAGTCATTACTTAAATTTCACTATAATTTAATTTCACATTTACGTTCACATATAGTATTTCCATTTTATATTAACATAATTGTGAATCACCTTTAAATGTTAATTTAAATTCCAACTGAAACATACATTCACAATAAAGTTGAATGATTAACAAAATCTAGTGCTTAAGATATTTCCTTACAGATGGCACAAACCATCATCTCTTTAATAAAATATTCAAATAAAAAATGCAGGAAAACTCTTCACCTTTAAAATTTGAATTTTTAAATCCCCTAACACCTGATGTTCAGTAATCAAAAGATCTTTGAAATTTCTACTTCAACATTCAAGAAGAAAACTTCAGGAAAAAAATATAAAAGAAAAAAAGAAACTGTCTTCTTCAATTTCAAAGTAAAATTTGAAGTTTTTCAAACAGTATTGTGATACTTTCAGGTAAGTTTTGTTTTGAAGTTTATAGTTTATGAAATTTTGATTTTTAAATCAAGTTTCAACAATCTATTTAAAACTTAAACTGCAGATTTGTAAAGGGGAAGTTTCTGGTTTTAAATGCAGAGCAGTTCTTTTCTATTTCTGGAAGTAAGTTAAAAGGCAAGTAAATTTTCATTTTAAAAGCTTGAACTTGAAGTTGCAATTTCTAATGAAGTAAGAGTTTAATTCAACAATATTGAATCTGTTGCAGGAAAAGAAAAAAATCAAGAATTAAAGGCTATTACTGGTTTTCAAGTTCAGGAAATGGTTCTCTGCTAAGAATTCAAGCTGTAAGTGATCTGAGAAGATTGTTATTTTTAATGATTAAAAATAAATGAAAAACAACTTGGGGTTTAATACAACCATATCTAATTGTATTGCAGGAAGATCAAGGTTTAATCTTTTTTGGTTTCATGTTTCAGAAAAAAGAAAAAAAGAAAAAAAATCTTCTCTGCTATACATCTCAAATGTAAGTGCAATGGAAAACCCTGTATTTGATAGTTTAAATGCATGAATACAACTACAAATAATCATAGATCTGTACCCATCAATTTCAGATCTAAAACCCCAAGAGAATTAAAGTAGGAAAAAAAGGGAAGTTGCAGGCCTCATTTCTGTTGATAGAACTGTCAGTAATCTTGGGAAAAACAAGTGAGTAAACCCTGTTTTTCTTTTATCATGGTTGCTATGTGTATGTTTTGGGTGATATAGGAAACTTAAATCTTGTTCGCATGCAAGAGATTTGAATGTATGATTGAATTCTTGGTTTGTCATGTTGACTGTACAAAATATTAGTCACTGTTTAGTTCCCTCTGTTTCTATTTGACCTGTGTGATAAACTCTGGTTACTCATACATGATGTTTCAGTTAACAAGTTGGGGTCTTTTTGTTTAAACTTACATCATGTCCCAGTAATAAATCAAAAACAAGTCTTTGTAATTGTTTTTACTGGAAAACAGAATCATTTTTTTTTGTATCAGCTTCTACAAGTAAACTATACCAAAGTTTTAAATCTCTTTCTCCCTCTCTACTTCTGGAAATGATTTTTTAACAAGCTAAAATAAAATAAAATTATGGTTTAACTCTATACTGTGTGTCAGCAATGAATAAAAAAAACAAGTATATGTAACTCTTTCTTTCTGGAAACTGTGAACTCAATTTAATGTAACTTTCTGTTTACAAGAATAAAGCATATCAAAATCCAACCCAATCTTTCTCTTCTTTATTATTCCTTCTGAAATAAATTTATAGCAAGTTGAAAATTTGTGTTTGAGCTTGCACCATGCTTCAGAATACTAATTAAAACAGGTTGTAGTCTTACTGGAATCTTTGGAAGAAAAAAGGAAATTTGTTGTCAAGCTTAAACTCCGGTTACAGAATGAAACACATCCAAATACAATATTCTTTTTCCCTCCTTGCTCCTGAAACATGTTAGAAATTTAGATAAAATGATTGTTTAAACTTTTATTTCATCTAAACAATTAATTAAACAAATAAAACAGGTTTTATCTTCACTGGAAGATGTAAACACAGCCACAACACAAAATAGGTGAAAATTCGAACCTCATGGATTTGAATTTCAGTAACACCATTTGAATCACCACCAAGAAAAATGATTTTAGAAACAAAAATCAAAATTTTTCATTGCATATTGCTCAGGAAAATGGGAGTTGATCGGAAAATAAAGTTTTACCAAAATCTGATGATCTAAGGGGTTATAGGCCTCGAATTCTCTGTCGTAGATGGTTTGGGGGTTCATGTTCACCAGAAAAATGCAGATTGATTTTTTAAAAACCTAGATTATGAATTCGAGTTTGTTTTAGGGTTTAAGAACCATTTTGATTCACGTTCGAAAGCGTAGATGCTGCGCCGTCCTCAGATGATCGGACATCGTGTCGATGGAGCTAATCGAAGCGTCGCACGATGTAGGAGCTTCGGTCTAAATATCACGGCCGCTGACGGTTAGGCGAGGCGGCGCGAGGCGAGTACGTGTCGGCCTGATGCTTTTTTTTTTGGGTTCTGTTGCTTGATTTTGATTGGGCAGGAGATGGGGTACTTCGATGGATGGAGATGGTTGCTGGGTTGGGGGTTGACGTGCGGCGATGCTCGCCAGTGGTTGGAATCGCCTCCGGTGCCGGTGCACGTGCACGTGGCTATGGTGGCGTGTCAGGGTAATGCATTGGGGAGGACGAGGAAAAACTCGAAGAGCGGCAAGGGGTAATCGCGTGGGAACTCGAAGAAAGACCCAGGGGGGTTTTGGCGTTCATTGTGTCGTTTTAAAACCTTAACTAATTTCAAAAAAAAAAAAAAAAATGAGGCACGGGTCACTTTGGTGGAAAACCCAAAGTTAAGGGGTGTTTGTCTCGGGGTAAACCCGAAGTAAGCCTCGGGTGAATGTAAAACAGCAACAAGCCTAGTTTTTCAATCCAATTTTGAACACAAGTTGAATTTAATTCTGAATAAACTAATGATATTTCTAAATAGGATATGGAACAAATGGTAATTAGAATTCATGAAATTCAAGAATATTTTAAAATTAATAAAAGTTTGTTTACATGTTAGCTTAATGACAAATTCAAAAGTAAAACAAACATCCAAATGTAACTTTAAAAACAAATTTATCTTGAAACCGTAATTAACAATTAATGTTTTATAATGATTTTAAAAACAAATAATTTATTAATTTAAAGAATAGCCAATGAATAGAGGTAATTAAACTTAATTAGTTAACCACCAAAAAAAATTAATAAATTAAAACAATAACTAAAGAATAATCAATTAATTAAGCCAATCAAATTAAATAAAAAAAAAGTAAGTTAACATTAATTTAAAATGATTTATAAAGACAATTATATGGCTAATTCACTTTAATCACAATCACTTCAATTAACGATGATTGACCATCATCAAATATTCTATATTGGATTGATATTTTTGTTGTGATGTTGTGATTGCTTTGTGATGAACTGTGATTTGTGAATTGTTTCCCATATGTTTGTGTAACCCCTTTTTACCCGTAAAACGGCATTTAAACTTCGATGCGACAAGGAGTCGGATTTCAGTTTGTTATCCGAAACCCACATCGAACCCTGAATGTGAACCTTTGTGATTGATACACCCATATGTTTTAAATTTGAGCGCTCACTGTTCAGATTAGCCGGGAGAGGACTTTTGTGTCATATAACCCATTCCAAATAGTGATTCGACGAATGGATTACATTTGAAGACCGGCGGTGAAGACTGGGTGTCTTCGAAAACAATAGGATAACCTATCGATTATCTCTGCACCGAGTTGCTCCGGTATAGGGATTCCCTAAGTGGTGGGAAGTCCGATCGGGATTGTGGACGCCTGGATTTGCAAGGACTTGTTCCTTTATTGGACGAAGTGCCTTCGGTTCTGTTCGAACCTGGAACAGACTTGTATGGTCGTATATCTGACACTACACTTTGAGATATAAAGCCGATTTCTTCCAAATACATATCTGTTGGTGGCGGAGAATTTATTCTCTTAGCTTAACACCCTTCTATGAGACGTACGAGCTCAGAGGTTATGTAGTTGAAGGTTATCAGCAATATACTCCCAATTTGGTAGTGTGGCATGCTAAGTGCTGCTGCATAGTGATGATCATTTGTTGATCATTTGTGATCGAAGCATGGCTTTCGTGTCAAGCGTAGCTTTGTGGACGAGACCTCATCGGAGCTCACACCCCGGAAATGGTCGAAACAGGAAAGATGCGGCAAGGTTATGAGGGTCGCGCCCTTTAGGGTATGTCATTTCCTTCTGGAAAAAGGTAGTGTCATGGTATGGAGCCCAGATACTTACCTATGTGGTTGCTTCAATCTCATTATTCTGTATGGTTGTTGCTTTGTGATGGAGGGCCGTCGGATAAAGGTCCCAAAGGACCGGGGAGTGGCATACTCGAGTAGTAATTACCTAGTTACAGAGGTAACCCGGCCTTGTGTTGGCAGGGAGCCGGGTAGGTGCTCGGGACGTCTCGCCAGAGGCGTACCCATGTGGCATAGGAAGTTCCTTAGCCTGACCATTTGTTGGAAATCCAATTCCCAATACGAACCCAGTACGGTTTTAGTTGTATAACCTGCCATGGAATGTGGCGGTAACCTGCTATTGAACATGGTCGCTATAGTAGGCATACGACGAAATGTCGTATGTTGGCTAGGATTGATATTATATTTTCGAAATGGCCTTCTACACTATGCACTAGTAATAATATCAAAGAATTTTCCCGTATCAAGCATATTTAACTATCATAGGAAGAAATCTCCTCCAATTCTGCGATTGCATTGTGTGTGTGGCGGGAGGTCTTATGGTAGTTTCATTTTCCAAAAGCATACCGGTTTTTCTTGTATCAATCTGTTTTATTTGAAAGCAATTATCTTTGTTTACTTATACCAGTCCCATGACTGACCCGGAGTTTATTGTTTCCTTTCTAAACTCTGGGTGCCCACCATTTCTACACGGGCAGCCTAGTAGCAGGTTTTCTGTATTTGGCTCTAGCTACATTTTGGAGTATTTTGGTTTGGAGATTTTTGGTTTTTGGAAGCTCATACCTTAGAGACATTTTGGAAGCTTTTGGATCTCGAGGTGCTTAGTTTGGTGTTCACTATCATTCTCTATCTCATTGATGACTTTTGGCATATGATATGTAGTTGTTCTATTATGTCATTCTATTTGGAGATGTTATTCATGTATTATGTACTCTGATGTTGTAACAGATATTATTATGATGTTGTATCTATGATATGATGCATGATTTTCATTTTATTTCCGCTGCTTTATATTCATCTAATGTTGTTATAAGCTCCATCCGACTGGAGTTCGATGTTTGAATCATTGACAGTCGAATACAAGTGAGGTATTTGATGTCAATTTTCGAACGTTGAATTTCGGGTCGTGACATACTTTGATGTAATGCTCGGGTCAGACCCAGTATTACAGATTTTCAGGTAAGGACGTTCTGGAGCACAGGAGACGAGCTGGATGGCAGGGACGTAATGGAGTGTTTCCGCTGTGATATATTGATGTATATCTGGTACATGTTGATTATATATGTCCAAGGTTTGTATATATATTATAACTTTGATGAATTTAAAATATAATTGACTGATACAGTTTCCTTTATATAAAGAATATTATTTGATATTATATTTGATCCGCTGTGAATGTGAGGTTTCTGTAACTTGTTTCTGTTTCTTCTTCTCTCTTTTCTTCTTTTCTAACTATCTGGAATTTTCAGAATCGAAAATTTTGGGTCGTTACATTATAAATATTTTATAAACATTAAAACTCATTTCGGTAAAGTTTTTAAAAAGATTTGAAAATGGAGTCAAAATAAACGCGGCTTGTAACGGTAGTTCATGATTTCACGCCATACAAGTTAACTCACTATGTAGAATGGAATATAGCTATGAAATTATTTAATATAAGAATTTTTCAAACTCTTATAACTACAGTTTTCAAATGAAGAAGAAAAATCAAGATTTCATTGAATAGAATTTGAGTTATTTCCAAATCATGTTTTTAGAAATGTCGCGGTTTAGCAGTTTTGGGAACCAAAGTGGAAAATGATTTAAAATTGAACATGTTAAAATGTTTTAAAAGGATTTGAGTTATAAAAATGGACAAATATGAAAGGGAATTAGTATTTTGAGTAAAGAAGTTTTAAAAACACTATTAACAGCAGTTGTGGCGCGGTTTTGGTAATTTTGCAAATTATGGTTTTGGTTTAATTATTCTTTCCAAGTATTTTTAACAAATTTTTAAAATTAATAATTAAGTATAATGAAGGTAATTTGGAAGTTTTATAATTATTTTAAAGGATTTTTAAATAAATGGTAAAGGACAATTGTTTTATGCAATATTTAGAATTGTGTTAAATAAATGAAAATCATCTTTATAAGATCACATAAAAGAGTTTAGAGTTGGTCAAATAACTTACCCACTTTATGGGGGACAGGGAGAAAGTATCTTGACCCGAACCTGGACAACCAGTGTCAGGGTTTCGCTCTAGCAATCTGGACTAGCCCAATGGAGGGGATAGCAAATTTGATTTACTCGGACAATATCTTCCTAAGATAGAAAGAGATTTGAAGCTTTCCAAAAGTTAAGCAAGATTTAAAATAGGATATTGGTTATTGAAGAAAACATTCTAGTTAAACTCTGTATTAAATTCCGAGGATGGAATTCATACTATTCGTATGAATTTAAAAGGCGATATCACCGTTATTCAAAGAATATTACAGGTTAAATACGAAAATTAGTATTGGGTATAATTAGTCTAAAAATTATGGATCCCTTTTATCCAATACTAACTGGTTTGGGTTTACACTGAATGATATATTAAATAATATTGTTTCCAACTCATTAAAGATATATTTTGGAAACGTGAAATCTTCATTTAGATTTGAATTATATTTTCCTAAGTAATTAAAGATGAAATTTTTTGGTATTTCCAAAGTTATAAATGGGTTTTAATTAACCAAAGGATTTGATAACAGAAGGTTAGTTATCTCGTATATACTAAGACAAAATATGATTTAAAAATGTATATCTCTAAAGAGATATTTTACTTGGGTAAAAGATATTGATTAACTGAATAATTATCACCTATATACTTGACATCTTTTATCCATAGTTGTTTGGATAAACCAGGACCGAATTTGGGTGATTCCTATACGAAACTCACTTCGAACCAATATACATTTAAAAGTGAAAACCTGTTGAAGACAGTGATTTTAAAAATGGAGATCTTTATAATGTAGGGTTGCTTGCCACTATCCAATGGGGTAATTCACTTATCATATACATGGCGGCAGTGGTTCCTTCAATTTGAAATCTTCGATGTATGGATTACTCGCTACTAATCCTATGGGTGTTTCTCGAATAGGATGTAGTAGGAGAAGTGCCTTCGGTTTGTTCAGTTCCTGGACAACTTGTTTGAACGAATGTCTGACATTGCATTTCTAAGACCTCGTACATTGATCTCTAGAAATAATGTAAGAAGCAACCTCTCCTATACTAACACCCTTCTTTGAGATGTATGAGTTCGGAGGTTGTACTTTTGTGGAAATCAATAATGTGTTATTAGAAATGGCATTGTCGCATTCAAAATGGGATTTGTCATGAGAAAGGTAAAACGTTACCTTAAGCCTCATATATCGAGAAGGACAAAAACATGGTAGATGTAGTAGGGCTAAGTGGGTCACTCCCATTAGATAGTTATTTGTGTAGCATTTAGTTGTTAAGGAAATGATGAAATTCAGTTATTATAATTTATTGATTGATTGGTTTTTTGATTTAAAAGTTTAAATACGAAAACCTCGTGATTTAGTTTCATAATTTGATTATGTGGTGATTCAATAAATAATATTGCTTTAAGATTAAAGAAATTTATTTATGACTAATAAATTGTATGACCGTGTTTTATAAGTGATTTTGTAAGTTGGATTTATAAAACGTATTTTATAAAAGGATTTTTAAGAGTTAAAATATGTAATTTTTGAAAAAATCTGATGATTTACTAGTTCAAGTGACTCGAAAGTAACTAAAAATGGACAAGAGTAATGACAAACACTTCTGTTAAATATTTCCCCTTTTGTTAAGGTAATATGCGATAAGTGTGGTAGTACCTAATTCCTTAGTATCATTTTTGAATTACTCGATCTATATGATTATATAAAGTCAAAATATATTTTAGTATAAATGATTTGAAAGTGATATTTAAAATCATATTTAAACTATATATGTGATTTAAAAAGAGCTTAAGTCGAAGAATACACGGATTTTGACATCACTGTCATAAATAAATGATTTTGGGGAAAGCGAGAAAGATATACTATAACATCGTTGTTATAATAAGTGATTTCCAAAAGAAGATATTTTATATAGTACATGGGATTTATACATATCCTATGTCAGAAGTTAAGATTCGAGGTGGGTAACATATATCTATTTTTAAGTTAAGAATGTAGTCCATTCAAGGTCTAAGAGGTAATGATATCCCAACTTGATCAACTACATTGTTAACTAATAGATAGTTTAAGTTTGACATTCGAAAATTAATATTAAGTATAACTAATCAGATCCATGTACTATGTTTTTCGGTTGTTGTAACGATGTTTTACGCAACATTTGTTTGGCCAAATAAAGTGTATTTTGGAAAATATGAAGCTTTCCTCAAAGATTATTACGGATTTAAGTATATAGAGGCATTCTCTAGGTGTTGAAATTGAAATGGTTTCTTTGGAAAGAAGATATAAATTTTACTATATGTAGAGAAGCAACTTTTTAAAAACGTTTAAATAAAACTTAAAGGTTTTACGAAAAGTTCTCATAAATAAATTTGAAAAAGGATTTTGATATAACAAAGTTCGTCTGAGGTATGTAGATCATTTCATCGTACGATTCTAATCTAAAATTTGACTATGGAACTTTTGAGGTGTTTACACAGGTCTGAAAAAGGATTTATCACTCGATTCTTGACGTCGAACATTTACGAGGATTTGTAATTGGATAACATTTTCTATCATAGTTGAGAACGATGTAAGGAAAATAAAAGCTTCTGAGCCTGATCAAAGTCCGCACTATCGGAGGATCAATAATAATTCAGAAGAAAAGTGGTATATTCAAATTAAAATTGAATCAGATAGTGCATACAGATAATCCATGAGCATAACACGATTTTGTATTTAAAATTTAAAATAATATTTTTACCGAGTCTTGGGTTAGGCGTAATTTCGGGGACGAAATTCTTTTTAGGATAAACTATATTTATATTTGAAATGTTTAAATCAAGATTTTATAACATAAATTATAATTTTTTGAACCATAAAAGATGATGGTAAACTTGTTTTAAAGGTATATTAACAAATATGGATATTTTAGGGTTTTCATCAGAAAAATGACGAAATTCAGTTTTCAGGAAAATTGAGAATTTCTCAATATTAAAGCACACAGAATTGGTTCTATAAACTTATTTATCCATTTTAGAAAGAATATGAAATAAAGATTATATTCTTGAAAATAAAATATATTTATGATTTGATCAACGATTTCGTCACTTATATATATATATATACACATATATATATATATACACACACATATATATATATATATTGGAATTTTAAATCAAGCTTAAAAAATTAGGTACATTTTAATAATTTATATAGTAATGATAAATCGTTTGTAATTGTTTTATTAGGGTATATACTTGTTTCAAAAAAATGTGATAAAATTCATAATGTTTTGTCAATACGACAACACTTTTTATAAACACTTGTTTAATATTGATTTATATGGTTTATAATTCAAATGTATCTTTTTAATTTGTTACTAATGATAAGAAATTAGTTTTCAATTCTTTTTTACATTTATGCGCAATTTAATCAATTAGTGAAAATGTGACTAGGAATTGGCTTTCCAGATTTCCAACGGTTTAACGAACAGAAATTGTTTGAAGTCTTTGCAACGTCTTTTACATGTCTTATGCACAAATATAACATACACATACATGCACTAACATATACATATACACATATATAACACACGCACACACACATACACACACATATGTACTTAATAAAAAATATCTAAGATATTTCCATTTTCTTTATACTTAAGCATCCTAAAAGCAAACTGACCAATAACCATCACCTTCTTGCATACCATTATCACTCTAGCACATAGAGAGGAGAACAAGGGGAGTGGGCCATGTATGTGGAGAGTAATAGACAAGGGGTAGTTTGGAAATTTCATATTTAGATATTTGTTCACTTATTTTTCCTATAAGTACACCCTCCATTCTCCCATTTCTTCACACCATCTTCTTCTTCTTCTTCCAAGCTATTTCACTGGCTTCCGTAGCCTCTTAGGAAAATCCATAAATAGCATCGACGTTCTGTCGAAATAAGTCATAAAATATAGAGAGATATATAGCACTACGAATTATAAGTCGGGTTAGTGATCTTCTCCTTTTTCTCCTACCAAAGCGATATCCATCTAAGCACCCCATCACCTTGCAAGCTCAAGGCCGAACCCTTACGAGTTTTTGTGTAAGATTTGTAATCTCTGGTTTCGGAATACCGAAGCTATAGTCTAATTTAGTAAATCTAGGAATCAATGAAGGTGAGAATCACCCTGACAATTTATTCTAAACTATGTGATGATCTAATATTTTTTTCTATTATTTTTTTATGCTTGATCATTATGTTTAGTATGTAATAATTTGTTTGTTTGGTTGTGGAAATAGTTTATGTTAAATATACATCAAATTTACACAAAGGAAATCACTTTCTTATATGAATTATAAAGTGTTACGGAATAGTTAAACCTCTTTAAACGTTAATTAAATGGTTTACAAATATATTATAAACATTAAAACTCCTTTCGGTAAAGTTTGGATTGAAAATAAAGTCAAAATAAGATCGCCGCGTGACGGTTGTTCGCGATTTCACGCCATAAAAGTTAGATCACTATGTAGAATGGAATATAGCATGGAATTATTCAAAATGAGAATTTCCAAACTCTTATAACTATAGTTTTCAACTGAAGAAGAAAAACCAAGATTTCATTGAATAAAATTTGAGTTATGTCCAAATCAAGTTTTTAAAAACGTCGTGGTTTGGCCATTTTGGGAACCAAAGTGGAAAATGGTTTAAAATTAATATTTTTAGATCTTTAAAAATATAAAATAAATTTTATAAACATGTTAAAATGATTTAAAAGAGATTTGAGTTATAAAAATGAAAATATATGAAATGGAATTACTATTTGAACAAAGAAGCTTTAAAAACACTATTCGTAGCGGATTTGGTAACTTTTGCAAATTACGGTTTTTACTTAATTATTCTTTAACAATCTTTTTAGTATTATTTTAAAATGAATAAATAAATATGTTGAAGATGATTTGGTAGTTTTATAATTAATTTAAAGGAGTTTTAAATAAATGGTTAAAGGAAAATTGTTTTAAACAATATTTGGAATTGTGATAAGTAAATGAAAATCAACTCTAAAAGATCAATAAAAGAGTTTACAGATGTTCAAATAACTTGGCCGCCTTATGGGTGACAAAGAAAAGGTCTCTAGACCCGAGCTTGGACAACCAGTGTCTGGGTTCCACTCTAACTATCCGGACTTGCCCAGCAGAGGGGATAGTAAATTGATTTAATCGGACCATGTCTTCCTGTGATAAAAAGATATTTGAAGCTTTCCAAAAGCTAAACTAGATTAAAATAGGATTTTGATTGTGAAAGAAAATATACTAGTTAAACTTCATGTTAAATTCCTTAGGGGGAACTCGTACTCTACTTATGAATTCAAATGGCGATTTCATCGTTATTCGATGAATAATATTGGTTGAATACAGAAATTAGTATTGGGTATAATTAGTCTAAAAATTATGGATTCCTTTTATTCAATACTAACTAGTTTGGGTTTACAATAAACGATGTCTTAATAACATTATTTGTGACTCATTAAAGATATGTATTGGAAATGTGAAATCTTCATTAAGATTTGAATTATACTTTTCCTAAGTAATTATGTTGAATTGTTTTGGTTTTTCCCAAGTTAAAAATGGTTTTTAATTAACTGAAGGATTTGACAAAAGAGGCTTAATTATCCTTTATATACTGAAATAGAATATGACATAAAAGTGTATCTCTCTAAAGAGATATTTTATGTGGATAAAAGATATTGATTAATTGAATAATAATCGCCTATATACTTGACGTCTTTTATTGATAATGGTTTAGAGAAACGAGATCAGATTTGGGTGATTATTATCCAAAAACAACTTCAAACCAATATACGTTCAAAAGTGAAAACATCATGAAGACAATGATTTTGAAGATGGAGATCGTCATAATGTAGGGCTGCTTGCCACTAACCTCTGGGGTAATTCTCTTATCATATATTTGGTGAAAGTGGTTCCTTCAATTTGAAATCTTCAATGCAAGGACTGCTCGCTACTAATCCTAAAGGTGATTCCCAAAAAGGATGTAGTAGGAGAAGTGCCTTCGGCATGTTCTATTCCTTGACAACTTATATGGTGAATGTTTGACATTGCATTTCTAAGACCACGTACATTGATCTTTACAAACGTACATCTGTTGGTGCTGTAGGAGGCAACCCCTCCTATAATTAACACCCTTCTTTGAGACGTACGTTCTCCAAGATTGTACTTTTACGGAAATCAATAATTTGTTATTAGAAATGACAATATGGCATTCAAAGTGGGAATTGTCATGAGAAAGGTAAAATGTTACCTTAAGCCTCCCACATCAGGAATGAAAAAACAAGGTAGATTTTGATAGGCCTAAGTGGGTCGCTCCCATTAGGATATGATCATCATCTTTCTAGATTACCCTCTATATTTCGGAATTTTGCGTATGCTGTAACCATGGATAGGTTGCGAACGACTAGGGTGATTTCATACTCGTCACTATCTATGGTAGAGGTAGGTCGATTTTGTGTTGGTAGAGTTTGAAGCCTCAAGAGAATCCCTCTAGAGATGTACTGTCAGAAGGTAGTCACTTACCTTGTTATTGCATGAAATCCATTCTCCAATACTAGCATTTATGGTTTTAGTTGTAAACCTATTATGCTAGAATTTAACAAATGTAACAATTTCAGCCAAGATTTTATACATTTGTTTAAAAGAGTTTTCAAAGAATATCATTAAAAATATTATGTTTAATTTTGCGTATTAAATGGTTTGGTTATCATAAGGTAAATACCTACCCATGTTTATATCCGGGCTGCCAAGTAGTTTAGGCCTAGCTCGGAACATTTTGGAGGAGCTTGGAGAAGAAGCTAGAGCTTCCTCTGTAGATAGTTATCCATTTCCATTTCCATTACATTACTTTATTTTTATATTCAGCACTATTAGGGACAGAGATTTATAATTGTCCAGGCTTAGGTAAAGATATACTATGATGTATGTGTTTGCGCCAAAATTGGCCACAAACCCCAAATACCGTGAAAGCACCAGTGTATGAATACAAATCAGCAGTATTCAAACACAAATCACGGATCTCAGTAAATAACCCAAGAATGCTTGCATAAAAAATAGGCAAACACCTCCAAGTTGTGTGATTTAGTTGGTTTTATGTTATTCGTAGTGATTTGGGTGGTTTATGCAAATACGTAAAAAGCAGGGACTAAACTGTAAAAGACACGCAGATTTATAGTGGTTCGGCCAGAATGTGCCTACGTCCACTTTATATGTTATTCTCCTTTTCCGATCCGATTACAAGTACAAAGCTTTGAATACAAGTATATCAAAGTTGTTTGAAAGTTCCTTCCAGGCTTGAGCTCTCAAACTTTTACCCCATTGTTGTACCCCTGCCCCTCTATTTATAGAGTGAGGCTGGGGGCAGAGGTCTTGGATGTATATAGCTGCTGGTGGGCTTGGGCAGAAGCAATTTGGCCTGGCAGAGTTGGTCCGGTCGCGCCTTGGTTCGGCGGTGAGTAGAGTCTTGATATGCCTTGGTCCGGTAGCACGTTGGTCCGGTGATACTTAGGAGAAAGGTTGGTTCGGTGGTGCATAGGAAGTGGTGAGTAGGTTGATTCGGTGAAGGTGATTCGGTGGCGAGTTGATGGAGCCTGGTTCGGCTATGCTTTGGACCGGCCTTGTTTGGAGAGGGTTTGGATCGGTAGTAGTGTGGTCCGGTGGAGGCTGGTTCGGCTAGGAGTTTGTTCGGTAGGTAGTGGAGTGGTGAGGTCTCGGTACTACAGAATGGATGTTACACTGAGAATGCCGAATGATCCCTTGTGTTGGGAATGCCGAATGAGCCTTCATATTTGAGGATGCCGAATGAGCCATGTGGAGTTCGAATAGTATGTCCCTCCTACCTTGCATCGATCATATCTCCTTCATATGAACTCTGATTAACCTGAAATTTGAAACATAGCCTCTCCTAATCCTCATCATCATCTCCAATCAATTTCGTCCTGATCGGAGCTTAACCCCGACATCTAACATTCCTTACCAATTTGTTGTTATTCCAGTTTTGACCAAAAAATGGGATAACAGTATGTTATTCCGTTCATGTTAGATTCTTTTTTGTCTTTATTTTTCTTTTTACCCTCCAGGGTCGGTTTTTCCAGCACTTGAATGCTTGGCACACAATACAATGGACGTATTAGTGTCGATATTCGAGGGTCGAAACTCCTGTTCGTTACATGGGGCATTGAGTTAATGGATCCTAGATGAGTTTTGTCTAGAATTGAAGTTGAAGATCTTCTTTCCTTTTTCGATAGAAAGGATTAGGTAGAGGGAGATGGATTGGGTTATGTACTCGTTTGCCTTTTATTTTTGTTAGGATGGGCAACATTTGGTGTATTTTGTTTTTTTGCTTGCCATTTGTACTTAGATGCCGTGTACATATTTTTATTGATATGTTATCAATAAAGCACCATGCTCTTTTTCCCTGTCTAGTTCTTACATCGAGTACTAGTCTGGTTTTTAATGAGTTGGTTTACCCACTTTAAAAAAAAAAGAGTATATCAAAAAGGTGCATATGTCTGTAACTAATACTTGTTTTTATATCATTACTTTGGTAAGTGAAGAGGTAAGATGTAATTTATGGAAGGAAAAATAATATGACATAATTATTAGGAGGATGCAATTAATTAGGAGTTAGACTTACTGCTTTTATAAACATCTTACCGTAATTTAATTAATTTGTTTATAAAGAGTAATATTTAATTTTACACTATATTATGATATTACAAGTGTATCACTTACATTCATGTGTGTATCGTCCACATGCACCACATAGATAATATAGGTCGTTATTTTAAATGTTGATAGGAGATAGGATTTAGACCGTAACTGACACATTTCCCTTCAACTATAGGTGATAGGTGATAATATGAACAAGACCGGTTATCGAGTTAAATATATGTAATAAATTATATAATTGCCCCTAGGGCATACTTGTAACTCTATCACATAGGCCATATAATTTGTCAAACCAATATAAAAATATTTTGTCTTTCTTCGTTTCTTGCAACTTCCTACTTTTAAGTTTATTTGTTCATTGAATTTAGGGTGTTGACCAACTTTTTGGCTGCTATTTTTTACGGTTTCATGAGGAACAAAGATCAGGATCAAATCTATGATTGCTATGAGAATTTGCATAACATCTTTAAATGGATCTGAAAGAAATGGCGTCTAGGAAGCCATTTAGTAGATCAAAACTAATCATTGAAGAGCTAAAAGGTTCTCGACTTGAATTTAACGAAGAACAAATTTTAGAGCAACCAGAAGTTACGATGAAGCAGGAATTGAATGGCGCGATGATAGATATAGATAGAATAATGCAAAAATCCTAATTTTTCATCATACAGGAGATGAAGGAACAATTCTCCTTGTTGACGCATCCATATAAAAAGGTGGATCCCATAGGCATCACAGTGATAGAAGTGATTTGTCATCTGATTTGAGTGAAGGAAGTTCATTGGATCAATACCACATGGATGGAGAGGAGAAGATGTGAGCGGGTGCTAAAGAATAAAAGGAACAAGTAAAAGAGCAAAAAGATCAGTATAGATCCATTCCATTCTCGATCTAGTGCACAAGTTAAAGTGAGTGATGTCTTTGGAAGTAAACTAAAGTTGATGTCGAGATATGACAAGACCTTGGTCTTCAAGATAGGATCGCTAGAGGAAATAAGTCTAGAAACACTCAAAGAGATCATAGTCTGCATCAAAATAGCCGAAGAACTAAATTAAGGGACTCTTGGTGTCAAGGAAACCTATGTTGGCCGTTTTCTAAGTTGAACACATGGTAATACATAAGACTACTTTTTAGGCCAAAGTGATGTCAAAGACGAAAAGATAACTAAGACAACTAGAAATTTGTTGCAATTGAACCAAAAGAAATATTTTATAGTTGGGAAATCACCACTAGTTGGAATCCTATCTTTAAGGAGATTAAGGCGGATCGACACATGAAATTTTTTTCATGCTAACAATGCCGAGCTATAATGGGTTGTCAAACGCACTACAACATATGATGAAGTATGATTACCATATAGATGTTGCCAGTGCTGCCAAGGACGTGAACTATAGGTGTTTTCCCTCTTTCTCGAGAAGTTGGTAATGATGTGGTTTTGTAGGTTAGATCTTGGATCCAAATCAACTTATGTAAGATGGGCGAATAGATTCTTAGATCACTTTTGAGTTTAATTGGTACAACCAAAGGATATGATGTCCTTGGCTAATTTGCATCAAAGGTCCTATGAGACATTGAAGAAGTTCTTGAAACAGTTCAATGTTGCTATAATGGAGGTGAAGAACCTGTATGATGACATTATTTTTGTGGCTTTAACCAGTATTGTGAATAAAGAAATACAATTTTGTACATAAACAAAGATGAAAGAAGCCCACTACCTTGGAAATTTTTTATAGAAAGGAAAACCAGTTTCTATGCTTTGAAGAAGCATACCTAGAAGAGAATTTGGGGACTGGCAGTTAGGCTAGACCAAGCAGCGTCATGTAGAGTATTTTAGCTATTAGATAAGATGGTGAAAGTTGAAATAGTAACGTCAAGATCAGAAATAAGTGGAAGAACAACAATGTTGGGGGTAAGAAATAGGAACTGAAGCAGCATTACCGATTCAACCACAATAGAAAATGTATATCGTTGACTGACACTATGGAAAATATCTTCCTTGTGATGCAAGGTACTAAAAGATATAAGAAGCCTACCTTAATGGAGGCTTCCAAGGAACAAAAGCACTCTAAGAATTACTATCATTTCCATGAGATTAATGGACACAACATGAATGAGTGCAAACATCTCAAGGATGTGATAAAGGAACTTACCAAGAAGAAGCGACTTCAACAGTATGTCAAAAACACAAGGAAGGCACGCAAGAGATTCTTATAGCCACCTCAAGTCAATGAATTTAGGTCCAATGGAGAGGGTCTGAAACCACCAAGCTAGGGCTTGGTGATAAACAAAATTCTGGTGGTTTGTATTTCATGGAGAAAAGATGAAAGGAGAGCGAATGATATAGTAGCTCATTGTGGCACTTCCCTTAGGAGATGTGCTTTACTATAAAGGAAGGATCCATTTCCAAAAAATAGAGGATTAAAGATGGCATCGTCCTCTGCAATAAGAATGCGAAAGGGGTCGAGGCACCAAGACACGATCCAATGGTGATAAAGGTTATGATTGGGACATTGGACAAACGCTAAGTACTTATGGGTAGTGGAAGCTCGTTTATTATCCTTTTCGAAAAAAACATTTGACAAGATGCACCACAATGAAATTAGTCTTCTGCCTTGCAAATCCCACTTTCAGCAATTTATCAAAGAGGTGACATCTCTGACTAGATGCATCAAATCGTCTATCCGACATGGAAACGACGCCTATAAGGTAATATGAGTTCGGAACATTGTTATGGTGGGCAGATTCTCTGCGTACAATGCATCTTGGGCCGATCGACCCTATCTTATTTCACAATTGTACTTGCTTCATGGTGCATGGTAATAAACTTTTCCCACGGATAACAAAGTAAGGGAAACTAAGGAAAACCGAGCATAGGTCAAGATTTCTAGGTTGCAGAGCTCTGAGAGACGTGGCAAAAGGATAGAAGAAAGGTTGGAGGGAAAAATCTCATCATTAAGACTGTGAATGCATAGAAACTACGACCGAGGCCTTGGCTTCGGTCCATTAGTGATCAATATAAAGCTATGGGCCCACAGAAAGGGCCGGACGAGGCAAGGGAGGCGTCGGTGGGGTTAATGGATGGGATTCAAGTGGATGAAGATGATCCAACAAAGATTACTAAAATTGAATCTCAACTTAGCACGAGGATAAAGAAGGAACTGAAAAGGTTTCTTCGAGGGAACAAGGATATAATCGCTTAGACACAATCTTATATATGTATTCTTACTCCGAGCTTCTATCGTTTATGGATTCTTATTCTGAATGTAACAAAACGTCATTTTTGACTCTTTGCTTTGACACAATTCAAGATGTGTAAATCCAAAAAGACAAAAATGAAAAGTCGTTCATGATTGATAAAAAGAGACAAAAAATAAATATAATCTACCTATCTCTTTCTAAACTTATAGACGAAGTTAACAATATACAATATAATCAAATATCACTACATTCCAAATGGATATATTAAACATATAGATACAAGTCAAACATAATTAAACCCAATCGAGAAATATGTAGATAAATACAAGCTAACATCAAATGATTATTTATATACAAGTTTACATACACAAGCAATTACATAATCATCTGCACCTTCAAATATTACTTAACCCAGCACACACTATTCCATCAACCTAGTGATGAAAAAAAATTAGAGATGATTAGGCTAAAACCTGGGTAGTGATATATGTCTACTCTAACACATAACTTAATCTTACCTTAATAATACTAAGACGAACACGGTAAACGTCATATCTTAGTCATGTTTCATCTACATCCAATATGCCAGTCAAAAAATATAATAAATACAGCTAACTAGTGAAACAAGGTGCAACGACCAGAAATTTATCACTTTAAATTCTGGGAATATTTAATTAATTTTAAATATTTGATTAATGGTTTTAAATAAAAAAGAAAATCAAATTTATAATAAAATGAATTCATAGGACTTTTCCATAATTTTTATTTTGGAAAATATTTAAATTGTCATTTGACTTATTTTACAGTAAACGTTGGTATTTTTGAGAATTTACAAAATTTCATAACTAGTGTGTTTTATTACTATTTTGTGATCGTGTCGCATTTCTGTGTAATATCTTATTTTTATTTCTGTCATTCGCGGTCCATACGTGAATTTGATAATGTGTAGCAGAGTACCATGAATATTTTTTTCTAAACTTTTCAAATTCAAATTTAAGCAACTTGTTTGAATGTTGATTTTCTTAATTCGATATATAGCTTCAAATTTTTGTTTACGTCAAGTTCGAAGCACTATAAATTGTGTTTGGTTATATGTACACAACACCTCAACCTCACTTCATTCATTTTGTTATTCCTCTTCTTATTTTATAATTCCCTTCCCTTTTCCTTCACTATTCGTTCATTCATCTTCTCTGAATTTTTGAGAAAACCAAAGAAAACCAACCTTCATCTTAGCTTCAATAATCCCTAACTCCCAATCTATCCACTTTTAGCTAAACCATCTAACATGAAAATTGTTTCTGTAGACCTCTAATATTTTTTGTAAATAGCTGCTCGAAGTTTCGTCGAGCAAGGAGGCGGGAATCCTCCAAAATCGATGTGTGTTGGATATTGTTTTTAAGGAGTACAAAGTGGAAATTGGAAGGTGCGGGTATGTTTGTATCATCGAGTGGGGATTTTTTGTGGTGGTCGCAGGTTGTTAGATAGCCGAATTGGCCACGGGGAATTGTTAACCACTTTATGTTCGTCTATTTTTTTTTATGTTGTAGGTGACTTGGAGTCGAATGATGGTGATCGAGAGGAAGTTGGAGTCGAGGAAGAGCTACTAAAGTGGCGGCGATGGCCATGTCGGTTGGGTGTGGTGTAGGTTTTATTCGATGTTATTTATGTGTTAATTTTTGTTACTGGCGATGGCATGGGAGAGTGGAACGTGGCGTGGTAGGGTCGGAGGCGTGGTAGGCTTTGGTGGAGCTCCTAGTGGTGGCGATGTGGGATATGCATGGCCGAGGCAGCAACATGACAGAGATGAATGTGGTCAAACTAAACATAGATCGCATTTTGAAAAAGGGAGAGAAGCTATAGTGGTGGACTAGGTTGGGTAGGCTAGGGTTTGTGCTTTGGGTGAGATTATAATTTTGAATTTATTGGTTTAGTTAGAAAATTAAGTATGCTAATGTTGAAAATTGGATATCTCATCCATTTTAAAACCGTTCAACCGCCGAGATTTTGCATTGGACTAATATTAACGAATATTACACTACGGTATAACTTTTGGTAGTTTGGATAAAGTAAAATTTTATGATCTAATAATAAGCAGTGGATTTAATTACATTGATTTAAAAAATAATGTAGCTAAATTAATTATACTTCATTGGTGTTATCTGTTGGGCCAAATAAAACACTGTTCTGCTATAATTAAATTAAATAGATTATTTTGGATATCTGTTTACTAGAATAAAACACCGTTCTGATTATTTTAATTGACTAGATTTTTGACGACATCTGTTTAGAAGAATAAATTCCCGATCTACTATTATATTAACTGGGACATTTAATTATATCCCAATTGATTAATATGGGCTAAATGAGTTATTAACTACTGATGGTTAATTGTGGATTTGATTTACACGTATATTCCTTATGTTGGCTTGGGAAGTTAAATTAGGATAAATTGTAGCGTGTTTAAGTACCATGGTGTTCGCTTAGTCTCTTTCTCAATTTGAGAGGTTATGGATTCAAATTAACTTAAACATTTTATAACAGTTTGAGTTAAGTGTTTTTTAATTATAATGATTTAAACATAGAGACAAATGATGATTAAAGTTAATGATTTTATAAATGATGATTAAAACTTAATTATTTTATAAATGATGACTAAAGTTAATTACTTTATAATGGTGTTTAAAGTTTATTTAATATTTTATTAATGTTGTGCAAAGATTATTCATTATTTTATTACTGTAGTTTAAAATTTATTAATTATTTTAATGTCGTTTTAAGTTCATTAATTATATTATTACTGTTGCTTAAAGTTTATTAATTATTTTATTAATGTTGCTTAAAGTTTATTAATTATTTTATTGAAGTTGTTTAAAGGTTATTAATTACCTTATTACTGATGTCTAAAGTTAATTAATTATTTAATTAATGGTATTTATAGTTAATTAATCGATGTAATTAATGATGTTTAAAGTTAGTTAATTGTGTTTAAGTTAGTAAAGTGATTTATTAAAGATGTTTTAAATAATAAAAAGGGTTATAAAAGGAGATTTACAGAAGATATTATGCAAAGGAGTTTTATAGGAGATATTTTGCAAGAAAGGTTTAAAAATGGTATTTTATATACAAAGGAGAGATTTATAAATTGTATTTTATACATAAAGGAGAGATTTATAAATGGTAATTTATAAATAAAAGAATGGATTTATAAGTAATATTTTAAAGATAATGAAGATTTGAATTAATATATATGAGATATAGAAACGAGTTTTGGATTTATAAAAGGGCTTTATAAAGGATTTTGTAAAAGATTTCTATAAAGGAGTTTATAAGGGAAGAAATAGAAAAGAGTTTTATTATTGGAAAATACTTTTATAAATAGAAAGGAATTTTAAAAATAGTTTTAGTGATATATAAAAGAAGTTTCACAAATTAATTTGGAGATTTATAAAAGGGTTTATTAATATGGAATGAGTTTATAAAAAGAGAATTTTATAAAAAGAGATAAGGTTTAATTTTGATAAATAATCTTTCTTAATTATGGTGTTATTGAAGTATTCTTTCCATACTTAATACTGAAGGGTAAAGAGGTTTAGGCTTGGAGTAAATAATGGTTTGAATTATATTTTTTTGCCCTTTTAAATACGAGTTTGGAAAACATGAGATCTTCCTTAAGTTTTGTTAATATACTTATACCATTGATCGAAGAGCGGCTTGAGACCGGTTCGAGATGATCAAAGAAGGAGTTTTTTGAAGTGCAAGGGTTACTTGCTACTAATCCCGAAGATGATTCCAAAATGGATTTAGTAGAGCTAATGCCTTCGGTTTATTCACATCATGATCAACCAGTATGTATGAATGTTGACATCGCATTGTACATGGAGGGTAGTCTTAGCAATCCAAGTGGGATTTGCTAAGGAAGGAAAAGGGTAATCGTGGCCTCACAAGCCTCACAACCCGACAATGACTAAAATAAGGTATATGCTTCAGAGATATGTGGTTTGCTACCATTAGAAGTAGTCATTCCTCGATCTAGAATTGGTATTCAGGGATTTGACATGCGTGTGCATAGGAAGGGTGGGACCATAGCCGGGTGCAAATATTTTATAGCTTTGATGCATAGAAAATGATGTAGTCTTTCTTGTCATGTTTGAGGGGCAGGCTAGCTCTGACTCGCAGGAGGTCCGTGTGAGGCCCTCGGCACATTATCTAGAGATGTATTATGGTAGGCGATACCCCAGTAGCCTTCTCACTTATGGAAGTCCAATCTCCACTACGTTCCTCATGGTTTTGTTGTAGAATGAAGCACTGTTGAATGTATGGGTAACAGTTCCAGATATGTTATATATTATTTTCCACCCTAGACATTATTGTTATAGAATTTTCTAATAAACATAGTTTGGTTATCATAAGGTAAAAATCCATCCGTGTTTATATGCGTTATGGTCTTGCGAGATACTTTTATTTTGAAAGGTTTTTAAAATATTAAAAATCCATTCAATTATGTTCTCACGCAGGTTTTACTGGATTGATCCAGACATTATTTGTCTCATAATGCTCGGATCAACTCAAGCATATTTTCCAAATTTAGCTAGATACTTTGGAGCTTTGGGAGACGAGCTGGATCCTCCAAGACATATTTCCATATTTTAACTTCCATCGTTTGCTCTTTTCTGTGGTTATCAACAATTGTAAGGATGGGTTGCTATAACTGCGAGGCTGATGATAAGTTAGTTTTCTCTACTGATTGTATGTATAATGAGGTTCTTTTTCTTTTTGTAATGATCGATTGTATATTATCCTCGCGTTCCTCACGCTATGAGATTATGTTATGTCTTTTCTTTCTTTCACCCCCACAATTTGTCTTTCTGCCACTTGGATGTTCAACACGTGAAAACGGTTGATGTATTAGTGTCAACTTATGAGGATCGAAAAGGAGGGTCATTACACAAGTTCTTAGTTTAGTTACTACTACAATTACAATGGTCAATGATATGGATAAACCATATATAAAGCCAAGCCCATCCAATCACATAACACATGGCTGAATAATTGAATGGACGTAGTTCAGTATATGGCTTACGGATCCATTTTCGTGCTACAACACACATCTCTAGAAATCCTATATACTGAGTGATTGTGTTACCATAATAACTGATAGAGGATACAATAGTCGATTGTCCAAAAATCAATAACCACGACTGTCAACTATCTATATGCGCATATGTTTGCATGTGTGTACAAATATACACACATGCCTATATCATACAATTCAACCGAGTCAGAAATTCACGTCAAAACATCAAATAAATGTCTCCTTGAAACCCACGAGATAAGACAATAACAAATTGGGTTAAATGAGCATCCATAGGCACCATTGGGTCAAGATCAACCTGACTTAATATGCAGCCATCTGTCAACTGGTGATTGCACCACTGGTTGGCCGGTGGTGGCTTCAACCAAAAACCGATTGGCACTTATCAAATTTCCCCAACATATATTTTAATTTCTTAATTTTATTTTCTTTGTTTCTCTCTCGCTTTCGTTAATCCATTTTCTTTTAAATTTCAGTAAGAACTTCTACTATCTTTCTAGTTTAGATTCAAAAAAATTTACGTCAAATCATCCCATAATTACTTCAAGAAGTTAGTGTTTATAAAACAAGTTTTAAAATTTTATAAATACACTTTACTATATTTAAAATATACCATAAAATCAATATAAATTCAAAATAAAATCATCGCATGACCTGAAACATCATTTGTCACTGTATAAATAATTTTATAAGATTTGTATATGTATTTATATGTGTGTGTATTTATCAATATAAATCATTTCATTATTCGAAAGCATTTTTTTTCTCATTTCTTACTAAATCATTCATATTAATCATTTAAATTTTATATATAACCATATTAAATCTCTAAAATGTATTATTTTACTCCACTGATCATTTCATAACATTTTTCTATGATTTACCATAGTATTTATCATGCATTACACATATATACGCCTTAATATACATATTTCAACCATCCTCTACATTAAAATAGTTATATATATATAATATATTTATAATATATATACAAGTGTCATTAATTTTGAATTTTATTTTATAATTTTCATAATTTACCATCTTAAGTTTAAGATTTCACAATCCCTTCTTTCCATATGAATTCTAATCAAAAGTTTCCAATAATAATTCCAATATTCTCTATTTTATTAAATTGTTCAATCAGCCTCGATTAATTCATTGTTTTCATTCAAATTAACATCAAAAGGCTATTTATTTTCTATTTTTTCATCACTACTTACTATCCAAAATCAATAATCATCTAATTAATTCCAACATTTCATCTTATGCCATAATTACTAAAGAGTTACTAGAGAATAATTGATCATATACTATATTAGGCATAAACCACTCACTTTGATTAGAATTTTGCTAAATTTGCTTGCTAACTAAAATTGATCATCACACCAAATCCAAATATTTGAAGTTCTAATTAGTGTTAATCTACAATCCTCACCTTGTTCTCTGATTCAATGGTTGAATTATTGATTTTTATTGTATTAAAAGACAAATTTGAGTTTGAATAAGAGACAAGGTTTTGGATATTTAGAGAGAAGAAGGAAAGAAAGAACACGTACAGAGAATTGATTTTTAATTTTTTTTAGGAAATAGATGTGTAGTGCGAGACTACATAGCCAAGAGCGAAATAAAAATAAAATAGCAATGTAAAATACCCTACTATAAATAGCAAAGGTAAGGTATTTGTTCATTCCATGTTAGGATTCGCATAGTCTGAAATTATGACTTAAAAAAATGCTCATAACTTCATCAGCCCTCTAGTTCAAACAAACTAAAATACATCACACATAAGAAAAATGAGGTGGTTGCAATGGCGTCAGTTTCATTTTCAAATTCAAAAGTTTGTAAAATGGGGATTTTGATCTTTAGTCCAAATTATTAAATTTATTTCATTATTTAAACTATCAAAAAATACGTATTATTACACCAACAATAAAATTACAATGCATGCCCTTGATCAAAAGTATATGAGCTAACATGGAATTTGGACTATATTGATATAATGTTATGTTGTTCAGTTTTAAGATCGCTAAAGCTATTTACCAATTTTAGTTTATAGGATGTTTGTGGAATACATCAAACAGACAACGGAAGTCTATGTGAGTGATATGTTGGCAAAGTCGTAAAAATCAATGGACCACATAAGCGATCATTCTAAAAATATTTGATGTACATTGAAAACATGGAATGAAACCGAATCCAATAAAGTGTTCTTTCGGAGTAACATTAGGCGAGTTTTTAAGGGTTCGACGTGAAATCAAGGGCACTGAGGCTAACTTGGATCAGATCAAAGATATAAAGAAGGTTGTAGCCTAATAATAAGGATGGAAATATATATCTTGAATGGTATAGTCGCTACATTGAGTCGGTTTATCTTGAAAACTTTCTCTGATGCACTCATGAAGGTAAAGAAGAAGTTTCAATGGACAAATGAATGTGAAGCTGCTCTCCAAAATCCATTGGAACATGTTTAGAAACCACCGATTCTATAGAAGTCTTTTGAAGGAGATGTTATTTTCATCTATTTGGTAGCATCGACTCATAAATTTAGAAGGGCCTTAGTGCAAGAGGAGTGTGAAATCCGAAGTTCATTATATTACATCATCAAGTGTTTCACTAGAGCATATAAGAAATATCCAAACTAGAGAAATTGGCATAAACCTTGTTGATAGCATTGAGAAATTTGAGACCCTACTTTATGACCAATCAGATAAGAATGTTGATAGATCAACCTCTTACTACATCACCCTAAGATTTCCGGAGGATTATTGAACTGGAATATTAAGATGAGTCAATACGAATTACATGTCATCCTAGGAAGGTAAAAAGAGATTCAAGGATAAGCATTGCCAGATTTCATTATCGAATTTTCCATCTGGGATGATGAGACGGAAGAGGAGTTGGTCGAGCTTTCTTAATGGAAATTATATGAAGATGGAGCATTCAATGGGAATGATTTCAAAGTTAGAGTTGCAATGATAACTTTGAAAGGTTGGAGGATATGTTATGCATTTAATTTAATGTTCTGTGCCATGAATAATGAAGTAAAGTATGAAATATTGACATTATGACTCGGGATAACAAAGGAATTGGAGGTAAGGACACTGCACATCTAATGTGACAACCAACCGGTGGTTTTCCATCTAAAGCAGAGGTTTCAAAATCTCCTAGCATAGGCGAGATGGATATCGATTACATCATGGATATGAGGAGAAAGAGTCATGTATAATGCCATTGAAATATTATTTGCTAAAGGGAATTTTTTTAAAAACTAGAATGAAAAAAGGAAATTCTTGCATAAGGTACCACGTTACATTATAAAGTTCAATCTTATTTTAGAGAGGATTCTCTACCTCCTATTAAGATGCGTTGACATGGGTGAAGCTAAAAGATCCTAGCGGATGTTCAAGAAGGAAGATGGTGACCACATCGTGGGATAAAAGCTAACAAAGATGATTCTTCACCATAGACATTCCTGGCTAACTTTCAACTAAGATGCGATTGAATAATCAAAGAAATGCGAGAAGTGCAAGTGATTTGTGAAGATTCTAAGAGCCTCATCCAATGAGCTTACGTAGATGGTTAGCCATTGGTCATTTGCGATCTGGTGAATTGGTATCATAGGCCACTACCAATGTCACATAGAGAACTAAGATATGCAATCATTCTAGTGGAATACTTTATAAAATGGGTCAAGACAGAGCCCCTCACAATGATAATTTCGATGAAAGTGGTAAATTTCATAATGAACAAAAGTTTCTGCAAGTTCGAAGTGCATAAAATATGACTAGAATAATAGAAATCAATCGAAAATGCAGAATTATAAGATTTCAATGCTCGATATTAGATTATAAAGAACTTTTCAGTGGCAGCACACCTGTAAGTGTGTGGATAGAGGGATGCACTGAATAAGATCATCAAATCCATCATAAATAAGCGACTGAAGTGATGTAAGGCCAACCGAGTGGATGAGTTACCATTGGCATTGTAGGCTTATATCAGACAACCCAAAAGTCTGCAACCAAACATACTCCATTCACATTGGTCCAAGAAACTAAAAAACGATCAAATTGAAGAAGTCCCTTCTCATGGACAGGTGCATTTTGACCCAAAGGTGAATGATGAGTTATTTCCATTATCTTCTGTTGGAAAAGCGAAAAGAGGCTAATCTAAGGGTAGTTGCTCATTTACAATATGTAACAAAGCAGTTCGACCCCAAGGTCCAAAATTTTACTTTTGAGATAGATGACCTTGTTTTGAAGCTAATCTTTTCGAATAAGGGGGCATTTGGTCTGAATTTGAAAGTACCCAATGTGATAGGATAAAGAGATGGCACTTATCTCAATTCTGTAGGCATGAAATGGAGGGCATTTACACTACTATATCACTTGATTTCTTGAGTGTCAAGGATTTGATTTTTTTAGGGTAAATGTAATAAAGTAAGATATATTAATAAGAATAAATTTATCTTTTTAAATCAATGGAACGCTATTCTTAAAGTCAGGATTAGTAGAATGAGCAGACGTTTTTGGTTTCAAAAACAGAATGTTGAAACTTTCCAAGATAAGTACCAATAGACTCCTTTGAACCATAATCGATTCTAGTATAATTAGACTAGGGGTACATTGAATAATTTTCCCCTAAGCATGAAATATTCGACCAACATCCAATGATAGGTGAGGTCAGAGATATATGCTCAAAGATAGGATTCACGGATATCGATATATGGAAATGGGTATCGGTGTATAATTAAAGTTTCGTAGGTACAAATACAATGTTATATTGGTGCTAGTGTGAACATGAAAGGAAATACATATAATTTTGATCGTAGTTTTGCAACACGGGCTTTCTATAGTCGAACAGGGCATGGTTAACTAATAATAAATAAAACTAAGTAATGGAAATAACACTATGTAATTCTGGAAGTTTGCTTACATGTATGGAGTTATAGTAAATAAATACATTACTAGATAGGTACAATATGCAAGTAATTTCATTACAAAGAATTATATATTTATACATGTTCAAACAATATATGAGTACATAATATAAGAGATGCAATAAAAGTAAATGAGATAGATTTGAATAAAAATCCTATTTATATACTTCATCTTTTATTTGGAAGTTGCAAGGGCGGGATTCACACCAACCAGGACCTGCACAAATAAAAAGGAAAAAAACTAAAAGGGAAAAAGTCTTCAAAGGAGGTGATTGGATTGTTCACTTTTTACCTCTCTTATGGCCTTTTCCTATCCACAAAGGAGGCTGGTTCTTGCACTTTTCTGTTTCAGGGTTCTTTAATGGCAGTGGAGATTCCTCTTCTTTGGATGTCCTTGAGATGTCTACACTGAATATAGCATGTGCTCGCTAGGATATTTAGCTAGCTCTGGAAGTAGGAATAAAAGATGACCTAGCCTAAAAGAAGGCACTGGCATAGATATAGATAAAGGCAATGATGAAATGATCAAACAGGTTCAATCTTGACTTTGAAAGTCTTGGTTTGGAATTTCGCAAGCTCAATCGACATGCCTTCATAAGTAATGCTTAAACCTTCATCAAAGAAAGCAGGCTCATCTGTATCCATCAAAGCATCAGTTTGTTAGGCATTCGGACTGAATATAGCTAAAGATGTAAAGATATGAAAGGATGATGAAAATAAGCACAATTGCAGTGGAAGCAGCCTCGAGACCCATGCAAGGATAACTCCAAGGATCAGAGAAAATGGACATTGGCTTGTGAAAAGTAAAATCAAGTGGTATAGGTTAGAAACATCTTCGAAAGACATTTGGGGTTTTTCAAATACCGGTGAATTCTCTTCGAAAGACAATTGGGGTTTTTCAAATACTGATGAATTCGAAGATATACCTCCTCAAGCAAGTGTAAGTTCAAAAGAATCGAGCAGAATTTGCCCCTTATAAGGAGATAGAGTGTGTTGGAAGCAATTGGGAACAATGTGGGGAGCCACATTTAGTGAATATCTAAGTTGTAACCCTGTGTGTAAGCCGGATGTTTGTATGAGTCTAGAATGATATAGCTAATATGAATGATTAAATTATATATTCTAAATTAAGTATAACTGACTTGAAAAGTGTCAAAAAGAAGAACAAATAAAAATGATAACATCAGTAATATTATATCGGTATGGACCTGCCATCCAACGTCTAGTCTCGAATTCCTCATCGAAATTTCCACAAATCAAAAACCCTCTCTTAGCCCGAAGGAGCAGGCTACAATCAAGTATCTTGAATTGATAATCTTGTGCTCTTTACAACAATGATATTGACTGCTGGTACAAATACTACTATGATCTCTCCTTGAGTATGATTAGTGTATGCATGTGAATTTATCAAAAATGTTCATCACCAAAATGCTATTATATAGATTTGGTGATATAAAGTGGGAATATGAGATTGTTATTTACGATAGAGTTAAAAAGCATGATGGAGATTAGAAAGTCAAAACTTTAAAAACTAATCTTAATTATTGAGTGTATTTATAGATGAGCAAAGGTGTTGTTTAATGGTTGTTACTAATCAAATTAATCCCCTTCATAAGTAGTTGCATTCATTAGAAAACGAGACACGACTAAAAGAGAAGAAGAGAAATGTCTATTCAAAGCTTTTGACAGTTAAAGTATTCAGTATCTAATAAATATAGGCAGACATCTGCTCATTTGACATAATATAGAGTAAAATTAGCAGTTTAAGACTATTCAAAATTCAGTGTTATTTGGAAGTCTGCGATGTGCACTCAGACGTCTGTCTAAGCAAATCATACATCTATGGTAATAGTTTTTGAAAATTCGAGAGTTTGCTTAGACGTCTGTTTCATAAATCCAAACGAATAGTTGTTGTTCTTTCAATATTGAGTTAAAACATGTGCTGCTAAATGTTTGGTTAGTGTTCCCAGATGCTTAGTTGTCTGAATTTTTGAATTTTTTTATTTTACTTTGTGTTTGGAAATGATATAGATTAAGAGTATGTTTGTGTGTTCATCTAACTCAAGGAGATTGTACAAAGTAATCTAAGACAATAAATATTGAAAGTCTATATGATGGATCGTGTAGTGTATATGCAAGTATATGTAACTAACTATATGATGTAACTAATATAAAATTAATCTAGTAAGATATTGACTAAGCACACTAGGAATTTATACTGGTTTGGACCTCTCGTCCTACGTCCAGTCCCAAAGCACCCCTTCGAAATTCGACAATCAAACACCCTCACTTCGTCCGGAGGAATAGGCTTGGCTACAATAGCATGTTCTTGTCAAGATGTATTCTACAACACAGATATTAAATATTAAATACAAATGCTTCCAATATATATATATATATATATATATACACACACACACACACATACATACATATATATATATATATCTAGAGAATATTGATTGAGGAGTTCTTGAATATATGGAAGAGTGAAATACAATTATATGATTGCTAAAGATCAAGAATATATCAGAGTATAAGAAGAAAGAGCGCAAGTAAGTAAGGTGAGTTGTTCTCTTTGATTCTTGAAGTTATTTATAGCGGTAGAGAGATTCCTTGAGTAGTTGCATCCATTAACAAGTGTTCTATAGTCGCTTCTGATGGTGATGAAGAGTTGCAGTGAAGAGAAGCGAAGATGTCTTTTCAAGTGCGGCAGTCGTTATTGGAATTTCAAAATCTGAGTTCAGTTCCAAACGTCTGTATATGTTTCAGACGTCTGGCTCTATATATTTTTTGTATACAGTAGCCTTTCAGACGTCTAAGTACAATAACCAGACGTCTGATCTTGTCTGTTTTGAATTCCAGAGGATTTCTTCAGACGTCTGGCTAGTGTCTTCAGACGTCTGAACTTGTGCATGTTGCTTATATGCACCTGTGTCATTGCTCCATCGATCCTATCGACTTGTCTTCTCTTATAATGTTCTTTGAGCCTTGTTCTTGTCTCTTTAGTGATGTTACTTTAGCAATTACCTATGAATATATATATATATATATGCACATTAAATTTCCATTGTATAGTTGTTGTAATCGAAACCGTAGATTTGATTTCCTAACAATCTTCCCATTTTTTATGATGACAACTATACAATGTACTTATATATATAATTTATAAATCTCCCCTTGAATATGTGCTTATTCCTAATGTTTTATAAATATACTTATATTTCTCCCCCTTTGACATTACCAAAAAGAATTATAAATTATTAGCCAATCATCAAAGATAACACACAAAAGAAAATTTCATTAATAATTCGAAATTTATTAGATTCATAGATTTTGTCAATTATACAAGAATTGAAATTCGAAAATCTTAAAATCTATGATTATTTCGGAGAAGCTTTTTCTTGATCATCTCCTGTTTCTTCTTTTAGGGAAGAGCTAGGCTTTCTAGGCGATGTCAAAGCTTGTTTTAGAGTTTCATCCTCAGAAAGTTTAGAATGTTTCATGGGAGGAGAAGGTACTGGGGTTGTCCAATCTTTATAAGGAGGTGTCAGACCACAAACCTGTTGAAGTACTTCTTTGAGAACCGATAAGACAGTTGAAAGTGATTCTTCAGCTGTTGCTAGGCGTGTGGCAGAAGAAGATTCAAAGCTATCAATTCGCTTAGCTAAAACTTTTTGGTTTTGAGACAATATATGCCGATATTTGAGGATGAGATCTCGAATGCTTTCATTTGGATTTGTTTCTTTTCGAGTCTCCACAATCTCATCCTGGCTTGGATAGTCAAATGGTGCAGGAGGAGGAGGAGTTGTCTCACGATGTTATTCTTCCTCTTATGGTGATTCAATTTGTGGTTGAGGTGGAGGTTCAACTTTTCTGGTTTAATGATTGCACGTCCAATCTTCAAAAGACATAAATTCGGGGGGAATCTTCGGTAAGTGCGTTAGTGAAAAAAAACTTGGTGGAAGCATATTTTATGGACAATTCTTCAAAAGTTGATAGGTAGGAAGAGATTTTGTGTGCTCGTAGAAGTCGCATGATGTATGTTGGGTAGATAATTGATGGCCGTGATCGAGTCCAAAAATGTTTGAGCTCGTCAAAGATAAATTTGGCCCAATTCACCCTTGTTCCGCTAAATAGAGCATATAAAGCTTTGTGCTCTAACTCGGTTATTTGCTCATGACTTCCCATTCGTGGAATGATGGTATTGATTATCATTCGAGTAAGAAGTCATGCTTTTGGACGTAGATATTTGGAAGCAAATTTTGGCATTTCATCCTTCCTAATTTGATGTGTTATAGTAATCCTTGGTTTGAAGCGCATATCGAGAATATTGTATAAATCTTCGCCCGTGTCAGAACATCCTAGAGCTCTACCTATTATGCCTGGAGTGAGTCTAATCATGGTGCCATACACACTGGACCATAGCCAATTATCTTCATCTACATTGCTCCATACTGAGGTGTTATCCAAATTTGCATAAAAAAGAAATACTGCCAATTGATCGATTTGGATGTCATTGGGAGTGCATGATATCAATGTTTCTAGTCCGGCATTCTCAGACATTTCATCCAAATCATACATTGGAAATTTAAGTAGGTTATAAAATGGACCTGTGTGAAGCTTCTTCTTATGCATAACCTCATATCTCTTGATTAAGTGTGGTGCCCGATTCATTAATCTTTCGATTTGATCATCTGATCAAACTTGATGATTTGAGGATGATGTTGGTTGTTCTTGTTTTATTTTGGATATCTTAGGGTTTTTAGTTCTGGAAGGCATTGTAATCGAGTGACTGGAAAAAGATGGTTTTTTGAAAAAAATCGTCGATCGTCTATAATCGGTTGAAAATAAAAGTGAGATGAGAAAAAATTAGACGTTATTTGGGTGTTTTTAAAGTGTCGATTGAATATCAAACGTTTAGATGTGATTTCAGAAGTCTGGTTTACCCTATTTCCAACATAGTAGATAATTTAAGATGTCTGATTTAATTGTTGGACGTCTGGTTTGGTGGAGTTTTAAAAATTTGATTGGCAGAGGGATTTTTCAGATGTTTGGGTAAAATATCAGACGTTTGAAATAGGTCAAGTTTTTAAAGATTGGTGGCAGAGACATAACTTAGATGTCTGGATCGAAGTTCAGATGTCTGAAATAGTCTGATTTCAATTTCTAGGAGGCTGAGCAAATTTTCAGATGTTTTGGGGGGGGGGGTATAACAGGCGTCTGACGTCTGAGGTATGCACAATACTAAATAACTCGAGGTATATTAGAGTGTCAGACGTCTGAGGTCCATAACCAGATGTCTGACATAGGCAATTTTTCTAATAATAGCCTAAAATTTAATGATTTTGCTTATTTCTCGATTTTCTATTTCTATAGAACGAAATGTAGTATTATTTATGTGAATCCAAATAACAAATAAACATAGATACACATATAATAAAAAATATAATCTATTTAGATGGCGATGGAGTTTTACGATCTTCTAACTTGTTATCCCTCCATGGTTTAAGTGGAGACCATATATTTCTACATTCGTGGGTTCTCGAGGATCCATAGAATCATCTTGGTGAAGGATCCGAAGGTGTACGATACGAGGAAGAGGGATCCAAGGAACAACAAGGCATCCGAAGTGGTTCATGGACATCTTTCTCCCGTGAAGTACAAAACTTCATCGCTACTTGTTTCAAAAAGCTCAGTCGACGTGCCGTGACTTTTTGTTCAAAATATAGTTCTCGTTGAAGATCTATTTGTTGTTTTTGATAGGGATGTATTTCATAAATTTTCTCCTTTGTGTTTGGAGAAACAAATAAAGATCTTTTAGACTTCTTGCTATCGGGAGTGAATCCCGTGTGATACGAGGACTACCTATACGCCAGTTTCTTATTTGGTGTGGGTGTAGGAAGCCGTTGTAGTGTATTCACCAAGCTATCCGTTGTAGGTGTCGAGATGGATATATTAGAATTTTCAGAAGACTATATTTTGTTTCTTGAAAAATAAATTGTATATATTTTTTCTTATTGTATAACTTTTTATATATAAGTTTTAAAAATTATTTATAGAAAATTTGTAAAAAGTGACTATCTAAAAAATCAAAGGTGCAGAATTTATTAGTTCAATTTGTGGGTAGATAGCTAATGGCTAATCATAGATTAAATGAAGGAGTGATTATTAAGCGAGCAGATCATGAAGAGATCAAATCCCTAAATCTGGTCGGAGTTTAACAAAAGTTTGTTCATTTAGTGGTTTTGTAAAGATGTCTTCTATTTGATTCTCGATATTTACGTACTCTAATGAAATAGTTCCTTTTTCAACATTATCTCATAAAAAATGATGTCGTTTATCTATATGCTTAGTTCACGAGTGATTGACGGGGTTTTTTGATAAATTTATTGCACTCGTGTTATAACAATATATTGGAGATTTATTGATAATTTTTTCGAAATCCGTAAGTGTTTGTTGCATGTATATCACTTATGCATATGCTAGATTTGCTGAGATACATTCGGCTTCGCAAGTAGATAAGGAAACACAATTTTGCTTTTTGCTAAACCAAGAAACTAATGATTGTTGATAAAGTGACATGTTCCACTAGTACTCTTACGATATGTTCTACATCCATCGAAATCCGCATCGCTATATGAAACTAGTTCAAACAATGATCCTTTGGGGTAAAATAAACCGTAATCTCTAGTACTAGATAGATACCGTAATATACGTTTAACGGCTCTTAGATGAGATTCTTTTGGTATTGCTTGAAATCTAACACAGAGACATACACTCATCATAGTATCGGGTCGACTAGCCATCAAATAGAGTAAAGAACCAATCATGCTACGATATAATTTTTCATCAAAATCTTTTCCGTTATCATCTTTTTCTAAGTGAACAATAGTACTCATTGGTGTTGGTTTGCTCGAAGTTTTATCCATTTCAAAACGACGTAATAGATCGTTACAATATTTTTCTTGATGAATAAAAGTACCATTTTCAAGTTGTTTTATTTGTAAACCCAAGAAGAAATTTAATTCTCCCACATGTGACATTTCAAATTCATTTTTCATAATATTTGAAAATTGATCGCGTAGATTTTCGTTAGTTGAACCAAATATAATATCGTCAACATAAATTTGTACTACTAAAACATCATTATTTTCTCGTTTAATAAATAAGGTTGTATCAATTTTGCCTATTTGAAAACCACACGTAATTAAGTGATTTCTTAGACGTTTGTACCATGCACGAGGAGCTTGTTTTAATCCATATAATGCTTTTTGTAACTTAAAAACATGGTCGGGATATATTTCGTGAACAAATAATGAGAGTTGTTCTACATATACATTTTCTTTAATAAAACCATTTAAAAAAACACTTTTGATATCCATTTGAAATAGTTTAAAATTTTGATGAGTTGCAAAGGCAAGTAATATAGGAATGGGCTTCAATCTTGCTACTGGAGCAAAGGTTTCATCGTAGTTGATACCTTCTTCTTCATTATAGCCTAGAGAAACTAAATGTTCTTTATTTCTAACAGTATTTCCATTTTCATCTGCTTTGTTTTTAAATGCCCATTTTGTTCCTATAACCGATTGATCTTCGGGTCTTGGTACAAATTTCAAACATTATTACGTTAAAATTGATTTAATTCTTCTTGCATAGCTATTATCCAAAAAATTAACATTTGAAGCATCTTTATAATTTTTTGGTTCAAAATTTGACACGAATGTTATATGGCTTATTTGATTAAGTTGATTTCTAGTTACTCTAGAATTGAGATCTCTAATGATATTATCTTTTGGATGATCCTTAAGAATTCTAGGGGATGATATCAAAATGTTATTTTTCATATTCGTCTCGTTATTAATAGAATTTGTTGAATTTGTTATTGGAATAATTTCTTCATCGTCATTAGTGTGATGGTTAAGAAAATTTTCGTTTATTAAAAATTCTATATGCTTTACTACGATCTGAATATCCAACAAAGATTCCTTCATCGGCCTTCGGATCAAATTTTCCTAAATTATCTTTTGTATTTAATATGATCCAAAAGTTTTAAATATGATACCTATCTTTTTCGAAATTAATTTGAAAACCTTTGTCGCATTATTGACTAATATTAGTAGATTGTATTTTAGATTTTCTACTAATAAAACATTTGTAATAATAGGAGATTTAGAAATACCAGAGTTGATGACTTCTCCAATGCCCATAAAATATCCTTTTGAATTATCTCCAAAGGTTACCATTCCACCATCGATGTATGTTATATTTGATAACTTTTTTAAATTTCTGGTCATATGCTTGGAGCATCCGCTATCTAGTATCTATTTCTCCTTATTTTTTATTTTGGGTACCTGCAAAATAAAAGATGTTTTAATTGGTACGCATATACTTTGTTAGGGTCCTAAATGTTAGAAGAAGGTAGCCATACCTAAGATGGTTTGGTACCTTTATAAATATAATTTTTTTTATAGACTACATTCTCTAAGAAATTATTAATATGTTTTTATCTAATCAAATTATTATTTGTCTTAGGAATCCAAATTTTTATATTTTGGTATTCATATTGGACTTAGGTAAATTTTAGTCTTTTTATAACTATGATTTTTAACATCATTTCCTTTTTGTTTAGGAGTATTTTTAAATCCTATTCCATTTCTATTTCTATGGCTTTGAGGTTTTGATAAGATTTTCCAAACCTTCTTTTCCTTTATTAAATTTTGAAATATTATTTTTTAATTTTTTCTAATTTTTCTTTTAATTCTAAATTTTCAATTTTCAATATTTCAATCTTGCTCTTCAAGTTGACATTTTCTTTTAACAAATTATCCTTTTCTATTTTAGTTTTATCAAAATCAATAGCAATAGCCTCACTTTCTACCAAATTATTTTTAATTTTTTCTTGAGATAATTCTAGTTCTTCTTCTAAGATAATTTTTTCATCTTTTAACATTCGTACTTCAAGTACTAATCTATTTATTTTGGCTATATGTTCTTTGTTCAATTTTCTAATTTGTCTGAATTTATCATCTAATCCCATGCTAAATTCTAATAATTCGTCATAGCTAAATTCGGGACATACCTCATCAATTTGCGCCATAAAACACACATTAGCTTGTTCTCCGTCACTATCGCTATCACTTTTAGATGATGAAGAATCCGAGTCATCCCATGTTACTTTGAAAACCTACTTCTTTTTTATCTTTTCAAATTTGTTCTTCTTTTTATCATTATCGAGCTTGGGTTAGTCTTTCTTCATATGTCCAAATTGGTTACATTTATAGCATTTGATTGATGTTTGATTCGTTGAGCTTGATTTTTCCCCTTTCTAAAATTTAGTCATTTTCTTAGACTTTTTGAATTTGTTATAATTTTTAGCAATAAATACAATTTCCTCTTTGTCTAATTCGGAGTCTTCATTTGTTGCTGGGAATACTATGTTCTTCTTTTTCAAATTTAGTTCTTTTCGTGCCTGCAAATTAGAATCATAGGACAATAAATTTCCTATTAATTCTTCAACTAACAGTTCTGAGAGATCATTAGGTTCTTCGATAGCTAATACTTTTCTTTCCCACTCTGGAGTTAAGAAATTGAGTATTCTAGATACTAAATCAAAATTTATGAATTTGACTCCAAGTGGCATTAAATCATGTTGAATGGTTTGAAATCCAGAGTACATATCTACTATAGATTCATTTTGTTTCATTTTGAATGATGAAAATTGATTTTGTAAAATTGAAATCTTGGTTTGTTTAACTTTGTTTGTGCCTTCATGTATGACTTGTAAAGTATGCCAAATACCAAATGCAGTGTTACATAACATGACATGTGAGAATTCATTTTTATCTAATGAGAAAAATAAAACATTCATAGCTTTGGTATTATTAGAAGCTGCTGTTTTTTGTGCATCGGTCCATATGTTCATAGCAGTAGTGGGTGCTTCATATTTATTTGAGTGGCTGACCAAATTTCAGACCATTAGCTTTCATAAAAATTCTCATACATGTTGACCAATACACATAGTTAGAGCCATTAAAAAGTGGGTGTCGTGTTGTGGATTGTCCTTCTCGAAAAATACTTACTATATTAAAATGATTCAAAAACGTGTTACTGTACTTTGATTAAACCTTGCTCTGATACCAATTTAAAGTCTATATGATGGATCGTGTAGCGTATATGCAAGTATATGTGACTAGCTATATGATGTAACTAATATAAAATTAATCTAGTAAGATATAGACTATGCACACCAAGATTTTATACTGGTTCGGACCTCACGTCCTACGTCTAGTCTCGAAGCACCCCTACGGAATTCGACTATCAGACACCCTCACCTTGTCCGGAGGAATAGGCTTGGTTACAATAGCTTGTTCTTATGAAGTATGTCTTCTATAACACAGATATTGACTATTACGTACAAATGCTTCCAATATATATATCTAGACAATATTGATTGAGGAGATCTTGAATATATGAAAGAGTGAAATACAAATATATGATTTCTAGAGTTCAAGAATATATCAGAGTATAAGAGTAAAGAGCGCAAGTAAGTAAGGTGAGTTCTTCTCTTTGATTCTTGATGTTATTTATAGTGGTAGAGAGATTCCTTGAGTAGTTGCATCAGTTAACAAGTGTTCTATGGTCCCTTCTGATGGTGATTAAGAGTTGCAGCAAAGGGAAGCGAAGATGTCTTTTCGAGTGCGGTAGCTGTTATTTGAATTTCAAAATCCGAGTTCAGTTCCAAATGTCCGATATATGTTTCAAACGTCTGGCTAGTGTCTTCAGATGTTTGAAACTTGTGCATGTTGCTTATATGCACCTGTGCCAATGCTCCATTGATCCTATCGACATGTCGTCCCTTGTAATGTTCTTGAGCCATGTTCTTGTCTCTTCGGCGATGTTACTTTAGCAATAACGTGTTCATAGATATATATATATATATGCACATTCCATTTCCATTGTATAGTTTTTGTCATCGAAACCGTAGATTTGATTTCCTAACATATATAAGTATGTGACCTTACATAACATATTCATGTAGCTCTTCATGTTTATATTTCATATTTTCTTCCATTGATCTTCTGATTGCCCAGAGCTCTTTGGTCCATCATATACCTACAAAGTTGTTGTAATATTGTACAATATGATTGTATAGTTGTTGCCATTTAAACCCAATAAGAGAGATTCTAACATTCTCCCCATTTCGATGATGACGGCCAAACAATCTTTTCAATTAAATTGAATAATAAACAACACTCCTCCTTAATATGATATCCTTCCCTATCAATGTGCATATATTTCTCCTTCTTTGTCATTATCAAAAAGGAATATGGATAACATTTGAAAAATATGATATGGAAGGAACTATGCACATATGCAAATAACACAATGATAACAACATTCCAACATAAATGACTAGTCATGAAATAACAAAGTGATAAAAAATAATCCAACACACATAAAGTCATGTAAACGGTTACAACAAAAATAACAAGCCAAATTGTTCAACATATGAGAAATATCGAAGAGAAAGAGCATAAGTCCTTAAAAGAAGATCCAAAAGTTATTCTTTTTGACTATGAGAAAGCCAACCATAAATCTCATAATAAGTAGAAGGATCGATTTTATAATCTCCTAGCCATTGATGTTTCATGTTAATGAGCTCTTTGTTTTCATTAGTTGGTGTATCTTGGAATGGAGAGTAGTATAACTATTGAGTAGGTGGTTGCGGTGGTGGATCGGACCAAGATAACTCCTCGTTTCTGTTTCATTCTCCTTATAGTTCTTGAATGATATTCTTACCACTTTCACAATGAAAAGATTTTGCAATATGCTCTGTTGGTTGAGCATGAGAGAGAGGTGATGTGGACTAAGAGGAGGAGAGGATGAAGAGGTATAGCTAGAACAACCTCTTACTTTTCGCATAATTTAAGACAAGGATGTTGTTATCTTATCCAAAGTTCGCTCCATTTTTCCCGTTCGTCGAGAAAGATCATTCTAAGCTTTTTATCCTTCTCGTTAAGATCTTTTGATTTCCAATGAGGACTTGTTGGTTATTAAGAGTCAAATATGCCATTGATTCATTTGGGTTTGTCGCAAGTAAAACATCATGAATGTCGGAATTAGAAAGGTAACCGGATTGTTGTTCCATAATAGGGGATGGAGTAGAACTCACGTAGGAGGTGGAGGACGAACTATCAATTGAGATGAACCTTGATCGCATTGCGCTGTCCATTCTTCAAAACTCATATGACTAGGCTTGGTTTCAGAAAGATGCATCAAACTAAGAAAATGTTTACCATTATATTTTACCAAAATTTGTTTAAAATTTAAAGCAGTGATATTGACTTCAAAAAATTCTAAAAGCCTCATTATATAAAGGGCATAAACAATAGTCGGACGCTAACGTACCCAAAAGTTCATTATTTTATCGTGAAAAAATTTCTCGCAATTAACTTTTATTCCCAAAAATTGCATATAGAGCTTTAGGATCATTATCATATTTTTGCTTGTGACTTCCTAGATGAGGAAAAACACTGTTTATTAACATCCTATTTGGTAGCTTAACCCGAGGTCGGAAGAAACTTGGCTTCCATTCTGGCATATTGTCTTCCTAGAATTCATGAGTAATGGAATTTCTAGGTAACCTCCTATAATTAGTTAATTGTTCTAACTCCACTCCTCCTTGCCCACAACTAAGAGCTATAGCTAAATGATTTACATTGATTCTGTCACTTTGCCATACACAACTTGTCTATAACCAACCTTCCTCATCATGAGGTTTCCATAAATTTTCATTACACAAATTCACATAGAAAATATAAATGGATAAAGGTTAAATTAATGCTTGATTTTGTTCATATTCAATCAAAGGAGTAATTTCCATTGCATTAGTAAGTTCTTGAAGGTGATACTCCTTAAAAGTACTCAGACGGTAAAATGGACCTTCATGAATCCTTTTGTTATTAAGATCTTCAAACCATTATTTAGCAATTTGACTGGAACAAAGCCAAGCAAGAATATTTTCTTTGGTTGCGTAAGAGATTGGATTAGAAGAAGAAGATTTACTTCTTTTACCCTTTTTTGCAATAAATTTCGGTGCCATTTTTGAAGGTTTTAGGATTTTTGATGCTTTAAGGTTTGAAGTAGATTTGGGTTTTCGGAGTAAAAGTGAAAAATGATTGAGTGGATCGAAGTTTTAAAAAGCTAAAAGGCAGTGGGTCAGACGTCTAAGGCGTGGGGTCAGACATCTGATTTAGGCAAAAAAATAGAACATAAAGGAAATAGAGTTAAAAATTGCCTTATTTAGACATTTAATTTTTGGAGACAGATGTCTGGATTCATTGACATTGATTTTAATTACGTTAGGTAGTAGGTGATTAGACGTCTGAAATGGGATGCCGAACGTCTAATTCTGAAGAAAACAGAAAAAAATACGGTAAAGCAATATTGTTGAATTATTTTTGGATATACACCCACGCATTAAATGCTTATATTTGAAAAGAATATACACACATATGTTATACGTGTGTGTGTGTATGAAGTAGCTTCATATATATATTATAAAGATAAATGATGAAGACTCATAATTCAACTTTATTTATTGATTTGACATCTGTTCGAATGGATCATTTTTCCCATGAGCTTTCGAGATGTGGTTCATATATTTTAATTGAAGTAGATGGTGATTTTGATGGACTAATAAGTTGCTTTGAAGAAATAGGTCGTTTTGAAGTAGTAAGTTGCTTTGAGGGGCTTCCAGTGGATCGATTACTATCTTTTGTTAGAGGTTTTCCACAGAAACCCAAGACAACTTTCTCTATAACACCTAAGCATTCACCCTGACGGCATTGTTCCTAATGCATCTACTTTTGCAATTTTATAGATTCTTCTTGGTAATGTGCAATATCATCAATCCGATCATCATATATTGTTACTATTTTTCCCTTAAATTTAAGTGATTTCCTAACTTTCATGCCCTTTGGAGAATATCCGGTCTTCTCGGATGGAGAGGAAGTTATCTTGATATAAGAGGAAGTGTAATCCAAGGTTGGTATTGTTTTGGTGGGTGGATTTTGAAGAGTCGAGCTAGAATTTGAATTGTAAATGAAAACAAATGAATTGAATAGTTCATCTATATACTAATCTTCGGAATAATTTGTTTAGCCAGGTAAATATTTTCACCGTACAATATAATATAATCTTACTAAAAATAAAAATGTTTGGATAATACTAAAAGAACATTTAGAAAATTATCAACAAATATTTTATATAATTTTTTATTAGATTTTTTTTCTTTTATATTTTTATAAAATTTATTGTTAACCCTCCTTTTGCTAAGGCAGTATACAAACGGATTTAACCCAACAGGCTTCACCATTATCAAGGCCGATGAGTACAGAACGACAATTGTGGGGCCTAGAAATCAGGTATAATTAATAGTATCAAGTCAAGATTGAATGGAGTTAATAGATATGCAAGGCAGAATATTCAAATTATGAAATATGGCTCAATGCATAAGAGGGATCGACATAGATTGGCTCCAACAAGTGGAATCAGCATACTTTAAAGTACTAGAGCATTCTAGTGGAAAATAATCAATATCTCAAGATCTACAAGTCGAACGCATATGAATTTTGTGAGCAAGATGTGGGGACCCTATGGGGCCTACCTCAGGGATCGTATATCATTTGGATGAAGAAAGAGGGATCGGTACCGATCCCTCTTAGGGGTCGGCTAAACCCAATTTCATAGTAAAGATCAATCAATATCACAACATCTACATGTCCAATTGACATGAAACATGAAGGAAAATCTAGTTAGAACATGTGGAACACCTTATAGGGATTGCATAGCATTTGGAGCAAGTTGGTTGGATCGGTACTTATCCGTCCATAGCGATCGGCTATAATAAGCCTTAACACCATATTGCAAAAAAGATCGGTAAATAACTCGAGTTCTAGTAAATAAATGGGCATGAAACTTAGAGGCTAAGCACAATATAACCTAGAGAAGCTCTCAAAGGGTCACATGGAATTTGGAAAAAGTTAAAGGAATCAGTACTATCCTCCACAGGGATCCGTAGAAGTTGGAATTTAAACAATACCACTACACAGAAAACCCAATAACTGACAAACCATAAGTCGGAATGGCACGAAATTTTAAGGGAAAGTAGCTAATATCATGAGGATTACACCAGAGGGTTCGCACACCATTTGGATACTAAAAAAAGGATTGGTACCGATCCCTATTGTGGACCCCAATAGATTAAGAACTTCTAGGTGGCCTCGTCTAGGTCTCTAGAACCTTCTGTCAAAGTTTTAGCCTGATCTGTGCATGTCTTCCCCTATAAAGATAGTACGCATGATGTAAGAAAAGGGATCTTCTTTGTATTTCTCTTTATCTTCAACCTAGGCGACACTCTGTCAATTGTATTCTTGGATTTTAGATTGTAACTACAAATAAACTATGGTATAATAAAAAGGATTATTTGGGAGTGGATGTAGGCCAGAGTTAGCCGAACTACTATAAATCTTGTCTCCTTTTACTTGATTTCTAATTTTTTTCTCTCATTTTTTTGTTCATTTATTTCACTTCTTATTTCAGTGATTGGATTAGATATCGGAGCTTCTACATAATTGGGTGTTGGTGGCAAATTTTGAAGCCAACGTTTCCATGCTTTCATTGTGATGGACTTGCACTCGAGGATTTGGAAGCTAGGATCTTAGATTTTGAAACTTGGATACTTAGATCTAGAAAGCAATGACTAGGCAATCAACAAGGAGAGCGCTACTAGAAAGGAGAAACAATAGAGGGAGTCAGTAGGCCTCTTAAAAGCATGAGCTAATCAAGCATCTATATCCATCAACAGGGATGAAATGGAAATGATGATGGACGCTATGCAGGAGAGATGATGAAAAGACAGGAGGAGATAATGCAGAATTTTCTCCAACAATTTGGACAAACTGGAGCAAGAATCAAGGAGATGAAGCAGCAGAAATCGTTGGAAATCAGAACCGGGAACATGGAGATGAAGCCAATAGACAAAGGAATGGATTAGAGCAGCCGTGGGTAGTCCCATGCCACCCTAGATGGATCAGAATCGACCCCTCTAGAGGAATCAGTATCGATCTCCAAAGGCTAGGGATATGCCCTGGGATCTGGTTAATCATAATTCTAGAGGACCTGCAATCAATCCCATAGAGCTTGGTGCGAATCATAATTTAGATGCTCATCCGGAGGAATATGTTTCGGAATTCCCTCTAAGACTCGAGGGGCCAGCTTGGACGTAATGATAGGAAAATACCACTGGAAGATAATGACATGTTTGTAGAGATGATAAGGCGAGCTATGCATGGAGGATTAGTAAACAGGGATCTCGAGGATGTAAATAGAAGTTCATTCGCTCCTAATATCAGGAATGCTAGGAATCCATCGAAATTCAAACTAAGCTTATGACGGAAAGTCGGACCCAATTATGCATATGATGAGGTGGCACATGGAAGTACCGGGGCTTCGAAAGAAGTCCTGGCATGATGCTTCCTCCTGTACCTTACGAATTTAGCTACACTATGGTTTAGACAGTTAGAGATCGGTTCTATTAGTACATGGACGGAATTGGTCGCATGATTTATGAAGCAGTTTTGGGTTCACACTACGAGACCCAAGAAAGTAATGAAACCAATATCATTAAAGTAGTGGGCAGGAGAATCACTCAACAATTTCTTAACTAGGTTTAATGCAGCAGTTGTTTCATTGGATTGACCAAATCCATCGATGGTTTTGATGGCCACGATTAAGGAGTTGCAGATAATTTAGATTTTAAGATATCACAAATACGCAATTCACCGATGGATCTCGGGGAATTCTACTATAAAGCAGAGAAGTTTCTACGGTAAGAAGATGCGAAAGTTGATAAAAAACAATGAAGGTTAATACGGTGTGGGGTGGAGAACTGCCCGATTAAAGATCAGGAAAAGATAAGGGTAAGTGGAATATGGATAATAGCTTGCATGGATCGAAGCGATAAAGGGGGGAATCGAAATTCTCTTCTTACTCAAAGTTGAATGAAACCGTAGAACGGATATATCTGGATACTCGAGGGAACCTTCCATACCGTAGGCCAACAATGAGGGAACCCTCTGAATGTGTACGAACATCAGGAAAGCACTGCCTATTCCATAAGATGGATGGGCACAATGTGAAAGACTACATGCATTTGAAGGATATCATTGAGGAACACGTGAGGAATGGATAGTTACAACAGTACACGAGGACTCATGCTATGACGGTGGAACAGGAGTAGCCACCGTCCACCTCGAATGAAAATGGCATTGGATCAAGGCACCATAATCAACTTGTCATCAATTGATCGATATGGCATGAAATAAGTAGCAAAACTCCATGGTAGGATGGCTAAGTCACTTACACATATACGAGATCGAAGACGGTCCCTAAGCATGCTCTAAGATGATGATAAACCATAATGTTAGGGTTTGTGAAATTTGTTTTTTTCCTTTCTTCTTATTTGCTTCAAACTCTCGGTTTTCTGGTTTTATTTGAACTCTGGTTTATTGGTTATACCAACTCTTATTTTGTGGACTTAGGAATGCTTAGATTTGGATCAATGTAATGGATAACACAGGTTGTCGGGTATGGATTATGCCTGGCAAGGCGTAGGTCGCTTTGCTTGAATGCAATGGATCAACCTACTTAGGTCATCGAGTATGGATTATGCTCGGCAAGGATCCAGAGAGATCAAGATCGTCAGATATTGACTATGTCGGGTAAGGTGCAGGTCATTTCGCTCCAATTCACGGATCGATCTACTCAGGTCGTCGAGTATGGATCGTGCTCGATAAGGATCCAGAGGGATCATGGTCGTCAGCTATGGATTATGCCTGGTAAGAGGTAGATCGCTTCGTTCAAACATGATGGATTAACCTACTTAGGTCATCGAGTATGGATTGTGTTCGACAAGGATCCGAAGAGATCAGGGTCATCGGGTATGGACTATGCCTGGTAAGGGGTAGGTTGCTTAGGTCAAACGAAATGGATCGACCTATTCAAGTTGTCAAGTATGGATTGTGCTCGGCAAGGAACCAATGAGATCGAGGATTTGGATTAGGATAATAACCCCAAGAGGTTATGGATTAGGATATCAACTTCGAACGGCTATGGATTTGGATATGGGCCCGAAACAATCTGGGCTTTGGCTAATAGTCCAGAGAGATTGCGGGTTCGGAATTGGATATCGACTCAAATTGGTCATTGATTTCACTAACGATACAGAGAGATCATGGATTTGAATTGGATAATATGTCAATCAATAGATAATCGATTTTAGATTGTGGACTTATGGCAATTCAAAACACACCTTCCTATCACAGGCATGTTTTGGGGGGCAAAGTGTTAACCCACCTTTTGCTAAGACAGTATATAGGCTGATTTAACCCAAAAGACTTCACGATTATCAAGGCTGATGAGTACAGAGCGACGATCGTAAGGCCCAGAAATCAGGTATAGATAATAGTATCAAGTTTGAATGAAATAGATAGATATAAAAGGCAGAATGTTCAAAGTATAATATGGCTCAACGCATAAGAGGGATATGCATTGATTGGCTTAAACAAGAAGGATCGACATACTTCAAAATACAAAGCATTCTTTTGGAAAATAATCAATATCTCAAGATATATAAGTCCGATGCATATGAAACTTTGTGAGCAAGATGTAGGGACCCTAGGGAGCCTACCCTAGGGATAACATATCATTTGGATGAAGAAAGAGGGACCGACATCTCTCCCTCTTAGGGGTCGACTGAACCCAACTTCATAGAAAAGATCGATCAACAACTCAACATCTACACATCCAATAGACATAAAACTTGGAGGACAAGCTAATTAGAACATGTGAACACCCATAAGGATCGTATAGCATTTGGATCAAGTTGTAGGGAAGGATATCTATCCCTCCATATTAATTGGCTACAATCTGCCTTAATACATATTGCAACAAAGATTGGTCAATAACTCAAGTTCTACTAATTCAATTTGCATGAAACTTGGAGGGTTAGCATAATATAACAAAGGGAAGATCCCAAAGGGTTCGCATGGCATTTGAAAGAAGTTGGAGGGATTGGTACCTATCCATCCATAGGGATCGATAGAAATCAAAATTTTAAGAACACCACTTCATGAAACACGCGATATCTCACAAACCAAAAGCCGATGGCACGAAATTTGGAGGTCAAGTAGGTAACATTACATGGGAACCCCCTGAGGGACTGCATCCTATTTGGACACCAAAATAGGATAGTTACCGATCCCTATTGTGGGCCTCAATGGGTGTCCTTGTCTTGGTCTCTTGAACCTTCGGTCAAAGTTTCAGCCTGAGCCTTGCAGGTCTTCCTCTATAAATACAACAGGCATAGCATTAAAAAATGAATCTTCTTTCTGCTTTCTTTATCTTCAACCTAGGGTACACTTTGTTAATTTTTTTCTTGGATTTTAGATTGCAATTATAAACAAACTTTGGTATAATAAAAGGGAGTATTTGGGATTGGATGTAGACCAGAGTTAGCCGAACCACTATAAATCTTGTCTCCTTTTACTTGCTTTCTGATTGTTTTCACTTTGTTCTTCATTTATTACTCTTCATATTACTTTAATTGGATTGGATGTTGGAGCTTTTGCATAATTGGGTGTTGGTGGCCAATTTTGACGCCAACTGTTACCATATATATCTAAGTTATCTATAGTCAAAGAGGTTTCATGGTTTTCTTGGGTACTAATTAATTGAAAAATATAATTACATTTTTGTAACACAACATATTTTTATAACGTTATTTAGAATATTTAATTGGACAAATTAAATAAAATAATGTTAAGATTAAAAGGTTGAGATTTGATTAACAAAGGGTGGCCATGCCATGTTAGTGTGTTAATTGAAATAAAATTACCTAAGTTAATATGTTGGGATATAAGAAAGCCAATATGGGAAATAGGTAAGGCTTATACCCTAAACCCTTAGGAATATAACTCACGTTCATTCTAATTTTACTCAAACTAAAATTTCCTAAGGCCAACCACCATTATTATTCTCAAGAAGAAGATTAAAGCTAGGATTCAAGGGAAGGGAAAGAATCAACTAAATCAACATCATATCTCATATCTATAATCTCAAAGCTAAGGTGAATAATTACTGCATCCCAACTTCTTTTAGTTTTTGATTTTAATATTAGATCCAAAACGATTTTACAACTATATGCCATGTTTTGATGATTAAAATTATATATATGTTGTCGATGGATTATATATGTTCATATTAGTTTTATGTTATGTTTGACAAGAAAACCTGATTTACTGACGTCCAAAGGCCTTGAAAATGAAATAAAAAAAGGTCAGAAATGATATTTTAAAGATGGATTTCGATTTTCGTAATTTTACGAATTAATATGGATTTAATATTAATTTTCTAGTGAAGGAAATTTTCTATTGGGTTATAAATTATTTATGGCTAAAATAATGATTATTCAGGTTTGAAATTTTTATATGTTAGAAAGCATATTGAAGTAGATTTTCTGGAATTTTTCTAGATTCTTCCTAAGTTATTTGATGAATATATAAAATTATTTAAGGTATGGGATTAAAAGTTTTATATATTTAATTCAAGAGAAGGGGCATTTCGTAAAATGAAATTATTATTTAATTTTGAAAATAGTGGTAGCAAATTTCTTAAAAGTAATTGTTAACTAATTAGAATTTGACTAAAAAGGCAGGTTAGTTGAAAAAATTTCCTTTTTAAGTTAAAAGAAAGAAATAACATTTTTTTTACATGTTTAAGCCTTTACGGTAGTAAACCTTCCGACCCAGACCTTCCGACAAGGTCGAGAGGTTTCAACAAGGTCAAACCATTGCATATGGTATCAAGCTACTTGATACGTAATGAATTAAACAGAGTTGGAGGGTTCTAAGTCGAAGGGTTGATGGCCAAAGAGGTTAGGGTATGTTTGTTTTATAAACCAAAAGCTTTCACCTGCTTTTCTTTCGAATAAGAGCTTTCGACTTGGTTGCTTTCGAATAGGTCAGATTTTTAAATTAAGGGTTTTAAACCTTTCGGCACAGCGGAAAGGTTACTGCCATTTTAACAATATTCTATTTTGAAACTTTTCTACATGGTCGAAGGGTTACTGCCGCTTTATAAATATTTTGTTTTGAACCTTTCGATAAAGATGAAATGTTTACTTGTTTTAAAAAATAGTCGCTTCTCTATTTTTTTGAAAGGAAGCTTTCAACTTAAGTGATTCACCCTTTTTTTATAAATTGAAGTAAACCCCTAAGCTTTCGAAAGAGCTATTTTAAAGGATATGTTTAATGCTTTCGAAGAAGAACTTTTGACAAAATCGAGAAGTTGCTTCCAATGGTTTTGAATGGTTTATTGAATGATTTCAAGAGGTTTTAGTTGAATGTTTTCAAAAGGTTTAGTTTAATGGTTTTGAAAGGTTTATTGAATGGTTTTAAAGGTTTTAGTTGAATGATTTACAATGGTTTAGTTTAGTGGTTTCGAAAGGTTTATTGAATGGTTTCAAAAGGTTTTTGTTGAACAGTTTCGAAAGGTTTACTGACGCAAGGTTTTAGTTGAATGATTTTGAATGGTTTAATTCAATAGATTCGAAAGGTTTAAATGGAAGATTTTCCAAGGTTTTTCTAAGGCAGTGTTTTAAAGTGGTTTTAAAGAAGGATGTCCAAAGTTTTATAGCTTTTGAACGGTTTGCTTTTCAAAGGGTTCTAAAGCTTTGGAGAATGGTTTCAAAAGGTTGGATGTATGATTTTGAAAGGTTTGAGGAATGATCTCAAAAGGTTTGATACTGGTTTTGAAAGATATGATGTCAAAGGTTTAGAAAGATGTTCATTCAAATGGTTAAATGTTTTCCTCAACTAAATTTTGGGTAAATAATATATATATGACATAGTGAATGATTTTGAGTAAAGTATAAAGATTATATACTTTACCTTTTTGAGTGATTTAAAGGTTTTAAATCATTTTGAAAATGTTTTCAAGAAAATTATGGGAGGGAACCTTAAGTGAAAATGACTCAGATATTAGAATACTAGATGGGATTAGTATGGGGTCGCGCCCTATACATTAGCTAATAGCCCCAATTAATTGTTGTCCAAAATACCAGTGTGTAGAGCTTTGTCACAGGTAGACTAAAATTATGATTACACACCGAAAGGAATATATGTTTATATACAGATAGATTATTAGTGTTCCTGTAAAAACATTAGGATCGGGAATACATAGGAGATGATTAAGCTAGGGATGGACCATCTAGAAGTGAAATATTTAATAGATAGTTAAGGACAGACCATCAAGATGGAAAATATTTAATAGATAGTTAAGGTAGATAATGCAAAAGAAGAAAATCTAACAAGTCTTAGGCTAATTTTGATTATATTGTTTGGTAGGCCCAAGTCAGCCAAAGGTTAAAAGTTATCCAACAAAACTTGTGTGTTTGAACAGATAGTTCATTATTACCTAATATTTATGTATGTTTACATAATGATTGCTTTACAGTTTTAACCATTATGGATGTGGGTGCACAGTATATGTTTTATGAAAGGTTTTGCAAAGGTATGTTAAAAAGGATGTTAGTGAGGGGAACCCGTTCCTCTTAGTGCATGATCTCACGTAACATAATTATTTCGGGGTGTATAATATTATTCACACCAGGATTTTTGTCTGGCTCGAAGTTTATGTTCTCCCTTAAACTCTCGATGCTCAAAACTAATTTGAGTAGGCTAAGGGGTTAAGGACTTTTTCATGTTTAGTAGGATGAAAAATAAAGCTACCGGAGGCATGCTAGAGGAAAATGGATATTCTTTAGGAGCTATAGTTTTATGTTTTTTGTATTTCCACTGTGTTTGTATTAGGTCTATTATGACTATATAACTCTGATCATCCAATAGGGTATCTTCTTATACCGCTCTTGGCGTATTTTGTATTAAGTATTTTATCTGTGCCTGGGAACGTATTGGGATTATGTATTAAGAATATGGAACATCTTTTTGCGATATCCTGGAATTTCAAACAATTTAAAATATGATAATCTCCTTTATTAATTATTTAAAGTTGATAAAATTGTTATTTTCAAACAATAATAATATGATGTTTTTAAATGTAATATAAATAGATTTCAAAATAGAATTATTAGTTTCAAATTAATTTGTGTTTGTTCAAATATATAATTTGAGTTAATTTTAAATTAGATTTTAAAATTGAATTTGAATTTGAATTTGAATTGGGATTTAAATTTGAAATTTAAAAGACATATATCCTAAATATATTTTGGATTTTAAAATATATTATATGTGATTTTATTAAGAATATAATTAGTTTTTATTTTAATTTCATTAAAAAGGGTTTATTTATATAAATTAAGAAAGGTATATATAAATTAGAAAATTTAGTACTAAAAGCTTTTTATTATAAGTTAAAAATAATTAAAAATGTTTGATGACAAGTGTTAAATGTGAGATCATGTTAATAACATGTGTAAGATAATTAGCAAATGAATTGACAAACGTTAATGAAATTGACAAATGTTAAGGAAATTAACAAGTGTCGTAAATTGTTTTTTTTTTTTAAATAAATCCTAATTAACACTATATAAACTTCTAACTCCTCTTTTCCATTTCTTTTCCTATCTTATCATTTCAAAGCAAAGAAAACTCAACCTGTAAAACTATTTTCAAACCAGAAAATCAAAACAAAGAAAGTTCAAAACCTTGTAAACATTATACAAATCAGAAGCCAAAACCTATAAGACATTTTCAAACAGAGCCTGTAACAAAGATCAACAAAGCAAGCAAACCAGAAATCAAAAGTCTTAAATCATTTCATCATCAAGTTTTAGTTCAAAAAGCATTTCATTTTCAAAAGATCTAAGAAATTCAAGTTTCAAACTTTTTAAAACTCTCTGTACATCTATACTGGTGAGGAAACTAAAACATAAAACACCTTTGGATTTGATGCATGTGATAGAGTTTGAAGTGAACTTGTGATGTATGTTTGAAAATATGTATGTATGTTTGTTTTAAATCTGAATACATGTATATATGAATGTTGAAGCATGTGTGCATGTGTGATTTATCTGTGTGTATCTATGTTCATCTTACAGAGTTTAAATTTGATAAAAATTTCAAATCTTTTTATCTATTCATTATTAAGCTTTAGATTTCAAACAAGATAGTTTAGTTTAAACATAATCTTGGTTTTCAAAACAGGTTCAAGTATTTTAAGTTTGAAAATCTTCTGGAATAAAGAAATACAGTAGCAAATTTTAAAAACATGTTAAAATCAAATGTTGCAATTTGCTGATTCAGTTATATAAATTAAATTGACTTAGGAAAATATGATTTTTAAAAAGGAAATCATGATTTTAATGTTGTATCGAGTGAGTAATCCTAGTTTAACCAGAAGGTGGTTTTTGAGGGTTTTTGGGCGATAAGTGGTCTTGGGTTGGTCGGGAACTTCACTGGAGATGGAGGAGAGCCTTGTGGTCCAGGCAAAAATATCAGATGGGTGAGTAGGGCACCATGGTGGCGGAGATGGGTTGAAATGGGTTTTAAACTCTAATTTGAGTCGAGTCTGGTAACTGGATCATTGCATCATCTCTTTATCATCAAGTTTGATCAGAGGATGGGGGATGAAAGCACCAGGCATCGGTGGAGCTGTGGTCAGAGGTTGGTAACCTTTGGTGGTCGGATTTGCTTGGACAAGGTGGATTCGTGGTTGAAGTTCATTGTTCATGTTTCATCTATCATCTCGATTTCGATTCTATGGTTGTGGAGACCTTTGGATGGTCGGGATGGGTCATCGTCGACTCGACGACGATAGTAAGGGTGATCAGAGCATCACCATTGCACTGTGCAGGTGCTCGGTGAAATTTTGTGTCAGTGTTTTTGGGTAGTGAGTGAGCTCGAAGGAGTACTAGGTTATTTGGGTAAGGTGACTCGAGTAAAAACTCGAGTAAATCATGAGTAAAAGCATGGTACATGATTTTAACTTAAATAAAAACTAAGTTTTTAAAAATAGAAAAGAAGAAGGGAAACTCAGGATTGATCTCTGGTGGGGTTCGGGTTCGACCCGAAGCAGATTTAAAAACAGTTTTAAAAGGTTTTTAAAGCAAAGTTTTGAAAATTTAAAAAAATTTAGTTTAAAATGTTCTTATATAAATTTCTTTATATATATAAATGTTTCTTTAGTATTTGATTTGAGAAGTTATGAAATTTGTTTAACTTGAATTTGTGTATTAATTTTTAACTTATTTTAAATCTTAAATTAAATGATTTAATTAAGGAAGGTAATTTTAAAGTTAAATGTTTTAAATTTGTAAATGATAATTAAGTCATTAATAAAGATAATGTTTTATCTTAAGGTTAACTAAGGTTTGAATGAGTTAAGATTAATTAAAATAATTTAAGTATAATTAGTTATTTTAATTAATTAATAATTAAGGATTAGAAGTTAATTAATTAGAGGTTAATTAATTTGTAATTAAGGATTATTAAGTAGATGATTTGAGATTAATAAATTAAGTAATTAAGATGTGATTATGGATTAATCAATTAAGTAATTAGAGATTAATTAATTGATAAATAAAAATTTGTTAATTAAATAATTAGAAACTAATTAATTGGTAATTAACGATTGATAAATTGGTAATTAATTATTAATTAATTTGTAATTAAGAAGTACTTTATTTGTAATTAAGTTTTATTATTAATAATTAAGGTTTATTAATTAATAGATAAAGGATAATTAATTTGTAATTAAAGATTAATTAAGGATTATTTAACTTTTAATCAAGAATTGATTAACTAGTAATTAAGGGTTAATTAACTGTTAATTAAGGGTTAATTAACCGTTGATTAAGGACTAAATGGGTAATTAAGGACTAATTAGTTTGTAATTTAGTTTTATTAATTAATAATTAAGGTTTATTAATTAATAACTAAAGGATAACTAATTAGTTAATTAAAGATTAACTAATTAGTTAATTAAAGATTAACTAATTGATTATAAAATTAATTAAGGAGTGATTAATTAATTAACGATTGTAATTAATTAATGATTGATTAAGCAGGATTAGGTGATTAATTATTAAGTAATTAATTTAATTTAAGTTAATTGAATTTATTATAATATGGATTAATATTTCCTGCTTGTGGATGATTGATTGTGTAGAATGTCATGGTTGATTGAAATCTATTGAATGATAATCTATGTTATCCTGTGATGTGATATTGGATATAGCTGTGATAAATGTGTGATATTCATCTGTGAATGAATGCTGTGTGAATTCAAAGTATTAAATTGAATTAAATTGTTTAAACCCTAAACAACTTGGCCTTAAAAGACGTCGTTTTGGATTTCGATGAGACCGGGATCGGATATCAAATTTGATTATCTGAAAACCAGAACGATCCAAGTTAAATGATAGGTCATGGAATCTGAAAGTGAAGATCGAGATGGAGATTTAGAGTGCAAGGGTTATTGTCGTTAACTCTGAGGGTGATTCTAAAATGAGTGTAATGAGATAATGCCTTCGGTTTCTTTCGAACCATGAACGAACTTGTATGGATGAATGCTATCAAACCATCGTCGGTGGAGGACGATGAGCATTCCAAGATGTGTTCTTTAAAGGTAATCGTAGCCTCAAGCCTCATCAACATGAATGGATAAAACAGGGGAGGTGCAGCAATGCTAAGTGGGTTATGCTCAAGTAGGATAAGTTTTCTCCTGTCTAGAGTCCCTTTATATATTCGGCTGTATGGGCGATTGCTAGCTACAACCACGGGGTTGTCTTATTCGGAACTGCCCATTAAGGGATGGTTCTGGCCTTGTGTTGCAGGGGATTTAGGGTGGATCCTTGGTACGGTGATCTAGGCCATATACTGTGACGGGCGGTACCCCGGTAGCACCACCATTGTATGGTATCCAATCTCCAATAAGTGATCTCGGACTTGATTGTATAACCCACTTTGTGGCTAGTATGTTGGTATTTAGTAATATAACAATTTCATCTATGTGAATATTTATTTGAAAACCCTAGACACCATTACTATATAACCAGATTTCCTATAAAATGTTTCGGATATCGTAAGCGAAAAACTTATGCGTATTTATTGGCGGAGAGTCTTATAAGATACCTTTTATTTCAAAGGTTTTCCAAGTTAAACAGCTTAGCCGTTTACTCACACCAGACCCATGTCTGACTTGGAGTTTATTTCTATTTTTCTTAAACTCTTGGATACTCAAATTTTTACGAGTAGTCAAGGGATCAGGTTTGTCTTGATGAATTTTGGAAGCTTGGAGCAGGAGTCCAGACGTAGCTATATCTATCTATTCCCACTGTGTTGAAGTCTTTGTCTATTGTATTTCGAAATGTAATGGATAGACAGATCTTTAAAACTATCTAACGTGATAGTGTCATGTAATCGGTGTAACTCTGATGTAATGACTATGTAATAATTATGTGATATAATATATTTTGTTCATTTCCGCTGTGAGATTTTAATATGTTTAGTTCTTTCTTCTATCTATTCTATTTCTACCTATTTCTTTCTTTTTGATGATGCGTCTTTCTGTAGAATGAAAGACGGGCTGTCACACTTTTTTAAATGTAATGAAGAAAGGTTGTTTTGAAATCTATGTTTTTTTCATGTTCAAGTGATTCTGATATTATAGTTGCCATTAACATAGTCATATTTAGTCGCCGGAAGCTAATGCTATAGATGCAACATCTTTAGCGCTTAGTTTTGGGCCTCTAGATAGGAGATGCACCAGCTTGGTATCAGAGCATGGTTTATGAAATACTTCAACTAAAAATGATTTTTCAAAATATAATCCATAGAAATTAGAGTTAAGATCGGAGTATAGGATAACATTATAGTAACGTACTCGTACTTGATATATATATATACATATACATATATATATATATATATTTAAGTATACGCTATCTCTCTAGACTCGTATCATAGTTAGACTATTCATCTATATCTCACGAGGTTTGGATATAGATATGGAAGGAAGAAGAGGCAGAGTAAATCTTGGAGAAGATAGCACCACCACTAATGGAAATGCCCGACCAAATACTAAAAGAGGTCCTGGTCAGACATAAGCTGAAACTAATGGTGCAGAAGTTCCCCAAATGGACATGAAGCAATGTATCGATTTTTTGTAAACATGATGCAAGCTGGAATAGCACCGGAGTTGTCGGAGGTAATGCTGCTAGAGGTGGAGCTCAAGAAGTTCTGATTGACCATTAGAATGCTAACTTGAGTAGGGATTACATCAGGCTTGGAGGGAACTCGTTTATTGGTATTGAAGATGCGATCGAGGTGGAAAATTGGCTACTGCATTGCGACAGAATTTTTGCTGATTTAGGATTAAATGATGCATAGAAGAGGAGATTGGCTTCGAGGAAATTGCATGGAGCTGCTCTATTCTGGTGGAATATTGTTACTACTGGAGTTGATGAGGAAACTGTAACGACCCGTAAATTTTCGATAATTAAAATACCTAATTTGATAAGATTTCGTGATTTAGTGTTAGAAAAAAATTTAATTCGTTTGGAATAATAATAACTGGAATGAATTGCGACAACAATTATCCAAGTAATGAAAAATAAATGCTACTTAGTGAATGCCTTTAAAATCAATAGTTGAATAGGGTAATAAATGTTGAAATTCATTGGGTATAATAGAGTAATTGATTGATAAGTAAAATCTATTTAAAATCAAATATTGAATATTGAACCGGTAAATTTTTTAAATTTAATATTTGGAAATTATTGAATAATTTAATAATGGGAATTGAATAACCGTATAATGGAAATAGTTGTTCTATAATTTTAATTCGTTTCAAAAGTTAAATTTTATAAGTTCGTTTTGAATATTTCAAAAGATAGTGATTTAAGAATAATCAAATTTGTTAAATTTAATATTACGAATGTTTGAATAAATTAAAGTCCGAATTTGATATGATTAATTTGATATTGAAATTTAATATATGAAAATAGAGTGAATAATTAAAATTTGATTTAATATGATTCAAATTGGTTTCCAAAGTGAATGTAAGTTATATTTGGATTTTAATAGAGTTAATAAGATTTTAAAATTGGAATTTATTGGATAAATTGAATAACGGATTTAATATGATTAAAAATGATTTGTAAAATTTTATTTTATCATATTGGAGTCATAGTGATGTTATAGAACTTTTAAAACTGAATTTAAAATTTATTTGTGAAAATTGAATATTTTAATATTTAATTAGCTACTGAAAAATAGCCAATCTTCGAACAGTCTCAGAATTGGATGAAACTAGTTCCATTGGATCCGTAATAGTTAGTTATTATCGGATTTCAATTTTCGTAGCAATCAGAGTTGTCGGTTGACCGTGGCAGCTCGAAACGCGTTGAAATTGTTTTAATATTAATTTGGCGAGTTAAAATAGTCATTTTTCAAACGGTCTCGGATTTCGATGAAACTAGTTTCATCGGATCCGTAATGTCATATTATTGTAAGGTTTCAAATTTCGAGTCAATCGGATTTACCGTTTGTCCGGGGCGAGCCCAAACGCACAAAAATTTGATTAACCGATTTAATTTCAAATCGAACGTTTATTGCCGTAACTCACACATACGATCGAATTAGCTTCCAAAACCTGTTCCATTGTGTCCGGAACACGGGATAAACCCTACGAACGTCAGTTACCGCGCGAAATTCGGAGTTTGGAAAAGCCGGATAAATAATATTCGCCGTTTCCTATAAATAGCCATTTATTCACAAATTTATAAAAAAAAAACCTAACCCTAGTTACAGGCCGCCACTAAGCTATTAATGGCCGAAATTTCATCTTACTCTCCCCTCAAAATCTCCAAATCCACTCATCAATTCGCGAAGTTATCAACTAGAAAGATGTGGAGTACATCTCGAACTACATATCCAACGGTAATGATCGTGAATGGAGCAAAAAATCGACGGCAATCGGGGCTGGAAGGAGCCGCGGTCGCGCACGCAGTTCGAAGCCATAGGGGGGCCGAGCTCTCCCCTGTTCTGGCCGAGCATAGCTTGCTTGAAGGCCTTCAATATGGCACCCTCTGATCGACTTCATGTTGCTCGGGTTTGTCGCGAAAATTGGATGCAATAGGCGGCTCTGGGTTGTGTTACTGCGTTCACGAACGGGAGAGAAGGAGAAGAGAAGAATCGTGCGCGCGGCCCTGATGCGTCCAAGGGAAAGCAACGGCTGTGATGATAGTGGGTTAGAATTTAAAATTAAAGTTTATATTAATTTGTATAAAAGTTTTTGTAAACTTAAAAATATCATAACTTGTTGATGCGAGGTCCGTTTTCGACGAAACTTTTTGCGTTGGAATCGTTTTATCGAGCACTACGCGATGGAGCTGGATTAGAAGCGTTTGGAGCTGGAGAAATTTTTGGGTCAAATCGAACGTCGTTCGATTTGATTTAAAATCGTAAAATCAAGGTGAGTGTTTTATAACGCTCACAACGTACTAAATATCTTTATGCTAGTTAAATATGATATTATGAAGTGATATGAATTTTTATTAGTCGTTGTTTGATAGAATTTAATTGTCATATAGATTGTCATTCGAATTAATCGTTGAAAATTAAATTTGACAGTTAAATTAAAATTGAAGTTGAATTGCGATTAAATTACCTGACATTGATGATTATGAAACTTCCATGAATTGTATTGTCTATTGGATGATGTATTTTGATGGATGTTATTGGTTGATATTTAAATGTTTGGATGTCTATTTGCTTATATATACTGTTATGCATACATATGACACTGTGATCGGTTTAAGTAATATATACTCATCCCTGACATTTAATTTAAATAAATAATCACTTGGCCATAGGATAGAAAATTATATTCGGACACCGAATTGGCTAAATTAATAATTTTTAAAATCGTCGATTTGAAGTTTATTTAAATGTTTTGATTTAAAAGTTATAAATAGAAATCAAATTTATAGAAATCGAATTTATCGAAAAAATGAGTTTGGAATGTTGAAATAGATTTTGGTTAAAAGAAATTGTTAAATGATTTAAGTTGAGACTTTGAAATTTAAATTTGGGTTATGATTGAAGTTCGAAAATTTATTCGTTTTAAAAGATTGAACCTTAATTCGAGCTTTGAATATTAATAAATAAAAGCGATATAAAATGATATTTGAAATTGAGCTTGAAATTGAATCATATTTGTAAGTGGGATTTAAATTTGAATATTGAAGGAAAATTTCGTTAAGCGTTAAAAATAGATATTTGGAAAAATCAAGCTAAAAACCAATATAAATTGAAATTGAATAAATTAAAGGTGAATGTAAAATTTAATTAATTTGAAGAAAAAAAATTGACATTGATTTGAATTGAAATCGAAATTGAATCGGTAGAACGGAAACTGAAATTGTTTTGAATTGGGAAGTTATAATTGAAATGGATTGGTTTTGAAGCTGTTTTATTTTGTTTTCCAAATTACTCGGTTATATAAACCATTTTGAATACTTAACTATTTAATCTATTTTAAATCTACTTAACCCAATTTAAATTATTTTAAACTAAATTATCTATTCCAAATCCATTTTAAGGTTTTAAAGTATTTTAACTATTTTGATTATTTAAACTACTTTTAAACTACTTAAAACTATTTTTCAAAAAAATCCTAAGCTGGTCAATAAGGTGAAATGTTTATATTTAAATCTTGAATTTAAATACGAATTGAGTTAAATGAAGTTGCAACCTAAATCGAAATTCAAAATGATTTTGAAATCGAAATGAGATATTGATGCGAAAATTGATTTTTGAAACGAAATCTTACAGTTGAAAAGTTACGATGATATTTGAAATGGATTTGTTTTTGAAGCGAATATGATATTTTGATATAAATTACGAATCGATTTGAAATATAAAGAGCCAATGGTGTAATAATACGTAGTTATTAAAGAGACCGGGATCGGATATGGACATACTCTCTATCGATACCGAAAACCACTTTAATAACTATTATACGTGGAGTGATGATCCAGAATGAAGTGGATGGTTTGGTGAACGCGTTGATTGAAGAAAGAGAACGATATTGGATGACCCTTGACATGACTAAAACAGGAGCCGCGCCGGGCCATTGAGGTTCGCCACCTTTAGCGGACACACTTCTTCGATACCATATCTATTACATTTGTGATGCGATTTGGGTGCACCCCTTGGTTTGGGAGTGTTGTTTCGCGGTGTTGGGGTGGCTGCTGGCTATGCCCAACATCAGTCCGGATCACGCAACTACTAGTACCCTAGTTGGTATCGCCTCATGTACCTTGTCATACTGATTATCCTATTTGTGACCACTATGTTTTTGATTTGTACCTTGAGTATATGGATTGCCCTCTGGTGACTTCCGGTTTTGGGGAAACTACGGTCTTGTATATGCTTTTGGGAATATAAAATGTGTTAAGGGGGATTATGGTAACGCCTTAACGCTATTTTGATACTTTATATTACTGATAGGCATTATCTACTTAGCGTATATTATTACATAGTAGATAGTTTCACGGATCCTTGAGAGATGGAAAATCCCGTAACATCTCTTGAGTTATTGCACGCACGTTGACACTGGATATGAGATGTCAAACCCCGTAAACATCTCTGACGCCGTTACACTCATATTTATTTACGATTGATTTAACTTCCATAAGGATATTTTAGTCCTGACTCGAGTGTTTTGTCTTTTCATTACGCTCGGGTCAGCCCTGAGTTTTCAGATTTTGAAGATCTATTCTGGAGGACGAAGACGAAGATTTGGTACACTATTACTATTATTATATGTGCATCATGCTGTCTGCTACATTATTTAAATTGTTCTATTGTATATGTATAACTCTGATAAATATTGTATAAATAATTGTCAAAGTATAGTAAACAGCTTCATGAACTGTTTATTTGACTATTATATTTTATCGTTCCGCAGCGAGATTTTGTGTTATTTCATTTCCTTTATTTCTTTTCTTTTCTTTTCTTATTTACCCCAATAACTATCTGCACTTTTGAATGGTTTGGAATCGACATGTGTATTTGATCGTTGGTTTAAACTGTCCAAAAAGGCGGGTCGTTACAGTTGGTATCAGAGCTTTGGTTTAGCGATAAACCTTGGCTCTAGTAGGGAATAACTCATTGAAATAGAGGTAAACTATATGAATGAGTTGAGTGTATATGAGAGAGCGTACTTGTTATTTGATATAAAATGGTTTTATATTGTGTTAACTTTGTTCCGTTGAGTATTTATGAATTCTGGTCGATACTTGGGACGCCAAGGCGTCGATAGGAATTTCTAAACACTCGAATAGGACAAACCAACACAATATCGTTTTGGAATATATTTTATATAAAAGAATTATTTGAATATTTATTCATTTTGATTGAATTGATTGTTAGGAGATGATAATATTAGATTATTATCGTTATTGTTTGATCAGTCAATATTTACAACAATTGATTAAATAACAATGGATTTAGGAAAATGAAATCTTGTAAACACAATTGATAATGAATATAAATGAATTTTAACTTGGATTTGGGAATTTAAATTCCAGTGTTTGAAATTGACTTACAAGAATTTGAAAAATATAATATGAGTATTATATGATAGTATAATTGAGTTGAAATTGTTTTCGAAGGATTTTTTTTTAATGATAAGTGTTATATTCCCTTCTCTTGACGCTAGAAAATGATTTCGGTGATGAGTGCACGCATCATCGGCGTTTATTTTCAAGAGTCCGAGTGGGGGAGACCACTTAATAGCTTGTCCAAACCTTGTTTTGATTCAGATTTATTTTATTTTGTATTCTCTATAGTATGATTTGATATATAAATTATATAAGTATATATTATTTCAAAACTTGATTTGAAATGAAACCGGGATTGGAATTCTTAAGTCCTTTAATGATTAATGATTTTTTTTTATGATTGAAATGAATTTAGACTTGAATCATTAAGGAACTTCTGAATTGTGAAACGAGAAATGAACCTAAGAGCTAAATGAAAATAGCAATTGAAGTAGAAATCCTTAGAATTAGGAAATTATGAACTTAAAGTAAAATTGAAACGGTAAAACTTGCATAGTATTAAATTTCATTCTATAGCATAGATATAACTTACCAAAATATTTAAGAAGTTCAAAAATGTTATATGAATTGTTAATTGGATAATATACGAGTATAGGTTTGAATAATGAAATATGCATTTAATTAATGGTTTGCAAATATAAATAAAATTGTTAGTAAAACTTTATAAATTTTATTTTCTATATTATATATACTTTTATAAACCCATACATGTATATATTTTTATTCATTTGTATATATATGCATATGTACAATGTCAAAAGAAAAGTTGTTTTTTTTTTAAACATTGTATACTTTATTTCTCAATGATTTTTAATGCTACTAAATTTTAAAGCATTTATTCCAAATTTAATTTCAGACTTTGATTTTAAACTTGAAATATAAACATTTATCTTTTAACAAATTTTAATTAAATTCCGAAGTATATCAAATTTTACTAATGTACGAAATGTTCATATGTCTAAGATTTTAAATCCAAATGACCTTTACAAAAATTTATTGTCTCAATATTTTAAATCCAAAAATAAATTTGGAATTTATTTCATATATTATTTTCTCTTATTTTATTTGTTTCAGATTTTCCTTCCAATTTATTATCAAGTTAAACCCCAAGAGTTTAAAATATATTATTTATTTTAATTAATAATTTTGGGATGTTACAAATACCCCCTCCTTAAGAAAATTTCGTCCTCGAAATTGAAAGAGAGAAAAATAGACAAAGAATATACGATTCAAAAAGAATAAGGAAATGGCTTACCGGCTAAACCGAGATATCCACTCTGCATTTGGGATAAGATTTCTGCACATTTTCTTCAGTTTCCCAAGTGCGGTCCTTTGGATCGCCACTCCACTGAACTTTTACTAGCTTTACAACCTTATTCCTTAATTGTTTCTCCTCACGATCCACAATCTTTATCGGTTCTCTTTTAACGATTAGATTGGGAGTGATGTCGAGATCTTGTTGGGCAGCTTCTTCAATGATACAATCTGGATCGTGCACATACTTTCGAAGGCTAGAAATGTGGAATACATCATGCACACCCGATAACCAGCTAGGCAACTGCACACGATAGGCTAGAGAACCAATCCTCTCCAGAATAGGAAAGGGACCAATATATCGTGGTGCTAGTTTACCGGTCTTCCCAAATCTCAATACACCCAAATCGTGGTGCTAGAAGCTCCAAATCGTGGGTCGGATAGTTTCTTTCATGAGGACGTAATTGTCTACTTGCGTAGGCAATCACCTTCCCGTTTTGCATCAATACTGCACCAAGCCTTCACCGCAAGCATCGGTATAAACGGATAAACCCTGATTCCCGTTGATAATAGCGAGAACAGGAGCGGTGGTTAATCTCTTCTTCAACTCCTCAAAAGCTTCTTCACATTTTGGAGTCCAAATAGACTTTGCATTCTTCATTGTTAGCTTGGTCAAAGGACTAGCTAACTTTGAAAAGTCCTGCACAAACTTCCGATAATAACCTGCTAGGCCCAAAAAGCTTCGAACTTCCTTTGGGGTAGTAGGTCTCCTCCAATCAAGAATGGAAGAAATTTTGCTAGGATCAACAGTAATCCCTCCTTCATTAACAATATGGCCAAGAAATTTGACTTCTTTAACCCAAAAGTGGCATTTGGAAAATTTGGCATATAGAATGTTTCTCCTCAATATCTCCAAGACAATTCTAAGGTGTTCAGCATGCTCCTCTTCGGTCTTGGAATAGACCAAAATATCATCATTGAATAAAAGCACAAATTTATTCAATACATCCCGAATCACACGAGTCATAAGGTCCACAAAGTATGCTGGGGCATTGGTTAGCCTAAAAGGCATGACTAACCATTCGTAGAACATATTGGGACCCCTGAAAGCTGTCAAATGAACACAGTCTTCGGCGATTCGTAATTGATGGAACCCTTGGGCTAGATCCATCTTCGAAAAGAAACAAGCGTCGTGCAACTGATCAAATAAATCATCAATTCTGCGCAGTGGAAATTTATTCTTGAGAGTCTGCTTATTGAGATCGCGGTAATCAACAAACAATCTCAAAGATCCGTCTGACTTAGCAACAAATATGACGGCTGAGCCCCATTCAGAAACACTGGGTCGAACCAACCCTTTTTCTAGTAAATCTCTAGTTTGCTCGACTAATTCAACCCTTTCCCTAGGTGCCATCCTGCGACTTGCATGAACGACAGGACGAGCATTAGGCATAAGGTCGATTCTGAATTCTATTTCTCGGTGAGGAGGTAGAGATTTCACATCTTCAAATACATCTGGAAAATCTCTAACAATAGGAATGGACTCCAAGCTAGGTTCAGGATAACCCAAATTATAAATCAACCCTTCCCTTTTAGGACTAGGGTCCTCACAAGAAATTTCGATGAAATCCCCAAATTCGGTTTTGATTGAAATCAACCGATTATTGCAATCCAATTTGGCTTCATATTTTGCTAGCCAATCCATTCCGAGTAAGACTTCAAACTCGTTGAAGTCTAGAACAAAAGGACTAATAGGGAATTGATGGCAAGAATATGAGATAGGAATATCTCTACATCGAAGACAGAGGTTTGCGGGACTCCAACTGGATTCCTTACACATATAGGCTCATCAACAAAATCAGGTTCAATATTCAATTCATTAATAGCTTGTTGAGAGATAAAACCGTGTGTAGCGCCAGTATCAAAAAGAACTCTAACAATGCTATCATAAATGGTAAGATTATCTTCCAGAACTCTCTTTCCCTTTTCTGTTTTGGAAGATGTAGGCTTGTCTTTGACTGAGTACACTTTAGCTGTCTAGGCTTGCTTCATAGTTGGGCAGTCTTTTACTTCATGTCCCACCTTTTGACAATAATAGCACTTTCTGGGTTTTGCTTGAGCGGATTGATCTCTCTTTGGCTTCTTGCAGCTGTTAGAATAGTGGCCCTTCTCCAAGCAATTATAGCAAGTGACATTCTCTGTTGTGCTCCCTTGATTGCTCTTCTTTCCCTCCTTGCCTTGCCATGGTTTCTTGCCTTTGAATTTCCTCTTCTTCCAATTCTGATTGCTTGAGTTTCCTTTCTCCCTTGGTGCTTCTTGCATGTCTAGTGTAGCATAACGGTATCCTATATCAACCAAATCTGAGAAGGATTCTTTGACGTGGCCAGTCATCCTTTCGTGGAACTTTTTACTCATCCCACGAATGAATCTCTCATTCTTCTTCAAAGGTGTGTTCACTAATTCTGGGTCAAAGCGAGACAATTCATTGAATTTGTTGAGATACTCCTTGAATGATAAACTTCCTTGCTTTAAGTCCATGAACTCCTGGTACATACGAGAAATCCCAGCTGATGGCATATAGTGCTTCTCAAATACTTCCTTGAATCTTCCCCAAGTGAACTCATCCTCAGGCTCATCAATAGTGACTGTCTCCCACCATGCTGAAGCTTCATCCTGAAGTTGCCAAGTAGCTATGAGACGCATCTGATCATCCTGCAACTTAAGCCCCTTAAAGATTTTCTCACAAGATCTAATCCATGCCTGGGCCTCAACAATCGTCTCTTTGCCGGTGAATGGCTTACCCCCAAGCCTTGAGAAATTCTTATATAAGTCAGCCAGATTCGGCTGATTCTGAATAGGTAAAGCTGCCTCGGTTGTAGGGGGGAACTTGGTTAGGTGCTGTGGCATTTCGTCGCCCCCCCAACTCTGCCTCTTCGGCCGCTCATCCTTACTATCTGTAATTAGTAAGAAAATTGGCATAGATATTTGGACGAGATATCTTAAGAAATATCAGCAATTAAAGGAAATAGACTAAGAAAATTTTTGAGGTGTTGATCGATTATACTCATTCTAGGGTATACTTCACCCTATCTCTAATGAGCCTTCTAATGTGTTATACTCCGTAGCTAAAGTTCTTACTCAACCTTTAGCTCGATACCAACTGTCACGACCCGAAATTCAACGTTCGAAAATTGACATCAAATACCTCACTTGTATTCGACTGTCAATGATTCAAACATCGAACTCCAGTCGGATGGAGCTTATAACAACATTAGATGAATATAAAGCAGCGGAAATAAAATGAAAATCATGCATCATATCACAAATACAACATCATAATAATATCTGTTACAACATTAGAGTACATAATACATGAATAACGTCTCCAAATAGAATGACATAATAGAACAACTACATATCATATGCCAAAAGTCATCAATGAGATAGAGAATGATAGTGAACACCAAACTAAGCACCTCGAGATCAAAAAGATTCCAAAATGTCTCTAAGGTATAAGCTTCCAAAAACCAAAAATCTCCAAACCAAAATATTCCAAAATGTAGCTAGAGCCAAATACAGAAAACCTGCTACTAGGCTGCCCGTGTAGAAATGGTGGGCACCCAGAGTTTAGAAAGGAAACAATAAACTCCGGGTCAGTCATGGGACTGGTATGAGTAAACAAAGATAATTTCTTTCAAATAAAACAGATTCATACAAGAAAAACCGGTATGCTTTTGGAAAATGAAACTACCATAAGACCTCCCGCCACACACATAATGCAATCGCAGAATTGGAGGAGATTTCTTCTTATGATAGTCAAATATGCTTGATATGGGAAAATTCTTTGATATTATTACTAGTGCATAGTGTAGAAGGCCATTTCGAAAATATAATATCAATCCTAGCCAACATACGACATTTCGTCGTATGCCTACTATAGCTACCATGTTCAATAGCAGGTTACCGCCACATTCCATAGCAGGTTATACAACTAAAACCGTACTGGGTTCGTATTGGGAATTGGATTTTCAACAAATGGTCAGGCTAAGGAACTTCCTATGCCACATGGGTACGCCTCTGGCGGGACGACCCGAGAACCTACCCGGCTCTCTGCCAACACAAGGTCGGGTTACCTCTGTAACTAGGTAACTACTACTCGAGTATGCCACTCCCCGGTACTTTGGGACCTTTATCCGACGGCCCTCCATCACAAAGCAACAACCACACAGAATACTGAGATTGAAGCAACCACATAGGTAAGTATCTGGGCTCCATACCATGACACTACCTTTTTCCAGAAGGAAATAACATACCCTAAAGGGCGCGACCCTCATAATCTTGCCGCATCTTTCCTGTTTCGACCATTTCCGGGGTGTGAGGTCCGATGAGGTCTCGTCCACAAATCTATGCTTTACACGAAAGCCATGCCTTGATCACAAATGATCAACAAATGATCATCACTATACAGCAGCACTTAGCATGCCACACTACCAAATTGGGAGTATATTGCTGATGACCTTCAACTACATAACCTCTGAGCTCGTACGTCTCAGAAAAGGGTGTTAAGCTAAGAGAATAAATTCTCCGCCACCAACAGATATGTATTTGAAAGAAATCGGCTTTATATCTCAAAGTGTAGTGTTAGACATACGACCATACAAGTCTGTTCCGGGTTCGAACAGAACCGAAGGCACTTCGTCCAATAAAGGAAGAAGCCCTTGCAAATCCGGGCGTCCACAATCCCGATCGGACTTCCCATCACTTAAGGAATCCCTATACCGGAGCAACTCGATGCAGATACAATCGATAGGTTATCCTATCGTTTTCGAAGACACCCGGTCTTCACTGCCGGTCTTCAAATGCAATCCATTCGTCGAATCACTATTCGGAATGGGTTATATGGCACAAAGGTCCTCTCCCGGCTAATCCGAACAGTGAGCGCTCAAATTTAAAACATATGGGTGTATCAATCACAAAGGTTCACATTCAGGGTTCGATGTGGGTTTCAGATAACAAACTGAAATCCGACTCCTTGTTGCATCGAAGTTTAAATGCCGTTTTACTGGCAAAAAGGGGTTACACAAACATATGGAAAACAATTCACAAATCACAGTTCATCACAAAGCAATCATAGCATCACAACAAAAATATCAATCCAATATAGAATATTTGATGATGGTCAATCATCGTTAATTCAAGTGATTGCGATTAAAGTGAATTAGCCATATAATTGTCTTTATAAATCATTTTAAATTAATGTTAATTTATTTATTTATTGATTTAATTTGATTGGCTTAATTAATCGATTATTCTTTAGTTATTGTTTTAATTTTTTTTTGGTGGTTAACTAATTAAGTTTAATTACCTTTATTCATTGGCTATTCTTTAAATTAATAAATTATTTGTTTATAAAATCATTATAAAACATTAATTATTAATTACGGTTTCAAGATAAATTTGTTTTTAAAGTTACATTTGGATATCTGTTTTACTTTTGAATTTGTCATTAAGCTAACTTTTAAACAAACTATTATTAATTTTAAAATATTCTTGAATTTCATGAATTCTAATTACCATTTGTTCCATATCCTATTTACAAATGTCATTAGTTTATTAAGAATTAAATTCAACTTGTGTTCAAAATTGGATTGAAAAACTGGGCTTGTTGCTGTTTTACATTCACCCGAGGCTTACTTTGGGTTTACCCTGAGACAAACACCTCTTAACTTCGGGTTTTCCACCAAAGTGACCCGTGCCTCATTTTTTTTTTGAAATTTGTTAAGGTTTTAAAACGACACGATGAACGCCAAAACCCCCTCGGGTCTTTCTTCGAGTTCCCACGCGATTTCCCTTTGCCGCTCTTCGAGTTATTCCTCGTCCTCCCCAACGCATCACCCCGACACGCCACCATAGCCACGTGCACGTGCACCGGCACCGGAGGCGATTCCAACCACTGGCGAGCATCGCCGCACGTCAACCCCCAACCCAGCAACCATCTCCATCCATCGAAGTACCCCATCTCCTCCCCAATCAAAATCAAGCAACAGAACCCCAAAAAAAAGCATCAGGCCGACACGTACTCGCCTCGCGCCGCCTCCCCTAACCGTCAGCGGCCGTGATATTTAGACCGAAGCTCCTACATCATGCGACGCTTCGATTGGCTCCATCGACACGATGTCCGATCATCTGAGGACGGCGCAACATCGACGTTTTCGAACATGAATCGAAATGGTTCTTAAACCCTAAAACAAACTCGAATTCAAAATCTGGGTTTTTTAAAAATCAAACTGCAATTTTCTGGTGATCACGAACCCCCAAACCAGTTTTATTTGCTTTAATTAATTGTTTAGATGAAATACAAGTTTAAACAATCATTTTATCTAAATTTCTAACATGTTTCAGGAGCAAGGAGGGAAAAAGAATATTGTATTTGGATGTGTTTCATTCTGTAACCAAAGTTTAAGCTTGACAACAAATTTCTTTTTTTCTTCCAAAGTTTCCAGTAAGACTACACCCTGTTTTAATTAGTATTCTGAAGCATGGTGCAAGCTCAAACACAAATTTTCAACTTGTTATAAATTTATTTCGGAAGGAATAATAAAGAAGAGAAAGATTGGGTTGGATTTTGATATGCTTTATTCTTGTAAACAGAAAGCTACATGAAATTGAGTTCACAGATTCCAGAAAGAAAGAGTTACATATACTTGTTTTTTTTTATTCATTGCTGACACACAGTATAGAGTTAAACCATAATTTTATTTTATTTTAGCTTGTTAAAAAATCATTTCCAGAAGTAGAGAGGGAGAAAGAGATTTAAAACTTTGGTATAGTTTACTTGTAGAAGCTGATACAAAAAAAAAAGATTCTGTTTTCCAGTAAAAACAATTACAAAGACTTGTTTTTGATTTATTACTGGGACATGATGTAAGTTTAAACAAAAAGACCCCAACTTGTTAACTGAAACATCATGTATGAGTAACCAGAGTTTACCACACAGGTCAAATAGAAATAGAGGGAACTAAACAATGACTAATATTTTGTACAGTCAACATGACAAACCAAGCATTCAATCATACATTCAAATCTCTTGCACGCAAACAAGATTTAAGTTTCCTATATCACCCAAAACATACACACAGAAACCATGATAAAAGAAAAACAGGGTTTACTCACTTGTTTTGCCCAAGATTACTGACAGTTCTATCAACGGAGATGAGGCCTGCAACTTCCCTTTTTTTTTCAACTTTAATTCTCTTGGGGTTTTAGTCTGAAATTGATGGGTACAGATCTATGATTATTTGTAGTTGTATTCATGCATTTAAATTATCAATAACAGGGTTTTCCATTGCACTTACATTTGAGATTTATAGCAGGGAAGATTTTTTTTTCTTTTTTTTCTTTTTTCTGAAACTTGAAACCAAAAAAGATTAAACCTTGATCTTCCTGCAATACAATTAGATATGGTTGTATTAAACCCCAAGTTGTTTTTCATTTATTTTTAATCATTAAAAATAACAATCTTCTCAGATCACTTACAGCTTGAATTCTTAACAGAGAACCATTTCCTGAACTTGAAAACCAGTAATAGCCTTTAATTCTTGATTTTTTTTCTTTTCCTGCAACAGATTCAATATTATTGAATTAAACTCTTACTTCATTAGAAATTACAACTTCAAGTTCAAGCTTTTAAAATGAAAATTTACTTGCCTTTTAACTTACTTCCAGAAATAGAAAAGAACTGCTCTGCATTTAAAACCAGAAACTTCCCCTTTACAAATCTGCAGTTTAAGTTTTGAATAGATTGTTGAAACTTGATTTAAAAATCAAAATTTCATAAACTATAAACTTTAAAACAAAACTTACCTGAAAGTATCACAATACTGTTTGAAACACTTCAGATTTTACTTTGAAATTGAAGAAGACAGTTTCTTTTTTTCTTTTATATTTTTTTTCTGAAGTTTTCTTCTTGAATGTTGAAGTAGAAATTTCAAAGATCTTTTGATTACTGAACATCAGGTGTTAGGGGATTTAAAAATTCAAATTTGGAAGGTGAAGAGTTTTCTTGAATTTTTTATTTGAATATTTTATTAAAGAGATGATGGTTTGTGCCATTTGTAAGGAAATATCTTAAGCACTAGATTTTGTTAATCATTCAACTTTATTGTGAATGTATGTTTCAGCCTTTGTTGTTTACAAAGCAATGAAAACTTTATAAATTTTATTTTCTATATTATATATACTTTTATAAACCCATACATGTATATATTTTTATTCATTTGTATATATATGCATATGTACAATGTCAAAAGAAAAGTTGTTTTTTTTAAAACATTATATACTTTAATTTCTCAATGATTTTTAATGCTACTAAATTTTAAAACATTTATTCCAAATTTAAATTCAGACTTAGATTTTAAACTTGAAATATAAACATTTATCTTTTAACAAATTTAAACTAAATTCCAAAGTGTATCAAATTTTACTAATGTACGAAATGTTCATATGTCTAAGACTTTAAATCCAAATGACCTTTACAAACATTTATCGTCTCAATATTTTAAATCCAAAAATAAATTTGGAATTTATTTCATATATTATTTTCTCTTATTTTATTTGTTTTATATTTTCCTTCCAATTTATTTTCAAGTTAAACCCCAAGAGTTTAAAATATATTATTTATTTTAATTGATAATTTTGGGATGTTACAAAGTAACATCCGGGTCAGGCTGGAAACCAGCATGAGTAAGCCCATATAACATGAAATTCTAATGCACAAGCATATTTAAAAACCTGGGGCAACTCGTACTCCCCTACGAGTTCATTACTTGTTGTGCTTAACGCTTATTTCAAAAATCAATCCCTAAGTACCTATACCTAGTTTGCAAAGGACCATATTATTCCATTCCATCCTATTTATTGCACAAATCAATCTATAAAGATTCGAAGTGGTTTTGGGTATTTACTAATACCCGACTCCGGTCTCTTCGAATCCAATGTCATCTTAACCCAAGTTATTCAAGCGATTAAATTTTAAATACTGGATGTCACTTTTACACAGCAATTCATCATAGATAACCACATTATCTCTGTTTAACCCAACATATCATATTACAAAAACATTTTATTTCACAAAGCATCATAATCACATATTACGGATAACCAATAATCCAAGGCATTCAAATATCATTCAATCATTCATAAGCAAGATAAATTAGCCATACCATTCTAGTTAATTTAAATAGATTAAATTAATTTCTTCCATCATCTTTAAATCCTGCTTACTCAACATTAATCAATTACAAATCAATTGATTAATCATCCTCTAATTTTTCATCTTAATTAATCATCCTTGATTAATTACTCTCTAGTTACATTGAGTAATCAACCTTTAATTAATTACACAAATTAATTATTCTTAGCCATTTATAGTGATTAACTTTTTAATTACTTCATTAATCACATTAATTGACGAGCTTCTTTAATTAATTATTGTTCAAATTTATCTCATTCAATAATCAATCTTTAATTAATCACATTCATTAATCAACCCTGATTAATCATATTCAGTAGTTAACTATCCTTAAATATTTACCTTAAACAACTCTTAAAAATTAATTAAATCTTTAATTAATTACACTATGTAATTAATCCTTAATTACTTCCACAAAGTAATTAACCTTCCTGTTAATCAAAGTAATTAAGCCCAAATTACTTCCATTAGTTAATTATCCTTCAATTAATTACATCCAGAATTACCCATTAATTACTTTACTAAGTAATTACCCTTGATAAATCACATTAAGCAATTATACTTAACCAATCATCCAATGATTATCTCAAATTAATTAAACTAGTTAATTAATTACATTGTACAATTAGTTTCTTTATTTACTTTCATAAATAAATTACTCCTTTAATTACTTACCTTTAATTATTTAGATTAATTAACCTTATTTGATTAAGTAATTAAATACTTCATTTCATCTTTACCTCATTAGCAAAACATTAAATAATCAATTTTATAGTTTGCAAGTATAAAATTTGTTTTAAACAAACAATTTAAACATTTGATTCTAATTATTGAAATCTTTTAAAACTTGTTCCAAACTTATTTAATAACTTTAAAACCTTTAGAGGTTGTTTAAACACTCTGGTTGGAACTTCTAATAACATTTTAACTTGGAAACTTGATTTTTTTAAGATTTGAAATCTTCTTGCATTAAATAAATCTGGTACACTTAATTTCTTTTAAAAACCAGATAACTTTAGTGCTAAAAAAAACCCATCCCAAACACGATCACTTTCCCAAGCCCAACCTGTATCTTCTTGAGTCAAACTAACTCAAACCTACTCGATTGAAACTCGAGATCAACCCCGGGTCATCCACCATTTCTTCCCGAAGCAGCCCAATCTCAACACCACCTGATACACCGTGCACGTGCACCGGTCCACTGCGAACCTCCGACCATCCAAGCTAACGCCAACAAGTCGCCGGAGACCATCCCTTTCCCTTCCGACCACATGATCAAACGATCGAACTCGAAAACAAATTCTATCTCAAAAGCCCAATCTAGAAACGAAACAGGTCGCCAAAAAATTTCACAACACATCAATTCCGATCATTGGAGTGCTCGCCACCATGACCAGATCCTTGCCGAAGTCCCTCTCTCTGATTTCCCCACGATCGGTATCCTCTGACGTCTTATTGATGGCGCAGCGACCCAAGATCTTACTCAACTAAAATCGAGTTCAAACCCTATTCCGACCAATCTCCATCGCCCCGATAGTCAAAAATTTCGTGACCATTTTTGGCGACATCGCCAATCACCGAGTTTGCTTTAGTAGGAACCCCGTCACCTAAAACCACACCGTTCATCAGAAATTGCCTAAAACCCATTTTCCATTTATCGTGCATTTTCTCTCGCATTACACAGTTAAAATTCATGATTCCTTTCTTTAAAATCCTAATTTTTGAAGTCAATTTAACTTATAATCATGAATTCACCAATTATTCAAATCGAAATGATGCCATTTTAAAGTTTCGCTATAATATTTACTTTCCAGTTAAAACTGTGTTCAGTTCCTATTTAAAAATATTTTTAAAACTTAATTCTTGTTGTATTGAACAATTTTTGTTTACAACTTAAAGCCTAAGAAGATCAGGAAGGAAGAACTTACAAATTTTTATCAGATTTGAGCCTAAACCAGAACACAGAATCATCAGTTTAATGCACACACTTAGTTATATATTATATGTATTCATCTAAAAACAAACATGCACACATATTTTCAAACACACATCACAATTTTACTTCAAACACCTACCACCAGAATCTAATTTTAAACTGTTTTTAAGCTCAGTTTATTCACAGTACAACTTGAACTGAGAAGAGATGACACATCTTATATAGGCATCTATATTACTTATCCAGGCATGAAAGTACTTTCATTTCCAGATAACACTATAAAGTGTTTTGTTACTTCTATAATTTGTTTTAAAAGTTTGTATCCTGATATCAAAGCAGCATCACTCTGCATACAACATATACGTCCCTATGTTCGGATATTAAATTGCATGCATCAGATTTTTAAATAAATTAAAAACTTAAATGTGATTGGTTTACTCACAAACATAAATTTCAAATAGTTTAAAGCCTTTAACAAGAGAAGTAGATTACTCACCTGCTTCTCAGAGACCAGCAAACCAGGTTTGAATATCTGGAATTTTTTTTTTGATTTGCATCTGAAAAAATCTTGCTTAGCTTGTTGTTGAGATTTGGAACCTGGAATGCACTTGAATTTGATTTGATTTTTTTCTTCAATCTTCAGTTTCTTCTTCTAATTCTGGTTTCCAGGTTTCATCTTGATTTTGAGGAATTTTTTGATTTATTTGAGTTTGATTTTGGTTTGAGGAATTGTTTTCAAGTTTTGATTCTTGATCATTTTCTAGTTTTTAAGATGAAGTTCAAGTTTGTAGATAAATGAACATGGCTTTGAATTTTTTTTTAAAGTGAAGATAGAAAAGAAATGAAAGAGAGGAGAGGAGAGTTTATAAAATGTGAATTAGGATTTATTTTAGAATTAAAGAAAATAAAAATAAACCTTGACACTTGTCTATTACATTACTTAATTCCTTAACACATGTTCTTTTAAGGGGTTTAGATCTTAACACTTCTAATAATTCATATTTACATTATTCTTAAATGATCTAAAAAAAACCTTTTCTTATTAAATTCCTAATAAACAAATACGTTTAAAATTTAAGAAATGCTTTCCTAATTTTAAATAAATAAAACTTTTAAAAGAAAATAAAAGAGAACCAATTATATGTTAAACAAAATCATATAAAATTATTTAATCCATTTTTAAATGCCAATTAAAAGCTTTTGTATTTATTCCTATTAAATAAATACCTTTTTTTTCTTTCTTCCAAATTTCTATAAATAAGTTGTTAAAGAGAATAATATAAAACAAATCTTATTTTAAATAAAAACCTCATCCATATATTTTAAATCCAAACCATATTATTATTTTTATTTTAAGATATATATTCCTTTTTCAATTTTAAATTCAAATTCAAATTCAATTTGAAATCCAACTTAAAAATCAATTCAAATAAATATATAGGTTGATTTAAACAAACATATTGTAACGACACGAAATTCTCGATTCCGAAAATTCCAGATAGTTAGAAAAGAAGAAAGAGAAAGAAGAAGAAACAGAAACAAGTCACAGAAACCTCACATTCACAGCGGATCAAAATATAATATCAAATAATATTCTTTGCACAAAAGAAAATGTATCAGTCAATTACATTTTAAATTCATCAGAGTTACAACATATATACAAACACTTGACATATGCAATCAACATGTACCAGATATACATCAATATATCACAGCGGAAACACTCCATTACGTTCCTGCCGTCCAACTCGTCTCCTGAGCTCCAGAATGTCCTTACCTAAAAATCTGTAATACTCGGTCTGACCCGAGCATTACATCAAAGTAACACCCGGGTCAGGCTGGAAACCAGCATGAGTAAACCCATGAAACACCAAGCATGCAACTAGTTTTAAACCCGGGTAACTCGTATCAATTTACAAATTTACAATTTGTTATCGCCATCACTAATTTCACACATTAATTTCTAAGTACCAAAACTTAGATTAAAGGATCCAATTCACTTAAATCACTTCAATCTAGCCTATTGATTTCACATATCAATCTATAAGAATCAAAGTTGAATACAACTTACTTTTATATACTGAATGTCGCTTTTACTCAGCAATTCATTATCATAAAATAACCACATTATCATTGTCCACCCAAACATATCATAACACAAACATTTCATATCGGAGATATCAATCAATTCAAGATATTTAACCATCATTAAATCATCCATAAGCAAGATGGATCATTTCCAAATTTTAATTGATTTATCTCAAATTAAATTAATTATAAATCTTCAATCACTTAGATTACCTTTACTTAACAATTAATTGATTACAAATCAATTAACTAATCATCCTTATTTATCTATCTTAATTAATCATCCTTCCTTAATTACCTCAAACAATTTCAAAAATTAACTTTTAATTTCTTCATTGATTACATAAATTAATGATCCTTAATTATTACTTCCATTAATCAACCTTATCAATCAGTAATTAACCTTCCTATAATTACTTACCCTAATTAATTAAGTCCTTAAGTAATTATATTAATCCCTTAATTAAGTACATTAAGTAATTTATCCCTCAATTACTCCACCAAGTAATTACACTTATCAACCTCATTAAGTAATCATACCCAATCAATTACCAAGGGACTACCTTTACTTAATTAACAAGTTAATTAGTCACAATTTTCCTTATTAATTACAGCTGGGTAATTTATTCCTTCATTACCCTGTAATCCAATTAATTATCTTTAATTATTAATTGATAAATCTTAATTATCAATTTATTTCGTTCAACACAAAGTAATTAATTCTTAATTACTTTATAATTAATTAATTAACCCTTAATTTACTGATTAATTATCCATTAACTAAAACTCAATTATTATTTAACAACTCTAATTACAAATACATCAACCCATAATGATCAATTAATCATCCCTTTGATTTATTGTAGATTAATTATCCCTTGTCATTTATTAATTAAATTAAGTGATTATACGTAAACTTCTTCCTAAGTTTTTTTTCTTAATGACTTTAAAAAAAATTTAGATAAAACAAAATTTCAAACTTCTTAAACAATGCTAAAGAAACAACCATTTTATAAGAAATTTATATAATAGAGTTTAAACTGATTTATTTTAAAATTTCACTAAAAATTAAGTTTTTTTTCTTTTTTTTCTAAAACAAACTTTTACTAAACATTTTCTTCCACGTGCTACGGGTCGAACCCGAAGTCCACTCGAGTCTAACCCGAGTTCTCTTCCATTTAAAATTTAGTTTAAGTTTTAAATTATAACCTGTAACCAAACTGTTATCAGGTTTTAAAGGCACTCAGCATTTACTCGAGTTTAAACTCGAGCGATCATTCCACGGTCTCGTGTAACTACCCGATACATAATCTTCCCATACTAACACAAAACCACTGACACTCTTGCCTGTGCATATGCATTGGCGATCAACACCGCCGCGATCATCACCAAGACCTCCCACAAATCAAATCCACCTCTCAACCGATACTTATCATCCATACGCCACCACCTGACCCAAAACAAAATCGAGCTTCACAGGTGAACCTCGAACCGAAATCCATAACCAGAATCAACCCCGCGTCCATGTCGCCGACCACCAGAGCCTCCCCTACTCTGGCCATATCTCCGCGATTCATCCATGCTGCCACCTTCCAAATCCCAAGCGACTCGATGCTTTAGATATGCCGCAGCATCCAAAAATACAAGATTAACCAAAACTAGGGTTTAAAACTTCCATACCTTGCCGCCGCTGCCACGGTGATCTGGTACGCCACCCCGTAATTTTTCCAGCCTTCCTGATCACTCCACTGTCTCCAATGGGAATTAAGACCTTCCCGATCATCTAGATCAAACAGGATTTCCCAAAAACATGTTTCCAAACATTCCCAAATTGCTAACTCAATGCAATATTAAAAATCTTAATTTTAGTTTTAAAATTCATTACTTTCAAAGTGGATTCGAATTATAATCATGGAAAAATAAATTATGATATTGGAAATTTATCACATTTGAAATTTTATCTGTAATTCCAAATTTTCTCGTGAAGTTTTGCTATGTTTAACTTTAAACTATTTTTAAGGTTTGAATCTTGTTTAAATTAACATCCTTTGTTAAGAAATTATTGTCAAAAAATGAATCAGAGAAATGGAAATGATTTTTAAACCAATCAAAGGCCTGCAAACCTGGAAAATCTTCACTTGTTTGATTTTTAGACATGCACAACCAATTCACAGTATCTTCATTCATATACACTTGTCTCAGAACTTAAGATAATTATACAAACACATTTTCTAACATGCATCACTAGTTAACCATATGTTAAATGTATCAAATTTGAAGGTATTTCATGTTTACAGTTTTAAAATAGAGGCCTAAACTAAGAACTCGGATGTTTTATAATCAGCAACAGAAATACATAAAGCTTACATACATACAAATATGTAAAGCAATCATCAACACATTGATTCACATGTATCATATATTTTGTTACTTAAGCTTTTAAATTTAAAAGTTTACTGACAGGAATTTCACTAAAATAAAACAGAGGAGGCTGGGTTAGGTTACTCACCTGCTTGTTTTAATTTAAATCATTAGAGTTGATCTTTAAACTGCATCTACTTGATCAAGTTGATTTAAATCCATTCTGGTTGGATTTAATCTTGCATGCTGATTTCCTGAGATGATGTTGTTCTGAATCTCTTTGCTTTAATGTTTCATCCCAGGTTTTATATTAAAAAACAGACTTTTATTTCAACTGAGGTGTTATGATTTTCTTTATTTTGTAATGGTTGTTTTTTTCCTTCTCTCTCTTTTTTTTAAGCTGATCGAATAAGGAAAGAAAAAAGAACAGGGTAGGGGATACATATAAAAGTGTACTGTTACCTACCTTCCACAACAAGCTTTCTTTGGGTCAGAGATTTTAGTTGGCCAAGCTAGATTTGTTTTCTTATGTTTTGCTTAATAACCTTGACCTGATTTTAAAAGTTTTGATGTTATGTTATTGTAGGCTAAGATGTGATGTTTTTATATGCTTGAGATGATAACCTTAAATGTTTTTCCCCTTATAAGTTTGCATCTTTATTATTTATTACATCTTTATTATTTATTATATATATGTTTTTTATATGTATATAGATATTTTGTTTTCTTGCATTGCTTACATATATAAATTTCCATAGTATATTACTATAATTATCATGTGTATTTATTTGATGTTTTCATAGAACCTTAAAATTTTACCTTATATATTTATTTCTAACATAAATTCTTATTTTTATTTATTTCTATTTTAACTATCAACATTTACTTCATATGCATATGTTTTATACTTATATTTTATACTTATGCTTAATATTGATAGGGTTGATTTTATTTTAGGCATTATTAATTAAGTTATATATATATATATATATATATATATATATATCAAATGTTAATAGGATAAAGCATTTTAATTTACTTATGTAAGATAGACTTTATTGTACATATTTTTAAGAGATTTATTTTTAAATTTCCAAATCAAATTTCCCTTTCAAAATACTAATGTCTATAAATAAATGGAAAATATTTCCAAAAGACTTATTTATTCCAAAATGATAAGTTTACATTTTACTTGATTGAATTAAATATTAATTAAAATAAGGGTGCCAAAATACCGGGCCGTCACATTCCTCCCCCCTTTGGATCTTTTCGTCCTCGAAAAGGAACGAAGCCATAATTTATTAAATACTAAAAATCAGATAAATTTTCTTTGATCGTTTCTAAAATACTTTAAAATTCATATAGTATTACCAAAATAGTTTCTATAAAAATACTTTTATAGCTCGATGTTTCAGCAAGTCCATCCTCGTTCTTACAGAAATTCGGTCATACGTTGATAAGGCGTGGGACTGAAAATCTATAAGTACTTGGTAAACTCGTTTCAACACCCAGTGAAAATTCTTGGGGAAATAATTTTATTGAAAATATAGAAAACAATTTTTGATATTAGAGGATATATCTTTGGTGAGAATGCTCTGAAAATCATCACCCCCATCCATGGTCCCAGTTACATCCTGGGTTACGTTGCCATCGCAGCAAAAGTCCATGTAACTGTTGGCTCTCAGCGGCACACACGATTTTAGCTGTCAAAATGAAACTTCTCCACTCCTACGTAGGTCGCAGTCAACCGATGTAAAATCAAACGTAGACTGTTGGCTCTCAACGGCACACACGACTTTCGCTATGTTACCATTGGTCGCAGTCTACCGATGTAAAATCAAACGTAGACTGTTGGCTCTGAGTGGAACACACGACTTTCGCTATGGTACACACTACTCATAATCCTCAGGAACTAGTTTTGTCCAGACTCCTCACAGGATCAACTTTAGAACCCCACCTTAGGGCTCAAGGCAGCACCACCTGGTGGCAATCCTGAGAAGTTCATTTCAAGGGAGCGCCTTTTTCCCCAGAGCCATCATCAAAACACTTTATACTATACACATATAGTATCTTTCAAATCATACACCTAGTATGATCTAATACAAGGCTCCTTTACACAAAATAGATTATCCCAAAATCGATAATTCTCAAACTAGGCTTTCCAAATTTCAAATATTGATTTTACCCAAAAATCGAAAGCCACTACTACAAAACAGGTCATTTGCATCGGTTGTTTACCCCCCTTTTGCATCAGTTCAGCAACCGATGCATATGCAACCGATGCAACAGGCTTAACACTTTTGCATCAGTTCTGAAACCGATGCAAAAAGGTCCTTTTTGCATCGGTTGTTACTAACAACTGATGCAAAATATCATGGTTGGTTGCTTGAACACAGCCCCCATGTTGCATCGGTTGTAATGAAAACTGACGCAACAAAGGAACTTGTTGCATAGGTTGTTGTTGAAAACCGATGCAAACTAATCCCTCTATTGCATCGGTTTTTTATAACAACCGATGCAAACTAATCCCTCTATTGCATCAGTTATTTATACCTGATGCAAAAAAATCATTCTTAACAACCATTATTACAATACTCAAATAGACTATATATATAAATATATAAATATATATATGTATGTATATATATATATATATTATTGATTATAACAAACAATTATTTCATGCAATATTACAATCATTTAAAATTAAATTTAATGGCAAATACAAACTGAATAACATAATACCAAAATAAACATATATCATCAATTATAGTGTTAATAATCTATACAAAATAATGGTTCATACATTCATTTTAGCAGCATGATTCGAATCATGGTGAATATGCCATATGTTGCAGCTGGTATTTTGAATGTAGATTTTCCAATGCGTCTATCCGATTGCAGTGCTTGAAAACAACATATGAGTTAAACTAAACACCTCCCACACTGTAGAGAATTGAAGTTGACCATACTAGAATGATCCTTACTAGACATTTAACTTCTTCGACTTGCTGGAGAGTGCATAGTCTCCATTTATTGGTTTTTATTTCATCGTTTGGTGTCATTATTGCAGCCTTGTCTAAACACCTGCATCACATACCATGTATTATTGTTGTATATAATCTTTTTTTCAATATATAAATGAAATAATTGTGTGATGGAGTAAAGATAACGTAAACATGAACCAACATATCCCAATTATCCATATTCACAAAATTTGGCAAGTAGATCATGTAATTAACTGCTATTAGCGGTAACAAAAACATTGAATATGAAATGTATAAACTGGAACAATGGAAATCACCTTTCTTTTAATGAAAAAACAATGTATTTACTAAAATTAATGTATGGAAAATATGCTCACTGGAAAAATTTTGAAGATTTTTCATCACTGCCAAAGTGCTACCAAGGCAGCCCGACCTCTAAAATATGCATTAAACAGTTCAGTAGTCAATCAAAAGCTATGACAATATATGTGCACACTTCCTTTGCTAATTTTAACAGTTATGACAAATATACCTGAGCTAAAATCCATCCAACAAGCCAATCAATATCACTTCTGTGATTTGAAATAACAAGAGCATGCTCTTTACCTGTATATGTCATGTTCAGTATAATTGTGCAAGATCCAAGTGTCCGAATATCACAATGGAACCACTTCAACAAGATTGACTACATCGATAATTAACAAAACGCAAAATACCCATTGAATTGAAAGTGTCAGAATCTGCATAAACTCGGATCTGCAACCAAATAAAAAACTGCTATTAGTTCAAATTCTAAATACCATTTCACATAAAGAATTTTGAGATGTCAAAATCAATAGGCAAAATCAAAAAAACATTCCAAAATCTAACTAATATAAAAATATAAAAAAATATTGAGCTATAACATGGCCATAGAAATTTAATCCAGAAAAGTTTCTCCTTATCAAAATCTGTAAACCTAAGACATAAAACATACATATAATGAAAAATGTTATCCAGAGTGAAGCTAAATATGACCAAAAGGGAGTGAAATTCAATTAAAAAGAAATTAAACATCGATACAGAGTGCTGCTTATAGTTTTACAGCCTTTTGCCAAAAGGAATTCTCTGAGCATATTCATCATAATGAGAATTGAGAACCAGATAATTGTCTCAGAAAATAATCTTCATATCTTTTTTAGTATTAAGGAACTCAAATTCAACAACTCTCTTTGTTTTTGTTATGGTATAAGTAGGATACGATATGCGGTCATAGAAGAATGTTCAGGTAACTATAGAAACTGTAATAATGCAGATGGGATTGCAGAGCATAAACTGAGTTTCAATTGCCCAAATGAAAAATCCACAGTAGCTTAGGTGTCTCGTAAATCCGAGTAATAGTATAAAACATGCATGAACTAGAAATAAAATTGAAATTCACAATAGATTTTCATGATTTAATTCATATAAAGCTGTAATTCAAAGGGAAACATAAGCAAATTGAGATGACAACTGACAACCATCTGAAGCTTGAAATAGGTACCTAGTATTGAAAATATCCTTTAGATAAGAATAATATAATAAATTTTCTTTTGAAACAGGCAATAATATTTTGTTCCTTCTGTTAGCCTAATTATTTTCTTAAGTTATGCTGATTTTGGTGGAAAATACTGAAAACGGTGAAGAAAGACACCGGTAGAAATCTGCAAAATTTCACTTTTGTACATATATCGTTATGCATTTCATATTTGAAATTACCATCAACACTCAGATGGAAAGATTTATTTCAATAGTCAATCTATGTTAAAACTAATATCATTGAATAAGAAGGGGAAACAAAAACCTAAGGGAAGGCTAAAGTTAAATTCAAGGTCATGGCCTGGTATTAAGCAAAATGTAGCATAAATTTCTTAATATCAATTACCTATAAATTCCATGAGTTATCAACTCATGATCCACTTTATGGTATAAGAAAAAAATATACGATCATGGTTGTTGGAAGACCTTGATCTTTATAACCAAATCAAGCTTCATTAAGGATTGAATTCAGTCAATAAATTGTGCAAGTATTAGAGTTCTATTTCAGATGGAATATTTTTGCAATCTTTTGCAATTTGTTAACAAATTTATAACAGCTGAAATATTAATTGTCAATTTGCATCTATATGTTCTTTCTGATTAATTCGCTGCATATATTCTCAGTATTCACTAAGTTAATTTGCTGGGAAATTTTACTGTAATTTTCTTCCCATTTCATATGTCGCTAACTGTTTCGATCCCTGTTCATCTTTGTAGCATTAAATAGTTTTAATAAGCATGTTATAGGAGAAAAGAAGACAATGATTGATTTTTTGGATGATGGTGCCATGCTCTTATGTCACATGTTTAAGCCAAAATTTATTTTGATTTCAGTACTTTGTTAAAAGAAAATTAATAAAAAATCCTGATTAAAAAATGGACATGAGATGTTTGCACACTGCATCCTTTGAAAACATTGTATATGGATTCTTATGCAGTGAAAGTGATGCATCCTGGTTAAAAATTCATTAATTAAGGCAAACCATGGTGATTATAATTAAAAGCTGATAAGCACTTACATATAGGGGTTTATTTCAATGTGCAGTAGTAGCATGCCTAACCTTCGCTTTCTGCACTTTAATATGAGTTCACTGTAAACACCACATCCCTGTCACTCAACCACCCAGTACTCCCCTACCTTTCAACATCTTCATACAACCAATCAACTTCACTTGCCATTTTCAGTTCACAAGCAGCAGAAACCCACGACCTCGCAGCCAACAGCGATAATCCCTAAATCGCAACCAGAATCTCAACCGATATCCAGATCTAGATTTAAAACAGCTGCCACCGATATCCAGATCTAGATTTAAACCGATATCTCAACCGATATCGCAGCCAACAGCCAACAGCTGCCACCTAATTCACAGTCGAATTAAAACATTTGTTTTGATTTGGTTTGAATTTCAGTTTTTTTTTAAGGATTTCGATTTGGGAGGAACTGCTAATTTGGTTTGCTTAACATGTTACGGGGGAATGGAGGGATAAATGAATGCGAAGCGGGAAATGAAAAGTTGGGAGGGAAAATGAAAGTTGAGTAGCAACTGATGAAAAATGAATGCAAACTAATGTAGTTGCATCGGTTGAATTTAAAACCGATGCGGCTAAAACTATTTGCACGTACCAATTGCATCGGTTGTTGGTGACAACTGATGCAAATTTGATTTTTTTATTACCTATTGCTTTTCACGTATCAATTGCATTAGTTATTAAGATACAACTGATGCAAATAGTTCTACTTGCATCAGTTTTTACTTCAAATGATGCAAATGAGGCAAAACAATATGCACTTTTTGTACTAGTGAGCATTTCCAAATTCAAAGGTTCCCAAAACCTTCTTCCAAAATCCTCATAAGATACTTTACATATATAAATATATATATAATTTTTATAAAACTTTGGATCATTTCAATCTTGTATAAAATCCTTTTTATACTTCAAACACTTTCAAAATCCACTTTCCTCTGACTATAGATTCAATAAGGAGAGATTTTTCTTATGTAACAAAGATATATAAATTTTTTTGATAATCAATATTCAAATTTGATTACTCTTTCCAATATCAAATTTCATTCAAATCCATATGATGTACACTTATCTTCGTACACTATACCAATCTGATCGCTCACTCGATCACACAATTTCACTTTCGAACTAGTATCATCCACCCGACTTCCTAGTGCGGAGTTAGATCTGGTTTCTCGATCAGAAACCGTCATTCTCCTTACATAGCCTAGCTATGATAGAGAGTATGCAGAACCAATCAACAATCCATATCCAGGCTCGCCGTAGAAAATCGATTGAAAAATCCCAACTCAGATCGATATAACTATCTCGAAATTCTATGCCCGAATCTGGATCAAATCACTATGTGAATAGAATAATATACGTACATCCTACGTATTTAACTTCATTGATTATTAGCCAAATCAATTTCTCTTTCTATTCACATTTGGATTATATCTTCAATTCTTATCTCAGTTGGGTATTTAACCAATAACAGTTTGAACTCCGACCAGTTTATATTTAGAAAATAGCTTGAAAATTAAAGAATATATAAGTAGTTGAAAAATAATTATAAATTTGTAAAATAGCTGTAAAATAGTTAAGTAATTGTAAATAAATGAAAAATAGTAAATAATTGCAAAATAGTTATGAAATAGTAACTAATTATAAAGTAGTTGAAAAACAGTAATCAGTTTATAAACAGTTGAAAAATTGCTTAATAGTTCCAAAATAATTGTAAATAGATATAAAATAATTTGGCTTTGAAAAGAAAGGCTGTATATATTAAATAGCTTGGAAAAATAAGTTTATATTAAAACAATTTATATTGGAAATAGTCTAGAGTCAAAACTGTTCACTTCCTTATCAAGTCAATTTTAATTTCCACTTCCATTTAAATTGACTCAATTCCAATCTAAATAACTTCAATTTCCATTGAAATTGATTTAACCCCAATTCAAGTTGAATTAACCTCAATTTCTTTCCAAATTCAAATCAAATTCCATTTGATTTTAAACCTATTCATGTTGAATTACAATTTCAAATTATTCAAATTAATTTAGACCAATTATTGAATCCACTTCAATTCCAAACCATTTCAATTTCTATGAATTAGTCCCAATTCCCATTTGAATTTGAACTCGTTAAATCTTCGATTTTATTTCAAATTAATCCAATTCAAATTTTTCATTTGAATTTTATACTTATCCATCTTCAATTTCAAACTAAACTCAATTTGAACTAATGAAATTTAATTCTCAATTTTAACCCATCTCGAATTATATAAATTCGAGTTAAATTCTCAAATGTTGATTCAACCCCTTAAATCAAATTAACCTTTATTTTTACATCAATAACCCAAATCTTTAAAAAATTAATTTTGAGTCAGGTTCTCAAAATTCCATTTTAAATTATCTTTACTTAACCTTTTCCAAAGTTCAAATAAGCGTTCAAAATAATTTTATCCTTAAAATTTAATTTATTACTCAATTTTATCTTCCAGTTTGCAACCAGTTCTTAAACAAGTTTAATTTACAAATTCAATTATTCAAATTTTCAGTTCAAAGTAATCCCTTATCCTTAATTTCAAATTAAAGTTAGATTTTCCTTTTATCTCAATAACGGATATATTACCACAATTCATTTCTTAATCATTTAAACAAATCTGATTTGCAATTTAAAGATTTTTAATAACAAAAAAATGATATCATCCAATTTATTTTAAAACATCCATTTTCAATCTCCAGATCTCAAACCCTTTTTGAGATCACACAAACTCTCCATTCAAATTAACCATTTAACTTCCCAAGTTAAACCCAATTTCATCTTGAAATTTCCAATTCAGGTTGCTTGTTAACTTATTTAACGTTCCCCAAAGTTAAATTCAATTTTGCTTAATCCAGCCAACCTTACACAATTTGAAATCCCATTTCAAATTTTAAAATTCTTTCCCTCTTATAAGTTCAAAACTTATATCACTTTGGGTTTTTATATCACATTTCAGAGAAAATCAAAACTCACACCTTAGAGTTTATTTCAAATTATCTTTGGTATCGTGTATATCAATACATATATACATATTTATTTCCTTTACACACGAGATCATCCTTAAATTTTAAACCACTTTTGGTTTTTAATTCAAATCAAATTTTCAAACAACTCATTGTGTTGCAACAAGTCCCTTTTATTCAAATAATAATTATTTATTATTTCTTTTAGCATTTTGAAAAAATATTCAAATTTCTAGGCCTAGATTTAAAATTTCACAATTTAGGTATTTTCAATTTCAATTTATAAGTCATACTTTACCTAAATATTTTACTTCTTTAAAATATTTCACTTTGCTTACTCATTAATACACATCTTATTATTAAACACACAACAATCATTTATGATAATAACCAAGATTATCATATCTAAAACCATCCATTATCATCTTATTCTAAAATACTTCTCCAATTCAAGATTTCAATTTTAGTTTGAATCCATTTCAAACTTATCTTCATTTAATTTCAGTTTGGTTGTGTTATATTACTTCTTAATTTAATTCTGATAATTCAATAGGCAATTTCCATAATATTTATTAGAGTGAAATATTTCTTTATATATCAAAATATAATCTCATATAAAATCATTTAAAATCTTTATATAAGAAAATAATAAGTACGCTCTCTCATATATATATATATATATATATATATATATATATATATATATATATATGCACTCAACTCATTCTAAGGTACAATTAACCCTATCCTTAATGAGTACACCAACCAGAGCCAAGCTTCTTGCTTAACCTTCAGCCCTGATACCAACTGTAACGACCCGAAATTTTTGATTCCAAAAATTCCAGATAGTTAGAAAAGAAGAAAGAGAAAGAAGAAGAAACAGAAACAAGTCACATAAACCTCACATTCGCAGCGGATCAAAATATAATATCAAATAATATTCTTTACACAAAGGAAACTGTATCAGTCAATTACATTATAAATTCATCAGAGTTACAACATATACACAAACACTGGACATATACAATCAACATGTACTAGATATACATCAATATATCACAGCGGAAACACTCCATTACATTCCTACCATCCAACTCGCCTCCTGAGCTCTAGAACGTCCTTACCTGAAAATCTGTAATACTCGGTCTGACCCAAGCATTACATCAAAGTAACACTCGGGTCAGGCTGGAAGCCAGCGTGAGTAAACCCATGAAACACCAAGCATGCAACTAATTTTAAACCGGGGTAACTCGTATCAATTTACAAATTCACAATTTGTTATCGCCATCACTAATTTCACACACTAATTTCTAAGTACCAAAACTTAGATTAAAGGATCCAATTCACTTAAATCACTTCAATCTAGCCTATTTATTTCACATATCAATCTATAAGAATCAAAGTGGTTTCGGGTATTTACTAATATCCGACTCCGATCTCTTCGAATTCAATACCACCCTAACCCAAGCTATTCAAGTGAATACAACTAACTTTTATATACTGAATGTCGCTTTTACTCAGCAATTCATTATCATAAAATAACCACATTATCATTGTCCATCCAAACATACCATAACACAAACATTTCATATCAGAGATATCAATCAATTCAAGATATTTAACCATCATTAAATCATCCATAAGCAAGATGGATCATTTCCAAATTTTAATTGATTTATCTCAAATTAAATTAATTATAAATCTTCAATCACTTAGATTACCTTTACTTAACAATTAATTGATTACAAATCAATTAACTAATCATCCTTATTTATCTATCTTAATTAATCATCCTTCCTTAATTACCTCAAACAATTTCAGAAATTAACTTTTAATTTCTTCATTGATTACATAAATTAATGATCCTTAATTATTACTTCCATTAATCAACCTTATCAATCAGTAATTAACCTTCCTATAATTACTTACCCTAATTAATTAATTCCTTAAGTAATTATATTAATCCCTTAATTAAGTACATTAAGTAATTTATCCCTCAATTACTCCACCAAGTAATTACACTTATCAATCTCATTAAGTAATCATACCCAATCAATTACCAAGGGACTACCTTTACTTAATTAACAAGTTAATTAGTCACATTTTTCCTTATTAATTACAGCTGGGTAATTTATTTCTTCATTACCCTGTAATCCAATTAATTATCTTCAATTATTAATTGATAAATCTTAATTATCAATTTATTTCGTTCAACACAAAGTAATTAATTCTTAATTACTTTATAATCAATTAATTAACCCTTAATTTACTGATTAATTATCCATTAACTAAAACTCAATTATTATTTAACAACTCTAATTACAAATACATCAACCCATAATGATCAATTAATCATCCCTTTGATTTATTGTAGATTAATTATCCCTTGTCATTTATTAATTAAATTAAGTGATTATACGTAAACTTCTTCCTAAGTTTTTTTTCTTAATGACTTTAAAAAAAAATTAAATAAAACAAAATTTCAAACTTCTTAAACAATGCTAAAGAAACAACCATTTTATAAGAAATTTATATAATAGAGTTTAAACTGATTTATTTTAAAATTTCACTAAAAATTAAGTTTTTTTCTTTTTTTTCTAAAACAAACTTTTACTAAACATTTTCTTCCACGTGCTACGGGTCGAACCCGAAGTCCACTCGAGTCTAACCCGAGTTCTCTTCCATTTAAAATTTAGTTTAAGTTTTAAATTATAACCTGTAACCAAACTGTTATCAGGTTTTAAAGGCACTCAGCATTTACTCGAGTTTAAACTCGAGCGATCATTCCACGGTCTCGTGTTACTACCCGATACATCATCTTCCCATACTAATACAAAACCACTGACACTCTTGCCTGTGCATATGCACCGGCGATCAACACCGCCGCTATCATCACCAAGACCTCCTACACATCAGCGATCCACTTCTCAATCGATACAGATCATCCATACGCCACCACCTGACCCAAAACAAAATCGAGCTTCACAGGTGAACCTCGAACCAAAATCCATTACCAGAAACAACTCCGCATCCATGTCGCCGACCACCACAGCCTTCCCTACTCTGGCCATATCTCCACGATTCATCCACGCTGCCGCCTTCCAAATCCCAAGCGACTCGATTCTTTAGATATGCCGCAGCATCCAAAAATACAAGATTGACCAAAACTAGGGTTTCAAACTTCCATACCTTACTGCCGCCGCTACGGTGATCTGGTGCGCCACCCCATAATTTTTCCGGCCTTCCCGATCACTCCACTGTCCCTAGTGGGAATTAAGACCTCCCCGATTATCTAGATCAAATAGGATTTCCCAAAAACAAGTTTCCAAACATTCCCAAATTGCTAACTCAATTCAATATTAAAAATCTTAATTTTAGTTTTAAAATTCATTATTTTCAAAGTGGATTCGAATTATAATCATGGAAAAATAAATTATGATGTTGGAAATTTATAGCATTTGAAATTTTATCTGTAATTCCAAATTTTCTCATGAAGTTTTGCTATGTTTAACTTTAAACTATTTTTAAGGTTTGAATCTTGTTTAAATTAACATCCTTCGTTAAGAAATTATTGTCAAAAAATGAATCAGAGAAATGGAAATGATTTTTAAACCAATCAAAAGGCCTGTAAACCATGAAAATCTTCACTTGTTTGATTTTTAGACATGCACAACCAATTCACGGTATCTTCATTCATATACACTTGTCTCAGAACTTAAGACAATCATACAAACACATTTTCTAACATGCATCACTAGTTAACCATATGTTAAATGTATCAAATTTGAAGGTATTTCATGTTACAGTTTTAAAACAGAGGCCTAAACTAAGAACTCGGATGTTTTAAAATCAACTACAAAAATACACAAAGGTTACATACATCCAACTATGCGAAGCAATCATCAATACATTGATTCACATGCATCATATTTTTTGTTACTTAAGCTTTTAAATTTAAAAATTTACGGACATGCATTTCACTAAAATAAAACAGAGGAGGCTGGGTTAGGTTACTCACCTGCTTGTTTTAATTTAAATCATTAGAGTTGATCTTTGAATTGCATCTACTTGATCAAGTTGATTTAAATCCTTTTTGGTTGAAGATTTAATCTTGCATGCTGATTTCCTAAGATGATGTTGTTCTGAATCCCTTTGCTTTAATGTTTCATCCTAGGTTTTATATAAAAAAAAGAATTTTATTTCAACTGAGGTGTTATGATTTTCTTTATTTTGTAATGGTTATTTTGTTTCCTTCTCTCTTTTTTTCTAAGCTGATCGAATGAAGAAAGAAAAAAGAACAGGGTAGGGGATACATATAAAAGTGTACTGTTACCTACCTTCCATAGCAAAACTTTCTTTGGGTCAGAGATTTTATTTGCCCAAGCTAGATTTGTTTTCTTATGTTTTGCTTAATAACCTTGACCTGATTTTAAATTTTTTGATGTTATGTTATTGTAGGCTAAGATATGATGTTTTTATATGCTTAAGATGATAACCTTAAATGTTTGTCCCCTTATAAGTTTACATCTTTATTATTTATTATATATATGTTTTTTTTTATATGTATAAAAATATTTTGTTTTCTTGCATTGCTTACATATATAAATTTCCACAGTATATTACTATAATTATCATATGTATTTATTTGATGTTTTCATAGAACCATAAAATTTTACCTTATATATTTATTTCTAACATAAATTCTTGTTTTTATTTATTTCTATTTTAACTATCCACATTTACTTCATATTCATATGTTTTATACTTATATTTTATACTTATGTTTATATTGATAGGGTTGATTTTATTTTAAGCATTATTAATTAAGTTATATATGTGTGTATATATATATCAAATGTTAATAGGATAAAGCATTTTAATTTACTTATGTAAGATAGACTTTATTGTACATATTTTTAAGAGATTTATTTTTAAATTTCCAGATCAAATTTCCCTTTCAAAATACTAATGTTTATAAATAAATGGCAAATATTTCCAAAAGACTTATTTATTCCAAAATGATAAGTTTACATTTTACTTAGAATTAAATATTAATTAAAATAAGGGATCCAGAATACCTGGCCGTCACACATATTATTAAATTTATGTTGAAGATAAAAAGTTCTACCCATCTTTAATAATCATATTAGGAGATTATTAAATAATTAATTTCTCTGATATGAATATTAATTTTTAGATTTGTTGTTTCATTCTTAACAATCAATATTTTAATAGTTAAAATTAGTATTTCTATTAACTAACCCAGTTAATAATCAATTAATAGATACTCAAAATTCGGGTTATCACATTCTTTCCCCTTTTGAATCTTCTCGTCCTCGTAAAGAATCGAAGCCAGAATTTATTAAAATGCTTAAAATCTTATAAATTTTCTTTGATCATTTTTAAAACACTTTTAAAATCTATTTTATATTATAAAACAGTTTTCATAAAAATATTTTTTATAACTCGATGTCCCAACAGGTCCATCTTCGTTCTCAAAGAAATTCGGTCATACGTTGGTCAGGCGTAGGACTGAAAATCTATAAGTACTTGGTAAACCCGTTTCAAAACCTAGTGAAAATATTTTGGAAAATAATTTTATTGAAAATATAGAAAACAGTTTTTGAAAATAAGGACATATCTTTGGTGAAATGCTCTGAAAATCATCACTCCCATCCATGGTTGCAGTTACGTCCTGGGTTACGTTGCCATCGCAGCAAAAGTCCACGTAACTGTAGGCACTCTACGCCCCCCGATTAAGCCATGGAACCCAGAACAGATCGCACTTACATTCTAGGGATACATCACCACCGCCACAAAAGTCCATGTAACTGTTGGCTCTCATCGGCATACACGATTTTCGCTGTCAAAATGAAACTTCTCCACTCCTACATAGGTCGCAGTCTACCGATATAAAATCAAACGCAGACTGTTGGCTCTCAGCGGCACACACGACTTCTTCTATGTTACCATAGGTCGCAGTCTACCGATATAAAATCAAAAGCAGACTGTTGGCTCTCGGCGGCACACACGACTTTCGCTATGTTACCATAGGTCGCAGCCTACCGATATGAAATCAAACGCAGACTATTGGCTCTCAGCGACACACGCGACTTTCGCTATGGTACACACTACTCATAATCCCCAGGAACTAGTTTTGTCCGGACTCCTCACAGGATCAACTTTAGAACCCCGCCTTGGGGCTTAAGGCAGCACCACCCGGTGGCACTGCTGAGAAGTTCATTTCAAGGGAGCGCCATTTTTCCCAGAGCCATCATCAAAACACTTTATACTATACATATATAGTATCTTTCAAATCATACACCTAGTATGATCTCATACAAGGCTCCTTTACACAAAATCGATTATCCCAAAATCGATAATTCTCAAACTAGGCTTTCCAAATCCAATATTGATTTTATCAAAAATCAAAAAGCCCTTTCCAAATCCAAAGGTTTCCAAAACCTTTTCAAATCATTCTCACAAGATCCTTTATATATATATATATATATATATATATATATATATATATATATATATATATATATATATAAAACCTTGAAAAAAATCTTAGTATCATTTCAAACTTGTATAAAACTCCTTTTATAATTCAAGCACTTTCAAAGTCCTTTCTCTTCTGGCTGTAGATTCAACAAGGGGAGATTTATCTTATATAATAAAGATATATAACTTTGTTTGTTCTAGATCAAATATTCAAATTTGATCACTCTTTTATAAAGCCACATACCAAATTTACTCACTCCCATAAAGTAAATTTTTACCATAGAAATATCCAATTTCTATTTTACTTCATCATATATTTCACAAAATATACCTTTCATTTCAAAAACCATTTCACATTTCTTATCCACAAATTCCCAGTATCAATTTCATTCAAATTCGTACGATGTACACATATCATCCGTACGCTATATCAATCTGATCGCTCACTCGATCACACAATTTCACTTCCGAACTAGTATCGTCCACTCGACTTCCTAGTGCGGACTCAGATCTAGTTTCTTGATTAGAAACCGTCATTCTCCTTGCATAGCCTAGCTATGATAGAGAATATCCAGAATTAATCAATAATCCATATTTATGTTCACCGTCGAAAATCAAGCGATAAATCTCAATTTGGATCGATATAACTATCTCGAAATTCTGTGCTCGAATATAGATCAAATCACTAGGCGAATAGAATAATATGCGTACATCCTAAGTATTTATTTCATTGATTATCAACTAAATTAATTCCTCTTTCTATTCACATTTCCTTTAATTTGTATCCACATAATCACAATTGTTTCAATTCTATAGGATTATTACTTTAATCCTTATCTCAAATGGATATTCAATCATAAACCTCTGTCCAGTTTAAATTTAGAAAATGGCTTGAAAAGTTAAAAACAGATAAGTAATTGAAAAATAATTATTAGTTTGTAAAATAGCTGCAAAATTGTTAAGTAATTGTAAAATAGTTGGAAAATAGCCAAATAGTTATAGAAATTTTTAAATAATTGCAAAATACCTATAAAATAGTAATTATTATAAAGTAGTTGAAAAATAGTAATAAGTTTTTAAAATAGTTGAAAAATTGTTAATTAATTCCAAAAATAATTGTAAGACAAGTATAAGATAGTTTTAAGTTTAAAAAAAAGTTGTATAGTAAATAGTTTGGAAAAAAATAGATTTGTACTAAAACAATTTATTTTGAAAATAGTCCAGAGTCAAATTGTTCAATTCCTAATCTCCATTTCCAAATCAAGTTGAATTATTCTTGATTTCCTCCCAAATTCAATTCAAATTTCATTTGAATTTAAAACTATTCAACTTTAATTACAATTCCAAATTATTCAAATCAATTTGAACTAATTTCAAATTGAACCCACTTTAATTTCAAATCGTTTCAAATTAATCCAATTCAAATTTTCCATTTGAATTTTATACTTATACATCTTCAATCACAATTCCAATTAATTCAATTCAAATTTCAAATTTAAACCGTCCCGCATTATATAGATTCGAGTTAAATTTTTAAATGTTGATTTAATCCATCAAATCAAATCAACTTATATCTTTAAATCATTAAATTCTGAATCCATATTTCAGCTTAAAGTTTATTAATAACAACAGGATGGTATTGTTCAAATTATTTTAAATTATCCATCCATTTCCAATTTCTAGATCTCAAACCCATTTTAAGATCACATAAACTCCCAATTCATATTAACCATTTAACTTCCCAAGTTAAATTCCAATTTCATCTTGAAATTTTCCAAATCAAGTTGATCATTCAAACTTATTTAACTTCTTCCAAGTTAAATTCAATTTAATTAATCCAGTCAAATTTACACAATTTGAATTCCCATTCAAATCTTAAACTTCAGATTAATATCCTTCCTACTTAAGTTTAAAACCCACTTCACTTTGGGTTTCACATCACATTCCAAGGAAAATTTAAAACTCAACCTTAGGTTTTATTTCCTTTACACACCTGGTTACTTTTAAATTTTAAACCACCTTTGGTTTTAAATTCAATCAAATTTCTTTAAAATTTCAAACAACCCTTGTTTGAAATAGGACCCTTTTCATTCAAATATATTAAATAACATCTCTTATTTTAAAAGAAGATCATATTCGAAATAGTTTGAAGAATATTATTTCCTTTAACATTTGAAACCAATTCAAATGTTTAATATTTAGAATTCAGAACTTCATAATTTGAAACCCACTTTAATTTACAATCTTTCAAATTTACAAATTTCTCTCTTTAAATGGTTACTTCCTTAAAACATTTTTTTATCGGAAAACAATCATCCCATAATTAAACACAATAACCATTCTATACTTTGGTTTGAAACCAATTCTAATTCATCTTATTTTGAAATTCTTCCCCAACTTCAAGATTTAATTTCAGTTTGAATCCGTTTCAAACTTATCTTTTATTTAATTTCAATTTGGTTGTATTTCTATTACCACTTAATTTAATTCCAATAATTTAACAACCAATTACATTAATATTCATTAGAAAGAATTATTGCTATATATATCAAAATATATTCTTAAATCATTTAAAAATCTTTATATAAGAAAATAATAAGTACGCTCTCATATATATATATATATATATATATACACACACACTCAACTCATTCTAGGGTACCATTGACCCTATCCTTAATGAGTATTCCCCACCAGAGCCAAGGTTCTCGCTTAACCTGGCTCTGATACCAAATGTAATGACCCGAAATTTTCGATTCTGAAAATTCCAGATAGTTAGAAAAGAAGAAAAGAGAAAGAAGAAGAAACATAAACAAATTACAGAAACCTCACATTCGCAGCGGATCAAATATAATATCAAATAATATTCTTTATATAAAGGAAACTGTATCAATCAATTACATTTTAAATTCACCAGAGTTGCAATATATATACAAACACTGGACATATACTGTTAACCCACCTTTTGGCAAGGCCATGGATATGCGGATTTAACTTAATTGACTATGCATCCGTCGAGGCTGATGTACGATGGATTCAGTCGACTGGATGGATGGATGACGCAGCATGCTTGGAAGATGGAAATATGATCGACCTCCATACATCGGTACATCCATACCTCGGTAGATCCACACCTCCAAACCTCGGTAGATCCATACCTCCAAACCTCGGTAGATCCATACCTACATGCCTCGGTAGATCCATACCTCGGTAGATCCATACCTCCATGCCTCGGTAGATCCATACCTCCATGCCTCGTAATTCCATACCTTAGTAGATCCATACCTCCATACCTCGGTAGATCCATACCTCCGTACTTCGGTAGATCCATACCTCCATACCTAGGTAGCTCCATACCTCGACACATCGGTAGCTCCATACCTCGACACCTCAATACCTTGGTACCCTTGGTGGGCCCAAACTACTCAGGAGGCCCAACAACCTGGTTTTGCCTATAAATACAGCATGTGGGTCTCCAGACGAGAGGACGACTGCTTCTTCTTCTTTCCGCTCTCTTACTTTTTACTTTCTAAGACTAAGACAAGTCTATCACATTGTAACTATAATGGATTATTACATCAATAAAAAGAAAACTTCTGGAGTGGACGTAGGCCGGAGTTAGCGGAACCACTATAAAATCTGTTGCTCTTTACTGCTTTCATTTTAATTTTAACTGTTCTTCATATTATTACTCTCTACATACATCCTATCAGTGAGCTGTGATTGGGATTTGGTGCTTTCATCTGGATTTGGGTGTTAGTGACCAATTTTGGCACTAACATATATAATCAACATGTACCAGATATACATCAATATATCATAATGGAAACATTCCATTACGTTCCTGCCATCCAGTTCGTCTTCTGAGCTCCAGAACATCCTTACCTGAAAATCTGTAATACTCGGTCTGACCCGAGCATTACATCAAAGTAACACCCGGGTCAAGTTGGAAACCAGCGTGAGTAAACCCATATAACATTAAATTCTAATGCACAAGCATATTAAAAAACCTGGGGCAACTCGTACTCCGCTACGAGTTCATTACTTGTTATGCTTAACGCTTATTTCAAAAATCAATCCTTAAGTACCTATACTTAGTTTCCAAAGGACCATATTATTCCATTCCATCCTATTTATTGCACAAATCAATCTATAAAGATTCGAAGTGGTTTTGGGTATTTACTAATACCCGACTCCGGTCTCTTCGAATCCAATGTCATCTTAACCCAAGTTATTCAGGCGATTAAATTTTAAATACTGGATGTCACTTTTACACAGCAATTCATCATAGATAACCACATTATCTCTGTTTAACCCAACATATCATATTACAAAAACATTTTATTTCACAAAGCATCATAATCACATATTACGGATAACCAATAATCCAAGGCATTCAAATATCACTCAATCATTCATAAGCAAGATAAATTAGCCATACCATTCTAATTAATTTAAATAGATTAAATTAATTTCTTCCATCATCTTTAAATCCTGCTTACTCAACATTAATCAATTACAAATCAATTGATTAATCATCCTCTAATTTTTCATCTTAATTAATCATCCTTGATTAATTACTCTCTAGTTACATTGAGTAATCAACCTTTAATTAATTACACAAATTAATTATTCTTAGCCATTTATAGTGATTAACTTTTTAATTACTTCATTAATCACCGAGCTTCTTTAATTAATTATTGTTCAAATTTATCTCATTCAATAATCAATCTTTAATTAATCACATTCATTAATCAACCCTGATTAATCATATTCAGTAGTTAACTATCCTTAAATATTTACCTTAAACAACTCTTAAAAATTAATTAAATCTTTAATTAATTACACTATGCAATTAATCCTTAATTACTTCCACAAAGTAATTAACCTTCTTGTTAATCAAAGTAATTAAGCCCAAATTACTTCCATTACTTAATTATCCTTCAATTAATTACATCCAGAATTACCCATTAATAACTTCACTAAGTAATTACCCTTAATAAATCACATTAAGTAATTATACTTAACCAATCATCCAATGATTATCTTAAATTAATTAAACTAGTTAATTAATTACATTATATAATTAGTTTCTTTATTTACTTTCATAAATAAATTACTCCTTTAATTACTTACCTTTAATTATTTAGATTAATTAACCTTATTTGACTAAGTAATTGAATACTTCATTTCATCTTTACCTCATTAGCAAAACATTAAGTAATCAATTTTATAATTTGCAAGTATAAAATTTCTTTTAAACAAACGATTTAAACATTTGATTCTAATTATTGAAATCTTTGAAAACTTGTTCCAAACTTATTTAATAACTTTAAAACCTTTAAAGTTTGTTTAAACACTCTGGTTGGAACTTCCAATAACATTTTAACTTGGAAACTTGATTTTTTTTTTAAACTTTGAAATCTTCTTGCATAAATAAATCTGGTACACTTAATTTCTTTTAAAAACCAGATAACTTTAGTACTACAAAAACCCCATCCTAAACACGATCACTTTCCCAAGCCCAACCTGTTTCTTCTTGAGTCAAACTAACTCAAACCCACTCGATCGAAACTCGAGATCAACCTCGGGTCATCCACCATTTCTTCCCGAAGCAACCCAATCTCAACACCACCTGATACACCGTGCACATGCACCGGTCCACTGCGAATCTCCGACCATCCAAGCTAACGCCAACAAGTCGTCGGAGACCATCGCTTCCGACCACATGATCGAATGATCGAACTCGAAAACAAATTCGAACTCAAATGCCCAATATGGAAATGAAACAGGTCGCCAAAAAATTTCACGACACATCAATTTCGATCATCGGAGTGCTCGCCACCTTGACCAGATCCTTGCCGAAGTCCCTCTCTCAGATTTCCCCACGACTGGTATCCTCTGATGCCTTATTGACGGTGTAGCGACCCAAGATCTAACCTCAACTAAAACCGAGTTCAAACCCTATTCCGACCAATCTCCATCGCCTTGATAGTCAAAAAAATCCATGACCATTTTTGGTGACAACACCGATCACCGAGTTTGCTTCAGTAGGAACCCCGTCACCCAAAACCACATCGTTCACCAGAAATTGCCTGAAACCCATTTTCCATTTATCATGCATTTTCTCTCGCATTACACAGTTAAAATTCATGATTCCTTTCTTAAAAATCCTAATTTTTGAAGTCAATTTAGCTTATAATCATGAATTCACCGATTATTCAAATCGAAATGATGCCATTTTAAAATTTCACTGTAATATTTACTTCCCAGTTAAAACTGTGTTCAGTTCCTATTTAAAAATATTTTTAACACTTAATTCTTGTTGTATTGAACAATTTTTGTTTACAACTTAAAGCCAAAAGAAGATCAGGAAGGAAGAACTTACAAATTTTTATCATATTTGAGCCTAAACCAGAACACAGAATCATCAGTTTAATACACACACTCAATTGTCTATATTATATGTATTCAACTAAAAACAAACATGCACACATGTTTTCAAACACACATCACAATTTTACTTCAAAAACCTACCACCAGAATCCAATTTTAAACTGTTTTTAAGCTTAATTTATTTACAGTACAACTTGAACTGAGAAGAGATGACACATCTTATACAAGCATCTATATTACTTATCCAGGCATGAAAGTACTTTCATTTCCAGGCAACACTATAAAGTGTTTTGTTACTTTTATAATTTTTTTTAAGTTTGTATCCGGATATCAAAGCAGCATCACTCTGCATACAACATATACATCCCTATGTTCAGATATTAAATTGCATGCATCATATTTTTAAATAAATTAAAAACTTAAATGTGATTGGTTTACTCACAAACATAAATTTCAAATAGTTTTAAGCTTTTAACAACGGAAGTAGATTACTCACCTGCTTCTCAGAGACCAGCGAACCAAGTTTGAATACCTGAAAAAAAAATTGATTTGCATTTGCAAAAAACTTGCTTAGCTTGTTGTTGAGATTTGAAACCTGGAATGCACTTGAATTTGATTTGATTTGTTTCTTCAGTCTTCAGTTTCTTCTTCTAATTCTGGTTTCCAGGTTTTATCTTGATTTTGAGTAATTTTCTGATTTGTTTGAGTATGATTTTGGTTTGAGGAATTGTTTTCAAGTTTTGATCCTTGATCATTTTCTGGTTTTTAAGATGAAGTTCAGGTTTGTAGATAAATGAACATGGCTTTGAAATTTTTCTTTTTAAAAGTGAAGATGGAAAAGAAATAAAAGAGTGGAGAGGAGAGTTTATAAAATGTGAATTAGGATTTATTTAGAATTAAAGAAAATAAAAATAAATCTTGACAATTGTCTATTACATTACTTAATTGCTTAACACATGTTCTTTTAAGGGGTTTAGATCTTAACACTTGTAATAATTCATATTTACATTATTCTTAAATGATCTAAAAAAAAATTTCTTATTAAATTCCTAATAAACAAATACATTTAAAATTTAAGAAATGCTTTCCTAATTTTAAATAAATAAAACTTTTAAAAGAAAATAAAATGAGAACCAATTATATGTTAAACAAAATCATATAAAATTATTTAATCCATTTATAAATGCCAATTAAAAGCTTTTGTATTTATTCCTATTAAATAAATACCTTTTTTTCTTTCTTCCAAATTTCTATAAATAAATTGTTAAAGAGAATAATATAAAGCAAATCTTATTTTAAATAAAAACCTTATCCATATATTTTAAATCCAAACCATATTATTATTTTTATTTTAAGATATATATATATATTCCTTTAAATTTAATTTTAAATACAAATTCAAATTTAATTTGAAATCCAACTTAAAAATCAATTCATATATATATATATATATATATATATATATATATATATATATATATATATATGTATGTTGATTTAAAAAAACATAATATTAAATTTATGTTGAAGATAATAAGTTTTGCCCATCTTTAATAATCATATTAGGAGATTATTAAATAATTAATTTCCCTATATGAATATTAATTTTTAGATTTGTTGTTTCATTCTTAACAATCATATTTTAATAGTTAAAATTAGTATTTCTATTAACTAACCCAGTTAATAATCAATTAATAGATACTCAAAATTCAGATTATCACATAAAAACCATTTTATTCATGTTTAAAAAGGTTAACTATTCTGTAACACTTTTATAATTTATATAGGAAAGTGATTTCCTCTGTGTAAATTCAACGTGTATTTAACATGAATTATTTCCATAACCAAACAAACATATATCATATCCAAAACATGATGATCAAGTATAGAAATAATTACATCATCACATAATTTATAATAAATTAGCGGAGTAATTCTCACCTTCATTAGTTTCTAGATTTACTAAATTTGACTATAGCTTTGCTATTCTAGACCCAGTGCTTATGAATCTTGCACTAAGTCTCCTAGGGGTTTGGCATTGAACTTGCATGGGTGGTGGGATGCTTAGATGGGTACGACCTTGATAGGATAAGAAGGAGAAGATCACTAACTCGATCTCGAACTCAAAGCGGTATATCTCTATATATTTTACGACTTTTTCGATAGAATTTAAACACTATTTTTGAATTTTTCTAAGGGCTATGGACGCCATTAAAATAGCTTGGAAGAAGAAGAAGATGGTGTGAAGAAATGAGAGAATGGAGTGTGATATTTATAGGAAAAATAAGTGAATAAATATCTAAATGTGAAATTACCAAACTACCACTTGCCAACTCCCCTCCACACACAGGCTTACTCCCGTTTGTCCTCCTCTCCCCATGCTTGAATAATGATGGTATGTAAGGAGGTGATGGTTGATGATTAGTTTTCTTTTAAGATGCATAAGGACGAAGAAAATGGAAATATCTTAGATATTTTCTTTATTAAGTGCATGTGTGTGTATGTTATACATGTGTATATGTTAGTGCATGTATGTGTATGTTATATATGTATATAAGACATATAACAACTTTGCAAGGACTTTAAACAATTTACGTTCGTTAAACCATTGAAAACTAAAAAGTCAATTCTCGGTCACATTTTTACTTATTAATTAAATTACACATAATTGTAAACAAACTTTAAAAACTAATTTCTCATCAATAGTAATAAATTAAAATGATCTCATTTGAATTATAAAACAATATAAACCAATATTAAACGAGTGTTTACAAAAAGGGTTGTTGTATCTAAAAGACGTTTGGAAGTTTCTCACATTTTTTTAAAAGAAGTATATATCATTGTAAAACTAGTATAAAAGATTTTTCATTACTATAAAACTTATTGAAATGAATTGTTACCATTTTAAAACAATTATTTTATTTTAACAACCCACCTTTTTTTGACGATTTAAATTGACAACAAACCACACATGACATATCAAACTGTTAAAAAGGGAGGATTGTTGATGGGGTAAATAAGAAAATAATTGAAAAAAAAGTAAAAACAAAACTCAGAATCTCGCAGCAGAATGAAAAAATATAATAATCAAATAACTATTTCATAAAGCTGTGTTTTCAAAATAACATTTGATTACACTTTTACAATTCAAATCAGAGTTATGCATACAGTAGGAATAAACAAATAATGCAGCGGAACACATGATACAGTTGAATAATTATAATAAATAATAATAATATATCGAACCTTCATCTTCGTCCTCCAGAAAAAGTCTTTAGTGCAATGAAAAGCTCAGATTGACTCGAGCGTAATGGAAAGACAAAACATTCGAGTCAAAACTAAAAGATCTTATGTAAGTCAAATCAAAATAAGTAAAATAGAAATATTAGTGCAAAGGCTTCCAAAGATGTTACGGGATTTCCATCTCCCATCAAGTGTACAACGTAGATATAATTATTTAAGGGATTTAAATAATTCGAAATACTAAATTTAACCACTTAATTTAAAATAAATCAGAAGTTAAACTAAAAATTAACTTTCAAACAATTCAATTGTAATACATAATTCAAATTCAAGACATTGTATGGATGTATGTTACGTTTCAACCAGTATCAAAATCAACATTTTCAAATCAATGAAAATCGCTCGGTTTTATCATTTCAACCCATAACGATTTTCCCTAATTTATAAGATCGTTCGAGTATGTATCATTTCAACCCATAGGGATAACATATATATATATATACATAAATAAACATCCAATCATCCAAAATGTCAACCAATAACATCCATCACTGTGTAGTTAAAGCGATCGGCGGATTCAATGTGGCGGAGGTGTAAAAAATCATAGCGGGAATACAGCGAGGATAAAGTGGGATATAGCGGATGACTCTAAAATAGCATATAAAAATCGTATTTAATGTTTTTACAAATATATAAATGGTAACTAAATGAAAAATTAACATTCGATTAAATTATAATCAATACACAAATAATTTTAAATAAAAACGTGTGCGAATATACTATGAATAAACATAAAATTGTTATATAACATAATTGAATTTAGTAGAATATTAGAGTGTTTTCATTTCTAAAAATAAAAATTCGATGAAATAAATTAATTTCATAATTTTTATAATGTATAGATGTTATTTTTCAATTCATTTCTTTTAAAAAAGATGTAGCGGAAATAGCCGAATATAGCGGGAATAATGGGATATAGCAGAAATAGCGGGGATTAAAGTGGAAAAACTATATTTGGGACTATATGGAAAAATCATAGTGGTAGAAATCTGCTATGAGATATAGCAGAGTGATAGCAGGCTAATAGCTGGACATTAACTGCACAGGTCCATCATAAATTCAAACTTCAACCATTGAACATACAACACAATCAACGTTCAAATCAACCAATAAATAACAATAATTTATTGGTTATTATTAACAAGTATATAATTGGAAATTTAAATTTCAATATTAAATGGCAATTAAATTCAACAAAAGTCAAATTTAACTGGTATGACAATTTAAAATATACCAAATAGTAGCCAATCAATTTAAAATCACAACATTAGTGAGTGGGTTAAAACACTAACCTTTGATTTAAAATCGATTTAAAATCCAAATAAAAGCCTAAATTTCAACAGTCTTAGAATTCATCCACTGCTCCATAATGTCTGGAATTTTGATACGATCCAGCAAAACAAACCACGCGTAAATCCGACCTTGTATGCAAAAGATATGACAATTAGAAGTTAGACGATTCATATTATACAATAAATAGGATAAACAAATAAAAAAAGAAATTAAAGGTCACCATGTTCCACCTCACTGCTTAGAGAAACCCTAATCGTGCGAAACCTCACAAACACGTAACCTTAGCCTACTCGGCATGGTGCAGCGCCACCCCCTTCACCTCGATTGCACATGTCTAAAGCCACAATCACCCAGCATCGCCAACGATGACCAAGAAAGGGTAGTTGCTGCCTAAAACCATCTAACCCTAATTGAATTTTCTATGTCGATCGAACCATAAGTTGACTAAATCAACATAGATGAACTCCCTTCGTCCATCTCCACGCAATCATACCCTCGAATCGACTTTCCATCGTTGTTAATAAACCACCAAAATCAATGGCCGAGAATGCTTTGGCCAATTCCAGAAAAATAAAAAATCGATTGCAAAAATGAACACCAAATTTGGTTTGTGCTCATCGAGAGTTTTCTAATGATATATAATATGATAGAGTTTGAAGAGTTTAAATTTTGAAATTGATTTTGAAATTGGATTTAGGTTTTGTAATTGGAATTTAGTTTCTGCCATTGAAAAGAAGAACAAATAGTTGTTGACGTACGTACAAAATAACAGTAAGACATGCTAGGGTTTGAGAAACAAAGCTATTTATTTGGACAAGACCCGATAAGAAAGAATGAACATGTCGAATTGGTTCGAAACGACAATAACAACCCGAAAAGCCCGTTCTACTTCCGAAACGAAAGTAGGTCATCCAATATATCAAAAAAGATGTTTTCCATACTTTTAAACTCAATGAGATAGTTTTTAAGTCCTAATTCCATTGTATGAAGAAGTTAGCTTTTAAAATTAGCTTATTTCAAATTGAATTCAAAATTTTGATTTCTACTCGTTTTGAGCTCGCACGATCAAAGGACAAGTTCGATCACTACGAAACTTGAAATTCTAAAATAATTCACTGTTATGGATTCGATGAAACTAGTCTCGTCGAAATCTGTGACAATGGCCAAAATAGATAATTTTACGTTGATTAAATAAATTATTATTAAATTGATTTATCATGTTTCAAATTCAAATTTTATAACTAACAAATTTTATCATTTTTGATGACCTAGTAATTTATAATTCTTTAAAATAAATTTCCATGTCAAATCCAATGTTAAGTATTACTCTAATTATAGAGTTCAGTTTCAATTGCAATAAATTCATTAATTATAATTTAAATTCCAATATAATCATTTATTTTCATTTTCATCTTATTATTCAATCAATTATCATCTTATGCATATAATTAACTTTGGTTTGCCATTTCATTACCTAAATCTTTTAAGATTACCGTCTTAATCCATATTAATTGCAATATTTAAGTAGATTAATTCTAATTGATTTTCAATTTAATTTCGAAAGATTTTAAATAAATATGTAATAAATAATAATTGTTGCCTTTAACCTAATTTAATCATATTTATAAGTTTATTATCTACAAACAAATGTTATAACTACTTATACATCACTGATTCTATTCAATTATATTTAATTACATATTATCTCACCATTTAATATAACGTTTAATTTATTTCCCTATTTATAATTTATAACCAATTATAAATTTACAATCACTTCAATTAATTGGAGAATCACTTCAATTAATTGGAGTTACATTAAAATAGTTAGAAATTACCTTAAATTAACATTATTATGTTTCATTCCAGTTTTTTCACATTATTAAATCATAATTTTTAATTTCTTCCAATATTAAACACCAACATCTTATTAAATTTATAATTTTAATTATTGAAAATTTGCGGGTTGTTACACTCTCTCCCACTCAAAACTTTTCGTCCTCGAAAAGGGAAAAGAAGGAACTATGGAATTAATATATTTTATTCAAAATATTCATTTTACAAACAATTAATTTACATACTTAAGTATTTTAAGTAAAATATATCAATTTGTAAACAATTAAATCCTTCATATTCAAGTTAATAAAGTTTGTAAATATTTCACTTTCGTAAAATTTTCTAAGTCCCAAATCCACGAAAATTTTGATAGAGTCTTCTTTGTACAGAGAGGTCTGGAAAATAATAATAATAATAATAACAACAAGATAAATCATATTTCAATAATTAAATATTCCAAACTACAGGAAAAACTTAATATCGCTATAAAATCGTAATCTGAAACCATACCTATTTTTGGGCAAATAATGCTTTATTTATGAAACTAAAAGCATTAGTTATTGCTTCCATAACCTGTATTTCACTTATATAATCCAAAATATTGAGAATTATGTACAAGAGAAATGCTTATGTTGTTTATAATAACCCTAGATTTTTGAATATAATTTAAATTTCACTTTATTTCATTCTAAAAATATTTTAAATTTTTTTTGTTTATGAGATTTCATTTCTAAATATTTTTAAAGTGATAATAGAATTTTTCCAAAATTTATTGCATTTATTTCCTATTTTAAAGGCTAGTTTCTATTTTTCTACTATTTTCTTCATTTAAATTATATTTAGTTAAAATTTATTTATTTATTTTGTGAATGCAATTTTTTTATGTTATTATTTTTATTTATAAATATTTTCCAAGTCCATATAAATTTTCCAAAGTTTATTCTGTTTATTTTCAAATTTTCTAGACTAGTTTTCATTTTCTGTGCTATTTTCATATTTTTATCTTATATAATTAATATTTATTTATTTATATTTTATATATTTGTTATATTTTCTAATTTTAACTGAAATTATATGTATTTTCAGTTATTTAAATTTATATAAAGAAAATAAAGAAATTTGAAAGGTTTTGGTGACTTTTGACTTCCTAAGGCCTTTTATATTCCTACCTTTTCACATTTCAACCATATCTTTTCATCAATTGGCCATATCTACTCACTTCTTCAGCCGACCATCACTTTCCTCATTCATGTACAACATTCTTCCTCATTCCTAAAGAAAATTTCTGCTTCCATTGTTTTAGAAAAAAATTGGTAATCTTCTTCTCTTTTGTTTTCACTTTTATTGTTTCTTTTTATTTGATTTTTGCATTTGTTCTTCTTCCTCTTAGGTTCGGCCATCCTCCACCACCTGCCCTTCCAACACCTGCCACCACCCGAGTACATCACCTTCACCTCCTCCTCTCTGGCCAACCTAAGCCGAGCTCCATTGTTGATGATCCTTCACCAAAATTGCTCAAAACTCCATCAACTTGTCCTAGCCGACCACTTCAATCAAATACACCACTTCATCACCACCTTAGCCGCCACCTATTCCACCTCCAGCCACACTTGACCCCTCTACCATGTCATCCTCTTGACCACTCCAATGATGGCCGTGACCCATGAGCCTTGGCCGAGCCTTGAATGGCCTTGAAATCATGTGTTGTTCCTTGCTTTGTTGTTGTGTAGTGTTGTTCATGCATGTCCACCTTTGCACCACCTACAAACATGTTAGGCCGACACATATTCGCCCATAACCTGATCTAAACCCTTGCTTTAGCCTTTATTTCACCTATGGCCTAGCCTAATGGAAGTTGGAAGCAAGTGCAAAGCAATTCTGCTTTGATTTGTGCAGTTGATTCTAGCTTAATTTATCGTAATTTTGGTCTGAAAACTTTTGTTTATTATATTATTTGGTTTGATTTGTTTTCAAGGGAATTGATCTTTGGCTCTCCCACTCGTATCTTGTCGTGCTATCGTCTTGTGTGGATCTCTTTTGTGAATTCTTTGTTGTGTCTCCAGCTAAACCAGTGAGTAATTCTCACCTGACAACGTATATCTATATAACTAGTAAATTGACCACTTTTGAATCTGTAAAATGCATCACCATATTATATCTACTATGCTATGATTATATGATATTCACCCATGCTTAAACACCTGTTATATCATATGTTACTATTATATTATGCCGTTCTATTATTTTTATCGGTTTATCACACTGCAAGTTCCCTTTAGATTAGAATCACTGTGGGTTGAAATGATACATACCCGAACAGACTTTAGAATAAGAGAAAATCATTATGGGATGAAATGATAGGCCTGAGCGATTTTCAAATTATTTCATTTACTTGGGACTGTGGGTTTGAAATGATGAAACCCAGTTTTATTTGTAAATTACTGGTTGAAATGATATATTACCCGTATCACTTTACCTAGCGTAGAAAATTTTATACAGATCCGTAGTTAAAATATGTTTTTTTAAAAATTTTAAAATATTTCAGAAATGTAATTATTATATTACTTTGATTTAAACTTAATTAAAAATGAATTTTGTAAAATATTATTGATTTTCTAGAAATTTATTAGTGAAATAAATTATGGAAAAGTTGAAAATTTTGAATGTAAGTTATTTTGGAAACTTAAATTTGGTGATAATTGGAATTTAAATTAAATATGAAAATATGATACATTTATGATATTTTGAATTTAAATGAATTTAAATTGATTTTATAATATATTAATGATTTTTGTATAAAGTTAAATTGTGAAATGAATGAATATTTAAGTTAAAATTTGAAATATAACCAAAATTCAAAATTGGTGAATTTGGCTTAAAAGTGAATTTTAAGTTAAGTAAATAAAAATAAAACTAAGTTATATTTGAGAATTTAAACTTAAATGTTAAGTTAAAATTTAATTTATTGAATTTAAAATTGAATGTTGAAATTTAATAAGTGAATTATTATTAAATCTTGATTTTGAATGGAAATTTAACTTTATAAAATCATGAATTTAAGGAAAATTAAATGATGTTCGTAAAAGTGAAATATTATGATTTTATAAGTTAAAAATGATTTAAATTAAAAAATATAATTATCTGTGAAATTATATTGAGCATTTGAATTTAAATAACATCATTTTTGAAATGCTATTAATTTTAATGTAAATGATATTACAGCATTTGTAAATGCTGTAGTTGATAATAATGAACTAAAAAGGCTAAATTGAATTAAAGGCTATTATAGCATTTGTAAGTGTTATAATTGTTGAATTTAACTAAGTTTATTGGAAACTAATGTAACCTTATTACAGTATTTTTAAATTCTGTCTTTTGTTTAATTGAACTATTTTGAATGTGACTTTCCGTGGCATCTAAATGCTGCGAAAAGTGAATTTTCACTGTTTTGATAAAATTAAGTGATTTAATGAACTTTGAAAAGTTTAAAATTTTGGAAATTTAATAATTCAATTATTAAATGTAATAACTTCATTTTTAAATGATTTAAATGAAGTAATTCGATTTGAAATATAAACTATTTTTGGAATGTGAATTAAAATGGTATTTTAAATTGAATAAAATGAATATGATTTTGAAATGAAATGGCAAGTTTGATACTTTGAAAGTGGATTTGAAAGGATAATGAATTATTAAATGATATTTGACTTTTGAAATAAATACCATTTTTAAAATTATAACTACGGGTTATAATAACGATTGGTTGTTAAAGTGACTGGGATCGAATATGGACATACTCTCTGTCGATACCGAAAACCACTTTAACAACTGTGTACGCGGTGGAGATTCCAGAATGAAGTAGGATGGTGACGACGTTCCCAGGGTACATTACGTGGGTCTAACTCCCGTGAGTTAGCTTAAGGTGGCTAAAACAGGAGCGATCTCGGGCCAAAGGAGGTAGGACCTCTAGTTGGACACACTTCTTCGATACCATTCTATTACTGTTGTGATCGATTGAGTGCACCCTATGATTTTGGAGTGTTGTTCGAGGTGAGCGTATGTGGCTGCTGCGTTACCACCAGCCCGTGTGCATAATTGTTATATCTACCCTAGCATTGCCTTGTGTGCCGTGTCACCTACCATACCGAGCTTTTACTACGAGTTTGTTTTTCTCCCTATCCCGTGTGGTATCCTTTGACAGTTTCCCGATCTGGAGATGTCATGATATTGGATGGACTACTGGGACTATTACGTGTGAAGGGTGATATGGGTAGCCCGGAACGCTATTTAAAAGTATGTTTATTTTACTGTAGACACTATTATAATAGGGCAATATTACTATGTAGTAAATAGTTTGAGGGATACTTAGAGTATGGGCGGTCTCAGGCATCCTTTAAGTTACTTGTTCTTATTTACAGTTCGCTTGAGTTAGTTTACATTATATAAGTATATATTATCCTGACCCGAGTGTTTTGTGTTTTGCTTTACGCTCGGGTCAGCCTGAGTATTCATAGCTTTGGATTCTCTTTCTGGAGCTGGTCTTTGCTGGAGTTTCTACTTCTCCACATATATATCTACTTCTGTTTCAGCTATTCTAGTTTATCTCATGTATTAACGAATTTCTATGTATTTGGGATTTCTATTATGTTGTTTTCAGACTGTATTATGTATTTGGCTTGAGACTCTGTTGTAGTATCTTCATGAACTACTATGTATTTTTATATTCCGTTGCGATTTATTTTGTTTTTCTGTGTCCGTGATTCTGTGTATTTGATTTTAATTGTCCAAATTTATTTACAATCTGTTATTTCGCATCATTCAAGTCTGACATGTGTGGATTATTGTCGATTTGTATGGTACGAAATGGCGGGTCGTGATAGTTGGTATCAGAGCTTTGGTTTTGGCAAACCATTGCCTCTGCGGAGCAAAAACTCATAAGAGATAGGGTATTTCTACCCTAGAATGAGTGAAATCAATCTCAGATTCATATCTTTGTGAGAGACGTATTTTCAAAGTATAAAATGATTTTTCAACATACTTTTAAAAGATTTTCAAAGATTATTTTGATATATAAATTTTTCTTATTTTAAAGGATTTTCAAATGTTTTCTAACTTCTTCCTTTCATATCTACCTTGTTATATTTTTCTTTCTTTAGGATATTCATCCAAATGTATTATCTTGTCTTATCTTAATTTATCTTTAGCTTTTCTTTATCTTGTCCTAAATTCATTCTTGATATGTTCAGGATGAATCGAGGAAATGCCAGAGGTAGGGGTCGTGGTATTGCCCCAGCTCCTCAACCTGCTGCTCCAGTCAGTTTCACTGTTCTTTGTAAGGAATTCTCTCAGCTTGGTGGTACCCCATTCACCGGTTCAGAGAGCATCATTGAGGCTCGGTAGTGGTTGCGGAGTCTTAAAAGGATATTTACTGGTCTTGATATTACTTATGCCCACAAGCGTCAGTTAGCAGCTTGGCAGTTGCGTGATTCTGCTTTAGATTGGTGCGAGTCTGTTACGGCTAACACTGTTGAAGCTGATATTACTTGGAAGTAGTTTAGGTATCCTTTGTGTTATCCTGAATTTTGTTCCTATTTTTCCTTTTCTTTGAATCTATCTTATGCTTGTTTTTTGTATCTCTTTTCCAGGGAGGCTTTTGTGGCAAAATGGATGCCAGAAGCTTGGAAATATCAGCTTTATCCTGAGTTCATGGACTTAAGCAGGGTAGCATGTCTGTTGCTGAGTATGAGAGGAAGTTCAATGAAATTTCCAAATTCGGTCCTAGCTTGATTGATACTCCTCTCAAGAAGAATAAGAAATTCATTGCTGGTTCTCGTCCAGAGTATTATAGTCGCCTCATTTCTCATGTTCATGGTTCTTTCACCCAGCTTATGGATATGGCTATTCGCTATGAGAATCCCACGTCAAAAGGTCCTTCTGTTTCTGGTGCTCAGTCTTCCTCTGCTAATTCCAAGAAGCGTAAGCCTAACTTCCAGAAGTAGAAGAGGAATTGGCAGAAGCGTTCTGGTTTGGGATCTTCATCATCTGCTCATGCTCAGAGGCAACCAGTTGATCTCTCCTCCATCACTTATTTTAGGTGTGATCAGAAGGGGCAATATGCCAATAGCTGTCCTACTTTATCTAGTGCTGTTATTCCTCCACCTGCTCAGGTGTTTAGGCGTGATCTTTGCCATATCTATCTCCAGCCTGGTCATTTTAAGAAGGACTACCCTACCCAGCAGAGGGTTACTCCTTCTCGTATATTTGTTGTCACTTCTGCATCATCTTATGTTCCTCCACCAGCTCCTGCTCCTAGTGATGACCAAGGTACTCTCCAGGGTTCATTTACTTTATTCCATCATCATGTTCGTGTGTTGTTAGATACTGGTGCTTCACACAGTTATATTTCTGTTGCTTTGTGTGATAAGTTTGATCATCTCCTATCTCCTGAGTATGCTTCTGCTCCATTATGTGCTTCAAATCCTATTGGGGTCCTGCTAACCTTAATCACATTTGTCGAGAAGTGAAACTTCTCCATTTTGATCATCATTTTTGCGGTGATTTTTATGTTTTGGGCTTCGATGCTTTTGATTTACTGCTTGGTCAGGATTGGTTAGTGCATCATGATGCATATATCTTTTGTAAAGCCCGGACTGTTCGTCTTGTTGATGATCAAGGGAATTCCTTAATTATTCAGTGCCTCTTGCCTCAGAATTTTGCTGGCAATTTTATTTATTCTTTGCATTCTTCTTCCAGTGATCTTGATTTGACTCCTGTGGTTAGATTATATCCCGATGTATTTGGTGAAGTCACTTCTTTACCTTCGAAGCGAAAAATTAATTTTCGGATTGATCTTATTCCTGGTGCTCGACTTGTTGTTCTTCCTCCTAGAAGAATGGTACCTCGCGAGAAGGTTGAGTTGGGAAAGCAAATTGAAGACTTGTCTTCGAAGGGTCTGATTAGGCCTAACTTTTCTGAATGGGGAGCTGCAGTGGTTTTTTTCACTAAGTCGGATGGTTCTCTTCGGATGTGTGTTGATTATAGGGAGCTGAACAAGCTCATTATGAAAAACAGATATCCAATGCCTCGTATCAATGACATGTTTGATCCGCTTTATGGTGCCACAGTTTTCTATCAGCCTTATCTTGCCATTGGTTTTCATCAGCTCAGGGTTGCCGAGGACAGCATTCCCAAGACTGCTTTCCGCAATGAGAATGGTTTTTATGAATGGTTAGTCATGCCTTTCGGTTTGACAAATGCTCCTGCTTTCTTTGTTGATTTGATGAATCGTGTTTTTCGTGATGTGCTTAATAAATTTGTTCTAGTCTTTATTGATGATATCCTTGTCTTCTCTAAGACTAAGGATGAGCATAAGTCGCATTTGAAATATGTTCTTGAGACTCTCAGAAATCATCAGTGGAAGGCTAAATTTTCTAAATGCCATTTTTGAAAGGATGAAGTCCGATATCTTGGCATATTGTTTCTAGTAATGGAGTTTCAGTTGATCCAGCCAAGATCGATGCGATCAATGTAAGCCTTTCTTTCTTTCTTCTCTTATTTCTATCTTTGTTAGTTAGTGTGTGACTTGTCAGCAAGTCAAAGCCGATCACCAGAAGACCCCTGGTTTAATGCAACCCCTTGAGATTCCCAATTGGAAGCGGGAACAGGTTTCCATGGATTTCATCGATGGTTTACCGAGGACTTGAAGGGGTAATGAGAGTATCTGGGTTATTGTTGATAGACTGACCAAGTCCGCTCGTTTCATTCCGGTCAAGTCTACTCGTTCTGCTTCTAGCTTATCTGATATCTACATGAGAGAAATTGTTCGTCTCCATGGTGTTCCTCTCAGTGTTGTTTATGATAGTGACCCAATCTTTACCAGTCAGTTTTTGGAAGGCTTTTAGGAATCTTTGGGTACTCGTTTGAATCTGAGCACTACTTACCATCCATAGATCGACGGTCAAACGGAAAGACTGAATCAGGTTCTTGAGGATCGTCTTCATGCTTGTGTGCTTGATTATGGAGGATCTTGGGAAGATTATCTCCATCTTACCGAATTTACCTACAATAATAGCTATCAGGTATAATCCTATCTTCTGTTTTTCAGTCTATTCTTAATCTTTTTATCTATCTCATTCCATATTTGCATTCAGGCCAGTCTCAAAATGTCTCCGTTTGCTGCTCTATACGGACGACCTTGTAGATACCCATCTTGCTGGATTGAATCCGGTAATCGTCTGGTTCTTGGTCCTGATGTGATTTTGGAAGCTTCTTAGAAAGTTGAGGAGATTAAGAAGAGGTTGAGAGCCGCTCAGGATAGGCAGAAGAAGTATGCTGATAGGCGTAGGCGGAATTTGGAATTTTCTATTGGTGATCAGGTGTTCCTTAAGGTTTCTCCCTTGAGGAATGTCATTCGCTTTGGTCATAGAGGGAAGCTTTCTCGTAGGTTCATTGGTTCTTTACGCATTGTGGAAAGAGTTGGTTCTTTGACTTATCGTCTGGATTTGCCCGATAAGCTTTCTAGAGTGCATGATGTATTCCATGTTACGCATCTTCATCATCATCTTCATGATCCATATCTTATTGTTCAGCCATCTGCTCTTGATAGTTTGGATATTGAGCCTAATCTGACTGTTGAGAGGAAGCCACTTCGTATTGTCGACAGAGGTATGAAGCAGCTCAGAAGAAAATCTGTTAATCTGGTCAAAGTACAGTGGAGTACTGACGATCGAGATTGAACCTGAGAAACGAAGGAGAGCATTCGTGCTTCAAATCCGAAATTGTTCGTTTCAGGTACTATTTTGTTTTCTATCTTGTTTCGCTTTATTTTTCCTTTCCGTTCTTTTCGAGGACGAAAAGATTTGAGTGGGGGAGAGTGTAACAACCCTAGATTTTGGAATATAATCTAAATTTCACTTTATTTCATTTTGAAAATATTTTTACATTTGTTTTAGTTGTGAGATTTCATTTCTAAATATTTTTAAAGTGATAATAGAATTTTTTCCAAAATTTATTGCATTTATTTCCTATTTTTAAAGGCTAGTTTCTATTTTCTGCTATTTTCTTCTTTTAAATTATATTTAGTTAAAGTTTATTTATTTATTTTGTGAATGCATTTTTTTATGTTCTTGTTTTTATTTATAAATATTTTCCAAGTCCATATAAATTTTCCAAAGTTTATTCTATTTATTTTCAAATTTTCTAAACTAGTTTTCATTTTCTGTACTATTTTCTTATTTTTATCTTATATAATTAATATTTTTTTATTTATATTTGTTATATTTTATAATTTTAACTAAAATTATATGTATTTTCAGTTATTTAAATTTATATAAAGAAAATAAAGAAATTTGAAAGGTTTTGGTGACTTTTGACTTCCTAAGGCCTTTTATATTCCTACCTTTTCACATTTCAACCATATCTTTTCATCAATTGGCCATATCTACTCACTTCTTCAGCCGACCATCACTTTCCTCATTCACGTACAACATTTTTCCTCATTCCTGAACAAAATTTCGGCCTCCACTATTTTAGAAAAAAATTGGTAATCTTCTTCTCTTTTGTTTTCACTTTTATTGTTTTTTTGATTTGATTTTTGCATTTGTTCTTCTTCCTCTTAGGTTCGGCCATCCACCACCACCTGCCCTGCCACCTCACCACCACCTAAGCACATCACTCGCCTCCTCCTCTCTGGACAACCCCAAGCCGAGCTCCATTGTTGTTGATCCTTCACCAAAATTGCTCAAAACTCCATCAACTTGTCCTAGCCGAGCACTTCAATCAAATACACCACTTCATCACCCCCTTAGCCGCCACCTGTTCCACCTCCACCACCTCCAGCCTCTCTTGACCCCTCTGCCACATCATCCTCTTGACCACTCCAGTGATGGCCGTGACCCATGAGCCTTGGCCGAGCCTTGAATGGCCTTGAAATCATGTGTTGTTCCTTGCTTTGTTGTTGTGTAGTGTTGTTCATGCATGTCCACCTTTGCACCACCTTCAAACATGTTAGAACGACCCATATTCACCCATAACCTGATCCAAACCCTTGCTTTAGCCTTGTATTTCTCCTATGGCCGAGCCTAATGGAAGTCGGAAGCAAGTGCAAAGCAATTCTGCTTTGATTTGTGCAGTTGATTCTAGCTTAATTTATCGTATTTTTGGTTTGAAAACGTATGTGTATTATATTGTTTGGTTTGACTTGATTTTAAGGGAATTGATCTTTGGCTCTCCTACTCATATCTTGTCGTATTATCGTGCTTGTGTGGATCTCTTTTGTGCATTCGTTTTTTTGTCTCTAGCTAAACCAGTGAGTTATTCTCACCTGACAATGTATACCTATATAACCAGTAAATTGACCACTTTTGAATCTGTAAAATGCATCACCATATTATATCTACTATGCTATGATTATATGATGTTCACCCATGCTTAAACACCTCATATGTTACTGTTATATTATGATGTTTTGTTATTTTTATCAGTTTATAACACTGCAAGTTCTCTTTAGATTAGAATCACTATGGCTTGAAATGATACATACCCGAACGGACTTTAGAATAAGGGAAAATCGTAATGGGCTGAAATGATAGGCCTGGGCGATTTTCAAATTATTTCATTTACTTGGGACTACGGGTTTGAAATGATAAAACCCGGATATTATTTGTAAATTACGGGTTGAAATGATATATTACCCGTATCACTTTACTTAGCGTTGAAAATTTTATGCAGACCCGTAGTTAAAATATGTTTTTCTAAAATTTTTAAAATATTTTAGAAATGTAAATATTATATTATTTTGATTTAAACTTAATTAAAAATGATTTTTGTAAAATATTATTGTTTTTCTGGAAATCTATAAGTGAAATAAATTATGGAAAAGTTAGAAAATTTGAATATAAGTTATTTTGGAAACTTAAATTTGGTGATAATTGGAATTTAAATTAAATATGAAAATATGATATATCTGTGATATTTTGAATTTAAATGAATTTAAATTGTTTTTATAATATATCAATGATTTTTGAATAAAGTTAAATTGTGAAATGAATGAATATTTAAGTTGAGATTTGAAATATAACTAAAATTTGAAATTAGTGAATTTGGCTTAAAATTGAATTTTAAGTTAAGTAAACAAAAATGAAATTAAGTTATATTTGAGAATTTGAACTTAAGTGTTAAGTTAAAATTTAATCTAATGAATTTAAAATTGAATGTTGAAATTTAATAAGTGAATTATTATTAAATCTTGATTTTTAATGGAAATTTAACTTTATAAAATCATGAATTTAAGAAAAATTAAATGATGGTTCTAAAAGTGAAATATTATGACTTTATAATTTATAAATGATTTAAAAAAATAATATAATTGTTTGTGAATTTATATTGAGCATTTGAATTTAAATAACAATATTTTTGAAATGCTATTAATTTTAATGTAAATGATATTATAGCATTGGTAAATGCTGTAGTTGATAATAATGAAATAAAAAGGCTAAATTGAATTAAAGGCTATTATAGCATTTGTAAGTGTTATAATTGTTGAATTTAACTACGTTTATTTAAAACTAATGTAACCTTATTACAGCATTTTTAAATGCTATCTTTTGTTAAATTGAACTGTTTTGAATGTGACTTTTCGTAGCGTTTTCTAAATACCGCGAAAAGTGAATTTTCACTGTTTTGATAAAATAAAGTGATTGGATGAACTTTTAAAAGTTTAAAAATTTGGAAATTCAATAATTTACATAATAAATGTAACGACTTCATTTTTAAATGATTTAAATGAGGTAATTCGATTTGAAATATAAACTATTTTTGGAATGTGAATTAAAATGGTATTTTATATTGAATAAAATAAATACGATTTTGAAATGAAATGGTAAGTTTGATATTTTAAAAATGGATTTGAAAGGATATTGAATTGTTAAATGATATTTGATTTTTGAAATAAATACCATTTTTAAAATTATAACTGCAGGCTATAATAACGATTGGTTGTTAAAGAGACCGGGATCGGATATGGACATACTCTCTATCGATACCGAAAACCACTTTAACAACTATGAACGCGGTGGAAATTCCAGAATGAAGTAGTATGGTGACGACGTTCTTAAGGTACATTACGTGGACCTAACTCCCGTAAGTTAGCTTAAGATGGCTAAAACAGGAGCAATCTCGGGCCAAAGGAGGTAGCACCTCTGGCTGGACACACTTCTTCGATACCGTTCTATTACTGTTGTGATCGATTGGGTGAACCCTTTGATTTTGGAGTGTTGTTTAGGGTGGGTGTATGTGGCTGCTGCATTACCACCCTCCCGTGTGCGTAATTGGTATATCTACCCTAGCATTGCCTTGTGTGACGTGTCACCTACCATATGGAGCCTTTACTACGAGTTTGTTTTTCTCCCGTATCCCGTGTGGTATCCTATGACAGTTTTCCGATTTGGAGATGTCATGATATTAGATGGACTACTGGGACTATTATGTGTGAAGGGTGATATGGATAGCCCGGAACACAATTTAAAAGTATGTTTATTTTACTGTAGACACTATTATAATAGCGCAATATTATTATATAGTAAATAGTTCGACGGATCCTTAGAGGATGGGCGGTCCCAGGCATATTTTAAGTTACTTGTTCTTATTTACAATTCACTTGAGTTAGTTTACATTATATAAGTATATATTGTCCTGACTCGAGTGTTTTGTGTTTTGCTTTACGCTCGGGTCGGCCTGAGTATTCAAAGCTTTGGATTCTCTTTCTGGAGCTGGTCTTTGCTGAAGTTTCTGCTTATCTACATATATATCTACTTCTGTTTTAGCTATTCTAGTTTATCTCATGTATTAGTGAATTTCTATGTATTTGGGATTTCTATTATGTTGTTTTCAAACTGTATTATGTATTTGGTTTGAGACTCTGTTGTAGTAGCCTCATGAACTACTATGTATTTTTATATTCCGTTGCGGGATATTCTGTTTGTTTTGTGTTTGTGATTCTATGTATTTGATTTTAATTGTTCCAAATTTATTTACAATCTGTTATTTCGCATCATTCAAGTCTGACATGTATGGATTATTGTCGATTTGAATGGTACGAAATGGCGGGTCGTGACATTGGTTTAATTAGCAATAAAAGCAAATCAATATAAAAACAATAGTCACATGTAAACCAAAACAATACAATCATCATATGCAACCAAAGTAATCAATTTTATATCCATAGAAATCAAAACCAATGGTTTACTTAGTGCAGAAACCTTTGATCATGCAAGGTGATAAATAAACTACCAAGTGTACCATATGCTCAACAGCCTTGGATAATTTATCCATACAACCTTAAACAATTAGAGGTATCCTTTCCTAACTCATAAGCTAAAACAACCAAGAATTTCGACACATTATTTAAGTTTATTCAATCAGTTTCCTTTTTTTCTCTTTTATTTATTTTTATTAATTCATATAATGTAAAATTTTCATTAATTAACATTCATTTACTTACATATGTTGTTTTCCATTCAATTATTTGAAATAATCAATAAATTTATTATTTAAATATTACATACATTTTGTTTCAATTTATTCACATTTATTATTTACTTATAATCCTTAATATCCATTTTAATATTAATATTAATATTAATATTCATCAGTGAATCATTTTAGTCATTTCCTTGAGTTTAAACTCATTTATTTTAAATAGTATTCACCTTTACTATTCAATTCAATTATTTGCATTCCACAATATTAACTTATATTTATAAATTTATTATACATCAAAATACTTATATATAAAAATAATTTCATTTGAATAATTTCATTAGTTAAGTTTTACTTGTATAATATTCTGTTACATATTGCTATTTAACATTATAACTTATTAAACATTTCCGTATATGTGCTTTAAGAATGTAATTGAATGTTACACAAGTTTATCTTATTTAGTTTAGTTAACAAAATATTCAATGATTACATATTCTAAATTTTTATATCTTTTGATTTACAAGTTACATATTTCCAATTTCTTATATATTTTATTTGTAAAAACCAATTTCTTTTAATTAATTATTATTTATATAAAGACCAATCTCTTACATAATTTGTTTTTCCATTAAAGATTTAAGCCATTAATGATCATTTCATAAAATATTGCTAAAGATTCTACTGCCTTACATAAGTTTATAACTTAATTCGGTTATAGAATAAAAATTTAAGATTTTGATAATCGCCTTTGAAGAGAAAAGAAATATTTCAATATATCTAAAATTCAATTAAAACATTTAACCTCATTCACTTAGAAGAATATAAGATTCAAAACATCTTCATAGCATTATGCAAGGATTTTCCAAAAGTTTAAACAATGTTAGAAATTTATATCAAATCATTATGATAAGCTTTTAAAAATAAAGTTCCTTAAATCCAATAATTTATTAGACTCGTTATTTTAAAATAAGTATAAACTCAAGATTATTAAACTGAAACTAACAATATACTCAAATCTTACATTAAATATACAAATCAAAACATAAAATTTCATATCTTCATAATTAATTTTACATACTTGGTTTAAAATGAATATTCAAATCATGAGAAAAACATTTATTACGGTTGAATACGAAATTAAAATAGTAAATAAACTTATAAATTTTCCATAAGTACTTCGAAATTAAGTAAATATTTCAAACCGTACTTCCAAAACAGAGATTCAAATTTATTTGTCAAGTATATTATTGTAAATAAAACTTCCTAAATCATTTTTTTCCATTTGTATAATATCTTTGAATGATACATTCAAAGAAACTTATATAATTTTACTTGAAATATTAATTTGAAAACTTTATTTGCAAATCAATCATCTCTAATATTTTAATACTTTACAAAAAAAATTCATCTGTAAAATTTCTTACTTCATTTATAAATGCCATTCAAAATTTTTTTTAAGTAACATTTTTATAAATATATGTAGACTATTTGAAAACAATTATTTACATAAATACTTATATTTAAAAGAAGTTATTGAAAATCTTAAATCCATCATTTATAAATTTTATTAGTTTTAAACTAAAATACTTTTAAACATCATTAATAAATCAATAATCATTAACTTTAAAATATTTTTATTTAATTAATAATTTCACAAAATATTTACAACATTAAGTTTACTATCAAACCATGTTTTATAGAAACCATAATATTTGAGAAACGAAAAAAGTGACTAAAATATCCTTTATATTATACTTTATCAAAATACATTTATAATTCGATGTTTTAACAAGTTTATCCTCGTTCTTGTGAACTCTGGTCGTACGTTGATCAACCGTAAGACTATAGATGTCCAAGTACTTAGTAGACCTATTTCAACACTTAGTGGAAAAAAACAGGTATGAGAAGTACCGCTCAAAATCTATTGTTAAGTGTTGATATTACGATATCAGTGGCCTACCGATGATCCAGTGTTTATGTAATGGGTACAAAACTTTCCAGAAGATCCTTTCACCTTTCAAATTCTAGAGAAATATTGTTGCCATTTCATAAATAGAGGTCCATCGACCCCTGTTGTAGTGGCAATTGCTGATTCAATGATTTATGCAATGAATGCACTTCCTTCCCGGAAGACCCATAAACAACAGATCCTAGGATCGAAAGCACCTCCATTGGGTAAACTAAAGAACCATATACCTTGGAAAAAAATTAAGGAACTCATGAGTTTAAGTCTAGGCAACCATATCGATTCGAACCCATTTCTAAATTCACTCAAGTATATTAAGGTTTTTCGGTCGAATCCATTCCTAGATTCCCCAAGTCCAACTGGGTCGAAGCATATCATGCTATATTTCTTCGCAGAGGGTACGCCACTATGCCCTTTTACTTCAAAATATATCATACTATATATAGTACCCTTTCAAAATCATCACTTCAAATATCACACTTATATAACATCCATTATATACAAGATTTCAATTTTAAATCAAATACTTTCCAAAATTAATAGTCTTGAATATATATCAAATCATTCTTACATAAATTCTGGTGTATATAAGATTTATCTCTTTAGGTCGAATACCTTACAAAATCAATAGTCTGTAAAATAAACCTTATACTTATATTAAGTTCATCTTATATAAGAATCAAAATGTTTTCCAAAATCAATTACGCTTCTTGAAGAGCCATATAGGATTATCTTTGCTTTGTAAAATGTTCTGAATTTAGAATAGTTTTGTATATAAAATATTTTGTAAAATAGTTTTGCATATAAAATAGTTTGTAAAATAGTTTTGTATATAAAATATTTTGTAAAATAGTTTGTATATAAAATAGTTTTGAATAAGATAAAATAAAAGGAAAATAGTTTTGTAAAATGGTTTAAATTAATATTAGTTTTGCATAAAAAAATCCAATTTATATTACAAGGATTTCCAACCCAACAACTTTCAATTTCAGCATAAAAGCTATCGATTGTATTAGAACACAAGATCTATGTTTTTCATCATTATGCAAAATCGCATTCGATCGCTCACTCGATCACACAAGTTAGCTTTCGAACTAGTATTGTTCATTCGACTTCCCTAATACGGACTCCGATAAGGCTTCTTGACTGGAAACCATCATCCTTCTTGCATAGCCATGTATTATGATAGAGAATTTTAGAATCAAGCCAAAATCCATGTCAAATATTTTCCATCAAGAATCGAATGAAAAATCCTAACACGAAATGGTGTAATTCACCTTAAATTTATGTACTCAAATCCGGATCAAATTAATTATGCGAATAAAAAGAATACGCACAACTTACGTATTTATTCCAATTTATTTCATCGCAATTTCATTTTCAATTTAAATTCATTATTAATCTCATTGATTAACACAAATATCATTCCATGCTTTAATATTTGTTTCATAGAATTTCTTCATTTAATATATATAACATTATTATATTCATTCTCATAACATTACCTATATTTCTCGTCATTTTAAATTACATTCATTTTCACATGTAATATTTCCATTTAATACTACACTTATCTACGAATCGTTTCATAAGAAATTTCCTTAAGTTTATAACCAATTAATAAAGGCTTAACTCCTTTTATAAAAATTACTCAAGTTTAAAGTTATCACACCTTTAATTATAACCATTTATTGCAACACCATTTATTTCATAACCAATTTACAGCTCATGACTTTATTTATAACCATTTCATTTTTAGCTCATATTTGTTTATCCAATTATTTTTCACTTTTACTTTTCAAATTTATTTATGTCACATTTCATAAATTTTAATTAAGTTTATAAACACTTTTTCCAATTAAATCTCATTTACAGAATTTCCTTAATCATAGTTTCAATTTAAACATTCCAAGGCTTAAAGTTCACACCTGTATATTATTACATTACCTTCCAAGAATGTACATAACAATTCTATTCATTTACCAAAAATAGGTATAACAAATTAAAACTTATTTCACTTGCTTTCAAATTAAGGTTGTCAAATTAAACTTTATAATTCAACACAATTACTAAGTTTCGACTCATATATTAATTCAAAAGTTTTCGACTACCAAAAATATCAAGATATTCCATTTACTTCAATAGTTGAAACTACTAATCAACAAACAACAAAATTCACAAAAAAACATTTCAATTTTGCATAGTGCTGCTATTACAAAATATTAGGAATCCAATTTCTAAGACATCGAAGGTTAGTTCTCAAATTTCAGTTTAAATTCTCTTTATTAAGACTAAACTTAGAAATCGTACTCATATAGTCATTCACTTTATTTCTTTTAATACACGATTATTAATTAGTGTTTTGCTTAAAATTCATGCAACCATAATAGCCAAAGCTTATAAACTGATTAAATACAACAAAATCAGTAATAAATGATAGTAATTAAACATTATCGTTTCATAAATCAAACACATTCCAAATAAAAATATTAGTTATGAAAATTTATTCCTTTTGTATATAACATATAATATTAGGAAAAATTATTTCATTTCAAAACTTATATAAAACATTTTATAACACTAACAGATAAGCGCTCTCGTATGTTGTGTGTATAGACACACACACACTCTCAACCAAAATAATTCTAGGATACTACTACCCTATCTCTAATGAGTTAACCCCAACAGGCTAAGGTATATCTAAACCTGGCTCTAATACCAACTGTAACGACCCACCCTTTTTTTAACGATTTAAATCGACAATAAATCACACATGTCAACTCAAACCATTTAAAAGGAAAGATTGTTAATGGGGTATATAAGAAAATAATAGAAAAGGAAGGAAAAACAAAACATAGAATCTCATAGTGGAATGACAAAATATAACAATCAAATAAACAGTTCATGACGCTGTTTTACGAATAACATTTAATTACACTTTTACAATTCAAATCAGATTATACATATAGCAGGAATAAAAAAATAATGCAGCGGAACACATGATGTAGTGGAATAATTGTAATAAATAGTAATAATATACTGAATCTTCGTCCTCTTCCTCTTGAAAATAGTCTTCAATGCACTGAAAAGCTCGGATTGAGCCAAGCGTAATAAAAAGACAAAACATTCGAGTTAGAACTAAAAGATCTTACGTAAGTCAAATCAAAATAAGTAAAATAGAAATATTTATGCAAAGGATTCCAGAGATGTTACGGGATTTCCATCTTTTATCAAGTGTACAATGTGGATATAATTATTTAAGAGATTTAAATAATTCAAAATACTACACTTAACCACCTAATTTAAAATAAATCAGAAGTTAAATTAAAAATTAACTTTCAAATAATTCAATTGCAGTACATAATTCAAAACCAAGACATTGTATGGATGTATATATCATTTCAACCAGTGTCAAAATCTACATTTCCAAATCAATGAAAACCACTCGTGTTTATCATTTCAACCCATAATGATTTTTCCTAATCTATAAGATCGTTCGGTATGTACCATTTCAACCAATAGGGATAACAGAGATATAGACATAAATAGACATCCAATCATCCAAAATGTCAACCAGTAACATCCATCACCAATTCAAATATCAACAATTAAACATACATCATAATCATCATTCAAATCAACTAATAACTAACAACAATTTACTGGTTATCATTAACAGGTATTTAATTGGCAACTTAAATTTCAACATGAAATGACAATTAAATTCAATAAAAGTAAAATTTAACTGGAATGATAATTTAAAATATACCAAACAATGACAAACCAGTTTAAAATCACATCATAAATTAAATTTAACTAACATAAGGTAATTTAAAATTCGTGAGTGGGTTAAAACACTCACCTTTTATTTCAAATCGATTTAAAATTCAAATAAAGACCTAGACTTCAATAATCTCAGAATCCATCCAAACAAGTTACATAATGTCTGAAATTTCGATACGATCGCGGCAGAATAAACCGTGTGTAAATCCGACCTCTTATGCAAAAGATATAATGATTTGAAGTTAGACGTTCATATTATTCAATAAATAGGATAAACAAATAAAGAAAAGAAACAAACACCTTACCACATTCCACGTCATTGCTTAGAGAAACCCTAATCACATGAACCCTCATAAATCCATAACCCTAGCCTACTCAAGACGCTACAGCGCCCCCCTTCACCTCTTGCGACCTCGATCGCATGCACCTGAAGCCACGATCAACCAAATCTGACACGTCGCCTCCCCCTCCTGGCCTTTTAGACCAGCATCGACACCCAACATCACCAACAACGAACACTAAAGGGCAGCCGCCACCTAAAACCATCTAACCCTAATTGAATTTTTAGGGATGATCGAACCATCAATTGACTGTATGAATGACATAGATGAACTCCCCTCGTCTATCTCCATGCAGCCATACCCTCGAATCGACGATCCATCGTTGTTGATCAAACACCAAAATCAATGGTCGAGAATGTTTTGGCCTGTTTTCGAAAAACCAAAAATCAATTTTTAAAAAAATTTGCAGATTTGGTTTGTGCTCGTTGAGAGCTTTGCGATGATACATATTATGATAGGGCTTGGAGTGTTTAAATTTTGAAGTTGATTTTGAAATTGAATTTAGGGTTTTATAATTTGGAATTTAGTTCTTCCATTAAAGAGAGGAACAAATAGAAGTTGATGTATGTACAGAATAAATGTAAGACTGCTAGGGTTTGAGAAACAAATCTATTTATATGTATGAGGCCCGATAAGAAAGAATGAACATATCGAATTGGTTCAAAACGACAATAACGACCCGAAAAGCCCGTTATGCTTCCGAAACGAAAGTAGGTAATCCAATATATCAAAATGGATGTTTTTGATATTTTTAAACTCAATGCAATATGTTTCAAGTCCTAATTCCATTGTATGAAGAAGTTAGCTTTAAAAATTAGCTTATTTCAAATTGAATTCAGTAAATTGATTTCTACGCGTTTCGAGCCCGCACGATCAAACGACAAGTCTGATCGCTACGAAACTTGAAATTCTACAATAATTAACTGTTATAGATTCGACGAAACTTGTTCCGTCAAAATCCGAGACGGTGGCCAAAATGACTGTTTTCACATTAACTAATAAATTATTATTAAATTGATTTATCACCTTTCAAACTCGAATTTATAACTAAATTTTTTTTATCATTTTTGATTACCTTGTAATTTATAATTCTTCAAAATAAATTTCCATGTCAAACCCAATGTTTAATATTACACTAACTACAATGTTCAATTTCATTTGCAATACATTCATTAATTATAATTTAAACTCCAATATATTTATTTATTTTCATTTTCATCTTATTATTCGGTCAATTATCATCTTATGCATAAACTTAACATTGGTTTACCATTTCATTGCCTCAGTCTTCTACAATTACCATCTTCATTCATATTAAGTGCAACATTTAAGTAAATTAATTCCAATTGATTACCAATTTAATTTCAACAGATTAAATAAATATGTGATAAATGACAATTGTTACCTTTTAATTAATTTAATCACATTTATAAGTTATTATCTACAAACAAATGTTATAACGACTTATACAACACTGGTTATATTTAATTACAATTAGTTACATATTATCTCACCATTTAATATAATATTTAATTTATTTACCTATTTACAATTTATAACCAATATAACTTTACATCACTTCAATTTATTGGAATTACATTAAAATAGTTAGCAATCACCTTAAATTAACATTATTACGTTTCATTCTAGTTGTTTTCACATTAATAAATCATAATTTTTAATTTCTTCCGATGTTAAACACCAACATCTTATTAAATTTATATTTTTAATTATCGTAAATTTTTTGGTCGTTATATGATTATTTAAACTTAATTTAAAATTCCAAAAAATAAATATAAAAATAATGACATCCCTAATGATGTCATAAATATATTTTATTTTCATAAATAAACTAAATAATTTTTATGTCAAATTCTTGCTTATATGGATAAATAAGTGTATATATATCCAGTTCTGTTCGCTTTAATATTGAGAAAACCTCAATTTTCCCAAAAATCAATTTTCATCGTTTTTCTAATGAAAACTCTCAAATATCCATATTTTTGATATACCTTTAAAACAAGTTTACCATAATTATTTACGGTTCAAAATATTATATTTTTTGTTATAAAATCTTGTATTTGAATATTTCAAATATAAATATAACTTATCAAAGTGATAAATTTGTGGGTCATTACACCCGTCATTCCAAAATCTCCATATTCTTTTAATTTCTAGGCATCTTTTCGTACTCTTCGTCATTAGAAATTTGATGTCCATCTCCATAAATCCCTATTTTATAAACTTATCCCTATAATTGTTCTCGTGGATCCTGGAATTACATTGAGCCAGATATTGTAGATGACCACCAAAACACTGCAGTTGGCAAAATCCTGCATTTGGTCAGCTAAATTGAAGCTATTTGTCATCGAATTAATTTCATCCTCCACAAAGAAGGGACCAAATTGATGCCAATCCTAATTTCATTTTTCTATGCATCCAAAGATTTTCGTAATAAGAACATCCAAAAAAAAGATGATCTCTGTTTTCATGAAGTTAATTACGTAACACACAATAATGATCTATATGATAGCCCCATTCAATAATTTTATCCCTGGTACTTAGTCTATTAAGGTAGGCTTTGTATGCACATATGGACAGCTGAGGGCTATTACAATGGTGCCAAATGACTTTACACCAATCTTCCTTAGGAAAATGAGATACTCCACATTACATAAATCTCAAATTGATTACAATATAAATTAATTAAATCTTCTTTAAGGAAAATTAAATAAATTAAGATCTTATTAAAACTATATTAGATTGGATCTAATAGGTTCAATAATTCAAAGATAGAATTTTTATATCTACCTATTTCATCAGCTTCTAACTAGCCCAATTCTTTCAAAGGCATCAAAGTAGGGTTGGGTTAGGTATTCACTTTGTACATTTAGTATCTTGGTATGATTCCTACAACTATCATGATAAGGGGTTCTTATATTGTGATCTATGATAAAGCATTACCACTTATCCCAACATGTCCTATGATCATTATGTTAGTCGAAAGGGTGCATATAAAAATCATTCATCAGTTACCTAATTGGGTCACCCTAAAGGAGGTTGGGTCGTACCTTCAATTGTACCAGAGCCTAATAGTCTATGTAGTCTGAATTAGCAGTATTACGGCTAACTTATTAAAGCATACCTAGTGCACATTTAGTAAGGTGTCTACAAAGGTTATGTTTAAGATTGGGTTTGGATAATCGAGTACTCTACCATACCTAGCCACTGGCCTAACCTAAAGAATGATGTAAGCCTAAATGTTATTCCTAATATAATGACCCAAATTGATTTTGGGCCTTTGGCTAATTTTCAAATTTTAGTTTTAAAATTTAAAAGGTTAAGTTTAAAATATAAATGATTTTTTTTTAGATCATAAAATAATTTCAAACTTATTTTGAAAATAAATTTAATATTTTTAAATTACATTGATTAGTTTGATCAATTAATGATTAATTAACCAAAAGTTAATTAATTAAAATGAGACATATATAATGATATATGCGCATTTACATTTATCATAAACTGTTTAAGGTAAATGATAAACTAGGTTTTCAAATTTAATAAAAATATTTAAATAAAAATGTTCTAATTCAATGGGTGAATAAATTAAATGTTAATTAATAAATATACATATAGATATATAATGATATATATATAACTATAAATGTTATAGCTAGCATCCATCCTAAATTGTGTAGGATGAATAAAATAAATTCAAACTTAAAAAATGAATAGGTTAATAAATTAAAATTAACAAAATAAATTTTATTTAATAATGTACATAAGAATATTATATAAGTTAATTGAATAGTAAAAGGTTATAAATAAATTAAGCTTGCATAATATGAATGTATTATATGTAGTTGTTAACCCGCCTTTTGGCAAGGCAGTACATAGACGGATTTAACCCAACGGACTTTACAATTATCAACGCCGATAAAGTCTAGAGCGATGATTCTAAGACCTAGAAATCAAGTATAGATAGTAGTATCAAGCTGAGATTGAATAAAGTTGATAGATATGCGAGTCAGAATGTTCAGAGTATGGAATATAGCTTAGAAAACGGAAGTGATAGGCGTGCTCGATCTAGAGGGGTCGGTATACTCCAATTCATAAAGGAGGGATCGACATGATTAATTAGGAGGGATCGGCATGTTTCATCTTATGATGGAGGGATCGACACAGTTGATCAAGAGGGATCGTCGTGCTTTATTGAAGAAGATGGATTAGCAGGCTCATAAAGGAGGGATCGACATGATTGACTAGGAGGGATCGGCATGCTTCAGATTATGGATGAGGGATCGGCGTGCTTCAGCTTATAATGGAGGGATCGCATGATTGATTAGGAGGGATCGGCATGCTTCGACTTATGAAGGAGGGATCGGCATAGATGATTAAGAGGGATCGGTAAGCTTTGTTGAAGAAGATGGATCGGCATGCTTCGTCGAGAAGGGATCGGCGTATACCCAAATGCAAGAGCATTCATGCACGAAACAATCCATATCTTGAGTTCTTCTACTCCAATTGGTGTGAAACTTTGAGGCTAAGCATGATACAATATGGAGAAGCTCCCTTAAGGATTGCATGGTATTTGGAGCAAGTTAGAGGAACTGGTACCTATCCCTTTGGAGAGATTGATAGAAATCAGAATTCAAGTGATACTACTTGATGGAAAATGCAATATCTCACAAACCGTACGTTGGAATTGCACGAAATTTGGGAGAAAGTAGCTAACACCATAGGGAACCACCTAGAGGGATCACACCCAATTTGGGAACCCAAATAAGGATTTTTACCGATCCCTATTGTGGTCCCCAATGGGTCTGGAAATTTTTGGGTGGCCTTTTCTTGCTCTGTCGAACCTTCTGCAAAGTTTCAGCCAGATCCGTGCATGTCTTTCCCTAATAATACAGTACGCTTGGAGTCAAAAAATGGATCTTCTTTCTATTTCTCTTTATCTTCAACCTGGGCCACACTCTGTAATATTGATTCTTTTATTTTGGATTGTAAAAACTTTAGCATAATAAAAAGGATTATTCTGGAGTGGTCATAGGCCAAAGTAAGCTGAATCACTCTAAATCTATGTCTCTATTTACTTGTATTCTGGTTGTTTTAATTTTATTCTTCATTTATTTTCTCTTCATGTTTCTATGATTGGATTGGATATTAGTGCTTTCATACAACTGGGTGTTGGTGGTCAATTTTGACCCTCAACTTTTTGGTGCTTTCATTGAGAGGGATTTGCATAATTGGATTTGGAAGCTAGGAGCTCGGATTTTGAAGCCTTGACACTTGGAGACAGGAAGAAATGACTAGGCAATCAACAAGGAGAGTGCTACTAGAAAGGAGCTACCTTGGAGAGAGTTAGGAGGCTTCCTCAAGAGCTAGAGCTAACAAAGCATCTAACTATGTCACCATGGACGAAATTGAAATGATGCTGGATGCTATGTAGGAGAGGATGTTGAAAAGACAGGAGGAGATGATGCAGAATTTGCTCCAACAAATTGGATGAGCTGGAGCACAGAATCAAGGAGTTGAAGCAGCAGGAATCACTGGAAATTAGAACCGAGAGCATGGAAATAGGGCCAACAGACAAAGGAATGGAATGGAGCAGCCAGAGGTAGTCCCCTGCCATCCTAGAAGGATCGAAACTGATCCCTCAAGAGGGTCGGTACCGATCCCCAAAGGGTAGAGGGCATGATCCTGGGTTTGGTGGGTTGCGATGCTGGAGGACCTACGATCAATCTCATGAAGCTTGGTGCGAACCGGAATTTGGATGCTCGGTCGAAGGAATATGTTCCAGGATTAACTTGTAGACTCAAGGGGGGAGCTTGGGCATGACGATAGGAGACTACCATTGGAAGGCAATGAAAGATTTGTAGAGATGATAATGCAAGCTATGCGTGGAGGATTGGTGAGTAAGGATCTCGAGGATGTAAATAGAAGTCATTCCCTCCAAATATTAGGCAAGCTAGGAATCCACTAGAGTTCAAACTACCAACGCTTGAGACTTATGATGGAAAAATGGATCAATCTATTCATTTGACGAGGAACATGAAATACATGGAAGTACTGGAGGCATCGAAGAAAGTCATGGCACGTTTCTTCCCCTTTTATATAACGGATATAGCGCACTATGGTTCAGACAGTTGGAAAGTAGCTCTATTGGCACGTAGACGGAATTAATCGAAAGGTTTATGAAGCAGTTTAGTGTTCACATCTTGAGACCCAAAAATGTGATGAGTTTGACAACACTAAAGCAGAGGATAGGAGAGTCCTTGAGGAGTTTCTTAACATGGTTTAATGCCTTGGTAGCATCGATGGATCCTCCAGATCCATACGTGGTTTTGATGATAGCTGTATATGGAATTGCTGATGGCAACGAGTTAAAGGACTAATTAGCGTTGGATCCGCCTATGGATCTCGAGGAGTTTTATCATGAAGCAGAAAGGTTCCTGCGATAGGAAGACGCACGAGAAAACAAACCGGTGCAAGGTGGAGGTCCGACCGAGGAAGGTTCAAACAAGGATAAAAGAAAATGGAAAGCAGAGGAAGGCTTTGATGGATCGAAGCGTCCACAAAGGGTACCGAGATTCACCTCTTACATGGAATTAACTGAAACATTGGAACGAATATATCAAAATACTTGGGTCAAGTCCCCTACTGAAGGATAATGAAGAAAGAGCCTACAAATGATGACAAGAAATCAGAAAAATACAATCTGTTCCATGAGCTGAAAGGGCATAGTTCAAATGACTGCATGCACTTAAAGGATGAGATTGAGGGATACCAAATGTGACGACCCGACTTCCTATCTCCAGGAAATCGCATCATCTTGAAGAAAGAAAGGGATGGAAGAAGAAAAGAAAGAGAATGAAGAAACAGAACAACATCTGAGAACTCACAGCGGAACGAATAAAATATAATACATCACATAAAATATTACATAGTATCATATTACATCAGAGTATACAACTTATACAACAGATATTAGAAAGTTATAAACATCTGTCTAACTATACAACTCGAGATACAAGATACAGATAACAAACAACATAGCGGAACCATAATATATCTACACGTGGAAGCCTCCTATACTCCATCTCCTCCAGAATTCGTCAAGCTAACCTGAATCACTTGACTACTCATACATAATATGAGTACCCAAGAGTTTAATAAAATAGAAAAAAAACACTCGGGTCAGACAGGGGTCTGGTGTGAGTAAACGGGTTAAATTTGCTTAACTTTAGGAAAACCTTTGAAAAGAAAAGGTATCACGTAAGACTTCCCACACATAAACATGAAAAAGTTTTTACCTTACGCTAACCAAAACATTTGATAGGAAATCCAGCGATATTATAATAGTGTCTAGGGTTTTCAAAATAAAATACAGAAATAGCTGGAATGCTTACATCTCACGTTCCAACATAGTTGGGCACAATCAAAACCGTACAGGCACTTATTGGATTTTGGATTCCATCATGGCAGGGCTATTGGGGTACCGCCCGTCACAGTACGTGGCCTAGATCACAGTACCGAGGAGTACGCCCGCTTCCCTGCAACACAAGGCTGGAACCGTTCCTTACTGAACAGTCCCGAACAAGACCACCCCGTAGTTGGCGCGACCAACGACACACTAAGACGAAATAGAAAAGGACCTCTAGACAGGGGTAAATCACACTCTCAAGTGGGGGCTACCCACGAAGCCTTCCTGCACCTCCCCTGTTTTAGCCATTCCCGGTTGATGAGGCTTGAGGCTGCAATTACCTTTATAGAACACATCTATCTTAGAATGCTGATCGTCCATCTGATGATGTTATGAAAGCATTCAATCCATACAAGTTCGTTCCGGGTTCGAACGAAACCGAAGGCACTATCTCGTTGCACTCATTTTGGAATCACCCTCAGAGTCAACGACCATAGCCCTTGCACTCTAAATCACCATCTCGAATCTATAAGCACTATTCCGTCAACTCATTACGGAATCACCCACAGAGTTATACTGATGTATAGTTCTTACACCTCGAGCCTTCACTTGCTCCACTTGGATACATGACCTAAGTTAAATTGGAATCGATGTGGTTTTCGGATCCCAAATATGGAAACCCAATCCCGGTCTCACCGAAACCAAACACCATTTTAACGTCCAAGTTGTATTTAAGGGTTTAACAATTTAAAACTTATATTCAGGATGATATAACATATAGAAGAATAACATTATCACAATAGATAATTCATAACAAATATTCAACTCACAATGCAGCATATCACATAACCTAGATACCCAAATCATCCAGTATCAATCAATCATCCAATATCATCATAAAATATCAACCATCCAATATCAAACAATCATCCAACATCGATCAATCAATAACAATCAATAACAATCAATCATCCATCAACATAATTGATCAACTCTAAATCAATTGGATTAACCTTAAATCCTTCTTCATTTATTTATTTCAAATAAATTAATCATCTCTAATGATCTCCTTAATTAATCTCCTTTGATTAATTATACTTTAATTATATTCAAGTAATTATCCTTAACTGTATTCAGTAATTAACCTTTAATTACTATCATATGTAACGACCCGGAAATTCCGATCTTGAAACTTCCGGATAGTTAGAAAGAAAAAGAAAGAGAAAGAAGAAGAAATAGAAAACTCAAAATCAGAAACCTCACATTCGCAACGGATCAAAATATAATATCAAATAATAATTTTTACACAAAGAAAACTATATCAGACAATTACATTTTAAACATATCAGAGTTACAACATATATACAAGCAGTGGACAATAACAATCAACATGTCCCAGACATGCAACAATATATCATAGCGGAAAATTTTCCATAAGTTCCTGTTCTCCAGTTCGCCTCCTGAGCTCCAGAACGTCCTTACCTGAAAATCTGTAATACTAGGTCTGACCCGACCATTACATCAAAGTAACACCCGGGTCAGGTTGGAAACCAGCGTGAGTAAATCCTTCTAATATGGAATACAAAAGCATACAACTTATATAAACCCGGGTAACTTATCAATTTACAACTTCACAAGCTGTTATAAACATTACTTACATCACACCTTAATTTCTAAGTACCAAACTTAGATTAAATGGTCCAATTCACTTTAATCATTCCATTTCATTTTATTGATTCCACACATCAAATTATAATGAATCGAAGTGGTTTCGGGTATTTACAATTACCCGACTCCGGTCTCTTTGAGTCCAATGTCATTTTAACCCAATTTATTTAATTAGATACAATTCAACTTTAATTATTGGATAACACTTTAACACAACAATTCAAAATTGATTGATACTCACATTATCATTGTTCCCAAACATATCATATCACAAAGTAATTCCTATCAGAGATATCAACAAACTCCAGACACTTACTATCACTCAAACATTCATAAGCAAGATTGATCACCTTCACTAATTACATTAATTAATGATCCTCTAATTACTTCCATTAGTTAATTATTCTTAAGTTTCATTTAATAATTAACCTTTAACTAAATTACATTCATTTATCAACTTTGATTAATCACAATCAATAATAACTTTCCTTAATTTCTTCATCAATTAAACCAACTCCTTGATTAATTATACAAATTAATCCTTCAATTACACTGAGTAATCATAACTTAATTTCTTCCATCAATTAATTTTCCTTTAATTACTACCCATCCAGTAATTTCCTTAAATTAATTACATCCAGTAATTATCCACTAATTACTTCACTAAGTAATTGTGCCTCATTAATTATCTTAAGTAATTATACTTATCCAATCATCAAGTGATTACGTTTAATTAATTAAACTTAATTAATTGACTAAAATTAACCACATCAACTTAATTAATTACATCGGGTAATTAATTATTCTATAGTTATTAATTATTTATCCATTCATAAATCACATTCATTGATTAACTTTTAATTTATGCCTAAATTAATAAATCCTTAAATTAATCAATCCTTAATTAATTACACTATGTAATTAATCCTTAACAATTTACCTTTTAATTACTTGCACCAAGTAATTCTATTTAAGCAATTACCCATAAAATTAATTTCATCAAGTGATTATTCTCAATTAATTAACCTTGATCGTTAGTTAATTTAACCTTTAATTAATAATTAAATTAATTAATCCAAACAAATTTTATCCTTTAATTACTTAAACTTACATTAAGTAATTACCTTTTAAATTAATTACATTAATTATATTATTATCCTTTACTTAATATCTTTATAATTAACTAAATGATATAGTTATCTTACCTAATTAAATTAGCATTAATAGTGACTTAAGTTAAAAGCTAAGTCAGCCTTGAAAATTTCTAAATTTATAATTAACCGGCCCAAAGCCCAAACTCCTTCCTTCATCTTCTCTTCCCATATTGTTAAAACCTGCTAGTTACCAAAATCCTACTTGAGTCTATCCCAAACATATTCGAGCCCAGACCCTATATTGTTGTTTATTTTAAATTAAAACACTCACGCACTAAATCCAACCCGAGACACCTCTATCCTTTCTTCGAGTTCGGTCCAAGCAGAACACCCAACATTCCCTAGCTCCATATTCCCACCAAAGCACATACAAGAAATGCTCGTTCACGTGCACAAATGGTCAGAGCATCTCCTACCATCTTTGCCACCTCAGATAAGTCGTTGACAACTCCTACCTCCGATATCAACCTCCAGTAACACGTAACGAGCACCAGATCAAAATCGAGTTGAATCAAGAACATTAGACCCAAATCCAAACCTTAGATTCGCCAACCACCAACGCCTCCGTCCATCTGAAACTTTGCCATCGAGCCTAAATGATCACCAGAGTACCACGCTCCATTATACTTTACTCCGACCATGACCGATTCCCTGCTCGTTGACCAATCGACCTTCCAAAACCTCCTCAACACAACAGGTCCTAAACCCTAATTCCGCTCTGCCCGGTCACCACAGATCGGAGAAAAACCTCACATTATTTTTCCCATCATCGACTCCTCCTTGGCCACCTCTCTGCATAATTCGACACCCGAAATTGTCACAGCCACCGTGAATCGATCAAAACTCAAAATCCTGATTATCTTCCAATTCCTCACTAACCACAAGCTTAAATTTTTTGATATAAGTATCAAAATTAATGAATTCCTAATACTAATCAGATTACAGATCCCATACAAGAAATTAAGACATTAATTATTATTTTTTAAGGGATTTTACTGTTATTTCTTACTTCCACAACATTCTCTCAATATTTCATCCTGAAATCCTCTTTAAAAATAAAACTACATTGTCATGATCAACTCTCTTTTATTTATTTTATTTTTTAAATCTTAGCCTAATATTGTCTGAATAAAGGAAAATTAAATTTGAAGGTTAATTTATAAGCCTGCAGCAAAGAACAGAAGTTTATAAACATACATGCAGGCATACATGTTGATCAACTGCACATTTATCTGTATTCGGACACATATTCATTGTACAAACAAATTTCACCAAGCCGTTTCAATGATTTATCATAAGCATTCAAATTTAAACAGGTTTAATCATGAATAAAAGTAGCAGTTTTACTCACTTGAAATTGATAACAGAGGACATGCTCTTGACTGTTCTTGTATTTGTGCTTTGACAAAACACCTTGTTATAAAAATCAAGTTTGATTTATACAGCTAGGTCTAAAAAGAAACGAGTGCAAGGTTTTTTTTTTTCAAAATTTAAAACTTGTACAATTAGATGGAGCCTAAAAATCAAAACATGCATAGCCATGTATTCATACAATTTATATAAACAATCATGCAACCATTTTTCACACTTTACTTTAGATACTAACTGCATGCATTCAGGTTTAATTAGATTTAAATCAATTTTTTTTTAGGAAATTGTTTACTTACAGGTTTGAGGAGAACCATGCTTTTGAAAATCTGGGTTTTGAAACTGTGAAAACTAAACTTGAGCTTTGAATTCTTTGTTTATATTTAGAGGTGGCTGATCCTTGAAAATATGAATCTTGGAGAAGAAATCTCAGAGACTGATTTACAGGGAGTTGCTTTGCTCGAATTCGTTGAGTTTGTCTTACAGGTTTGGTACCATTCTCTGGTTTGCATTTGTTAAAGAGAAGATTAATTTCAGGCCTTAGATTCAGGTTAGAGGAAATTTCCAGGTTTATTTTGATTTGATGATTTTTTCTTTCTTTTTTTAGAAAAGGTTTCATATTTTGGATTGCATGAAAATTTTCTGGTTTTAGAGATGAAGTTCTTATTTTGTTTTTACTTTTTTATTAGAAATGAAAAAAAAAAGTTGAAGATAGGAAATGAATGTTTAATAGATTAAATTAGAATAAATTTTAAAATGAAAGAAAATAAAATAAACTATTGACACTTGTCTTTCACCTAATTTAATTGCTTAACACTTGTTATTCTAAGGGTTTATATCTTAACTTTTGTAATAATTTATATTTATACTATTTTTAAAGATTTTTAAAGCTTTTATATTAATTTTTCCTAATTGATAAATACCTTTGTAAATAAGTAAATGCTTTCTCTAAATTTATATAATTAAATTTCCTTTAAAGAAAAATAATATAAAACAATCTTATTTTAAACCTTTACTCATATATTTCAAATCGAAAATATTTTTAAGATATATACATATATCTTCAAATTTTTTAATTCAAATTCAATTAAAAATCTAATTTAAAATTAATTCAAATATATGTATTTTTATCTAAACAAACATAAATTTAATTTGTTTGAAAATAATAGTTTTCCCATTATATTAGGAGATTATCAAATAATTATTTACCCAGATATAAAAATTCAGTTTCTATTATTTATATTCAGATATTCTTTATTATCAGAATTCTTATTTGTTCAATCTATAAACCAGAGAGTTATCCAACTATTAGATGCTCAAAAATCCCGGTTATCACTATTAGATGCATGAACGAACATTTTTCTGATGGGACTCAGTTGAAAGAATTGTTTAGATTTGAAATTAAGTTCGGGCTTTGGGCCGGTTAATTATAAATTTAGAAATTTTCAAGGTTGACTTAGCTTTTAACTTAAGTCACTATTAATGCTAATTTAATTAGGTGAGATAACTATATCATTTAGTTAATTATAAAGATATTAAGTAAAGGATAATAATATAATTAATGTAATTAATTTAAAAGGTAATTACTTAATGTAAGTTTAAGTAATTAAAGGATAAAATTTTTTTGGCTTAATTAATTTAATTATTAATTAAAGGTCAAATTAACTAACGATCAAGGTTAATTAATTGAGAATAATCACTTGATGAAATTAAATTATGGGTAGTTACTTAAATAGAATTACTTAGTGCAAGTAATTAAAAGATTAATTACCTTAATTACTTCTATTAATCAGCCTAAATTAATTATAATAGTAATTAGCCATTCTGTAATTACTTAACTTAATTAATTAACTCCTTAATTATATCCTCCCTTTAATTAATTACACCCAGAAGTTAATCCTTAATTACTTCTCCTACGTAATTATTCTTCTTAATTACTTTCGCAAAGTAATTAAACCCAAAAACTACTATTCTCTAAAATTAATCATATCCATTATTTATCCCATAATTTCTTTACTTAAGAAATTAAACTTATAAATCACATTAAGTAATTACTTAACCCCTCTTCCAGTGAATGTTTTAAATTAATTAAACTAATCAATTAACTTAAACTAATCACATTAATAAAATTAATTAAGCAATTGATTAGTTTAATCATTTCCCTTAAGTAATAATATTAAATTAATTCCACAAATGATTATCCTTAATTAATTATCTGGAATTAATTATCCCGATCAATTATTCTTGACTTTATTAATTAATTGATGATTCCTAATCAATATTATCCAGTAACCATCCATTATTAAGAAATTTACTTACCAAAGTTAATTTTAAATCTTTTGACTAATTAATGTTTGATTACTTCTAATTCCTCATTAGATCATATTTAAGAATTTTATTAAGTTATTTATCCAAACAAAATTAATTTAGACAAACAATTTAAAACATGTTTTATCTCTAAACATTTAAATCTTAAAAACTTGTTTTCAAATCTTGTTTTAAGATTTCACTTTGAACTTGGGATTCTTTCTATTGAAAACTTAAATATTTTAAAATCATGAAATCTGTTTACACATCTTCCTTTTATAAACTATTCATGTTGCAAATCTTAAAACCCTGGTTAAATCATTTAACACACCCGAGCCATGGCATAAACCCACGAACACAATCCCGAGCCCAAAACATAATTACTCGAATTACAACCCATGAATTCCATCAACTCAATAGTCTCGAGTTCGTCACCCAATTCGTAACCTTCTTCCCCGAAGTGAAACCACCAAGCAACACAATGGACACCAATTAGGACCTGTGCACATGCACAGTTCACCCGCGATGCTTCGTTCATCGACGATGACGCTGTCACATCGACTACAATGTTCTCCTCTGATCAAGACCCCCTAGAGACTCGATCATGCAAGAAATCGAAAACCGAGCTTTGAGACCAATACTGGAACCAGAGCGAACAACCCAATTCTAATTTAAATAACTTCAATCACAATTTCAATTAATTCAAATCAAATTCAATTTGAACTAATTTCAATTCAAATTCCAAGTTTAAACCATCTCGAATTATATAAATTCGAGTTAATACTTCAAATGTTGATTTAATTTCCTTTAAGTCAATTTACCATTAAAGTTTTTAAACAATTCAACTCACTGTTCAGTCCTAACATATTATACCACAAATCAAATTAACCTTTATTTTTACATCAATAACCCAAACCTTTAAACAACTTTAAAATTGAGTAATAAATTAAATTTTTAAGATAAAATTGTTTTGAACTCTGATTTGAACTTTGGAAAAAGTTAAGTAAAGATAATTTAAAATGGAATTTTGAGAGACTCATAAATCAAGACGATTATCTATTCTGCATTTGGCTCACCAAATCAGAATATCAAGAACAGATACAAGGACGAATCAAGATACTCGAGTAATGAGATCTATGAATATACAGGGGTATTGATTAGTTCAAAAGATAACTAACCATTCGTAGAATATACCTGAACCCAACAGAATAAACAGATATATCGATACAATCCAAATCTGTTAGTTTAAACAACCAAAATATACCTATCAATTATAGCAACCAAAGCAAACAATTCACCCGAACAATTCTGACCCATCTGGAGTTTGTGTTCCATGCAAAATCAAAGCTTCTTCCTAGAGCTGCCAGGAATCATCAAAGTATTGAAAAGACGAATCAAAGGAGATTGATACAGAAAGTTGTTTCCGCTATTGCAGGGTATCGACCATTTGTAGTCGTACTCCCCTGTCCCCTATCTTTGTGTGTCCATCCTTTGTTGTCTCCCTTACAAATTTTGAGGACGAAATTTCCTAGAGGGAATCTGTAACATTCCTGAATTTAGCCGAGTCTAATTTGGCAGTTAAGTTAATTGAAAAATTAAATTGTGAATAAATCAGAAAATTCCCTTTTAAGATAAAAGTTTTTTTATTAATATAATTTTTATTTGAAGTTTAAGAATAAATATTTTATAAATAAATATTGGATTTAAAATAGAAATGTATTAGAAATAAAAAAATTACTAACTTATAAATAATTAATAGTAATGTATAATTTCAAACCATTCTACTTTAATTTGTATAAGTAATTGAAATTATCTTTTGTGTTAAAAATAAGAAACATTTTTACGATAACAATTTACAATTGTAAACATTTTTGTCAAGCATTTCTATAAATATAAATATATACATAAGAAAATAAAATAGATAAATATGTTTTATAAATTGAAATCAAATAAAGATTTAAAATACGATTTTCAAATAAAAATAATATATGAATGTATGAATGGAAAATAAATATGAATATATTTATGTACTAAGCTAAATTTAAGTTTAAATATAAAATGTATTACATAAACATTTGTGAATATAAAGATATAATATAAACTATAAATTTTAGATTAATTTAAAAATAAGAAAAAAAGAAAAAGAAAAGAGGACTTAAATAAAATTTATAATTAAATTTTACAAAAGAATTAAAGAAAAAAGAAAATGTATAAATTTATTTAAGCTAAGGGTTTAAACACAATATTGAATCACATTGACATTTGTAAAAATATAAAAATAAGTAATAAACACTTGTAGGCTTAGTTAGACAAGTGGCAAATTTCTTTTAAATTTAATTTTAGTAAATATAAGAAAGAAAACAAAATTGGCTCCTTTATTTTCTCAACTAAATTTTCTTCTTTCCTTATCAAATCTGAAAAAAATAAAATCAGATCAAAATTAAAGCAATCAAAACCAAATTCAAGTGTTCATCCTGGAAATCAATCAGAATAAAATGATCTGGATCCAACCCAACATAGTTCAACTTGAAAACAGTTCAAGATTAAAACATTTTTTTTCAGTTTCAAAAAGCATCAGGAACAACGCAAAACCAAACTGAAAACAAAGCCTGATCAAAATATGAACAAAAATTAAAGCTTGAATGAATTCAAGTAAGCAAGTAAAGTCTGGAAGTCAAATTTCAAGTCAGAAAACCAAAACTTCAACCTGGAAATTTACTTCAACCTGAGAGAAAACCTGGAAGAAAACAAATTTTCTGGAGAAACAAATAGATCAACCTGGCAACTCAAATTCTTCAACCTGAAGTGATTCACTCAAGTATTCAAGCAGAGATTAAAATTTAAGACAACACTGGAATCAAGCAATGGATTAGATTTAAACTCAAGTTGCAATTCAAATCCGAGACAAATCAAAAGTAAAGATCTGAAGAAATACAACAGACAAAACAAAGAAGAAAAATAAAAATAAAAAAAAGAGAGAGAAAAAATTTTCAAAGGGAATTCACTGTTTCTGTTTTCTCAAGATCCAGGTGAGCAGATTGACCCAATTTATGTTTTAATATGTTATTTATGGCTAATATATGATGAATGCTTCAAATTGTTGTTGAATAATTGTCTGCATCTATATATCTTGGTAGATTTACTTGTGTATACTTGTGTGTATATGTTGATACCCTGTTCAAGCAACAGGCTAGAAGCAAGAGAAAAATCAAAATCTCTGTAACAAATTGTTTACAATCTTAGTTGTATAAGTAGAAGATAAATGAAATGGGATAACATCAATGATAAAAATAAATTCAAATTTCTATATTAAGGTTTTACTGCAAAAATAAGAAATAACAGTAGGAAATCAGAAAAAAAAATCAAAAATCAAATGTCTAGGTTTTGAGATTAAGTTAGAGGGATGCATTTGTATTCCAAAAACATGATTTTTGATAATCATTCTAGGAATTTTAATCTTATAATTGATGTGGAAATCTGAGTTGATCGGAATGGGGTTTTTGGTCGATTCCGGTCGATCGGCTATAAACAAGACGGCGTGTTTGTTGGAGGAGGAAGCTGGTGGACAGGGTACCATTAAAAAAATGTTCGTTCATTTTATAATTCGAATTGGATGGCGGGCGGTCACGAAGTAGGGTTTCGAAGCTAAATTTCGTTTGGGTTGTTTCTGAGGTGATCACGGCGTTGACGAGGAGTTTGGGTTGATCGCACCTGGGGGAGAATGTGCATGGAGGGCTTGCGCATCTTTGGGAATGTTAGCGAGGAGGATGGTGACCGGAAGTGGCGTCGGCAGGTCATTTTTGTGACCAGAGTTCATTCTAGAATGTGGGTTGCTTTAGCCCGATTCTGATTCGCAATCAGATTGGATGAACTGGAAAGTCATGGGGGACGAGGAAGTGATCGTCGGCTTGTGGATATCCTCGGCGATGACTGGAAGGCGTTGGATGATCGGTGCACGTGCATGCGTGATAGCTTGTACCTGAGTTTGGTGAAGTGGGGTAGAAGAAGTAATTGTATGCTGGGAACTCGAGTTTTTGCTCAGGGAAGAACACGAGTTGCCTTGGGTCATTGCTCGAGTAATATGATAGTGCGGCGTTGTAGAAACACTTAGAAAAAATTTTAGTTGGGAAAGTGGCTCTCGCGTTGAATTTGCAGAAAACCCGAAGTTATAGAGCTTTGAGCTCGGGTTTGACCTGATGCAGCATAAGGGGAACAGTAATTAAGGTTTAAAAAAGGGGTTTTAAAAACTTGTAAATTTAATTGGTTAAAGCTTTTATATAAAATTACTTGATGTTTTAATAAATGTTTTCTTAAACATTTTGATTTAAAGGGTTTTGAAGTTGATAATTTTAAACTTTGATTAAGAATTTTAAAGTGATTTTAAAATTTGAGTTATGAATGTGATTTTAAAGTCTATATAAAAAGACAAGTTTTAAAATTCGAATTGAAGATAGTTTTAAAACTATTAATGGATAAATATTTAAGCTATTTAAAATTATGTTTTGATAACTTTAAACTTTAAAGATAAATGATTATTTGTATTAAAGCTTAATTAATGATTTAATTAAGATAAATTTAGAGATAAATGGGTATTATGTTAATGAGGATATTAACAAGATAATGTTTTATCTTAATTAAGGTTTTACTATCTTAATTTTGATTAAGTAAATTTAAAGAAATTTCATTTAATTAATTAGTTTAATTATAAAGGTTTGATTTAAGAAACTAGTTAAGAAAAATAATTTACTTAATTGATAAATGGTTAAGGATTAAAGGATTATTTAATTTAAGATTGATTAAGCTGTAATTGAAAGATCATTAGCTAGATTATTAATTAATGATTAGGGATTCATTTATCAAGTAACTAAGTGTAATTAAACTTAATTTAAATCAAGTGGTTAAGATTAATTAATTGAGTAATTAGTGAGTAATTAATTAAGTAATTAAAGGTTACTTAACAAATAATTAAGAAGTCCTTAACTTGTAACTAAGTTTTATAAATTAATAATTAAGGTTTTGTTAATTAATAATTAAAGAATAATTAATCCGTAATTAAGGATTAATTTGGAAGTTGTTAAGTGGTAATTATCAATGGTGATTAAGGATTAATCAAATGGTAATTAAGGATTGATTAAATTGAGATTTTTATTAAATGTTGAAGAATAATTAATTAATTAAAGATTAATTAATTAATCATGAGGTTAATTAAGAAGTGATTAATTAATTAAATGATTGTGATTTATTAATTAATGGTTGATTAAGCAAGGTAAGTTGATTCATTCCTAAGTAATTAATTTAATTTGAATTAATTAAATTTAAAAAAAATGAATTAGAAAATATGCTTGCTTATGAATGATTGTACTGCCTTGCATTGATTGTAATCTCTAGACTGTAATTTTCTGTGATGTGAAATGTGTTGTGTATTAATCTGTGATATCTGTGATATGTTTTCAGTATAAATACCCTTGGCCGTAAAACGACATTTGAAATTCGATGCGACAGGGAGTCGGATTCCAGTTGGTTATCCGAAACCCACATCGAATCATATTAGTGAATCCTTGTTATTGATAAATTTATTTTATCTATGAACCTGTGAATGAAGATAAGCGTTATAGCTTATACTGCTTATCGATATTGCTGCGTTTTAATCTGTGATGTGATAATTGTTGTTGCACTATTGTGTGTAAAACTCCTGGACTACACTATACACATACAAATATGGATTTCACGTGGAAATCGGTTAAGTCACAGGCTTTTGAAAATAAATTTAAAATTGAATTTTTAAAATCCAAATGTTTTTTATATGAATTGGGTTTAAAGTGAAAAGCTTTTGGAAAAGAATTTCAAAGATGAAAGTTATTTTGAATAACTTGATTTAGTTTTAAATTTTGATTAAAAATTTGAATTCAGAATTTGAAAATTATTTTATGTTGAGAATTTATGATGTAAAAGGTTATACAAACTATAGATGTGTTTATACGGTTTTTTTAAAACCATTTTAAAAGTATGGTTTTGAGAATTTGAATTTAACCTAAGTTTACATTTGAAAGGCCTTATCGCGTGTAATTATAATCGGGTTTTCTGAAATGAAAACGAGTGATTTCAAATAATAATAGTTTTTGTATAAGAAATGAATTTCCCAATTATGACGAAAAGATTTCATGTTTGGAATGGAATGGTTTTGGAAGCTATAATTGAATTTTGTGAAAAATAGTTAAACCCTATTTTGAAATTGAAGAGGATTTTAAATGATGTATCTTTTATATATAAAAGATTTGAAACGGGAATTGTTTTGAAGGATATGGATGAATCTTTGAAAACTGTTCTGAAAGCTATGAAATGAGTCTTTAATTTAAAGACCAGATGAGTTAATTCAATTTGAAACGGAATTGTTTTGGAAGGCTAGAAATGAATCTTTGTTAAAGATTGGTGATCCTTGTTTTAAATTGAAAGGGTCTTAAAAGACAAATCTTTTGTTTTAAAGGTTTAAGTATGGAAATAGTTTAAACCATTGAAGGTTTTTGAAACGAATCTTTTTATTTAAAAGATTTGTAAATGGTAATTTGTTTAACCATTTGAATGAAAAGTTTTGGGTAATAAGTTGTGACTTAACTGAGATCCCATATCCATATGTTTTTTAAATATTGCGCTCACTATTCGGTTTAGCCGGGAGAGGACCTTGTGTCATATACCCCATTCCGAATAGTGATACGAAGTATATGGATGGCATTTGAAGACTGGTGGTGAAGACCGGATACTTTCGAAAATGAAAGGATTTCTTGTCGAATGTCTCTGCATCGGCTGATCCCCGATATAGAGATTTGAGCACCCATTGTGATGGGAAGTCCGGACGTGAGTAGGAATTATCCGGATTTGCAAGGGCTTCTTCGGAAGTGCCTTCGGTTCTGTTCGAACCCGGAACAGACTTGTATGGATGTGTGTCTAACATTACATTTTGAGATGTAAAACTAGTTTCTATCAAATACATTTCTGTTTGGTGGCGGAGATTTATTCTCTTAGCTTAACACCCTTCTCTGAGACGTACGAGCTCAGAGGTTATGTAGTTGATGGTTACTAGTGATACATTCCCAATTTGGTAATGTGGCATACGAAGTGTTGCTGATCATTTATTGATCGAAGCATGGCTTTTGTGAAAATTGTAGCTTTGTGGATGAGACTTCGTCAAGCCTCACAACCCGGAATGGTCGAGACAGGAAGAATGCAGCAAGGTTTCAGGGGTAGCGCCCCTAGGGTATGACCATTCCATCTGGAAAAGGGTAGTATCATGGTATGGAGCCCAGATACTTACTCGTGTGGACACTGTAGTATATTTATTACCGTGTGATGTTGTTGGAGGCCCCTCGGATAAAAGGTCCCAAAGGACCGAGGGTGGCATATCTTAGGTTTTATTCCCCAGGAAAGGGGTAGCTGGCCTTGTGTTAGCAGAGAACAAAGGACAGTTCTCGGGACGTCCCTCCAGAGGCATACCCATGTGGCAATGGGAAGTTCCTTGGCCTGACCATTTGTTGGAAATCCAATCTTCCAATACATGCCCAGTACGGTTTTAGTTGTATAACCTGCCATTCACTTATGGTGGTCACCACTGTTTGGATGGTAGTTATAGTAGGCATAGTAAGAAATGTCTATGTTGGCTAAGATTAATATTATACTTTCGAAATGTTTTCCACTATGCACTTATAGTAATAATATCAAAGGATTTCGCGTATCAAGCATTTTTTGACTGTCATAAGGAGAAATCTCCTCCAAGTCCGCATTTGCATTGTGTGTGTGGTGGGAGGCATTATGGCAGTTTCATTTTCCAGAAAGCATTGCGGATTTCAAATTTAAATTCTTTTGTTTGTTTTAAAAAAAAGATAAAACTGTTTTGTTTGCTCATACCAGTCCCATGACTGACCCGGAGTTTATTGTTCCCTTCCTAAACTCTGGGTGCCCACCAATTTCCACACGGGCAGTCTAGAGTTGGGTTTTTCAGATAATAGATATCGATTTAGTAGCTTTCAGCTTTCTCTTTGGTTTTCTCTGAAGACTCTGGATATTGAAATCTTTGAATTCATGGACGAGACTTGTTCATCTGGGTGAAACGATATGGTGGTTCAAGCTTGTGATTTTGGAGATTGGCTTTGGAGCATTGGATTTGAGTTGCAGTTGCTGTTTAGAGTTTTGGTTCGGCTGCTAGTTCATTTTGTTTTCCGCTGTAGCATTTGTCTCCGATATTTCTTGTATCACATTGATCATTGTTGTGTATTGGATATTGTGTTCATTAGAGTTGTATATGATATTCATTTTTTTCTTCTTCCGCTGTGTTGTTTTACTTAATTGTGTTATAAGCTCCGGCGAACCAGATTCAACGTTTGGATCTGCGGCATTTGAATACGAGTGTTGTATTTGGTGCCCATTTTCAAAGGTCGAGTCAGGATCATTACAATTGGTATCATGTCCGAAACGGCGGACTGTTACAATACGTGAGAACTCGAGAGTGGCAGTGGAATAGGAGCAACCACCATCAGCGTCGAAAGGAAATTGCCTTGGATCGAGGCGACAATTTGTCATCAATTGATCGAACTGGCAAGGAATAAGTAATAAACACCATAATAAATTAGCTAAGTCACTTACACATGTACAGGATCGAGAATGGTCCCTAGGCATGTTCTTAGATGACAATGAATCATCACATTCGGAGATGCATGCATTGTAGTGTTTAGTATTTGTTTTTGTTTCTCTTTTAGTACTTGGTTATAAAACTCACTCGAACGTGAAATATGACATTGATAATTTTGAGTTTCATCCGGACAATCACATTTTGCTTCGAACAGCACATAATCTCGAACTATTCCATTTCGCCTCGAACGACACACGATCTTGAACGATCCCATTTCGTCTCGAATGGCACATGATCTCAAACAATCGTATTTCACCCCAAACGACACTCGATCTGGAACGATCGTATTTCACCTTGAATGGCATACGTTAGCGAAAGATCCCATTTCCCTTCGAACGGCACACGATCCCATTTCGCCTCAAATGACACTCGATCTTAAACGATCGCATTTTGCCTCGAATGGCACTCGATCTTAAATGATCAAATTTCTCCTTGAATGGCACAAGATCTCGAATGATCGAATTTAGCCTTGAACGTCACACGATCTCGAACGATCGCATATTGCCTCGAATAGACACTTGATCTTGTACGATCAACATCAGCCTAGCACGGCTACGAATTTGATTAGCGGTCCCAAATGATCGGGAAAGATCATTGATTTATTCATGGGTCATCAACGGATTATGGGCTTTGGATTTATGGCAATTCAAAACATTCCTCCTTATTATAGGGCATGTTTTGAAGGGTAAAGTATTAACCAGCCTTTTGGCAACGGAGTGTACAGGCCGATTTAATCCAATGGACATCATGATTATCAAGGCCGATGAGTCTAGAGCGATGATTGTAAGTCTCAAAAATCGAGTACAGATAGTAGTATCAAGCCAAAATTGGATGAAATTGATAGATATGCAAGTCAGAATGTTTAGAGTATGGAATATAGCTTAGCGAAGGGAAGGGATCGACATGCTCGATCTAGAGGGATCGGATACTCCAATTCATAAAGGAGGGATCAACACGATTAATTAGGAGGGATCGACATGATTAATTAGGAGGGATCGACATGTTTTAGCTTATGAAGAAGTGATCGACATAGTTGATTAAGAGGGATCGGCGTGCTTTATTGAAGAAGATGGATCGGCAGGTTTCAAAAAGGAGTAATCAACATAATTGATTAGGAGGGATCGCCGTGCTTCAGCTTATGAAGGAGGGATCTGCATAATTGATTAGGAGGGATCGACGTGCTTCATCTTATGAAGGAGGGATCATCGTTGTTTATTAAGAGGGATCGTCATGCTTTGTTGAAGAAGATGGATCGACATGCTTTGTTGAGGAGGGATCATCATATACCCAAATGCAAGAGCGTTCATGAAGGAAACAACCCATATCTTGAGTTCTACTATTCCAATTGGAGTGAAATATGGAGGTTAAGCATAATACAACATGTAGGAGCTCCTTAAGGGAACGCATGGTATTTGGAGCAAGTTAGAGGGATCAGTACCTATCCCTCTAGAGGGATTGGCGAAAATCAGAATTCAAGTGATACTACTTCACGGAAAATGCGATGTCTCACAAACCGCACGTCAGAATTGCACGAAATTTAGTGAGCAAGTAGCTAACACCATGGGAAACCAACCTTAGGACGCACTCCATTTGAACTCTAAAATAGGGATTGGTACTGATCCCTATTATGGGCCCCATTGGGCCTGGAAATTTTTAGGTGGACCCTTCTTGATCTTTTGAACCTTCTGCGAAAGTTTCAACTCGGTCCGTGCATGTCTTCCCCTATAAATACAGTAGGCATGGCGTTAAAAAATGAATCTTCTTTTTGTTTCTCTTTATCATCAACCTAGGCCACACTCTGTAAAACTGATTCATGGATTTTGGAGTGTAAAAATTTCAGTATAATAAAAAGGATTATTTGGAGTGGACGTACGCTAGAGTTAGCCAAACTACTATAAATGTGTCTCTATTTACTTGTTTTCTGATTGTTAGTTATGTTCTTCATTTATTTCTCTTTATATTTCCGTGATTGGATTGTATATTAGTGCTTTCATACAACTGGGTGTTGATGGTCAAATTTGATGCCAACAGTAAGACTATGAGAATCCCAATTCAGGTTTGAGGAACGAGTACGTTGATATTGTACGCATATCATAATTTGATATGTGTCCAACACTTGAATCACATGGGTACTTCATGAGGGATACATTATCTCCTAAATTGATATTGCTCAACACACACACACACACACACACACACACATATATATATATATATATATATATTAAAGATTATGAATATTTAATATAAGTTTTCCTCCACTAATTATATATTAAAATATATATTAAAAGATTACTTGCGTTCTCTTTATTTGTTCAGCTTTCCTCAAGCTAGAAATTTTATGTGTAGTACTATTAATATGTCTATTAGACGAGATAAGATACATGCATGCATTTGTTGAGCTTTCCATAATGTACATGCATTATACCCAAGCCATTGCAAAATGGTAGGTATGAGCGAATATCCAATCTTGATTTGTTGGTATTTCCTCAAGATCGAGACGAGATTAGGATAAACACAATGAGTCCATAGTCGTATATGATACAACCGATAACTGGTTATCCATCGTATGTAGGCCTATGATGTGTCAATGTTTCCCCAAGGTCAGGATGTCAAGGTAAGAGAGTCCTAACAGCCACTAGATAAATCGGAAGATTCCTATTTTCTCTTAGCATTTTGGAAAACATAAAAGTTTAGTGGGAGCCATATTCAAAAAATAAAATGATAACATTTAACCTTCCTAATATTGTAAGAATATATGTTATACAATTTGAAATAATCTACTTTGATAAACTAGTGCAAATACTATAATTGATAAATGTTTTTTAGTTAAATTATATAGTTGAAGTGACATAAAATTGAAATAGAAATAAAAAACACTTAACAATAAATGTTTGACATGTTGTCACTTGAAATCCCATGCGAAAGAAATTTTACAAAAATCACTAAGACATTCATGGCTCGGTCACTTATGTTTTTTGTCCCAGACTATTTATTGTCTTTTATGAGTTTTAAACTACAAAATAATGCAAGAATATGGATATTCAATCTGTGTTCCATTATATATAAATGTTATGTGGTAAACAAACGTGATTCATAATATAGAGAACTTCGGTGAAGTTAGTTCACTTGAAAAAAAAAACAAGTAGATTATAGTGCCTGGTTGCGTAAACAATATGATTAATCTCAATAAGGATCTTGTTTTTTAGATGTAGTACTAAACCAAGAGTTACAAGATGTTCCCAAGAATTTTACATTGAATTCCCCGTTTAATTAATTTTCATAATGAATAATTTATTTGATATCCTTAAATACTAAGGATGATCGAATACAATTTTGTAATGAGTTTGTTACGGTCTTATTGTAAGGGTCACCTTTTGCATGATTCGTCCAGTTGGAAAAGAAAGACAATATACGAGAGTGAATATAATTTAGGAATAGTTGGGGTAAAGAGAATGAACAGTCACCTCTGCTTCATAAGGTGACATTGGAAACAAAAATTGTATAAAGTATAAAAAGATACTTAATATGGAATGAGAAATGTGATTCATATACCAAACATATTTACATATAGAAATTTATTTTCTATGAAAGTTATTTTTTCAATTGAAGATACTTGATCTGAATCACTCAATTATATACGAGTTATAGTGTAAGAAATGAAATTATGTGGTAGGTGGTTGAATGAAGCTTCATATTTCGTAAGCTATTATAGTAATGGTGGAGATTATGGAAGCATACCACATAACACCTCTTAGTGCACGCATCAAGTTATGAAAAATTGTTTTTGTAAACATACCGAATATTTTTATGAAATAATAACTATTTTTAGTATTGACTAAAAATAGACATAGTTTTATTTTAATTCGAGCATTATGATATTTGTTATGAGATAAAATTATAAAAATAGAGTTCAGTTTCATAACAAAATAATGCATTAAAAAATAAAGAAGTATCTTTAAATCTTATAATTTTTTTGGAATGACAGACTAAGGCATAGTTTTGAGAAATAATTCTTCTATTATATGATTATGAATTATATAGTACCGGTAAATTGTATTTCGAAAGATTAACGGCAAAACATCTATTCAATAGGAGCGACATAATAGTTGGTTAATTAACTAAAACATATAAATATATGCAAGCATTGTTCTAAGGATACCAAAATGGTTCCACATACTTCGTTAAATTCACCATTGAATTATCATAGATATGAATATGTGTACTTGATACACATGTATTTTGCCTATGATAAATTCATATTATATGAATATGTGTATTTGATAGACATGTATTGTCTATGATAAATTCATATTATATAAATATGTGCATTTGGTAGACATGTATTTTGTCTATGATAAATTCATATATTATAAAGAGGAACTTAATAACATGATGTGCAAAAGAAAATAAAATGATCTGATTTAATTGAACAGGTCACCGTACTTGAGAGGAGTTCCAAATATATCTAAAAACGAATGAGATTCAATCCCAAAAGTCGCTTATCCCCATGATGTATCAATATGGGGTAGTGGGACTTTGTTGGACAAAATACATTTAATGATGAGTGAAGTTGAGCTAAAACAAAGCCTACAAAATAATACAAGGTAAGAGTTGATAGGTCAACCCCTACATATCATACCTCAAGGAGTTGACAGATCATGTGAGTCGAGAGATTGCACATAATACTTATTCATGAGGGATCTTGTATGGACTTCCCCATATGAATTTGGACCAATAAGTATTCATTAGAGCATCTATGTCATGAATATAAGTTTGATAAACATGAAAACCAAATCAGCATTATACATACATATACATACATGTGTGTGTGTGTGTGCGCAATTCATAAAATGTTTGTGATACATATTCCACTACACCGAGGAATATTTGTTGTTTCATCAAACACCAACTTCGTGATAAAGGAATTTCTTTTAGAAATTATTGGAGCTAAAATGGATTTGAAAACAATCTAAAGATAAAGGTTATTACAATGGATAAAATTGACCAAGCCAAAATGTGCACAGCTAATTATAATGTCCAATAAAAACTCCATACATTAATGAAAAACTATGATTTTCTTATTAATGTTGGAAAAGAATTATCTCAATAGTCCATAAGCTATTAAAAGTACCGTTACATAATGTTCAAATCTAAAAAGACTTCTATTTACATTTTCAATACAAGATTTTGACATTGTACCCAATGGGGTACGATCCATCTACCGCAAAAGGGTCTCCAAGAAGAACACTAATGCAATTTAAATATGGTTAGCGAAGTTGATAGAATAACATCGTAAATTTCAATTTTGAAATTAACGTAATAGATTCTTCATTCAACATACTTATGTTAATTCGAATTTTAGTCATAAAATTATCGCATGATATGATTTTTAGTTTTGGCATATATATTGAAATAGAAAATTTAAATAATGATTTAGATTACGCTATTTACACTTAATAACCGTCGTATCTCAAAGTCAATGAGAGTGATTCTGAGTTTATGGGTTATTGGATAGTTTTCTAAGAACAGATACGAAAGTATCGTTAGAAGGAATCAAAGTTAAGTAAACATTTTGATAGAAAAACCAAACAATTTGAATTTCAATCAAAATATAGAGGAATCATGTGCGTATATGAGGGAACTATAAAGGTACTAAAATGTTTCTAAAACTATAAGTAAACAACAAACTTACGATTATTAACGGTCATGACCCGATTCTTCGACTTCCGAAAATCGACATGAATACGTCCATTATATCAAATGCCGAGCAATCGAATGTCGGAAAACCGAACCATGAGGGTTAAAAAGAAGAGGTAGAAGAAAAAGATAGAAGAAGAAAGAAAACAGAACAGAAACAATAACAGAATCTCACATTCGCAGCGGAACAACATATAATGGACAATTGAATAATCTTTACAACAAAGAACTATATCAGTTATTACATTACATCACATCATCAGAGTCTCCCGTTCGCTACCTAACCGCGAAGCGAGAACCCTCCATCACATTTCACTAAGATAAGCAAGACTGATGTGAGAACTTAAAACAGTTATTATCTTTTAAAACAACAACAACAAGGAAAGTGGAAAAATGTCCGCAATGCTTTTGGAAAATGAAACTACCATAAGGCCTCCCCGCACACACACAATGCAAACGCAGAATTGGAGGAGATTTCTCCTTATGATAGTTAAAGATGCTTACTACGCAAAATAAAACATTTTTGATATTATTATTAGTGCATGGTGATGAAAGCATTTCAAAAATAGAATATAAATCTTAGCCAGCATAGACATTTCGAACTATGCCTACTATATCTACCATCCAAACAGTGGGGCACCACCATAAGTGAATGGCAGGTCCTACAACTAAAACCGTACAAGGCTCGTATTGTTTTATTTGGATTTCCAACAAATGGTCAGGCTAAGAAACTTCCTACTGTCAATGGGATCGCCTTTGGCGGGACGTCCCGAGAACTTAACCAGTTCTCTTCCAACACAAGGCCGAGTTACCTTTGTCACTAGGTAACTAATACATGAATATGCCACCCCCCGGTCCTTTGGGATCCGAGGGCCCTCGATCACCAAGCAACAACCACACAGAAAAATGAGATTGGAGCAACCACATAGGTTAAGCATCAGGGCTCCATACCTGACACCACCCTTTTCCAGAAGGGAATGACATACCCTAAAGGGCGCAATCCTCATAACCTTGCCGCATATTCCTGTTTCGACCATTTCCGGGGTGTGAGGTCCGACGAAGTCTCGTCCACAAAGCTACGCTTTTTCACAAAGCCACGCTTTGATCAACAAATGATCAATAAATAATCATCACACAGCAACACTCAGCATGCCACATTACCAAATTGGGAATATATCGCTGATAGCCTTCAACTACATAACCTCTGAGCGCATACGTCTCAGAGAAGGGTGTTAAGCTAAGAGAATAAATTCTCCGCCACCAACAGAAATGTATTTGAAAGAAATATGCTTTATATCTCAAAATGTAATGTCAGACATGTAGCCATACAAGTCTGTTCCGGGCTCGAACAGAACCGAAGGCACTTCAAAAGAAGCCCTTGCAATTCGGGTATTCACAATCCCGATCGAATTTTCCATCACAAAGGAAATCTCCATACCGTAGCTAACGGTGCAGAGACAATCGATAGGTCATCCTATCGTTTTCACAAATACCCGGTCTTCACCACCGGTCTTCAATGCTATCCATTACGTCGTATCACTATTCGGAATGGATAATCCGAATAACGAGCGCAATAATTTAAAAAAATAAGTGTAGCATTCAAATTCAACCAATTCACAACCAATAGCCATTTAAGGGTCAACATTGATAGTCGGTTATTTAATTATCAATCAATGTTCACAACATAATCCGATTTCAAATAATTTCCCAAATTATTTATTTCCAAAATATCTTTATAAGATATATTTTCCACACTTCAACCATTTGAAAACCAATTTCAAATCAATTTACACCCTTACAACTTTCATTTCAAAATGGTTCATTTAAACCAATTAAATAAATCCTTACCGATTTATTAAATTTACGTTCCAAATCCGTAAATTTAGTTCCACACTTTATAAAAATAAATCAATGTTTATTTTTAAACAAATTTTCCTTTCTTTTATAAATTCCATAGTGAATTTACCTTTCCAAAATATCTATGAATATACGATTTCCAAATCGATTTCTAATATTCATTTTCAATTTATCTTTAAAAGATAAAATCTCAAAGCATTCACTTCATAATGTAAAACATTTCCATACTTATTTGATAATAAGTAATTGACAAATCTATTTATTTTCAACATTTGAAAAATATTCAATATACTTAAGTCGAAATTAAGTATATATTTCATTCTTTAAGGAAAACTTCTCTTAAACACATTTATTTGGGTTAAATGAATGTTACGTAAAACATCGTTACGACAACCCAAAATCACTAGTATAGGGATTCGAAATTAAGATAGATATATAAATCCCAATACTATATAAAAACATTTCCTTTCGGAAATCATTTACTATAACAACGGTGTTATAGTCCACCATTTCCTTCTATTTCTCGAAAACGTCTATTTCAACAATGAATGTTGAAATCTATGGTTTCGACACTTAATACAATTTAAAACATCTTTAAATCGTTTGAATTCTATTTAAAATATCACTTTTCCAAAATATTTCTTTACTATATTATTCACCGTCTAAAATCGTGAATATACTTCATTAACCAAAATCAATATTTCTACGTATTTTATTGAAAGGATGATCCACTGTCCAAAATCATGAATATATTTCCTTTAATAAGTTATAATAATTACACTTATCAAAATAAGTCGGTTTCGAATTTATAAACAATATTTATAAATTCTATTTATATTTTATTAACAAATTCTATCCACATTCCTTTTATACGCCAAAATCTAGTTTATAAGTTAATTCCTTATAAATCTTTTATTTTACAAAAATCTATGCATTTTATAGCTTCACAATTTATAAATTTATAGATTTCATTCACTTATGAAATCCATTTACACTTCATTTTAATACTTATAAAATCTCGTTTATAATCCCAATATTTTAGTTTATAAATATCAATTTTATAAATCTTTTATATAAATCATTTATAATAATTCAAAAATCCCAATTTAAACCATTTTATAAATAAATCAACTACTTATTTCAAAAATCACATTTCAGTTACATTTCTCAAAAACCATAATTTTTATAACATAAAAATTTCAACGTTTATTTATTCAAAATGAATCAATTTCAAAATTAAATTTTATTATGAATTCTCAACTTAATTTTCAAAAATCAAATTTTATTTATTTTCGGCATCTAATGATACCAAAATATATTAGGCCAACATTTAGCCTCTAACGATTTCAATCACAAAGATAATCACGCAGATTATAAATAGATCAATAAATAGAACAACACACAACATTGAAACCAATTCAATTATTTGAGGAATCCAGTTGGATCCCTCCAACCTGTTACCTTACATCCAAATATGTTAGCACAATACCAATTCCACTTCAAGATGGAATATCGCGGTATATGGGATTTATAAAATACTATCCGCTATTATGCGGCGTAATAGGGTCTCATCCGCTATATAGTGCGGAAAAATCAACTCCAAGTACATATATAATACCAATTCCATACAAGTTGGAATTATCGCGGTATATATTTTTAATAAATAACATCTGCTTAATATACGACGTATAGGGTCTATTTCAATACAATAGATAATAATTATCATACAATCACACAATCAAGCAATTTTAAATCTAACTATTTAAAATTTAAATCAAAATAATTCGATTGAGTGAGAAGTTCTCTCCTTGAGTTTTCGATAATAGTTGTAGCGTTTTATTTCGAATAAAATTAAACGTGAGTTTAATTTTACCCAAAATTTTCACTAGCTCCAAACGATTCCAAACCAGCTCCATTGTGTAGTGCTCGTCAAAACAAAGCCAACGCAACTTGTTTCATAATTTTTCGACCTCGTACGAATAAGATATAGTATTATAAAGTTTGACGATTTTATAATATAATAATTTTTACAATTTCTTTTATATTTTCAGCCTTAGGCAAATCCGGACCGTTAGATTTTGAGACATCAGATCCTGGCCGACCCCCCTTCTTCTCCATGCACAAGTTGCTCCAAGAATTGAACGCAACTGAAACCCATAAGCACTAACTAGGGTTAAAAATCACGACCACCACGTTCATTTATACTTCGATCAGAGACTGTCATTTGGAAGCCCTCGATGAACTCCACCTTCAGCCCAAAAGGCTTGAAGCTCGGTCACCTATTTGGTCTTGAAATTCATGCCGAACGCGGCGCCTTTGGACGAGCTTTGCCGTCGATCCGTAGCACTATTCTCTATCATCGCCGTTGATCGTGTAGAGCTCAAGGTTCTCTACAATGTTGTAGTTGAAGTATTTTCCTAACTGTCTACAGATTGGAAGAAAATTGAAGAGGAACGTTTGAAGATTTCGGCCACTGAATTGGGGACTGGCGGCTACAAGGTTAGTGCTAGGGTTTTGCAATTTGTGAGGTTGGAGGGGCTTTGATAGAAAATTCTCAAATTACTATTCACTCGAAATTTTCCGAACTCCAAATCTCGCACGGTGACAAGAGTTTCTAGGATTTACCCCACGTTCCGGACATAATGGAATAGGTTTTGGGAGCCAATTCGATCAACTGTGCGAGTTACGGCAATAAACGATCGATTTTAAATTAAATCGGTTAACCAAATTTCTATGCGTTTTAGCTTGCCCCGGACAAATGGTAAATCTGATTGACACGAAATTTGAAACCATACAATAATATGACATTATGGATGCGATGAAACTAGTTTCTTTGAAATCCGAGACAGTTTGAAAAATGGCTATTTTAACTCGCCAATTAAATATTAAAATATTCAATTTTCACAAATCAACTTTTAATTCAATTTTAAAAGTTCTATAACATTGTTCTAACTTCAATATGATTTAATATAACTTTTTAAATCATTTTTAATCACATTAAATCAAATATTCAATTATTTCTGGAATTTCATTTATTAAATTATCAATTAAATTACCCAATTAAATCCAGATATCCGAAAAATAAGTTATTCGACTTATAAATTTGACTTATTAATATTTAAAATCAATTAAATATCTGAATTTCAAATGGCAGAAATTCTGGGTCGTTACAAACTTCCCCCCTTAAAAGAATTTCGTCCTCGAAATTGCCAAGTAAGAAAGAGTTTTGAAATCCATTAACTTTTCAAAACAAACCGTTCAAATTAGATTTACAAATCTCTTAAGCGTTTAATTTTCCCAAATCCATAGTTAAACCTCTTACAAAATATTTACTAAGTTTTCAAATCCATATATAGTTATCTTTTCAAAACCAACTATATCGTTTAACCTTTCAACTCAAATCAAAACTTAGTTTTCAAAAAAAAAGATTTCCCAAAATTTCTCGAAAATTTTCTAACGCCTTAAATTTTCAAAAAATTTCGCCATAACCTCCATTGTACGGAGGAGCTTTTACAATATCACAATTGAGATAAATATATATACATCGACCCACCCGGTCGGAAAAACAGTTCATATTTCCTATTTTTATTGCGTAGGCATACCTTTTTAGCATTTTTAAGCAAAACAATTATTTATTTAGCATTTTGCGCAACCAAATCCCGCTAACGGTAGCCCCGGTACCTTTACTTACTCAATATAAATATGTAAGTGACATATATAAGAAGTTATAACAATTTACTCTTTTAAACAGCTACAACATATGCATATTAAAAGAAATGCAACTAAACAAGGTTTATAAGCAACTTAAATGATTTCGACATTACTTGTAATTATTTACAACCAATTCATGTACAACGACATTCATTTATTCATTTCCAATTAGTTTGCATTCACTAATTTACATTCACATTTGTTCACTTTCAATTCAAATTGAATTCTATTCAAATTCATTTTCTTCCAATTTGAACTTAATTACATAACTTTCAATTTCACTAATTTAATTTCATTAACACTTAATGAATTGATATATAATCAACTAACAATCAAATAACAACCAATGTATATTCAACATAACCAAATTATTCACTTTACATTCAACATTCATATTCACTTTGTTTTCCTTCAATTTGGTTTAACATTCAATTAGCCTCAAATGAATTTACACTTATATCCATTATTCCATATCAATTTATTTACATTCAATTGATTTACATTCAATTTATTCATTCATTCAATTGCTAATTCATTTAACAAATAAGGTTGAATTTCATTTATATAACTCAAGCTCATATTCATCACTTCTCTTGATTAATTTACTTCGATACCAAAATCAACATTATTCAACTTCACTTAAGTTATATTCCATTTCAAACATCATTTGTTTAACTTAACTTAAATTTCCATTTCAACAACATATCCAACCCAGTTAAAATCCAATTCAAATTCCAACTCCAAGGTAAATTCTATTTAACTTTTACTTAAATCAAATTCATCACTTATTCAAATTCATATCTCGTTTTGCTTATCAAAATTATTTAACCATCTTAATAATTGGTTTTACTTACATCTTCACATTTAATAAGTTATACAACTTATTATTCAATTTCCCAAATCTGATTTAATTTTTTTAACTCCCTTTAGTTAAATTCCAAATCATATGTTTTGTTATGCCAACTCAAATTCTTTAACTTTACCATAGCTAAAATTTTTATCTCATAATATAAGTTCAAAACTCGTTTTACTTATATTTATCAATTTCAACTAGGATTTTTAATTTCAAATTTGTTTATCACAACAAAACATCAATTTCAATTTACTATGGTAGCAAATCCATCACATAGAAACTCGAAAATGATACTGGTGATGCTGCAGTCATCATCCTTATTATTTCCTAGTAACAATAGTGAAATCAATGCTTTAAATTCTTTCAAAATTTTCCTTTATTTATAAATCAATAAATCTTGCTTATATAATTTCACAATTTCCCTTTACTTATACAAGGTTATTTCACAATTGTAAATCATTTCAATTATAATTCTATACTTATACAATTGTTGCTCTTATATAATTTATTCTTTCACAATTATTGTTTTTATTCAAATTATTCGAACAACTTTATTCACTTATATATTTTCTTACATTTTCAACAATCAAACCATTCAGTTTTTATGTACACTTCAATAATTCTGAAAAATTATTCCTTTATATATAAAATATAATCGAGGTAAAATTATTTCATTTACCCAATTTAAAATGATACTATGTCGGTTTATCTCGTTTAAGAGTTTAGAAACCCCTATCGATGACAGTTAGCTAGACTACACCGACCAGAATCTATAAACAATCAACTGATAAGTCAACACAATACAAAACAATTTCATATTCACTAACAAATACACGCTCATATCTATTATTACACTCAACTCGTTCTAGAGTACTGCTGACTCTATCTCTAATGAGTAATCCCAAACAGAGCCAAGGTTGTCACTTAACCATATGCTCTGATACCACAATGTCACGACCCGATTCTTCGACTTTCGAAAATAGTATTAATACATCCACTGTATCAAATGCCGAAAAACCGAACCATGAGGGTTAAGAAGAAGAGATAGAAGAAAAAGATAGAAGAAGAAAGAAAACAGAACAGAAACAATAACAGAATCCCACATTCACAGCGGAACAACATATAATAGATAATTGAATAATCTTTAAAACAAAGAACTATATCAGTTATTACCTTACATCACATCATCAGAGTCTCCCGTTCGCCACCTAACCGCGAAGCGAGAAACCCCCCCCCCCCCCCCCCCCCATCACATTTCACTAAGATAAGCATGACTGGTGTGAGAACTTAAAATAGTTATTTATCTTTTAAAACAACAACAACGAGGAAAGTGGAAAAATATCCGCAATGCTTTTGGAAATGAAACTACCATAAGGTCTCCTCGCACACACACAATACAAACGCAGAATTGGAGGAGATTTCTCCTTATGATAGTTAAAGATGCTTACTACGCAAAACAAATCTTTTTTGATATTATTATTAGTGCATGGTGATGAAAGCATTTCGAAAATAGAATATAAATCTTAGCCAGCATAGACATTTCGAACTATGCCTACTATAGCTACCATCCAAACAGTGGGGCGCCACCATAAGTGAATGGCAGGTTCTACAACTAAAACCGTACAAGGCTCGTATTGTTTTATTTGGATTTCCAACAAATGGTCAGGCTAAGGAACTTCCTACTGTCAATGGGATCGCCTCTGGCGGGACATCTCGAGGACTTAACCAGCTCTCTGCCAACACAAGGCCGGGTTACCTTTATCACTAGGTAACTACTACACGAATATGCCACCCCCGGTCCTTTGGGAACTTTACCCGAGGGCCCTCGATCACCAAGCAACAACCACACAGAAAAATGATATTGGAGCAACCACATATGTTAAGCATCAGGGATCCATACCTGACACCAACCTTTTCCAAAAGGGAATGACATACCCTAAAGGGTGCGACCCTCATAACCTTGCCGCATATTCCTGTTTCGACCATTTCCGGGGTGTGAGGTCCGACGAAGTCTCGTCCACAAAGCTACGCTTTTTCACAAAGCCACGCTTTGATCAATAAATAATCATCACACAGCAACACTCAGCATGCCACATTACCAAATTGGGAATATATCGCTGATACCCTTCAACTACATAACCTCCAAGCGCATACGTCTCAGAGAAGGGTGTTAAGCTAAGAGAATAAATTCTCCGCCACCAACAGAAATGTATTTGAAAGAAATCTGCTTTATATCTCAAAATGTAATGTCAGACATGTAACCATACAAGTCTGTTTCGGGCTCGAACAGAACCGAAGGCACTTCAAAAGAAGCCCTTGCAATTCGGGTATTCACAATCCCGATCGAATTTCCCATCATAAAGGAAATCTCTATACCGTAGCTAACGATGCAGAGACAATCGATAGGTCATCCTATCGTTTTCACAAATACCTGGTCTTCACCACCGGTCTTCAATGCTATCCATTACGTCGTATCACTATTCGGAATGGGTAATCCGAATAACGAGCGCAATAACTTAAAAAAATAAGTGTAGCATTCAAATTCAACCAATTCACAACCAATAGCCATTTAAGGGTCAATATTGATAGTCGGTTATTTAATTATCAATCAATGTGCACAACATAATCCGATTTCAAATAATTTCCCAAATTATTTATTTCCAAAATATCTTTATAAGATATATTTTCCACACTTCAACCATTTGAAAACCAATTTCAAATCAATTTACACCCTTACAACTTTCATTTCAAAATGGTTCATTTAAACCAATTAAATAAATCCTTACCGATTTATTAAATTTACGCTCCAAATCCGTAAATTTATTTCCACACTTTCTAAAAATAAATCAATGTTTATTTTTAAACAAATTTCCCTTTCGTTTATAAATTCCATAGTGAATTTACCTTTCCAAAATATCTATGAATATACGATTTCCAAATCGATTTCTAATATTCATTTTCAATTTATCTTTAAAAGATAAAATCTCAAAGCATTCACTTCATATTGGAAAACATTTCCATACTTATTTGATAATAAGTAATTCACAAATCTATTTATTTTCAACATTTGAAAAATATTCAATATACTTAAGTCGAAATTAAGTATATATTTCATTCTTTAAGGAAAACTTCTCTTAAACACATTTATTTGGGTTAAAATGAATGTTACGTAAAACATCGTTACGACAACCCAAAATCACTAGTATATGGATTCGAAATTAAGATAGATATATAAATCCCAATACTATATAAAAACATTTCCTTTCGGAAATCATTTACTATAACAACAATGTTATAGTCCACCATTTCCTTCTATTTCTCGAAAACGTCTATTTCAACAATGAATGTTGAAATCTATGGTTTCGACACTTAATACAATTTAAAACATCTTTAAATCGTTTGAATTCTATTTAAAATATCACTTTTCCAAAATATTTCTTTACTATATTATTCACCGTCTAAAATCGTGAATATACTTCATTAACCAAAATCAATATTTCTACGTATTTTATTTAAAGGATGATCCACTGTCCAAAATCATGAATATATTTCCTTTAATAAGTTATAATAATTAAACTTATCAAAATAAGTCGGTTTTGAATTTATAAACAATATTTATAAATTCTATTTATATTTTATAACAACTTCAACTTATAAAATCACTTTATTAACAAATTCTATCCACATTCCTTTTATACGCCAAAATCCAGTTTATAAGTTAATTCCTTATAAATCTTTTATTTTACAAAAATCTATGCATTTTATAGCTTCACAATTTATAAATCTATAGATTTCATTCACTTATGAAATCCATTTACACTTCATTTTAATATTTATAAAAACTCGTTTATAATCCCAATATTTTAGTTTATAAATATCAATTTTATAAATCTTTTACATAAATCATTTATAATAATTCAAAAATCCCAATTTAAACCATTTTATAAATAAATTAACTACTTATTTCAAAAATCACATTTCGGTTACATTTCTCAAAAATCATAATTTTTATAACATAAAAATTTCAACGTTTATTTATTTAAAATGAATCAATTTCAAAATTAAATTTCATTATGAATTCTCAACTTAATTTTCAAAAATAAAATTTTATTTATTTTCAGCATCTAACGATACCAAAATATATTCGGCCAACATTTATCCTTTAACGATTTCAATCACAAAGATAATCACACAGATTATAAATAGATCAATAAATAGATCAACACACAACATTGAAACCAATTCAATTATTTGAGGAATCCAGTTGGATCCCTCCAACCTGTTTCCCTGCATCCAAAGATGTTAGCACAATACCAATTCCGCTTTAAGACTGAATATCACGGTATATAGGATTTATAAAATATTATCCGCTATTATGCGGCGCATAGGGTCTCATCCGCTATATAATGCGGAAAAATCAACTCCAAGTACATATATAATACTAATTCCATACAAGTTGGAATTATCGCGGTATATGTTTTTAATAAATAACATCCACTTAATATACGGCGTATAGGGTCAATTTCAATACAACAGATAATAATTATCATCCAATCACACAATCAAGCAATTTTAAATCTAACTATTTAAAATTTAAATCGAAACAATTCGATTGAGTGAGAAGTTCTCACCTTGAGTTTTCGATAATAGTTGTAGCATTTTATTTCAAATAAAATTAAACGTGCGTTTAATTTTACCTGAAATTTTCACTAGCTCCAAACGATTCCAAAATATCTTCATTGCGTAGTGCTCGTCAAAACGAAGCCAACGCAACTTGTTTCATAATTTTTCGACCTCGTACGAATAAGATATAGCATTATAAAGTTTGACAATTTTATAATATAATAATTTTTACAATTTCTTTTATATTTTCAACCTTAGGAAAACCTGGACAGTTAGATTTTGAGACATCAGATCCTGGCCGACCCCCCTTCTTCTCCACGCACACGTTGCTCCAGGAATTGAACGCAACCGAAACCCATAAGCACTAACTAGGGTTAAAAATCACAACCACCATGTTCATCTATACTTCGATCAGAGACTGTCATTTGGAAGCCCTCGATGAACTCCATCTTCGGCCCAAAGGGCTTGAAGCTCGGTCGCCTATTCGGCCTTGAAATTCGTGCCAAACGCAGCGCCTTTGGACGAGCTTTGCCATCGATCCGTAGCACTATTCTCTATCATCGTTGTTGATCGTGTAGAGCTCGAGGTTCTCTACAATGTTGTAGTTGAAGTATTTTCCAAACTGTCTACAGATTGGAAGAAAATTGAAGAGGAACATTTGAAGATTTCGGCCATTGAATTGGGGACTGGCGGCTACAAGGTTAGGGCTAGGGTTTTGCAATTTGTGAGGTTGGAGGGGCTTATATAGAAAATTCTCAAATTAGTATTCACTCGAAATTTTCTGAACTCCAAATCTCACGCGGTGACTGGTATTTCTAGGGTTTACCCCACGTTTCGGACACAATGGAATAGGTTTTGGGAGCCAATTCGATCATCTGTGCGAGTTATGGCAATCAACGATCGATTTTAAATTAAATCGGTTAACCAAATTTATATGCGTTTTAGCTTGCCCCGGACAAATGGTAAATCTGATTGACACGAAATTTGAAACCAGACAATAATATGACATTACGGATCCGATAAAACTGGTTTCGTTGAAATCCAAGACTGTTTGAAAAATGGCTATTTTAACTCGTCAATTAAATATTAAAATATTCAATTTTCACAAATCAAGTTTTAATTCAATTTTAAAAGTTCTATAACATTGTTCTAACTTCAATATAATTTAATATAACTTTTTGAATCATTTTTAATCACATTAAATCAAATATTCAATTATTTCTGGAATTTCATTTATTAAATTATCAATTAAATTACCCAATTAAATCTAGATATTCGAAAAATAAATTACTCAACTTATAAATTTGACTTATTAATATTTAAAATCAATTAAATATCTGAATTTCAAATGACAGAAATTTTGGGTCGTTACATTAACATAGTATCTGTGTTAAAATCATTTTAGTTTGGTTGTTTAATCTTGGATAGTTGATTTGAAATTGACAATTTTTATAATCATTATATAGGATGTTGAGAATGTCTTAAAATGATATACATGGATGCCATGGTAATTTTTTAATAAGGAGTATGTAAGATGGATTCCTTGTGCATTGGCAATACGAATTATCATACATGATATGTTGTCAACAGTATCGCTTTTATACTTATGTATTTAATACATAGAGCAATTATCAAATCATAATTAAGATTACTATTTGATGGTTTATAATATTCTCAATATTCATGAAATACTAGAGAATGGTTTATGGAAACAAAATACTCCTTATAAAAGGAGTGCAAAGGCTCGACTTCGTCAGTGATATCGATTATATTATGTAAATCCTAAATTCATGATCAATCTTAACTTTAAGTTGGAAATGTTCCAAATAATTAGTAGTGGATGATCATAGACTAACCATACCACCTTGAATAGCGTATAATAAAAAAGTATAAATAAATAAACAAATTTATAACCACGCTAGGGTGATTTCGTCCATTAAGACTTGTAACGACCCGCCTTTTCGATCCTCAAGAGTTGACCCTAATACATCCTCCTTATTCGAGTGCCGAACTTCAAAGTGTCAAATAAACTGATCGTTCGGGTGAAAGGTAGTAAGATAAAACATAATATCACAATGCAATGAGTAATATATAATGTACTAATGGTCTTTACAAAAGAAAATTGAACTTTAATATACATACATATAACAAGAGTAACTAACCGATCATCTACCAAGACAGTTATAACACCCTCTCCTCACAATTGATGATAAATACAATAAGAACAAAAAAGCAGAAGGTAAAATACATGAACATGCCTTAGAGGATCTAGCTCATCTCTTAAAGTTCTACCGTGTCCAGCTAAATATGAAAAATATGCTCCGGCTAACCCGAGCATCATAAGAAAAAAAGCCCGGATTAGTTGTAACACCTTTAATTTTAAATAACATTATTCATAAGATTTAGTTAGATAAATTGAATAGAATATTGTAAAAACTAGAGTGATAAGGGGTTAAGTTTTGAAAGCTAAATAGAGGTTGTGCCTTAACCAAATGAAATCATAAGAACGACTTTGAAAGTTAACTACTCAAGGGAATAAGGCAAGGGTATTACAGGAATTGCTGTATATAACAACCAGAACCCTTAAACCCTTACCTCATTCTCATTTTCATACTTCCATAAAAACAAAAGAGATCAAGGCCAGTTGTAACCCTAGGTGAAAAGGGATCAAAATCAACTAGAGGCTAAGAATTCAGCAAGGAAGAATTAAGCTAGATAAAATCTCAAGTTCCTTATCCAAAACAAGGTGAATAATAACCTAAACCATCTCATATATGATTTTAGGGACATCTTTATCTTGGTTTAAGGTTTTAAAACAATTTGGATGATTTGAATGATGATACGCTTTAATTATATGCCATGTTTGATTTAAACAAGTATATTTGCAAAAGGTATGATTCGATTTTAAGGCTAAAACCTTGTAAAATGGGTTTCGAATGCCATAAGGATTAAACATGTTATGTAAAGAATTATTTTGGACGTGGGTTTAGATTTTCATAATATTCCATGCTATGGATAATTTATTATGTATTTTGAATAGAAGAAATAGATAACTTGGGTTTAAAAATTTATTACCGCTATTATATAAAGGATTTTGGGTCCCAAAATTTTATACATCATAAAATGTATTAAAAGTGAATTGTGATGATTTTTGGGAATTTTTCCTATGTGAGTTACTATGGAAATTAAATTAATCTAGATTAAGGACTTGAATGTCTTAACTGTTTTGTTAATGGAATTCATTGCCAAAATATTTTTGATTATTAATTGATGATCAGTAGCCTTTTCATAAAATTATTTTGGTTAAGTATTAGTAACCAACCATATTTTGACAAAAAAGGCAAGTAGGTGAAAAGAAGTTTCTTTTAAGGACTAAAAATAAGTTTTCTTTGGATTTACTACTTCGCCACTTCCCTCTGATGGCTTTCAACACCATGCCTCCACCAAAGAACCTTTTTGAAACCAATGCACATGGTATCAAGCAATTGATATGTGGTGCACTAGAGAAAGGCAAAAGGTATAGTGTCGAAACCTAGCTTTCAAAGGGATAGAAGTTATCCACTACTCACTTCACTACAACAAATACAACCTTTTACAACGTTTATTTTACAACGTTTGTATAAAAAACATTGTAAATTGTTCCTTTTACAACGTTTTTAAAAAAATAGTTATAAAAGACATCCCTTGTAAAACGTTTTTGTAGAAAACTTTGTAAAACATGACCTTATACAACGTTTCATCAGAAAACCTTGTAAAAAACTACTTTTTACAACATTTTTGTAAACTTGTCATGGTGCCTTTTTAACAATAGATTTAAGATATTGTAAAAACTTTGATTTTTCCAACTAGATATTAATTAACTACAACTTTTTAAAATGTATTTTTACTAATTGGTTTATGTTAAATTTTTTGAATATGTTTAGTGTTGCTTAAAATATCATAATAATCTATAGTAAATTTTTAATAAAAAAATTTAGTGGTTACTTAAACAATTTATAAATGGTGCTTTATAGTTAATAATTATGAATGAAAACTTTGATAGGTAATTATTTATGATTTACAACTATTGATTATTAATAGATAATTAATAATTACTAATTTGTATCTATATTCAATAATATTTTTACTTTGACCATTGATAAATATATTTAATAAATATCAGTAATAATTACTATTAAATAGTTACTATTAAATATAATTAATAAGTAATGATTAAATTTTAATAATTAGTAAGTAATAGTTAATTTTTTGTTTAAATAATAATAGTTAATATTAAATAAATACTACTAATAATTATTATTTAATATTTAGTAAAGTACAAATAATATTTAATAACTAATAATTAATATTAAATAATTATAATTAACAATTAATAATTATGATTGAATAATTAAAAAATAATAATTAATAATTAGGTAGTAATAATAATCAAGACTAACCATATTTAATATTTAATAATTATAATTAGTGATTATATTTAATATTTTATAAAAAAGTCAAATTTTGTAATTTTGAAAAACAAATTTTAAATTATTTGTTAAAAAATAAATTTGAAAGTATTTATAATATTTAAAAAAAAATTGAAATTTATATAAAAATTTGAAAACTAAAAAACTAAAATTGTAAATAAATTTAAAATGACATAAATATTCAAAATTTCAAAAAATTTGAAAATTTTAATAAAACTTCAAAATTAAAAAAAAATAAACATTACATTGCAAATTATTGCTTTTACATTTATTTATGGATTTTTCTTTTGTAACTAACTTGGTTGACATATGCATGTTTTTTTAAGATAAGAAAAGAAAAGTTTGGCTCCAGTCAAGTTATTTTCCCACCAAGTCAAAAATTTTAGCCCCGGTTGGCTCCAACACCAATTTTTTCGACTCTAACGCCAAAATTTTTCCTTAATTAACTATCTAGCTAGCACTAACTATGTCTTCTCCAACTAGTACGCCTAATCCAATTCGTCTAACCAATTTAACCCTAATCCTCGTTCTTCTTCTTCTACCACCATTACTTCTATAAATCTGTAACATTCCCTGCAAAATCCAACCCCGATGTCCTTGTCCGACTTAGAGGAACTCTGACATTGGCGTAGCCGACGAGCTCCCAACCTTCCTCAACGAGTCCAGCTCCAACGCCTTGTTGGAAATTTTCAAAATAGTTTTGGGTTTGAGTTTGTTTTTGAAGAGGGAAGAAGTGCAAGAAGAAGGATGAAGAGGGGATGAATAGTCCCACATCTAGAAAATTAGAAGAATGTAATGATTTATATATGCATTTCTCTACGGAAGGTTGGGTCCATTGGGCACCCAAAGCTTTGCTTTGATGTAAGAGGGAAGTTATGCATCACCACCACACACACGCGCCGCCGCCGCCGTCCGTCCAACCGACCGGACCAATTTTGGGTTCGAGTTAGGGTCTAAATGATGAATTAATTTTTGTTTACAAGCCGGATCCAGAATTTGAGTTTGAACAGATATTTTTGGCGGATAATTTGAATGAAGAGACATGACCGTAAAGTAACAGTTTTAAACCGTTGCGAAAAGGCATGACCGTTTGTAAAGGTTTTGGACTGTTGGAAAGGATGCAACGCTTGACGAATGGACACTCCCTCACTACTATGAATAGTGACTCCCAAGAGCCATCACAAAAGAATAGTCTCTTTTCTTTGTACCTTCTTCTTCTTCCTCTAGATCTGCGACACCTAGAAAATGTTGCAGAACACTGCGCTATCACCACAGTTTACGACGCTTGTAAGGTGTTGCAAATGTAGAAACGTTGGAGATCAATTCTTTTCTTCTTCTTCATTCTATTCTTTACTAAATTATATCATCATAGATCAAATTTAAGCGTTTTTGGTTGGATCAAAATTGTACAAGTTTTCAATCCGATTACACTGTTTCAAGGCTTTATTGAATCCTGAAGTTGATAGTTCGATAACCTGTTTGTACCTATTGGGTTGAACTATTATCTAAAAGAATCTATGCGGTTGATCCTTGAAGTCATAAGTATAGTAGTTATCATCCTCATCATTCTTGAATCATCGACACATTATCCAACAATTTTTAGACAATAACCCAACCATGGATGGTTAAAGTTAAATCAATCTCAATACTCTTCAAGTTATGAATCAACATTTAACGCGATTGGAGCGGTTTGATGATGAAAACTTCACTTGATGGCAAGAGACGATGTAATTCTTTTTGATCACGATCAAATTATTCTATATTCTTGAAGATAACTTGGAAGAAATACCAGAAGAAACTGATAAAGATACTGACGAATTGAAAGCAAAACATGCAAAGCGCAAAGAGGATGATTTTCTATGTAGAGGGCACATTCTGAATGCCTTACCTACTCCTGTCTACAATGCATAGGACATTGAAAACTGCAAAGACACTCTGGGCTGCACTAGATAGCAAATACCGCATATCCGAGGCAAGTAATAAAAAATTCCTTATTTGCAATTTTATGGATTTCACAATGGTTGAAAATAAGTCCATAGTCGGACAAGTAAGCGAAATTCCACTGTTAGTAAATCAACTTAAAGATGCTGGAATGAATCTCCCATAATCTTTTATTATTGGAGTTATTATTTCAAGACTGCCTAATTCTTGGAATGATTATAAGAAAAAATTAAAGCATGAGGATGAATTATGATTTAGACGGTTTACAACGTCATTTTCGTATTCAAGAGGACTCTCGTAAATGCGAACTAGATGATAATCCGCAAACTGAGTCTCATTCTAAGGAAAATAATGTTCAAATTACTGAAAAACTAAAGCCTAAGAATGAGACACAGTTTAAGAAGAAAATTTCCAACAACAAAAGGAAAGGTGCTTGTTACTACTGTAACAAGCCCGACCACTATGCCCGAGACTGCTGTCAGCGGAAGAAACAACAAAAAGTGAATGTGATCGAAGACTCGCTTGTGGGTGTAGTGCAAAAGGCGAACTCTGTTAGCAAAACTGATAATGATTGGCTGTTTGATACTGGAGCAACCATTCACATTTGGAAAGACCGTAATCTGATTAAGACTTGCGAAGAAAAAAAAAAAGAATCCGACAAGGTTACTGGAGCAAATAAGGTTCCAAGCAAAGTTTTGGGAAAATGCGCTATAGAACTTACATTTACTTCTGGAAAAATTATTGCATTAGTCAATGTATTTTATGTACCTGATATGTGTAAAAATTTGGTCTCTAGATACCTTTTTAACAAAGGAGGATTCAAGATGGTGTATGAGTCTGATAAGTTAGCGTTGTCCAAGAACAACAAATTCATTAGACAGGGATACTCTTGTAACGGCATGGTTAAGTTGAATATAATAAAGAAATATTCTTTTTATATTGTTGATTCTGTTAGTTTATGGCATGGTAGTCTAGGACATGTTAATTATAATTCCCTTAAAAATATGCATAAAGTAGGATTAATTTCTGATTGTGATTTTGATACTATCTCTAAATGTGAAATACGTGTCCAAGCAAAAGTACACCGAAAATCCTTTAAATCGGTAGAAAGGAAAACTGGCTTGCTTGATTTAGTATATAGTGATGTGGGTGACATAAAAAATCATATCACCTATGGTGGTAACCAATACTATATAACATTTATTGATGATTATACTAGATATGCATATTTAATGAAAATTAAAGATGAGGCCTTTGATCAATTTAAATTTTATAAAGCAGAGGTCGAAACACAATTAGGAGTTAAAATGAAAGTATTACATTCAGAAGGAGGTGGTGAATATTTCTCAAATGAATTCACCTTATTTTGTAAACAACACGTTTTAGTTCACCAATGCACTGCCCCATATACACCACAATGGTGTTGCTGAAAGAAAAAATAGAACTTTAGTAGAAATGGTTATTGCCATGCTCATAAGTTCAAACTTACTTTATAACCTATAGGGTGATGCTATGTTATCTGCATGTTATATCTCAAATAGAGTACCACTTAAAAAGAATAATGTTTTCCCTTATGAATTATGGTTTAATAGGGAACCTTATCTTACAAGACTTAAAGTTTGGGGTCGTTTAGCATATGTTAGAAAACCAGACCCTAAAAGACCAAAGTTAGTAAGTAGAGCTAAATGTGTTTTCATAGGATATGCACTTAATAGTATAACTTATAGATTCCTAATTCTTGGCACCTTAGAACTTATAGAATCCCTAGATGTAGAATTCTTTGAAAATCAAACTGTTGAGATTCCATTGAGATCATCTAGTCCAAAACCTAATACGATTGATGATATCAGCGACGATGATTATGCTCCTGCTCAAAACAGCAAGGAAGTATCAATAACCAAATAATAGTACTGAACAAAGAAGTAAAAGAGCAAGAATAGAGAAGGACTATGGTCCTGACTTCATTACATATCTTATAGAAGGCAGTAAGGACCAAGTCCTTAATATGACTAGATATGTCGTAAACGTCGATGATGACCCCAAAACTTATTTTGAGGCTATGAGTTCCAGAGATTCAACATTCTGGAAAGAAGTTATTAATAATGAAATGAATTCCATATTATTAAACCAAACTTGGGTTTTAATTGATTTACTTCCTTGTGCTAAACCTATAGGATGTAAATTGATATTTAACAAAAACGTTGAATACAAATGGATCCATCGATAAGTTTGAAGCTAGATTAGTTGCTAAGGGATATAAGCAAAGACATAGAGTAGATTAATTTGATACATATGCTCCAGTTGCTCGTATATTTTCTATACGCTATTTAATAGCACTAGCATCAATTCATAAATTGGTCATACATCAAATGGATGTAAAGACTACGTTTCTAAATAGAGATTTAGAAGAAGAGATATATATGGAACAACCCGAAGGTTTCAAAACCCCAGGTCAAGAAAAAAAGTTTGTAAATTTATAAAGTCTCTTTATGGTCTGAAGCAAGTTCTCATGCAACGGCATGAGAAGTTTGATAAAATAGCATTGTCATATGGATTTATTAGTAATGATGCTGATAAATGTATTTATAGAAAATCAAACAACAACGATTATGTTATAATATGTTGACACGTTGATGACATGCTAATATTTGGTTCCAATATATCCTGTGTGAGTGAAATTAAGAAGTTTCTATCTTCTAAATTTGATACGAAAGATCTAGGAGAAGCTGGCGTAATTCTGGGAATTAAAATTATTAGGAAAGAGGGGGAGTTGTTGCTAACACAATCTCATTACATTGAGAAGTTCCTCCAAAAGTATGGTCATTATAATGATAAAACAGCTCCTGCTCCTTTAGATCCTAGTATTAAATTAGAAAAGAATACCGGACGTACCATTTCTCAACTTGAGTATTCTAGTATTATTGGGAGTCTTATGTATGATTAGCATTGCACTAGACCAGACATAGCACACGCTATAAGCATATTATGTCGATTTACGAGTAATCCAGGCTTCGAGCATTGGAAAGTTATTTCCAGAGTTTTAGCTTCTTCGTAAGGAACTGTTATCTTTGGTTTATCTTATAAAGGATATCATGTTGTAATAGAAGGATATAGTGATGCAACCTGGAATAATGTAGAATCAAAATCCAAGTCTATGACTATATGGATCTTTATATTAGGAAGCGCTATTATGTCTTGGGTTTCCAAGAAACGTACTCGTATACCTAACTCGACAATGTTATCAAAGTTGATTGCATTAGCAGATGCTAGTAAGGAAGCGTAATGACATAGGAATTTATTAATAGAAATCCTATTATGGATGAAGCCATCTCCAGAAGTCTTGATTAACTGTGATAATCAGGCTACAATATACAATGTCTCTAATAAGACATATAATGGGAAGTCTAGACATGTGAGTCTAAAACATCAAATGATAAGACAGTTACTCAAAAGTGGAGTAATAACTGTTTATTACATAGAAACAAAGAAAAACTTAGCTGACCCACTCATAATGAGTCTCTTAAAGGCAATGGTTTCTATAAAATCAAAGGAAATGAAACTAAGATCTGTGAATGAAGGTTGATCATCCTTAACAAAAACATAACTAATGTTTTGAAAAGGATAGACAAGTTCAATAGGTAACGACAAGTTAAAAGAATGATTATGGAACACTATATAAATAATCCCATAATATTTAGTGTTGGATTCCGCAAGAACAAAGGATTGATAATATATCCTTAATAAGTCTAGTTACCTTAAAAGGTTGTATCGAATAAACACCTTAAGAGACTTACCTATATGAGTATGGAAATCAGGTCATTTCCTAAGAAAGTAAGACCGCTTTCAAAAGTAGATTAATGAACTCAGGATATAAGCACATGGCCATTAATGTTCTGTGTATACATAACACTCTATATACGGAAATCAGCATGTGCGACTGTTTCGATACTATCATTAGGGATACTTGGTTCAAGATACGCTCACCATAGACCTCGATAGAACTTTGAATGGTTTACAAAAAGTAAAGATTCAAATACAAAAGATATCAATCATTTATGTGTTGGTTTCCATGATGATACAAAACTTGATCTTGGAACTACATTGGCTTGATCCACTTGGGTATGTAGGTAGTCACTCTAGTGATGCAGCCGTCTACTTTATTTATTTTACTTATTTTGAAAATGGGGAAAAATTATTGGAAATTTTTAACATAGTTTTGGGTTTGGGTTTGGTTTTAAAGTGGGAAGATGTCACGACCCGAATTTCAGCGTTCGAAAACCGACATCTATACTTCACCCATATTCGAATGCCGCAGATTCAATCGTTGGAATCTAATTCGCGCCGGAACTTATAACACATGAAGTACAACAACACAGCGGAAGAAATGAATAATATAACATTGATACAACAACGGATACAATATCTTTATACAACAATACTTGACTGCCCATATCACAATACAAATACACCACAGCGGAAACAACTTCAATGTGATCTTCCAAGATAGCATCTAATATCTGAAATCTCCGTCTTCAAAGCTCTAATCGAAAGATAGCTCGAATCACCATCATCGATGTATTAAGCAAGGTCAGTCATGAATGCGATTGCCAAAATCAAAAGACTCCAAAGAACAAAGACTGAAGAAGATTTCCAAAAGCTACCAAACCAAAGGTCAAAGTCTACCGAATCTACACCTACTATTTGATTATCTGAAAAACCCAACTCTAGACTGCCTATGTGAAAAATTGTGGGCATCCAGAGTTTAGGAAGGGAACAATAAACTCCAGGTCAGTCATGGGACTGGTATGAGCAAACAAAAATAGTTTATTTTAAACAAAACGAACAAAAGGATTTAAAAAGAAATCCACAATGTTTTTTGGAAAATGAAACTACTATAAGGCCTCCCGGTGCACACACAATGCAATCGCACACTTGGAGGATATTTCTCCTTATGATAGTCAAGCATGCTTGATACAAAAAAAACTTTTGATATTATTATTAGTGCATAGTGCAGAAAATAATTTTGAAAGTATAAAATTAATCTTAGCCAGCATATGCATGATTATAGTATGCCTACAATAGCTACCATGTTAAATGGCAGGTTCTACAACTAATATCGTACAGGGCGCATATTGATATTTGGATTTCAAACAAATGGTCAGGCTAAGGAACTTCCTGGGCCACATGGGTACGCCTCTGGAGGGACCATGAGAACTTAACCATCTCTCTGCCAACAGAAGGCCGGGTTACCTCTGTAACTAGGTAACTACTGACACAAGTATGCCACTCCTCAGCCGTAACCGACCTTTATCCGAGCGCTCAACACCTACAACCACAAAGTAATAAATTTGCAGTAACCACATAGGTTAAATATCTGGGCTCCATACCATGATACCACCTTTTTCCAAAAGGAAATGGACATACCCTCAAGGGGGCACTACCCTCAAATAACCTTGCTACATCCTTCCTGTTTCGACCATTCCGGGTTGTGAGGTCCGACGATATCACGTCCACAAAGCTACGCTTTACACAAAAGCCATGCTTCGATAGACACATGATTAGCAGCACTTCGTATGCCACATTACCAAATTGGGAATGTATCACTAGTAACCGTCAACTACATAACCTCTGAGCACGTACGTTTCAGAGAAGGGTGTTAAGCTAAGAGAATAAATTCTCCGCCACCAAACAGAAATGTATTTGATAGAAACAAGCTTTACATCTCAAAGTGTAATGTCAGACATACATCCATACAAGTCTATTCCGGGTTCGACCAGAACCGAAGGCACTTCACAAAGAAGCCCTTGCAATCCGGATATTCCCTAATCACGTCCGGACTTCCATCACAAAGGGTGATCAAATCACTATACCGGGGCCATTCGGTGCAGAGACATTCGACAGGCAATCCTTTCGCTTCCGAAAATACCCGGTCTTCACCACCGGTCTTCAAATGCAATCCATAACCGCGTATCACTATTCGGGATGGGTTATATGACACAAAGTCCTCTCCCGGCTAAACCGAATAATAAGTGCTTAATTTTACAAGCATATGCATATATGGGATCTTAGTTAAGTCGAAACTTAAAGCCCAAAATTTTTCTTTAAACGGTTTAAAAAATTATCATTTTCAAAATCTTTAAACAAAAAGATTCACTTCACAAAGTTCACCAATCTTTTACACAGATTTATTCATAGCTTTCAAAACTATTTCAATTCCAAATCTTTATACAAAAAATACACCTTTAAGATCCGCTTCAATTTGAAAAAAAAAATTCACCAATTTTTCACAAAGATTCATCTATATCTTTCAAAATAATTCCATTTCAAATTTTGAAACCCCTTTCAACAAAAACTGAAAATCCTTTCTTTATTTGAAAGCTATCATCGTTTGAAAACAAATATATTTTATTTTGGAAAAAATCTGATCAAATATACATAAGTTATAGCTTTTAAAAGTACAAACCAGAAAATCAGTGAACTGCCGTATCATTGGCAAGTTCTATTTCGAATTAAATTCAAATTTCCAAAACAATTTTTTTAAATAGTTTCAATTCATATATAGAAATTGTATAAACCTTACAAACCATGATTTCCAGAATAATTTCGAATAATATTTAACAAGATATAGTATATGCAAAACTAAATTTCAATTTCAAAGCTTCCCTTTCAAAGGCTTTTCATAATCAATTCAATTCTATTTCCCAAACCATTTGGATTCAAACTTCAACTTTTAAAATAATATTTAATTTGAAAATATCTGTGTCTTAACCGATTTCCTCGTGAAATCCATAATTGTGTGTGTATAGTGTAGTCCAGAGGTTTTACACAATAGTGCAACATCATCAATCATCACAGATTCAATCATTTCAATATCAATATCGATAAGCGGTATAATCTATAACGCTTATCTTTTATTCACAGATTCATAGATAAATAATATACATTCATCACAGACAAATCAAAAAATTCAACATTCAATAGAATCCAAACATCCATAAGTAAGATCAATTAATTATAGCTCAAATCAAAACAGAGCATCATACATCAGGGATATCAAAAAATTCAACATTCAATAGAATCTAAACATCCATAAGTAAGATCAATTAATTATCTGATTAATTTAAATCAGATTAATTACTTATGAATAAACTACTGATCCTGGGTAATTAATATTAATTAATGACAAACCATCTTAACTAATTAACCTTTAATCATTTATTAATTAACCTTTAATAATAAATTAATTAACCTTTAATTATTAATTAATCAACCTTAATTAATAAATAAATCAACCTTTAATCATTAAACAATTAACCTTTAATTATTAAATTATCCTCTAATTAATTAGTTAATAAATTAATTAACCCTTAATTAATTACCATTTAATTAATTATCCTTAATTAATTACAATAAAATGATTATCCCTAATCACTTTAATTAATAATCACAAATTATTCTCGTAGGGGACCAGTCAACCCTGCTGGTTTTGCCAAAAAAATAAATCACAAACTAATTACATTGAGCAATTATCCTTTAATCACTTGATTAGTCAACCCCTAATCATAAATTATTTATCTTTAATTACTAAAATTAATTAATTAATAAACCTTTAACTAATTACATTAATTAATAAATCACTTTGGTTAATTATCCATTGATTAATCACTCTAATTAATTAATTATCCTTAAATTAATCACATAAATTAGTTATCCCTAAATTAACTATTCCTTAATAATTTGATAAATCAACCTTTAATTATCAATTTATTACCTTTAATTAAGTAATTAACTTTAAGTAATTAATTACCCTTTTATCATTAATTAAGAAATTGATTAATTATTCTTTAAATTAATATCATTAATTAATTAATCATCAAATTCCATTTGAAAAGCATTTAGAAATTAATATAATTAACCTGACATATATTACTTTAGAAATAAATCAATTTTAAACATTTGACTTAAAATTGAGCTTTGAAACTTTGTTAAACACAAGTTTAAAAATTCATTTTAGCTTCTAAAATATAGTAAATTTATACTGAAATCTTGATTAAATTTACCATTGCTTTTTAAACTTTGTTTACCTTCTTATGTTCATTAAAACTTGATTTAAACATTAATTGTTCAAAACTTTGTTAAATATTTAGTTAAAATTTTAAAACCTTGTTGTGTTTTCAAATAACCTGAGCAAAACTACAGGAAACCCGATCAAAACACGATATACTCATGAACAAACTACAACCCGCCCTTGCTTTGAGACAAACACGGAGATGCTTCGATACTAACCCGAGTTAGCTTCTTCTTCCCTAAAGATCAACAGAACCGTGATACACACAAACAATCCTATGCACATGCACATACAACTCGGTCGTTGCCGTCCAGTGCTACAACCTCCAGCAAGTCGCCACTCCTCCCCTCGGTCGCCGCGATTACTCAGATCCCTGAGTATCATCGGAAATCCTTATCGAGCCTAATCGAGTGCCTGGACCAAAATTCGAACGAAGGAAACCAACCTACGACGCCACCCACGACCACCAACACCCACGCCGTCCTACCCAAAGCGACGTCTCAACTCCATCCACGATTTCTCCCATATGCGATCCATACCTACGCAACATCGATGTCGTTCAAACCTTGGAAATGTCGACGGCCAAAGCAGCATCCTAAACCCTAAATCACGTCGAACAACGACCACGACCCCTATAAAATCCTCCACTTATTTTTCCCATAGACCGTAGCCTTCACACTATCTCTTGCCTTGATCGCAACTACAAATACCTCGTCGTTCATCGATAAACGATAAAAACCCAAATTCAGTTCAATACAGATTGTGTCTACAAATACAAAATTTTCATCTCTAAATTCATTATTTGCACTAATAAATCAGATTATAAATTCAATTCAGGAAATTAAAATGTTTGATTTTACTGATTAAATTGATTCCTACTATAAAAACACATTTTCGAACTATAAACTAAATAATTTCTCCTCAAACTATTTTTAGAAAAGAATAAACATTGTTCTAATCATTTTCTTTTTTATGATCATAGCTAGATGAAGATTGGTAAGAATGGAATTTATATTTTGAACTTATTTCCTAACCTGTTATATAAACAGAGAGATGATCTTTATCTTACAGACATGCATCCAGATAAATATACACAGGCACAATCATATATGCATGCATTCACACTCATAAACATATGCAAACTATATTCCTACAACAATCCATAGTTATATCACAAATTCAAAACTGTTTTTAAAATATAAAAGTTTTTACTCACCTGACACAAAACAGAGGACTGGAAATGTTCAAATTTTGAAACAGGAACCTTGATGTTGATCGGCTCCTGATTTTGGTCTTTGCATTTATTTTAGTTGAATCTGATCTGGACTTGAATTCGTTTGAGATTTTTGATTTTCCAGGTTTAAGTATCGTTTGCATTGTTTTGATTTTTATTTTTGCTTGTATATCTTTTTACTAGTTTTGCATTATTTTGATTTCCAGGCTTTAAATTTTGAATGCATGAAGGAAAAATAAGAAAAGAGAGAGATAGATGAGCATATAAACCTTGTTTTAATTTCATTCATAAATTTCAAAAAGAATTTATACTTGTCAAATTGCATTATAAAACATTTACACTTGTATTTTTCTTGTTTTCATGGTTAGCACTTGTCTTAATGCTTTGTCAAAATGTTTACAAATGTTAACTTGGTAGTTTAAAATGTTTACACATGTATTTTACATGTATTTACTAAACAAAATTTCCATATCATATCTCAAATTTAAATAATTTGTGTTTTAAATCCTTAAGTTACATTTTCATTAATTAGTTAAACCAATGTAATATAGTTTCTTATTTTAATATGTTTCTAGAAAGTTTTAAAATAACCTTAAGAAATAAAATTTGAAATCAAATTATATACTTAATAAATAATCATACATATATTAAAAATATATAGTTTAACTTCCAAATAACTTTTGAAAATTTACTATATTAAATTCAATTCCAAATCTTTTAATATATATTTATCCCAAAATTTAAAATTAATCCATAATTAAATTTATAATTAATATGTAGTATTCAAAATATATATTTCTAACTTTCCAAATAGAAATTCTATTTAAAATCATATTTGTATACATTTACATTAATAAATAAACAAATATCAATTTAATTTGGAAAATACCAAATTAATTCACAATTTAATTCAAAAATTAAATTAATTACCAATTCAAATTTGATTTAAAGCCAGGAATGTTACAGATTCCCCTCTTAGGAAAATTTCGTCCTCGAAATTTGCTAGACAGGGAGACACCAAAGAACAGATAAGAATTGTTTTACCAGATCAATTGAATATCCATTCTACATTTGGCTCACAAAATTAGAATATAAATAAATACGAGAACGAACTCAGTCAATATCTCTATTTGGGTCATCCTATTTATGAAATATGCAGGGGCATTGGTTAGTCCGGAGGGTAACTAACCCGTCACGACTCGAAATCCAATGTTCTAAAATTGACATCAAATACCTCACTTGTATTCGACTGCCAAAGATTCAAACATCGAACTCCAGTCGGATGGAGCTTATAACAACATTAGATGAATGTAAAACAGCAGAAACAGACTGAATATCATGTATTACATCACAGATACAACATCATCCTAATATCTGTTACTACATCAGAGTGTTTTTATACATTTATCACAACTCTAAATAGAACGTCATAATAGAACAACAAGTGATCATATGCCAAAAAGTCTTCAAAGAAATGAAGTGTAACGAACTTCCAAAACTAAACACCTTGAGATCCAAAAGCTTCCAAAATATCTCTAAGGTAAAGGCCTCCAAAAACCGAAAGCCTCCAAACCAAAAAGGTCTCCAAAATACAGCTAACACCAAAACACGGAAAACCTGCTACTAGGCTGCCCGTGTGGAAATTATAGGCACCCAGAGTTCAGAAAAAAACAATAAACTCCGGGTCAGTCATGAGACTGGTATGAGTAAACAAAAAGAGTTGCTTTTAAATAAAATAGAATTATACAAGAAAATCCGGTATGCTTTTAGAAAATGAAACTACCATAAGACCTCCCGCCACACACATAATGCAATCGCAGAACTGGAGGAGATTTCTTCTTATAACAGTCAAATATGCTTGATACGGGAAAATTTCTTTGATACTATTACTAGTGCATAGTGTAGAAAACCATTTCGAAAGTATAATATTAATCTTAGCCAGCATAGACATTTCGAACTATGCCTACTATAGCTACCATCTAAACAGTGGTGACCACCATAAGTAAATGGCAGGTTATACAACTAAAACCATATTGGGTTCGTATTGGGAATTGGATTTCCAACAAATGGTCAGGCTAAGGAACTTCCTCCTGCCACATGGGAACGCCTCTGGAGGCACGTCCCGAGAACCTACCCGGCTCTCTGCCAACACAAGGCGGGGTTACCTCTGTAACTAGGTAACTACTACATGACTATGCCATTCCCCGGTCGTTTGCGACCTTTATTCGAGGGCCCTCTATCACAAAGAAACTACCACACAGTAAATGAGATTGCAGCAACAACATAGGTAAAGTATCTGGGCTTACTATGGTACCACATTTTTCCAGAAGGAAATGACATACCCTAAAGGCGCGACCCTCATAACCTTGCCGCACCTTTCCTGTTTCGACCATTCCCGACGTGTGAGGTCCGATGAGGTCACATTCACAAAGCTACGCTTTACACGAAAGCCATGCTTTGATCATAAATGATCAACAAATGATCATCGACACACAGCAGCACTTAGCATGCCACACTACCAAATTAGGAGTATATCGCTAATAACCTTTAACTACATAACCTCTGAGTTCGTACGTCTCAAAGAAGGGTGTTAAGCTAAGAGAATAAATTCACCACAACCAATAGATATGTATTTGAAAGAAATCTACTTAATATCTCAAAATGTAGTGTCAGACATACAACCATACAAGTCTGTTCCGGGTTCGAACAGAACCGAAGGCACTTCGTCCAATAAAGGAAGAAGCCCTTGCAGATCCGGGTATCCACAATTTCGATTGGACTCCCCATCATATGTGGAGATCTCTATACCGGAGCAACTCGGTGTAGAGACAACCGATAGGTTATCCTATCATTTACGAAGACACCTGGTCTTCAACGCCGTCTTCAAAAGCTATTAATTTCGTCGTATCATTATTCAGAACGGTTATATGACACAAAGGTCCTTTCCCAGCTAAACCGAATCGTGAGCGCTTAATTTTAAAACACGTGGATGTATCAATTACAAATATTCACATTCAGGGTTCGATGTGGGTTTCGGATAACAAATTGAAATCTGACTCCCTGTCGCATCGAAGTTTAAATGTTGTTTTTCGGACAAAAGGGTTTCCACAGAAACAAATCACGAATCACAATTCAGCACAGAACAATTCACATCACACAGTATCACAACAGAAATATCAATCCATTACACAACATTTGATAATAGTTAATCATTTTCAATTAAGGTGAATATGGTTTAAGTGAATTAACCCCATAACCATTTTTATTGATTATTTTAAATCAATGATTAATTATTCTTAATGATAAATTAATTAAATCTTAATCAACTTTAATTAATCATTCCTCAATTAATTATCTTAATTAACTACTAATTATAAATTAATTAACTTTAATTATCTAATTAACAATTTTTAATTACAAATTAGTTAAACACTTAATTTTTAATTAACCAATCTTTAATTACATATTGATTAATCTCTAATTACTTAGTTAATTACAATTATAAATTAATTAACCGTTCTTAATTACCCTTTTTTAAACAATTAATTAATAATAATTATTTATCTTAATTAACATTTAAAAATCTTCCTTAAACTTTGAAATCAATTTATTATTGACTTGAAAACTTTAGTGTTAATTAAATTTAATACTTAACTTAAGTTAACTACTTAATTAAAATATTAGTTAAGATTTAAAACATTCTTACATATTCACTTAATTAATTAAAACTTGAAACAAATTATAAACTTTAAATAGTCAACATTAATTATTTCATAAATACTAAAATTTGTTTAACATTATTAACTTTAAATTTATTGGGCTTAACCCTATTTGAAGCAAACCCGAGAATGTCCCAGATTTTACTCGAGTAAACACTCGAGTTTCCCACCATTCCACCCTAGCCATTCTTCTCTTCCACACGTACTTTCTTCTTCTCTTTTTTTCTTAGCTTAAGTTTTAAACTTAAATAACCTTTCCAGGCCCGAGAATTTCGCGCTCCAACCCCAAGCATGCCCTCCATTTTCTCGAGTATCAACTCGAGACGTTCTCCACTCAACAACCTGACACCATAACTACGCCGTACACGTGCATGGCATCTCATCGTAGCTCCGATGAACCCCACTATCTCAGGCAAGTTGCGAATCACCCCTATATACAAAATCAGAACTCGATTCGACACCAAAAATTCTGAATCGAAAATTAGCATTTCGCTCGAAAAACCGTAACTTAACCCAACCAACAAAAACACCTCACCGCAGTTGCTCAGACCACCGCAGATGCTCCAATTCCGTCCACACCACGTCAACACCCCATGCTACCATCCCCTAGAATACCACGCAACTCGATGCATCAGAGGTGACGAAATTACCTCGTTTCCAGACATGTCCAAAACTCGAAACAAAACCCTAAATTGACCTCGTCCCACCAGTTCGTGCAATAGAAAAATTATTTGACAATTTTCCTAAAATCATCAATGTTCAAACAAGCTTCAAGCAAGATCTTAACATTCAATAATTCCTTGATCAATGGAAATTGGTGAAAAAGCATTTTCGGTTCAACTAAGAACCGCTCTTAATATACTTAATTAAAAATCATCATATTAGTTTTAAAATCCTATCTTTGAACGTTTATTCAAGTTATATAATCAAATTAATAATTTAAAATACTCGAATTAATCATATGATTTCTTTTTTCTACTGTAAAACTGAGTTTACAGAGTCAACTTCTTCATTAACAAGCTTAAACAATTTCTAGGCCATGATTTAAGTTTAAACAAACTTATTTTGTTTAAAATCCTAAGTTTATAATGTTTGTATGAAGATTAATTAAATTTTGCTCTACTTTACTTTACTCTGTAACCAGTAATGAAGGAGAACAACCCATATAAAATTTCTCAGTACAACAGAATTACACAGAACTTCTTATTTAAAATATACAGCAAAACATAAGTTATTCATGAATCAAGCACACAAATTAAAAATTTTAAAACAGCATGTTCACTCACTTGAAAGAAAGTTTGAACAGAGAACACTTCTGTTTTGAAAAATGCAGTTTTGAACTTCCTGTTTTTGTTCAGCAGATTTTTTTTTTTTTTGAGTTTGTAAATGTAGTGATGCTTGTATTTTTGATGCCTATTTTTTAGTTTCTTTCCTCTTATTTGCTAAGTTATGATGAACGAACTGGAATAGATGTATATATAGAGAAGACAGTTTTGTACAGGGGAGGTATTTTCTGGTGTATTGTTTTCGTTTGGTCAGATTTTTTTCCTTTTGTTGACTAAACTAGATTTTACTTTCTGAAATTGAAAGGATTTGTAAATATTTGAAATGACTTTGTTTTGGCTGAGATGATAGCATTTAATGTAATTGTTTCCTTCCAAGTTTACATACTTATGCTATTTGAATTTTTGTATGTACATTTTTTTCTTATCTTCTTGCATACATAATTCATATACAATCTACAAGTATTTCATATGTTACATAGTTTTAAAATTATCTCATGTGTTTTGCTTTATATTTTTCTTATTTCTTGAATTTCCTGATGTATCCACATTACCATATAATTTTAACATATATATTCACATATATATAAGATTTAAATTCAATGTGTTTTAAAATATTTATTATTTCAATCAAAAGAAATTGAAGTTTTATATATATTAACACATATTTAATTTGTTTTGAAACTTTTCAAATTAAATTCCAAAAGTTCAAATAAGTTACCAAATTTAAATTAATAAATTTTGGGATGTTACAGATATTCCCCCTTAAAACAAATTCGTCCTCGAAATTTGAAAGAGGAAGAAAAGCAAACAAAGAATAATACAAATTCAGAAAAGAATAAGGAAATAGCTTACCAGCTTAAGTCGAGATATCCACTCTGCAATTGGGATATGATTTCCGCATATTATCTTCAATTTTCCAAGTGTGGTCTTTTGGATCGCCACTCCACTGAACTTTAACTAGTTTCACAACTTTGTTTCTCTGTTGCTTTTCATCACGATCTATAATCTTTATCGATTCTCTTTTAACTGTTAAATTGGGAGTGATTTCGAGATCCTGCTGAGCAACTTCTTCAATAATACTATCTTGATCGTGCACATACTTATGAAAATTAGAAATGTGGAACACATCATGCACGCCAGATAACCAGCTAGGCAAATGCACTCGATAGGCTAAAGAACCGATCCTCTCCAAAATAGGAAAAGGACCAATATATCGTGGTGCCAGCTTACCGGTCTTCCCGAACCTTAATACTCCTCGCATTGGAGATACTTTGAGAAAGACAGAGTCTCCAATCTCGAATTCCAAATCCTTCTTCTGTGATCATAATAACTCTTTTGACGACTCTGAGCCATTCTAAATTTCTTCTGTATAAAATCAACTTTCTCTGTGGCTTCTTTAATCATATCCGGTCCAAGGACAAGTCTATCACCTGCCTCAATCCAGCATGCGGGTGATCGACACGGACGACCATATAAAGCTTCAAAAGGAGTCATCTCTATACTGGCCTGATAGCTATTGTTATATGAGAACTCGACCAGATGCAAATGGTCCTCCCAAGAATCACCAAAATCAAGTATACAAGCAAGCAATAGGTCTTCCAAGATTCGGTTAATCCACTCAGTCTGCCCATCAGACTGTGGGTGATAAGTAGTGCTGAAAATTAGTTTTGTTTCCAATGCGTCTTGAAATGCCTCCCAAAATCTACTAGTGAAGATCGAATTATGATCATTCGCTATACTGCTAGGAATATCGTGGAGACGGACAATTTCTTTCACATATAACTTGGCTAAACTTGCTGCCGTGCGGGTAGATTTCACTGGCAAAAAGTGGGTTGTCTTAGTCAAACGGTCCACAATAACCCAAATTGCTTCATTGCCTTTCCGAGTACGAGGCAACCTGTCGATGAAATCCATCGATACTTGGTCATATTTCCACTTGGGTACCTCTAAAGGCTGAAGTAAACCCGGCATTTTCTTTTGATCGCTTTTGATTTGTTGGAAAGTAGCACATCGACTCACATATATAGATATGTCCCTTTTCATTGCTTCCACCGGAAAGTTCTTTTGGTATCACGATACATTTTATTGACTCCTAGATGGATGCAAAGCTTGGGTTTGTGATATTCATCTAAAACTTCACGTTTCAGATCAGGGAAGTCGGGGACACATGTTCTGCCTTTTAATCTTATAAATCCTCTACTATCCATCTCAAAACTAGTGTCTTCTCCTTGGCATATTCTTTTATAAATTCCCCGAAGAAACTCGTCTTCATTCTGCTTACTCACGATCCTCTTAAGAAGAGTAGGAGCGATAACAAGGTAAGCAAGAATAACATGCTTTCTACTCAAGGCGTCGGCAACTACATTGGCTTTTCCAGGCGTACATAGAATGTCTAGGTCATAAGATGCCAGAAATTCCAACGAACGTTGTTGTCATAGATTTAGATCTTTCTGGGTGAAGAGATATTTCAAAGATTTATGGTCGGTGAATAATTCGAATTTTTCACCCAGAAGATAATGTCGCCATATTTTCAAAGCGAAGATAACAGCTAGAAGCTCCAAATCATGGGTTTGATAATTTGTTTCATGAGGACGTACTTGTCTACTCGCGTATGCAATTACCTTCCCATTATGCATTAATACTGCACCCAAACCATCACCGCAAGCATCGGTATAAACAGATAACCCCTAATTCCCGTTGATAATAGCGAGGCCAGGAGAGGTGGTTAATCTCTTCTTCAACTCCTGAAAAGCTTCGTCACATTTCGAAGTCCAATTGAATTTTTCATTCCTCATCGTTAGCATAGTCAACAAACTAGCTATCTTAGAAAAGTCCTGAACAAACTTCCGATAATAACCTGCTAAACCCAAAAAGCTTCGAACTTTTTTTGGAGTAGTGGGTTTCCTCCAATCAAGAATAGCGGAAATTTTGCTAGGATCAACAGAAATTCCTTCTTCATTAACAATATGGCCGAGAAATTTAACTTCTTTGACCCAGAATTGGCATTTGGAAAATTTTGCGAATAGAATATTCCTCCTTAATATCTCCAAAACGATTCTAAGATGCTTGACATGCTCCTCTTCGGTCTTGCAATAGATCAAAATATCATCAATAAACACAAGCACAAATTTATTCAATACTTCCCCGAACACACGAGTTATAAGATCTACGAAGTATGCTGGAGCATTGGTTAGCCCGAAAGGCATGACTAACCATTCGTAGAACATATTAGGACCCATGAAAGCGGTCAGATGAACACAATCTTCGGCGATTCATAGTTGATGGAACCCCTGGGCTAGATGCACCTTCGGAAAAAAACGAGCACCGTGCAATTGATCAAACAAATCATCAATTCTAGGTAGAGGAAAAATATTCTTGAGAGTCAGCTTATTGAGATCGCGGTAATCCACACACAATCTCAAAGATCCGTCCGATTTAGCAACAAACACGGCGGCTGAACCCCATTCAGAAACACTAGGTCGAATTAACTCTTTATTTAGCAACTCATCAGTTTGCTTGACTAATTCAACCCTTTCCATGGGTGCCATCCTGCGACTTGCGTGAACGACAGGACGAGCATTGGGTACTAGGTCAATTCTGAATTCTATTTCTCGGCGTGGAGGTAAAGATTTCACTTCTTCAAACACATTTGAAAAATCTCTAACAATGGTTATAGACTCCAGACTGGGTTCGGGATAACCCAAATTATACATCAACCCTTCTCTTTTAGGACTAGGGTCCTCACAAGAAATCTCAATGAAATCTCCAAATTTGGTTTTAATCGAAATCAATTGATTATTGCAATCCAATTTGGCTTCATATTTTGCTAGCCAATCCATTCCGAGTAAGACTTCAAACTCCTTAAAATCAAGGATAAAGAGACCGATAGGGAATTGGTAACAAGAATATGAGATAGAAACGTCTCTACATCGAAGACAAAGGTTCGCGGGACCTCCAACTGGATTCTTTACGCATATAGGCTCATCAACAAAATCAGGTTCAAGATTTAATTCATTAGTAGTTTGTTGTGAGATAAAACTATATTTAGCGTCTGTGTCAAACAGAACTCTAGCAATGCTGTCATAAATAGTGAGATTACCTTCCAGAACTCCTTTCCCCTTTTCTGCTTTGGAAGATGTAGATTTGTAGATTTGTCTTTGACTGTGTACACCGTGGCTCTCTGATCTTGCTTCATGACTGGGCAGTCTTTAACTTCGTGTCCCAATTTCTGACAATAATAACATTTCATGGGTTTTGCTTGAACGGATTGATTGACTTGTTTCTTAGGCTTCGTAATTTACTCGAATAATGGCCCTTTTCTAAGTAATTAAAGCAAGTAACATTCTCTGTCGTGCTTCCCTGATTGCTCTTCTTTTTCACCTTACCCTGTCATGGTTTCTTGCCTCCAAATTTCCTCTTCTTCAAATTTTGACTGCTCGAATTTCCTTTCTCCACCGGGGCTTCTTGCATATCAAGTATAGCATATTTGTACCCCATATCAACCAAATCTGAAAAGGATTCGTTGACGTGGCCAGTCATCCTTTCGTGGAACTTCTTATTCATCCCACTAATGAACCTTTTTCTTCTTTAAAGGTGTGTTCACCGATTCTGAACCAAAACGAGACGATTCATTGAATTTGTTTAGATACTCCTCGAATGACAAACTCCCATGCTTTAAGTCCATGATTTCCTGGTACATCCGAGAAATTCTAGCCGATGGCATATAGCGCTTTTCAAATACTTCTTTAAATCTCTCCCAAGTAAACTCGTCTTCTGGCTTATCTATAGTAACTATCTCCCACCATGCTAAGGCTTCTTCTTGAAGTTGCCAAGAAGCTATGAGTCGCATCTGATCATCTTGTAACTTTAGCCCTCTAAAGATTCTTTCACATGATCTGATCCATGCTTGGGCCTCAACAATCGACTCCTTGCCGGTAAACGGCTTACCACCAAGCCTTGAGAAACTCTTATATAAATAAGCCAGATTCGGCTAATGCTGAATAGATAAAGCTGCTTCTACTATTGGGGGAACTTGACTAGGTGTTGTGGCATTTCCTTACCCACCAGCTCTTCCTCTTTGTCCGCTCATCCTTACTATCTGTAACTAGTAAGAAAATTGGTTTAGATATTCGGACGAGATATCTTAAGGAATATCAAGAGTTAAAGGAAATAGACTAAGAAAATTTAGAGTTTCGATCTCGGTTATACACATTCTAGGGTATACTTCACCCTATCTCTAATGAGCCATCTAATGTGTTATACTCCGTAGCTAAAGTTCTTACTCAACCTTCAGCTCTAATACCACATGCAACGAACCGAAATCCAATGTTCGAAAATTGACATCAAATGCCTCACTTGTATTCGACTGCCAAAGATTCAAACATCGAACTCTAGTCGGATGGAGCTTATAACAACATTAGATGAATATAAAAAGCGGAAACGGACTGAATATCATGTATTACATCACAGATACAACATAATCATAATATCCATTACAACATCAGAGTATTTTTATACATATATCATAACTCCAAATAGAACACATAATCGAACAACAAGTGATCATATGCCAAAAAGTCTTCAAAGAAATGAAGTGATAACGAACTTCCAAAACTAAACACCATGAGATCCAAAAGCTTCCAAAATATCTCTAAGGTAAAGTCATCCAAAAACCGATAGTCTCCAAACCAAAAAGGTCTCCAAAATACAGCTAACACCAAAATACGGAAAACCTGCTACTAGGCTGTGTGGAAATCATGGGCACCCAGAGTTTAGAAAAAAACAATAAACTCGGGGTCAGTAATGGGACTGTTATGAGTAAACAAAAATAGTTGCTTTTAAATAAAACAAATTCATACAAGAAAACCCAGTATGCTTTTAGAAAATGAAACTACCATAAGACCTCCAGCCACACACACAATGCAATCGCAGAATTGGAGGAGATTTCTTCTTATGATAGTCAAATATGCTTGATACGGGAAAATTTCTTTGATACTATTACTAATGCATAGTGTAGAAAACCATTTCGAAAGTATAATATTAATCTTAGCCAGCATAGACATTCCGAACTATGCCTACTATATCTACCATTTAAACAGTGGTGACCACCATAAGTAAATAGCAGGTTATACAACTAAAACCGTACTGGTTCGTATTGGGAATTGAATTTCCAACAAATGGTCAGGCTAAGGAACTTCCTACTGCCATATGGGTACGTCTCTAGAGGGACGTCCCGAGAACCTACCGGGCTCTCCGCCAACACAAGGCCGGGTTACCTCTGTAACTAGGTAAGTACTACACGACCATGTCATTCCCCGGTCGTTTGCGACCTTTATCTGAGGGCCCTCTATCACAAAGCAACAACCACACAGTAAATGATATTGCAGCAACCACATAGGTAAAGTATCTAGGCTCCATACCATGATACCACCTTTTTCCAAAAGGAAATGACATACCCTAAAGGGGGCGACCCTCATAACCTTGCCTCATCTTTCCTGTTTCGACCATTCTCGGGGTGTGAGGTCCAATGAGGTCTCGTTCACAAATCTACGCTTTACATGAAAGCCATGCTTTGATCACAAATTATCAACAAATGATCATTGACACATAGCAGCACTTAGCTTTCCACACTACCAAATTGGGAGTATATCGCTAATAACCTTTAATTACATAACCTCTGAGTTCGTACATCTCAGAGAAGGGTGTTAAGCTAAGAAAATAAATTCTCCACCACCAACAGATATGTATTTGAAAGAAATCTGCTTAATATCTCAAAGTGTAGTGTCAAGACATACAATCATACAAGTCTGTTCCGGGTTAGACACTTCATCCAATAAAGGAAGAAGCCCTTGCAAATCCGGGTATCCACAATTCCGATTGGACTCCCCATCACATGTGGAGATTTCTATACCAGGGCAACTCAGTGCAGAGACAATCGATAGGTTATCCTATCATTTTCGAAGACACGCGATCTTCAACACCGTCTTCAAATGCTATTAATTTCGTCGTATAATTATTCGGAACGGTTATATGACACAAAGGTCCTTTCCCGGCTAAACCGAATAGTGAGCGCTTAATTTTAAAACACATGGATGTATCAATTACAAAGATTCACATTCAGGGTTCGATGTGGGTTTCAGATAACTAATTGAAATCCGACTCCCTGTCACATCGAAGTTTAAATGCCGTTTTACGGACAAAAGGATTTTCACAGAAACAAATCAAGAATCACAGTTCAGCACAAAACAATTCACATCACATAATATCACAACAGAAATATCAATCCAGTACACAATATTTGATAATAGTTAATCATTTTCAATTAAGGTGAATGTGGTTTAAGTGAATTAACCCCATAACCATTTTTATTGATTATTTTAAATCAATGATTAATTGCTCTTAATGATAAATTAATTAAATATTAATCAACTTTATTAATTAATTATTCCTCAATTAATTATCTTAATTAACTACTAATTATAAATTAATTAACTTTAATTATCTAATTAACAATTCTTAATTACAAATTAGTTAAACACTTAATTTTTAATTAACCAATCTTTAATTACAAATTGATTAATCTCCAATTACTTAATTAATTTCAATTATAAATTAATTAACCGTTCTTAATTACCCTTTTTTAAACAATTAATTAATAATAATAATTTATCTTAATTAACATTTAAAAATCTTCCTTAAACTTTGAAATCAATTTATTATTGACTTGAAAACTTTAGTGTTAATTAAATTTAATACTTAAGTTAACTACTTAGTTAAAATATTAATTAAGATTTAAAACATTCTTACATATTCACTTAATTAATTAAAACTTGAAACAAATCCTTAACTTAAAATAGTCAACATTAATTATTTCATAAATACTAAATTTTTTTTAACATTATTAACTTTAAATTTATTTTGCATAACCCTATTTGAAGCACACCCGAGAATGCCCTAGATTTTACTCGAGTAAACACTCGAGCTTCCCACCATTCCACCCGAGTCATTCTTCTCTTCCTCACGTACTTTCTTCTTCTTCTCTTTTTTTCTTAGCTTAAGTTTTAAACTTAAATAACTGTTTCCAGGCTCGAGAATTTTGCGCTCCAGCCCGAAGCACGCCCTCCATTTTCTCGAGTATCAACTCGAGACGTTTTCCACTCAACAACCTGACACCATAACTACGCCGTACACGTGCAAGGCGTCTCGCCGTAGCTCTGACGAACCCCGCTATCTCAGGCAAGTCGTGAATCACCCCTATATACAAAATCAAAACTCGATTCGACACCAAAAATTCTGAATTGAAAATTAGCATTTCTCTCAAAAAACTGTAACTCAACCCAACCAACAAAAACACCTCGCCGCAGTTGCTCAGACCACCGTAGATGCGCCAACTCCGTCCACTCCACGTCAACACCCCATGCTATCATCCCCTAGAATACCACGCAACTCGATGCATCAGAGGTGACGAAATCACCTCGTTTCCAGACATGTCCAAAACTCAAAACAAAACCCTAAATTGACCTCGTCCCACCAATTCGTGCAATAGAAAAATTATTTGACAATTTTCCTAAAATCATCGATGTTCAAACAAGCTTCAAGCAAGATCTTAACATTCAATAATTCCTTGATCAATGGAAATTAGTGAAAAAGCATTTTCGGTTCAACTAAGAACTGCTCTTAACATACTTAATTAAAAATCATCATATTAGTTTTAAAAATTCTCTCTTTGAACGTTTATTCAAGTTATATAATCAAATTAATAATTTAAAATACTCGAATTAATCATATGATTTCTTTCTTCTATTGTAAAACTGAGTTTACAGAGTCAAGTTCTTCATTATCAAGCTTAAATAATTTCTAGGCCATGATTTAAGTTTAAACAAACTTATTTTGTTTAAAACCTAAGTGTATAATGTTTGTATGAAGATTTATTAAAAAATTTCTCTACTTTACTTTACTCTATAACCAGAAATGAAGGAGAACCAATGATTAGAAAAGACGAATTAGGAACTTATGTACAACAATTCACAGGGCCACCATCACACCGAAGCTTCTTCTGTAGCTGCCATGAAGTAATCGAAGAATTGAAACTGGATCAAAGGAGATTGAGAAGTGTTGTTTCCATTGTTGTTACAGAGTATGGATCATTCGTAGTGGTACTCCCCTGTCCCCTACCTCGTCCTCTTCTTGCACTCATACTCACCATCAGTGAATAGTAAGAGAATTTATTGAGGCATACGGACGGATGTCTTAGGGATATACTCATTTTAGGGTATTTGTAACCCTATATTTAATGAGTTACCTAATGTTTTATACTCCTAAGCTAAAGTTTTTACTCAACCTTCAGCTCTGATACCAAAATGTCACGATTCCAATTTCAGCGTTTGAAAATCGACATCATACTTCACCCATATTCGAATACCCAGATTCAACCGTTGAAATCTGATTCACGCCGGAGCTTATAACACGTTAAGTACAACAATACAGCGGAAGCAATGAATAATATATCATTGATACAACAACGGACATAATATCTTTATACAACAATAATTGACTACCCATATCAGAGCAATACAAATACACCACAGCGGAAACAACTTCAATGTGATCTTCTAAGATAACATCTAATATCTGAAATCTCCATCTCCAAAGCTCTAATCCAAAGATAGCTCGAATCACCATCATCGATGTACTAAGCAGGGTCAGACATGAATGCGATCGTCAAAATCCAAAGACTCCAAACACCAAAGACTGAAGAAGATTGCCAAAAGCTACCAAATCAAAGGTCGAAGGCTACTGAATCTACACCTACTATTTGATTATCTAAAAAACCCAACTCTAGACTGCCCGTGTGAAAAATTGCTGGCACCCAGAGTTTAGGAAGGGAACAATAAACTCCAGGTCAGTCATGCGACTGGTATGAGCAAAACAAAACAGTTTTATTTGAAACGAAACAAACAGAAGGATTTAAAAAGAAATCCACAATGCTTTTTGGAAAAGGAAACTACCATAAGACCTCCCGGCACAAACACAATGCAATCGCACACTTGTGGGAGATTTCTCCTTATGAAAATCAAACATGCTTGATACGCAAAAATCTTTTGATATTATTATTAGTTCATAGTGCAGAAAACAATTTTGAAAGTATAATATTAATCTTAGCCATCATATGTACCATTATAGTATGCCTACTATAGCTACCATGTTAAATGGGTGTTCTACAACTAAAACCGTACGGGGTGCGTATTGGTGATTCGATTTCCAACAAATGGTCAGGCTAAGGATCTGGGCCACATGGGTATGCCTCTAGAGGGACGCTCCGAGAACTTAACCAGATCTCTACCAAAAAAAGGTCGGGTTACCTCTGTAACTAGGTAACTACTGACACGAGTATGCCATTCTCCGGTCGTAACCGACCTTTATCCGAGCGCTCACCACCAACAACCACAAAGTAATAAATTTGCAGTAACCACATAGGTTAAATATCTGGGCTCTATACCATGATACCACCTCTTTCCAAAAAGAAATGGACATAACCTCAAGTGGTACTACCCCTAAGTAACCTTGCCGCATCCTTCCTGTTTTGACCATTTCGGGTTGTGAGGTCCGACGAGGTCACGTACCCAAAGCTACGCTTTACACAAAAGCCGTGCTTCGATCAACACATGATCACCAGCACTTCGTATGCCACATTACCAAATTGGAAATGTATCGTGAGTAACCATCAACTACATAACCTCTGAGCTCGTACGTCTCAGAGAAGGATGTTAAGTTAAGAGAATAAATTCTCTGCCATGAAACAGAAATGTATTTGATAGGAACCAGCTTTACATCTCGAAGTGTAACGTCAGACATACATCCATACAAGTCTGTTCTGGATTCGAACAGAACCAAAGGCACTTCACAAAGAATCCCTTGCAAACCGGATATTCCCTAATCATGTCCAGACTCCCCATCACAAAGGATGATTAAATATCTATCGGGGCCATTTGGTGCAGAGACATTCGATAGGTAATCCTTTCGCTTTCGAAAATACCCGGTCTTCACCACCGATCTTCAAATGCAATCTATAACGTCGTATCATTATTCGGAATGGGTTATATGACACAAAGTCCTTTCCCGGCTAAACCGAATAATGAGCACTTAATTTTAAAAGCATATTGATATATGGGATCTTAGTCAAGTCATAACTTAAAGCCCAAAACCATTCTTCAAACGGTTTAAACAAATCACCATTTTCAATCTTTGAACAAAAAGATTCACTTCACAAAGTTCACCAATCTTTCACAAAGATTCATTCATAGCTTTTAAAACTATTTCAATTCCAAATCTTTTATACAAAAGATACACCTTTATGATCCGCTTCAATTTGTAAACAAAATTCACCAATTTTTCACAAAGATTTATCTATAGCTTTCAAAATAATTCCATTTCAAATTTTGAAACCCCTTTCAACAAAAACTGGAAATCCTTTCTTTATTTGAAAGCTATCATCGTTTGAAAACAAATATATTTTGATTTGGAAAAAAAATCTGATCCAATATACACAAGTTATAGCCTTTAAAAGTATAAACCAGAAAATCGGTGAACTGTCATATCATCGGCAAGTTCTATTTCGATGATATGACAATTCACTGATTTTCTGGTTTATACTTTTAAAGGCAATAACTTGTGTATATTTTTTAAATAGTTACAATTCATATATAGAAATCGTATAAACCTTTCAAACCATGATTTCCAAAATAATTTCAAATAATATTTAATAAGATATAGTATATTCAAAACTAAATTTCAATTTCAAAGCTTCCCTTTTAAAGGCTTTTCACAATCAATTCTGTTCTATTTCCAAAACCATTTGGACTCAAACTTCAACTTTAAAATAATATTTAGATTTCAAAATATCTGTGACTTTACCAATTTCCTCGTGAAATCCATAATTGTATGTGTATAGTGTAGTCTAGGGGTTTTGCACAATAGTGCAACATCATCAATCATCACAGATTCGATCATATCAATATCGATATCAATAAGCGGTATAATCTATAACGCTTATCTTTTATTTACAGAGTCATAGATAAATAATATACATTCATCACAAACAAATAAATTACATTCATCACAGCTCAAATCTACATTCATCACAGCTCAAATCTACATTCATCACAGCTCAAATCAAAACAGAGCATCACACATCAGGGATATCAAACAATTCAACATTCAATAGAATCCAAACATCCATAAGTAAGATCAATTAATTATCTGATTAATTTAAATCAGATTAATTACTAATGGATAGACTACTAATCCTGGTTACTTAATATTAATTAATGACAAACCATCTTAATTAATTAACCTTTAATCATTTATTAATTAACCTTTAATAATAATTTATCAACCTTTAATTATTAATTAATCAACCTTAATTAATGAATAAATCAACCTTTAATCATTAAATAATTAACCTTTAATTATTAAACTATCCTTTAATTAGTTAATCTTAATTAATTAATTAATTAATTAATCCTTAATTAATTACCATTTAATTAATTATCCTTAATTAATTACAATAAAATGATTATCCTTAATCCTTTAATTAATTAATCACTAATTGATTACATTGAGTAATTATCCTTTAATCACTTGATTAGTCAACCCCTAATCATAAATTATTTATCTTTAATTAATAACATTAATTAATTAATCAATGTTTAATTAATCACGTTAACTAATAAATCGCTTTGGTTAATTATCCCTTGATTAATCACTCTAATTAATTAATTAATTATCCTCAAATTAATTACCTTAATAAATTAATCACATAAATTAATTATCCTTAAATTAATTCTTCCTTAATAATTTGATAAATCAACCTTTAATTATCAATTTATTGCCTTTAATTAAGTAATTAACTTTAAGTAATTAATTACCCTTTTATCATTAATTAAGAAATTGATTAATTATTCTTTAAATTAATATCATTAAGTAATTATTCATTAAATTCCATTTGAAAAGCATTTAGAAATTAATATAATTAACCTAACACATATTACTTTAGAAACAAATCAATTTTAAACATTTAACTTAAAATTGAGCTTTGAAACTTTGTTAAACACTAGTTTAAAAATTCATTTTAGCTTCTAAAATATAGTAAATTTATATTGAAATCTGATTAAATTTACCATTGCTTTTTAAACTTTGTTTACCTTCTCATGTTCATTAAAACTTGATTTAAACATTCATTGTTTAAAATTTTGTTAAATATTTACTTAAAATTTTAAAACCATGTTGTGTTTTTAAATAACCCAAGCAAAATTACAAGAAACCCGAGCAGGGCATGATATACTCACGAACAAACTACAACCCGCCACTACTTCGAGACAAACATGGAGATGCTTCGATACTAACCCGAGTTAGCTTCTTCTTCCCCAAAGATCAACAGAACCCTGATACACACAAACAATCCTATGCACATGCACAAACAACTCGGTCGCCGCCAACCAGTGCTACAACCTCCAGCAAGTCGCCACTCCTTCCCTCGGTCGCCACAATCACTCAGATCCCTGAATATCATCACCAATCGAGCCTAATCGAGCGCCTGGACCAAAATTCGAACGAAGGAAACCACTCTGCGACGCCACCCACGACCACCAGCACCCACACCGTCCTACCCAAAGCGACGTCTCAATTCCAGCTACGATTTCCGCCATATGCGATCCATACCGACGCAATATCGACGCCGTTCAAACCTTGGAAATGTCGACGACCAAAGCAGCATCCTAAACCCTGAATCCACGTCGAACAGCCACCCCGACCCCTATAAAATTCTCCACTTATTTTCCCCACGGATGGCAGCCTTCACACTATTCCTGCCTCGATCGCGACTACAAATACCTCGCCGTTCATCGATAAACGATAAAAACCCAAATTCAGTTCAACATAGATTATCTCCACAAACACAAAATTAAAAATCATGATTTTCATCTCTAAATTCATTATTTGCACTAATAAACCAGATTATTAATTCAATTCAGGAAATTAAAATGTTTGATTTTACCGATTAAATTGATTCCGACTGTAAAAACACATTTTCGAACTATAAAATAATAATTTCTCCTAAAACTATTTTTAGAAAAGAATTAACATTGTTTTAATCATTTTCTTTTTTATGATCATAGCTAGATAAAGACTGGGAAGAATGGAATTTATATTTTGAACTTATTTCCTTACCTGTTATATAAACAGAGAGATGATCTTTATCTTACAAACATGCATCCAGATAAATATACACAAGCACGCTCATATACACATGCATTCACACTCATAAACATATGCAAACTATATTTCTACAACAATCCATTCACAAGCATTTAGTTATATCACAGATTCAAAACTGTTTTTAAAATATAAAAGTTTACTCACCTGACACAAAACAGAGGACTGGAAATGTTTTAATTTTGAAACCGGAACCTTGATGTTGATCAGCACTTGATTTTGATCTTTGCATTTTTTTATTGAATCTGATCTGCACTTGAATTCGTCTGAGATTGTTGATTTTCCAAGTTTGAGTTTCTTTTGCGTTGTTTTGATTTTTGTTTTTGCTTGTTTATCTTTTTACTAGTTTTGCATTATTTTGATTTCCAGGCTTTAAATTTTGAATGCATGAAGGAAAAATAAGAAAAGAGAGAGATAAATGAGCATATAAACCTTGTTTTAATTTCATTCATAAATTTTAAAAAGAATTTACACTTGTCAAATTGCATTATAAAACATTTACACTTGTATTTTACTTGTTTTCATGGTTAACCCTTGTCTTAATGTTTTGCCAAAATGTTTACAAATGTTAACTTGATTGTTTAAAATGTTTACACATGTATTTTACATGTATTTATTAAATAAAATTTCTATATCATATCTTAAATTTAAATAATTTGTGTTTTAAATCCTTAAGTTACATTTTCATTAATTAGTTAAACCTATGTAATATAGTTTCTTATCTTAATATGTTTTTTAAAATTTGTAAAATAACCTTAAGAAATAAAATTTGAAATCAAATTATATACTTAATAAATAATCATACATATATTAAAAAAATATAGTTTAACTTTCAAATAACTTTTGAAAATTTACTATATTAAATTCAATTCCAAATCTTCTAATATATATTTATCCTAAATTTTCAAATTAATACACAATTAAATTTATAATTAATATATAGTGTTCAAAATATTTATTTCTGAATTTCCAATTATAAATTCTATTTAAAATCATATTTATATACATTTATATTGACAAACAAGCAAATATCTATTTAATTTGGAAAATACCAAATTAATTCACAATTTAATTCAAAAATTAAATTAATTACCAGTTTAAATTTGATTTAAAATCGGGATTGTTACAAAAGAAGTGGAAGAAGAAGAAAGAAGAGGGGATGAATAGTTCCACATCTAGAAAATTATGAGAATGTATTGATTTATATATGCATTTCTCTAAGGAAGATTGGATCATTTGGGCATCCAAGCTTTGCTTTGATGTGATGAGGGAAGTTATACATCACCATCACACGGGCGCGCCGTCGTCTTCTGTCTGACCGATCGGACCGGGTTCGGGTCTAAAATGATGAATTAATTTTTTTTAACAGGCCGGATCCAGAATTTGAGTTTGAACGGATATTTTTGGCTAGTCATTTGAATGAAGAGAGCCGGTTTTAAACCGTTGCGAAAAGGCGTAACCGTTTGTAATGGTTTCGGACCGTTGGAAAGGATGCGATGCTTGACGAATTGACACTAACTCACTACTGTAAATAGTGACGTCCAAGAACCATCACAAAAGAACGGTCTCTTTTCTTTGTACCTTCTTCTTCTTCCTCCAGATCTGCGATGCCCAGAAAGTATTGCAGAACACTGCATTATCACCACAGTTTGTGATGCCTGTAAGGTGTTGTAAACGCAGAAAAACGTTGCAGATCAATTCTCTTCTTCTTCTTGATCTTATTCTCTACTAAATTGCATCATCATAGATCAAATTTAATTGTTTTCGGTCAGATAAAAATCGTACAAATTTTCAATCCGATTACGCTATTTCAAAGCTTTATTGAATCCTGAACTCGATAGTTCGATAACCAGTTTGTACATGTTGGATTGAACTATTGTCTAAAAGAATCTACACAATAGATCATTAAAATCAGAAGTACAACCGTTATCATCTTCATCATTCTCGAATCATCGACAGATTATCCAGCACGCCAAACTTAGAGAAGTAGACGGTTGATTAGCAGGTTCTCCATCATGTTGATTAATTAAGCAAGCAAACTACAATCTGGAATTCTACGACAGGTGAATATATATGCCTTTTAACATGATAAAAATTCAAGCCAAACTAGTCAAAGAAACTTGATTGGTTAAACCGAAAGAAACCGATTTCCAACTATCCCACAGTACGTTTATGTAGTTTAATATACTTTAATCGAAGTTATTATAATATCTGACAAGTATTGTCTATGCCTGAATGCAAATTTGTATTAATCAATTTGTTTGATATTGGTTTTATCATCATAGAAATCTACTTTTCAAAGTTCTTTCTTATGAACAATCACTAATATTTATTTGGAAAAAATAATGTGTTTACTATCTTCGCTCTAAAAAACTGCTATTTTATTTGATGTTATATTTGATCCGCTGCGAATGTAAGGTTTATGTGACTTGCTTTATGTTTCATCTTTTTTCTTCTTTCTTTTTTCTCTAACTATCCGGAATTTTCAGGATCGAAATTGCCGGGTCGTTACATTTTTGGTATCAGACACCTAGATGAGTAGCACTCCAAAGTACCCTGCTCCATCACAAAACAACGTAGCTTCATTGTCAATTAGGTTAAGTCCAACTATTTTGACTGCAGATAATTTACAGTTCAACTAAGGTTTTGATTGATAAACCATGTTGATTTGGCATGTTACTTTTCGTCATCATTATTGATAATAGAATTCTGTTTCTTAAAGTACAATAATCCAATAACAGCAACATCACTTAATGTATAACTTTCTTATTACTTTCGGTAGCACGTGAGGTTTTTTGGGTAATCTCACTCAAAAGAGAATTTAAGAATCGTGTTTATTAGAATAATATATTTAATGTCAAAAAATTGAATACCGTTGTGCATTATTCACACTATCAATGTTCTATGAGTGCTACAGTGAAGTATACATGACATGATATTGTATTGTTTGAGAAAGCTTTCAAATTCAATTACATTAGTGAATGGTATTGTCAGGGAAAATTACCAAAACTTCCATGTACTATCAAATGGTGACACTGCTTTGGCAACAAAGGCCAAGTTCAAAGTTGTAAATACAATTAATATTCAAATATATAGTTCTAATAGACTTATGATCACATTTGTTACACTATGCATCGGGCATACTAAAAATTGATTAATCAAAACAGAATGAGCTACTTACATGATTGTAGTTTGCTTGCTCATATTATCAACATAATTAAGAAAGTTAATACCGGATAAAAATGGCTAACTCTTGCACATGATAGCAATGTTTTAGACTGTATAGTGTAGGTTAATTTTTCTGACTTACCTTTTAACATAAACATTTTGTTGATACATGGTTTAACATTGTGTTGCACTGTATACAAACAACTTATCTGATATACTCTTTTGCTCTTTGTCATAGGTAGAAACAGTTGCACAATTTGGTGTAATCTTTCTTCTTTTTGCATTGGGACTTGAGTTCTCTATAGCAAAGGTTAATGCCATGTTTTTATTACTGTGATTTTATCAACACCACTATGGTTATGGATATTACAAATTACTACTTTGCTACCTGCTTACTTACCTGAAATATACTGACTCTGTGTCTGCAGCTTCGAGTTGTTCGTGTTGTTGCTCTGTTTCTACAGCAAAGGTTTGGCACAAAAAACGAAACAACTGCAAAAAAAAAAAAAAAAAAAAAAAAAAACTCTGTTTCTACAGCAAAGGTTAAACCATTTTTTGAGATTACGATGTTACTTTAAATTACCATTGGAAAATAGAATGTTTTTTCAATTGTATTAGGAAGCATTCAAGGAAAATTCGATCCAAATATTACTTGGCACAAATATTGTTTGGTACAAAAAATGAAACAACTACAAAAGAGGTTTTTAGGAAAACGAAATGATGACATTGGCCATGAAATATTTAAAATAATGCAAGGCTGTAATATGAAAATGCATGTGTTGTTCTAACAAGGGCTATTATGATGTGATTGGGACTGAAAATGCAGGCCAGTGCAAACAGAATGTTCTTTTCATCGTGTTTGTTTAAATGACGATGAAATCCTGCTACCGAGCCATAAATTGGTCCTGTTTTGGTTTTAATTTGTGGTACTGAAAACTCTTGCAAGTTGTATTACCCTAAATTTTCTCCCCAAAAAAAACTATGTATTCCATGTTTGTTTGCGTCAAAAATGGTCACAAATGCCCATTACCGACGTATGCATCCGTTCACAATTATAGATCACAAATAACAAACATGTAGAGAACAAAATATGAAAAATACTCAGAAAGTTCAAAGGAAAACGATGGAAACGCATAGATTTATAGTGGATCGGCGTTCTAGCCTACGTCCACTTTGAAGAGTTTGATTTTATTGATTTTTACTTGCTGATTACAACAGATTACAATGAACTGCAGCGGTAAATTTTGAGTACAACAGTAGTCTTGGAGTGCAAAAACGGATTCGGCAGAGTCTGGACGTAAGAGAGTTCAAAAGTCCTTTTTTGTAGGATCTAGGATGCTATCTGTAGGTGTAGGTTGCATATGTCTCGCTTAGATCTAGGGAGACATCTTCTGGCATGTGTGTAGGCCCGCGCGATCGATCCCATGTGATTTGCACTCGGTCCGTGATAGATACGAACCAATTTCGTATCAATCATAATTTGGCCTAATTGAGTCGAAATTGAGCAGGATCATTTTTTAGGTTGTACGTAAGCTTCTATGAAAATTTCGTAGCATTTGGACTTGTAAATCTCAAGGTATGATCGATAAGAATTAAAATTTTCTTTATGTTGCTTGGTTCCTATTGACCACCTCGCATCGATACTTATTCGTATCGATACCGAACACGTGCGCGTTGGTGGTGTGGCTCTATATTCAAGGTTTGATCCATTTTCCATGTCGTGTTGAAGGAACCTTCATCCTTTTCGAACTCCACTCGTATTTATCCATATCCTTTCATTTGCATCCATCGGCTCTGCCCTTTGTTCGCACCGTTGGTTCGTATCCATCGAAGTGACTTCATTCATGTCCATTTTCATATCAATGCCAGTGGTGTACTTCGTATCCATTCTATACATGTTGATCGATACGAAGTAACCTTAGGCGATGGGAGTGGAGTGCATACTCGATCGATACGAAGAAGGTGCAAAATGATGGATGCGAAACAGGGTCTTTCATGGATACGAACAAGGTGGGCAGATAGATCCATCCATCCATTCAGGATGGATGGATACGAACGAAGCTTTACATTGGTGGACATGAACTAAATAGTAACGATGGATATGAAGTATGGTCACTTGGATCGACACGATATTCGATCGATACAAAGAAGACCATCATTGATCGATACGAACATGATGGATACGAAGTGATGGATGTGATTGCGTTGTTTTTCTTGATTTGTATCGATCATATTTTGAGCATACGAACTCGGATTGACCTTAAATTTGGGACGTTGGCTTCCACAACTTTGATTGTCATGTCTGGTCAATTGTAGCTCGATCCGGACTCGGACAAAAATTTGTCGATATCCATAGTGAACCTGTGTATAACTGATATTTGGGACGGACTGTCTTTGATTTCTAGTCAATTTCTTGGTGTCGCGGCCTTGCCAAAAGACGAGATAACACTTGCCCCCCAAAACAGCTTGCGATATGAATGTGTGTTTTATAGTTTGATAAGCTGGATGTTCGTATCTTGTTAATGACCTGCAAAGAGATTGATAATTTTATCTGATTGTGAATAATGATCGTTCGCGATCGTATGCCGTTCAGGGCGGTATGCGACCATTCGCGGTCCGATGCCGTCCGAGATGAATTGTGACCGTTCGCGATCGAATGCCGTTCGGGACGGTATGTGACCGTTCGCGGTCCGATGCCGTTCAAGGCGAATTGTGACCGTTCACGGAAGGATGCTGTTCGAGGCGAGTTGTGACCGTTCGCGGTTAGATGCCCTTCAAGGCGAGTTGTGACCATTCGCGGTCGGATGCCGTTCGAGGCAAATTGTGACCTCAAGGTCGGGTGTCGTTCAAGGCGAATTGTGACCGTTCACGGTCGGGTACTGTTCGAGGCGAATTTTGACCGTTCGGTGTCGAATGTCGTTCGAGGTGAATTGTGACCGTTCGCGGTCGGGTGTCGTTCAAGGTGAATTGTGATCGTTCACAGTCGGATGCCATTCAAGGCGAGTAATGTGTACCCGAGGGGACTTAGTATCGTTAACATCAGATTTCTCATTCGAGTGAGTGTCTGAATTGTTTGTGGTGGTGGTTTATCGTCATCTCAGAGCATGTCTGAGGACCGTTCGCGAGCTCGTACATGTGTAAGTGGCTTAGCCATTATGAAATTACAAATAGTAGATTTACATTCAAATGAGTCTTTCAATACAAATGTCCAATAAAACCAAATCCAAATATAAGAAATAGAAAACAAAAGCAATACAGAGATGTAAAAGTGCAAACACCTACACCTATGCGATTAGTAGTCATATCAGAGCATGCCAGAGGATCGTTTGCGGTCATGTATATGTGTAAATGACTTAACCACGTTGGTGTGGAGTTTGCCACTCATTCCTCATTATTTCAATCAGTTGATGACAAGATGACGCCTCGATCCCGAGTCGTTCCCAGTTGATGCAAGTGCTGGCCACTCTCGTTCCACTGCTGTTGCTCCCCTTCTCACATACCGCGATAGTAGACCATTTCGGATATGCCCCTCAATCTCATCTTTCAAGTGTCTGCAATCATTCATGCTATGACCATTTAGCTCTTGGAATAAATATTACTTGTCGGATCTTCTTTCATTACTGGTCGAATCATTTCTCATTGGCTTTCTATAAGGAATCTACCCCCGGTATACTGGTAGATTCGCTCCAAAGTCTCATTCAGCTCCGTAGAAGAGGTGAATCTTGGTTCCTTTCGTGATCGCGTTGGTCCGTCACCGATATCCTTGGCCTTCTGTTTTCCTTTATCAGTTCTTGAATCTTTTTCATGAGGATATCCACCCTTGACCGCATAAACATCAACTTCTTCCTCTCTTTCAGCATTTGCATCCTCTAATCGTAAAAATCATCCAGCCTCATGATAAATTCTCCTAGATCCATAGGAAGGTCCCTTGTCAATGAATTCTTGAATTCTGTGCCATCAGCTATGCCAGATACAACTGCCATCAAAACCATGAATGGATCTAGTCGATCAACTGATGCTGCCGCTGCATTGAATCGCATCAGAAAGCTCCTCAAAGATTCTCCGGTTCTTTGCTTTATTATTGCTAAACTCATCACATTCTTGGGTCTCGAAATGTGAACTCTGAATTGCCTCATAAACTTCTCAGTAAGATCGGTCCATGTTCCAATGGTGTCACTCTCCAGTTGTCTAAATCATAGCGCTGCAATGTCTGTCAAATACAATGGGAAGCACCGGGCCATGACATCCTTCGATGCCCTCAACATCTCCATATGCCTCATGTATCATGTCAGATGAACTGCAGGATCCGTCCTTCCATCGTACGTCTCCAGTGTTGGTAGCTTGAATTCTGGTAGGTTCCTAGCCTGTCTACTTGCGGAAGCGAAGGGGCTCATGTTCACGTCTTCCAAATCTCTATTCAGTAGTCTGCCTCTCATGGCTCGTCTGACCATCTCTGCCAATCTGTCATTGTTGTCAAGTAGTGTTCCTTGTCCGTTGCCTTTGATCTGTCCCTCGAGTCTATGAGGGAATTTCGAAATCTGTTCTACTAGACAAGCATCCATTTCTCTATCAACGCCATGCAAAATAGTTCTATCCGGTATCCTGCCTGAGGATGGATCAACATACTCTATGGGAATGCCCTTAGCTCTAGGGCTGCTCCTGATGATTCCGCTCCATTCTGAATTCTGGTTGCTCCGGGTTCTTGATCTCTATCTCCAACATCTCTTGTGATTGCATTCCCTTGATTTTGTGTTCCAAGTTGCCCAACCTGTCGGAACTAATTCTGGATTAACTCCTCTTGTCTTTTCAACATCGTCACTATCTCATCACTTGTGATGAAGACCGAGGCTTGGTTCGCTCCCGAGGAAGCCTCCTGACTCCCTTTATGCTTCTTTGTCTTCTCGTTGATTGCTTGGCCATGATTGCTTCTAGATCTGATCCTCTAGCTTTCCAAATCCAAACTCCAAGCTTTAGAATCTCAGATTTCAGCTCTTAGTGAAAGCACCGAAATGTTTGCACCAAGAATGGTCACAAATACCTAACTGCCGACATATGCACCCGTTCAGAATCATAGATCACATATAACAAATATGTAGAGAATAAAATATGAAGAACTCTCAGAAAGTTCAAAGGAGAACGATGGAAACACACAGACTTATAGTGGTTCGGCGTTCTAGCCTACGTCCACTTTGAAGAGTTTGACTTTATTGATTTTTACTTGTTGATACAACAGATTACGATGAACTACAATGGTAAATTTTGAGTACAATAGTAGTCTTGGAGTGCAAAAACGGATTCAACAGAGTCTGGAAGTAGGAGAGCTCAAAAGTTCTTTTTCTGTAGGCTTTGGGAAGCTATTTATAGGTGTAGGTTGCATATATCTTGCTCAGATCTTGGGTACCTCTTCTGGCATGTACATGGGTCCACGCGATCGATCCCATATGATTTACACTCAGTCCGTGATCAATACGAACCAATTTCATATCGATCAAGATTTGGCCCAATTGAGTCGAAATTGAGTGGGAGCATTCTTTAGGTTTTACGTAAGCTCCTGTGAAAATTTCGTAGCATTTGGACTTTTAGATCTCAAGATATGATCCATACGAATTAGAACCATCTTTATGCTGCTTGGTTTGTATTGATCACTTCGCATCGATGCTTATTCGTATCGATACCAAGCACGTGCGCGTTGGTGACGTGGTTCTATTTTCTAGGCTTGATCCATTTTCCATGCCATGTTGAACGAGCCTTCATCCTTTTCAAACTCCACTCGAATCTATCCATAGCCTTTCATTCGCATCCATCGGCTCCACCCTTTGTTCGCACCGTTGGTTCGTATCCATCGAAGTGACTTCATTCGTGTCCATTTTCGTATAGATTCCAGTGGTGTACTTCGTATCCATTCTATACGTGTTGATCGCTACGAAGTAACCTTAGGTGATGGGAGTGGAGTGCATGCTTGATCGATACGAAGAAGGTGCAAAATGATGGATACGAAACATGGTCTTTCATGGATACGAACAAGGCGGGCAGATGGATACGAACTACATTCTTAGGATGGATGGATACGAACGAAGCTTTACCTTTGGTGGATATGAACTAGATGGCGATGATGGATACAAAATATGGTTACTTGGACCGACACGATATTCGATCGATACGAAGAAGGCAATCATTGATCGATACGAGCATGATGGACACGAAGTGATGGATGTGATCGTGTTGTTTTCTTGACTTCTATCGATCATATCTTGAGCATACGAACTCGGATTGACTTGAAGTTTGGGACGTTGGCTTCCACAACTTTGATTGTCATGTCTTGTCAATTTTAGCTCGCTCCAGACTTGAACAAAAATTTGTCGATATCCATAGTGAACCAGTGTATAACCGATCTTTGGAACGAACTGCTTTTGATTTCTAGTCAATTTCTTAGTGTTGCGGCTTTGCCAAAAGGCGGGATAACATTATTGTAGTGACAAGTGCATCCATTTACTTCTATGCACTTTTTTATTTTGGAAAACAATGTTATGTTCTATGAACCATTTTTTCTTTTGGACAAAATTTTTGTTTACATTGGATATACTGCATTACTTTGCAGACAATTGGTTAAGAGAGCTTGTTAAAGTCCCTCTTACCTATTGATGAAGTGAGGTAAAGTTGTTAAAATTTGAAGAGTGCTATATTTGAATATATAAAGCCTGCAAAATATATACTAAAAATGAAGCAATATTTTGACAGACACATATATGCATATTTATATGTATACATGTACTGCAGTTTGCATGCATGAAATTTGTAAGAAAACTTTGGAGTCAATATGACAATCAGGACTCAAGCGCATGTTAAGGCTATATGTCCACTTTTCTAGCGGTATGCCTACAAATGTAAGTGATCACTGGTAATATTTTGAAAGATTTTTTTGTTTATTGCTATCGTTATCTAATTAGTGTTGAAATATTTTTAGTTTCTACGTTGTATATTTTGTTAGTTTTCTTATTCACTAAATAATATTGTTGTTCATGAATGTATGGGATGAATCGTGGACATCTTAATCTAGATTTGAGAAAAGCTTTAGAAGTATTGATTTGCTAACGGGGCCAGTGATGGATGAGCTAAAGTATTGATCAAAGTCGACAAAGGATTAGGTTGGAAATATCTGGACAAAAATATTAGGTCGGAAAAGGAGGTTGAAATGAAAGGTTCTTATCAAGCTTGATTTAGCTTCGAGTTGTAGATTCTTCATCATGTTTTGTTATTTTCCTATTACCTACTTGTAAAAATGAAAGGGAAAAACAAGTTTAGAATTGATGTTATTTACGTGTATTTTCGATCATGCTAGTAATTTTATCATTTTTGATTTGTGCTAGAAAAGTGTCTTATTTTAAAGAATGTTCTTTGTGTTGTGTTCAAATTTGTTGAATTAACAAAAGCAATTACAAATTTGTTGAATTAATAAAAGCAATTACAAATTTGTCTATCCATTTTTTAAAAAAAAAATGTGTACATTTCATAACATTTTAAAAAAAAATTAACAAATATTCTGCAACGTTTTTGAAAAGTTGTAAATCACATTTCGTAACATCTAAAAACAGTTGTAATTGTAACCATTACAATGTCTTTTTGCAACATCACAAAAACGTTGAAAAAGACGTCAACCCTATTACAACTTGGTCTAATACGACGTTTGCAGAAACGTTGCGAAACAGCTATTACAATGTTTTTTGATATTGTAATATAGTATATTTTTTGTAGTGCTTCTACTTATGAAAGAAGCTTTTGAAGGGGTAGAGGTCATTTCGATAAGCTTTCGAATACGTTAATTGCCTTTGCTTTTAAAATATGCTTTCGAAAGGGTTGAAGTTACTTGTAAATAGCTTTCGAAGGGATTGCCTCTTTCCTTTGTTTTAAAAGTAGCTTTTGATTTAGTTGCTGCATATTAATTTTTGAAATGGAGCTTTCGAAAGGGTGGTTGATTTCGAACTCAGTCAAAGCCTAGCCGTTGTCTTCATATCTTTCGAATTCGTTAAAGATCGTTTTTCTTTTTAGCCTTAAAACAATGAGTTCGGAAGGGAATCCTTTACTTTATTAACATAGAAGCCACATCCCAATGCTTTCAAAAGGGTCCCTATAGTTACTTATATTAAAGGTTTCGAATGCAATGACATCGAAAGGTCATTTCGAGCTATCCTTTTCTCCAATTATTTTACTTAAAAGATCGTTGCTTTTAAAAGGGTGGTTTTAAAGCCATATGTTCCCTAAATTATTTTACTTGGAGATTAAAGTTTCTAAAAGGGTTACTTTCACTTATGTTCACTTTAGTCCAGAAGCTATACTTAAGGTTAAACCTAATGATTTTTAAAGAGATACTTTCATTTGGTTTCGAAGCTATGCTTCTATAAATCCTACTTGAACTAAGTGGTTTTCAAAGATAACCTTTAATACTTTCGAAGGAATGTTTTAATGGTTTCGAAAGGAAGGTTTATGCTCGCGAAACAGATGTTTTGTGTGTTTAAGAAGAAATATATTAAATATTTTGAAAAGAAGGTTTGAATACTTTCAATGGATATATTTTAATGGTTTCAAAAGATAAGGCCTAAGGTTTTGAAAGCCTTAGTTTTAAAAAGAGAAGCCTAATCCAAATTTTAAAGAAGAACCCATGACGATATGAAGGAGTTTTTGAAATGACATTTAACTTTTGATTTTTTGAAGAAGCTTTTCTTGCTAAAGGTAATAGGTTAAAGTTATTAACCATCTTTCATTTGAAAAATGATTACAAGGAAATCAAAAAAATAGATGTTTATGTTTTTAAGTATTGATCGGTTATCATGTGTACTTCTTCTATAAACATATTCACTTTACAATTAACTGATATCTGAAATTTGGGGTGTTGAGGGCAGAATAACCAGTTAGGTTAACCCAGTAGTAAATATATGTTGAGTTAACTCCTGCATGAGTAGAGTTGATGTAACGACCTTACCGTTATGTCCAATTTAGCAAAGAACATTACAAGTAATTTGTCTGCTAATCCAAAATACGACTGGCTAAGGGCAATCAAATGTGAATATATCTTTATACTAACACCAACGCGTCTTATTTACCTTTATGAGGATTTGAACTGCAAATTTGACGTATGCAGTACTAATAAAAAGTTATAAACACACCAATTGAAAAAATTCAGAACAGTATATAATATAGATAAATCAAAATCAAAGTCCCAAATCACAGCAAAATAATATACATCATCATATACATAATAGAAATGCGAGTCTAAAAAATGTCAGCACTAGACCCCCATAAATATATACATCATATTCAAAATCTTATATTAGGTACAAAGTCACTACTATATAATATAGATGACATAAACTCCTAACTGCCAATATATACAAATATGAAGTAGACTAAAATTATCAAATAGTCTACTTCAATGCTAGCCCAAAATCAAAAGGTCAATGGGTCCCTGTACTTGTAAAGTCTCGGCCTGATCTAAGTGTTAGGGTCAGAAATAAAAAGGTGAGATATTAATATCATAACTATACAACTTAAAATAATAATTCATATAAAATATGCCGAACAAATGATCATAATAAGGCATATTAATTAAATTCGCTACTTTATAACTTCATAAATGGTTAACTATAAAATAAGTCATCTTAAAATATGCTTGAAACCCAAAAATTCATAAAGGCATACCAAACCAATAAATACAGATCTCAAAATTTTGACTTAACAATAGCCAAATAAGTCATAAATAAATATCCCAAAAAATACTCAAATAAGGCATATCTAAAAAATCACCATTTCATAAATACATATCAAGTCTTAATAGACTATCATCCAAAAATATGGTGAAAGCCAATTAAAAATTCTAAGAGCTATAAATGATATATAATATCCATACTAAAAATCTCCAGAGAAAATAATCATCAATAATGAAATAATAATGGTAGTCACTTATCAGTTTAATACATTGACACGAAATCTATTAAAAGAGGCCCGCTACATAGAAAGGAAGCCTTTCGAAAGAGACTGCAGATTATGGACACCGCTCAAAGAAAAGAGCAGTCATGTACCTAATCCGTCCTGTGCAAATTTACCTTTCAAAAGAGGTAAACATAGTATAACTGTATAAAACAAAATAAACTGATAGGTTGTAGTATCTATAGACTATGATTGCATTCAAATTTTGGGTTTTAAGTATATTTTGGGATGGCTTATTCTAGAGTTAATTCATTTACGGAAATATAAAGTAGTGAATTAATTAATATGACTTATTATGATTGTTTGTTAGGAATATTTTATATGACTTAATATTTTAAGTCATATAATTATGATATTAATTTCTCACCTTTTTATTTAGATATAGTCTGGCCCATTTATTATTTTAATACTCGAATTAGGCCGAGACTTTACAGGTATAGGGACTAATTGACCTTTTGATTTTGGGCTAGCATTGAAGTAGACTATTTTGATAGTTTTAGTTTACTTCATACTTGTATATATTGGCAGTTAGGAGTTCATGTCATCTATATTATATAGTAGTGAGTTTGTACCTAATACGAAATGTTGGATATGATGTATATATCTATATGGGTCTAGTACTGATATTTTGTTGACTCACATTCTATTATGTACATGATGATGCATATTATTCCACTATGATCTGTGACTCTGATTCTGATTTATCTATATTATATACTGTTTTGAATATTTTCAATCGGTGTTTATTACTTTCTATTAATACTGCACATGTCAAATTTTCAGCTCAGATTCTCAAAAAGGTTCAAAAAGGTAAATAAGACGTCAGTATTAGTATAAAGATATATTCATATTCGATTACCCTTAACCTGCCGTATTCTTCGGATTAGCAGACGACATTACTTACAATGTTCTTTGCTAAACTGGGCATAATGGTGGAGTTGTTACAGCTTGGCATCAGAGTTGTCTTCAACATTATAAAATATAAATAGTAAAAAGTTGAGATCTAAGCCTAGATAACATAGAGTCCCGTCCCAGTGTAGTTGTTAGTAATTTAATTAACTATTTAGGAATAATTATTGGGGCATATTTGAAAAATCTTTTGATAATGCTATATAACTTATTGTTATGAAAATATTGGAACTCACTTTGGTAAAGATTGAGAATTAATGATAGCATAAACGAGTCCTCAGATAGCTTAGAATCTAATTGTTGTGTTTTGATTTGTTAGTGATCAGAGTGCGCAGCGGAAGCGGGAAGATAGCTTTCCGCCGAAGGCGATTGTTTATTTGTTTGATTGAAATGTATGTTGTTTGCATCCCTGGTTGTTTTCTTTATGCTTAGTTTAAAATGTGAAATTGAATAAGACGTTATCACTCAAAGAAATTATAAACAATCTAAATTTGAATGATGTTTTCAAAATGCTATTATTTCTAAAATGTAATGTTTTCGAAATGTTATGATTATAGAGGTTACATTTTTTAAGTGTTACGGTTTCTAAATTATTATGATTTTAATGTGTTATAATTGAATGTATAAATTTTGGGAGTGTTACAACTTTGAAAATGAATATTGCCTTTCTAAAGAATGATGATACTGGGTTTATATGGTTTTGAAATGAATATGTTTGATATGAAATACAAACCATTTGAAATTAAATATCCATGGGTTATAATAACACTGGGTTGTTAAAGAGACCGGGATCAAAAGTTGTCATACTCTATGTCAACTCCGAAAACCACTTTAACAACCGTGTATGCGGTGGAGATTCCAGAATGAAGTAGGATGGTGGCGACGTCCTTTGAGGTATGAACATGGACCCGACTCCCGTGAGTTGGCATAAGGTGGCTAAAACAGGAGCAATTGGCGCGCTAATGAGGTCGCTCCTCTGATCGGAAACACTCCTTCACTATTATATTCGGACTTTGAGATTGATTCGATGGCCACTTTTGATTCTTTTGATCTAGCGGTGTGGCTCGAGGTGGGCGGTAGTAGCTGCTAAGCGTTACCACTGTCCCGGAAGTGTAATTGGTATATCAACCCTGGCAATGCCTAGTTGTGCCGTGTCACCTACCCTAGCGAGCCTTGTACGAATTTGATTTGTGTCGTATCTATGGAGCATCTTCTCGTAGCCTTCCGATCAGGAGGTACGCAGGTGTTGTATAGCCTATTGGCACTATTACGTGTTAAGGGCTATATGGGTAATCCCTTAACGCTATTTAAAAGTAAGTTTATTTCACTATAGACATTATTATAATAGCGAAAATATTACTACATAGTAAATAGTTTAATGGATCCTTAGAGGATGGGCGGTCCCAGGCATCCTTTAAGTTACTTATACCCATTATTACAGTTGACTTGAGTTGGTTTACATTGTATAAGTATATATGTCCTGACTCGAGTGTTTTGTGCTTTGCTTTACTCTTGGGTCAGACTGAGTGATACAATATTCAAGACTCACCCTCGGAGTTGGAGCTTTGCTTGAAGATCCAGTTATCTATTTCTCTTTCATTTGTTCAGTTGATTCTAGTGATGTATTATGATTTGTACTTGTCATATTGAGACTTCTGTTGTATCTTGTTTAACTCTGATGTATTTATATAGTAGCTCCATGAACTACTATTTCTTTACTTCCGCTGCATTTTATTACTCTGTATCTGCGATCTGCGATTTATTTATCTACTGCATGTTCTGAGTTTTGCCAAATTTAAATTAACAATTTAGTATTTTGAGCTATTCAAGTCAGACATGTATGGTTTTATTGTCGATTTAAATGGTCCAAAATATCGGTTCGTTACAGTTGGTTTCAGAGCTTTGGCTCTAGGCAAAACTTAACATATATGGTAAATTTATTTACAGAATCACTTTCATTCGAGTGTGAATCACTTCCTTTTTGACTCGATTCCTTTGAATTTTGAAACGTTCCCTCGGTTCCAAAATCCATTCTTTTCCCTCACTATTCATCTTCATTTGATTCTGGAGTATCCCATAACTCCACTCCAAATGATCTTTCAGTGAGTCGCTGGTCTCGCCAACCTCAAAATGACTTGTAAAGGGTTGAAACTCCTTTATAATTGGCATTGATTCACCGGAGATTTATATATCATCAGTTTAGATGCTAGTATCTCTTGTTATCCTAAATTATACCTCTTGAGATCGAATGTAGATTTGTCTTAGAATTCCACATCGATCTAATTCCTGAAGTCGCGGTTGATCCGGTTAAGGTTGCCCACGATTTATATAATCTTATCCATTTCCTTATTCGGTTAGTTAATAATCTTATCTTTTTTTCTAACTCATCCTCAAATAAAAATTTCCTTTGATTTGAGTCAATCAAATTGTGAATCCCTATCCTTGCTTTGTAAATTTATATTTAAAATATTTTATATATTTTGTTGTTTGAGTTGTTGATGTTGATTTGGGTTTTCGATCGACTCGTTTGATCAACGCTATCGATAGGATCTCCAAAACACTTGAACAGAGCAAACCGACACAATATAGTTTTTAAATTTAGTAAACGAAATAAATTTTGCAAAATTATATTGTATATGTGTATAAGTATAATTTTCTGAATTTTGATAGTTAATTGAATTGGATGTTGCGAAATAATATTTGACTTTGTGCACAAGCTTGTAACCATTGACTTTTGTCTCATATATAAACAATTGAACTATAAATCCTGGCTATAAATTAATTTGGAAATTTAAATAGATTTAAAACAATAAATTAAGAATTTAATTTTCAATAGTTTCAAACTTTGTGTTTAAAGTTTTAAAAGGTATATTACTTAAAGTATTGCAAGTAGAAATTGTTTGAAAGAATTTTTAATTTGTAAATCAGTGCTCTTTTCTTTATCGTTGGAAATTAATTTCGGTGATGACTGCAGCATCATTGACTTTCATTTTTGAGTTTCGAAGTAAAGACAACATTCTGTAGATTTGCAACAGCTTTGCTTTGAAAATTAAATTGATTTGGATTTCTAAAGTATGACTTGATTTATAATATATGTAAAATATGATTTAAGATTTGATTTGATATATATTATGTATATATAATTATTTATCTCTAAAACAGTTTGAAGTTAATCGGAAATCTAATTCTCAAACTTAGTCTTAAAGGTTAATGTCAATTATAAATGAAATCAAAATTATAAATAAATATATAAGCTTGGATAATTGAATTAAGAAAATTTTATTTATATAATATTCTATTGCATCCCAGTATAACTTATCTTAGTTATTAAAAGTTAACAATGCAATTGGATAGTATACAATATAAAAAGGATTTTATAAATTAAATTTGAGTGTTCATAATAAATGTTATACACTTAAATTTTAGTTATAAAAGATTAATAGAGGTAAATAGAATGAAAGGCTAATTGAATAATTTGCAGTATAAAACGATGTTAAGGGAATTTATAAATAAATTGGAGTAGTTATAATAAAATGTAAATACCCTTAATGTATGTGATTAGATATATTAAGTGGAATAAAGTTAATAATGATTTTAAATAAAGAAGAATTAAATTTATTGAATAAATTATAAGTATAATAAATGATTTTCAAATCCATGATTTTAGAAATTGTTGATTCAAGATTTGGATGATAAGATAATGAAATTAGAAATAGTTAAAGATTTATACAACTTAGGTGAAATCAAGTATTAATTTAAGTTGAAATTTTCATGCTTTTAAATTTATTATCTTAATTTTTTTTCCAATCTCTTTTCATTCGTGGTTATTCTTTTCCTCTTGTCTTAATCATATCCCCTTCTATTTTGTTTTTCTCTGTTTCCTTGCTTCGTTCCTTTTCGGGGACGAAAAGTTTTGAGTGGGGGAGAGTGTAACAACCCATTTTCGAAATATTTTTAATTAAATTTTTATTTGAAAACTTCAATTTTTAAATTATTTAAGATTGAATTTCTGGAATATTCCAATGTAAGTTTGGAATTTGTTTATAATATATTTTCCAAATTCAATAAAATAAGCAATTTCTGAAAATTTTATATTTTGGTCAATTGGAAGTCAAAGTTTGAGCACATAAATTTTGAATTTTGAATTCCAATCTTTTTCTTTGAAAACTGTATTTTATTAGCTCTGCTTTTTGTTTCGTAAAATTCCGACTTATACTTTTTAAATTTGATAACTTTCAGCGTTCTACACGCGATTGTTTTCAGTAAAATTTGTCTATATCATATTTTCATTTTTCCACCATAATTCTATTTTTTTCTATTTTCTACTTTATTTTATTTTTCCATTTTCTTTTCTAATAGATTTTATTTTTCCATATGGTAGTGTAGTGTATTCTTCATAAATCAGGATGGATTAAATTGCTTAATAAGTCTATACACACGGGTATCGTAGAAGCACTTAAAGGTTTACCTATATGAGTGTGGAAATCATGCTATTTCCTAAGAAAATAAGACCGCTTTCTAAGTAGAATCATGAAAAATCATGGTTAGAGCACATGACCATTAATGTGCGGAGCATCAATATATGTGATTCTTCCCATCATATCACTAGGGGTACTTGTTTCAATACTCTTTCACCATAGAAGCTCGATATGGCTTTGAATAGTTTAAACTAATTGAAGAGTTCAAATCCAAAAGGAACTCATCACCTAAGTATTGGTTTTTGCAATAATGCCCTTTTTGTCCTTGAATTACGTTGGTTTGATCCCTCATGGGTTCGAAGGCAACCGCTCAAGTAATGCAGCTATTCCAAATGTTTTAAACTTTGATAATATGGGAAGAATGTTGTATATTTTCAAATTGGAGGTACCACCGGTAGACGGGTGTACTGCTAAACACCTAATGAACGGTGGCCACGAAAAGCATGTCCTTTTGAAGAGTTGCAACTCTTCCTCATGGATGTTTCTCTTTGTTTGGTACCTTTTCTAACAGTATTTTCTAAAGAGAAACAACTTCTCTTCACATCCCTCATCATTTATATAAGCAGTGTTAGTCCCTCCATTTTAAATCATCAGATTATGTGATTAAATCATTTTCTTCTTTCCCTACTCTTGATCAAAAATATTTTTCGGTTGTCTTTATGGCTTGATCAAAGTCTTGATCAAAGTGGTATAAAACTTTGAATCAAATAATGTCATTAGAAGGCTTTGTTGAATCCTGAAGGGAATAGTTCGATAGTCATTTTGTATTCGAAAGGGCTGAACTATATTCTGAAAGAATTTGTAACAGATCCTCAAAGTCATAAGTACGACTACGGTATCGACAACATATTCCAACACATTGGCTAGGTAGATTTGTGTGTAGCTTTTGATAAACTAAAATTGATTAGATTATTTGAATGTTAACCTAATAGAGTTAAGTAAAGCACACTATATGGCTCTTTATAATCACCTGGAAATTTATGAATAAACATGAAATCTAATGATCAATTTAATGATTAACAGGTAGTCCTACTGCTTACATACATAGAGAAATGTCTATTTTATTTCATTAGCAACCATGCAACTATGGATCACTTTCCAAAAACATAAGAAACTGGCGTCATCTACTAGCTTTCCAAAAACATGAGAATTTGACGTCGGCTATTAGTATATAGGCTATAGAATTCCTTTAAAAAAATCAGGTATCCAGCGGTAGGTCCGACCCCGGCACAAGGCCACCTTGGCGATGGCCTAGGGCCCCTGGTTTATTGAAGCATACTATATATATAACGTTAACCTATTCCAAAATAAGAAAAGTGGAGTATAGTTTAGTAGTAAAGACATCTCATTTTTCCATTAAGCACTAGGGTCCGATTCTTTCCAACTTTGTATTTTTTTCCTATCTATTTTTGCTCATACTTCTAAGGCCTTCTACAACCAAAGTGACTAATTAAGATTTGGATGTTTTTGCCTTTGACCTCAAGTTGACTACGGCAGGTCCTGCCTAGCTGTAGTCTATAATTATACTACAAGTCTTATATAATATATGTCGAGCTGTTTAGATCAAGTTGTGCAAGTTTTGATTTTGTAAATTCTCAAACTATAGTCAGAGCACCTAGTGACTATCTAGTTATATTCATTTTTGTTTCAAATGATCTACAAATGATCACTTTTATAATGGATATTACAACTATTTAGATACAATTCTCATGTGCTATTTGCATTAGCCAAATAAAAATTATTATCCTAGCCAGGTCCTCAAATCCCAAAACATATTTAGCTCTGACCTACTAAACCAAGTTCAAAGCCAAACCACTTGCATAATAGTATAGAATTTGACAATATTACAAATGCAAAGTAAACAATATTAAGATATCCATATGCTTGAAATTTGATGTCTCCGTTGACATGTTCTTAGAGCATTGTGTTAAAACTCAAATGATCTTATTAATGCCTGTAAATGAGTAAAAATCATCAATACATAGATATTGGCTAGCTATTGATTTGGAAAGTCAAAAAATTTGATTTACTCAGATGATTAATTTAGTATGGTAGTCGAAGCATAACTTATATAAAAGTAATGAAAGTTGAAAAATCACATTTAAAACCCTCAAATCTTAGCCCTTTTGACAAAGTATGGATGTGCCAAAAAAAGACATATGGAGATTGATTCTGGACGGCAGCATTGAATTATTCCCTCTTTAGCAATCCTACAGATCTTGAGATGTCTTATTGGGTCAATTCATATTCCATCCTAGTTTAACAACGTACATATTTCTGCTAAATATATTATTTGAGAAAAATAAAAATAAATAAATGCAATGGCGACATGATACCAAAAAAATACTCAATTTTGTTGAGTTTTCTACGTCCCGTGTGACGACCCGCAAATCCGTACCCTTTGAATCGACAATAATCCACACATATCCGACCCAAAAAGCACAAACTGATGGAAAGTCAAGAGAAAGAAAAGAAGAGAGAAGAAGAGAAGAGAAGAAAGAGATATGATAGAACAAAACATTGGTCTGACATTGTATTTCTAAAGATACCTTCTCTTTATTGGACAAACCGAAGGTACTCTCCTACCACATCCTGTTGGGAAATCGCTAGGATTAGTAGTGAATAGTCCTCGCATTGGATATTTCCTAATAAAGAGACCACTGCTACTAAATGTATATTGGGATTTTAACCCCAATACATCAACAAGCAGTCCCTCACTATGAAAATCTGGAATATCAATATCATCACAAAGCAACCTGCACAATCGTCGCATATATGTTGGTCCGAAGTGGTTTTCAGATAAATCTGATCCCGGCCTCTTCGCACCAATAACGCAAAAGCGTTTCTCAACCTCACACAGTAACTAAGTCTCGTAGACTTATCACGTCTCCAACTTTCAACTTGCTATCCTTCGGGCCAAGAAGGAAGCTCGATAGATTGGAGTAAAACTCCGCACTATACATATCAACATCTTGAACACAAATGATAATCAAGCCTACACAGAACGCTACGTACTAAGTGTACGACTAAATAGTTCCCACATCATGTTGAGGAACTAAATTTTGCCAAGATCGATAGTTGGTTATTTAACTATCAAAGCAAACAAACAAATATTTAGCACCATAACAATCACTAGGCCCTTTTAATTAATCTTTTATCAATTAAATCATTTGCCAAATATTCACTTCAAATTATCTTTAAAAATATATATTCTCAAACCATTTCACTTCATATTGGAAAACATTTCCATATATTTATTTAATAATAAGTAATTCACAATTCTATTTATTTTCATCACTTAGAAAATGTTATATATACTTAAATCACGATTTAGTATATATTTTATTCTTTAAGGAAAACGTTCTCTTTTAACACATTTATTTGGGTCAAAACGAATGTTGCGTAAAACATCGTTACGACAATCCAAAATCAATAGTATAGGGATTCGAAAATAAGATAGATATGTAAATTTCAATACTATACAAAAACATTTCCTTTCGGAAATCATTAACTATAACAACAGTGTTATAGTCCATTATTTCTTATTTCTCGAAAACATCGATTTCAACAATGAATGTTGAAATCTATGTATTCGATAGTTAACACATTTTAAAACATCTTTTAATCATTTTAATTCCATTTAAAATATCACTTCCCAATACAATATTTAAAATATTATTTACTGTCCAAAATTGTGAATATACTTCATTTACTAAATCCAATATTTCTACATATTTTATTTTATAGTATAATCCACTATCCAAAATCGTGGATAAAATTCTTTAACCAAATTCATTACTATTTCGCTTTTAATTAAAGGATTATCCATTGTCCAAAATCGTGGATATAAATCGTTTACCAAACCCAATGTTTCTACACATTTATTAAAGAATTATCCACTGTCCAAAATCGTGGATATAGTTCTTTAACCATATCATTGCTTCTATATATTCATTAAAGGATTATCCACTGTCCAAAGTCGTGGATATATCTCCTTTAATAAACTTCTATATTAAACTTATCAAATTCAATTGATTTCGGATTTATAAAACAATGTTTATAAATTCCATTTCTATTTATAAAAAACTTCAATATATAAAATTCCTTTATAAATCAATTACGTTTAATAACTTAATTACATGCCAAAATCCAATTTATATGTTAATTACTTATAAATCATTTATTTTACAAATTCATTTATTTTATAACTTCACAATTTTAAATCTTATTCACTTATAAAATCCATATATACTTAATTTTCACCCATATAAAACTTTTTTTATACCTCCATTGTTTTGATTTATAAAATTTCCATTTTATAAATCTTATATATAAACCTTTTATAATAAATCAAAAATCTCAATTTATACTATTTCACAAAATAGTTAACTTCATATTTCAAAAATCACATTTCAATTTTATTTCCCAAAACATCATAATTTTTATAACATAAAAATTACAATCTTTATTTATTCAAAATAAATTCATTTACTCAACAATTCAAAATTCAATAAAACGCATATTTCAAAAATCACTTTAAAATCCTTTTAAATTTGGAAATCATCACTTCAACATTTTTAAAATTCCAAAAATAGGCCCAATGCTACAACAACACTAAGTACAACAATCACGACATCCAAAACATCATATATCATATGATAACAGAATATATCACAATATCTGTAAACAAATCAATACTGGTGAGGAATCCAGTTGGAACCCTCCAACCTGTCACCTGCAACAAATATACATATTAGAATATGTGTACAATGTCCGCTTCAAGGCAGATGTGCGTACAAATGGTCATCCGCTCATACACGGGAACGTATAGGGTCATCTGCTCCAATAGGCAGGTACATATCCAAATATCAACCAATATATCATATATCATCCAAAAAATCATCAATCGTCATATATTAAATTATTTCTCACTTATATAAAAATATTAGTGAGTCAGAAAGAGTGAGTTGTACTCACCTTGCGTCCAATAGCAGTTGCAGTGTTTTATTCCGAATAAAATTAAACGTCACACTAGGTCCAATCAACTCCAAATCAGCTCCATCGCGTAGTGTTCGTCAATACGGTTCCAATGCAAGTTGTTTCGTCAATTTTCGACCTCGTATGAAGAAGTTGTAGCGTTACAAAGTTAATACAATTATTATATAAATTAATTGCAAATCATTTTTTATTTTTAAACCTTTTTTATCTCACTGTTGGATCTGGCTTCTTCCCATAGGGCCATGCCCTTCTTCTTCCACACATCGTTTCTTTTATGTGAAAAAAACCCACTCGACCGTCGTTCATCATCAAATTACCGCGGCTCCACTACGTCTCTCGATGATGATCCAAGACCACGGTTTCGAAGCTCGTCCCAGCACGCACCCTCGCCATGAGTGCCGTCAAACTCAGCTATCTATTACATTTGAAAATCGTGCTCGAACGCACGACATTCGAAGTAAAATTGTTGTTGATCCACATCATGAAATCCAATCTCAACCGTTGAAAATATAGATCTCTTTGAGCTCTCCATTTTTGTAGTTGAAAGTTTTTTTCTAAATGTTCAAGGATTGAGAGATTTTGAGGGAAGAAGACAGTGAATTGTCGGCCATTGAAATATGAAAGTGGTGGCCACAAACCCTAGCTTGGTTTTAATGAAAATATAAAAACTTTGAGGTCTTTTATTGAAAATTACGTGACACTATTCACCCGAAATTTTTCCGAACTCCAAACAAAGCGTGCCGCCTGGCATTTATAATATTTTACCCCTATTCTGAACACAATGGAATATATATCGGAAGCCAATTCGATCGTATTTGAAAGATAGGTTTTCAAATCGAATATTTAAATTTAAAATTCGCTTAAACCGATTTCTACGCATTTTTACTTGCTCAGGACAAATCGTAAATCTAATTGACATGAAATTTAAAAGCTTACAATAATATAACATTACAGATCCAATGAAACTAGTTTCATCGAAATCCGAGACTGTTTGAAAAATGTCTATTTTCACTAGCTAATTAAATATTAAAAATTCAATTTCTACAAATTAACTTTTAATTCGATTTTAAAAGTTCTCTAACATCATTCTAATTCTGATTTAATATCACTTTACAAATCATTTTTATCCACATTAAATTCAAATTCTAATTATTTACGCAATTTAAAATATTAAATTAACAATTTAATTATTCTACTAAATCCAGATATTCGAAATATTATTTATTCAGCTTATAAACTTAACTTTTAAATATTGAAAATTAATTAGATATACGAATTTCAAATGACAGAAATTCTGGGTCGTTACATTCTCCCCTACTTAAAAGAATTTCGTCCTCGAAATTACTAAGTAAGGAAGAGTTACAAAATCCATTAAGTTTTCGAAATAATTCGTTCAAATTAGATTTACCAATTCTATTTAACCTTTTAACTTTTCCCAACCATTAGTTAAACTTCTTACAAAAAACTTTACTAAGTTTTCAAGTCCATTCTTATTTATCTTCAAAATTAACTAATATCATTTAACTTTATAACTCAATATCAAAATTTAGTTTTCACAAATTTCTCCAATTTTCCCAAAATTTTCTAACGCCTCAAATTTTCAAAAAAATTCGCCATAGTCTCCTTTGCGCGGTTAGATCCAAAAAAAATAAGAATATATATATCACAATATATATCTCATCATCGAGGATGACGCATCCCAAAGGAAAAAGAGTGTAATAGTACGATATCTAATCCGAGATATGTACCTTATATATTATTAGCGAGCATATACGGCTAATATAGCGCGAAAGCGAACTCCAAAAGCGAAGCAAGCGCCATATACACCTACTAAACACTCAACAAACAATTGAGAAACATGTATATGTGAAAGTAATATCAATATACAACATACACCAACAACTATATATGTCAATATAGCAAATGCAGTCAAAACAACAAATAGAACCATCAAACAACTATCATCCAACTAACATCCAACAACTCCATAACCAAACCAATATAAATTTACTTCTTATTAATATTCATTAAATTGATTTTCAATTAATCATATTTGATTCACTAACATTGGATTTTATTAACATTCATTTATTCATATTCAATTAGTTTATATTCACTAATTCATATTCCAATTTGTTCACTTCCAAATCAAATCAAATCAAATCAATTCTATTTAAATTCACTTAACTTCCTATTTGAATTCAATTATTTTGCTTTCAATTTCATTAATTCAATTCCATATGAATTTCTATACAATCAACTAGCATACATCTAACAATCAATGCATATCCAACATTACCAAATTAATTTACTTTACTTACATTCAATTTGGTTCCACACTTTTAATTTCAATTGGTTTAACATTCAATTGACTTCCATTCAATTATTTAATCCACAACTTCATTTAATTATTTCACATTATTAATCTACTTCGATACCAAAATCAACTTTATTCAACATTACTTAAGTAATATTTCATTTCATCTCTAAAGTCATTTTATTAACCTTTTACTAAGTCAAATTCATAATACTTATTCAAATTCTGATTTTGTTTTGCTTAACAAAATAGTTTAACCATTTTAACTATTAGTTTTATTTACCTTTTCACATTTTATAAGTTATAAAACTTATTTATTCATAATTCCGTGAACATCTATCTAAGTTCACTTCTATTCACTAAACTCATTCTTTATAATTTCAAATCCAATTCACTTTATTAACTTTCCTTTAGTTAAATTTCAAATCATATATTTTATTGTGCTACTCAAATTTATTTCAACTTTACCAAAGCTAATTTTTTATATTTTATGTCCAAAACTCGTTTCACTTATTTTTATCAATTTTAACTTGGACTTTAAATCAAATTTGTTTATCAAAACAAAACTTCAATTTTCAATTTACTATTGGTAGCAAATCCATCATATGGAAACTCAAAAATGATATTGATGATGCTACAGTCGTCACCCTTATGATTTCCCAGTAACATTAGTGAATTCGGTGCTTATATTCTTTTAAAAATTCTTTTATTTATAAATCACATTTATAAATATATTCTTATAGTTTCACTTCTTATATATAAGATTATTTCACAATTGCAAATCATATTAGTTATAATTCCGTCTTTTATAACTCATTTGCTTATATAATTTATTCTTTTACAATTGTTATTTTTATTTAAATTATTCAAACAGCTTTTATTAACTGATATATATTTATATTTTCAAACATTCAAACATTCATTTATATATACTTTAATAATTCTGAAAAATCATTTCCTTTATATATAAAATATAATAGAGGTAAAATTATTTCATTTACCCAATTTAAAATACTACTATGTCGACTTGCCTCGTTTAAGTGTTTAGAAATCCCTATCGATAAGATGGCGTCCCACATACCGACCAGAACTCACAAACAGCTCAACGGATAAGCAAACACAATATAAAATATTTTATATTCACTAACAAATACGCGCTCATATATACAATACACTCAAACTCAATCTAGGGTGCTACTGTCCCTATTTATACCGAGTACACGTCAAAGTTTAGGAATATACAAAATCTAAGCTCTGATACCAGATGTGATGACCCACGAATCCGTACCCTTTGAATCGACAATAATCCACACATGTCCGACCCAAAAAGCACAAACTGACAGAAAGTCAAGAGGAAGAAAAGAAGAGAGAAGAAGAGAAGAGAAGAAAGTGAGAAGATAGAACAAAATAGAACAATACAGAATCTCACATCGCAGCGGAAAATATATAATATCATATCAATGATCTTTACAATACAGAAACTGTATATATACACATCAATCAAAGTTCAACAATCAATCAATAGTTATCAGCCTGAACAGTTATCTGTCCTCACAATTGCTGATAATATAAAACAACAACTAAATACAGCGGATAATAGATAATCAAAACAGATACGCGTATACAAAATGAAGATCTCCATCTCTCCTGCTGAAGCTCCAAAAGCACCAAAGCATAACCTGTAGATATACTCGGTCTGACCCGAGCATTGAAAGGGAAGAACGTCCGTATCAGTCTGGTAAACCAACGTGAGAAACACACTCAACTGAATTTATTAAATTACCAAACTTTTCCTTTATCAAAACAAAAGTATCTCGTAAGACAAGTCCACACATAAACACGGACATGTTTTTACCTTACGATAACTAAAACATATCATATCAAGTCCTTATATATTACAGTAGTGTCCACTATATACAAATAATGTTAATCATAGCCAAACTTGTTACATTGATTATATTCCAGCATATAGCCCAATTGGGTAATACAATCAAAATGGCAAACGCGTAGTGGAGTTTGGATTTCCATACAAATGACCAGGTGAAGGGACCACCTTCCGGCAGTACATCTCTAGAAGAATGTACCGAGAAACCATCACAAAGTTTCTCTACCAACACAAGACCGACCCACATCTATAACTAGATGGCACCGAATATGTCATCCTCCGGTCGTTACCAACCTTTACCGAGGGCCCTCTAAGCATAAAAACCACATAATCAGATACACGACGTCATAGCGTGCAAAGATATATCTAGAAAAGGATGATCATATCCTACTTAGGAATGACCCACTTAGCCTTGCTGCATCCAACCCTATTTTGGTCATTTCCGGTTGATGTGGCTAGAGGTAAAGATTACGTTTCACGATCACATATCACATGCCTTTGAATGTCACACGGCCATTTCCATTGTATACTAATTGTCTTCCACAAGAATATAACCCTTAAGCTTATACGTATCAAGGAGGGTGTTAAGCTAAGAGAAGTTGCCTTCTCCGCCACCACTGATGTACGTTTGTAAAAACCAATGTACGTAATCTTTAGAAATGCAATGTCAGACAAACATCTATACAAGTTGTCCAGGAACAGGACAAACCGATGGTACTCTCCTACCACATCCTGTCGGGAAATCTCTAGGATTAGTAGCGAATAGTCCTCGCATTGGATATTTCATAATAAAGAGACCATTGCTACTGGATATATATTGGGATTTTAACCCCAAACGATCAACAAGCAGTCCACCACTATGGAAATCCAGAATATCAATATCATCACAAAGCAACCTGCACAATCGTCGCATATACGTTGGTCCGAAGTGATTTTCAGATAAATCCGATCCTGGCCTCTTTGCACCAACAACGTAAAAGCGTTTCTCAACCTCACATAGCAACTAAGTCTCGTAGACTTATCACGTCTCCAACTTTCAACTTGCTATCCTTCGGGCCAAGAAGGAAGCTTGATAGATTGGAGTAAAACTCCGCACTATTCAAATCAACATCCTCAACACAAATGATAATCAAGCCCACACGGAAGGCTATGTACTAAGTATACGACTAAATAGTTCCCACATCAAGTTGAGGAACTAAATTTTGCCAAGATTGATAGTCGGCTATTTAACTATCAAAGCAAACAAAAAAATATTTAGCACCATAACAATCACTAGGCCCTTTTAATTAATCTTTTATTAATTAAATCATTTGCCAAATATTCACTTCAAATTATCTTTAAAAATATGTATTCTCAAAACATTTCACTTCATATTGGAAAACATTTCCATATACTTATTTAATAATAAGCAATTCACAATTCTATTTATTTCCATCACTTAGAAAATATTATATATACAACGATTAAGTATATATTTTATCCTTTAAGAAAAATGTTCTCTTTAAACATCAAAACGAATGTTGCATAAAACATCGTTATGACAACCCAAAATCAATAGTATGGGGATTCGAAAACAAGATAGATATGTAAATCCCAATACTATACAGAAACATTTCCTTTCGGAAATCATTAACTATAACAACAGTGTTATAGTCCATTATTTCCTTATTTCTCGAAAACGTCTATTTCAATAATGAATGTTTAAATCTATGTATTCGATAGTTAACACATTTTAAAACATCTTTTAATCATTTTAATTCCATTTAAAATATCACTTCCCAAAATAATATTTGAAACATTATTCACTGTCCAAAATCGTGAATATACTTCATTTACTAAATCCAATATTTCTATACATTTTATTTTCAAGTATAATCCACTGTCCAAAATCGTGGATAAAATTCTTTAACCAAATTCATTACTATTTCGCTTTTAATTAAAGGATTATCCATTGTCCAAAATCATGGATATAAATCGTTTACCAAACCCAATGTTTCTACACATTTATTAAAGAATTATCCACTGTCCAAAATCGTGGATATAGTTCTTTTACCAAATCATTGCTTCTATATATTCATTAAAGGATTATCCACTGTCCAAAATCGTGGATATATCTCCTTTAATAAACTTCTGTATTTAACTTATCAAATTCAGTTGATTTCGGATTTATAAAACAATGTTTATAAATTCCATTTCTATTTATAAAAAACTTCAATATATAAAATTCCTTTATAAATCAATTACGTTTAATAACTTAATTACATGCCAACATCCAATTTATAAGTTAATTACTTATAAATCATTTATTTTACAAATTCATTTATTTTATAACTTCACAATTTTAAATCTTGTTCACTTATAAAATCCATTTATACTTCATTTTCACCCATACAATTTTTTTTATAATTCCATTGTTTTGATTTATAAAATGTCCATTTTATAAATCTTATATATAAACCTTTTATAATAAATCAAAAATATCAATTTATACTATTTCATAAAATAGTTAACTTCACATTTCAAAAGTCATATTTCAATTTTATTTCCCAAAACATCATAATTTTTTATAACATAAAAATTATAACAATTATTTATTCAAAATAAATTCATTTACTCAACAATTCAGAATTCAATAAAACGTATATTTCAAAAATCACTTTAAAATCCTTTTAAATTTGAAAATCATCACTTCAACATTTTTAGAATTCCAAAAATAGTCCCAATGCTACAATAGCACTAAATACAACAATCACGGCATCCAAAACATCATATATCATACGTTAACAGAATATATCACAATATCTGTAAACAAATCAATACTGGTGAGGAATCCAGTTGGATCCCTCCAACATGTCACCTCCAACAAATATACATATTAGAATATGTGTACAATGTCCGCTTCAAGGAAGACGCGCGTACAAAGGGTCATTCGCTCATACGCGGGAACGTATATGGTCATCTGCTCCACTAGGCAGGTATATATCCAAATATCAACCAATATATCGTGTACCATCCAAAAAATCATCAATCATCGTATAATAAATTATTTCTCACTTATATAAAAACATCAGTCGGTCAGAAAAAGTGAGTTGTACTCACATTGCAATCAACTCCAAGCCAGCTCCATCGTGAAGTGTTCGTCAATACGGTTCCAATGCAAGTCGTTTCGTCAATTTTCAACCTCGTATGAAGAAGTTGTAGCGTTACAAAGTTTATACAATTATTATATAAATTAATTGCAAATCTTTTTTTATTTGTGAACCTTTTTTTATCTGGCCGTTAGATCTGGCTTCTTCCCATCAGGGCCATGCCCTTCTTCTTCCACCCATCGTTTCTTTTATGTGAAAAAAACCCACTCGGCCGTCGTTCATCATCAAATTACCGCGGCTCACTACGTCACTCGATGATGATCCAAGACCACGGTTTCGAAGCTCGTCCCAGCATGCACCTTGCCTTTAGTGCGGTCGAACTCAGCTACCTATTTCGTTTGAACTCGAACACACGGCGTTCGAAGTAAAATTGCTGTTGATCCACATCGTGAAATCCAATATCAACCGTTGAAAATATAGATCTCTTTGAGCTATCCACTTTTGTAGTAGAAAGTTTTTTGTAAATGCTCAAGGATTGAGAGATTTTGAGGGAAGAAGATAGTGAATTTCCGGCCATTGAAATATGAAAGTGGCGGCCACAAACTTGAGCTAGGTTTTAATGAAAATATAAAAACTTTGAGGCCTTTTATAGAAAATTACGCGACACATTTCACCCGAAATTTTTTCGAACTCCAAACGAATTGTGCCGCCTGGCATTTATAATGTTTTACCCCTATTCCGAACACAATGGAATATATATCGGAATCCAATTCGATCGTATTTGAAAGATAGATTTTCAAATCGAATATTTAAATTAAAATTCACTTAAACTGATTTCTACGCATTTTTACTTGTCCAGGACAAACCGTAAATCCGATTGACATGAAATTTAAAATATTACAATAATATAACATTACGAATCCAATGAAACTGGTTTCGTCGAAATCCGAGACTGTTTGAAAATGACTATTTTCACTAGCGAATTAAATATTGAAATATTCAATTTCAACAAATTAACTTTTAATTCGATTTTAAAAGTTCTCTAACATCATTCTAATACGATTATGATTTAATATCACTTTACAAATCATTTTTATTCACATTAAATTCAAATTCTAATTATTTACGTAATTTTAAATATTAAATTAACAATTTAATTATCCAATTAAATCCAGATATTCGAAACATTATTTATTCAGCTTATAAACTTAACTTTTAAATATTTAAAATTAATTAAATATACGAATTTCAAATGACAGAAATTCTGGGTCGTTACATCCCCTGAAGAATAGATGCATTAGTGAAAAAGTATTATTAAATTTCTATTTAAATTTCAAGAATCATGGATTTGATGGATCCTCTAATAGTAGTTAGACCATTACCAACAACATGATCTGTTCATTTCGCTCTCTCTCATGTTTTGCAACTGAATGAATGAGTCGCGTGTCTAGGTAAGGGGTACAACCAGCCACATACTGGTTTGAAAAAAAATTGTTCCATATATAATGACGAAGCTTCCTCCATTATAAATATATAATGATGAAATCTTCGTCGTTATTTATTTTTAACGGCGAAGTCTTCCCGTTTTGAATGTAAAACCCTAACCTTCAACATAGCTGTCTTTTTCATTCCATCACCTCCCTTATTTTATTCAGCCGAGCTCCATCCTTTTCAAACTAAAAATCACCCACTTCCACCCCTAAAAGTCAAAATCCATCACTTTATACCCTAATTAAAGCTCTTTTTTAGATCTACGCTCTAAAAATGTCTAGAATGCTAAAAAATTCACCAAAAGAATCATGCATGAAGAAGACACTAGTATCGGCGGTGGAGGCACTGGTAGAGGCAGTAACGAATACATTGTTATAACATAAAGTCATGAGCAAGGAATAGAAGATCTGTTAGAAACCGTCGAAAATCACGATAATCAAGGCGGAGTCGAAGAAGAAGGCGGTCATCGAGGTGCGACTCCGAAGGGGAGCTCGATCGGCCAGAACGCGCAGGGGATTGGGAAGGATTTCCGCTAAAGTTGCCGAGGTTAACGATTTTCAAGATCTGAACAATAGCACGGTGAAGTTGGCGACACTTACTAACTTTCGGGCACTTTCAAAAGGAGAAGTGCACATCAGCACGTAGACGAGCTTGGCTGTAAGTATTTTTTTAAATAATTAAATAATTTATTGATTTAAATTTATATTGAAAAATTCATTTAACATAAACAGTCATGGAATATCTGTTCACGTGGTTCATTAGCAAACACCCTATGATATTTCCATAGCAAATTGGCAAGCATTGGTAGAGTCGAAGTACTTTTACATGAGCTTGGACTTCATCATTTTTAGATAATTTAAATGACCCCTTTTATGTTAAAAAATTCCTTAATTTATTGTATCTTACTTTAACTTGTCATGTAATTTATAATTCTAGGCATCAATAACATAATCAGATGTGATGTGCAATTGTGTGTTGCTATCGCTTTACGGTGGTATAAAACCACTCATACATTTCACTTTCCTTGCGAAGAGCTAGGAATTATACCTTTCAACTTTTCTATGCTTACCGGCATAAGCATAGGAGTGAATGCTTATCCACCAATCCCATATGACTCTCGATGGCGTGATGCCGCCCTCGTTCATGATCTTCTACCACACTTTGACACTTCACTGCATCGTATCAGGCTGCCGACACTATCCGAGTAAGTGCGATTACTACTGGCATGGACAACATCTTGAGTGACTATTCTCCAGAGCATGATTTGGAGCTCCTAGATTATTTATTTTATACCTTATGGGGAACTTCTTTTTAGCACCAGTAGCAGTAGCTTATCGGTCGAGTATATTGAGGCGGTTTCTCATTTGGATTTAGATAGCGCTGTCTAGTATGATTGGGATATGCCTATTCTTGCATACCTTTACAAATGTCTAGATGTGCAATGCACCATCTCTGATTCATAGGTTTACTTGTAAAGATTTTGGGAGTTATTGCAGTACTAGTACTTTGAGTACAGTCATAACTTTAATTTTGTTTCACTGACCATAGACGTATATACTTTTTTCCCTCATTTTTCATTTTGGTGCGCGACCAAGAGGAGTCCTAAGGATAATGAATCCCGCCATGTTTATTTGGTTTCCCACAACCAGATTAATTTGAGGATGTATATAGGGAATATTATTTGGCATCCATTTCATTCCAGTATATCGATCAGTTTTGAATTCATACGGGTTGCTAGGATGCTTAGCGGGCAGAGATTTTCCCTTTTATCGTATCCCTCGGAGTTTGGTGCATATTAGTATCTTGGTGAGAGGTGCTGGAGACAGTTTTATGATTACAATGCCAATTCTGATGACCCTCATCCTCATACCTATTGATGTATGATTTACTCTACAGATCAGTTGGACATAGCGAGAGCGGTTGGTTGGTAGCCAGCAGAGAGCTTTGTTATTGTTGGACCATCATATGTTGATTTCTGGCGTAGATTTTAAACTGCATCTAGTGATACAATTACCCATGCAACGGCTATATATTTGGTCGGAACATTTGCTATACGACACCGTATTGCACCTTCGGTTATCGAGGATCTTACCCAGCCTAGTCACGGCTACCATACACCAGATCTCATGGCGTTGCTTCTCACTTTGCTTAAACCATGGCAGTGCTTACTACTTTAGGAGCTGACCGCTATGTCAACATTTATCATCCTCCAACACATGACTAATATCTGAATTCCTCACAGATATCGTACGACGATCTATATGACATGCAAATGGGTATCTGACACAAAGGATACGTAGATCATAGGCGTAGCATTGACTATTATAATGCTGAGATGCAACGACAGGAAGCCGAGACAAGACAACTGCAGACATTTCTAGGGACAGAGCGTCAAAAATTTGCTGACTTTTGTATGTATTACGACCAGTTCCCTGGCCCGAGTGGTGGTAGAGACGCTGTTAATGGGGCATGTCCTCGTCGTCGACCCCGTCCTCGTATAGATGATTGATCTTTTGTACTGTCCCTTGTTTAATGTTTTGTTGATGTCATTATTCACGTACTATGGCAGATGTTATTATTCATGTACTGTGGCGGATTTTATTATTCAAGTATTTCAGTAGATGTTATTATCCAATAAATGATGTGTCCTTTCATTGCTACATGGAACAAACTATGCCCATTCATCTTAGCTCACACAGTTATATGTTCTCCCATTTTGAACCACTTCAACACACAACTACATAAAATTATTGCATGTATAGAAATCAAATTACTTCTTTCTCTCTACAATAATGGATCCTTACCAATACTACCAGTACAACTATGAAATGAACCAAAGCTTCGAAGATGAACAAGAAATGGACGATGAATCCGTAGAGTTGCAAATGCAATAAGCTGCGGTAGGGTATTCTAATTATTTTGGAGAAGGATCTATGAGCATTTTCCATGGTAGCATGCCTGGACGGATTGACTGTCGAGATAAGAGGGACTATGTTGGAGGACATGGAGGGCTGATGAAGGACTATTTCATTGAGAATCCAACCAACGACATAACTTTGTTCCGTCATCGATTTTGCATGGGCCGGATGCTTTCTCCAAAATTTATCTTAAACTTCATGAAAATAACCCATATTTCACTTACATGCTTAATAGGGAAATAGAATCTAGGCATTCGCCCATCTTGGCTGCTTTACGTATGTTAAGGTACGGAATATCAGGTGATCGGTTGGACGAATATTTCAGAATTGCATCATCGGCAGCAAAAGAGTGTTTAAAGGAATTCCACAAGATAGTGATCGAATATTTCGGCAAGGAATACTTACAAACACTGGGACCAAATGATCTAGCTGGAATACTATCAAGAGGAGAAGCAAGAGGTTTTCTAGGTATGCTTGGAAGTTTGGACTGTATGAATTAGGCTTGGAAGAACTGTTTGACGGGTAGGAAAGGAATGTTCATCGGACACAAAAAAGTGCCAACAATAATTTAGAAGTAGTAGCTTCTGATGATTTATGGATTTGGCATGCTTCCTTTGGAGTACTGATTCATTGAATAATATGAATGCTTTAAAACAGTCATACCTATTCTCCGAACTATCTAACGGACTATCGATGGAAGTTTCATCCAAAATTGGTGTCGTTGAGCATCAAACTGGATATTACTTAGTGGATGACATTTATCCAAAGTGGATAACTTTTATGCAAGGTTATAGGGTACCAAGAAATGACAATAAGAGAGCTATTTCATAAAAAAATGGCATGTTATACCAAAGACATCGAACGTATGTTCGGTGTCTTACAAGCAAGGTTTCAGATTTCACGATACCCTGCCCGATTTCATGATGCAAGAGTTCTATTTGAAATTATGTATGTTTGTATAACAATTCATAACATGATTGTGGTGAGCAAAAGAGGTGGGTATAAAAATAAAAAAATTACCCGGACATGTTTAAGGGTTCTAATAAAAAACCAGAGCAAAACATTAATTCCATGGAGGAATATGTTTCTATGGTTTAGCATATTGAAGATCAAATAGCACACTTTCAATTGCATGACCAGTTAGTGGATCATTTATGGGCACACATAGGAAGGAACATCAGGAATTTGTAGGTGTTTGTTTATGGAGTTGTTGATGGAGTTGTTGATGAAGTTGTTGATAATGTTTGTTATGAAGTTATTGATGAAGTTGTTTGTTAACTGTACTATGTTTGCTTTACGATGTATATTGTACTTTGTTTCAGTGTAATAATTTTATTATTGCGAATGTTATACCATGTTTTCAAGTTTTAAGGTTTAGCGTTTAGTAATATTATTTTGGAACTTGTTTACTTATATGTCGAAAGACCTTAATGTGAACAACATAATAATTCGACAATATTATAACCGAAACAACAAATACAAAATATACATCTAGTACACTTCCAAACATAAGATACAAAGCAACACTAAACAAGTACAACACAAATACCCATCTAAACCCATCCCTAGACGCGCCACTTATTGCTTCCACTTTTACTACCTTGTGCATTCTCGTAGCTTTCCGACTGCTCTATTACAAGTTCTTGCTGTAGAGGAGAGAGATTACTAAAATCATAGGTCGTCAGTCTAATGTAGTTCTTCTCTCTCATCAAAGCTTCATTTCGCTGTTGGGCTTGTCTCCTTAACTGTCGATCTTTCATGATAGCCTTTTTAAACTTTATTTCTCTATGATTTCTTTGTGTTGAAAAATTGGCTCTATGCTCTCTTGTTTCCACATCTCTAAAGTACCTACGAATCTTGAAAATTTGGCGCTCTGCTGCTCCAACTGAATTGATTTGTTTCTAGTAAGAGGATGTGTGTCTGTGTCCACAAACAATGGCGAACTTTTTCGAGAACTAAGATCGCTACCTGGACTTGAATCCTAGTAGTTCATTCTTCTTGCCGTATTTTGCTGCTCGAACATATAGTTGTTGAGATTCTTCCATTTCGGTAGATCGAAAAGAAGCTCAAAGCATTCCTAAAACTTGAATGGATGACCATATTTCTGTTGATATGCCTTGCGCGCTTCTTCTATCTATAGAATGAAGTAAAAAAAATGTATGAATAAACGATAATATTCAAAAAGTATGATCTTTTAAAAAGTATGTAATAAAACATAAATAAAACTTACAATGTCGTACGGAGAAGCACTGCTTCGCTGTCTAGTCTCCAACCTTGATAGTATAACTAGATAGTTTTGGCATGCATGGTTCATTACTCTATATCCACCTCTAAGTGAAGCCGACGTTCTCCTTAATGACTCTATTGTGCTATAATAATCTGCCAATTTTTCTCAAAATTTTTGCCTTTTCATGTTATTTCCAGTAATACTGTCTCATGAAATACATATCCATGATTTAACAAGAGAAACATACTGTTGAGAAGTGAACTTAACTTTCTTTTTTCTACGTCGGCTGCTGCAGCTTCCGCTTCAGCATTTTCCGTGTCGATGTCCTCTATGCCAACGTCTACTTCAGTTGCAACTGGTTCGCTATGCCGATTATTGAAAATGTCGCTTAATTATTTTCATTTCTTCTTCTTCTTCTTCTTCTTATAATCTAGGCTTTGAGACCACGACATCTTTGCAATGGTTTCTTCTTTACCGTCTTCCATATCTTTGACGTTGCCTTCTTGATCTTCGCTTTCTTGCTAGTCTAAACGGCTACTTATTTCTTCGGTTGTAGAATCATTATGTGCATAACAATATTGCCTATACAAATTCTGCATAACATCTCGATCATGAATCTCTATCCGCTTTGCGCTATAATCCTATTGTTGTAATTGATCATTCTGCATCATCAATAACATATACGACGAGTGGTCTTCGTATGTGCCAAAAGCTGGACGTTGTTGGTAATAGGGTTGTAGAGCAGTAAAATGGAAGTAAGGTGGTTGTTTGAGAGGAAATCTAGGAGGAACATGCGGTTGGTATGGATGGCTGTAGGGATGGTTTAATTATGGCGTATAGCTATTCGTGTGACGGACGAAGGGATTGAAGTTGGTTAGATGGACGTTGATCGAAATAGCCGTGGAAGGATATGTGGACACTGGTTTTGTTGCTCATCACATTTTTCCGGTGCACTTGGATGAAGAAGACATTTTAAAATTGGATTTGGAGGAGAAAGAAGTGAGGAAGAGGTGGTGTGGAAGGAGGAGGAGTTTATAGAAGGGGCGAAATACTAGCCATTGAGCTAGTCCCTGGGTGCTCAACAACCAGTACTTATAACGGCAAAATCTTCACCATTAGAAGTATATAACTATGAAGTCTTTGGCGTTAGAGCATAACCAACAGTGGCTTGTTCAGTTGCTAAACAAGCCACGGAGCAACCAGGTGTGGCTTGTTTACTTCTTGGTGGCTAGTTTGAAATTATCTTGAGGTTAGTGAACTGAACATGGGCTGGTGAGTATAAGGCAAAGACTTTGCCATCATAAGTTTATAACGGCGAAGTCTTTGCCTTTATAAATTCATAACAGCGAAGACTTTGCCATTACAAACTTACAAAGGCAAAGTCTTTGCCGCTATAAAACCATGTTCCAAAGTTCCACTTAATCCCCTCCATATATTTCACCACCCTTCTTCTCCTTTCAGACCACCTCATCTTCGCTTCTTCCTTCTATAATTCTAAAAACGTCTTCTTCATCCAAATGTTCCGCCAAAAAGTTGTTAGCAAGAAACTCATGTCCACATACCCTTCCATCGAAATTTCCAACCAACGCCTATCGAATCAACAACAAACACTTCATCCATCACATAAGTATGACTATTCACCATATTCGAACTTTTCTTATAGCCAACCTTACCAATCGTACGCTCCTCCTAACTTTCCTCCCATTCAATCTACTGCTCCAAAATCATATTACTAACAACATCCTCCTTTAGGCGCATACGATGATCAATCGTCGTACATGTCTTTGATGATGCAAAACAGCCAACTATAACATCATCATCTTAATGTGTAAATGTTAGAGAATCGTGACCGTGAAGCAATAAAGAATCTCCAAAACAAATATTTTTATGCACGTAACGCTCCTGCTAATGACGAAACCGTTAGTAGTTCTAAGGACGAGGAGGAAGACGAAAGCCAAGAAGATGACGCAATAAATACGAAAGAATGCAATGAAGAAGCAGCTGCAAAGAAGTTTGCACCCCCGAGCCTGGAATATAACAAGAAGAAGTCGAAATTATTAAGTGGAATATTCGAAAAACGGCATAGAGATTCAGTTGCAGCAGAGACAGACATTGGCATAAAAACACTGACGTGGAAAATGTCAAAGAGGAAGGAGTAGTAGCCGACGGCAGAAAAAAGCAAGTTAAATTTACTTCTGAACCATACATTTTCACGTACTAAATCATGGATACGCATTTCACAAGATAGTATTTCTAGCAATAATATGAAAGGCCGGAAATTTTGGAGAAGAGTTGCGGATTTTTACAACACCTTAGGACTGTTGAAGAGAAAATGAGGATCGCTCAGAGGAGGATTCGAGTTATAAACTCTGCATGCCAAGACTATTTGGCAATACTTACCAGATTTCAGACTAGACAGCAAAGCGGTGCCACTCCTTGTGACATTATAAGTAAAATATTGTTTTACATTTGTTTGAAATGGTAATGTGTTTGGCTAGTTTTGCATATTCATAGACTTTTGGAATTGTTCTATAGATTGAAGAATCGCGTAAGGCTTATCAGCTGTAATACGACCAACCATTCAAATTCCAAGAGTACTTTAAGCTTCTCTCTAGTTTACCGAAATGGAAGAATCTAAACAACTTCATGTTCAAGCAACAAATAAATTCAGAAGAATGAACTACGCTGATTCAAGTTCAGGAAGCGATCCAAGTTCTCAAGAAAGATCTCTACTATTTGGAAACAGTGACAGACGTCCTCTTGGTAGAAATAAACCAATTTAGTTGGACCAGCACAGTGTGTAATTTTGAAGATTTGTAGGAACTTCATAGACGTCTACTAAAGAAACAAGAGAGCATAGAGCCAACATTTTAGCACAAAGAACTCGTAATGAAATGGAGTTTCAAAAGACTATCATGGAAGATCGAGAGTTCAAGAGACAAGCCCATAAGGAGAAGAAAGCTTTGATGCGAGAGAAGAAATATATCAAACTGATGACTTGTGATTTCAGTAGGCTTTCTCCTTTACAGCAAGAAATAGTAACCGAGCAGCTGGTAACTAATAAGAAAGTAAGATACAGTGGAAGTGAAAGTGGAAGTGGCACGTATAGGGATAGGTTTTAGATGTGTGGTTTCATTGTACTTGGTTGATGTTACTTTGTGTCGTCTATTTTAGGTGTGTATTCGTGATGTATCTTTGTGTTATCTCTATACGTCATTTGGTTTATGTGTGTATTTGTTTTGTACATGTTATAATATTATTGTACCATTCTGTATTTTGAACTAAGGTCGTACAACATTTTATTAAACAAGTTCAATAATAATATTGCGAAATGGTCAATATACAAACCTTAAAATATAATACAATAAACACACTAGCAAACATACAACTTCATCAATAATTCCATAAACAGCTGCTATAAGCATGACTATTGGTTCCTACTATTCCTTCCTCTGTGTGCCCAAAAATGGTCAACCAACCGGTGACGCAATTGAAAGTGTGAAGGTTGATCTTCAATATGTTGTACCATGACAACATATTCCTCCATTGAATTAATGCTTCTCTCAGGTTTTTTGTCAGAACCCATAAACATGTCCGGGTAATTTAGTCCTTTAGTTTTTATACCTACCTCTTTCGGACTCTACTATCATATTATAAACTATTATACAAGCATACATAATTTCAAATAGAACTCTTGTGTCATGAAACCGAATAGGATTTCATAAAATATGAAACCTTGCTTGCAAGACATCTAACGCACATTCGATGTCTCCATCGACTAGGTAATGTCCAGTTTGATGCTCAACATTACCAACTTTATATGTAACATTCGTTAAAAGTCCGTTAGACAGTTCAGAGAATAGGTATGACTATTTTGAAGCATTTATGTCATTTAACGATCTGTTACTCTAAAGAAAGCATGCCAGACCCATAAATCATCGGTCACAACCACTTCTAGGATCATTGTTGGCATGTTTTTTGTCTTGTGAACATTCCACTCCAACCTGTTGGATACTTTTTCCTTGCCTAATGCATGCAATCCAAACTTCCAAGCATACCTAGAAAACCTCTAGCTTCTCCTCTTGCTAGTATTCTGTTTACATCATTCGGTCTCGGCGTTCATAAGTATTCCTTGCTAAACTGTCCGATCATTGTTTTACAAAATTCGTATATGCACAGTATTGCAGTTGATGATGCAATTCTAAAATATTCATCCATATGATCACCAACTATTCCATAGCTTAACATACGTAAAGGAGCCGAGATATTGATGTAGGGAGAATGCCAAGGTTCTAATGCTCCATTTAGCCTATAAGTGAAATATGTGTTTTTTATGAAGTTTGCGATAAATTTTAGAGAAAAAATCTGGGCCCATCCAAAATCGATGGCGGAACAAATTTATATTGAAGGTTGGATTGTCAATGAAGTGGTCCTTCATCATCTTTTCATGTCTATCCTTATAGTTCCTCTTATATCGTCGGTCAATCCATGCAGGTATACTGCTATGACGGTTGCTCGTACATCCTTCACTAAAAAAGTAAGAATATCCTATTGCTGTTTGTTGAATTTGAAACTCTATCGTTTCATTGTCCTTTTCTTGTTCATTGTCTTAGCTTTGGTTCATGTATTGTTTATACTAATAGTATAGGTTAGGATCCATGGTTGTTGAGTAGTAAGTAATTTGATTTAATTTTTTGCAATTGTGTGTTGGAGTAGATCAGAATGCAAGTATATATAAGTGTAGGAGGTAAATGGATATGGAATATAAAAGACAATGAATCATACAACATTGAATGGTTACAGTTTGCTTCACGTCGGTAGTACTTAATAAAGTTGTAGTGTACGTTTGCAGAAGCCATAATGGCTACAGCGTAGCTATAGTGTTGGAAAGGACAAGGCAATAATTGGGTGCAGTGTACGTTTATAGAGGTCATTGATTGAGTTATGGATGCACAGTGTAGCTACATTATTGGAAAGGACAACACAATAATGGCTATATTTTGCGTCTGTAGAGGTCATTGACTGAGTTACAAATGCATAGTGTAGCTAAAGTGTTAGAAAGGACCTGGCAATAATGGCTACAGTGTATGTTTCCAGAGGTTATTGATTGAGTTACAGATGCACAGTGTAGCTACAGTGTTGGAAAGAACAAGGCAATAATGGCTATAGTGCACGTTTGAAGAGGTCGTTAATTAAGTTACGGATGCACAGTGTAACTATAGTGTTGGAAAGGACATGCTAATAATGGCTAAATTGTTCGTTTGCAGAGGTCATTGATTGAGTTACGAATGCACAGTGTAGCTACAGTGTTGGAAAGGACAAGGCGATAATGGTTACAATGTAGTTTGTAGAGGCTATTGATTGGTTTTGTTCAGCTCCACATCGATATAATTGTGATCCCCATGATTACTTTTTATACACAAGCTATTCGCATGGGAGGTTCATAAGATTTCAAGTGGAAAATCAAACATGAAATCCCCATGATTATTTGCATTTGATTAAAGAATATATACAGGCTCATACAAGACACATGGAAGAGAAGGTCGATGAAGATTTTTGGGTTACCGTCAACGAAGCTTACAAAAACTATGTAGAATGTAGGCAGAGAAGATGAAATTTGGATACTAGAAGTATATTTGTTACATTTACTAGAGCTCGCAGGAGGTATCAGAGAATTATAACCGACGTAGAACGAGATAATGTTTTTCCAATGACCAGATCAATATTTGACTCCCTGTATTTTATGGATCATCAAACACACTTTGTTGGTCATGCTGCGTACGATTTGTGGGTGAATTTTATTAGACAATTTCAGTGAGTACTATGTCAACGTACAATGTATGTCCATGTGTTTGTCCAAGTGTCTTAGGTCTGTTTATGTCCATGAGTGTTATTTTGGGTAACTTGTATCCTATGAGTTGTATTAGTTTAATGCATGTCCGCCTGTAGTAATATGAGTTATGTATGTTTGATATAATTTGGAGAATAAACTATGTGCTTAAACGTATCACAACATACGACATACTATAATATACCACAACATACTTAAACATACAACCAAAGATATACTTAAACATACGACAGACTCGAACATACCACGACATACGACATACTTCAACATAGTATAACATACCACAACATACTTAATCATTCAACAAAAAACATACTTAATCATTCAACAAAAAACATACTTAAACATATGACAGACTCGAACATACCACAACATACGACATACTTCAACATACTACATACTTTTACATGTTAGTTATGCCCACCACCAAGCTAAAATTCCAGTACCCTCAGCTTGTTACGAAGAACGGTTAAATCTTGTTCTAGTTTGTTCGCATATTCCACTGCTCGATGAGGGAATGATTCATCAATTCACTCCCATAAAACAAAACCAATTGGAAAGTTATGGCATCTATAATGGCACTGTACAATGTTGTTTCCGCTTCGCATGACAGAATACGCAACTGACACTCTACAAGCACAATATAGTAATGGAGAAGAGTTGACTTCCTGCTCCATCAGAATCCATTCATTACGGGCTTCTCGATGTTCCTGTGTGTTTGTAGGAAGTCTTATCTTTGTTTATATGGATGGTGTACAACCTGTTGTTCATATGGAGGTTGAATGTCCTCTTGAAGTCTTAGTTGGCTAGGATCTAGAAACTCACGGTGGATGTCCTCGTAGTGCTGCTCTTGATAGTCGATAAGCCAAACGTCATTGGTGCGTGGACTTTCCAAAGGCACATAACCTCCTATATCAGTGTCAATTAAAGAAGACCAGGATGACATCGGTGTGAGGTGTAAATGAATGGAAGGAAGATGTAGACAGAAATGAAGAAGGAGTAGATGATTGTGAAGAAGTAGATGTAAACTGGTATATGTATAGAAGTGAAGCGGAAAATGCCAAACTGGTAAGTTAAGGAAAAAAGAGAGCAAGGTCATTGTAATTAAAGGAAGCGGTATGTTTGTTGCCAATGAATGTAATTGTCTGTATATTAGGTTATGGTGATCTATGCTTTTAAGAAACTATCTATATAGTTGCTAACAATGTAGAAACATGAAAAATAATGACATCGATGCATAAATTGAATACAACGTACATATTATACATCACAGCACATGAATAATAACACGAACGACATAGAAACATGAATGATAATGACATCGATACATAAACCGAATACAATAGATATATCATACATCAAAATAAAAGAATAAATACACAAACAACATAGAAACACAAATGAAATATAATAAATAAGATCACCCATCTGTACGTGGATGTGTATGACGAAGATGACGTGTCTCATCATCATCTCCACCACCGCTCGGGCCAGCTAAATTCTCATAGTACATCTGCATGTCAGCAAATCTCTTACGCTTTTCCTCCAACTATGCATGTGGTCGTGCTGTTGCATTTACCTGCTGACATAGTTCACTATCATAGCAGTTTAGGCTATGCCCATGCTCTACATATCCTATATATCTGATCCCCATCTGCATATCGTATAGGTCAGCGTAAGATATTTGGGTCGGATCTAGGCACTGATCGTGCGCTAGAGGATGAAACACGTCAACATAATGGTCCAGTCCAATAGTAGGAATAGCCATGGTACATCCAAAGTGAGAAGCAGTCAACACATGATCAGGTACACGGTACCCCTAGCTGGGCAGCGTAAGATCCTCGAAAACCGAGGGATGTATACCATGGTGTATAACAGATGGACTGGTTAAATCTATCGTCGCCTTATGGGTAATGGTATCACCAGACCCACTGTAAAATCTAAAGCAGAAGTCAATGTATGATGGACCATAAATAAGAAAGGTCTCGGTCGGCCACCAACCTCTGGCCCTCTCCAGGTCTAACTGCTCTGAAGAAAAAATTATATAGCGGTAGGTATGAGGGTATGGATCATCGGGAATAGCATCAAAGTCATACAACTGTCTCCAACACCTCTCACCAAGATATTGATATGCACCAAATGCCAAGGGATAAAATAGGAGTGAAAATCTTCGCCCGGCAAGCATCCTAGCAATCTCTATAAAATCAAGGCTGATCAATACCCTATTATGAAATGCATGCCATATAATCTAATGTCTATACATCCTCAAGTCGATTTGGTTGTGGACAACCGAACAAACATGACGGGGTTTGTTATCCCTGGGCCCAATGTTGTCGACGCACCAAAATGACAAACGAGAGAAAAAAGTACACGCATTTGAAGTCAAAGTGACGAAATGAAAATTCCTGAAATACCTAAAATACCAGTACTATTGTAACTCTCAGAAGTCAAATAATGAACCGTGCATTCGTAATGGTGCACTGTACATCGACCCATCTGTACAGGTACGTAAGAATAGGCGTATCCTAGTCTTATAGAACAGCGCCGTCGAAATGTAAATGAGATGCGACCTTAATAAACCCGACCGTTAAACTACTGGTCGAGGTGCTAAAAATAAGTTACCTATGAGATATAGAAGAAATAATCACACAAGCTCATGATCATCATCAGAAGATTAACGATTGAGTATGCTGTCCATGGCAGCACGAATAGCGCTAACTCAAATAACATCTTCGGCCTGATATGATGCAGCGGAAGCGTCAAAGTATGGTAGAAGATCATGAACAAGTACCGGATCATGCCATCGAGCATCATCGTATAGAAAAGATGGAAAATTGGCTACCCCAATGCTAATACCGATAAGTATAGAGAAATCAAGCGGTGTAATTCCTAACTCACCAAGGAAAGTGGAACGTGAGTGGTTTTATACCACCGTAAAGCAATAGCTGCGCACAATTGCACATCACCTTTTATAACATTATTGATTTCTAGAATTGTAGAATACATAACAAGTAAAATTATGTAGTGATAAATTAACTGATTTTTTATGTAAATGGTTGATTAGATTACCTAAGAAATGATGGAATCCAAACCCGTGTAAAAGTGCTACGACTCTATCCTTATTTTTTCAATTTTGTATGAAAATATTTAAGCGTGTTCATTAAAGAACCTCACGAACGGATGTTCCACGACTGTTTAAGTTAAACAAAATTATACTTATAAATTTAAACCAACAATGTATTGCAATTATTTTAATCATATAAAGAAATACTTACATCCAAAGTTATCTGTATGCTGACATGTACTTCGCTTTTTGAAAGCGTGCAAAAGTTAGAAAGCATAGACAATTTCGTCGCGTTAAGGTTTGGATCCTCAAAACCGTTAAGCTCGACAACTCTAGCGGAAGTCTGACCCACTTCCCTATGCGTTCTACCCCCTAGGAGCACCCATACGGCTACTGCGACCTCAACGACCGCCATCTTCTTCGACCCCGCCCTGATTATCGAGATTTTCAAGGGCATCTAATGGATATTCTACTCCTTGCTCATACCCGTACGGTAGAATAATCTGTTCTTCATCGCCTCTACCGGACCTACTACTAGTGTCTTCTCCATGCATGAAATTTTTGTCGATTTTTTTTAGCAATTTAGACATTTATTTAAGCGTGGATCTCAAAAACTAGCTTTAATTTGGGTATAAAGTGACGGATTTGGACTGCTGGAGGTGGAAATTAGTGAGTTTGAAGGTCGATAGCGATGAAGTCGGCTGAAAACTAAATTGGAGAAAATGATGAACGAAAACGCGGCAGGTAGGGTTTTAGTATATTTATAACGTCGAAGTTTTCACCGTTATAAATATATACCATGGAAGACTTCGTGGTTGCAAATTTATAACTTTGAAAGCTTTGCTGTTATCGCCGTTTATATTTATAACATCCAAAACTACGCCGTTATAATTGTAGCAAACCAGTCATCTGACTACTTTCACACATACCTGAGCGCGCAGCTCGTTTGCTCAGTTGAAAAACAGAAGAGAGAGCGAAATGAACAAGTCAGGTTGTTGATAATGGTTTTATAAATTTATAATGGTACAGACATCGCCGTTTTATACTTATAACGGCGAACACTTTGCCGTTATAAAAAGCATTCCTTATTCACCCAACTAGCCATGAAACTGGTTTAAACCAGTCATGACAAACTAAACAAGCTATACCTGATTGCTCCGTGGTTAGTTTTGCAACCGAACAAGCTATTGTTGGTTGTGCTCATATAATTTGCAAATTGCAATTATATGCCTACATAAACTTCGCTGCTTCTTTCACGCCAAAAATTTTGTTGGTCTAATTTACTGACAAAGAATATAAATATCACAGTTATGGCAACAAATATTTGCAACTTTCCCGTGTGTTTGTTTTTCTCAATTTGATTTACTTTTACTATATTTTTAATATTAATAAATTCTTACTAGTGTATTAAAATTTGCTATTTGATATACATTCATAAATTATGTATTCTACTTATTTTATCTTTTGCTTTCATGTGAAAAATTCCAGATTATAGATTAATTTTTGATAGTTATTTGAATTACTTGTAATTTTCATTCTTTTCATGATATGCATATGAAAGTTGTGCAGCGCCATAATATTATGCTCATGTGTATAAAACTAAAATACCTTTGTGGTTGTAGTTAATTAAAGTTTGATGTTATTAAGACTTAGTTTTGGTCATCATGGGTGTTCCTATGTGAATACGATTTCAAAGCCGTTTTCTATTTCAATTCGTGAAATTTCATGGTCAATATATACATCATATGCATTGAATTGACACGTATACTTGGAAATATCCACACTTTACTTAAAAAAACTTTAACAAATAGGAAAGAATAATATAAATAATATCATTCCATTTGCCTATATAAACAAACTTCTCAACCAAACTCTTCACGGATTGAAAAATCTTAGAAACTTGTGCAAGTAAACTACATTCGAATTCACATATGGCGTTCTATAACATGCCTACGGATGATTTTCTAGCAATCGTAGTTCCAGTAGTCGTCTACTGGGCTTATTCCTGTTTGTATCTAATGGTAGGATCACTAGATGACTATCGCCTCCATTCAAGAGTCGACGAAGATGTTCGGAATTTAGTATCCAAGCGCAAAGTTGCCATTGCCGTGTTTTGCCAACAGCTCATGCAATCCACCGTTGCCATTCTTCTTTTCAAAGTAACTACACTAAAATCTCTTGAAATAAGTTGATTTTTGTCTCTTTTATAGCACATAATAACATATTCGATTCTTTATGAGTACAGGTTACAAGTAGAGACGAGGCAGGTTCTATAAACTTGAAGCATCCAGAATCAACTTCATCGTCCACCTTCATGGTTATAGGTTGCCAGTTCTTTATAGGCATGTTTGTGGTGGACACATGGCAGTACTTTTGGCATAGGTACATGCACATGAACAAATTCTTGTACAAGCATGTACATTCTTGGCATCATAGACTAGTAGTCCCATACTCATTTGGAGCCCAATACAACCACCCAATAGAAGGCTTTCTCCTGGACACTATCGGTGGTGCACTGGCGTTTTTGTTCTCTGGAATGACTCCTAGAACTTCGATTTTCTTCTTTTCTTTTTGTGCTATTAAAGGCATAGATGACCATTGCGGGTTGTGGCTACCTGGGAATATATTTCATGTGTTTTTCTGGAACAATACAGCCTATCATGACGTGCATCATCAACTTCATGGTACTAAGTACAACTTTTCACAGCCTTTCTTCATTACTTGGGATAAGATACTCGGGACTCATATGCCATATACGATTGAAAAGAGAAACGGTGGTGGTTTGGAAGCAAGGCCGACTAAGGAGAAGCATTGAGGACATAGTGTATATATAGTCCCGACTACGGAGGAAATTGAATGTGTGAATTAATTGATCTTTTAAGTTGAATTTTTTGTGTGTGGATATATTGTAACTTTCAGTAGGCCTTGACAAAAAATAATTGTTGATAATTTGAAAGTAGGTAACATATATATAACTTCAAAGTTATGGACGTTAATTCACATCAAATGTTAAGGAAACTTCTTGTGTCTCTACCAACACAATGAACTGTTTTTGAAATCCCAAAACATTAAGTTTGGGTTCTGTGCAAACCAAACTGTGCAGTGGAAAAGGATATTTAAACAACGTGGAAAATAAGATAAAGAAGCAAGCTATTTTATAAAATATTTATTTCTATCTTAATAACTCCCCCTGAAACTAATAACTTCCCCTTAATCTGTGTCTAATTACTCTATTTTATATTTCTCCTCTTTTATCATCAACAAAAACTAACTCTAAACTTTATAACTCTCCCTAATTCTAATATTCTATGTGATTATAATGATAGTGTTATCATAAATAATCAACACATAGATCTAATAATAAAACTAATCCTAAACTACTAACTATAAGTATATAATAACCGTATAGTTTTATGTATTAATAAGAAGAACACATATAAGAACACAATTAATTTATTAATCATATAGTTGTATGTACATTTTTCGTTGTAAACGTAAGAAGGAATAAACAACAATGGTAAAGAAAGAGAAGAAACTAATGTGTGTTTTTAAACATAGGAGACCTATGAATCGAACAGTTTGAATAGTGAAAACAGAAATTTCCACGTTGTTCGACAAGATTCCCATTCTTGTCAAAACACACTTCTCCAGCACACACAACTTGGTCATCATTCTCCGCGTGCATTTCTTCCATGGGTTCTTCTTCTTCTTCTTCGTTGGCCTCTTGATTGAGTAAGAATCTTCATCAATCAAGATAGGGTTGGCTTGATTATCCATTATAAATTTTTACAAATTCCTAAGAATCTTGCCTTGCTTCTCTTGTTCCTTTGCCATACGGAGTTGAATCAGTTGAATTTCAGTCATCATCTGAAGTGCATCCTTTATAGAGTCCTCTATTTTAGTCACACAAGCGAGAGTAGTACGTTGAAATGGACAGACGTAGGAGAGGGGAACGAAAAAGTTGATTTTATGTTTGATTTGGAAGAGGAGGCCATTGATTATTTGATTTCAGAGAGAAGAACGGAGAGATAACAAAAAGGATGAATAAAAATTTCGAAAATGTGAAGAATATATAACCAATTATTTTGAATTTTGGTGGGAAAAAATTTCAAAATTTAAAAACGTTGTATGTCGACATGGGTATATGGGGGATGTCGATATGGTCCTTTTTATTTTTACTATTTGATTTTAGTATTAATTATTAACTATACTTGTTATTTATATTTTATATTTCAGTTATAGAACAAATACCCAATTCTCTTCTTAATTTAGTAAAAACTGATTCATTTGAGGGTTTTGTTAAAATATCAACAATTTGATTTTCAGAATTGATATAATCAAGCGTAACTACTTCCTTACTTATATTATCTCTGAGAAAATGATGTCTGATATCAATATGTTTAGTTCGAGCATGTTGAGTAGTATTTTTGGACAAATTTATCGCACTCGTATTGTAACAATAAATTGGTGATTTTAAATTTTTTTAACCAAAATCTTTTAAAGTTTGTTGCATATATATTTCTTGAAAACAAGCCAAAGCAGCAGAAATATACTCTGCTTCAGTTGTTGATAAAGAAACTGTGTTTTGCTTTTTACTAAGGCAAGAAACCAAAGAATGCCACAAAAAGTGACAAGTCCCACTTGTACTTTTTCGGTCTGATTTACAACCAACATAGTCAGCATCACAGTAAGATATTAAGTCAAAAGAATCATTTTTAGGGTAAAATAAAGCATAATCGGAGACAAACACTATGCATGATATCAGGTCTACTGGCAGTAATATAGAGTAGTGATCCAATCATTCCTCTATATAATTTTTGATCTACATCTTTCGAAAGATCTTCTTTACTAAGATACTCATTGGTTGCCAAGAGAGTGGGTTTTCCACTGGCAGTAGTCAAACCAAATTTACTAATTAGGTCTTTAGCATATTTTTCTTGACTAATAAAGATACCCTTACCTAATCGTTTTATTTGTAATCCTAAAAAGAAATTTAATTCACTCATATGACTCATCTCAAACTCTTTTGTCATTATTTCAGAAAATTCTTTATTCATTTCAAAATTAGTTGATCCAAAAATGATATCATTTACGTAAACTTGTACTAGTCGAATATCATTTTATTTCTTTTAATAAAAATTGTATTATCTACTTTACCAATTTCAAAATTTGATTGCAATAAATAAGATCTTGGTCTATCATACCAGGCTCTAGGAGCTTTTTTAGACCATATAATGCTTTCTTATGTTTGTAAACATGATTTGGTAATTTATCATTTTCAAAAAGTGGTGGTTGTTCAACATATACTTCTTCTTTTACAAATCCATTTAAAAAGGCACTTTTAACAACCATTTGAAATAATTTGAAATTATTATGATTTACGAAAGCAAGTAGAATCCTAATGGCTTCCAATCTTGCTACGGGAGCAAAGGTTTCATCAAAATCTATTCCTTCTTCTTGACAATAACCATGAGCGACTAATCGAGCTTTATTTCTAACTACCTCTCTTTGTTCATTCGTTTTATTTTTATAAACCCATTTAGTTCCACTTATAGTTTTATTTTCAGATCTAGGAACAAGTTCCCAAACATCATTTCTAGTAAATTGATTTAATTCTTCTTGCATAGCCAAAATCCATGAATCACCAGTCGATGGTTCTTTTGGATTTTTGGGTTCAATAGTTGATATAAAAGCTACATTATTCATTTGACTTACTTGATTTCTAGTTTTAGCAACAGATTGCATATCTCCTAGTATATTTTCTATAGGATGATCTTTTAAAAGTTTAGTCCTTTTATTAGGATGATTAATTTCATTATTAGTTTCAATTGATTCTTGATTTTGAGTGATTAAATCCTCTTCATCATTTGTATCTTCAAAAATTTTGAAATTTCATCAAATGAAACATGTATTGTTTCTTCAATAATGTTAGTTTTTAAATTAAACACTCTGTATGCTTTACTTCTATTAGAGTATCCGATAAAGATTCCTTTGTCGCATTTAGGATCAAATTTATCTAAATTATCTTTTGTATTTAAAATAAAGCATTTACTTCCAAAAATTTTGAAATAAGATACCTTAGGTTTCTTTGAATAAAGAAGTTCATAAGATGACTTATCATTTAGAGGTCTAATTAAAATTCTATTTAAAATATAATAGGCACTAGCAACTGCTTCTGCCTAAAAATTCTTTGGTAAATTACTATCTGAAAGCATAGTTCTCGCATACTCTTGAATCGTCCAATTTTTACGTTCTATTACTCCGTTTTGTCGTCGAGTTCTTGGAAATGAAAAATTGTGAGTTATTCCTTTTTTATTGTAGAATTCCTCAAACTTTTTGTTTTCAAATTCACCACCGTGATCACTTCGAATAGTTATAATTTTTAGAGAAAATTGATTTTGAATTCTTTTTGAAAAGTTCTTAAAACATTCAAAAGTATCGCTTTTATGTTTCAAAAATATTGTCCGTGTAAATCTAGAATAATCATCTACAATTACAAAAGCATATTTACTATGATTTATTGATAGAATTTTAGATGGACCAAATAAATCAAGATGAAGTAATTCAAGAGGTTTTGAAGTTGAAATCATATCTTTTAACTTCAAAGAATTTTTCTAAGTTTTTCTAATTGACACGCATCACATAAACTGTCTACTTTAAAATTCATTTCAGGGAGACCTCTTACTAGATCATGGTTTGACAGTCCAGATAAGAGTTTGAAATTCGAATGCCCAAATCTCTTGTGCCAAATCCAAGGGTCACTTGTACTTACCAACAGACACAGGTTATCATTTGAAACTTTCATACTAAGAATTTAAATATATTTTTCCTGACTCCCTCAAATATTATGGTTGCATTATTATCTTCAATGTGACATTTATCTTTTTCAAATTTAATTTTATATCCTTTATCGTAAAGTTGACTTATACTTAGCATATTATGTTTTAGATTCTTAACTAGCAAAACATTAGTAATAATAGGAGTTTTAGAGTTACCGATTTTGCCGATGCCAATCACATATCCTTTGAATTGTCTCCAAAGTTAACCAGTCCTCCGTCTTTGTATATAATATCATTCAGTATATCTGGATTGCCGGTCATGTGCCCAGAACACCCACTATCAAGTATCCATTTGTTCTTTCTGATCTGCATAATTTGTCCGTTGTGGATTGATTCCTCAACAGCCATAAAGCATGATTCATGCACATTAAACAATTGTGGTAGCTAACTTGAATTTGAATATTGATTATATGCAGACTCATGAAACAATGACGATTTGAATATTTCTAAACTAGTATTAACAAATATAGCCATTTTAAAAACTTTTTCAAAAATCAGATTATGAAACTTTGAAAACCTCGCTCCGATACCAATTGAAAAAAAAATGCAAATTATATATCTTAAGGCTAGGATTAACACTAGAGGGGGGTGATTAGTGTTTATAAAGAATTACTAAATCTTTTTGAATTTATGTCGAATTGAACACGGATGTATGCAATATACAGACACAGATATGATCACAGAAACAAACACAAATGCAGAAATAAAGTAAAAGCAATAAAGGAAATAACACACTGGATTTTATGTTGGTTCGAAGTTACCCTACATCCAGTCCTGCAACAAAAGTACGGATATCCTTTCAAAAGAAATTGTACAATTACACCCTCGATTTCAAGGCTACGAGGTACACCCTATAGAATCACAATCCTCTGGGTAGAGATACTTGATTTCCGGGCCACAAGTTTACCCAATTGATTTACCAAGGCTACAATCACACCTTATCTCACTTGATTGATTTTCAAGGCCACAATCACACCTTTTCTCACTTAATAGATTACAAAGAAGCCTATAACTCCGAATAGCACTGAGAACCTTATTGAGATAGTGATAGAGAATCAAACTAGAAAAGATCGAGTTCGATTCAATGTTGATTTCGGCAGAGTAATGGTAAGAATATGTATTAAGAAACGTGGAAGAAGAAGAGGAGTGAAAAACCAGAAAATCTGATATAAAATTCGTTGAAACTAACCCCTATTTATAGAACAACAACAACCATGTCCATTCGTGAAGAGTTATGGCGAATAGACACTTCTTTTGAGAATTAAATTTTGAACTCAACTGACACCATGTTGACATGGTCACCATAGGCATGTCGACATCCCAAAGCAATTTTTGATGATTTGATTTTCTTTGAAAATAACCTTTATCTTATATTAAAACTATTTAAAACTTTATAGATATACTTGACTGTAGTTATAATTAACAAGTAAATATAGAGAATAATATATATAGAATTTAACTATAATTTTATATTTAAATCTTAAGTATAAATATTCAAAAGTTAAATATATTATATTAAAAGATAGTTTAAAATCAGGAGTAATTTGACATTGAAATTAAAGATAATTTTGAGGATAAAATTATTTAAAATCAGGATAGAAGGTTTTGAATCTTTTAAAAGGAATGTTTTGAAATCATTTTGAAAACAAGATAATTTTGTAAAATCATTTGAATTAAAATTAGTGGATACAAAACAATGTTCCACTAGATTTTTCGTAGGTTTCATCCTACTTAGGGTTCCATCCCTTTAACAGCCTCGAAGTGGATTCCATTCTACGAATAAATTGGATTTTAAGATGCCAGTGCTTTTCTATGAGTTTTAACAAAATTTATAATTAAAGAATAAATTACTTCAATTATTAAACTCTTGATAATCTTGATACTCATAAGTCTTCAATCTTGATATCTTGAATCTCTATACTGTGTAGTCTTCATTCTTGGTACCTGCATGGTTAAATCCTGCATATACATATTTATCTAAATTTATAATGTTAGTATTTATATTTTATAATCTATTTTAAGGTTGTTGTCATCAAAACCATCATCTCACGGACTAACATAATGTTCATAAAGTAGTAGCTTGAAATGGAAGGTGGAAATAATAAATGTCATCCTAATTTGAGTGGGTATGCTATAGAAGGAGAAAACAACCGTCAACTTTCGCTTCTTGATCATTTCAATATGTGACCTATTCGACTTACTATTGCAAGCTGGAAAATACGCTATTTGATTACTTATAAAGAAAAAAAATCTTTGAATTTATGAAAAATATAACAAACTCTTCAAACATAATCTAGATAGACCCACTGTAGTAATAAGAGTTTAATGATGGAAGTTCGGTTGTACTAATTTGATTCTCAGGCTCACTATACATTTCTAGATAACTGTTGATTTTCGTATAATATACCCACCTTAGTAGCTGATAGATTTTTTTTGTGTACTTCCATTCTTATATATATTTGAGCATAAAGAATGCAAAAAATCGTAATAAAATGTTTGTACTTACATAATTGAAATAATTATCTACTATTACAAAACTACATATTTAGACCAATCCAATGAAGTTCAAAACACAAACACAAATGGGAAGCTACATTGGTTAAGTTATATTACTCATTCCTTTACCTTGAAATGTGAAATCACACCTTCAACACTATAAGAAATATATAAGCATAACTTATATTTGAAATATTTTGTCTAATCAAAGGTATGCATATACAAATGTTGTAAAATATGCATGTCCATCATATATACTCCACCAACATATCCTATTAATAGACTATAGCACTCAATGACCTATGCACCCATACATTGCATAGGCTTCCACTTGTAGTACATATAAATGCTATATATGTATATCATATGAGTATAAGAATCCATACGTGAACAAGCAAGAGCGAGTATGAGCATGGTAGAGACCATGAGACATGCCTAATCTACCATGCTCATGCCACCCTCCTCAAATTAGAAACATTGGAAATAATACTATATGTATAATCTAGCAACATACAATACAATACTATGGATAACATGATCTATATGATAAAGCAAATGGTGTATACTATGGTCAATTATGAACTTTTTTATACAACTTAACTTATATGAGTACCTTGTTCAAACTAATATATGCTTTTGGCTTTGTTTTCTATTGTATGTATTACTATATTGTGATATAAGTAATGAATGCAATAGATATATACGAGTAAAAAACCATAGAAAACCTATTTAATGGAATGCAACTGCGAAAATGTTCGTAACCTTGATTTTGAATCAAATATGTAAAATAAATATACCCTAAAATTGTTCCTAGTCAAGATGTATCAAGAAAATGATATCGTTACATCCATTCAGATTAGTGTACGTTATGCTCTTCATATAATGGAGGGTGGTTTTCTCATGATTCTTGGGCACACCAATGGATTACATACTTGTGGTTATTTGGAACATTCATAGAATGATTCAACGAGAGTCTTATATAGGTTAGTATGACTAAGTCAAAGTAGAAGGTCTCATGTAATGATTGCATTAGTCTTTGAACTTACGAGTACTGTTAATCTTATGTATATAGACTATGTTTTGATTATGGTCAATCATATGACATCATGATCATGTTATGACTATAGTTGGGTACACGTTGAGTTACTAAAAGTGAAATGCTACTCAACGGAGGATTCTCCTGCTTCGCTTTAGAAGTTTAGTATCATCTAATTTATAGTCAGCTTAAAGTCATAATCTCTAGCCTGAGTAAATCAGTTAATTGATAAATATTATCATATTGAACTAAGGCTACAAAAGTGTCAATACATAATTTACTATAGTTATTATTGGATTTTTTACCATTAACCAAATATATATATATATATTAGTGATATAACAATGATGAAAAAAATGTGCACATAACATCGTTACTTAGGGTGTAACTTGGTAAATATTAGTAATTGAAGTTCGTTCAATTGATCTATAAGGAATTGAACCTGTGCCCATGATTGTGCTTCATCAAAGTATGTATAGGCTTTGATATTTCCATTGTTTAAATATCATGAGGACTGAATTCACAGCAGGGAGTCAACTCAATAATGTAGTTATTGGTTTTCGGAATTAATTTTTCAAATTAATTTATAAATCTTATAAATTTATCTTAGAAAATAGTACAAACGTTGTATTAATTTTTGTTGACTTTATTTACTTGTTTAGGTCCTTAGAATTAATTAAAATGGTATATAATTATTAAATTATTAATAAATATATGGGTTGGAATAAATATTTATTTAGTTAATAAATGTGAAATTAATCGTATCTAATATTACAAAACGATCCACAAACGGGTGCCCATAGAAGGAAGGGGAAATGGGTTTGAATATTTCTTTTTGATTGAATGAGATCTAGAGTAAAGATAGAAGTAAAAAGATGAGATATCTTGGATATCAAGCGGCTAAAATTACCACCTCATTTTGTCATTTAATACATAAAATTAAACTCAAACACTATCCCTATTAGTAACTGGTTGCAACCTATAATGGGATTTGCATGCCAAGCTAGGAGGAAGAAGGAACCATACTTCAGAAGGAAAGGCTAGCAATAAGACATGGCACCAACCAATCGAACTAAGAGGTATACTTATCCTTTGAACTTAAATTACATGTGTGTGTACATATTCATTTCTATTTTCAACCTTCAAAAAAATTTCTAATTAAATTTATACGTGTTCGTATAAATTTAAATATATATATATATATATATATGTATGTATGTATGTATAACAAAAATAATAATTTCTACACATATGAAGTTCCCTTCAATATACTATACAAATATACATACATACACACACATGTATATATTCCATATAATATATCCATATATATATATATATACACACACACATATTGTTATACCATATTTTTCTGAAACCATTTTTGATAAAATACCCATGGCTGAATGCCTTGAAGTTAGCTTATTCCGAAAGGAAAGTTATACAACCATAAGGGGGTGATTTAGCCACTAGTCCCAAAGCCATAATTGATCTTAATGAAGTTTTAAAACCTATAATCTAAAGTAATAAACCAAGGTACAACGTATCGAATAGCTATAATATCAAATACTAAACTAACTCCACTTATTTCTTAATGACCCAAAGCTGAGAGATTAACCAGTGGATCAAGATAATATAACATTTTATCTATTTATTTATGAGTACATGCAACCAAAAGGACTACCATAAAAGGATAAAGCCTCGGGAAAGATAATTAGCTTAAAGCAATGTGCAACCACGAACTTATGCAGTGAAATCCCAACGTTACATGTTTACAACCAAGATAGAGCTAAAGAGAAGGCACCCACAAAGTACATGTCACCAATCGATGTCCTATATCTAAAGTAAAGATATTTGCCATGTGTTAGTAATTCAGCATACTGGCTCAATAGTATAATCCACGTCATCAATCTATGTTTACTCCAAATAGCTGTAAATAAGTACCGATCCAATGTCGAAAGGATCTTTTGGCAGTAGCATAATTCAGATTATAGACTATATTGTACATTCCTATATTTGAGCTTCTTGGAAAAATTCACTAATGGCAGCTTAGCCAACACGACATTGTAATAGTCTTTTGACTTCGATATGGAACTCTAAAGATGGAAAGAATAAAGTGGATGTTGGGATTTAGTCTGAACCACTATAAATCGTGGTGCCTCTTTGTTGCTTTTATACCTTTACTTCTGACTTTATTTACATCATTTACTCCTGGCAAATATATATTCTTCTCGGCATAAACCCTTTAAAGTCCAACTTAACTTCCAGCAACCTCTTCAGGTCTTTGTTAACCAGCTTACCGAAGGCCTTATATATAAAACAATTGACTAATGCTTGCCATTCAATTATAGAGTGTTGGTGTTACAAAAAACCAAATAAACATTTTTGGCGCTAGAAGGAGGGCCCTTCCCTCTCCATTTCCGTATCTAGAAAACCATCTTTATTATCAACCATGAATAGTTCTAGTAGTGAAAGTAGTATGGAAAATTTTAGCTTATAACTACCTCTCAACCTTCGAATTAGACTTCCAAATGAAGACAACAATGAACGCCTACTAATTATTGTTTCAACAAAGGACAAAGCTGAAGAATAAGACCCTGATTATGAACTCTGGGCTTCTTGTATCAAACATCTTTCGGGGTATCTTTAGGAATCACTTTGGGAATCAACTCAACCTAGAAAATTTGATAAGGCAATGAATGATGAAATTAGAGACTTAAAATGTTAAGCCAATGGCTTATGAAGATCAAGCCCAAAATGAAAAAAGGCGTCTTCCTGTAGCTTCAATTGATGAACCCTAAAAGAAAGTGAAGAAGGAGAACATTCTCAGCCTACTCAACGATACCTTGTCACGTAACTTCTAAAAGACACATGACAAGCTTCTTTATTTTTACTACCCCACTAAAAAGAGAAAGCCTGAAGAGCAAAATCTACTGCACCTATCATTATATAAATGGGCTTAAACAGACGAGTGCTGAAAACTTGCATATTCCATTGAAATAATAATCAAAAGGGGGAACTCTCAAGACATATAAAGAAATACTTTCGATACTTTGCTTTAATACCTTGCTTAAGTTCATTTTACTTTCCATTTTTGGAATATCAATGAGAATTAATGAATTGGGCCTACTTTTCTTGGAAATACATAATATAGATATCTCTATTTCGGTTAATGAAACTACCATTTTCGAAATTCTGTATTTCAACAAAATGCAAGGGTGCAAATCACCAGATATTTTGAAGATATTCTCAAATTCTGCGATGGTTTTACCAAATTTTGGCATTCCCACTCTCCATCGGTTTTGTAGCACCCCATAAAATAAACAAGTAAAAAGAATTATTATATAATTATTAAAGCTCAAAAATAGAATTTTTACAAACATCAGAATTTTGTTACGAAACTTGCACAATTGTGCTCATGGCGTTTTTTTGATAAACTTGCATATATGAAGTTCTACGATTGGAGTTTAGATGAAGAAGTTATTAACGTTTGAGGATTTCGAATTAGAAATAATTCAAAATGTATTAAGGCAATAAATACCAATAAGTTAACGTTAACGTAAATTTAAATAAGAATCTTAACAGTAAAGTAATCGTTGGCATTAAATCTAATTAAATCAGCGTTTAAAGGAAACAAAAAAATAAACGTAGCAAAAAGTATTTGGGGTGAATAGTCACCGGCCGACAGCAAATATCAGCCAATCGATCGCTAGCGATCGACCGTTGATATCAAATCGATCGACCGGTTGCTGCTATGGCAGCTTTGAACGAACCTCAGCCTAACGGTTAGGATTTAATATAACTCACTATAGCAAATAGAATTGATCCCAACGCCTATATATATGGGTCTAATCCCTCACTTTTCCTCTCATATTTTCTTAATCAAATAGCGAAGCTCCATCATTTTTTTTTCTCCACTAATTCTAAAAGTTATATAAATTATAAAATATTATATATATATATAAAAGTATGGAGAATAGCAGAAAATAAAATAGAAGAAGAATAGGGTTGAATCGATTCTACGGAAAGAGATAAATTCTAAATCTATAAATTTAGACTATGTTTAATTCAGATCTCTTCAAATATTTAAATTTCTAATAAATATGTATGCGTTATTGATATGTATTTTAGTAGAAAGAAAGAGAGTCAAATAAGGAGAACAGGTTTAGATCTGGAGATTTGTAAGCTAAGAGGTGAGTGGAAAATTATATAATTATATAATATTGGATTTATATCATTTGTGAATCTATTTCTTTTTGCTCATATATAGATCTAGGAATTGCAGGCTAAAATATGTATATATAACGAACTTGAGACTCTTGCCTACACATTCAGTAGATTGTTGGTTTTGATTAAATGTTCTATATACCTAGATCTAGAATTTCTAGATGAACCAGTCCATAAAAGTTATGAAATAATATATATATATATATATATATGTATGTATATGTATATGTATGTATGTATGTATGTATGTATGTATGTATGTATGTATGTATGTATGTATGTATGTGTGTATATATAATATTGTTTATTACTTCCAAATTTCATTATTTGAATGTTATAAGTTGTTAAACTTGAATTGAAGATGTTTCTTAGTTGATTGGGATTTAAGTTTATATTTTAATTCATTGGAATGGAAATAGTTTTTATGTGAATTTCTATAAATTGTCCAACTTTTTAATTATATATGAAAGTGTGTTATTTGAAATAACAAAGAATATGCCCAAAGGAATGAGATGTGTAGAATAGGGATGTTCACCATATTTTATATTGTCTGTTTCAATAAAAACAAAAAAAAAAGCCAATTCCTTGTAATTCCAACATAGTACAGCTCCACTTTTTAGATAAATTATGGGAAAGTACAGTGATAACATTTCCTTATTTGAGGGATGTAGTTTCAATGTGTTAAAATATAGAAATCCCTAAATGTAAAACTAAAGTGTTAAAAATAGAAATAACAAAATTGCCACATCGATTAAATATGAGTTAGAAATTGAATAATAAGTGCTAAACTTGAATAAGACAATGAATTGAAGAATTAGAAATTTTATAGCAATCAAGTTAAAATGGATATTAATTGAAAAGAAGAAACAAATTATACTTAATTGTATTAGTTAGAAAGAAGCAATAAATCAAATTTTATTGTATTAGTTGAAAAGAAGTAGTAATGATACTTAATTGTATTAATTGGATAGAATATTAAATGGTACTTAATTGGATTAATTGAAAAGAAGCATTAAAGCATACTTAATGGCATTTTCGATATAAGAAGTAAGTTCATGGCATGTAAATGAATATTAATAATTGAATTGAGGAGGCATATTAATTTTCCAGTTGAAATTATATGGCCTTAAGAATACATTCATGACGGATGTGGATTATTAGGTCTAGCTCAATATTAAGATTAATTATAAATGGTGTGGTCATTAATATTGGTTGGGATACGAGGTCAGTAATGTTACAGAATGAAACTCTGCCCTCCGTAAGGTGCTACCATCAGTTATGTATTCATTGACAAATATGGGACGTCTCCAACTATAGGACCCATGGAGATATATGTTCGTGCTTAGGCTTGGGAATATAATAAAGTGGGTTCACCTCAGAGTTGAAGACATAAATGGTCCATTGGGATGTGCTTCAATTCCAACATGAGGTACTAAGTAACTAGGTGATCATTTCCTTGATTTGCGTTAGGAAATCTAAGTCGGACGGTGGGTGAAAGTTCGATGCTATGTGAGCACTGTTGATACCATATATTTAATGAGTACTATACACATTAGGTTGAGAGCGCCATTTGTCCTGAGTGGTCATTAGAAAGATTTTGGTAACACCTAGAGACGGACTACACTTCTTACTAGTATAGGTTTGTTTGGGATATGTCATTGCCTCAAAGTTTATTTGTTGATGTTTGCTACGAGGCAGGCTAGTTAGTCCTTAGATAAGTCTTTAAGATGAGTTAGTAATATGGCTAATTAGTTGCAATGCCATTATTAGGCACCAATGGAAGGTTCCTTGGATAATGCAGGGTGTGGTGTATAGTTACAAATACTAGTTGGGGATGTATCCTTGTTCATCGGTGACAGCGATACTTACACACACAGAGCACACACATACTTATGTTATACCTCAGGGTAGGTTGAATGTATCGTACGTGTATATGAAGTCAAAATGACTAATTTATGAAGAACAGACATAACACGCAATGGAAGCCAATGGACATAAACTAGTGTTATGGATAAAGTACGTAATTTATCAGTCATCGGAATGTTGTTCTAATCCCATCCTTATTAAAACCCATATGATTGATTTAGAAGGATATGTACTGGTATAAGGTGGGAACGGTGAGAAGATGGAATCTCTGATTCATGCTCTGCATATACAAGAGCACTAGATATCCGAGGAATGTTATTGGTTCCAAGGTATTAACCTTAGTCTAAATTTGTAATGTTACATTTCATTATTCCGTTGTGGATTCGTATAGATATCTCTCTTATATGCTTATGTTTATTACAATATACTGGCACCAACGATCCGTACCCTAATAGACTTTCAATTTTCGATATAGTCGGATTATCAGGCCCATTAAGGTGCTAGATGTTACATTTGATATCAGAGCTCAAGTTAGTCAATCATAGGAATTAGGATACACTAATTGAAAATATTTTTATTATTTTATAATTATATATATATGCCAAACTCTGCAAATTCCGACTATAGAAGTAGTTGTAACACATTTAAAAAAAATTGATAAGGCGACTATGAGTTGGAAAAATAAATGAAGTTAGAAGTATAAACCTATTCCGATCACCCCATGGGAGATATGCCATACCGTATGTGTTAACTTAAAAAGAGCATGAGTGCGACATATAAAAGGGTCATGGATGCTGGATGGTACTTGATTCATTGTTAGGACTAGATTGCCCTATGCTATGTATCCCTGCTGGATTGTCGAATGGTGTCTTACGTTTTATACAAATAGATGAGGGGTATAAGAATGTATATGTTACAGATATTCAGATGTAAGTATTGAGCAAGTTCCTGAAGGAAGGTGTTTAACTATCACTCCAAGATGATAGTCGGATTTTTAATATATTATGAATAAAAATAAGCGGAAAGAAGAAAAGCCCAAAAGAAAGGACAAATAAAATCCATATCTAAGTCGGCCTACATGTAAAATAATTTAATAAAAGGTTTTAAATTTCCTTAAAAATATTTTAAAAGATTCTCAAAGGATTTATTTAAAAGTAGAAAAACTCTATTTTTGAAAAAAAAATATAGTAAAGATTAAAATTTTCGCCATATAAAATATCTATTAGAAATTTCTAATCAAAATTAAGAATATTTAGACTAAAAATTCTAACTAAAGCGTTTTAAATAAAGAGGGTTTTCCTTTGGATAAATACAAAATAGAGCATATGTATAACTTGATAGAGTTTTTGATTTCGTAAAGAAGTTTTAAAAATTCTTTTAAGGGGTGGTCGATAGGAGGTGGTACTGGATTTAAATGAGGGTGAAAAGAATGGAACGGTAAGAACACCCAATAAAGAAAATAGGAAAAATATTCCCGCATAAGGAAAATACAGAGAAAAACAACTGAAATGGATTTATACACAAAAGGTAGACTTTATCATTTTAATGAAAAAGAGTCCAATGGCTAAAGAAGAAGGCGAGCGCACTGCGACGATCTATTGAAGAAAATAGCCAAATTAAAGAGCTATATAAGAAGAATCGGTTTAAATAAGAGAAGTTTAGGTAGAATAAATTTAAACAATAGTAACATTAGGAAATATAAATAGAAAAAACTCTAGGAATTTATATTAAAATAAGGTTAGTAATCTAATTAGGAAAACATCAGAAAAACAAAGGAAAAATGAGGAGTTTTCATAGATATGTGCAGTAATCACACATATCATGTAACAGTCCTCCTAATATGCCATTAGAGTCTTTTCTAAGATTGAAAATGGAAATAATACATGTAATAGGAAAATAATGAAATGAAAGTTGTCCTTGTCCACTCCAATTTTTTATTATTTAAAGTTATAAACATGTTTTAGAAACAGGGTAAAATTGCATTTTCAAAAAATTGGTTGGTAAATATTTGTGTTTTTGAATGTAAAACTTTATAAAAGGTTTGAGTTAAAAATCATCCTTTTTAAGAAATAAATTTTTGTTATGAGAAGGCTTTAAAGGGAAAACTGGCTTGATGACAATTTACATAATAAAAAATTGACTCTTACTATTTGGAAACATTTGGAAAAAGAAGAAGAAGGAAATAATGTGTTGTTTAAAGAAAAGGATCTTTTTAAATAAAGGGTAAGTTTAGCTCTCATCCCTAATAAGTTTCAAAATAGAGAAAACATCCTTCCCAAACTAAACTTACATTTCCGGTCCTAATTTTCAAATTCACGTACGCAAAAATACCCAAATACCCTTTATGTTTTTAAAATTCAAACGCATATAAATTTATGTAGAAAAATCGAATCAACATAACGTTTTCACCAAAAAAGCACAAATTTTATGATCTTTAAAATGAGATTCATTGTTGATACCAAAAATTCATATTTGTAGTAAAGGTGCAAATATTTTATATATTTGCAGAAATTCAGCAAATTTTGAACATTCTAGATTTTTTTTTCAAATTTACAAATTTCCAAATAGTTGCAGACAATCTGCAACTATATGGTATAGTTGCAGAAATGTCTGCTACTATTGCATACAGTTGTAGAAATTTCTGCAACTATATGGTATAGTTGTAGAAATGTTTACAGCTATTGCATACAGTTGCAGACATTTCAGCAACTATTGCATAGAGTTACAAAAATGCAACTATTGTATATTCTTTTAGAAATATCCACAACTATTGCATATAGTTGTTCTGCAACTATATGATATAGTTGCAGAAATGTCTGCAATTAATTGCAATAGTTGCAGACATTTCAGCAACTATTGCATATACTTGCAGAAATGTCTGCAACTTTCATATAATTGAAGACATTTCTGCAACCTATGTATAATTGCAACTTTCCTTTGAAATCGAGAAAGCTGAGCTCGCCATTGAAGAAGAAGATGAAATTAAGAAAGATAAGTTCTCCAATGAAGAAGAAGATGAAATCAAGAAAGATAAGCACGTTATTAAAATCAATCATGCAAGAAGCGGAGGGGTATTTTAGGGGAAAAACATCCGAAATGAAAAACAAGGACTTGCAAAGTATGTTTTCTTGCCGAAGGAGTTTTGGTGAATTAAGTTTGCTTGTAGGGATGCATGCCTAATATTCACTTAAATAAATTTGCTAACATTGAACTTTGAATGTAATAAATAAATTTACTTCAAAAATCCTAAATTATAGTTTTAAATGTTATGACAGCTACAATTAATGTTGGTTTAAAATAAAAAAAATTTCTCTGGTCTTTTTGTAAAACAAGCAATTGTTGGGTTTAATAAAAAGGTTTTAGGTTGATATTTTGAAAGATAAAAATTTGGGTTAAGTACATCATGACTATGAAGTTCAATAAATATATAAAGAGTGGTGAAAATCAAATGTGACGACCCGGAATTTTGGGCAATATCAATTTAATAATCTTTATTAATAAAAAATTAATTTGATAATTTTCCTTTACAATTTTAATTTAAATTGGTAAATTTAATCTATTAAAGGCTAATAAATATTTAATCAGACAATATTGAATTAGATCTTTTCTAGCAATTTAAAATTGGCAAGATTTACCTTTCAAAGCTAAAAATATATTCTAATTATAATGTATACATTGGTATATATATTATGAATAGAAAGTCTTATGTTTAATAAAAGATGTATTTTCAAATTGTAATATATATGTATGTATATATCATGATTTGAGGTTGTTTTAAAATTTAATATAATAATTCTCAAACTAATGTCAAAAATATATTCTATTTAAAATGTTTATGTATATTTGTGTATATTGAAGTTTTGGTTTGAATTTAATAAAAGTGTTTCAAATTTTAAATGTATATACATATATAAACAGTAATTTGGAAAGTTATAATCTAATATAATACTTTTCAAAGGATATTTGGAATTTTAATTTATATCTCTTAAAAAATCAAGATAAATGCTTTATATTTAAAAATACATGTATAAGAATTTATTTGTATTATAATTGGATTTACAATATTTTCTCTAAAGTAGTTTATATGAATATATACTAAGATAAGTGTTTATTTATTTAAGTAAATTAGTATGAAAAGCTTTATATTAACATTTAAATTAAATAAAAATTTATTTACGTGTGTAAATATATTAACACATGTTAGTAACATGCGTAGGGAAATTAAGTAATATAAGTGACAAACGTAACTTTTAAAACAAGTGTCATCATTTAAAATTTTATATTCTTTAATTTTTAATAAACTATAATTTAATTCATAAAACATACTTTTCATCTCTTTTTCCTATTCTCAGCTGAAACAAAAGACATTTCAAGCTAAAATCTTGTAAAAACTTTTCACCAATTCAATTTCCAAAAACCTGATATGAAATCTGAAGCAAATTCCCAAATCCAGTAAACATTTTTCTAAAAGCAAATTTCTAAAGTCGTAACAAGTTTCAAGCATAGTTTCAAGCAAGCAACTAAATCCATAACAACTTTAAGCTGTAACTCAACTAAGCATGAAGATCAACATCAATTTTCAAGTATCTAAACCAGAGATCAAGCATGCAAAGATTTCAACAGTGAAGAAAAATTCAAATCCAGTTTCTAGATCAAAACTTAAACCTCTGTTCTCTGCTTATTAAGGCGAGTAAACAATCTTAAAATAGTTTGAATCTGAATTTAAATGTAATGCATTTGATGATATTGGTTGAATTAAAATTCTTCAGTTTGAATTTATCTGAATTGATATATATGTTATTGAGCAGGTTTGTGTATATATGTATATATTGAATATCTGTTCTCTGTTAATAACCAATTTTGGTTTTGCTATAAAAAAAATTCAAAATCTCCAAATTGAATCCATATTAACCTGTGATATATAAACGGAAGTTGTTTGCTAGGAGATGATGACTACAAAAATAATTTCAAAATTTTATAGTTAGAAATTGATTCAGATTTGTGGAAATTACAGTGGAAGTTCAAATTGGATTAAAAACAAATATTAAAGATTTTGAATTTGGATTCCATAATGTGATAAGTAATGGGAAATGATGAATTTAGATAGTTTAATTGAGATTTTTAGTGTAGTATTCTTCGGGATATAGGGAGAAGTGCGGTTTCGACATTTTCGTCGATTTGAGGTGATCGGCGGCAAGGATTCTGGCGAGGGTTGGGCTAGTGATGGACGGGGTGTCGATGCACTCAGGAAAAATACTGAAAGCAATTATCATTGGCCGGGACGAGTATATTTTGGCGAACTAGGGTTTAGACTAGAGTTGTGTTCGACGTGGTTGTCGTTGAAATTCCGTTGTGAGTAAGGAATCGGAGTGGCGCGCGATAGGGGGAATGCGAGCTGGATGATGTGACGTAGCTCAAGTGAGGTGGACCGGTGATCTAAAGGTCAGAGGCGACGGAGAGAAGGGGTTTTTCCGGCCATGGTGGTTCTAGTGGGTCGAGCTTTTAGCTCGATTTTTTTTGTTGGATTTTCATTGCATCTGGGTTCGTATTCGTGTCCTCGTGGGTTCGTGGAGTTATTGAGAAGCATCACGACGATCGACGATGTCCGGAGTTGCCGGTGCATGTGCACGTGCACGTGCACGATTTCGGTGTCCGACGAAAGTTTGGGTTTGGGAACGAAGGACGAGCTTGGGATTTCTTCGATTTTTCACGCGATGGTCTTGATGTTTTTGAGTGGGGATTTGTCTCGAAGACAAGCTTGGGTTTTTTGAGGGGTTAGCTCGGGTTTGTTGAAGGGTTAACTCGGGTATGATGCTATGTATATCTGAGCAGAGTAGATGCAAGGCTTGTAGGAAGATAAACAAGTCTGCATAATTTTAAGACAAAATTATGTAAGAAGAACTCAAGTTTAAATTGTAAAACAAATTTTTCAAAACAAATGGAACTCAAAATTTTAATAGTATTTAATTAAATATATTTCCAAATTTAAATGTATAAGATGCTTGGTTTTAAAGTATTTTATTAAATTAATTTGAATTTTAAATTCAACATATTTCCAATATAAATATTAGATCAAGTATTAAGAAAATTCATATGAGTTGAAATAAGAATGTTTTTAAGTTAAGTTATGTCCAAAGAAATTATAAAGGGACGTTTAAATTAGATTTAAAATATATTTAAATGAATAAGTTTAAATTTGAGTTTTCAAAGATAAATAATTGTTTAATTCAATTGAATAAAGGGTTTTCAATAATTTTGAGTATATTAAAATTAAGTGTTTGAGTTGTTTTGTCTTAAAAGTTAAATCATATTTCGAATTGATTTTTAAATTAGTTTTAATGAAGTTAATGATTAAAGTAAATATTTAATATAAATGCAAAATTTATTCTTAATTAGTTAAGTTGAGATTAATTAAGAATAATTAATCAATAAAATAGATTAAAGCTTAATTCCTTTGTAATTAAGGATAATTACTTAATGAAGTAATTAGTGGATGGTTAACGAATTAATTAGAGATTAAGTGATTAATCAATTGGTTAATTAATGTAATTAATTTTAGATAAATTATTTAGTCTAATTAATTAAAGATAATCACTTATTAATTAATTGAGTAATTACTTAGTAGAGTAATCAATGGATAATTACTGAATGTAATTAAGAGAAGGAAATCACTTGTGAAAGTAAATGGGAAATTACTTAATCGAAGTAATTAAATGGAAGTGACTAAGGGTTAATCACTTGATGTTATTAATTAAAGGAATAATTAATATAATTGATTTGAAAATTAGTTTATTAAAGAGTAATTAATTAATTAAATGGTTAAGGTTAATTAATGATGTGATTAATTACTTGTTAAGGTAATTAATTAAGAGAGTAATTAACTAATGAAAGTAATTAGAGGATAACTACTTATGGAAATAATTAAGGATTAATTACTTAGTTAATTTGGTTAATTAATTAATGTGATTAATTAATTAATTAATGTGATTAATTTAAGATTAACTACTAAATGTAATTAATTAAAAAGATAACTAATTAATGGAGTAATTAAGGATTATTAATCAATGTAATTAATTAATAATTACTTAATGAAGTAATTAAGGATTAATCAATTAGTGTAATTAGTCAAAGGATTAATATTATTAATCCGCGAGTTAATTAATTAAGGTAAGTAATTATAAGATGATAAATGACTATTTAGGATTAATTAAGATTAATTAATGAGGTGGTTAATTAAAGATTAATTATTTAATTAATTAAAAGGTTAATTAATTAATAAGGATCATTAATTAATGTAATTAATAAGATTAATCAAGGTTGATTAATGGAAGTAATTAATTAAAGTATAATTAATTAATTAAGGATTAATTTGATTAATTATAGTTAATTAATTAATGGAAGTAAATAGAGGATCATTAATTATTGTAATTAATGATAGTAATTAAATGTTAATTACTGTATATGGTTAAGGATAATTAATTTGTAATTAATTAAAGGATAATTACTTAATGTAGTTAAAGGATAATTAATCAAGGAAGATTAGTTAAGGTAGATCATTAGGAGATGATCAATTAATTAATTGGTAATTAATTAATGATAAGTAAGCAGGATTAAGTTAATCCAAGTGATTAAAGGTTAATAATTAATTTAATTAAAGGTTAATTAGATTATTTAAGAGTGAATCAAACCTGCTTATGGATGATTGATTGATATTGAATGATTTGGATATGATATCTTAGATTGGGATATGGCTGCTTTGCGAGATGATTGGTTGATATGAATTATCTATCTATGATATTGTAAATCATCAATCTGTTTATGTATTCTGAATATAAGTTTAAACTTTTAAACAACTTGGACATTAAAATGACGTTTGGATTTCGGTGAGACCGGGATCGGGTTTCCATAGTTGGATATTCGAAAACCATATTGATCCAAATTAAACTTTAGGTCATGAGTCTAAGTGAAGAGTATAGTGAAGACTCGAAGTGTAAGAAATATTGGTCAGTATAACTCTGAGCGTGATTCCGAGATGAGTTTGACGGAGATAGTACTTTCAGGTACGAGATGGTGATTCAGAGTGCAAGTGTGACGACCCGGAATTTTTGAGCATTTAAAATCAGAGTATTTAATTGATTTTAAATATTCAATAGGGTAATTTTAACTTGAATTACGAATATCACAATTTATTTGATAATTAAATTATTGAATTAAATAGTTTAAAGTTGAATAAAATGTTGAATCTGGAATTTTAGGCCTGTTAAAAATAATTTGAAGGCTCATAAAATTTATATTGATAATACTGAAGGTAACAAAAGTTTTAAAATTAGATTAACAGTGATTTGTTCAGTTTTGAAATTTATATCGTTTAAACTGAATTTGAAAATAGCCTTCCAAGACACAGTCTCGGAATTCGACGAAACTAGTTCCATAAGGTCCGTAATATTGAATTATTATCGAATTTCAAATTTCATATTGATCGGAGTTGTTTTATGAGTGTATGATAAGTAAACGCGTTGAAATCCATATCGAATTCAATTTAATAATTACTCTAAAAAGACAATCTGCTCCATATTAAAAAGGTATATATAATTACTTTTGTTAACCGGTCAAAACAAATTTCACGTAAAAAACTTTTTACCCTCTCATTTCAAACCACTGTAGCATGTTTAAATCCATCACGTCACTTTTTTTTCCACATTAGGACCCTTTGCCCAGTTGCTTCCTCAACACACTTTCCCTAAATATGCGTTCTCACCTTTTATCTTTCAGCCGAACATTTCACAGTAAAATGTGAAAATGAAGTCAACTTCAAAACTAAACCGATCTACGCTTAGAAATTACCTACCCTTTAGTAATTCACGATCACCCTATTCTCTCAAAATTAAATCTATTCATACAACAGCAAAAATGGCAGTCCTTTCGACGCACTAGAACTTGAGATGAAGACGAGAAGAGAGACAGCGAGGCTAGGGATGAGTCTCGATTTCGAGGCGTAGAAGGAATCCCGCGTGAGGAGGAATTAGGATCTGGAATTCTTGATTTGAAATTATGAAACAGTTTGAGGGTTACGTTTGTAAAGGGTTTGGAGGCTGATTTCGTTGGGCTTTCGATGTTCGTTTGACTAAGGCGATCGATTGAGGGATTCTGGATGTGATTGGGTTCATACCGGGATTCTAGGTCTTGGGATCGAGGGGATGGAGGAGATCGCAGGTCATAAAGGATAGGAAGGGCATGAGACAATTGGGATATGAGGTTACTGTTTCGTACCTGAGTAGTTGTTGCTTGATTTGGGTTCGATTGCTGAAGTCATACTGGTGGTCGCCGCTGTGAACTGTAGAGAGGATATGGTTGAAGTGTTTGGCTAAAGTGATTGGCTTGGGGTTGGGGATGTATGATGAAGAAGATTGCTTAATCGATTCAAGCATTCAGTGAAGTTGATATGCCGTGAGGTCCGACGTTGATCTAGGACTGAGACAAGGTGGGTTTATGGCCAGCAAGGTATATTTACAATTTATTTATCTCAATTTAAATCTGATAATATATGTGTGAGTATATGTAGAACAGAAAAAAAAGAATCTAATCACTGTAAGGTTTAAACTTATTTTGTTTTGAGTTTAGCATACATATAAGTGCATATACAGTAAAAGTTGTTAATCAAATCCAATTTAAATTGATGAATATATATATATATATATATATATATATATATAGGTTAAGGAAAAATTATAAATTAACAGTAAACGATAAAGATATATATATATATATATATATATATATATATGAGACTTTGGAAGAATAAAAATAACAAAGGTAAGGATAAATATACATATACATATTTTTAATTTATTTGTTTCAATTTTTTTTTTAAATAGTTTGTATAGTGGTTAATTTGTTTTATTTGCTTGTTTAAATTATTTACTAAAAAAGATTTTGGATTAATTAAATTTACTTAAGAAAATTTTATAGTTTTAATTAAATCATTGGTTAATTAAAATATTTACCTAGGAAATTGATTATTAAATTAATTCAAATATTAATAAAACACTTAATATTATACAAGGTCTGAAATGTGGAGAAAACAAGTCGGAATGGAAGTGGATTGCAAAACAAATGCAAATGTGAGTTAATCTCACTCAGCTGAATTAAAATTAAATTTAAATGATTAAATTTAAATAATTGTTTGAATGCTTGTATTTATTGATGTGATATAGTATGGTATAATTTGGAATCGGGTATATTATGCGATGCTAACGACTGTGGATGCTGGGAAAATAGGTTGGAGGGATCCAACTGGATCCCTCAACATTTATTTAAATTATTTAATACCCTCTGTTGTGATTATTTTATATTCTGTGATGAATATTATTGACAATTGGAATATTGGATGTTATGGTTTACCTGAATATGTTCCGGTGCACTAATTTATCAAGATATATAACATTGGATTTTGGGAATAAAATGAAGAGAATTTGTAAGTGAAATAATTATAGAGAATTTTAATAAATTAGGAATGAATTGGATAAGAATAATAGTTTTAAATTCTAATAAATAAATTCCGTATATGGAAGGAAATTTTTGAATAAGCAGAAAGTTAATGAATTTTAAACTCCAATGCTATTATTTAAAAGAACAAAACATTTATTTTAAATTTAAGGTTTTAAATTTTGAAAAGAACAAAGAAGAAATTGGGAATAACCTGAAATTCGTATATTTCAGTTAAAAGGGTTTAAAATCAAATGAAAAATAATAATAGCAACAATAATTAAGTCCATAGTTAATGAATTTTGAAATGAGTTGAGTAATTAAATAAATTTATTTCAAATGGAGTAAATTGGGAATCAATTTGGAAAATTGATTTAAGTGATTGAGGTTGGAAATTTCTCTCTAAATAACCAAGTACGTTTTCAAGTAAATTTTTAAATATAAGTTAAAAGATTAAAAGTTGTTTTAAAAAGCAAGTTTTGGGAAATTTCTTATATCTAATATTTAAATTCTAAAGTGAGTATTTTCTCTTAATCTATTTCAGTAGTAATTATTTAAAGAATGACTTAATATTATGTTTTTAAAGGTATAAATCTAGTTTTATATTTATTAAGTAACCTTATTTTCAAATATTCATATAGTATGCATTTTTAATAAATTATTGAAGTAGTTTTTAAAATAAATATTTGAAGTATATTTTAAAGTAAAGTGTTTTAAATTATTTTAATAATCTAGTTTTGTGCTTGGTGACTTCAGTGGAGATAGATGATATTTGCGAAAGTTTATTTTGGAAAAAAGAAAGAATAGTTTGAAAACTGTTTTTCAAAAGGGATTTGAAAGTGAGAATATATCTTATAAAGATATTTTGAGATAAATAAATAATTTGGGAAATTATTTATTGGTTGATGGTTGTTTGTGAATATTAATTGAAAGTTAAATCACCGACTATCAATGTTGGCCAAATGCGTTGATCGTTTCGAAGAGACCGGGTCGAGATTTATTTCTCGAAAACCACTTCGATCCGGTTTGTACGTTTCGTGGAAACGAGTTTGGATTCGAAGATGGAGCAGTGAAGTGCAAGGCCTAGTCGCTACTAATCCTGAGGATATTTCCAAAATTGATGTAGTAGGAATAGTGCCTTCGGTTCCGTTCGAACCCGGAACAGACTTGTATGGATGAATGCTTGCGTAACATCGTCAGGTGGACGATGGGCATTCTAAGGGATATATTCTAAAAAGGTAACGCTTAGCCTCAAGCCTCATCAAATGAGAATGACTGAAAATCAGGGTTATGCAGCAAGGCTAGGTGGGTAGCACCCAAGCAGGGTGAGGTCATCCCTGTCTAGATGTCCCTTTTTATTTCGGCTTAATGGGCGGTTGCTGATCCCAACTGCGTGTTGATCTCACTCGGGATTATCCAGTAAGGGGTAGTCCCGGTCTTGTGTTGCAGGGGAGAGGACGTTCTCTCGGTACGGTGATCTAGGCCCCGTACTGTGGCAGGTGGTACCCCGGCGCCTAGTCATTAGTTGGAAATCCATTTTCCCTACGAGCCTTGTACGAGTTTTATTTGTATTACCCACTCTGTGGCTAGTAGATGGAATTTAATCATGTAACAATTTTGGCTATTCTATAAGTATTTGTATATAGACCCTATTATAATATCAGAAGAATTCTATTAAAATTGTTTTAGCTATCGTAAGGTAAAAACCCGACATGTTTATTTGTGGCGTAGTCTTACGAGATGCTTTTGTTTTCAAAGAATTTTGGAAACTTTAATAATCAATTGGGAGTGATTTTATCACGCTGGTATTCCAAACTGACTCGGGTATTATTTTACTGTAATGCTCGGGTCAGACCGAGTATTATAGAATACAGGATATGATGCTGTGGAGCTCAGGAGACGAGCAGGATGACGATACGTACTTCCGTATATGTTTATGTATATATTCCGCTGTGTTGAGTAGTTGAGTATCCAGTGTATGATATTGTTGAGCTGTGATTGATGTACTCTGATGATGTAATATGTAAACAGATGTATTTGCTTTTGAGTAAAGTTTTATTTATTATCTATTATATTTTATTCCGCTGCGATGGTTAGATTCTGATGTTGATTTCTATTTTCTTCTTCTACCTCTTCTTCTTTAACCCAAATGGTTCGTATTTCTGTACAACTTGAGTTGATGGTTGTAGAATAGTGTTGACTCAAGGGGTACGGATTTGCGGGTCGTTTCACTTGGTATAAGAGCTTAGGTTGGTGATAACCTTGGCTCTGGTGGGAATTACTCATTTAAATTAGAGTCCCTAGTACTCTAGAATGAGTTTGAGCGTTTTAATAGATACGAGCGCGTATTTGTTAGTGAATATAAATTGTTTTAATATTGTGTTGATTGGTTTATTGAGTTGCATATGAACCTTCATCGGCACAGTCTGGGCAACTGTATCGAAGGTGTTTCTAAACACTTGAATATAACAGTTTGACACGGTATTATTTTTAATGAGGGTAAATGAAATAATTTTACCCAAAATATATTTCGATATAAATAAAAGGTTTTATAACTATTTTAGCTAATATATGGTTGCTTGGATGTTAGGAATGATAATATTAAATTATTATCATCGTTGTGTAAAATTTAACTAGAAATTGAAAGTATAACCAAAGTTTAAGGGAATAAATTCATTATAAAATAAAATTCATAAATATGAATTATAAATGTAAATTATAAATTGAAATAGAATTAAATGGAAATTTGTATAAGCATAAACTACACAAATGAATTATAGTTAAAATTTGATTTAAGCAGGATTTGGAAATTTAAATCCCGGAGATTTGGAAGTATTTGAAGATAAATAATAGTATTATTGTTTTAGAGGTATTTCTGAAAGGAAATTTGTTTTAAATGGATTTTGAAAGTGATATAGCACTGAAATCACTTAGATCATTGGAAAATAATTCTGATGATGACGGCCGCATCATCAGTATTCATTTTCGAATTTCTAAGTGACGGATTGCTGCCAAAAACTGATTTGTTCAGAAAAGCTAGTTGTTTTGAAAATTTCAAAGGAAATTTGTTGGGAATAAAACCAGGGTTGGTTTAATTTTTGAGAATTGTGATTTGAGATGTTGAAGATTTCAAATAATTTGAAACCAAAAGTTGGGTGTTTAAAAATCCTGATGAGATAGGTTGTAAGCTTATAAATTGAGATGATTTTTAAATCAGGAAGAATATAAGCTTTGAATGTTGGAATTTAAATTTAAAGGGAAAAGTTAAAAATGAAATAAGCTTGGATTGAGGAAATAAAAAATTTAACGGGATTGAAATTAATTGGATAGGCTAAAATAATATCTAATTGTATTCAAATTTAGTTGAAACCGAATTGAGTTAAATAAATCTGAGTTAAAATAAAAATGAAATTAGATTAAAATTTCAGTTGAGTTATTGAATGGAATTAGATTCTTACCTGAATAAATGGAAAATAAGTTGGATAAGAAATAAGATGGATAAGAATTGGATTGAAATAAATAAATTAGAATAACTTGTAAAAGAATTAATATCCATGGAATAAGCATAAGGCTTGAGTTAAAAAAAATATAAAAAAATAAAATAAAAGAAGAATATATTCAAGCCTATAATGAATGAATGGAATAGTGCAAATAATAAGTTGTGACTTATAAATTTGAAAAGTGAGATATAAAAACCCAAAATAAATATTTTTGATGAATTGAAAAATAGAATGAAGATCAAAACTTGAATTTTAAAATAAATTTGAACTTAAGAAAAATTTAAATGAAGAGATTTTGAGATTAAAACCAAGTTCTGGATTATAAGTTGGGGAAAAGACTATTTAGATAATAAATTAGATAATGAAATATGTAATGGAAACCTAATGTAGTTAAATAGAAGCTGAATTGTGAGTTAATGATGAAGTTTGGAAATAAAAACTCAAGATATAAGTTAAATTCGACCTAAATTGTTAGTGAAGTAAATGTAATTGAATTGTGAGTTAATAAAATTGGATGGTAAATTAAAAGTGAATGGTAGAATCAGAACTTGAGTTATAAATTAAAATTTAACTTGAAGTGTTAACAAATTAAATATAATCGGAAGGGTATCGAATAAAAATAAATTGGATTAAAATAGTAATGGTTTGAATTGAAAATAAAATCCAACTAAGGGGAAATAAATTGGAAATGGCCATGTAATCAATTGAATGAGCTGAATTTGGAAAGGTAAATTTTATAATAGCTAATCAAATGAAATGATCTTAAATAAAACTTGTTTAGTTAATGAAATGAAATGTAAGTTGAATACCAATTTGATGTGACAAATGTTTGGTTTGTAAATAAATTATGGAATGCAAAATAAAATGAACGGAATTAATTGGAAATGAAACAGAATAAAGTATAAATTGAATTGGTATCAATTTTAAGTTGTTATAAAATAGAATGGATATTCTATTAAGTAAACGTTATTGAATTTGCATAAAAATGGTCACCGTTGATGCAAATGAGATTGTATATAAATCTATGAGATTGTATATAAATCTATGTGTTCGTTTGGATCACTTGAATTGAATGTAGGCAATGAAGTATAAACCATTGAAATGGAACGAACTGTAAATGAATTGAGTGTGATGGTTTGGGAATGGATTGAAAACATTTAAATTGGAGTCGGAACCTTATAAATTTGCTTATGGTAAGTGTTTAGTGTAAATTGCTTAGGTTATACTTGTGTTTAGGCTATTGAAATAAAGTGAAATGTTAATAAACTTTGTATATTTGACACTGACATGTTTAAATTGAGTAAGTACAGGTTTTTGGAAGCCGTTTGGCTGGTTTTGACTGCACAAATTGCATTAATAAATAGCCGCTTGCTTAAAAATGCTAAACAAGGTACGCCTATGCAATAAAAATAGAAAATATGAACTGTTTTTGGTTTTTCCGACCGGGTGGGTCGATGTATATATATTTATATCTTTTGTCAAATTGCAAAAGCTCCTCCGTACAAAGGAGACTCTGCCAAAAATTTTCAGAAATTTTGGGAGTTAGAAAATTTTTGGAAAATTTTGTTAACGACAAACGTATTCAAACTGGAAATTGAAATAAATTAGTAAATGGAACTAATTTAAAATAATGACATGAATTAGTTATAAATGAAAAATAAAATTCAAATATTCAGAGTTAAGAGATAAATTGAATTCATATGAAAATGGAAGAATCAATTTGAATAGAAATAGATATAAACTAAAGTGGTAAGATGAAAATAAATAAAGAAGCATATAAAATGCTTTTACTAACTTAAGTAAGGAATGGTGAATTCTTAATTGGAGATTGATATTACAAATATATTCCAAGTTGATATTTGAATGAGTAAATAATTGACACTTGTAAGAAAATCGATAAACAAAATTTGGAATATTGTGATTGGATATGACTGTCAAGTAGAATATGCAGGTATTATAAAGGGAAAAGAGAATTGATTTTGATTTCAGAAGATAAATTTGAAATGCTCGACAAAAAGGTATGTGTTTAGATTTCTATATGAAATTGATTGCTATTTTGGATTGAGCCACTTGGCCTTTTGTTTTCTTTTTGGATTTAGAGGCCGTAGAGCCATTTTGTAGTTGTACCGAGCTAGCCGCGCAAAGGAGATGTTGGAAAAAAATTTCGGAAATTTAGGGAGTTGGAAAATTTTTGAGAAAATTTTGATAATTCAAAATTGGTTTTAAATTAAAACTTGAATGATTGGGCAAATAGGTTTGTTGCAAATTATGGGAAAGTTTGGGAAGTTAGTAAGAAGGGTAATGGGTCTTTTATAAAAGATAGTTGGTAAGATGTTGAATAATTTAACTGAGTTACGAAATTCTTCCTAACTAGTAATTTCGGGGACGAAATTCTTTTAAGGGGGGAGGAATGTGACGACCCGAAATTTTTGAGCATTTAAAATCAGAGTATTTAATTGATTTTAAATATTCAATAGGGTAATTTTAACTTGAATTACGAATATCACAATTTGTTTGATAATTAAATTATTGAATTAAATAGTTTAAAGTTGAATAAAATGTTGAATCTGGAATTTTAAGCCTGCTAAAAATAATTTGAAGGCTCATAAAATTTATATTGATAATACTGAAGATAACAAAAGTTTTAAAATTAGATTTAACAGTAATTTGTTCAGTTTTGAAATTTATATCGTTTAAACTGAATTTGAAAATAGCCTTCCGAGACACAGTCTCGGAATTCGACGAAACCAGTTCCATTCGGTCCGTAATATTGAATTATTATCGGATTTCAAATTTCATATTGATCGGAGTTGTTGTATGAGCGTACGATAAGTAAACGCGTTGAAATCTATATCGAATTCAATTTAATAATTTCTCTAAAAAGACAATCTGCTCCATATTAAAAAGGTATATATAATTACTTTTGTTAACTGGTCAAAACAAATTTCACGTCAAAAACTTTTTACCCTCTCATTTCGAACCACTGTAGCATGTTTAATCCATCACGTCACTTTTTTTCCACATCAGGACCCTTTGCTCAGTTGCTTCCTCAACACACTTTCCCTAAATATGTGTTCTCACCTTTTATCTTTCAGCCGAACATTTCACGGTAGAACGTGAAAATGATGTCAACTTCAAAACTAAACCGATCTATGCTTAGAAATTACCTACCCTTTAGTAATTCACGATCACCCTATTCTCTCAAAATTAAATCTATTTATACAACAACAAAAATGGCAGACCTTTCGACACACTAGAACTCGAGATGAAGACGAGAAGAGAGACAGCGAGGCTAGGGATGAGTCTCGATTTCGAGGGCGTAGAAGGAATCCCGCGTGAGGAGGAATTAGGATCTGGAATTCTTGATTTGAAATTATGAAACAGTTTGAGGGTTACGTTCGTAAAGGGTTTGGAGGCTGATTTCGTTGGGCTTTCGATGTTCGTTTGACTAAGGCGATCGACTGAGGGATTCTGGATGTGATTGGGTTCATACCGGGATTCTAGGTCTTGGGATCGAGGGGATGGAGGAGATCGCAGGTCATGAAGGATAGGAAGGGCATGAGACAACTGGGATATGAGGTTGCTATTTCATACCTGAGTAATTGTTGCTTGATTTGGGTTCTATTGCTGAAGTCACACTGGTGGTCGCCGCTGTGAACTGTAGAGAGGATATGGTTGCAGTGTTTGGCTGAAGTGATTGGCTTGGGGTTGGGGATGTATGATGAAGAAGATTGCTTAATCGATTCAGGCATTCAGTGAAGTTGATATGCCGTGAGGTCCGACGTTGATCTAGGACTGGGACAAGTGGGGTTTGTGGCCAGCAAGGTATATTTACAATTTATTTATCTCAATTTAAATCTGATAATATATGTGTGAGTATATGTAGAATAGAAAAAAAAGAATCTAATCACAGTAAGGTTTAAACTTATTTTGTTTTGAGTTCAGTATACATATATGTGCATATACAGTAAAAGTTGTTAAGAAAATCCAATTTAAATTGATGAATACACACACACACACAGATATATATATAAGTTAGGGAAAAAATATAAATTAACAGTAAACGATAAAGATATATATGTGAGACTTTGGAAGAATAAAAATAACAATGGTAAGGATAAATATACATATACGTATTTTTGATTTATTTGTTTCAATTTTTTTTACATAGTTGGTATAGTGGTTAATTTGTTTTATTTGCTTGTTTATTATTTACTAAAAAAGATTTTGGATTAATTAAATTTACTTAAGAAAATTTTATAGTTTTAATTAAATCATTGGTTAATTAAAATATTTACCTAGGAAATTGATTATTAAATTAATTCAAATATTAATAAAACACTTAATATTATACAAGGTCTGAAATGTGGAGAAAACAAGTCGGAATGGAAGTGGATTGCAAAACAAATGCAAAGGTGAGTTAATCTCACTCAGCTGAATTAAAATTAAATTTAAATGATTAAATTTAAATAATTGTTTGAATGCTTGAATTTATTGATGTGATATAGTATGGTATAATTTGGAATCGGGTATATTATGTGATGCTAACGACTGTGGATGAGGGAAAACAGGTTGGAGGGATCCAACTGGATCCCTCAACATTTATTTAAATTATTTAATACCCTCTGTTGTGATTATTTTATATTCTGTGATGAATATTATTGACAATTGGAATATTGGATGTTATGGTTTACCTGAATATGTTCCGGTGCACTAATTTATCAAGATATATAGAATTGGATTTTGGGAATAAAATGAAGAGAATTTGTAAGTGAAATAATTATAGAGAATTTTAATAAATTTGGAATGAATTGGATAAGAATAATAGTTTTAAATTCTAATAAATGAATTCCGTATATGGAAGGAAAATTTTGAATAAGCAGAAAGTTAATGAATTTTAAACTCCAATGCTATTATTTAAAAGAACAAATCATTTATTTTAAATTTAAGGTTTTAAATTTTGAAAAGAACAAAGAAGAAATTGGGAATAACCTGAAATTCGTATATTTCAGTTAAAAGGGTTTAAAATCAAATGAAAAATAGTAATAGCAACAATAATTAAGTCCATAGTTAATGAATTTTGAAATGAGTTGAGTAATTAAAGAAATTTATTTCAAATGGAGTAAATTGGGAATCAATTTGGAAAATTGATTTAAGTGATTGAGGTTTGAAATTTCTCTCTGAATAACCAAGTACATTTTCAAGTAAATTTTTAAATATAAGTTAAAAGATTAAAAGTTGTTTTAAAAAGCAAGTTTTGGGAAATTTCTTATTTCTAATATTTAAATTCTAAGGTAAGTATTTTCTCTTAATCTATTTCAGTAGTAATTATTTAAAGAATGACTTAATATTATGTTTTTAAAGGTATAAATCTAGTTTTATATTTATTAAGTAACCTTATTTCAAATATTCATATAGTATGCATTTTTAATAAATTATTAAAGTAGTTTTTAAAATAAATATTTTAAAGTATATTTTAAAGTAAAGTGTTTTAAATTATTTTAATAATCTAGTTTTGTGCTTGGTGATTTCAGTGGAGATAGATGATATTTGGAAAAGTTTATTTTGGAAAAAAGAAAGAATAGTTTGAAAACTGTTTTTCAAAAGGGATTTGAAAGTGAGAATATATCTTGTAAACATATTTGATATAAATCGATAATTTGGGAAATTATTTATTGGTTGATGGTTGTTTGTGAATATTAATTGATAGTTAAATCACCGACTATCAATGTTGGTCAAATGCGTTGATCGTTTCGAAGAGACCGGGATCGAGATTTATTTCTCGAAAACCACTTCGATCCGATTTGTACGTTTTGTGGAAACGAGTTTGGATTCGAAGATGGAGCAGTGAAGTGGAAGGGTTAGCCGCTACTAATCCTGAGGATATTTCCAAAATGGATGTAGTAGGAGTAGTGCCTTCGGTTCCGTTCGAACTCGGAACGGACTTGTATGGATGAATGCTTGCGAAACATCGTCAGGTGGACGATGGGCATTCTAAGGGATATATTCTAAAATGGTAATGCTTAGCCTCAGGCCTCATCAAATGGGAATGACTGAAAATCAGGGGTTATGCAGCAAGGCTAGGTGGGTAGCACCCAAACAGGGTGAGGTCATTCCTGTCTAAATGTCCCTTTTTATTTCGGCTTAGTGGGCGGTTGCTGATCCCAACCGCAGGTTGATCTCACTCGGGATTATCCAGTAAGGGATAATCCCGATCTTGTGTTGCAGGGGAGCGGGCGTACTCCTCGGTACGGTGATCTAGGCCCCGCACTGTGACAGGTGGTACCCCAGTGCCTAGTCATTAATTGGAAATCCATTCTCCCTACGAGCCTTGTACGAGTTTTATTTGTATTACCCACTCTGTGGCTAGTAGCTGGAATTTAATCATGTAACAATTTCGGCTATTTTATAAGTATTTGTATACAGACCCTATTATAATATCAGAGAATTTCTATAAAAATTGTTTTAGCTATCGTAAGGTAAAAAACCGACATGTTTATTTGTGGCGTGGTCTTACGAGATGCTTTTGTTTTCAAAGAATTTTTGAAACTTTAATAATCAATTGGGTGTAATTTTCTCACGCTGGTATTCCAGACTGACTCGGGTATTTTTTTACTGTAATGCTCGGGTCAGACCGAGTATTATAGAATACATGGTATGATGCTGTGGAGCTCAGGAGACGAGCAGCATGACGATACGTACTCCCGTATATGTTTATGTATATATTCCACTGTGTTGAGTAGTTGAGTATCTAGTGTATGATATTGTTGAGCTGTGATTGATGTACTCTGATGATGTAATATGTAAACAGATGTATTTGCTTTTGTGTAAAGTTTTATTTATTATCTATTATATTTTATTCCGCTGCGATGGTTAGATTCTGATGTTGATTTCTATTTTCTTCTTTTACCTCTTCTTCTTTAACCCAAATGGTTCGTGTTTCTGTACAACTTGAGTTGATGGTTGTAGAATAGTGTTGACTCAAAGGGTATGGATTTGCGGGTCGTTTCAGCGAGGGCTATGGTCATTGACTCTGAGGGTGATTCCAAAATGAGTGCAACGAGATAGTGCCTTCGATTTCGTTCGAACCTGGAACGAACTTGTATGGATTAAATGCTTTCAGAACATTTTCAAGTGGACGATGAGCATTCTAAGATAGAGTCAAAACCGCTCACTTCCCCAACAATTCAATTTAAATTTCCACTTTTATTTAAATTGAGCTAATTCCAATTTTAAATAACTCCAATTCCCATTGGACTTGATTTATTACCAATCCAAATCAAATTCCATCTAATTTTAAACATATTCAACTTTAATTACAGTCCCAAGTTATACCAATCACTTTGGACTAATATCCATTCAATTTAACCCACTTCAATTTCATTCATTTCAATTCAACCCAAATTTCCCATTTGAATGTTTAAACTTATACGCCTTCAATCTCAAGTCTAATTAATTCAAATCAGATTCCATTTGAACTAATTCAATTTTAAACCATCTCGAATTATATAAATTAATGTTAAATTCTCAAAGATTGGTTTACCTTTTTAAACCAAATTAATCCTTATTTAAAGTTTTTAAACAATTTAATTTCTGAGTCCAATTTTCAAAATTCCACTTTAAATTATCTTTACTTATGTATTTCAAGGTTCAAATAAGAGTTCAATACAATTTTATTTTAAAATTTTAAATTATTACTCAATTTTATCTTCCAGTTTGAAGCCAGTTCTTAAACAATTTTAATTTACAAATTCAATTATTCAAATTTTTAGTTCAAAGTAATTCCATATCCTAAATTTCAGACCAATCCAATTTCAAATTTTCCATTTGAATTAATTTTTTCTTCTTCAAATTATTCATCTTTAATCATAATTCCAACTAGTTCAAATCAAATTCAATTTTAAAATCAAACCTCTGAAATTTCAGTTTGAATTAATTTCAAATTCCATCTCAAATAAAAGAAGGCGATTTATTAGATCATACCGCCATAAAATATTTCATATATGGATAGACTGCACATTAGCAGTTCAACATTACATCCATTCATCACAGTACAAGCCTTACAAAGTCACGATTAAGATGTTTACACCATCACCTAGGTTTTTAGAGTCCTAACGTTTTCTATCAGAATCCTTCTTATGGACTTCCTTCCAATGGGCAAAGCCCAAACATACACTTTTCAACAAGATGTCCCCACTTATAGCATTTTTCACAAAAAGTTTCCACCCTCTCATCAATCTTGATGACCTCCATGCTTCCTACTGGATGTTCCACAACTTTAATCTTTTTCTTCTGTCTCTTGGGACAATTTCTCGCAATATGTCCCAGCCCTTTACAATGATAGCAAATGGTTGACTCGTTGACCGGTTCCATTGGTTTACGCTTTACCTTACTCACTTCAGGACAATGGTTAAGGCAATGTCCCTTCTGATGGCACTTAAAGCATAATATCTCGGAGCAAAATCGTTGGAATGTACCCTTTAATTCCTTCCTTGTTTTACCACACTTAGCTGCGCAATGACCTTTATGGTAACATCTATAGCAAGTGACATTATCATAAGGTCCTGGTCTGTTTCTTTCCTTAATCCGATTGTCATATTCCTGAATTGCTATTTCCCGTTCCTTACGTGCAGCTGCTCTTCGTTCTCTGCGCCTTTCCTTCCATTCTTCACTCTTAGCCATTTCTCTCAAAGACTGAATTCTAGAGGGACTTCCTAACCTATAAATTCGACTTAATTAGAACAATTCAACTCTTATATATCAATTTGCTTACCTAGATATACCTTAAGTTTAAACCACCTTTGGTTTTAAATTCAAGTCTAATCTTCAAACAATCCATTGTTTACAACAAGTCCCTTTTATTCAAATAATACTTTTTTTTATTTTAGCACTTTGAAACAATTTTTTTTCAAATTTTATTGACCTAGATTTAAAATTCCATAATTTAGGTACTTTCAATTGTATAAGTCATATTTCACCTAAATGTTTACTCCGTTAAAATATTTCATTTTGCTTACCCATTTATACACATCTTATTATTAAACACACAACAATCACTTATGATAATAACCAAGATTATCATATCTAAAACCATCCATTTCAAACTTATCTTTATTTAATTTCAGCTTGGTTGCATTATATTTCCTCTTAATTTAATTCTAATAATTCAACAGGCAATTTCGTTAATATTTATTAGAGTGAAATATCGCTTTATATATCAAATATAATCTTATATAAAATCATTTAAAATCCTTATATAAGAAAATAACAAGTACGCTCTCTCATATATATATACACTCAACTCATTCTAGGGTATTATTAACCCTAACCTTAATGAGTACACCCACTAGAGCCAAGGTTCTCGCTTAACCTTCAGCTATGATACCAAATGTAACCACCTGAAATTTTTGATCCCGAAAATTCCAGATAGTTATGAAAAAGAAGAAAGAGATAAAAGAAGAAGAACAGAAACACCAAACATCTCACATACGCAGCGGATAAATTATAATAATAAATAATAACAGTTTACAAAATAATACTATATCTGTCGATAACATTTAATATACATCAGAGTTTCACATATATACAGCCACAGAACATATACAATTATCATGTCTCGGATTCACAATAATATAAATACAGCGAAAATACTCTATACGCTCCTGCCATCCAACTCGCTTCTTGAGCTCCAGAACGTATCTACCTGAAAATCTGTAATACTCGGTCTGACCCGAGCATTACACCAAAGTAACACCCGGGTCAGGCTGGAAACCAGCGTGAGTAGCCTCAACTAATATGTAATACCCAAGCATACGACTTATATGAAACACGGTACTCATATCAATTCACAATGCCACAATCTATTTTAAACATCACTTATTCTACACATCCATTTTCTAAGTATCATGGTTTAGATTTAGAAGGTCCAATTCCTTAACATCACTTCATTCAGCCTATAGAATTCACATATCAATCTATAAGAATTCGAAGTGGTTTCGGGTATTTCCAATACCCGACTCCGGTCTCTTCGAATCCAATTTAACTATACCCAAGTTACCCAATTAAATACAATTCAATTTTAAATACAGGGTGTCACAGTAATTCGTCATCAATAGATAACCATACCATCATGGTTTAACATATCATATTACATAGCATTACGAATCACGTATTAGGGATAACAACTAATCCAAGGTTTTCAATATTATTAAATCACCTATACAAGGTTGGTTAGCCATACCATACTAACATACTAAATTAATTACTTTCATCCTCTTTAAATCCCACTTACTTGACATTAATTAATTATAAATCCATTAATTAATCAACCTTTAATTTTCCTTTAATTTACGTTAAGAAATTAGCTAACCTTTCATAGTAATTAATTAACCATAATTAATTTTACTGATCTTTAATTAATTACTTTAATTAAGTATATTTAAATTATTGCCATCATTAATTAATTCCTTAATTAATAAATTAATTTAAGTTATTACAGCAAGTAATTAATCCTTTATCACTTCCTCAAAGTGATTATCTTCCTAATTTATTACTCAAAAATAATTAAACCTTAATTATTTCCATATATCAAATTTCTACTTAATTAGTTTTTCCGTTAATTACTTACCTGAAGGACTTAATCTTTATAACATTTAGTAATTATCTATTAAATTACTTCACTAAGAATATACTTAGTCAATTACATTAGGAGATTATCTTCAACTACATAGACTAAATGATTATCTCAAAGTTAACAATCAATTAATCATTATTTAATTACTAGTAAATAATTCAACTCTTAATTATTTAACTTAATTTAATTACACCATAAATTAAGTAAACTTAAAGAATTAACTTTCTAAGTTAAAATAAATAATTCAACTTAATAAATCAAACTCTTAAATAACCACTTTATATAAAAATGACTAGGTGAATTATTAAAAACTTAAATTATACTATTAACATCTGAAACGCAATAGGTTCAGCATTTGCTTGACATGACCGAGTCCCCTTCATATTTTCTTCGAATTCGCGCAGATAACAACCCACATTCGAAACCGAGGGAACCATCTTCTTCCCAAATGAACTCGTCCCCAGATGCACAAACATGCACAGTGCATGTACACCAACGAACCACGACTCGCCGACCATCGATACTGGCCTCAACACGTCACCTAGGACCACGACGACAACGCTCGAACACCCAACTACCTCGAATCGATCGAGAATTGAATTCGATACCAAACCTACTCAGCGTGGAAGCGACCACCACCAGAAAATAGACCACCTCCGATGATCTAGGCCTCGAGTCACCTCGCCATTCCCACCGTCGCTTCGCCACATCTTCCCGCACCTCCAGAACCCCTCCCGATCAACTCCGGTCTTCCCTCGACAACACAATTACCATCTAAAACTCGACGACCCCCACAAGCATGAAAACCCTACTTCTCCATTTCACGGCCACCACGACGTTCGTGAATTTTTCTAACCATTTTTCCCAACATCACAAGACTCTAAACTTGCTTCACCCTAAAACACGCGACCCCTAATTTCCCTAATCAACAGAGAATGACGAAATCCCATTACACAATCAACTTACAATTTCTTTTGATTTACAAGTCTAAAAATCATGATTTCACCTTTAATATTCCTAGTTTTTGATGACAAAACAAATTATATTCCTGAAACAACAATTTAGTAGGGTCGAGATTTTGATGTATATGGAAATCCTACTGTAATTTCACATTTCCAGATAATTGTTTGTTATTAACACACAAAAATATTTTTAAAAATATTCTCAAGTTATTACAAACATCATTCCTTTAAAGATCATAACTTAAAACTAAGTATACGAAGAGAATTTGATTTTTTGTTTGGTTTTAAAGTTGAATCTGCAGTTTACATAGGCTTATCTGTATATTTAAATAAACAAGTATACACATATCTTTATCAACATAAGAATTTATCCAAACAAGCCTTATCCACACAATACTACACGAGATTATGCCTCAGATCTAGTATTAAATGATGTGGATATACTCACCTATCAACAAATTTGAACAGAGCATACTTTCTGTAGTTTGAAAAGCTGTTTGCTTAAACCACTTTGATCTTTCTGTTTTTTTAGTTGAGATGTTGTTTAAGTTTTGTAAAGAGAAATTTTTTTTCTTATCTCAGTTTTACTAAGTTATAAACGAGCAAGAATAGACTGATGAATATATAGATACAGCTTTGAACAAAATGGTGGCTTCTAGTACAGGTCTCAACCTGTTTTGACCAAACAAAACTTTGTATATGGAGGCTGAAAGATTTTCTTGCAATTCAAATTGACAAAAGGTTGTGCTAGCATTTAATGTATATGTCTTCATGTATAATTAATATTAGCTGATACATATATTTGGTACAAAGATTTTTTTTATTTTGGTCAGAGAGATTTGTTCATTTGGAGGCTGATGTGATACCAATTTTGTGTTGCATTAATGATGATTGTCTTGTTTCATGTTTACAAAGCAATCCATGTCCAAAGATATTTACATTATGTACACATGCGTTCATTTATATTATTTCTTTTGTCTTCCATGTCTCTTAACAATATATATATACTGTTCTAGAATGAACTTATGTTCATTCATATGTTTACTTAAGCGTAAATTTATTTGAGATATTATTCATTTCCAATGTAAATACTTATTCTTATTTCTTCCTAAAGTTAAACTATCAACATTTAATTGCTTATTTATTATTTAGTTTTATTAATTTCATAGTCCTCTTATGTTATATATTTATATTTATATCTATATTTATAACCATAGTTTGTTTTAAAACTTCAGTTTTTAAATTGATAAGATACATAGGTTTGAGTTATTAAATTTTATATCTTAACTATCACTCTTTAAATTATATTCAGATGCTTTATACACTATTTATACCTAAATTTTATATTAAAAGAATTTGATGTTATCCTCAAACATTATCATCCATATGTATTACATTTTATTTGATTGGATTAAATATTTATTAAAATAATGTGGCCAAAATTCTGGGTCGTCACAGTAAATAATGTTAAATCTCAAAAGTATTAATATTTTAGGAAATAAATTTTAGCGAGCGAAGGACAGAGAAAGTTTGTCGTGGATCCGTGATTATGTTATAAAAGCTGAAATTTTTAAAGGTACTTGTGTGATGTTTGTTGTTCTAAAATAGTAAAAGAAAATTTTTCAATATTTAAATATTAATTATGCAATAGGCTAGGATAAATCATATGTGATAACTCTTTGATCGAATTCCAATTGCGTTAAGATGTGGCTTAATTTGTTTCGAAAATGTAAAACAAATTACCTTCCAAATTTTTGTTCAAAAATCTTTGATTTTTAAAGTATATAATAGTTTTGAAAAGTTTTCAAAAGTGATTTTTATTTTAAAAATTCAATTATCTTACAAATTTAATTGAAAAGGGGGTCTGAACAGAAAATGAGAGTTTCTGATTAAAAAAATGCCACATGCTTAGCGTTTATGGACATCTGATGAGTTGGCAAATATGAATTTTATTGTTTAGTAAGTGTGACAGTATGTAAAACATAAATAATGATAGGGAAAATGTTGTCTTAGCTTTGAAATTTATTTTTCTTTACCTCGTTGATAGAATGACACTTGTTTATAAAATACTTCTATTTTAAAATCTAAATGCAAACTTCCTTATCCAAACTGTACTTGGAAAAGTTGGAAAATATTTAGGGTCAAAAGGGAAGGTACCAAGGTGCAATAAAATGTGTAGACAAAAGAAGGGTGGAAATATAAAATTTCTCATCTAGATTCCTTTTTCGGCATAGAGTATAAATATAAGAAGACCAAATTTTCAAAATTTTGGATGATAGAAATTTTATGATAGTTATTGGATGGAAGGGATTAGATGCAAAATTGGTTGAACCGTACTCATATTCGTAGGATTTTGATTTTGTGAATACTTGCATAAATATAGAACTGATAGTATATATAGGTTGTTAGTACCTTATTTTTAATTTTTTTAAAGAATGCATTCATATAGGAGGCGTCGATTTAGTATTATTCTGCATGCATATCATATGTGTTATAATACAGCATGTACTTATACACGTTGGATGCAATATTGGTTGCACACTGATTGGATATATAGTTTGGAAATGATTACGGCTATATTACACGATTCACTCCTTGAGGAATTTCGGGGACAAAATTCTTTTAAGGGGATAGAATGTAGCACCCCATAAAATAAGAAGTAATTAAAAAAGAATTAATAAATAAATATTAAACTCAAAATAGAATTTTTACGAATCTTAGAATTTGGATACGAAATTTGCAACATTATTTTCATGGCGATTTTATGATCAACTTTCATATGTAAATTTTACGGCCCTAGTTCAAACGAAGAAATTAACAACGTTTCAAAAAATTTCGAATCAGAAATAATTAAAGATGTATTAAGATAATAAATATTAATAATTTAACATTAAAGGAAACATTAAACATGAATCTTAACATTAATGTAATCGTTAGGATGAAATCTAATTAAATCGGCATTTAAAGAAAATTAACGCAGCAACATGTATTTGTTGATGGTGAATAGTAGCCCGTCGACAACAAATATCAGCTACTCGACCACTAGCGGTCGATCACTGATATCAAACTGGTCGATCGGTTGCTGCTATGGCGGTTGAGAATGAACTCGGCCTAACTGTCTTTATTTAATATAAGATAGAATTTATTCGAGCGCCTATAAATACAGACCCATTCCCTCAATTTTCTTTTCATATTTTCTTAAACAAGCAGCGAAGCTCAACCATCTTCTTTTCTTCACTAATTTTAGGAATTAAAGAAATTATGTGTGTGTGTGTGTGGAGAATAGAAAAAATCAAAAGAGAAGAAAATAGGGTTTAACTAATTCTGCAAGAAGAGGTTAATTCTAGATTTATAAATTTAGACCATGCTTAATTGAAATCTCTTCAATTGTCTATAACTCTAATAAATATGTATGCACTTTTGATACATATTTCGGTAGAAAGAAAGGGAGCCAAATAAGGAGAACAGATTTTGATCTGGACATTTGGAAGTAAAGAGGTGAGTGGAAAATTTTGTGTTTTACATAATATTAGATTTATATCGTTTGCTAATCCGTTTCTTTTATGCTTATATATATGGGTGTACATATATGTGAGAGAGAATTCCAGGCTTATATATATAATGAACTTGAGGCTCTTGCCTACACATTCAGTAGATTGCTAATTTTGATTAAATGTTGTATACACCTAGACATGAAATGTAAGGATGAAATAGTCCCTAAAAGTTATGAAATAAATTATATATATATATATATATATATATATATAATATTCTGTATTATTTCAAGATTTCGTTGTTCGAATGTTATAAGTTATTAAACTTGAATTGAAGATGTTTCTAAGTTGATTGAAATTTAAGTTTATATTTTAGTTTATTGGAATAAAAAATGCTTCTAAGTGAATTCTATAGGTTATCCAACATTGCAATTATATATGGAAGTGTGTCATTTGAAATAATAAGGAATATGCCCAAAGAAAATAGATGTGCAAAATATGGATGTTTACCGTCTTTTGTGCCGTCTATTTCAATAGAAACAGAAAAGGTAATTCCCTATAATTCCAAACATAGCATATTTTCTCTTTTTAGAAAATATATGAGAAATTATAGTCACAACATTTCCATCTTGGGGGATATAGTCCAATGCATTAAAATGTAAAAATCTCTAAATGTAAAACTAAAGTGTAACAAATAGGAAAAGAAAAAATTATATATATATATATATATATGTATGTATGTATATATGCGATTAAAAATAAGTTAGAAATAAATAATAAGCGCTAAACATGAATAGGACAATGAACCGAAGAATTATAAATGGTGTGGTAATCAAGTTAAAATGGGTATTAATTGAAAAAAAGCAGCAAATGATACATAATTGTATTAGTTGGAAAGAAGCAATAAATCATATTTACTTGTATTAATTGAAAAGAATCTGTAAATGATACTTAATTGTATTAATTGGAAAGAAGTGGTAAATGGTACGTAATTGTATTAATTGAAAAGAAGCAGCAAAGAACACTTAGTGGCATTTGTGAAGTAAGAAGTAAGTTCATAACAAGTAAATGAATGCTAAAAATTGAACTTAGGAGGCATAACAATTTTCAAGTTGAAATTATATAGCCTCAAAAATACTTTTATGATGGGTTTGGGTTATTAGTCTAGCCCAATATTTTATTTAATTAAAAATGACGTGGTCATTAATATGTGTTGGGATACTTGGTCAGTAAATCTACATAATAGAAGTCCGCTCACCAAAAAGGGGCTATCAGTAGTTGTGTATATATTGTACCGATGAAGGATATCTCCAATTGAAGGACATGTGGGGAATACATTAGCATATAAGCTTAGAGAACATATTAGAGTGGGTTTGCCTTAGATTTAAAGTCTTAAATGACCATTTGGGGTCTACTTCAATTCTAACATGAGGTACTAAGTAACCGGTAGACATTTCCTTGATTTGCATTAAGCAATCTAAATTTGATGGTGGGTGAAAACTCGTTGCTATGTCAACGCAGTCGGTAACATATATTTGAGGAATAGGGCTGTAAACATTAGGTCAAGAGCACCATTGGTCTTGAGCAGTCACTAGAAAGACTTGGGTTATGCATATAGACGCTACACTTCCTACTATGTAGGTTTCGTATAAATATGCAATTGCCTTAAGTTTGTTTATTGTTGTTTGTTAAGAGGCGGGCTAGTTAATCCTTAGGTAAGTCTTTGAGACGAGTTAGCTATAAGGCTAGTTAGTTGTAATGCCATTATTAGGCACGAATGAAAGGTTCCTTGGAAAACGCGGGGTGCGATGTGTAGTTACAGATACTAGTGGGGGATGTATCCTTGTTCATTAGTGATAATAATGCTTATATATATAAACGTATATATCTATTTTATACCTTAGGGTAGATTGAACGTATCCTATGCGTATATGAAGTTAAAATGACTAATTATGAATAATAGATATAACATGTAATGGGAACTAATTGGCATAAGCTAGTGTTATGGATAAAGTATGTAATTTACTAGTCACCGAAACTTTGTTCTAACCCCCTCCTCCTTACAACCCACATGGTAAATTCAAAAGGACAGGTACTGGTACAAGGTGAGAATGGTTAGAAGGTAGATTCTCTCATTTATGCTTTGCATTAACAATGGTGCTGAATATCCAAGGAATGTTATTGGTTCTAACGTATTAGCCTTAGTCAATATGTATATGTTTTATTATATTTTATTATTCTATTGTTAGTTCATATAGATAACTCTCTAATATACTTATATTTATCATAGGATATCAACACCAACGATCTGTTCCCTAATAGACTTTGTTTTTTGACTTAGTTAGAATATCGGGCCCAATAAGGTGCATGTTGTTACAGGTTTTTTTATTAACCCTCTACACGGCCTTCGTAATCTTGGACTTTTTTATATATAGCCTTCGACAGATGCCCTTTTAGGTAGGTTTGTACCTTGGGGCACCTATTGGATTTCCTATTTAATGTTCGCTATTCTTAGACTTCTTTATATATGGCCATTGGAAAATGTCGTTTTAGCCAAGTTTATACATGGAAGCTCCTATTGGATTTCTTATTTAATCTTCGATATTCTTGGAATTCCCTATATATATATGAACTTCGGCAGATTCCCTTTTAGCAAGGTTTATACTTGGGGGAATCTTACTAAATTTCTTATCAATCCTTTAGGTTCTTGGATTTCTTATTTTAGTACTCTAAACAATATAAGCCTAGTCTCGCCCGACTCTCATTCTTTTCTATTTGTGGTTAGCAATAGGCTTTATCTCATGTAAGTCACTGCAAATATTTTATAAATTGAAAGTTCAAGTCTTGATTACAGGCGTACACCAAAATAGCCTAACAAAAATAAATTTGTTTACGAAATAATAAAATTACGATGGAGTAGATCCACCGAAGTACTGCCTTGTAGAAATTTTCAAAAGAAAACAATAAAATCGATATGTAACCTCTCCACTGAGCGTACGTTGCTTTGAAAAATAAAAGTTTTTCTTGGTTCGGCGCGCATGATAGTTAATAGCGCATTATTTTTTAGCAAAGCAACGGAAAGAACTGGGCCCCTTGCCGGATTGATTGATGAGAAGAAAGAAGGCTTTAGGAATATTCTCTTAATGCCTAGAAAAATAAAATAAGATATAAAAACATACAGGAAAAAAAAGCAAAAGACCAAATGAAACCTTTAAGTTCTATTTATATAAAATAGACCTTAGTATTTCATCCTCGTTCCTACTACATTGATTAAATAATCTGTTATTCCTTTCCTACCAAATTTGATATATGAATTTCTTGAGCATTTCAAGCAACAGCTCTCCTTTCCTACATTTCCATTTGTTATAAATATAGTGAACCGCTTTATGTCATAGTTTCTATCTAGGTTGTGTAACTGAAAATGCCTAAACATTCCTTTCAAAATTATTAAAGAGAAAAAGCATGAAAAAATAAATGCATGTTGCTCTCAATACTAGTGTTGCACAACACATACAACCTTGCTTATAATACCTCTTCTCATAAGGTTAGCCCGAGTATGATTAGCATTGGAGGTGATCTTCCACATCATGAAGTCTTCTTTGGGTTTAGATTTGTTGTTCCATATATGGAATTCCATGGCATAACTGGCCTAAAAGTCATTACAGCCAGCTTCTTGTATATTAGTCTTATAGAGTGGGACTTATCAAACCACTCAATGGGAGAAGAAAGTACATAATTTTTGCTAGCTATAGAGCTCTAGAGGGACCTGATCATATGAGATCTGCTATAATAGAGATTGGCATAGCCATCACAAAAGAATGGAATGCCTAAAGCATTAACAAGGATTCCAGTAACTATTCTCAAGGGGGGACTGATGACGGAGGAGATAATCAGCCCTCTACCAGCCCAAGGGGAATGCGAGAAAGATGTGTTGACATGGATATCATTTTGAAACATTGGAAGCAGTGATATTTGGTTGAAAGGGTGCTTTTCCAACACCAAGAATAACTAGGAGGGTTTAGCATATTCCAATTTTTTTAGATTAATTCTTATCCAAGATAGAAGAAGCCCCACCTTAGGAGAAAGAATTCTATCTATATGCTTAAAAACAACAGCCAAATTCCAAGTTTCAACGTTCATGATGGCCAAGCCTATCTTTCATAAGGCTAGCTAATCTTCTTAAATGTAACGGGGATGAGTTTATTGGAATAAGGGTTAGCATACCATATGTATTGATTTACAGTTCTATTCAGCACAAATATAAGTTTCTTTGGGAGAATGTAAAGAGAAGAGAAATATTAACACATTGGATAGAAGCTTTAGTGATAACCGTTCTCCTTACAATAGATAAATTGTTAGTAGGCATAACACTCAGTTTATTAATTATCTTCTCAAAAAAGTAAGACAATAAGAGGTAGTGATCCTTTTAGAGAAATGGGAAAACCTAAATAGGATATAACAACTTCAACAATGTATATGCTAGCTTGGATGGACATAGTAGCAAAAGAAGAAAGGACAAACTAGCTATCATAATATTTGATTTGCTCAGGTTCACTTTGAGGCCAGTTTGAAGATGAAAGGATTGGAGGATTTTGGTGTTGGAATTCCTAAAAGAACAAAATGAATGAAACATACATAAAGTCCCACATCGCCAAAATTTCTAAGCCATACTAGTTTATATATGGCTTTGCAATGAAGGTGTTGGGGCCTAGGGGCACCCAAATGTATGCTTTGTTGTGAGGAGGGAGATCATGCATCTCCACCACACACGCGTGCGCCCAGCCGCCGTCCGTCTAACCGAACCAGGCCGGGTCGGGTTTGGGTCTAATATGATACTCGTATTTTTACTGCAAACTGGACCGGGCTTTTTAGCAGTTGCAGGCTATACGAACGGACATGACTATTCATAAGCGCACGCGGGTTGAATAGGCGCGAACAGTAGCGGGTGCGACCCGTTAGAAGCAAACAGGCGCGAGCCGATTGAAGCGGACGCGGGCGAATAGATGCGACCCGACTGTAGAGGTGCAGGCGGTACAAGCGGGTGCGAAACAGTACCGTTGGATGCAAGCAGATGCGACCAGTAGCAGGCGGGTGCGACCCGTTAACAAACAACAGCAACCAAAAGGCAAACGGGTGCGACCCGTCAAGCGGACGCGACTGTTTGAAGGGATGCGAACAAAATTATAAATAGGAGAGAATACTGATCACATTCTCATCCCATTCCAATCTAATTTCTTCTGCTTCTTTTCTCTACTGCTCAATATTCCATATATATCACAGAGTTGACATACTCATTACAATCTCGTGCAGATTACGTCTGTTGTATCTTGGGAGAATTTTGAAATAAAATTCTTAACGAAATTGTTACGACAAGCCTCATACGGAATTTCCTATATATACTGGTTAGATTCTTTGTAATCTTTCCGTTTATAAGTTGTACTATTTCTTACAATAGTATAACTTTATTGTTGTAATTTATTTACAACGTAACATATAGTTACAATTATCTAATACAGAATTCCAACGCAGTGGAATTCTAATTGATAAACTTGTGCAACGAGTTTATTGTAGCGTGCTATCTCTTTTGGTACACTAGACTTATAACATCTTAAGAATTTTACTATTTTATACTAAAACAGAGTTGGCAACAGTTGACAACATGAAAATGGATAAGTCCACCTTTTCAGCGGTTATTTCTGAATGCAATTTGGTTCAGAACCCTAACCAATGGTGGGTTGACATAGGAGCTACTCGTCATGTATGATATGAAAATTTCATGTTTTCAACATACCAGAAATTCGATCAGAAAGAAAGACTCTACATGGGTAATTCTGCAGTTTCCATGATCGAAGGCAGTGGCACAGTTATCCTCAAGTTCACTTCTGGAAAAACTATCAAATTAAATGACGTGCTTCACGTTTCAGACATACGCAAGAATCTGATCTCCGGCTCAGTGCTATCAAAGAAAGGATTCAAAATTGTGTTCGAATCAAACAAGATGGTTCTATTCAAAGCTGGAATGTATATCGGAAGGGTTTATTTATGTGATGGCCTATTTAAGGCAAACTTAGCTGTTATCGACAATAAATCTATGTATTCTGATCGTGCTATTAATAAAATTGAAGTTTCTTACTTGCTTGAGCATGAAATTTTACTATGGCACGATAGATTAGGACACATAAACTTCCGAAAAATGAAGAAATTATCAAACTTGGGATTAATTCCAAAATTCCAAGTAAATAAGAACTACAAATGTGAGACATGTGTAGAAGCAAAAATGGTCAAACAACCATTTAAATCTGTTGACAGAAGCACCGAACCATTAGGTTTGGTACATACAGATTTATGTTATTTTAAGTCACTACCTACAAGAGGTGGGAAAAGTATCTCATTACTTTTATTGACGATTATACGCGATATTGCTATGTATATCTTTTAAATAGTAAAGATGAAGCAATAACAGCGTTTATAAAATACAAGGCCGAGGTAGAAAATCAGTTAAATAAAAAGATCAAGATACTAAGATCTGATCGAGGTGGAGAATATGAATCACCATTTGAACAGTTCTATGCCGAAAATGGTATAATTCATCAAACAACAGCTCCATATTCACCACAACAAAATGGTGTAGCCGAGAGGAAGAACAGAACGTTAAAAGACATGATTACTGCCATGCTTTTAACTTCTGGTCTACCAACGAACTTGTGGGGGAAGCCTTAAATATGTCTAATCACATATTAAACAAAGTTCCTCACAATAAAACGGGAACAATTCCATATGAGATATGGAAAGGACACAAACCAAGCTTTAAATACCTCAAAGTGTGGGGGTGCTTGGAAAAAGTTCTAGTTCCACCTCCCAAGAGGGTCAAACTTGGACCAAAAACAGTAGATTGTTATTATCTTGGGCCAGCCCAAAATAGTAGTGCCTACAGATTTTTGGTATTCAAGTCTGATATAACTGATATTCATGTAAATATAATCATGGAATCAAAAATGCCTCATTCTTTGAAAATATGTTTCCGCACAAAAGGAATGAAGGAAATAATGTCCTAAAAAGGACAAGGGAAGAATCGAACGATTCGCATGAAGATGAAACTCATCATGAAATTGAGGATGCTGAACCAAGAAGAAGCGTATGGGCTAGAACTTCCAAAACATTTGGTTCAGACTTTTTTACATATGTATTAGAGCACGAACCTCAAACGTACAAGGAAGCAATGTCATCTTCTGAGTACTCATGTTGGAAAGAAGTAATCCAAAGTGAGATTGATTCAATTCTAAGTAATAAAACTTGGGAAATTGTTGATATTCCACCAGGAATAAAACCAATTTGCTGCAAATGGATTTTCAAGAAGAAAATGAAAGCAGATGGCTCTATCGACAAGTATAAAGCCAGATTAGTAGCCAAAGGATATCGTCAAAAAGAAGGAGTAGACTTTTTTGATACATATTCGTCGGTAACACGAATAACCTCTATAAGAATGCTAATAGCAATTGCGTCCATCTATAATCTAGAGATTCATCAGATGGATGTAAAAACAGCATTCTTAAATGGAAATCTCGATGAGGAGATTTACATGGAGCAACCTGAGGGATTTATTTCCAAAGGAAATGTAAACAAAGTCTGTAGATTAGTCAAATCATTATATGGACTAAAATAAGCTCCAAAGCAATGGCGCGCAAAATTTGATAGTGTCATGATGAGAAATGGTTTTCGTATAAATGAATGTGAAAAATGTGTTTATTATAAACAACTTGGACAATCATATGTGATGATCTGTCTATATGTGGACGATATGCTAATATTCGGTCCAAATACTCAGGTAATTGAGACCATAAAGAAAATGTTGATCAACAATTTCGACATGAAAGACTTGGGTGTTGCAAATATTATTTTGGGAATAAAAATAATAAGAACACCTAATGGAATTGAGTTATCTCAATCACATTATGTAGAAAAAGTGATTGAAAGATTTCAAAATTTTGGAATTAAAGGAGTAAATACACCTTTTAATCCATCAGGAGTACTGCATAAAAACACTAATGAGAGCGTAATGCAACTGGAATATTCTCGTGTAATAGGATGTCTCATGTATCTCATGAATTGCACAAGATCAGATATAGCTTATGCAGTAAGTCGCTTGAGCAGGTATACAAGCAATCCAGAGAAGGAACACTGGAAAGCACTAATGAGAGTGGTTGGATACTTAAAAAATACCACTAACTATTCCTTACATTATGGAAAATACCCTGCCGTCTTAGAAGGATATAGTGATGCAAACTGGGTTGCAGATTCAGTGGAATCAAAATCAACGAGTGGTTATGTCTTTACCCTAGCAGGGGCAGCAGTGTCATGGAAATCTACTAAACAAACATGCATAGCTCGATCCACTATGGAATCAGAGTTCATTGCATTAGATAAAGCAGGCGAAGAAGCAGAATGGTTTCGTCACTTTTTAGAAGATATTCCATTCTAGCATAAACCTGTACCGGCCATATGTATACACTGTGATAACCAAGCTGCGCTAAGTAGAGCGCACAACTTTGTGCATAATGGAAAGTCACGACATATTCGTCGACGCCATAACACAGTTAGGCAGTTAGTCTCAAATGGAACAATTTCCATTGATTATGTGAGAACAAATGATAACCTAGCGGATCCATTTACTAAAGGTTTGTCAAGAGAGAAAATTGACTGCGCATCGAGGGGAATGAGTTTAAAAGCCTAAACCACAAAGTGTTATCTTATACGGAAACCTATCCTAGCGACTGGAGATCCCACGGACTAGAATCAATAGGCAAACCAGTTCTGAATAACTCAATACATAATGCATTTGCATGGACATAGTCCAACTCCATTCCTATGGTGCACAACATAAATGCATGCCTACAGAAGTATGTAAAGGTTAAAACTATGTTTTTTAATGATGACCATATCTTCAAAATAACAAGTGGGGCATATGTAGGATACTCTTAATGGTTGCGATCACCTATGTTAGTGTGAGCTGGGTCGGCCCTATCCGCCTTCGCCGAACTCGACTTCGCAACCCTACAACCGCCCCTTGCAGTTCTTTGAAATTCAAATCCTCGTCCATGATTTGGTCGGCGGTGAACTCGTGCCACCACTACATGTTGTTCCACCTTGATTTTGAATCCCCAATCCCAATCGATTTGAAACGATTTTGATTTCAGATCGTACGCGATGATTTGATTTCGCGTACACCGGTCGCCCCTCCTCTAGACTTGAACAAGATCGAACTCGTCTCGACTCGATTTGAATTAAATGAGAGCGGCCATTTGATTTCGAACGAACTAATTAGAGGAGGGAGGAGAGGGAAATTTCTCATGGATTGAAATTAAAATAGATCTCGATTTCTTTCGATTTTATTTAGTTTGAACGAAAATGATAAACAAAGAAGCTTGGCCATGCTTTTAAACGAAGTGTTTGCGTGCTTTGAACGATAGATATTAGCTTTCAAGGGAAGGGAACGAGTTAATTTCCCCTCATTTCTTTACATATTTTTTTTATTTAAGACGCATGTTGCAAGATGGACACTTGCTTGAAGAGGCAACAACGTGTTGAATTCAGTAATATCCTTTTTTCTTTGTTGACTGAATAAAATATCAAACAAATTTAAATTTGAATTTAAACGACTTGAAATCAAACCGAAATTCTTGATCTCCTATCGATGCGTGCCGCCTAGCGTTTATAAGGTTTTATCCGCCTTCCGAACATAATGGAACGTGTTACGAAGGCTAATTCGATCATATATGCAAGTTACGAAAGTAAATGATCAATTATAAATTGAATCGATTAAAATAGTTTCTATGTGTTTTGAGCTGCCTGGGTTAAACGACAGCTTCAATTGCTATGAAAATTGAAATCCGATAATAATACAATATTACGGATCCAATGGAACTGGTTTCGCTGAATTCCGAGACTGTGCCTCGGAAGGCTGTTTTTTAAATATCGATTTAAACAATATAAATTCAAAACTAAACAAAACATTTTCAAATTAAATTATGCAGCTTCCATTACCTTCAGTATTATCAATATAGATTTTCTAAGCCTTTAAAATATTTTTAATCAGCTTAAAACTGAAGATTCAAATTTTTACCTAACTTCAGTAAATTAAATTCAATAATTTAATTGTCAAATTCATATTAAATTTTGAAATTCAAGCTAAACCATCATTCAAATGTCTAAAATCAATTAAATTTTCAAATTTCAATTGTCCAAAATTCAGAGTCGTCACATCCTTCCCCCCTTAGAAGAATTTCGTCCTGAAATTACTAGTTAGGAAGAATGATCCTTAACCCGTTTACTATTTACCCAAAACCAAATAGTTTTTTCAACTTTCCAAAACAAATCTTTTTATTAGAGATCCTTTATCATTACAACTAATTTTCCGAAATCTTCCATCGTTCCCAAACAACATTGTTTTCCTAACAATTCAAATTTAAATTTAAATTCAAATTTCAAATTTTCTCAAATTTTTTCTAACTCCCTAAATTTTCAAAAAATTTCGCCAGTTTCTCCTTTGCGCGGCTAGCTCGGTACGACTACAAAATAGCACCACAGGCTCTCAGATTCAAAAAGAAAACAAAACGCCAAGTGGCTAGACAAGAAAATCACTAAATTTCATATAGAACTTAAATACATACCTTTTTGTCGAGCAACTTCAAATTTATCTTCGAAAATCAAATCCCAATTCCTTTTTCTTTTAACACCCCTGTATTTCCTGTTATATACTTGTATATTCTACTAGCAATAACATCCAATTACAACACTTAAATTTATTCTGCACATTTCTTTACAAAATTTTCAATATACACTTCTTATACCATTTTTTACTTCACTATTGAAGTTATATATCCATTTTCATTCAACTTTACATTTTCAATTTCATTTGAATTCAATTCACAATTTCAATTCTATCTGGATTCAATTTATTTTTTGAATATTGAATTTTATCATTATCTTTCATTCACAACTGCACTATTTTAAATTAGTTTCATTTACTAATTCATTACAAATCCCAATTCATTTTATCTCAAACCAATTTTTTTTATTTCTTCCACTCTTATTATCTTTAGTTCACTTCGAACTAATTTTACAACTTCATTTCATTTCACACAATTTAAATCGGTTTTCAATATTTAGTTTCAATTCTAGTTTTTATTCTTTTGTTCACCCCCAAACACAATTCAATTTCAATTAACCATTTGGTTTACGACCACTTATATTTAAACTGGATTTCAAATTCCACATGAATTTAGTTTACCTTTCGTTTATAATTATTGAATTCGATTCATTTCAAATCATATTCAATTTCGTCATTCCTTTAGTTAGTTTTATTTACTAATTTTATTTCAATATTTCACTTTGTTTAATACAAACCAAAGTCAATTCCAATTCCCGTTCTATGTACTTACAAATTCGAAATGAATTTCAACATTCAATTCACTTTCATTTAATTGCAAGTGTAAATTTATTCATTCATTCACAATTTTATTTTCCACCTTAATAGATTTTTATTCCAATCATTTAGTCTACAAGACTTCTCAAATTAACCTTTATTCAAAATAACTCAAGTTAATTTCAGTTTAAATCTGAATTTTCTAAGTTTTCAAACTTATTTATTATTCTATAACTTCTTTTTTATAAGGTTCCAGAGTCTTTCCAATATTAAAAAATCATTTTTGAAATCAATTCAAATTATCATTTGAATTTCAAAAACTAAACCTTGTTTTGCAAAAAAATTCAGTTTAAAATAATTTGGCAGCAATTCATCTTTTGGAAACTCGAAAATGAACCCCGATGATGTCGCGATCATCATTGGAATTATTTTCCAGCGACCTAAAAGAATTTAGAGCTTTTATCCCTTCAAAACACTTTCCAAAACCTTTGAAAATCATCTCCAAAATCAAAAGAGATTTAAAGTTTCCAAATCTCCAAAATTTTCAAATTCTTTTCAAAACATTTCTCTAGAATTCCATCTCAAATTACAAATCACATTTACAATTTATATTCTCAAATTCCATTTGTGTGTGGATTTATTTCTTAACTTTTGATTATGATTTAAATTTCCTATTCAATTTCAATGATAATAATTTAATATTATCACTTCCTAACAACCAAGCAATTATATACCATATAATTTATGGAAAATTATTCTTTATATACAAAATAGTTTTGGGTAAAATTATTTCATTTACCCTACTTTAAAACAATATCGTGTCGATTTGTTCTGTACGAGTGTTTGGAGATCCCTATCGATAGAGTTGTATAGACTATACCGACCAGAATCCATATACTACTCAACAAACCAATCATCACAATATAAAATAATTTTATATTCACTAACAAATATGCGCTCATATCTATTATTATACTCAAACTCATTCTAGAGTACTACTGATTCTATCTCTAATGAGTAACACCCAACAGAGCCAAGGTTGTCGCTTAACCAAATGATCTAATACCACATTGTAACGATCTGATTTTTCGACGCCCGAACGTCGACATCGATACGTCCACTATATCCAATGCCGCACAGTCGAATGCCGAAAAACCGAACCGTTAGGGTTTAAGAAGAAAGAGGTAGAAGGAGAAGAAAATAGAACAATAACAGAATCTTACATTTTGCAGCGGAACAAATATAATAGATAAATAAATATCTTTAAACAGAATCACTATATCAGTTTATACATCACATCACATTACGTTGTCAGAGTTTACAACAACAAACTGTGGAAAAGGAATATTACATGTATAAGTGATACGCCTCGCCATCCAGCTCCAACTCTTGATCTCCACATCAACTTCTTGACTTTGCTCCCGAATAACTGCTAACCTGACTCTAGGCTGCCCGTGTGGAAAATTATGGGCACCCATAGTTTAGAAAAGGAACAATAAACTCCAGGTCAGTCGTGGGACTTGTGTGAGATCTTAAAAATAGTTATTTTTACAAATAAAATAAATAGAAATCTGCTATGCTTTTGGAAAATGAAACTACCATAAGGCATCCCGCCACACACACAATGCAAACGCAGAATTGGAAGAGATTTCTCCTTATGATAGTCAAACATGCTTAATACGCAAAATCTTTTTAGTATTATTATTAGTGCACAGTGCAGAAAACATTTCGAAAGTATAATATTAATCTTAGCAAGCATAGACATTCCGAACTATGCCTACTATAGCTACCATCTAAACAGTAGTGACCACCATAAGTTAATGGCGGGTTATACGAACCGTACAGGGCGCGTATTGGAGTTTGGATTTCCAACAAATGGTCGGGCTAAGGAACTTCCTACAGCCATATGGGTACGCCTCTGGAGGGACGTCCCGAGAATCTACCGGGCTCTCTGCCAACACAAGGCCGGTTACCTCCTTTCCAGGGAGTAAAACCTAAGATATGTCACCCTCGGTCGTTTGCGATCTTTATTCGAGGATCATCTACACCAACAACCAAAAAGAAAAGTATCTGCAGTAACCACAAAGGTTAAATATCAGGGCTCCATACCTAACACCACCCTTTTCCAGAAGGAATGGACATACCCTAGGGGAGCTACCCCTGAAACCTTGCCGCACCTTTTCTATTTCGACCATTACCAGTTTGTGAGACTCGATGAGGTTTCGTCCACAAAGCTACACTTTTCACAAGGTTATGCTTTGATCAAAAAATGATTAGCAACACTTCGTATGCCACGTTACCAATTTGGAAATATATTGCTAGTAACCATCAGCTACATAACCTCTGAGCTCGTACGTCTCAGAGAAGGATGTTAAGCTAAGAGAATAAATTCTCCGCCACCAATAGAAATGTATTTGATAGAAACCAGCTTTACACCTCAAAGTGTAACGTCAGACACACATCCATACAAGTCCGTTCCGGGATCGAACGGAACCGAAGGCACTTCAAAGAAGCCTTTGCAAATCTTGATATTCACTAATCACGTCTGGAATCCCCATCACAAAGGGTGATCAAATCTCTATACCGGAGCAACTTGGTGTAGAGACATTCGACAGGTAATCCTTTCGTTTCCGAGAATACCCGGTCTTCAACACCATCTTCAAATGCAATCTCATTTCGTCGTATCATTATTCGGAATGGGTTATATGACACAAGGTCCTCTCTCGGCTAATTCAAATAATGAACGCTTATTTTAAAAAATAAGTGTTCATTCAGATTTCAAACAAATCACAACAAATTCCACTTTGATCTTTTAAATATAAGATCCATCACAACCACAACGGTTCGATGTGAGTTTCGAATATCCATTTGGAATTCGACTCCTAGTCGCATCGAAATTCAAATGCCATTTAAAAAAACAAAATATTGATAGTCGGTTATTTAACTATCAACAAATATTCATAACAATCGTCGAGATTTAAAAAATCTTCCCAATTATTATTCTCGAAATATCTTCGTAGACATATTTTCATATTACAACCTTTTAAAAATAAATTTTTAAGTCAATCTCCACATTTTTAATCCTTTGAAAACAAATTTCAATTCATTTTCCTTATGCGGAAATATTTCCAAACATTTATTCATTTCCACTGAAAATCTGCCGAGTTAAAATAATTCAAAATAATGTAAAATGCTTATCAAAATAGTGATATTTAAATTAAAACTATTTTGAAAAACTTACTTAAAAATTAGTTATGAAACATATCATACTAATAGCTCATATAAAAATTCAAGTCCAAAACTAATTTTAAAATAAAATTAATAGATAGGATATAACCATTTAAATAGCCAATTTCTAAAATAAATATCAATTTTAAACTTTAAATCATCACTTCTATAATGGTTCAAAACATATTTCACTTTAAAGATTTTTTTTAAAGTAACATAAGTAAAATATTTTCCCCAAACATTCTTTCCCTTAAACCATTTTTACAACTTCAATCTATATTTATAAACTATATTGAAAACATTCTCGGCTTTCAGGGAAAATACACATTCCATTCTAAAATGGTTCATTCAAATCAATTTATAAATCTTTCTGGATTTATTTTAAATTTACGTTCCAAATCCGTAAATTCCTTTCCAACTTTAAAAAATAAAACAGTATTTATTTTTAAACAAATTTCCCTTTCCTTTATAAATTTCCCATTGTGAATTTAAATTTCCAAATATCCACTGATATATGACTTTTAAATCGATTTCCAAAAAATCGTATACAAACACCAAATCAATTTCCAATTTGATTTCTAAATTTATTTCGACACCAAATCGATTTTCCTTCAAACACAAAATCAATTTTCATATCGATTCACCAAGGATTTATTCTTTTAACACCAAATAAAATTTCTAATTTATTTTTAAAATAAATTCCTTTATCCTTTATAAATTATTTAAAAATCATATTTTTAAAATAAATTCTTCAGCTTTTAAATATTATTACTCAGAATCCATTTATTAAACATTTTCACCATATTTTGGAATTTTATTCAATAAGATTTCACTATAGATTTTCTACTTAAATTTATAAATCAAAATTTATTTATTTTTGGTATCTTACGATACCAAAAATATATTTGGGTAAATTTTAGCCTTCAACGATTTCCATTACAATATAATCACACATAGATTATAAATAAATAAACACACACATATGAAACAAATTCAATATTTGAGGAATCGAGTTGGATCCCTCTAACCTGTTTCCCTGCATCCACAGACGTTAGCACAGCAATTAAATATCAATTCCACTTCGAGGTCGAATATCGCGTTATATGGAATTTATAAATATCATCCGCTATTATACGACGCATAGGGTCTCATCCGCTATATAATGCGGGATATCAACAACTCCAAATACATATATGATATCAATTCCACTTCAAGGTGGAATATCGCGATATATGGGTTTAAATATAATATCATCCGCTATTATGCGGCACATAGGGTCTAAACTAATATAGCTAATAATAAATCAATCATCCAAGCACACCATCAACAAATTCTAAATTTAACTATCACAGTTCAACAATCAATCAATAACTGAAAATTTTCAATTATTATTCTGAGTGAGAAGATCTCACCTTTTATTCTGCTGTTTGCAACCATTACCAATTCCGGCTTGTTTTCACGGGTTTTGACCTTGCATAATCAATTTTATATAGTTGATTAATATTCGAAATAAATCGAACCATTAAATCCCCATTAAACAAAAAAAAAATTAAACCGATTTCCTTTAAAAAATAAATTTATTCAACTAAGATAAAATTTAAAACACAATTTCCTCTAATAATTTTATTCTTTTTTCTTTTCACTGTATAAATTTATTTTCTGCATGTATATAAAAACTGAAAACTGCATTTTATATTTTCTATGTATATACATTAATTAAATTGAATTAAAAAAAAACATTATACCTTCACTACCTCGTGAATTCCGAAACTCTACGAAACCCTAACCCTCCATGCGAACCATCATGATGCCGCAACGTCCCAGCTTATGCCTTCGTTGATGAATTTGTCACCGTGCTCGGCCAACTTTGCCACCACCCGCATGCATATATGTGCCCTAGGTAAAAGTGAAACCCTACCCGCCTTCGCCGAACTCGGCTTCGCAACCCTACAGCCTCCCCTTCCAGTTCTTTGAAATTCAAATCCTCGTCCATGATTTGGTCGGCATTGAACTCGTGCCACCATTGCATGTTGTTCCACCCTGATTTCGAATCCCCAAGACCAATCGATTTGAAACGATTTTGATTTCAGATCGTACGCGATGATTTGATTTCGCGTACACCGGTCTCCCTTCCTCTAGACTTGAACGAGATCGAACTCGTCTCGATTCGATGTGAATTAAATAAGAGCGGCTATTTGATTTCGAACGAACTAGTTAGAGGAGGGAGGAGAGGGAAATTTCTCGTGGGTTGAAACTAAAATAGATCTCGATTTCTTTCGATTTTATTTAGTTTGAACGAAAATGATAAACGAAGAAGCTCGGCCATTCTTTTAAACGAAGGGGTTGCGTGCTTTAAACGATAGATATTAGTTTTCAGGGGAAGGGAACGAGATAATTTCCCCTCAGTTCTTTACATATTTTTAATTTAAGACGCGTGTTGCAAGATGGATACGTGCTTGAAGAGGTAACAATGTGTTGAATTCAGTAATATCCTCTTTTTCTTTCTTAACTGAATAAAATATCAAACAAATTTGAATTTGAATTTAAACGACTTGAAATCGAATCGAAAATCTCGATCTCCTATCGATACGTGTCACCTAGCATTTATAAGGTTTTATCCGCCTTTCGAACACAATGGAACGTGTTACGGAGGCTAATTCGATCATATACGCAAGTTACGAAAGTAAACGATCAATTTTAAATTGAATCGATTAAAATAGTTTCTATGCGTTTTGAGCTGCCTAGGTTAAACGACAGCTCCAAAAATTAAAATCCGATAATAATACAATATTACGGATCCAATGGAACTGGTTTCGTTGAATTCTGAGACTGTTCCTCGGAATGCTATTTTTTAAATATCGATTTAAACAATATAAATTTAAAACTAAACAGAACATTTCCAAATTAAATTCTGAAGCTTCCATTACCTTCAGTATTATCAATATAGATTTTCTAAGCCTTTAAAATATTTTTAATCGGCCTAAAACTGAAGATTAAATTTTTTACCTAACTTCAGTAAATTAAATTCAATAATTTAATTTTCAAATTCATATTAAATTTTGAAATTCAAGCTAAACCATCATTCAAATATCTAAAATCAACAAATTTTCAAATTTCAATTATCCAAAATTCAGGGTCGTCACAAATAGAAATGTTTTATTTTATTTAAAGAAGTAAAAAAGTTCAATTTTAAGTTTAGTTTGCTTAAATATATAGTTTAGCAAAAACGTCAAATTTTGACTCTAAAATTAGTCAATAACAATGTTATTTTCCATTGTATCAAGTCGTTGCAACGTTATATGACCATATGCAGTTTATAACATGTATATGACATCTTTACAAACTATACACACTTTAGATTATAATGTAAATACAAAAATAATAACATTGGTCTATATCGACAAAAGTGACAAAATGTTGATTTCAGAATAGTAAGTTTCAATGGTTAAATAAATTATTTTAATTAATTTATGAGTGTTTATATTTTTAAATAACAATACAAAAATTTATTTTTAAATTTGGCTTACATAACTAAATAGTTTAACTTAAACGTCAAAATGTGACCGTAAAATATTTTATTGAAAATCATCATTTTGTCAACTAAAAGTTGTCGCAACATTGTCGCACCTTTATTTTCTTATGTATAAACATATATTCAAATAGTATAAGTATTAATTAAGTCATTGATCAAGTTTACTTTTACTAAGCAAACTTAAAATTTTAGAATTTCATTAAGAAAAGTAAGCGCAAAATTCCAAAACTTGTCAAATCAAAACAAACACAATTATTACTTTATTTTTCTTACTGCTTAAGTAAAAGTGACATAAACATGATTTCAAATGTGATGTTAAATGTTCAAAAAATAAGGTTACTTAAAAAGTAAGTAAAGAGTATTTTGGTCATTTTACATAATAATATTTTATTTTAAACTTTTTCCTACAAATAGCCATGCGCACCTTTTTTATTCTCACACAAATCATTCTCTTCTTCTTCCTTTAAGCTAGCGGAGTGCTTAAGCACTAATCCACTTGTTACTCTCTAACCTCTTGTTAAACAACTTCTTAATCCACTTCTTCCTCTCTTCCATGGCCTCCAACCTCTCCTTACCCACACCACAAATAAATGAAAAGAAAAGAAAAAGAAAAGAAAGAAAAAGAAAAGAAAGAAAAAGAAAGGAGAGAAAAGAGAGTCCGTTTTTCTGAAGGTGAGGAATGAATTTAAAAAGAAGCAAAGACTCTAACGGTAGAAAAATTCGATAGAATGAAAATAAAGGTGAGAAATTCTCATCGCTATTTGATTTATACTTATTATCAAGTTGAATTATTATGTTAGATAATCACCACTTTATGATATGGATGTTCGAATAATTGTTTGAATATGTTGGATAATCCAATGTAATATTATGAAACTTATCATATTATATCCGTATTGAAAATGTTAATGTCATATGATTGGTTGTATAGTTGTTATGTTAATATGGAACCAAAATTTCTATCATTACTGATTAAGTAACCCTTTTATTAAATAAGACCCAATTTTGGTGATATGATATACTTTGGAGAAATGAGTCTCTTTTTAAGTGGAATTGAAATTAAAGTTAAAATAAAAGAGAATTTCAAATTAGAAGTGGAATTGGTTTTGAAATGGAAAGTTAAATTGAAATTTAAATTAAGATGAATAGTGAAATAGAAATTGAAATCGATTTTGAAAATTGAAAGTGAGATTATGGTTGAAATTTAATTTAGAATAGAAATTAGATTTAAAATCTAAGTTTTAATTGATATTAATTTGAAGCTAGAATTGAAATTGAATTGAAATTGGAATTTAAAATTTAATATAAAAATAATAGGAATAAAATAATATTATAATATGGAAATAGTGAAAATACAATGTAAAAGCTTTAAAATGTGGAAATATTGATTTAAATTGATTTGTAATGATTTTATAAGTAATAAAATTCAATTTGAATAGATTATTTCAAGTATTGAAAAATAAGTTAAAACTAGGCGCGTCGCGTTATGGTAGTCCGCGATTTCACGCTGAAATGTTCAAATGAGTGTATAGAGTGGAATATAGCTTGGAATTTTTCGAGATAAGAAAATTCCATACTATTATATCCATATCTTCTAAACGAAGAAAGAAAATCAAAATTTGATTAATTTTCTAGAAAAATCGCATTAGTGTAGTTAAGAGACCGTAACGGGAAATCCATTTAAATTAATGTTTTTTAATTAAGGAAAAATATGAAATAAATTTCATAAATCTATTTGAATAGTTTAGAAGAGATTTGAATTATAAAATATGAATTTTCAAATATTAAAAAGTTGTTACAGATCAAATAAGCTTATATAGCACTTTCCGCAGCATTTTTATGCTGCGAATTTTATAACTTTTGAAATATGAGTTTAAACGTAATAATTTTTCTAGAATCTATTATAAATGTTTTTAAAAGCAAAATTAAGCATTTAAAAGATAATTTGGAATCTTTAAACTCAATTCCAGAATAAAAATAATAGCCGAGCGTGCAGAAACTACTCGTACATTTGTCCCGCTTGTGAGTTCTGGGAAGATAAAACAAGATATTTAACTAAGGTTAGGGATGGAGTGTGACGATCCGAAATTTTTGAGCATTTGAAATTGAAATATTTAATTGATTTTAAATATTTAAGAGTTAATTTTTAACTTGAATTCAAATATCACTGTTTATTTGATAATTAAATTATCGAATTAAATAATTGGAAGTTGAGCTAAATGTTGATCTGAAGTTTTAAGCATGTTGAAAATAATTTGAAGGCTTGTAAAATTTATATTGATAACATTTAAGATAATAGAAGTTGTAAAATTGAAATTAACAATGGTTTGTTCAGTTTTAAAAATATATCGTTCAAATTGAATTTAAAAAAAAAGCTTTCCGAGGCACAGTCTCGGATTTTGACGAAACCAGTTCCATTTGATCCGTAATATTGAATTATAATCAGATTCCAAATTTCGTGGCGTTTGGAATTGTCGTGTGAACGTACGACTAAACACATTGGAATTTTTATCGGGAATCTAATATGAAAACCTGGATTCAAAAAGCATGTGTTACTTCCTTTAATACACTTCGTCGTTAGTAAAGAAAATTTGTCGTTCAGGAGAATATTTTAAAAATAAAATAAAATAAAATATTCTTATAAAAGAAAAAATCAAACATAGCCAAATCTTCCTTTATACGCCTCCTTCTATTTTATTTCCAAGCCAAACCCTTCTAGTTCAATCACGCCTTTTTTCTTCTGATCCATTCGAACGATTCTTAAACTAAAAAAATGGCCGAAGCCTTATTCTTCAAATCGAAAACCCCAAAAAAAAGAGTGAAGAATCGAAGTCGATTTCGACTTCGACAAGGGATCACGATTAAATTGCATGGCATCCTTAGGCGGTGGCGACAAGCTGGACTTTGACTGGGTAGTATAAAGCATCGGCTCGCGTGAAGGGGAGAAGGGATGCGCGGCGGCGAATCGAGTCGCGTCTTGGGTTGTGCAGTCATAGAGGAATCACGATCTTCGTCGATCGATTGTAGGGTTGCGCGAGTGATGGAGATAGTCTCATTTAAAGAGCCGATGAAGCAGTGGAGAGCATCGCGTGCGGAGGTGTCGCGGCTGTTCGGGGGTATTTGAGATCGACGAGGCGAAGGCATCGGTCGCGATGAAGGGATGAGCGGCTAGCCTAGGATCACGTTTTGCTGCAAGGTATAATAGATTTGTCTTTTAATTTAAATTTGATATAGGGTAGAAACAAAGAAAATAATTACAGTAAGTATATAAAAACAATTCTATTTTAATTTAACAGAATATGTATATAGGTAAGTTAGTAAATATGTATATAGATAAGGTTCGGAAAGCATAAGGATTTATGAATTTTGAAAGTTTATATAAAACTAGATTTTTGAAATCTATAATTTATTTTCATAAATATGTATGTAGTTTCAAAAGAAAAAAATATACATGTTTTAATTTACTAGATTTATTTTAAGGAAATAATGGAGTAGGTGATTAATTTGTTAAATTTACTTATCTAATTATTCTAGACATAAAAAAAAATTATTACAAGAAGATTAGTTCAAAATTTAATTGAATTATAAAATGGTAATTAAGGGTCGATTTATATTTCGAATATTAATAAATCATATAAATTATTTTTCATGGTCCACATCTGAAAAGAAGCAAGCTGGATTGCAAATGGATGCTAATAAATAAGAAGGTGAGTTAATCTCACTCGGTTGAATTTGAATTTAAATTTAAATGATTAAATTTAAATAATTGTTTGAATTGTTGAATTGATTGATGTGCTATATTATGGTATATTTTGGAATTGGAGTATTATATTGTGCTAACTTCTGTGGATGTAGGAAAAACAGGTTAGAGGGATCCAACTTGATCCCTCAACATTTATTTAAATTATTTAATACCCTCTGTTGTGATTACTTGATATTCTATGATGAATTATATTGGAATGTTGAATGCCATGGTCCGATTGGATATAATTTGGTAAAATGAATTTCCAAAAATATATAAATTAGATTTTGGAAAGAAAATAAAAGAAGTGAATTTGTAAATAAAATAATTATAGAATTAATTTAAGAATTAATTGGAAAAGAAATAAAGTGACTTAAAAATATCAATAAATAAATCTTGAGTAAAGAAAGGGTAATTTTGAATAAACAGAAGATTAATGAATTTTAAACATCAGTATTATTATTTCAAAAGGAACAAAACAATTATTTAAAATTTAAGATTTAAATTATTGAAAAGAATAAAGAAGAAATTGAGAAAAGTTGAAATTTGTATATTTCAGTTAAAAGTTTAAAATCAAACGGAAAATAATAACAGTAATAATAAAGTCCATAATTAATGAATTTTGAAATGAACTGAGAAAGTAAAGAATTTTATTTCAAAGGAAATAAATTGGGAATCAATTTGGAAAATTGATTTAAGTGATTGAGATTTGAAATTCTCCCTGAATAACCAAGTACGTCTTCAAAGTAAATTTTTAATTCTAAATTAAAGGTTTTAAAGTTGTTTTAAAAAGCAAGTTTTGGAAAATTTATTATTTCTAATATTTAAATTTTAAAGCAGGTATTTTCTTTTAATCTATTATAGCAGTAATTATTTAAAAGTGACTTAGTATTTTGTTTTAAAAGGGTGAGAACCTAGTTTTATATTTTATTAAGTAACCATATTTTCATATATTCATATAGTAAGTATTTTTAATAAATTATCGGAGCAGTTTTTAAAAGTAAATGTTTTAAAGTATATTTCAAAGTAAAGCGTTTTAAATTATTTTAAGAATCTAAAGTTTTATGCTTGGTGATTTCAGTGGAGATAGAAAATATTTGAGAAAGTTTATTTTGAAAAAGGAAGATGGTTTGAAACTGTTTTCCAAGGGTTGAAAATAGAAATATATCTTGTGAAGATATTTTGAGGTTAATAAATAATTAGGGAAATTATTTATTGTTGGATGGATGTTTGTGAATATTAATTGATAGTTAAATAACCGACTATCAATATTGGACAAATGCGTTGATCGTTTCGAAGAGACCGGGATCGAGATTTATTTCTTGAAAACAACTTCGATCCGGTTTGTACGTTTCGTGAGAAATGAGTTTGGATGCGAAGATAGAGCAGTGAAGTGCAAGGGCTAGTCGCTGTTGAATATGCGCTTATATGATTTTTGTTTGATGATAATAAACATATATACATTCGTTTAAATGTATTTGTTAATATACTATTTATTTTCACAGATTAAATAAATATTTGCTGAATAAAATAAATAACACAGATTTTAAATTCAAACGAATATTTTATTCAAACAAATATTTATTACAATTTTGAATAATACAATTTCAAGCTCTCACTATACTATACAACTTTGATTACAATTACATCACATTTCACATTTACATATTCACCTCACTACATATCACTCACACTCGTATTTTTATCTACAACTGCATTCCAGTTTGAATCCAGCATCTGAGCAATCTGCAAAAATATTCACTAACGCAGTAAAATTGAAAAGAAAATATTTTTGCAATATAAATTAAAAGATGATTTTAAAAATATGATTTGCCTCAGTTATTTGGGTTGTTCGTCATAATTTAAATTTGAATTCATCATACACGAACAACTTGTGACATACACGGTGTATCACTGTATATGCCACAAGGCCGTGCACACCGATATATACACTTGATTGAGTTACAGGGACAGGTGAGCACCGGTCAAACCCAAATAAAAATACAGGATTCAACTCAGGTGAAACATGCAATATATCACGACTTCAGCACAAGGTCAAATCCAAATAAAACTGGATTCAACACAGGTGCAGTTCGAATATACAACAGTGCAGATAAACAAATCAAGTTCAAGCAAGTGCCAAAAAAGAATCAAAGCTCGACCAATATAATGCAACTATGTTCAAATATGACATGAATGCAATAAAGACCAACTGCCAGCAAATGCACCGAACAAGTTGCCAACATACACTCCAGACCACAACAAAGGCAATGTACAAATACAACTATGTTGAATAAATCCAGACAACTCACTGGAATGAACAAACATCCAATTCCAAGTCAAATGAACCATCATCTACAAGTTCAAGTGAAAGTACAGACAAAAGACCAAGCAGCAGCAACATGGACCACAGCTGTTACTCAACTCAGTGATACAAAAGACAATGCACCAGACAAGACTACACCAGAGGCAACACATGCAACAGAGACCAGGCTACACATTATCAAACTGGAACGAAGTGATGAACCAACAAATGCAACAAACTCAAATGTCCAGTTACAATACAACAAGGCAACAGTGCAGTTGCAACATAGGTGACACAAGTGTTACAAGACAAGATGCAGTGGTACATGACCATCAAGATAAACCAATGAACCAACTGTGCATATATGAAAGCATGATACAAAGTGAACCAGTGCCAGGTCAAACAGTGTACAACATCAACTACAAATCAAATGCAAGCAGTGGCAAGCTACAGGCCAAACAATCCCAAACTAATCAAAATCAACATCATGTTGTACAATTGAATTTCAAGTTCGACCAAAGTCAACAAGACAAGTCACTGGAATGAACATACCAAATAAACCAACACAGCTGCAGTGGACAGCATCAGTATGCAAGAGAACAAAGACCAAGTGAAGCATCTGTGAAGTTTCTGAAGACTCAAATGAACATACCAAATGCAAACTCAGGTGGTACATGAACACAGTGATGGCCGAGCAACTGATGTATACAAATACACTGATTAAATGCAACACTGGCTGCAAGGATCAACGAATTGGATGAACAAAACTCGAGTGCATCGGTGAAAGTGCAGACCAAATGCAAAATGCAACAGTGAATAGCATGGCAATGTGTCAAAGCATTTGTGTCAAAGCAAACAATGTCGAATACATAAACAAGTGTAGCATCTGTTACAGTAAAAAAAAAAAAAGGAAAAGTGCAGAGATGAACGCAAATAAGGATGCAGACGTGCCATAGAATCAATGTACATGTAAATTCGACAAGCTGCTGACCAGATAGTACAAGCAACTGATGGCAACATAACCAAAGGCAATATGTATCATAGCAACCCAGTACTCAAGCAAGAAATGCAAAGTGTCAAGGCCGAAGTCATAGTAAAATCGCCATGTCAATATTGAACAAGTCAACAAAGTAAAAATTCCAGAAATCAAAATACCGTGGTTATCACGAAATTGAATCAAACCGTGTTAACCAAGTAAACACGAAATATTCGAAATTGAAGAAGTCAGAAGTCATCACATTCGTTCAAGAAAAATCAAGTGGTCGAGGTGAAACAGTTGACAAATTCAATTAGAGATTATACGACGCAAATCTAGGGTTACAAACCCTATATAAATTAAAATCATCATCGGCATAATCATGGTAGTTCGAATACGAAAATCAAACAGTAACGAAGCAGAAATCACATACCAAATCAAAGTCGAACTCCATCAACTTGAAGTAGCCAGTGAGAGACCAACGAGAATCGATCGAGCAAGGCAACACGTGAACAATCACAAAATCGATCGAAGTAGGATCGGCACTTCAAAAGCCCTAATTGAATCAAAGGGACGAAGCCCTAGATCTGAAAAAGGAGCGACCATTTTTTCACGAAGGAAAAAAAAGAGAGAAACGGGTTGAAGTGAACAAGGGGCCGACTTTCTTTTATTAAAAGGCTTTAGTTTATTATTTTAAATAGGGCTTTATTTTACTTAATTTGTTTTTGTTTTGTATTTTACTTTTAAACCGTTTATTTTCTAGTCGTGTGACTAGGGTGCAAACTACGGTGTGTAGTTTGGGAATTTGCAACTCGGTAGTTGAGTTGTGGTCAAGGTTTTGAGCGTAGAGTTAGATTAGTCAATAGCGGTGTATAGCGAGTTTACGTGTGTAAGCGAGGGACTATCTAATTTCTAGTAGAAACCTTGGGGGCAGCACGTAGGCAGGGTTTTGCCGAAGCTGGGTAAATTCTGTGTTGTTTCTGTTTTATTCTGTTATTTATATTCTGCGATATCTGTGCTGCTATTCTGTGATCTGAATTGAAATTAATTTATAAGCTTCCGCGATTAATTTTTAATAATTTACACTATCACCCTATTCACCCCCCCTCTAGGGTGAAATCGATCCTACAAGTGGTATCAGAGCGAGGTTTAGAAGTCAACATCTGTTTTAAAAATTCGATTTTTTTTTGAAAAAATCAGTTTTTGTTTTAAAAATTTGAATTTTTAAAATGGCTTCTTTTAATAATGCTTTTGCAGAAGGTCAATCCATAGTTAGACCACCAATGTTCAATGGTGAATATGCTTATTGGAAAAATAGAATGCAAATTTTTCTGAAAACCATTGACGCTTGGAATATTGTTGAGACAGGTTATAGAATACCAACTATAACTGTAGATAATCAGGAAATAGAGAAACCAAAGGAACAATGGACAGAATTAGAAAATAAATTACAGAATACTAATGCTAAAGCTATGAATTCTATTATCTGTTCATTAGATCAATTTGAATTTAATCGTGTCTCACATTGTCTAACTGCGCAGGAAATATGGCACATACTAGAAGTGACTCACGAAGGAACATCTCAAGTCAAAGAATCTCGCCTTGCAATGCTAAGCAGCGAATACGAGAACTTCAAAATGGCGAAGGAAGAAAATGTCAAAGAGATGTACGGACGACTCTCCAATATCGTATACAAATCAAAAGCTCTCGGAAAAACATACACCGAATTAGAAATAGTCCGGAAAATCCTCAGAGTCCTTCCACGAAGCTTTGAAGCAAAAGTAACTGCCATACAAGAATCGAAAGATTTAAAACAACTTAAAGTTGAGGAACTCATCGGAAATCTCACCACTTATGAGCTTGAAATGAAATTCAAAGAAGAGCGTGAAGGAGGTGACACTCAAAAGAAATCAATAGCTCTCAAAGGAACAACCGAAAGTGATGATGATAACGATGAAGATAATGGAGCAGCAGAATTGGAGCTGTTAATAAGGAAATTCAAAAAATGGAATCAAAAACATGGAAATTCAGCTCGAATTCAAAAAGCAAAAAGCAGAATAGCCAAAGCACTAGACTACTCAGAAGAACAAAAGTTTATTTGTTATAATTGCAACAAACCCGGCCATATCAAGCCCGATTGTCCACAAATTAAATCCAGCCATGGAAAGAAACAGAAAAAGAAAAGTTTTCAGCCACTTGGGATGAAATAGACGAGAATGATCAAAGCACTTGCAGTGAAAGCGAAAAGGCAGAATTTTGCCTTCGAGGTGATACAACTGACAGTGACGATGACGAGCCAAGTGAGGTATCAAAACTTACCCATTCTGAGTTGCTTATATATTTTCATGAAGTAAACGGTTGTTTTGAACGACTTAGGGAAAAATACGCCAAACTTGAATCTCAAAAAGATACTTTGATAGAATGTAATAAACAACTTGATCAATTAGTTAAAACCTATCAAAGTAGGATCCCTAAGTGTGATAAGTGTCCAACATTTGATGAGGAAATTAAAAAATCAGAAATTAAAATAAAATCGCTTGAAAATGAAATTCTGATTTTAAAGGAGAATGAAAATACTAGGAGAGAGAATTCTATTAAAAAGTGCACACAGTTGTTAAACGAAAATGAATCTCTCAAATCAAAAGTCCAACAATTGTCTACGACTTTAGATAAATTTTCAAAAAGTGAAAAATCGTTGAATATGCTATTAGAAAAGCAAACTGTTAATACGGTTAGACAAGGACTTGGATTTAATAATTCGAAAATTGTTGAAAACAAGATTAATCAAGTTAATTCCATGTGCACAATTTGTAGAAAATTTGGACACGATCACAATAATTGTTGGTATAAACGCAAACATGTGAAAACTATACCGATTTGGGTTCCAAAAGGCACAAATATAAAATCTCTCAAAGTTAAACAAATTTGGGTGCCAAAGGGAACAATTATAAATAGTTTTGGGTCTACACAAAATTATTTTTCAAAATTTTCAGCCACTAACAACCATGGACCTATAAAAACAAATAGGTCACATAAATCTTTCATCGTGTAGGTGTGGTGGCAGGCTAAGGAACAACAATAGTGCTTTCTGGATTTTGGCTGTTCCAGAAACACAACGGGTGACAAAACAAAGTTCCTTAGCCTAGTATAAGGGTGACAGAATCACAATGAACAACGACGAGAAATATCGTAAAGGTAAAGACAGGTAAAAGTATATTTATTTGTACGATATATTAAATGTGATAATCTGTACCATTTTCTGAATAAAATCAGCCAATTATGATATGATGATGATTTAGTGATGATTTTGATTCTAACTTTATTCAAAATTGATTAGCCATTTATATTCTTATGCCAAAAACACTATAAAATTCTCTAGAATTACTTGATATATAAGTTTGAGAGAAAAATAGTGTTTTGATTGGATAATAATATTGTTGTTATAATATTTTTGGCTAAATCGATATTCATGTTTTGACACGGCCTCGATTTAAAATCCTAATGAATTCTATTTTAAAAAATTGTGAAAAGGATGTTAAATTTTTTTAAATTGTTGAAACTATTAAGAAATTGCTTTGAAATAAAAATAACGTTTGATGGCTTCTAAAATTGACACTTTAATATATGATTGATTGTTGACACGGTTTTCATTTCAAATCCAAGAGAATTTCATTTAAAATTTGTTGATAATAATCATGAGAAATTTCTTAATCCGATCTTTGACATTCAACGAGTGAATTTTGAGTGAAATTTAAATTCAGATGCAGATTACACTGGTAATATGGTTGATAGAAAAATTACTAGTGGAACGTGATTAATTTTTTGACACATTCATTAACTGCATCGTTTTTTTCAAAGAAAATATCTGCATATTTTTCATTTCAAATAATTTTCAAATAGCAGAAAATTTTCTTTTAAAAAGCCCCCTGGAGAAAATCATTTTTGACCATATTTTCAGATTATTCATTTTTGAAAAATTAATTTCATAATTATTTTTAAATTTGATTTTAAATGACTATTATGGCTAATCTGACTCCCAAATGATTATCGAAAAGAAAAATAGTGATTGAAAAAGTGTTGAGTGTTGATATTGATTATATGTTATAACTCGAGATGGTATAATTAATAAAATTCTTTAGAAATTTAAACAAGAGTTATAAAACTGTTTGTTGGTAAAAATTCCATGACCATCTCTATATCTATCATATTTCTAACGACCATCACTCATCAAAATTCTATATAGTTTGTCAATATGTGGTATTTTAAACAGGAATCGTTCGTTTTTCATTTTCACATTTTAAAAATAATAATAATAATAATAATAATAATAAAAATAAATAAAATAAAAACAAAAATAAATAAATACCAAAGTATTCACTCTCATTTAAAAGTCCTCACGGTTATGCATGGGTGAATTACTTGGAATTTGTTATGTGCTTCCATGCTCATTTAAAAGTCCTCACGGTTATGCATGTATGGAACGCATATCAAAAGTTGATTTTTTTTTTCTTTCTTTTAAAATAAACAAGTTGATTCTAATCCCATTTAAAAGTCCTCACGGTTATGCGTGGTTAGAAGATACTTGAATTCATTTTTTTAAAAAATAAAATTGGAATACTACTAATCTCATTTAAAAGTCCTAACGGTTATGCATGATTAGTATATATTCAAATTCCTGATATAAAAATACCACAAATAGACACAATTGTATGGTTTTATATGATGACATCATCTCCATCATTCTAAAAGTGGAATATGTGCCTAACAATATTTTTATGATTATTGTTTGATTTTCTATTGAAATTTAATATTTATATTAAATTGAGTTTTTAATGTTTAATTAATACCGATCACTATATCTCTACTTTCTATTACTATTATTCTTTTGCTGATAACAAAAGGGGGAGAGAAAAGTTAAGATTTTGTAAAAAGGGAGAGAAAAGGTCAAAGAAGTTTTCAATATGCATATAGACTCATTTGCACATTTTATTTGTATGCATATATGTAGGGGGAGTCATATATGTAGGGGGAGTATCATATAGAAAGGAAGCATTCAAATAGGGGGAGCAATTGAAATTATCAAATACATTTAATATATTCAAAATCTTAAATATATGTTTGTTATCATCAAAAGGGGGAGATTGTTGAATATGCGCTTATATGATTTTTGTTTGATGATAATAAACATATATACATTCGTTTAAATGTATTTGTTAATATACTATTTATTTTCACAGATTAAATAAATATTTGCTGAATAAAATAAATAACACAGATTTTAAATTCAAACGAATATTTTATTCAAACAAATATTTATTACAATTTTGAATAATACAATTTCAAGCTCTCACTATACTATACAACTTTGATTACAATTACATCACATTTCACATTTACATATTCACCTCACTACATATCACTCACACTCGTATTTTTATCTACAACTGCATTCCAGTTTGAATCCAGCATCTGAGCAATCTGCAAAAATATTCACTAACGCAGTAAAATTGAAAAGAAAATATTTTTGCAATATAAATTAAAAGATGATTTTAAAAATATGATTTGCCTCAGTTATTTGGGTTGTTCGTCATAATTTAAATTTGAATTCATCATACACGAACAACTTGTGACATACACAGTGTATCACTGTATATGCCACAAGGCCGTGCACACCGATATATACACTTGATTGAGTTACAGGGACAGGTGAGCACCGGTCAAACCCAAATAAAAATACAGGATTCAACTCAGGTGAAACATGCAATATATCACGACTTCAGCACAAGGTCAAATCCAAATAAAACTGGATTCAACACAGGTGCAGTTCGAATATACAACAGTGCAGATAAACAAATCAAGTTCAAGCAAGTGCCAACAAAGAATCAAAGCTCGACCAATATAATGCAACTATGTTCAAATATGACATGAATGCAATAAAGACCAACTGCCAGCAAATGCACCGAACAAGTTGCCAACATACACTCCAGACCACAACAAAGGCAATGTACAAATACAACTATGTTGAATAAATCCAGACAACTCACTGGAATGAACAAACATCCAATTCCAAGTCAAATGAACCATCATCTACAAGTTCAAGTGAAAGTACAGACAAATGACCAAGCAGCAGCAACATGGACCACAGCTGTTACTCAACTCAGTGATACAAAAGACAATGCACCAGACAAGACTACACCAGAGGCAACACATGCAACAGAGACCAGGCTACACATTATCAAACTGGAACGAAGTGATGAACCAACAAATGCAACAAACTCAAATGTCCAGTTACAATACAACAAGGCAACAGTGCAGTTGCAACATAGGTGACACAAGTGTTACAAGACAAGATGCAGTGGTACATGACCATCAAGATAAACCAATGAACCAACTGTGCATATATGAAAGCATGATACAAAGTGAACCAGTGCCAGGTCAAACAGTGTACAACATCAACTACAAATCAAATGCAAGCAGTGGCAAGCTACAGGCCAAACAATCCCAAACTAATCAAAATCAACATCATGTTGTACAATTGAATTTCAAGTTCGACCAAAGTCAACAAGACAAGTCACTGGAATGAACATACCAAATAAACCAACACAGCTGCAGTGGACAGCATCAGTATGCAAGAGAACAAAGACCAAGTGAAGCATCTGTGAAGTTTCTGAAGACTCAAATGAACATACCAAATGCAAACTCAGGTGGTACATGAACACAGTGATGGCCGAGCAACTGATGTATACAAATACACTGATTAAATGCAACACTGGCTGCAAGGATCAACGAATTGGATGAACAAAACTCAAGTGCATCGGTGAAAGTGCAGACCAAATGCAAAATGCAACAGTGAATAGCATGGCAATGTGTCAAAGCATTTGTGTCAAAGCAAACAATGTCGAATACATAAACAAGTGTAGCATCTGTTACAGTAAAAAAAAAAAGGAAAAGTGCAGAGATGAACGCAAATAAGGATGCAGACGTGCCATAGAATCAATGTACATGTAAATTCGACAAGCTGCTGACCAGATAGTACAAGCAACTGATGGCAACATAACCAAAGGCAATATGTATCATAGCAACCCAGTACTCAAGCAAGAAATGCAAAGTGTCAAGGCCGAAGTCATAGTAAAATCGCCATGTCAATATTGAACAAGTCAACAAAGTAAAAATTCCAGAAATCAAAATACCGTGGTTATCACGAAATTGAATCAAACCGTGTTAACCAAGTAAACACGAAATATTCGAAATTGAAGAAGTCAGAAGTCATCACATTCGTTCAAGAAAAATCAAGTGGTCGAGGTGAAACAGTTGACAAATTCAATTAGAGATTATACGACGCAAATCTAGGGTTACAAACCCTATATAAATTAAAATCATCATCGGCATAATCATGGTAGTTCGAATACGAAAATCAAACAGTAACGAAGCAGAAATCACATACCAAATCAAAGTCGAACTCCATCAACTTGAAGTAGCCAGAGAGAGACCAACGAGAATCGATCGAGCAAGGCAACACGTGAACAATCACAAAATCGATCGAAGTAGGATCGGCACTTCAAAAGCCCTAATTGAATCAAAGGGACGAAGCCCTAGATCTGAAAAAGGAGCGGCCATTTTTTCACGAAGGAAAAAAAAGAGAGAAACGGGTTGAAGTGAACAAGGGGCCGACTTTCTTTTATTAAAAGGCTTTAGTTTATTATTTTAAATAGGGCTTTATTTTACTTAATTTGTTTTTGTTTTGTATTTTACTTTTAAACCGTTTATTTTCTAGTCGTGTGACTAGGGTGCAAACTACGGTGTGTAGTTTGGGAATTTGCAACTCGGTAGTTGAGTTGTGGTCAAGGTTTTGAGCGTAGAGTTAGATTAGTCAATAGCGGTGTATAGCGAGTTTACGTGTGTAAGCGAGGGACTATCTAATTTCTAGTAGAAACCTTGGGGGCAGCACGTAGGCAGGGTTTTGCCGAAGCTGGGTAAATTCTGTGTTGTTTCTGTTTTATTCTGTTATTTATATTCTGCGATATCTGTGCTGCTATTCTGTGATCTGAATTGAAATTAATTTATAAGCTTCCGCGATTAATTTTTAATAATTTACACTATCACCCTATTCACCCCCCCTCTAGGGTGAAATCGATCCTACAGTCGCTACTACTCCTGAGGATATTTCCAAAATGGATGTATTACGAATAGTGCCTTCGATTCCGTTCGAACCCAGGACAGACTTGTATGGATGAATGCTTTCGGAACATCGTCAGTTGGACGATGGGCGTTCTAAGGGATATGTTCTAAAAAGGTAACGCTTAACCTCAAGCCTCATCAAATGGGAATGACTGAAAATCAGGGGTTATGCAGCAAGGCTAGGTGGGTAGCACCCATGCAGGGTGAGGTCATCCCTGTCTAGATGTCCCTTTTTATTTCGGCTTAGTGGGCGGTTGCTGATCCCAACCGCGGGGTGATCTCACTCGGGATTATCCAGTAAGGGTTAGTCCCGGTCTGGTGTTGCAGGGAGAGGGGTACTCCTCGGTACTGTGATCTAGGCAACGTACTGTAACAGGTGGTACCCCAGTGCCTAGTCATTTGTTGGAAATTCATTCTCCCTACGAGCCTTGTACGAGTTTTGTTTGTATTACCCACTCTGTGGCTAGTAGCTGGAATTTAATGAATGTAACAATTTCATCTATTTTATAAGTATTTGTATATATACCCTATTATAATATCAGAGGATTTAAAAAAAAATTGTTTTAGCTATCATAAGGTAAAAACCCGACATGTTTATTTGTGGCGTGGTCTTACGAGATGCTTTTGTTTTCAAAGGATTTTTGAAACTTTAATAATAAATTGAGTGTGATTTTCTCACGCTAGTATTCCAGACTGACTCGAGTGTTATTTAACTATAATGCTTGTGTCAGACCGAGTATTATAGGATACAGGATATGATGCTGTAGAGCTCAGGAGACGAGCTGGATGACGATACGTACTTCCGTACCTGTTTATATATATTCCGCTGTATTGAGTTGTTGTCTATCCATTTGTATGTTATTGATGTTGAGCTGTGATTGATGTACTCTGATGATGTAATAAATAAACAGAGATATTTGATTTTGAGTAAAGATCATTTATTATTTATTATATTTTATTCCGCTGCGATGGTTAGATTCTGATGTTGTTTTCTATTTTCTTCTTCTACCCTTTCTTCTTCTTCTTTAACCCAAATAGTTCGTATTTCTGTACAACTTGAGTTGATTCAGGTAGAATAGTGTTGACTCAAGGGGTACGGATTTGCGGGTCGTTACAGTGGTATCAGAGCTTAGGTTGGTGATAACCTTGGCTCTGGTGGGAATTACTCATTTAAATTAGAGTCCGCAATACTTTAGAATGAGTTTGAGCATGTTAATAGATATGAGCGTATATTTGTTAGTGAATATAAATTGTTTTAATATTGCGTTGATTGGTTTATTGAGTGGCATATGAACCTTCGTCGGCACAGTCTGGACAACTGTATCGAAGGGGTTTCTAAACACTTGAATAGAACAATTGACACGGTATTGTTTTAAATGTGGGTGAATGAAATAATTTTACCCAAAAATATATTTTAATATAAAGAAAGGTTTTTGTAAACTATTTTAGCTAATATATGGTAGCTTGGATGTTAGGAAAAATAATATTAAATTATTATCATTGTAAGTTGGAAATTTAACTAGAAATTGAAAATATAACCAAAGTTTAAGGGAATAAATTCATTATAAAATGAACTCATAAATATGAATTATAAATGTAAATTATAAATTGAAATATAATTAAATGGGAATTTGTATAAGCATAAACTATACAAATGCATTATAGTTAAAATTTGAATTTAAACAGAATTTGAAACTTTAAAAACCCCTGAGATTTGGAATTATTTTAAAGACAGATAATAGCATTATTGTTTTAAAAATTATTTCTAAAAGTAAATTATTTCAAATAAATTTTGGGAAAGGATATAGCATTGAATTCACTTCAGTCATTGGAAAATAACTTCGGTGATGACTGCAGCATCATCAATGTTCATTTTCGAGTTTCAAAGTGACGGATTGCTGCCAAAAAATTTTATTTATTCGGGGAAACCTGTTTGTTTTTGAAATTTCAAAGGCAATTTGACGGGAATAAAGCCAGGATTGTTTTAACTTTTGAGAAATGTGATTTGAGATGTTGGAAATTTCAAAATGATTTGAAACCAAAAGCCGGGTGTTTGAAAATCCTGATGCGATAGATTGTAAGCTTATAAATTGAGACAATTTTTAAATCAGAAAGGAAATATAAGCTTTGAATGTTAGAAATTTAAGGTGAAAAGTTAAAAATGAAATTAACTTGGATTGAGGAATAAAGATTTTAACTGGATTGGAATAAATTGAATAGGTTGAAAATAATATCCAGTTGTATTTGAATTAAGTTGAAATCAAATTGGGTGAAATAAATCTAAGTTAAAATAAAATTGATTTAGAATAAAAAGTTCAATTGAGTTATCGAATGGAATTAGATTCTTACCTGAATAAATGGAAAATAAGTTGGATAAGGATTGAATTGAAATAAATAAATCAGAATAACTTATAAGGGAGTTGAAAATACATGGAAATAAAAATATGCTTGAGCTATAAATAAGCATAAGGCTTGAGTTAAAAATAAAAGATGAATATATTCAATCCCATAATGAATGGAATTGTGAAAATAATAAGCGGTGACTTCTAAAATTTGAAAAGTGGGATAGAAAACACAAAATAAATATTTTTGATGAATTGAAAAAAATAAAATGAAAATCAAAACTTGAATTATAAAAAAAAAATTGAACTTAATAAAATTAAATGAAGAGATTTTGAGATTAAAATCAAGTTCTGGATTATAAATTGGGAAAAACTATTTAGATAATAAATTAGATAATGAAATATGTAATGGGAACCTAATTTAGTTAAATAGAAGCTGAAGTATGAGTTAATGATGAAGTTCGGAAATAAAACTCAAGTTATAAATCAAATTTGACTTGAATCATTAGTGAATAAATATAATTGAAGGTGGCCATGCAATTAATTAAATGAATTGTGAATGTAATTGAATTGTGAGTTCATGAAATTGGGTGGTAAATTGAAAGTGATAGTGGATTCAGAACTTGAGTTATAAATTAAAATTTAACTTGAAGTGTTAACAAATTAAATATAATTGGAAATGTATCGAATAAAAGTTAAATTGTATTAAAATAGTAATAGTTGAATTGCAAATAAAATCCAAATATGGGGAAATAAATTGGATACGGCTTTGTAATCAATTGAACAAGTTGAATCTGAAAGCTAAATTTCATAATAACTAATCGAAAGAAATTGTAGATTGAAATGAGCTGAAGTATAAAATTGAAATAAATTAACTTAAGCTAATAGATGGAGGATAGTTGAATTTAATTCAACTTAAACTAAGTTTAATAATATTGGATTGGTTTTAAATCAAGTGAAAATAAACTTTAATCGAAATAAAATTCGGTGAGTTACAGATAATATTTAATGGAATGAATTTTTTTAAATAAATAATTGTAAACCATTCAAATTGTTAAGGAATTGAAATAACTTGGAGATGATAAGAAAATAGAATGTTTCAAGTTTACTAGAATGGTTTGAAATGAATGCGGATAAGAAATGGAACGCAAATGAATGGATTGTGAATGAAATTTAAATAGAATGTGTCGAGCTAGATCAAATGGATTTTAATGGAACCTGTTTGAATAATGAAGTGAGTGGGTTCAAAATTGAAATGCAATGAAAATGAGAATATATGGATTGTGAATAAATTTAAAATGGAATATAATTAAGTATAAATTGAGTTGAAATCAATTTAAATTGGTTATAAAACATAAGTACTTATTTATTCACATAGATCTCGTCAAATTGCATGGAATAAATTGTCATTTGATGTAAATGGAAGTAATTAAAATTCTATGAATTGATAGGAGTAAGATAAATTGATTTTGAGATCAATTGAATTTAATATATGAGTTCGTTTTTCTTAAAAATAAATTAATGTAAGCTTGTGAGTTGTTAACCATTCGGATTAAGTGAAATGATATGTGATTGGTTGTAGGCAATTAAAATTAATGTTGGAATATTTAAATTGCTTATAAAAAGTGTTTAATGTGCATTTCTTTTTGAATTCATGTGTTTAACTATTGCAAATAAGTGAAATGCTGTTAAACTTCATATGTATGGCACTTACATGTTTAAATTGAGTAAGTACAGGTATTGGAAGCCGTGTGGCTGGATTTTGGGCACGCTAACTACTAAATAAATAAGCTGTTTGCTTACAAATGCTAAATAGGGTACGCCTACACAATAAAAATAGGAAATATGAACTGTTTTTGGTTTTTCCGACCGTGTGGGTCGATGTATATATATATATTTATATCTTTTGTCAAATTGCAAAAGCTTCTCCGTACAAAGGAGACTATGCCAAAAAATTTCGAAAATTTTGGTAGTTAGAAAATTTTGGAAAATTTTGTTAGCGACAAAACGGTTTCAAATTGGAAATTGAAATAAATTAGTAAATGAAACTAATTTAAAATAATGACATGAATTAGTATAAATGAAAAATAAAATTTAAATATTCAGAGTTAAAGATAAATTAAATTCATATGAAAATGAAAGAATCAATTTGAATAAAATTGGATATAAACTAAAGTGGTAAAGTGGGAATAAACATAAGAAGCGTATAAAATGCTTATACTAATTTAAGAGAGAATGGTGAATTCTTAAATGAAAAATTGATACTACTAATATAATCTAAGTCAATATTTGAATGAATAGATATTGGCATTTTGTGAGAAAGTCGATAACATGTTTTTAGAATATTGTGATTGGATATTAGTACTAAGCAGAATATGCAGGTATTATAAAAGGGAAAGGAGAATTGGTTTTGATTTCAAAAGATAATTTGAATTGTCCGACAAAAAGGTATGTATTTAAATTTTGGTATGAAATTTGATTGAATTTTTGGATCTAGCAACTTGCCTTTTGTTTTCTTTTGGAATTTGGGAGCCCGTAGAGGCCTTTTGTAGTTGTACTGAGCTAGCCACGCAAAGGAGACGCTGGCAAAAAATTTCGAAAATTTAGAGAGTTAGAAATTTTTTGAGAAATTTCTAAAATTTTAAACCTGGTTTTCAATTACAATTTGAATAGTTAAATAAGTAAAGTTATTTGGGAACTATGGAAACGCTTGGGAAGTTAATAAGAATAATAATGGGACTTTTATAAAAAGATAGTTGGCAAGATGTTGAATTGTTAGAAACTGTTTGGATTTGGGGAAAATAATAAACGGGTATTGGACCATTCTTTCTAACTAGTAATTTCGGGGACGAAATTCTTTTAAGGGAGGAGGAATGTGACGACCCGAAATTTTTGAGCATTTGAAATTAGAATATTTAATTGATTTTAAATATTTAAGAGTTAATTTTTAACTTGAATTCAAATATCATTATTTATTTGATAATTAAATTATCGAATTAAATAATTGGAAGTTGAGCTAAATGTTGAATCTGAAGTTTTAAGCCTGTTAAAAATAATTTGAAGGCTTGTAAAATTTATATTGATAACACTTAAGATAATAGAAGTTGTAAAATTGAAATTAACAATGGTTTGTTCAGTTTTAAAAATATATCGTTTAAATTAAATTTAAAAAAATAGCTTTCCGAGGCACAGTCTCCGATTTTGACGAAACCAGTTCCATTTGATCTGTAATATTGAATTATTATCAGATTCCAATTTTCGTGGCGTTTGGAATTGTCGTGTGAACGCACGACATATAAATGCACTGGAATTTTTATCGGGAATCTAATATGAAAACCTGGATTCAAAAAGCATGTGTTACTTCCTTTAATACGCTTCGTCGTTAATAAAGAAAATTTGTCATTCAGGAGAATATTTTAAAAATAAAATAAAATATTCATATAAAAGAAAAAATCAAACATAGTCAAATCTTCCTTTATACGCCTCCTTCTCTTTTATTTCCAAGTCGAACCATCCTAGTTCAATCACGCCCTTTTTCTTCTGATCTATTCGAATGATTCTTAAACTAAAAAAATGGCCGAAGCCTTATTCTTCAAATCGAAAACCCCCAAAAAAAGAGTGAAGAATCGAAGTCAATTTCGACTTCGACAGGGGGTCGCGATCAAATCGCGTGGCATCCTGAGGCGGTGGCGACGAGCTGGACTTCGATTGGGTAGTATAAGGCATCGGCTCGCGTGAAGGGGAGAAGGGATGCGCGGCAGCGAATCGAGTCGCGTCTTGGGTTGTGCAGTCATAGAGGAATCGCGATCAATTTGCGGTCGTCGATCAATTGTAGGGTTGCACGAGTGATGGAGATGGTCTCGTTCGAAGAGCCGACGAAGCAGTGAAGAGCATCGCGTGCAGAGATGTCGCGGCTGTTTGGAGGTATTTGAGATCGACGAGGCGAAGGCATCGGTCGCAAAAAAGGGTGATTAATTTGTCTAGATTTATTTTAAGGAAATAATGGAGTAGGTGATTAATTTGTTTAATTTACTTATCTAATTATTCTAGACATAAAAAAATTAGTACAAGAAGATTAGTTCAAATTTAATTGAATTATAAAATGGTAATTAAGGGTCGATTTATATTTCGAATATTAATAAATCATATAAATTATTTTTCAAGGTCCACATCTGAAAAGAAGCAAGCTGTATTGCAAATGGATGCTAATAAATAAGAAGGTGAGTTAATCTCACTTGGTTGAATTTAAATTTAAATGATTATATTTAAATAATTGTTTGAATGGTTGCATTGGTTGATGTGCTATAGTATGGTATGAATTGGAGTATTGTATTGTGCTAACTTCTGTGGATGCAGGGAAAACAGGTTGGAGGGATCCAACTGGATCCCTCAACATTTATTTAAATTATTTAATACCCTCTGTTGTGATTACTTGATATTATATGATGAATTATATTAGAATGTTGAATGCTATGGTCCGATTGGATATAATTTGGTAAAATGAATTTCCAAAAATATATAAATTGGATTTTGGAAAGAAAATAAAAAAAAGTGAACTTGTAAATAAAATAATTATAGAATTAATTTAAGAACGAATTGGAAAAGAAATAAAGTGACTTAAAAATATCAATAACTAAATCTTGAGTAAAGAAAGGGTAATTTTGAATAAACAAAAGATTAATGAATATTAAACTTCGGTATTATTATTTCAAAAGGAACAAAACAATTATTTAAAATTTAAGATTTAAATTATTGAAAAGAATAAAGAAGAAATTGAGAAAAGTTGAAATTTGTATATTTCAGTTAAAAGATTTAAAATCAAACGAAAAATAATAACAATAATAATAAATCCATAATTAATGAATTTTGAAATAAACTGAGAAAGTAAAGAAATTTATTTGAAAGGAAATAAATTGGGAATCAATTTGGAAAATTGATTTAAGTGATGGAGATTTGAAATTCTCCCTGAATAACCAAGTACGTCTTCAAAGTAAATTTTTAGTTGTAAATTAAAGGTTTTAAAGTTGTTTTAAAAAGCAAGTTTTGGAAAATTTATTATTTCTAATTTTTAAATTTTAAAGCAAGTATTTTCTTTTAATCTATTATAGTAGTAATTATTTAAAAGTGACTTAGTATTTTGTTTTAAAAGGGTGAAAACCTAGTTTTATATTTTATTAACTAACTGTATTTTCATATATTCATATAGTAAATATTTTTAATGAATTATTGAAATAGTTTTTAAAATAAATGTTTTAAAGTATATTTCAAAGTAAAGCGTTTAAAATTATTTTAAGAATCTAAAGTTTTGTGCTTGGTGATTTCAGTGGAGATAGAAAATATTTGGGAAAGTTTATTTTGAAAAAGGAAGGTGGTTTGAAACTGTTTTCAAAGGGTTGAAAATAGAAATATATCTTGTGAAGATATTTTGAGGTTAATAAATAATTTGGAAAATTATTTATTGTTGGATGGATGTTTGTGAATATTAATTGATAGTTAAATAACCGACTATCAATATTGGACAAATGCGTTGATTGTTCGAAGAGACCGGGATCGAGATTTATTTCTCGAAAACCACTTCGATCCTGTTTGTACGTTTCATGAGAAACGAGTTTGAATGCGAAGATGGAGCAGTGAAGTGCAAGGTCTAGTCGCTACTAGTCCTGAGGATATTTCCAAAATGGATGTAGTAGGAATAGTGCCTTCGGTTCCGTTCGATCCGGGACGGACTTGTATGGATGAATGCTTTCGGAACATCGTCAGGTGGACGACGGGCATTCTAAGAAATATGTTCTAAAAAGATAATGCTTAACCTCAAGCCTCATCAAATGGGAATGACTGAAAATCAGGGGTAATGTAGCAAGGCTAGGTGGGTAGCACCCAAGCAGGGTGAGGTCATCCCTATCTAGATGTCCCTTTTTATTTCGGCTTAGTAGGTGGTTGTTGTTCCCAACCGTGGGGTGATCTCACTCGGGATTATCCAAAAAGGGGTAGTCGCGGGATTGTGTTGCAGGGAGCGGGCGTACTCCTCGGTACAGTGATCTAGGCCATGTACTGTGATAGGTGGTACCCCAGTGCCTTTCATTAGTTGGAAATCCATTCTCCCTATGAGCCTTGTACGAGTTTTGTTTGTATTACCCACTCTGTGGCTAGTAGCTGGAATTTAATGAATGTAACAATTTCGGCTATTTTATAAGTATTTGTATATAGACCCTATTATATTATCAGAGGATTTTAAAAAAAAAATTGTTTAAGCTATCGTAAGGGAAAAACCCGACATGTTTATTTGTGGCGTGGTCTTACGAAATGCTTTTGTTTTCAAAGGATTTCGAAACTTTAATAATCAATTGAGTGTGATTTTCTCACGCTGGTATTCCAGACTGACTAGGGTGTTATTTAACTACAATGCTCGGGTCAGACCGAGTATTATAGGATACAAGATATGATTCTATAGAGCTCAAGAAACGAGCTGGATGACGATACGTACTTCCGTACTTGTTTATGTATATTCCGCTGTATTGAGTTGCTGTGTATTCATTTGTATGTTATTGATGTTGAGCTGTGATTGATGTACTCTAATGATGTAATATATAAACAGAGATATTTGATTTTGAGTAAAGATCATTTATTATTTATTATATTTTATTCCGCTGCGATGGTTAGATTCTGATGTTGTTTTCTAACTTCTCCTACCTCTTCTTCTTTAACCCAAATGGTTCGTATTTCTGTACAACTTGAGTTTATTCAGGTAGAATAGTGTTGAATCAAGGGGTACGGATTTGCGGGTCGTTACATGGAGCAACCAGTGCACTAAGCTTACCTGGCCTATATTTTCTTTTCTTAGGTAAGGGGCGGAACAGATTGAAAGGAAAACCCAAATGCTTTGAAATGATTATATTAAGTTTTCCAAAATAAAAGAAGATTAGTATTATCCAAAATTTAAGCAACCTCAAAAATGAATAAACTACAACTTGGATTGCAAAGAGATAATATTCTTATATTTGGAATTAAAATCTGAAGAGCGAACTTGTTCTATTCGTGGAATTTAAAAGGCAATTTCACCGTTATTCTGCCCGTAGCACTTGGTGAATACAGAAATTGATATTGATTAAAATTGAAATGGTTTCTATGATCCTATTTACTCAGTAATGTTTACTAAGGTTGATTTTAGGTTTATAGTAAATGTTGTCTTAAATAACATTGTTTTTTATTTGCCTAAAAGTTAAGGAATTTGGATGAGGAGTTAAGTGAGAAAATTTGAAATATTATCCAAAGAAAAAGAATGGATTGCTTAGAACTACTCTAAGATAAAAGAAAGAGATTTCGAAATCATCCAAAAAGAATTAAAATGAAAAGAGACTTAATAAATCCTGTATACTCATATTCACTTTTTATCAATAATTGGATTTCGAAGGAACTGGGTCGGATTTGGGTGATTCATATTCGAAAACCACTTCGAACCAACTTACGTGTTCGAATAAGGAAGATGTTTGAAGACGGAGATATTAAGACAAATAATAACGAAGGACTACTTGTTGATTAATTAGGAATAAACTCCTGATTCACTATATTGTAGTTGTAATCTCTTTGTTATGAAAAATCTCAAGAACATAAGGACTTCTTGCCTAGTAATGGACGAGGAAAGTACCTTCGGTTTCGTTCAATCTCAGAATAAACTAGTATGGATGTGTGTCTAACCTTGCATTCTAAATCACAATGAGTGATCTCTATAAATGTATATCAATGGGTGGCGAAGAAGACACCTTCTCTTAGCTTAACACCCTTTCTTGAGACATACGAGCTCACGAAGTTATACGTTTATAGAAATTAGTCATGTGAATGTGGAATGGCAATGTGGCATTCAAAGTGAAAGAAGATGTGCTATGTGAAAAGGTAAACATTGCCTCGATCCTCATCAATCGAAAATGACCAAAATATGGTTAGATGTAGGAAGGTTAAGTGGGTCATTCCCAATTAGGATGCAATCATCGACTTCTAGATATATTTCTTCCCGCTAGGACATTCGAGATGTAAATTAATGTGGTATGTATGCTCGGGATACTAGTTTAAAGGTCGGTAACGACCGAGGGATGACATATTCGGTACCACCTAGTTATAGAGGTCGGCCTGTTTTGTGTTGGTAGAGAGCAGATGTTCTGTGCCTCAAGACATCCATCTAGAGGTGCACCCATCTGAAGGCAGTCCCTTCTCCCAGCCATTTGTATGAAATTCATTCTCCAATAAGAACCTACGGTTTTATTTGTAATGGCATAATGAATAGCCCCAAAATTCTATATGAGTAACCATTTCGGCTAAGATTAATAAGTTTATTTGCAAATATTTTCAAAGAGATGTCATTAAAAATAATATCAATTTTTTGATAAAAAAGTGTTTTAGTTATCATAAAATGAAATCCCATCCGTGTTTATGTGTGGATGTGGCCTTTTGAGATACTCTTTCTTTTCAAAGGATTTTATTCAAAGGCTGATATATGACATTGTCATTTATTATTGAATTTTTCTCACGCTGGTTTACCAAGCCTGATCCAGGTATTTCAATACTCGGCTCAGATCCGAGTAGTTTCAGGTTTAGTTGAAGACAGTTGGAGTTTCCAAAGAACAACTAAAGATATTCATCCACGTATGGAAGTATTCTATTACCACTGCTGTCTGTTTGTTTTTGTTTAATATTTGTCGGCAATTGTAATGATAGATATTTATAACTGTCCAAGTTAAAGTTAAGTTAGACTCTGATATATGTATTTAAAAGTTTTCCGCCGTAAAGATATTTGTTCAATATTATATATTATTCCATTCGTGTGAGATTATGTTCTGTCTATTTTTCTTTCTACCCTTAATGATCCGTCTTTTCGTGCAATTTGAGTTAGACATGTGTGGTTTATTGTCAATTCAATGGGCACGGAAAAACAGGCCATTACATATTATTTATTTTGAGATGATAGGTTTGTTACTTTGGTTGTGTATTGCCTTTGTGTATGTAAATCTGCGCTATGTGTTTATTAGTTCCATATAGTAAGACTAGATATGTATATGTATATGTAAATGTATGCGTATATGTATATGTATACGTATATGTATATGTATACGTATATGTATATGTATACGTATATGTATATGTGTATGTATATCCATATATGTATATTTGTATGTATATATATATATATATATCTATGTATATATGAATATTTATATATGTGATGACCTAGAGTTTTGGACAATTTAAATTGGGATATTCAATTGATTTTAATATTTAAAAGTTAGTTTGTAACTTAAATTTCAAATATCACTATTATTCGGAAATTTAGTTATTAGATTTAATTACTGGAAATTTGGTCAAATGTTGAATCTGGAGTTTTAAGCCTGTTAAAAATAATTTAGGGGTTTGTAAAATTTATATCGATAGTACTGAAGATAGTAAAAGTGTTGAAATTGAATTTGAGAATGTTTTGTTCAGTTTTGAAAATATCTCGTTAAATTGACGTTTAGAAATAGCATTTCGAGGCACAGTCTCGGTTTCAACGAAACCAGTTTCATTGGGTCCGTAATATTGTATTATTATCAAATTTCAATTTTCGTAGTGGTTGGGGTTGTTGTGTGAGTATATGGTAGGCAAACGCGTTGAAAATTAAATCGAAATTAATATAATAACTGGGTCCAAAAAGCTATCTTCTCCATACGATCGAATTAGAACTCGAACCTTTTCCATTGCATTCGAAATAGAGGAATAACATTATGAACGCCTAGCGGAACGCCTCGATAGGGGTTTGAAATTTTAGAATGTGTAATGAAACCATTTGAATTTAAATTTAAAACATTTAGATATATATATATATATATATATATATATATATATATATATTACATTGACCAATCTAAGTCCTCTCATATCAAACCTTTTTCCTACAGCAACTTTTGCTTTTCAGAAAAACACTGTTCAAACCTAAGCCGACACGCCGAAGAAATTTTGCACGCTAACATCAATTCTTGTCTCCCCTTTTTCTTCTTATAAAAAGAAATGAAAACATAAGCGAACGACAGTCTTCTTCCCCAAATTGAAAATCCGTTCGTTTATAAAAATGGCTGCCTTCATTTTTCAATCTGAGCCACTTCATTTCCCTTTTTCACATCGAATCCTTTCCCTTCTTTCTTCACAAATAAAACAAGATCGAAATCGTCGCCAGGTCTGTAATCAAGGTCTGAAATCGAGTGAAGCTTGTTCATTGACTAGAGAGGATTGAAACTTGATTTCTAGGGTTTCGAGCCGGCTCGTGTTCGTCGATTGGTGGTTTGGGAAGCGTGGCGGAGTTCTCAAAGGGAAGCACGCTCGAGTGATAGGAGCTGGGGCTCGATGTCGACTTCAGTAACTCTGGGTTTGGCGAGTTCGTCGGAGGCAGTTGCGTGCGTCAAGCAGGGTGTGATGGCGTACGATGGTCAGGGCTGCGATCCGGTGGTTTTCGCAGTTAGGTATTTGTTTTTAGTTAAATTTAATTTAATTTAAAATTTATATTTGTGTATATATACACGAAGGGGAAATGTAGATAGAGGGATATATTTTAACAGTAAGGTTTATAAGGAATTACAGTTTAATACCAGTATAAAACTTTGGGAAAAGAAAGTGATTTTGAGCAGTTTAAATAAAATCATATTTCTATTTTTTAAGAGAAATATATATATATACACACACACATGCCTATCTTAGTTAATTATATATATATATATATATAATTATTTTGAAATATATAAGGATTTTAAAATGTTTGAGGAATTTATAAAAGTAAGATTTTTAAATCTATAATTTATTTTAGTTTTAAGAGAGAAATTAATAATTTAATTAAATCATTAGTCGATTTAAATTATTACATGGAAATTGATTATTAAATTAATTCAGATATTAATAAATTGTATAATGTTTATACTAGGTTTTAAATCATGGAAACAAGCCAGTTTGGAATGGATTACAAATAACAAGATAAAAGGTGAGTTAATCTCACTCTTCTGGATTTTTATTTAAATTTAAATGGATAAATTTAAATAATTGGTTGAATGATTGAATTTGATTTGATGTGCTATATTACATATAGTAGTATATAGTATATATTTGAGTGATTGATTTCCTGCATTATATAGCGGATGAGACCGTATGCGCCGCATAATAGCGGATGATATTATATTAATCCTATATACCGCGATATTTCACCTCGAAGTGGAATTGGTATTGTGCTAACATATATGGATGCAGGGAAACAGGTAGGAGGGATGCAACTGGATTCCTCAAAATTATTAGATTGTTTAATATTCTGTGTTATGAATATTTGATATTCTATGATTAATATTATTGATAATTGGAATATTGAATGCTATGGTTTGCTTGAATATATTTCGGCACACTGAGTTATGAAAATATATAGAATTGGAATTTTTAAAAGAAATAAAAGAGTGAATTTTTAAGTAAATAATTATAGAGAATTTGAATAAATTTAAGAATGAATTGGAAAAAAAATAAAAGTAATTTTTAAATTCTAATTAATAAGTTCCGAGTATGAAAAAAAGGATTTTGAATAAATAGAGAAATAATGAATTTTAAACTTAAGTGATGTTATATCAAGAAACAAAGAATTTATTTTAAAATTCAAGGTTTGGATTTATTTAAAAGGAGAAAGAACCAATTTGAAAAAATCTGAAATTTGTGTTTTTAGTTAAAAAGGATTTTAAATCATAATTAAGGAATAAAATTTGAATTTAATGGATTTGGAATAGATGGAGTAAGTAAGGAAATTTATTTAAAAGTAAAGGAAATTGGAAATCAATTTGGGAATTGATTTAAGTGTGTAAAACCAGGATTTTTAAAAGAGAAATGAGACTTGAAATTTATAAACTGGGTTTATAAAGGTGAAGTAATAGTGGATATTTGAAGAATAAATTCACAATGGGAATATATTAAAGAAATGGGAAAGTTTGTTTAAAAATAAATAGTGATTTGTTTCTAAAGAATGTGAAGAGAAGTGTAATTCCCTAGACAGCCAAGTACGTTTTCAACGTAATTTTTTTTTTAAATATAAGCTATGTTGTTTTAAAAAGCATGTTTAGAAAATTTATTATTTCTAAATGTTTAAATTCTAAAGTAAGTGTTTTCTTTTAATCTATTATAGCAGTAATTATTTAAAGGTGACTTGGTATTATGTTTTGAAAGTTGGAAATTCAGTTTTATATTGTACAAAGTAGTTTTATATTAAATATTCTCAATGTATATATTTTGAATAGGGGGATTTATTGTAAAGGACAAAATATCCAAATAATTTATCCTCAAGGACACATGCCTATAATTTTATCCTCAACGACTGGCCCAAAGCCCATTTTTTCTCAAATGCACAAATCTCTCTTCTCCGTGCCCATTCAATCCCGTTTTCAGCTCCGACCACCTTATCACGCGTCAACGTCACCGCCTCACCAGCGCCGCCACCTCCTCACCAGCGCTACCATTGCCACCTCCTCCTTCACCCGTTTTGGAGCAACCACCTCGTGCCACCTCCTCCACCCGTTTTGTGTTCACCATCGCCGCAGCGTCACCTCCTCACCAGCGTCGTGCAACTACCCCATGTCACCTCCTCCACCCGCCAACGCCACCCCCTCACCAGCACCATGCTTTTAAAAGCTGATACTGATACCAGTTTTTAGGTATCAGTTTTGAAATTTTAGGTATCAGTTTTGAAATTCCTTCTGATGCAAACCCTACCCATCGCTTCCAAATACCACACACTATACCACCACCTACACCGTTTCGTCAAACCAATAACCCATCAGAAATTTTCCACCACAAATCCATACTATTTCCTAAACCACCACAAATCCATACTATTTATTATATTAAAACTGATACCACATCGCATACAAAACCGATACTGTGTTATTTTATTAAAACTGATACCACATTGCATACAAAACTGATACCCATATTTTATTAAAACTAATACCACATCGCATACAAAACTGATACCCAAAAACTGAACACAGTAGAATGATTTCCATCCTCTCGTCATCGCTTCCTCCTCTCGTCCACGGCCTCCTTCATCGTCTTTTCGACATCCTCACTCACGTGCTTGATCTCCATCCCTAACTTTTCACGGTCGCCCTTCGCTTCCTCGCGTGCTCTTTTCTTCTCTGCGAGCTCCTTCATCTCATATTTTTTTCACAGACTCCATCTTCTTCCGAATTCACCTCTCGAGCTCGAACTCCGCGCGCAGGTCCTTGATTTCTGCCAAGGTGTTGTCGAGAGCTGAAAGGTCGACATCTCGGTCGGAGTTTATTGGGTTGGAGAAGGAAGCGATGGTGTGGGTTTTGTAGCAAGATCTGGAGTTGGAGAGGCAAGTTGCAGTGATTTGTCCTTGAGGATAAAATTTTAGCGGGCTGTCCTTGTGATTAAAAAAGCCCTAATTTTTGTCCTTCACGATAATTCCCTCTTTTGAATAAGTATTAAAGTAATTCTTAATTTAAATGTTTTAAAGGATATTTTACAATAAAGCGTTTTAAAATTATTTTAAAAATCAAAAGTTTTTGTGCTTGGTGTTTTCAGTGGAAATAAATATTTGGGAATTTACTCCATGAGAAAAGTGTGGTTTGAAACTGTTTTCAAAAGGATTGAAGATGGAAATATATATTGCGAAGTTATTTTGAGGGTAATAAATAATTTGGAAGATTGTTTATTGTTTGATGGTTGTTCGTGAATGCTAATTGATAGTTAAATAACCGACTATCAATATTGGTCAATGCACTGATCGGTTCGAAGAGACCGGGATCAGGATTTATTTCCTGAAAACCACTTCAATCCGGTTTGAAATTTTTCGTGAGGAAGACGAGTTTGGATACGAAGATGGAGCTGTGAAGTGCAAGGGCTAGTCGCTACTAATCCTGAGGATGATTCCAAAATGGATGTAGTAGGAGTAGTGTCTTCGGTTCCGTTCGAACCTGGGATGGACTTGTATGGATGAATGTTTTTAGAACATCGTCAGGTGGATGATAGGCATTTTAATTGAAACATTCTAAAAGGTAACGCTTAGCCTCAAGCCCCATCAACCGGGAATGACTGAAAATCAGGGGTTATGCAGCAAGACTAGGTGGGTAGCGCCCATTAGGGTGAGGTCATCCCTTTCTAGATGTCCCTTTTTTCGGCTTAGTGGTGCGGTGCTGATCCCAACCGTGGGGTGATCTTACTCGGGATTATCCAGTAAGGGGTAGTCCCGGTCTTGTGTTGCAGGGGATTGGGAGTAATCCTCGGTACGGTGATCTAGGCCACGTACTGCGATAGGTGGTACCCCAGTGCCTAGTCATTAGTAGGAAATCCATTCTCCCTACGTGCCTTTTACGGCTTTGTTTGTATTACCCACGATTGTGGCTAATAGATGGAATTTAATTAATGTAACAATTTAGACTATTTTATTAAGTATTTGTAAATAGACCCTATTATGATATCCGAGGATTTTAGTAAAAAGTGTTTTAGCCATCGTAAGGTAAAATCCCAACATGTTTATTTGTGGCGGGTCTTACGAGATGCTTTTGTTTTCAAAAGAATTTTGAAACCTTAATAATCAATTTGAGTGTGGTTTTCTCACGCTGGTATTCAAGACTGACTCGGGTGTTATTTCGTTATAATGCTCGGGTCAGACCGAGTATTATAGAATACAAGATAAGATGTTGTGGAGCTCAGGAGACGAGCTGGATGGCGATATGTACTTCCGTACTTGATTATTATTCCGATGTGTATTCAGATTTGAGGACAAGTTTATATGACTGTCCAGTTGTATATTATTGATGTTGTTGAACTCTGATGATATATTCTGATGATGTATGTATAAAACAGACAAGTTTTCTTTGTGTAAAGATATGTTCTTATCTATTATATTTTATTCCGCTGCGATGGTAAGATTCTGATGTTGTTTTTTTATTTTCTTCTTCTACCTTCTTCGTTAACCCAAATGGTTTTTATTTCCGTTCATCATGAGTTGAGTGATGGAGAATAGTATCGACTCAAGGGGTACGGGTTTGCACGCTGTTACAGTTGGTATCAAAGCTGAAGATTAAGCGAGAACCTCGGCTCTGGTGGGAATTATTCATTGAAAATAGAGTCCGTAGTACTCTAGAATGAGTTTGAGCGTATTAATAGTTATGAGCGCGTATTTGTTAGTGAATACAAAATTGTTTTTGTATTGTGGTGATTTATCGGTTAAGAGTTTCTAGATTCTGGTCGATATGTGGGACGCCACGTCATCGATAGCGGTTTCTAAACTCTTAAACAAGATAAACCGACAAAGTACTGTTTTAAATAGGGTAAATGAAATAATTTTACCCAAATTATTTTTATACATAAAGGAAATAATTTTTCGTAAATTATTATAGTTATATATGGTTGCTTGGTTGTTAGGGAATGATAATATTAAATTATTATCATTATTTTGTAGAAATTGAATAAGAAATTGAAAATCATAACTAAAGCTAAGATAGTAAATTCATATTGCATAATTAAATTGTAAGTGAGAATTATAAATGTAATTTATAGTTTAAAATTACATTTCAGAGTAGTATATGTATATTAAGTGAAAGAATTTGGAATTTTGGGAAAAGTTAAATTCCTTTGTGTTTGAAAATGGTTTTCAAAGGTTTTGGAAAAAAAGAAATAATAGATATATTATTTCGGAAATATTTTTGAATTGGGTATGAAATCTGGTGAGATTTGGAATTTAAAAATATTTGAAATGTATTTTTTTTAAAAGGGATAAAAGCATTTAACTCTCTTTCGGTCGCTAGAAAATAACTTCGGTGATGACTGCAGCATCATCGATGTTCATTTTCATGTTTCCAAGAGTGGAATTGCTACCAAATTGTTTGAATTGAAATTGTTTGCAAAGGTTGGGTTGATTTTAGAAAAGCAAAGGATTTCTGATATAATTGATTCAAATGATTTTTTTGGAATACTTAAGTGATTATTGAAGACTCTAGAATTGGTTTCAATGTTTTGAGTGTCTAAGTAATGGCTTAAGCTTTAGAGGTTTAACTAAAAATGTTTATGGAATAAATTAGTAAATTGAATATGTTGGTGAGATATGGGAATGGAACCTAATTTGGTAAAATAAAAGTTGAATTGTGAAATAAATTCGTGTTATGAATAAAATTCAACTTGGATTGGGAATGAATTAAATGTAAGTGGAAATGTTGTCAAATGGAATGGAACTGGATTAAAATCAAAATGATTTGGGTTGCAAATAAATCCAATTCAAGTGTAAATGAGTTAAATATAAACTTGAATATTATTTTAACAGACTAAGAATGGGACTAAAATTAAAATGGATAAAGAGTGGGGTAATTGAAGTTGATGAGAATCAAATTAAATAGAAGTGAGCTTAAGTTATGAAGTTGAGATAATTTGAAGAAAGTAAATTAACTTAAGTTTAAAGTTAATAGAAGTTTGGCTTCGAGTAAAAGTAAAAGTCCGTTAAATAATGTTTGGGTTGAATTAATTTGGAAATGGTTAGTAATATACAAGCATAGAATGTGTCGAGCAAGATAAAATGGGTTCGAATGGAACTTATGAAAATACGAAATAAAATACATGTAAGTTAAAATGGAAATGAATTAAATGAAAATCTAGTTGGAATCGATTGGAAGTAGTTAAAAACTAAAATGGATATGCCATTAAGTGAATATCATCGAAATTGCGTAGAAATGATTGTCGTTTGACGTAAACGAGATTTAATAAAATTCTATGAATTAGTGGAAGCAAATATAATTGAATTTTTGAATCAACTGATATGAATATGAGTTTGCTTGGAATTATAAATGAATTGAAGGTAAGTGAGTGAGTTGTACATCACTTAAAGTGAATGCAAGGGTAAGAAAAATGAGTGAAAGCAATTGAATTGGTGATTGAAACCTTATTAATTACTTTTAAGTGCTGTTTGGTAGATATGGCTTATGAAATCCATGTGTTAGCTATTGGAAATGAGTGAAATGTAAATAAATTTCTAATATATGGCACTTACATATTTAAATTGAGTAAGTACAGGTATCGGATGACCGTTTGGTTGGATTTTGGTCGCGCAAATTGCTAAAATAATAAGCCGCTTGCTTAAAAATGGTAAATAAAGGTACGCCTGCGCAATAAATATAGGAAATATGAACCATTTTTGTTTTTCTGACCGTGTGGGTCGATGTATATATATTTATATCTCTTGTCAAATTGTAAAAGCTCCTCCGTACAAAGGAGACTCTGCCAAAATTTTCCGAAAATTTTAGGAGTTAGAATTTTTTTTAAAAGTTTTGGGAAAATTTTTGTTAGCGACAAACGATTTCAAATTGGAAATTAAAATAGATTAGTAGATGAAACTAATTTAAAATAATGATATGAATCAGTTATAAATGGAAGATAAAATTCAATATTCAGTTGAAGATAAATTGAATTATATGGAAATGGGAGAACCAATTTGAATAGAAGTAGATATAAACTTAAGTGGGGAAGTGAAAATAAATATAAGAAGCGTATAAAATACTTATATTGAACTTAAGAAGAAATGGTGAAATTCTTAAGTAATATGGGTGTCGGGAAAATATATTGAATAAGTATTTGAGTGGAGATTTAATAAAAAACGATAAGCGTTGATAAGTGAAAAGAAATCAAAATGAATGTGAATAAAAAGAAAATTTATATAGTTGATAATCAATTGAGATAAATACGTAGGATGTACGTATATTATTTCATTCGCATAGCGATTTTATCCAGATTCGAGCACGGAATTTCAAGAAAGTTATATCAATCCGAGTTAGGATTTTTCACTCGATTTTCGACAGCGAACCCTGGATATGGATTTTGATTGATACTGGAAATTCTCTATCATAGTTATGACTATGCAAGGAGAATGACAATTTCTGATCAAGAAACCAGATCTGAGTCTGCACTAGGAAGTCGGGGGGACGATACTAGTTCGAAAGTGAAATTGTCTGATCGAGTGAGTGATCGGATTTGATAATGCACTCGGATGATATATGTACATCGTATGGGCTTAAATGGATTAAATATTGAAATTTTTGTAAAGGGGTCAACAAAATGATTTTGAATGTTGTGATTGGATATTATTGCTAAGTATGATATACAGGTATTATAAAGGAAAAGAAAAATTGGTTTTGATTCCATAAGATAAATTTGAATTGCTCGACAAAAAGGTATGTGTTTAAGTTTCTGTATGAAATTTGATTGGGTTTTTGATCTAGCCACTTGGCCTTTTGTTTTCCTTTGGAATTTGGAGACCCTTTGAGGCATTTTGTAGTTGTATCGAGCTAGCCGCGCAAGGGAGACTCTGGCGAAATTTTTCAAAATTTTAGGGAGTTAGAAAATTTTTAAGAAATTTTGAAAATTTAAAACTTGGTTTTTAATAATTTGAGTGGTTGAATAAGTAAAGTTGTTTGGGAACTATGGAAAAGTTTAGAAAGTTAGTAAGATCGATAGTGTGTTTTTAGTAAAGATTGTTTGGTTGTTGTAAAACACAGTTTGGTTTTGGGAAAATAGTAAACGGGTATTGGACCATTCTTCCTAACTAGTAATTTCGGGAACAAAATTCTTTTAAGGGGGGAGGAATGTGATGACCCAGAATTTTGGACAACTTAAATTGGGATATTTAATTGATTTTAATATTTAAAAGTTAGTTTATAAATTAAATTTCAAATATCACTATTATTTGGAAATTTAATTATTAGATTTAATTACTAGAAATTGGGTCAAATGCTGAATCTGGAGTTTTAAGCATGTTAAAAATAATTTAAGGGTTTGTAAAATTTATATCGATAGTACAGAAGATAGCAGAAGTGTTGAAATTGAATTTTGAAATATTTTGTATAGTTTTGAAAATATATCGTTAAATTGACGTTTAAAAATAGCCTTCCGAGTCACAGTCTCAGATTTCGAAGAAACCAGTTTCATTGGATCCGTAATATTGCATTATTATCGAATTTAATTTTTCGTAGCGGTTGGGGTTGTTGTGTGAGCATATGTTAAGTAAACGCGCTGAAAATTAAATCGAAATTAATATAATAACTGGGTCCAAAAAGCTATCTTCTCCATACCATCGAATTTGGACTCGAAACCTTTTCCATTACGTTCGAAATAGAGGTATAACATTATGAACGCCTAGCGGCATGCCTCGATAGGGGTTTGAAATTTTAGAATGTGTGCAATGAAATGATTTGAATTTAAATTTAAAACATTTAGATATATATATATATATTACATTGGCCAATCTAATTCCTCTCATGTCAAACCTTTTTCCTACAACGGCTTTTGCTTTTCGAAAAAACACTGTTCAAACCTATGCCGACACGCAAAAGAAATTTTGCACGCTAACATCATTTCTTGTCTCCCCTTTTTCTTCTTTTAAAAAGAAAAGAAAACATAAGCGAAAGACAGTCCTCTTCCCCAAATTTCAAATCCGTTCATTTATAAAAATGGCCGCCTTCATTTTTCAATCTGAGCCACTTCGTTTCCCTTTTTTAGATCGAATCTTTTCCTTCTTTCCTTCACAAATAAATCAAGATCGAAATCGTGGCCAGGTCTGTAATCAAGGTCTGAAATCGAGTCAAGCTTGTTCATTGACTAGAGAAGATTGAAACGCGATTTCTAGGGTTTGGAGCCGGCCCGTGTTCGTCGATTGGTGGTTTGGGAAGCGTGGCAGAGTTCTCAAAGGGAAGCACGCTCGAGTGATAGGAGCTAGGGCTCGATGTCGATTTTAGTAACTCTGGATTTGGCGAGTTCGTCGAAGGCAGTTGCATGCGTCAAGGAGGGTGTGATGGCATTCGATGGTCAGGGCCGCGATCCGGTGGTTTCAGTAGTTAGGTGTTTGTTTTTAGTTTAATTTAATTTAATTTAAAATTTATATTGGTGTATATATACGTGTAGGGGAAATGCAGATAGAGGGATATATTTTAACAGTAAGGTTTATAACGAATTACAGTTTAATACAAGTATAAAACTTTGGGAAAAGAAAGTGATTTTGAGCAGTTTAAATAAAATCAGATTTCTATTTTTTTAAGAGAAATATATATATACATGCCTATCTTAGTTAATTATATATATATAAAGATTTTGAGATATATAAGGATTTTAAAATGTTTGAGGAATTTATAAAAAGTAGATTTTTAAATCTATAATTTATTTCTATATATAGTTTTAAGAGAGAAATTAATAGTTTAATTAAATCATTAGTCGATTTAAATTATTACATGGAAATTGATTATTAAATTAATTCAAATATTAATAAATTGTGTAATGTTTATACTAGGTTTTAAGTCATGGAAACAAGCCAGATTGGAATGGATTACAAATAACAAGATAAAAGGTGAGTTAATCTCACTCTTTTGGATTTTTATTTAAATTTAAATGGATAAATTTAAATAATTGGTTGAATGATTGAATTTGATTTGATGTGCTATATTACATATAGTAGTATATAGTATATATTGGAGTGATTGATTTCCTGCATTATATAGCGGATGAGACCCTATGCGCCGCATAATAGCGGATGATATTATATTAATTCCATATACTGCGATATTTCACCTCGAAGTGGAATTGGTATTGTGCTAACATCTGTGGATGCAGGGAAACAGGTAGGAGGGATCCAACTGGATTCCTCAAAATTATTAGATTGTTTAATGTTCTGTGTTATGAATATTTGATATTCTGTGATGAATATTACTGAATATTGAATGCTGTGGTTTGCTTGAATATATTTCGGTACACTGAGTTATCAAAATATATAGAATTGGATTTTTTAAATGAAAATAAAAGAGTGAATTTTTAAGTAAATAATTATAGAGAATTTGAATAAATTTAGGAATGAATTGGAAAAAAATAAAAGTGATTTTTAAATTCTAATAAATAAGTTCCGAGTATGAAAAAGGGGATTTTGAATAAATAGAGAAATAATGAATTTTAAACTTAAGTGATGTTATATCAAGAAACAAAGAATTTATTTTAAAATTCAAGGCTTGTATTTATTTAAAAGGACAAAGAAGGAATTTAGGAAAATCTGAAATATGTGTTTTCAGTTAAAAAGGATTTTAAATCATAATTAAGGAATAAAATTTGAAGTTAATGGATTTGGAATAGATTGAGTAAGTAAGGAAATTTATTTAAAATTAAAGGAAATTGGAAATGAATTTGGGAATTGATTTAAGTGTGTAAAAATAGGATTTTTGAAAGAGAAACGAGACTTGAAATTTATAAACTGGGTTTATAAAGGTGAAGTAATATTTCAGTGGATATTTGAAGAATAAATTCACAATGGGAATATATTAAAGAAATGGGAAAGTTTGTTTAAAAATAAATAGTGATTTATTTTGAAAGGATGTGAAGAGAAGTATAATTCCCTGGACAGCCAAGTAAGTTTTCAACGTAATTTTTTTTTAAATATAAGCTATGTTGTTTTAAAAAGCATGTTTAGAAAATTTATTATTTCTAAATGTTTAAATTCTAAAGTAAGTATTTTCTTTTAATCTATTATAGCAGTAATTATTTAAAGGTGACTTGGTATTATGTTTTGAAAGTTGGAAATTCAGTTTTATATTGTACAAAGTAGTTTTATTTTAAATAATCTCAAAGTATATATTTTGAATAAGTATTAAAGTAATTCTTAATTTAAATGTTTTAAAGGATATTTTATAATAAAGTGTTTTAAAATTATTTTAAAAATCAAAAGTTTTTGTGCTTGGTGTTTTCAGTGGAAATAAATATTTGGGAATTTACTCCATGAGAAAAGTGTGGTTTGAAACTGTTTTCAAAAGAATTGAAGATGGAAATATATCTTGCGAAGATATTTTGAGGATAATAAATAATTTGGAAGATTATTTATTGTTTGTTGGTTGTTTGTGAATGTTAATTGATAGTTAAATAACCGACTATCAATATTGGCCAATGCGCTGATCGGTTCGAAGAGACTGGAATCGAGATTTATTTCCTGAAAACCACTTCGATCCGGTTTGAATGTTTTCGTGAGGAAGACGAGTTTAGATTCGAAGATGGAGCAGTGAAGTGCAAGGGCTAGTCGCTACTAATCCTGAGGATGATTCCAAAATGGATGTAATAGGAGTAGTGCCTTCAGTTCTGTTCGAAACCGGGATGGACCTGTATGGTTGAATGCTTTCAGAACATCGTCAGGTGGATTATAGGCATTCTAAGTGAAACGTTCTAAAAGGTAATGCTTAGCCTCAAGCCTCATCAACCGAGAATGACTGAAAATCAGGGGTTATGCAGCAAGGCTAGGTTGGTAGCGCCCATTAGGGTGAGGTCATCCATGTCTAGATGTCCCTTTTTTCGGCTTAGTGGTGCGGTTGTTGATCTCAACCGTGGGGTGATCTTACTTGGGATTATTCAGTAAGGGGTAGTCCCGGTCTTATGTTGCAGGGGATTGAGAATAATCCTCGGTACGGTGATCTAGGCCATGTACTGTGATAGGTGGTACCGCAGTGTCTAGTCATTAGTTGGAAATCCATTCTCCCTACGTGCCTTTTACGGTTTTGTTTGTATTACCCACGATTGTAGCTAGTAGCTGGAATTTAATTAATGTAACAATTTCAGCTGTTTTATTAAGTATTTGTAAATAGACCGTATTATAATATCAGAGGATTTTAATAAAAGTGTTTTAGCTATCGTAAGGTAAAAACCCGACATGTTTATTTGTGGCGTGGTCTTACTAGATACTTTTGTTTTCAAAAGAATTTTGAAACTTTAATAATCAATTTGAGTGTGGTTTTCTCACGCTGGTATTCCATACTGACTCGGGTGTTATTTCTCTATAATGCTCGGGTCACACCAAGTATTATAGAATACAGGATATGATGCTGTGGAGCTCAGGCGACGAGCTGGATGGCGATACGTACTACCGTACTTGATTATTATTCCGCTATGTATTCAGATTTGAGGACAAGTTTATATGACTGTCCAGTTGTATATTATTGATGTTGTTGAGCTCTGATGATATATTCTGATAATGTATGTATAAAACAGACATAGTTTTCTTTGTGTAAAGATATGTTATTATCTAATATATTTTATTCCGCTGCTTTGGTAAGATTCTGATGTTGTTTTTTTTTCTTCTTCTACCTCCTCTTCTTTAACCCAAATGGTTCGTATTTCCGTTCATCTTGAGTTGAGTGATGGTGAATAGTGTCGACCCAAGGGGTATGGGTTTGCGGGCTGTTACAATATACATACATATAGGCATACAGTTTGTGTAACAACCCATAACTCCAGTGGGCCTGAATTTTCGCTAAATCGAAAAGTCAAGCACACTAGGGGTGCAGGTTGTCGTAGTAGTTCTATATAGTAGGAATGAATATGTATGTATATATATATATGGATATATGTGTGTGTGTTGTTGAATATGCGCTTATATGATTTTTGTTTGATGATAATAAACATATATACATTCGTTTAAATGTATTTGATAATATACTATTTTATTTTTCACAGATTAAATAAATATTTGCTGAATAAAATAAATAACACAGAATTTGAATTCAAACAAATATTTTATTCAAATAAATATTTATTACAACTTTGAATAGTACAATTTCAAGCTCTCACTATAACTATACAACTTTGATTACAATTACATCACAATTTCATATTTACACAATTTCATATTTACAGTTGACCTCACTACATATCACTCACACTCATATTTATCTTCAACTGCATCCCAGTTTGAATCCAGTATCTGAGAAATCTGCAGAAATATTTACTAACGCAGTAAAATTGAAAATAAAATATTTTTGCGATATAAAATAAAACGTGAATTTTGAAAATGATATTTGCCTCAGTTATTTGGGTTGTTCGTCATCATTTAAATTTGAATTCATCATACACGAACAACTTGTGACATACACAGTGTATTACTGTATATGCCACAAGGCCGTGCACGCCGATATATATACACTTGATTGATTTACAGGGACAGGCGAGCACAGGTCAAACCCAAATGAAAAACCGAGTTCAACTCACGTGCAATAACATTGAAAATCACGACACAAGCACAAGGTCAAATCCGAGTTTTGAAATTGGATTCAACACAAGGCGACATGACATGAATGCAACGAAGACCAACATCAAAATGGACTGCAACAATCATGGCAGTTCACATGTCAAAAACAGTTGCAACATGGATACAACAAAATGCAGAAGTAAGATCGACACAGTGGTGCTGCATATAATGTACAGTGAAGCCAAAGTAGTACACAAACAACATAGCAGTATGGAAGAATGCAAACAATGTAAACAGTGAAGTCGAATACATGAACAAGTATAGCATTTGATACAGTGAGAAAGCACAAGTCAAGATGGAGCTACAATGAATGCATCAATATGCCAACAACTAAAACATCAAGTTGAAACAGTTTCATGTAACAGATAATGCACAGGACACACGATTGGTACACAAACAATAAGCTGCGGTAAAGCATGAACATGTGTGGACAACGAAAACCAAAGCCATCAGGTCAGAAACAACATTCAAGCTAAATGAAGTACTGTATGCAATAGCAACAAAGAAACAGACATGAAGCAACAAACTACACAGCCAACATGACCCAAATGCCAAAGCTCAATGAAGACCACTAATATATGCAACATGAACATTTAAATGAATACACGAACCAGAATACACAGTGGCAACCACAAGATGCAGACAAACTCAAAGCAAGCCGAGAACAAACACCAAGTGCAACAGTATGAACAAAAGATCAAAGAAAAAGATGGTCAGAGCCGTAATATACAATGCATACATGAGTCAGTGCAGTAAACAGGTGAAAGTGCAACAGTGGCAATGCAGTGACACATGATATACATGATGAAGCAACAGAGTAACCAAAATCAACAATGCAACATTTTCATAATGCAGTGAAGCATGTTCATGGAACACAACAACAACAGCCAGTACCAACATGGACAGAAGGCAGTGAAACTCAGAGCAATGATCAAATGCAAACAAATGAAACACAGTTGCAAACAACATGACAGGAAACAGATAAAATTGAACTTGTGAAGTAGTGCAAGTGTGCAAGTGCAAATCACCAACTGCAAGACCTCAAGTAACATGGTGAAGCAGTACACAAGCCTGCAACTTCAATCCAAACCAATCACAATACAACTGATATGCGAACGGTCTCGAACAATATATGAACGTCACATAGGACAGTGAACAATGAAGTACATGCAACATGGTCTGCAGGCAAACAAGTATCATGGTACAACAAAGCAATGCCACCAGAATTTCATATCAAGCAAGTACGGCATCAGGGTGAGAAGAACCAACAGATCAATCATGATCGAAACTAATATCATGAATTAAATGCTAGAAATTCACAATCGTGGTGGTCAAGAAACTGAATTGAGCAAGAATAAAGTCAAAGCCGTGGATAGCAAGAATATACATGCATATGAACAAGTCAACATCAAAGCCGTGGGACGCAAGAAATGAAATTATACGCATATGAAAAGGTCAAAATCAATCTCAATCATTCAAGCATCATCAAGTGGCCGAAGTGAATCAGTTGACGAATTCAATTAGAAAATATACGACGCAAATCTAGGGTTATAAACCCTATATAAATTGACATCATCATCGGCAATTTTGGCATCAAGTTCAAGCAAGTCAAAACCAGAAAAAGCAAAAGCTAACATACCAATTATAATTCGAACTTGATCGAATTGAAGTAGCTGTCTACAATTCAAAGTAACATCTGATCGAACAAGCTAGCATCGAAAATAATCATCTGCTTCGATCGAACATCTTGAAGCAGCGCTTCAATTAAAAACCCTAAATTGGAACGAAGAAGGGACAAATCCCTAATTCAATTTCACGAAAAGCCGAAGCCCTAAGTCAAATCTCTCGAGAGCAATTTTACACAGCATCCATTGATTAGAGAAGAGAAGGAGTCGAAAATAATAAAAGGATACGGGTTAAGGAAATCAAGCACTTGGGCCGGCCTTGTTTACCTAAAGGGATAAGAATTTAAAAAAATAGGGTTTTTTATTTTTAATTTGTTTTTGTTTTGTATTTTCTTTTTAAACCATTTCATTTTTCTAGTCGTGTGACTAGGGGACAAGCTACGTGGCGTAGCTTGAGAATTCGCAACTCGGTAGTTGAGTTGTGGCAGGGTTTTGAGCGTATAGTTAGATTAGTCAATAGCGGGTATAGCGAGTTTACGTGTGTAAGCGAGGGACTATCTAATTTCTAGTAGAAACCTTGAGGGCAGCACGTAGGCAGGGTTTTGCCGAAGCTGGGTAAATTCTGTGTTGTTCTGTTTTATTCTGTTATTTATTTTCTGCGATATCTGTGCTGCTATTCTGTGATCTGAATTGAAATTAATTTATAAGCTTCCGCGATTAATTTTAATAATTTATACCATCACCCTATTCACCCCCCCTCTAGGGTGAAATCGATCCTACATGTGTGTGTGAATATATATATATATATATATATATATATATGTTTGTGTGTGTGTGTGTGTATGATTATATATACACAAAAACACATATATGTATATCGTATATGTGACAACCCGCACCTCCAGTGGGGTTGAAATTTCGCTAAATCGAAACCCAAGTCCACCAAACTATGGACCGTTGGTTTGGTATCTAGCAAATAAAAAAATAAATGCATACAGAACATTATCGATATAAACTCACAATGGAATAGTAAAGTATAATAAACATATAGTTACCGACCAAGTTGACACTTCCAACATATAGTGTCCTTGTTAGTGCCGAGTATGCAACAGAAAACTTGTCCTTCCACTGTTCATGCCTTGTACGAGTATATTTCCTTTTAAAGCTATCATGCGGGTTGAAACAAGGAGGGGATCGGAACAACATTATGGTGACCTATAAATTATATGCTTTGTACATAAGACTAGTTTATGTTGATTTCTTTTCATTATATGTTATGCTTTTTATTTTACTTAGTCGTCTCGACTCCACGTTCGCGTATGATATGACCCTTGAAGCCAAAGTAGACTATAACTACTTACCTGTGTATATATATGTACCATAGTCCCCCTTTGGACCAAGGTACTATCCCCACTAGTATCCCTAATTCTACATTGTTGGGTATCATCATCAATGTATAGGCCAAACTTCCTGCGTACAAATTAGAGCCTTCCGTTAGTGTCTAATAACAGCGTCATTAAAGTTTACTGTATTCTATCTCGCCTTAGGGATTTACTAAATTGTCCGCATCCTATTGTAGATTCGGCTCCACGGACTACCCATTCATTTTTGAAAGAACTCTTCTATGGGTTGACTTGCCTTGCCCTAATAAACAAACTAGCAAACAACTATAGTTGCGCATTACATAACATGTTCTACCCTAGTAGGAGGTGTATCCTATAAGATGTAACATCGTCTTTCATGTATTGACCGCTCTGGATAGATAACGCACTTAACCTATGTAGCTCCTACTCCTAATTTGGTGCCACATCTATTAACATAGCATTGAGCTGCTCACCATCCTATTTAGATTGCATAACACAATCATGGCAATGCAACGTTCCTATCTTTGAACCAGACTCCACTTTCTATTGAGGTATTCCTTTATATGTATGCAATCGTATATTCTCCATGGGTCTCACAGTTGGATATGTCCCACATTAGTACAATGTATACACAACTGTTGGTAGCCCCTTGCGATGGGTAGAATTCTATTATGTAGCACTATCGATCTTGCATTCCGACCCATTCTAATGACTATCATTCTTATTTACTAAGTTATTTGCATACATATATATTTCACTCCCGTCATAGCGTTGAATTTACATTAATTTAATTATAACTTTTCTTTGCTTTCAATCATTGTTGATCTTACATAACTAACTTTTGATTTATTCATGTCATTTACTATCATTCGTTATCCATTTCTAATTTTTGACTTTAAGTGTCATTTATTATTCCCTTTTCATTTAACATTGTTGGATGAAATCCTCTATTTCTTTTTTATCTGATATCTTTCTTTGATTGCCCATTTAGACTTATTACTTCTCTATTCGTTTAATTGTATCTTCTTTGTTTACTATTTGTTTTCTACACCGTCTTATATTGCATGCTTTTGGTTTTATGTTTAAATAGTTTTTCTTATTCCTACTTACATTACATTAGTTATACTTAAGGATTTTTATACCTTAATACATTGTAATTACTTCTTTCTTGAAAGGAATTGTTGAAACTATGATTCTCTATAAATTACTTAAAAGAGGACTTGTGTTCTGTGTGAAATAACAAGGAGTTACCTTTTATTTTCTATTGGAATAGACAGTACAAAATATAGTAATTCCTTTATTTTGCACATGTTTTTCTTTTTGTTTACATTCCTTATTATTTCAACCAATATACTTTTATTTGTATTTTTAGGCAATCTATAGAAATACACATTATTATACAATTCATTCCAATGTATTAAAATATTGTCTATTCTTAATTTAATTTATAATCAATTCTAATTTATGTTCAGCATGTGCAGTTAATTCCCCGCTACTACCCTAAAATAACCCCGCCATACCCCATGTCTAATTTCTGATTTCCTCAAATAACCTCAAAAGTAGCCTTTAAGCTTTAAGCTCTGCTATTTCCGCTATATCTCGTTATTACCGCTATATCTTTTCTAAAAGAAATGAATTGAAAAATGATATTTATACATTATAAAAATTATGAAATTAATTTTTTTAATTTAATTTTTTAACTTGTTTTTGGAAACAAAAAATACTTCAATATTCTATTAAATTTAATTATGTTAAATAATAGTTTGCGTTTATTTACAATATATTTACACATGTTTTTATTTAAATTTAAATATTTATTAATTATAATTAAATTGATTGTTAATTTTTCATTTAATGGTCGTTTATATATTTGTAAAAATATTAAGTACGAGTTTTATATGGTATTTTAGAGTCATCCATTAGATCCTCGCTATATCCCCACTTTTGCTTTTTGCACTTCTTCTGCATTGAATCCACCGAGCATTATAACTGCACAGTGTTCAACAATCTATAAAAACTAACCAAATGTAACGACCCAGAATTTGATCGTTTTTAAAAGAATATTTAATCATATTTTTAAAAAATTAATAACGAAATTTTATTTACAAATAAAGCTATTTATAATAATTAATGACGATAAAATCGTTTTTAAAAATTATTTACCTATATATATAGCTTATAGAGGAATAGAAATTGTGGCTGGAAATTATTTTCTAAAATATTGATTTTTCATCGATTAAAAGTTATTTAAAATGCCAAAACACTATTTTAAACACTTATATACACACTATAAACTATTTGACATTATGAATACATGTGTATATGCATATACACACACACACACTCTTCTCTTTGAATGTGTATATATAAAAATAAGAGAAAATAATTTATAAAGAAAAGTGTATATATGTGTACATATATATATATACACAATTTCAACACAAGTAACAAGAGCGTGGTATGAATAGTTGCAAGAGAGGAGGCGTACATTAGTGGACGAAAATGAGGAGTGGGAGGGAGTGGTGATTCATGCATGTATGCATATTATATTCAAGCACTTACATATTTTTAATTAATTCCCTAAGTCTATATATATACACCACTACTCTTTCTCTCATTTTTACCAACCTCCTCTTTATTCCAAAATTCCCAAGAACTTAAGCAAACATCCATGACTTCCTCTTCATAATTTTTAAAGTGAGAAAAACCACTTCATTTTGCTAATAATCTCTTCTTCATAACCGAGCCCAAAGTTATAAGACCATCCACCCCAAAACCCTATGGTCATGACCTACATATACTAGGCTGAGCCTAAATTTCACATGGCCAATTGAAAATGTTGTGAAGTCGTCACCTTGAAAAGTCGCGAAGGGTTTGAGATCCGATTGAAAACAAAAGCTTGTTTTTCTAGTTTTTCGACTTAGTAAATGTTTTCCAAGTTTTCATCTTTTGTTAAGTTTTCGAAAACTTTTCCATTTGTGTTTTCAAATGTATAGTAGGTACAGTTAAAGTGAATTTTTCATTAAGACAACAATTTTAGCAAACTGAGCTCATAGCGATAGTCGCTATGGTTGTAGTTCGGAAAATTTTGCGAATTTAAGTTTTATTTCTTGCAGATTGTTTTTGAAAACTCAATTCAAATAAATTAATTAATTCAAAAAATTTAAGTTTTAATTATTTAATAATTTACTTATTTAATTTATTAATTAAGTTAATTACTAATTAACCAATTAATTAAATAATTAGGTTAAATAATTAGAATTTAAGAAATTATTAACCAAGTTTATTATTTTTAATTAAGGAAGTTTTAAATAATGATTAATTAAGTTGAAATAAAATTTATTTTTAATTAATAAATTTTATTTACTGTAATTAATTAATTATTTAGAGTTAGTAATTTATTTAATTTTTATTTAATTAAAAGTTACTTATCCACTTACTTATTAATTTCTCTAGAGAATGTTATTTATAATTAAAGTTTAAATATAAATCAATTCTTAATGAATTAAGGTTTAAAGCATGATTTTTGATTTAATCAAGGTAGATTAAAAGTTTAAATAAATTTTAAAATTATGAAATTAATTAAAGTTTATTTATTTTAAAGTTTCATTCAAAACCCTATCTATAATTTATTTTTACCAAATTTTGTGTTTAAGTAAACCGTTTTAAAAATAGAGGATCTCTTGTCCATTCTATTAAGTAGTCAAATGAATTAAAGTAACTGCAATAAAACCTTGATACGTTTTATTGAAAGTAAGTCAACTTCTACTTATCACAAATACCGCACTTCAGGATCACGATGATGCGTGGGGTTAAGTTCGATAAGCGGTTCATGATAATCTAAGCACATGGTACATATGCAATCTTACAACTTGATAGTGGAATGGTCCACTATAAAACAACTTGGCCTGCAAAATTATCGAACGTTGGTTTGGAGAAACCAAGATCGAATAGCAGTTGTTATCTGAAAACCACTTTGAAACAATGGAAGCATTCGAATTGGAAATAGAAAAATCAAGGTCCAAGATGAAGACTATGAAGTACAAAGCTATATGCTACTAATTCTGAGGGTGATTCCAAAAAGGATATAGTGAAAATTATGTCTTCACTTCATTCATCTCTTGAACGACTTGTATGGATGAATACTGATATTGTGTCAGTATCTAGAAGTCAATGTCAACATTTCAAGTGACAATGCTATGATGAATGTAAACATAGCCTTGGGCCACATCAATTGGGGATGACTAAAACAAGGGAGATGTAGCAAAGCTAAGTGGATCTCTCCCATTAGGGTACGGTCAGTCCTATCCAGAGTCCCTATTATCAAATCATGTATGCTTCAGTACGGTTGCTGATCCCAATCGAGGGTGATTGTATTCGGCACTATCAAGCAAGAGGTGGGCCGGTTTTATTCTGTTAGGGGATCTAGGTAATCAGTTTTTATCTAGTGATGCAACATGATGGGCGGTACCCCAATACCCAGCCATTATATAGAATACATATCCCAATAAGTGCCTTCGGTCTTAGTTGTATGCCTATTATGCTAGAATGTAATTAATGTAATAATTTCGACTATGAGAATTATTTACTTATAAACCTAGATATTATGATAATATCACTGAAATTCTATATAAAGTGTTTTTGTAACTGTAAGGTAAAATCTCATTCGTGTTTATGTGTGGCATGGTCTTGTGAGATACCTTTTGATTTTTAAAGTGCTTTATAAAAGCAAAAAATTTTAGTTTTTTGAGTTTACTCCCACTAGACCCATGTCTGATCTGAAGTTTTATTTTCTTTTCCTAAAACTCTTGGGTAGTCAAATTTTTATGAGTAGCCAAGTGATGCATGTTTCTTACGGAAGCATTTTGAAGGAGCTGAAGCAGGTGGCTTCACTGTTAGCTAGTTATTATCTTATTGCACTGTGTGATTTATGATCTATGTATTTTTGTATGGGGAGGTAGTTGTAACTTTCCAGTGCATATGTTCTTGTTGTTCAAGATGGAAATAGTGGATTCGTGGTTAACACATATGCTTGTGGAGTAGGACTAGAAGCAGTTTTGATACAGCATGGTAGAGTGGTTGTGTATGCTAGCAGGCATTTTAAACCTCACGAGAAGAACTATGCTACGCATGACCAAGAGTTGCTGGCCATTGTCTTTACATTAAAAATGTGGAGACACTACTGACTGGGCAAGGATCCTTCTATTTCTCTTAGCTTCTTTCTAATATTTAGAGATTGTAGAAGCAAGTTTTCTTTCTTTAATTAGGTGAAAAATTCAAGCTCTTCATGGATCATAAATCCCCGAAGTATCTTTTTACTCAAAAGAATCTAAATCATTGGCAACAGAGGTGGTTAGAGTTTCTGGCATCTTACGACTTGGATATTCTTTGTACACTAGGAAAGACTAATTTGGTGGTGGATTCCTTGAGTAGGAATACTGATTTTACTCTTTTGGAGGTTACCCGACACTTCTAGAAAGAATAGCAAGCAAGCAAAGAGTGCACAGAAGCTTAGCGGTGATCATCAAGAAGGTTGATGAATAGCAGTGTACCAGTTTTAAGATTGATAACCGAGGAGTTTGGAGGATGAATGGACAGATCTGTGTACCAAATATCAACGGTCTTAGGCAAGAAGTTTTGTTAGAATGCCATCGTTCTAAGTTGATTATCCATCCAGGTGTCTCAAAGATGCATAGGGATATGTAGCAGATGTTTCTATGGGAGGGAATAAAAAGAGATATATCTATCTTTGTTAGTAGATGTTCGTTCTATCAGCAAATCAAAGGTGATCATAAGAAGACAGCCGAATTATTACAACCCTTGGAAATACCTAATTGGAAATGGGAAATGATCACAATGGATTTTATCGATGGTATGCCTAGAATGAGAAAAGGAAATGAAGGAGTATGAGTTATCGTGGATCGGCTAACAAAGAGTGCACATTTCATTCTAGTGAAACCAACAAGGACCATTGCTTCTTTAGCTGAAAATTTTATGACAGGGATGGTCAGGTTGCATGGAGTTCCTATGGGCATTGTAAGTGATCAAGACCTTATATTTACTAGTCAATTTTGGAGGCATTGCAAATAACTCTATGAACAAAGATGAGCTTAAGCACATCATATCACCTCCAAATAGACGGACAAACAGAGAGGGCGAATCAGATTTTAGAAGATCTCTTGAGAGCGTGTATTCTACATTTTGGTGGATCATAGGAGGATCATCTACATTTAGTTGAGTTCTTCTAAAAAAATAGCTTCCAAGCAAGCATTGGGATGGCACCGTATGAACCCCTTATATGGAAGACCGTGCAAGTCAACAACATATTGGGTTGAGATGGGAGATAGATTAGTTCTTGGACCGAACATGATCGGAGAGGCTACCGAAAAAGTTGTAATGATTGAGAAGAGAATGAAGGAAGCCCAAGACCACCAAAAGAGTTACACTAGTAAGAGGCGAAAAGATTTGGAATTTGTGGTTGGAGACTTGCTGTTCGTAAAGATTTTGCCAATAACAGAAGCTGTTAGATTTGAGAAAGCTAGAAAGTTAGCTCTAAGATATGTCGGACCCTTCCGTATTCTTAAGAGGATTGGATTGCTTGCTTATAGGGTTTAGTTACCAGAGAGGTTGGGAGGTGTTCATAATTTGTTCCTCGTATCTTACTTCAGAAAATATATCCAAGATCCATCTTTGATCGTTGAGACATCGGTTCAAGAGGAATTGGAAATAGAACCAAACTAGATAATAGTTAGACATATGGTTTATATTGTGGATCGGGATGGAGATTGAATGATAAAGGTGGTGCGACTAGTTAAGATTCAGTGGAGTGAGAATCCATGAGACTACACTTGGGAGACTTTGGATTGTATGAAAGAAACCTATCTTGAGTTTATGTTAGGATTGCTACTCGTAGGTTGTTTGTGTAGTGTATGTTTGTTTGCTATGAATGCTTAGTACATGTCTTTGTATGTTTTTTATGACATGAATATATTTCTTTTTAATAGTTGAATTATTTCATTTTTTGCTGATTTCAAGACGAAATTCTTTTAAGGTTGGAGAGTTTAATGACCTAGAATTTAATCGCTATATAAATGAATATTTAATTGTATTTTTAAAAAAAATTAACAAATGAATTTTTATTAACAAATAAAGCTATCCTTAATAATAAGTAATGACGATAAAATCATTTTTATAAATTCTTTACTAATATATATAGTTCATAGAGCAATATAAAATGTGACCAAAAATTATTTTTCAAAATATTGATTTTTCATCAATTAAAAGTTATTTAAAATACCATAACACTATTTTAAACACTTATATACACACTATAAACTATTCTAACATGATGAATACATGTATATATATACATGTACATAATTCTCTTAAAAGTGTGTATATATAAGAATAAGAGAAAATAATTCATAAAAAAAAGTGTATATATACACACATATAAAAATATACTTTTTCAACACAAATACAAGAGCATGGCATGAATCTTTGCAAGAGGGGGTGGGGGGTACATGTAGTGGACAGAAGTGATGAGGGGGAGGGAGTGGTGATGCATGCATGTATGCATATTATATTTAAGCTCTTACATATTTTTAATTAATTTCCTAAGCCTATATATACCATCACTCTTTCATGTTCTTACTTTTCAATCCTCATCTTCATTTCAAAATTCTTAAGAGCTTACGCAAACTTCCATGACTTCCTCTTCATAATTTTTAAAGTGAGAAAAACCACTTCATTTTGCTAAAAATCTTCTCTTTAATTCACAAAATCATTTCTACATCTTCTACAATACATCCTCTTTCAAAATTACAAGCCCATCCACCACAAAACTTCATGGTCTTGTCCTACATACACTAGGTCAAGCCTAAAATTCACATGGTCGAGCCCATTCAGGTGTTCGAGCAGCCAAAAGTTTCAATTTTTGCAAAATTCTAGATTATATACAAGTTAAGCAAAAGTTCGCCTTGAATTAGTACAGTTTAGGTGAGTAAAACTCTTTTTTTTGGAAAAGAAAATAACTCAATTTTAATGAATTATATGTTGTGAAAATATAGTGTTGATTGTGTTGAAATATCATGTTGTTCTGATGGCATATGATTATAAGTTTGTGTTTGAGCATGGATTTGTGATTTGGACGTTAAATGATATTTTAAATATAGATATTTGAATGGTTGGTTATGACGTGCTGGTAGAGTGTTTTTTAAACAAAACCAAGTGTATGTGATGAAAATATTGTGAAGTTAGCACCTTGAAAAGTCGCGAAGGACTTGAGATCCAATTTAAAAATAAAAGTTTGTTTTTCTAGTTTTTGGACTTAGTAAATGTTCTTCAAGTTTTCATATTTTATAAATATTCTGAAAACTTTTCCATTTGTGTTTTCAAATGTATAGTAGCTAGATTTAAAGTGAAGTTTTCAACTAGAAATAAATTTTAGCAAACTGCGCTCATAGCGATATACTATATGGATGCAGTTCTGAAAATTTCACGATTTTAAGTTTTATAGTGTTTCTAATGGATTGTTTTTGAAAACTTATTTCAAATAAATTAATTAAGTAAAAATTTAAGTTTTAATTATTTAATAATTTACTTATTTAATTTATTAATTGGGGTAATTATTAATTAATCAATTAATTAAGTAATTAGTTAAGTAATTAGAGTTTAAGAAATTATTAACCAAGTTTATTATTTTAAATTAAGGAAGTTTTAAATAATGATTAATTAAGATAAAGGAAAATTTATTTTCAAGTAATAAAGCTTAATGACTTAATTAATTATTTAATTTGAGTTAGTTATTTGATTAATTATTATTTAATTAAAGGTTAAGTATCTACTTAATTTGTGTTTAATTTATTAAGAGAATGTTTATTAATTAAAGGTTAATTAAAGTTTAATTGTAAATTAATTATTAATTAATTAAAGCTTAAAGTATAATTTTTGATTTAGCTGAGGTATACTAAAAGCTTAACTAAGTTTTAAACTTGTGATTTAATTAAAGCTTATTTACTTTAAAGTTTCAATCAAAACACCATCGGTTATTTATTTTAACCAACTTTCTTGTTTAAGTAAATTGTTTTAAAAAATAGAGGATCTCTTTTCCATGCTATTAAGTATCCAAATGAATTTAGCAGTTGTAATAAAACATTGACACATTTTATTGAAAGTAAGTTGACTTGTACTTATCACAAATATCGGGAACATGATGAATATAGGGGGTTAATTTCGATAAGTGGGTCATGATAATCTAAGCATATGGATCAAATGTTCATATGTAAATCTTACAGTCTGACAGTGGAATGGTCCACTATAATACAACTTAACCTTTAAAATTTTCGAACTTGATTTGGAGAGATGGTGATCGGATAACAATTGTTATCCAAAAACCACATTGAACCAACGGAAGCATTCAAATTAGAAATAGTAAAGGCAATGTCCAAGATGATGACTTTGAAATGCAAGGGCTATTTGCTACTAATTCTAAGGATGATTCCAAAATGTGTGTAGTGTAAATAGTGCCTTCGGTTCGTTCAGCTCCTGAACGACTTATATGGATGAATGCTGACATTCTGTCAACATTTGGAAGGCAATGTTAGCATTCCAAGTGGCAATGCAATGATAAAGGTAAATGTTGTCTCAGGCCTCATCAACCAGGAATGACTAAAACATGGAAGATGCAGCAAGGCTAAGTGGGTCTCACCCATTAGGGTAAGGTCACTCATATTTAGAGTCCTCACTATCAACTCATGTACGCTTTGGTGCGGTTGCTGAACCCAACCGAGTGGTGATTTTATTCGGTACTATCCAGCAAGGGGTAGGCTGGTCTTGTGTTGGCAAGGGATCTGGGTGAGGTTCTCGGTGATTTTATCTAGAGATTCACCGTGATAAGTGATACCCATGTAACACAGTTATTGTATGGAATCCATTTCCCAATAAGTGCCTTCGGTCTTAGTTGTATACTTATTATGCTAAAATTTAATTAATGTAACAATTTCGACCGTGTGAATTATTTAGTTAATACCCTAGTCATTATGATAATATCACTAGATTTCTATATAAAGTGTTTAGGTTATCGTAAGGTAAAACCCATCCGTGTTTGTGCGAGGCATGGTTTTATGAGATTACTTTGATTTTCAAAGTGCTTTATAAAAGTAAAAATATTTAAGTTGTTTGAGTTTACACACACCAGACTCATGTCTGACCCAGAGTTTAATTTTTTTCCCAAAACACTTAGGTACTCAAATTTGTATGAGTAGCCAAATGATCCAGGTTTCTTACAAAAGCATTTTGAAGGAGCTGGAGCAAGTTTCCTTCATCATTTGCTAGTTATTATCTTATTTGCTATATTATGTATGATCTATGTATTTTTGTAGGGCATGTAGTTTTAACTATCCTGTTGAAAGTTGTAATGTATTGACTCTGATGTAGTATTATTGTGGAAATGACAATGTAATAACTTATCTAATTTATTATATGTTGTTCTGATTTATGGTGAGATTCTATGATTACATAGTTTCTTCTTATCCTTCCTTTTCTTGTACCTTTAATGACTCGTCTTTTGATGCAAGAAAGGCAGTCATTACACCAAATTTGGAATCCCAATATGATTTCATTAACAAGTTATTTATAAATCTAGGGACTATATATACTCCTAACATTCCAAAACCAAAGTATACAATATTTATCAAGTTTAGGGTTTTCATAATATATATGCATATTTTCCATAATCATTATTCATATACAACTAAATATCCAAATCATGATTTATATCAATCTGTGCACGTTTAAAATTAAATATCCAAATTGTGATTTATAACTAGGTATAAAGAAATAGATCTACAATGATAAAAAATCCAATATTAGTACAAAATATGTAATTTCACACTTACCTTGCTTTAGCTTTCCAATTCTCTAGATCTAGATCCATTCTCTTTTTATTCGACTCTCTTTTATTTTAGATCCAAAATATAAAATGGGTATACATTTATTAGAATTAAAGATTTGGGGAAATGATTGAATTAAATTTACATTTCAGTTTGATTCATGATTTACCTTCGTTGTTCTAAATCGATCATATTCTTCTCTTCTCTTATTCTCCACTTTTCTATGCACACATGCATATACATATATATATATATATATATATATATAATAGTTTTACTGCTTTTAGAATTCTGAGGAGATGAGAAAATTATAGAGTTTGTGTACATAGTAATTTTTCTAAATAAATTAGGGTTATGTCAGCAATTAGTTTATAGGGATAAGGGATTGGTTTTGAGCGTTAGGTTTAGCCTAGCAGATCTTAAATTTCATCCTGGGCGCTCTTTAATTACTTTATGCGTAGGTAAAATAATATAGCTCATCACACTTATTTATCCCTTGTTTAAAAATCACGATTTAACACAGGCAACAGTCAATCCCTTATGGCCTACGGTTGACTGCTACTGGCCGACCTAGGCGCATTAATGGTCGACCTACTATTTGTTTCACTGTTAGTTAATTAACATACGTTGATTTGGTTAATTTTATTCCTTGTTTGATGTAGCGAGATAATTCCCTTAACATTTATTTTTCCAGATTTGATTTAACGTTAATATTTTGTAACGTTTAATTTTCCATCAATGTTGGTAATTAACGTTGATTAATTTTTATTACTGCGATTACATATATAATTATTTCTGATTGGAAAAATTCAAACTTTAATAACCTTTTCGTTTAAACTCCGATCGAAAAACTTTATATACGAAAATTGATTAGAAAATCCTCACGAATCCAATGGTGAAAATTTCATAGCCAAATTTTAAAGTTTACAAAAATTCTATTTTTCATCATTATTACTTCTTTATTAAATTTCTTTTTAATTAGTTGCCGCAAAATCACGAGGTGTTATGGTGTATGTGATTTATATATGTTGATATGTACAAATATAGCTTCTGTATGTCCGAATGGGGCTACTAGGAGATGAGTGGAATATTTTACATACTTATCAACATGTAGTTTAAAGCGTTTATATATAGTTTTGGTATGTCTGACTTGGGGCTACCTATTAGTGCATGGAATCCATAGTACGATTAAGAAGCACAACTTGTAGATGTGGCCCCAATACAGGGGCAGAGGGAGATTGGGACGCTAGTATAAAGTACGTCATATAATGTTCCGTAGTATGAACGGATGCTACGACATGACCTAAAAGCTAACTACTTTTGAGGTATAGTATTTTTGGTCGTTTAAGAGATATGACTGATAATTATATCTCATTATATCGCATATGATTTTATGTACATCCATTATATACTCCCTTAGGTCTCATTGGTATGTGGTTTTCAAAGAAGTCCACAAGTTAGTTGTGGCTCTAGATAAGTCTCTTTGGTAGCCAATGACAATTCAGAATGATTTTCTAATGCGTAATTTAAGCGCATATATAGTTCGGTATGCTTGACTTGTGGTTACTGAATAGTGGATGAAATATATTATACAAATGTATAGATATGTGGTTGAAGTGTTATATATATGTACATATGTGTGTGTGTGTATATATATATATATGCACACATATATAATTATAAATGTATGCCTAGATGATTTATATATATTGGTTTAGTATACCTGGTTGGGGCAACAAGTAGTGCGAGGAACTTCAAGAAAAATCACGATCCACACAAGGATGGTAATACTTCAGTGTTCTGTATACACGTAGGAAGGATGTATGTGGGGTTTAGTGTTTACATATGTTTCCAATATGTTGGTGTAGGCATTCGAAAGGAAAGGATGCCAGTGAGCGTATCCATTGTATCATTGAGATGCATAACTCACAAACGTGGTCCTGGTGTTTGGGTGGAGCGAGAGTGGAACGCAAGTCTAGAGTAGGTCATATATTTTTCGTGGTATGATTGGTTGCTACAATATGACCTACATGCCAATTTCTTTTAAGGTGTTAGTTTTCAGGTGAGTCCACAAGTTACTTTTGACTCTCGATAGGTTTCTTTGGTAGCTAATGGTAATTTGACATGGATATCGTTTATAATTATTTGTATTTCGATTTTGGGTATAGAGATGTTAGGCTAATATCATAGTCATATCGTTGTATTTGATTTTCATTTCAGATGCATCAATATGGATTGAGAGATCTATAACACTGTTGGTTATGAAGTGTAGTATTACCCTGCAGTCGTTTCTCATATTTAGTAGCATGGCTCGTCATAATAGATACAGTTTTAGTTAGAGAACCACTATTATGTATCATCTTGACTTGTAGGTGGATGAATAAAGTAAGTATGATTAGTACTTGGAGATAGTTCCCCTCACACCAGGATTTATGTCTGACCCCTTTTTTATCTTCATTTTTTTATGTCATGATAACTCTTGGGTATTCGATCGAGTAGTTTAAGAGTCGGGTGCTTTTAGGAGCAGGCTTATGTGACAGCTGGAGCATTCTGGAAGCGTGAATTCAATATAACGGATATGTATAATAGTTGGTGATCTAGTACATGGCAAATAAGTTATTTTGTATTTGAAACCTATGTTACCAGATGCTATATTCAGAACTCCATATGAATGGAGTCGATGTATATTGATTTTCTGTATTGATATTTATTAATTAGTTGCTTCCTCTAGTGCTGTCTCTTGTATATTGTTTATCATATTTTATTCATGTATATTATATGTTATCTTCCCATCGTTAGATTGTATCAATGTGCTTTGGTATGGTGTTCTGTCTTAATTTTTACCTTGATGGATTGTCTTTTACGATATTTTGGAGTCAAACGTTGTCATTCGACGTTAATTCATGGTACTACGAACTACAAGTCCTCACAATATTAGTCTTATAGTATCAAATGCATTTAAATATTTGATTATGCAATATACTCTTTATAAGATGCTAACTTCTCCTACCATTGTGTAGAGTTATTATATGATATTATTAAGCATACTATATTTATATAAACAGGAAATGCTAAAATATTTTATTATATGTAATTCTAATAAAATGCTAAAACAATTCTGAATTTTTTTCATATTGATAGTAGCATATATTCATAGTATAGAAAGCATAAATATTGAATTATGCAATATAATATTAATATGATAAATTGTATAGTAGCATTTTCCATGGTCAAATATACATGCCATTATAAACCATGGATAATGACAATGTAATTTGTGCAATTTTTCAATCATCAATTATACATGCCACATTCCTAAGTCAACATTAGTCTCATGACTAATATTCCCAAATCAAAATTTTCTTTTATTTGATCTTTATTCATTAATTGGAAATAACCTATTTAATTCAAAATATTTTATTTTATATACTAAACCAATATTTTTTTCTAAAGCAGGTTATAAACTGGTTTGTAGAAATTTCAAAGACCTATGAACACAATTACATCTTTAATACAGTAATGATGATAAACAAATTATTTTTCTTTGAAATCATAAATATTAAAATAGAAACTAATATCAAATCTTCGTTTGTAGAATGCTTTATAAATAGATACAATAAATGTAATTAAAGAATTGGTTAATCCTATGGTTTAAAACATAGTGATAGATGAGTTTACAAAGCTAATATTCTTCCTATTGGATCATATGAACCATTTGACTTTTCTTACTTTAGATTATATTAAGATGCAATAGAGTCATTGTGATTCATTAAGACTAAGAAGATCCAGTCCAACATCAAATCAACACTAGAAACAAGCGCAACTAATGGTAATAATATTTTATAACAAATAGAAATTATAAGAAAGCCAATTCTATTTTTTCTTATAGAGGAAAAAGTGGAAAAAAATATTGCAGCAAAAGTGGATGGTAAACAAAATCTTGAACATAGAAAATAAATATGGAAGATGAGGAAACCGCAACGCCCATAACAAGAACTAGGCTTATAAACATTATTTAGTTGTTAATATTTTTTCAAAATCAGCAGCACTTGAATAATCTTTAAAATCACAATGCTACAACATTTGGTACACCTACATAAATTGATAGTTTGCATTATAACGATATAATAACACACACAGTTATTAATGCGCACGCCGTGTTAACAAAATGCTAAATGATATTAGTAGTAAAATTTACAATGTGTTAGACTATACATTTTCGTATAGATGCTAAATAATCATAGCACTATAATTTATACAATCGCCCTCTCATTGACCATCCATGAATTTCTTTTTTAATATATGAAAAAGAAGTTTATTACCAATTTTGAAGAATCAAAATTAATTAAATTGTAAATACAATAACTACATGTTGTACTATAAGTTTGTAGCTATATTATACATGAATGTATTTGGTATTTTTTCCTCTGACGTTGATCATATTTGCTGTGTAAAAAATCTACACAAATACATCATGAAACCCACTTATTACGTAAAAGAAAAAACCGATTCAGTTTAATAACTACCATTTGATACAGATTCAATCTAATTGGTTACATTTGCGGAGTGATGTTTGTAATAGTAATGGTTGTGAGTCATTCCATCATTTTTTCTAGGTTTGGTTAGTAGGTAGTAAGCACCTTTCATATTAATCATGCATGTGGACGTTATTTTTCATGCTTGATATTGTTTTATAATATTTACTAGTGTTCATTTCTACACTGTTTCTAGCTCCTTTCTATTTTATCTTTCTTCTGTTTATTTTATTTGGCTGACATTATCTTTTTTATAAGATATTTTACAATCATTTTGGAATTGAGTTGTTAGGGTAGACCATGTTCTCATCTATCTCGATTGCATTCTGCATATAAAATATCAAAGGTCATTTTCTACATTTTTCATTTTGATTTTGATACTAGATGCTAAAACAACAATTTCTAGTCTATCTACTTTACCATCACTTTTAATCTACGATATCCAATATAAATCTTTACATGTTTGGTTTATAACGTATCAATAAACAATTGTGATTTGCTGAGTGGGTGGTTGAAAATAGTTTGAGACATAAATATTATCACATTGCATTCTTTTTAATCAATGGGTATTTAAGGGACCAACAAATATGTAATGGACCAACAGAACTGCAATCCCAAACTATATAAAAAGCATAATGAATTAATCTCACCCTTTAGGTTTAATCAAACTTTTGAAATGAATGCTCCTTCATGAATTCCCACATAAGCCTACGTGTATCTAGCCTTTGTTCTTCGGGCTTCATAGCATCTCCCTTAACAGATGATAATTATTAATTTTTATTATGCATATAATCTTATTAATATTTATACAAATTGAATTGCTTGTTCACAAATAATCTTAGATAGATTTTTTTTGAATTAACATGAATGGCTATGCATTGTTCGTGATGAAATTCGAACAAAAATTGGACAGAGACCCAAACCTTCCAGAAGAGTACATAGAAGAATATATCAACCTCTTACGAGCAGAGATAGTGTTTGATATACTAAATGATCCATAAAGAAGCTAGTATGTGATGAATTAGTTTTCCAAATCATCTCCTAAAGAAATTGAGAAAGCCTTAAAAATAAATAACTCGGGTAGATGGAAAAAGTGAAAAATTGGAAAAACAATAAAGGCTTATATTTTAATGTAGCACTAAGAACATTTCTCTCTTATTACTACTTTAAACTAGTAACTAAACATCAGTATTTTCTTTTGGATATTTATTATATGCTATTTTTAAATATCATGGAAACTAAATGCAGAATTATATTGAAGTGCAATATTAAAGTAGCATCAAATTTTTTCAACTACCAACTACTTAAAGCATCTAATTTTCTTTTTGAGCTTTCGACTGATTATACAAATTTGTCTAAAGTATAGTATTGTAATTTCATTTGACAAAGAACTATCATCGAAATATAAACTATTATAAAATTATATATTGAAGTAGCATCAATTTTTTCTACTTGAATTGTAAACTAAAAATTCACACTTCTTTAAAATTACTGTGAATTCATTTGAAATAGCATCATAGAGTTGTTTATTCATAACTGATAATCAAGTCCGCCTATTTTTATATTTTATATTAAACGTGAAAATGTTAAATTGAAGTAGCGTCAATTTATCTACTTGAATTGTAAGCTAAAAATTCACACTTCATTGAAATTTGTTGCTGTAATTTCACTTGAAGTAGCATCGTAGAGTTATTTATTTATGACCGATAATTATATCTGCTTATTTTTTAGGCTATACTAAATACATGTTACAGTCGAATTTGCTTTTATGGCAATCTTCGAATAGACTTAAACGAAATTTGGTTATGTCAAAATACTTTTTGTACTATGACTTCAAATACCCCTGGTCGAGGAGGGTGAAGTGCAAACACTCAAGTTTTAATGAGTCTGATACTTTTAAGATAGCTTCTCATTCCTTTTTTCGACAAAAGGTATATTCATATATAATAATGAATATGAAGTGGGTGTAGTTTAGTGGTAAAAGTATGGTTCGTTCAATTAATAACTTAGAGTTGGACGAGTAAACAAAGAACAAATGACCCAAGGACTTGAAAAACATCATAAAATCTAAGAAAAAGAAAATATTAAAAAACAAGTGATAAAAGTTGAAAATTTGGTGATTCAAGTTTTTGGATTGGGGTCCTTAGGTTGGTACCGAGTTGATTCAGAGTAGAAGCACAAATTCCTCAGTCGGACTCAGAGTTAGCAAAGGAAAGCTCAAGCATTGCAACCTCACAAATTTCTCAAGTCATTCCTAGAGCAAACACTCAACTTCCTCTAGTCCGACCCTAATTTAGCTCGGTACTAACCTATGAAGCTTTGGTCAAGGATTGCCATATGACTTTTCAAGGATGACATGCATGATGTGAAGAACATGTCAAGCAATTTTCAAAGATCATTTTGGGGATTTTCGCCTATAAATAGAGGTGTGCAGTTGAAAATAGACTTTTATTCTATAATTATTTTTTGAATTTCTAGAATTTGCCATAGAACACTGTTGGATCTTCATCGATTTGAGAATAATGATCTGGGAATATCAACCCATAAAATCATAGTTTGTAGAAGTCATAGAAATTATATAACAATTGTGTGTTCTTTATTGCTATTTCTTGCTTTTCTTTAATAATTTTCATATTTACTACTTCAGTGGTGTTGCGCGTTGGCATAAATATTTTAGTGCTTTCACTTAGAAGAATTTGATTTAACAACTTAAAACATGAATTTGGAGACGATGAAGAGGCTAACCCCAGATCCTTGGTAGGAAGAAGTCGGCAAGAACATAGGGGCAACCAACAGGTGTCCCCAGGATCGAACCTACATCCATCTATGTAACTAGAGATGAAGTTAAGAGAATAATGAAGGAGATGTAGGATATAATAGCAACTCAACCGAAAGAAATGTTCGATGGGTACTTCAAAAGAATAGAGAAAAGAAAGATGGATAGAATAAATGCAAAGTTGAACCAAAGGCCAGAAGGCAGAGCAAACACGGCTAGAATCAGAATGGAACAAGTTCGAGCGATCTTGTAGAGATACCTTAGATCAGTACTAATAAAAGGGGTCAAATCAATACCCATCCAGAATTCATGAAGGCGCAACCAATTTGAATTTGGGAGAGAGTGATGAACATTAAGGGGACGAGGACGAACGCTGGAGTTGGAGCCAGAATGCAAATACGCTAACAGAGGAGCATGTGATAGTATTTCCTCATAAGAAGGGGTTAGAATAATAACCTGGGATAGAGGCTTCCGTTTGACAATAGTGATATAATTGCTGAAACAGTTAGACAAGCATTGGGAGGCGACCATCTGACCAAAGTCTTAACGACGTGAATAGAAACTTGTTCACTCCTAACATCCAGTACGCAAGGAATCCGCCCGATTTCAAGCTACCGACATTGAAAATGTACAATGGGAATATAGATACAACAATTCATCTGATAAGGTACATCTGACATATGAAGGTTTTGGGTGCTTCTAAGGAGGTAGTAAGGCTGTGTTTCCTATTACATTTAACATATTTAGAAGCAATATGGTTCAGACAACTGGAGAATAAGTCCATAAGCACGTAGATCGAGTTAGTGAATAAGTTTATGATATAGTTCAGGGTTTATATTTCATGACCAAAGAATGTAATGACTTTATCAATCGTAAAGCAAAGGGCTGGAGAGACCCTAAGGAGTTATTTGACTAGGTTTAACATAGCAGCTGCTGTAGTTCATACGCTGGATCCATTAATGGTTCCGATGGCAGAAGTTTTAGGAGTTGTTAGTCTAACGGATTTTAAGATTACTTTGAAAAGACACCCGCCAATGGATCTCGTGGAATTTTACTATAAGGATGAGAGATACTTGCATTAGGAGGATGTTAAAGCTGAAAAGGTAGAGGTAATGCTATCGCTGATGGAGGACCATTCGGAGCAGGATTTAGAAAAGGAAAGTGAAAGGTTGATGATGGCTTCGGAGGACTGAAGCGAAAGAGAAGGGAACCGAAATTCCTTTCTTATAGAGAGTTGACTAAAACCCTAGAGATGATTTACCTAGATACCGAAGGCTGATTCCCTATCAGAAACCGTTGAAGAGAGAACCTACCGACCGGAAAAAAATCAAAAAAGTTTTGTCAATTCCATGAGCTAGATGGGCATGAAATAAATGATTATAGGCACATTCATGATGTAGTTGTGGAGTAGGTAAGGAATAATCGACTACAGCAGTGCGCGAGGAACCAAGCAGCAGTAGTACAATAGGAGCATCCATCGTCTATAGTGAACGGAAGCACCCTTGGATCTAGGCCGAGGATTGTTATCTCATGATCGGGATGGTAGGTTAAAATATAAGTACTGAGAAATAGAAATTTCAAAAAACTATCTTAAAATTATTTAATTGCCACATGCATTGTCATGTACTGAGAACACCAATGTGAAGCTTCTTTCTTCACGTAATAAGCCTAATCAACTGCTAACTTGTCATTTTATGGTTGGGAAAAATGAAAGGGGGGTCAGACGAAAGTCTAGTGAATGAGTACAAGTTTAATATGTAATGATCATGTGTATTTAGCTTTAATACTATTCTAGATGACGTAGGGTGTAATACAAGTGTTTGTGAAATTCTATGGTCCATTACCTAGCAGTTCTTGGCTAATACATAACCTATACTACAACTTGTGTAGGCTACTATGAGGATTCAACTACAGATCGAACCTCACAACTAATGATCGACTAATGCTCCTAAATCTCCCTAATAAGGAAACACCGCCCGTAAGCTGTTGCGGAAATCTATTTCCTCTAATATCATCATACAATGCTACTATAGGAACTGCTCTTCCATTAATATGACTTCCTATAACCTATCTACGTCTGGAGAGGGAGAACTAGAAATGCTGACTCGTCGATGTATCCCATCATCTACACCAGCATCCACCTCTCGTTCGTAGTGTATGCCAATTATTGTACATCATCAATGTCCACATGCATCACTTCATGTCAAAACTATGCGTACAAAAGCTCCCGTTAGTACGGGGCTCTTTTACATATATAGCCACTTATCGTACAGCGTCGGGCCTTACTATGTTTGAATTGAACCCCGTTAGTACCGGGTAAAACTCATATAGCATTACAATCAATGTTGTGCATCCACCGTTGAACCTCCCTTTGAGTGCTATTTTTTGAAAATACATCGCCCTTAGTTGATTACTTGACCCCCAAACACTGCAAAGACCTCGCGTCCTCTCATAGGGAACTAGCTTCCCTACTGTCTCTAGCATACACACTTAGTCCCAAGTTAGGCACACATAATAATTCACAATTTATATAATTTTTATTACAAATTATATATAATTTTTATTACTAACCAGTAGACCGGTAGACTTAATTTATCAATCGCTGACACTCAACCGCTTGGGATGAGTGGCCAACTAATTGTAGGCTAAATTTTTAGAGTTCATTATTTCTTGATATCGAGTTTAATTGAGCTAATTTTAGTTGTTGATTTCAGTTTACAGCGAATCCTTAGCATTGATTTGACCAGTCCATATTTTTTAATTTCAATTATTAAATCTAGGGTTTTACAGGTTTTAGGGTTTGTAGTTAAATAATTAAGGGGTGCACTATGCTTATAGATTTTACAGTTTACATTTAAATAATCAAAAGTGTATACTAGCATGGGATTTGATAATTCACGGTGAGTTCAATTCTACCCCAGATTAAAGGTTCCAAATTAGGGTTATACAATTTAAATTTCAAATTGCTAACACCCTAAATTAATTGAAATAGATTAAACCTAACCGTATAATCATCTAATCAAAATTGTTCACACTCACCTTATGTCTAAGCTTTTAAGACTTGATCCACTTGAGAATTGCCATCCGTAAAATTGCTTCTTCTAAAAGCGATTGGTTGTATTCTTCTTATTTGATTTTGATTTGATTTGAGGAGTTTTTAGGGTTAGAGAAGAGGTTAGAATTGGGTAGAGTATCATTATAGTATATGTTTTAATAGATTTTAGGGTTAGGTTAGGCTTGCATTTATCGGAGTTAGCAATTAGTTTAGACCATTGGATTTAAGCTAGTGAATCTTCCAAGTTATCAGTTATGCTCATCAAAAACTTGGTGACAAAGTAATCCATCACCACCGTTCGAGCACATTGATAATCACCCGATTTTACAAGGCTACGGTCGACTGCCTTGACCCCTAGGTCAACCGCTACCTGTCGACCATCCTAGGTCGATTAGTTACTATGTTAATTTTTGAATTTTTATTTTTAAGTTTTTATTCTACTTCCAATTATTCCAAAACCCATAACTACTCCGTACGAACTTCAATTTTGAAGTGTTATATATGAAAATCATTTAGAAATCACTAAGAACGCGACAGTGCACTTTTCTTATCCAAATTCGGACTCCTGTGAAATTTTCTTTTTAATTCTTGTTTTATTTTATTTAATTTAATTTTCTTATTAAATTTATGTTAAATATTCATCAAATTTTCAGGGTGTTGCATTCTCCCGCATTCCCTTAAAAAGGATTTCGTCTCCAAAATATCAAAGGACAGAAAAATGTAACTTACGCACATAGTAACCAGCGACTGCAACTATTTACTCATCCATCATCCATGAGCAATCATTTTCCTTGGCAATTTTATAATGAAATATGTACACACATATGCAATGTGAAATGCATATGAACTTATACTAATGCAGAAGTAGGCGGTCTCTTGATCCAGTCGACCTCTTGTCATGCATATGCTTATGCCATGAATCTAAATGTATGCAACATCCTAGTATGTACACATGTAATTCTGTATGTATACGCAACCATTCCATCTATGCAACATCCACTTGCATATTGCTCAATAAGATAAACAACGTCCAAGCATCCATATGTATAATAGCCAACAACCTAAACAATAAGTACGAGATAATGTGAAAGTGTGTACTACCTAGAGGATATACTTTCCTAAACATGTACAAGAAATGATCCAAACAATACATCCTCCAGCAGCCATCATCCATAACATAACCTGTTGACGCATTTACAACCATTCCTACATCCAATGGTCTCTACCTAAGCTAAAAGCTATTCACGAAAATAATCTCTTCTAATTAAAATGGAAATGTGCTAGAAAAGAGTTCTGGATGGGTAGCTCGGACTTTCTCCTCAAGCTGCCATGTACTCTCAATTGGATCATCTCCCTACTAGATTCTAACAAGTAGAATTATTTCATTACAGATTTGATTTGCCCCGTGCCCAAAAATACAGTTAAGTGCATGGCAAACAAGGGACTCACCTATCATTTTTAGTTTTCTCCAACTAACATAGCTTAACCTTCGTAACTGCATCGCGTAGGAACTTCTGCAAGTACCTGATGACAGAATATTCCAAATAATTTAGCCATATTCTATATTATATTGGGGATTTTCTACTGCTCTACTTTTTATTGTGGACTCGGCTTGTAACGACCCGGTATTTTCAACCATTCGCATCCATTATAAGTGTATAGGTAGACACTCATGCCGGAATTGAATTGCTCAAAATACCGCGTTGTAATTAAAAATTTGGCAAATCTCAGAATATACAGTAAATAAAATCACAGATCACAGACACAGAGTAATGATAATGCAGCGGAAGTAAAAGAGGAGATAGTAGTTCATGAAGCTACTATATAAATATGAGATACATCAGAGTTAAATAAGATACAACAGAAGAGTAACTGGATACATCAGGTACAAATCAGATACATCACCGAACCACTGGATACTGAAACAAAATAGATGGCTGGATCTTCAAGGAAAGCTCCAACGCCGAAGGTGAATCTTGAATGCTAACTCAATCAATCTGACCCGAGCGTAAAGCAAAACACAAAACCCTCGAGTCAGGACATAAATACTTATAAACTGTAAATCAACTCAAGTGAACAGTAACAAAATGCATCAGTAACTTAAAGGATGCTTGGGACCGCCCATCCTTTAAGGATCCGTTAAACTATTTACTATGTAGTAATATATGCTATATACGGTAGTGTCTAATCAGTAAAGTATAATCATATAGAAAATAGCGTTAAGGGGATGGTGAACCTTAACGCGGTCGGATCTTTAAAACCAAAATCGTAGTGGGCTCGATATAAGGATATGACACGGCACGCAAGGCAACGCCAGGGTGAATACACCGTTTGCACTCCCGGACCGATGGTGACGGCAAGCCAGCAGCTTTCTCCCACCTCGAACAATACCCCCGAATCAAAGTGGCGTCACCGAATCGAATCACAACAGTAATAGAATGGTTTCCGATGGAGCATGCTCGATGAAAGGTTACGACCCTTTATGTAGCCCAGTATAGCTCCTATTTTAGTCATATATGCCAACTCACGGGAGTTGGGTCCACGTAATATACCTGGAGAACGTCGCCACCATCCTACTTCATTCTGGAATCTCCACCGCGTACACAGTTGTTAAAGTGGTTTTCGGTATTGGCCGGCTATAAGACAATATCCGATCCCGGTCTCTTTAATAACCAATCGTTATTATAACCCGTAGTTATAACCTTAAAACAATATTTTATACTTCAAAATAAAATATCCTTTTCAATCTAAATCTTTATCAAAATAAAGATTAAATCATTTCCAAAACCATTTCAATATATCATCGTAAAATATCTTCCAATTCAAATATTTATCAAAATAAATATCAAGTCATTTCTAATCACTCCAATATATTAAATTTTCATACCCTTCAACACTACCTTTCAAATCATTTTAATATATCAAAATATCGTATCTTTTCAAAACTTCATTCATTTCAAAGCAGTTTATATTCCAAAAATTCCTTTTTTTATCATTTCAATGAAGTTATTATGTTTAATAACTAAATTATTAAATTTTCAAAAATTTCAACTTCCAAAGTTTATTTATTCACTTAAGTTTATCAAAACCGTGAAAATTCACTTTTCGCATCATTTAGAAAACTTCTACGGAAAGTTACATTCAAAACAGTTCAATTTAACAAAAGACAACATTTTAAAATGTTGTAATAGGGTATACTTAAATTTCAAATAAACTTAGTTAAATTCAAAAATTATAGCACTTACAAAAATTGCTATAATAGCTTTTAATTCAATAGCTTTTTAGTTCATTATCATCAACTACAGTATTCACAAATGCTGTAATATCATTTACATTGTAATTAAAAGGATTTCAAAAATGCAGTCAATTAACTTCAAATATTCAATAAAATTTCTCAACCAATTATATTTTATTTAAAACATTTTTAACTTACAAAATCATACTTTTTTTTATAAACATCATTTAATTTTTCTCAAGTTCATGATTTTATAAAGTTAAATTTCCATTCAAAAATCAAGATTTAATAATAATCCACTTATTAAAATGCAATGTTCGATTTTAAAATCCATTACATTTAATTTCAATTTAACACTTAAGTTCAAATTCTCAAATATAACTTAGTTTTATTTTTATTTTCTTAACTAAAAGTTCACTTTTACGTCAATTTCATAAATTTTCAATTTTAGTTATATTTCAAAATTTCAACTTACGATATGCATTCATTTCACATTGAATTATTAAATTCATTAATACGATATAAAACTCACTTTAAATTTATTTCAATTCAAATTATCATAAATTTATCATAACTTCATATTCAATTAAATTTCCAATTAAAATTAAATCAAAATTTCCAAAATAACTTACGTTCAAAATTTATAACTTTTTCATTAACTCATGTCACTTGCAATTATTCAGAAAATCAATAATATTTTACAAAATCCTTTTTTTTATTAAATTAAAAATCAAAATATTATAATAATTAAATTTGTAAAATATTTAAATTTTTTAGAAAAACATATTTTAACTACGGGCCTGTATATAATTTTCTACGCTAGGTAAAGTGATAAGGGTAATATATCATTTCAACCCATAATTTAAAAAGAAAATCCGGGTTTTATTATTTCAAACCCGCAATCCCAAGTCAAAATGAATAATTTAAAACCATTCAGGCCTATCATTTCAGCCCATAACATTTTTTTCTAACAGGGAACTTGCAGTGTGATCATATGCAGAAATAATATAAACAAGGTCAATATCACAATATACAGTCATATATCAAATGTCAGGTGAAAATTAACAGTTTTAACATGGTAATAATATGGTAATAACATGGAATAGCATATCATATGATCATCATTAACTTGCATAAACATTTTTTTATTACTAAACACTTGTCATCAATTCACTTTTCATAAGTATAAATGTCAGAGTGAGAAAGACTCACTTTTTCGAAGCTAGAGACCAAAACAACATACAAGCACGACTCTAAAGGCACGACAAGCACAATTGCACGACTTTTGATTTGAGTTGAAAGATAGCCAAGGTATGATTTTGTATCAACAACCCAAAACAAAACAAACAAGACAATATATAAACATTCAACATAAAATAACATTGAAACAATTTTGAAATACAAAGCAAAATGAACAAGATAGATTGGACCTTGCTTCAACCACTTCAATGTTTGGCCTAAGGGACACTTATGCTTGGCTATGATGATGCTAAGGAAGAGTGGTAGGGGATGGTGGAGAGTATGGTGGTGATGGTGGGCGGTAGAGGCCAAGCAATACACATGAGAAAACAAGGCAAAATATAAGAAAACAATGGAAAAAGAAGAGCAAAAAGAAGAGGAAAAGAGGAGCCATTACCAAACCTTTCTAGCCGTGAAAAATGAAGTGGAGAGGAATGTTTTCACGTGAAAATGAGGTAAGAAATGCACAGCTATAATAAAGAAAGGAACGGTCAAAGGAAATTAAATCTATTAATTGGAAAAGGAACGGAAGAAGAAACGTTAAAACGATTTTACGTTTCTTTGCTTTCAAACCTTTTAAACTTCCTATATATATTCATATACATCTTAAATAACTGAAAACACTTATAAATTTCAGTTAGAATTCGGCTGGAGATGGTATAGGGAAATGCCAAAAAAAAACAGATGTATTGATGACAAAAGAAACTGCAAAAGAAACAGTGAAACGTTTTTACGTTTCTTAGCCTTTAACCCTTTCAAATTTCTCATATATATTTATATACATCTAAATAACTGAAAATAATTAAAATCTCAGTTAAAATTCGAAAGTATAATAGATAAAAAAAATATTAATAATTAAATATTAATTAGATATGATTAAAACAAGAAAAATAGCACAGAAAATGAAAACTTGACTTAAGAATTAGAAATAACTTCAATATACTTTGGAAAAAATTTCTTAAATTTAAATACATGTAAAATGAATAAAATAAAGTAAAACACAGCAATAAAAGTGAATGTATAAAATAAATCAATAAATTAATGTATTAATTGCAAAAGGAAACGGATAAAACGCCTTTACGTTTCAGGCTTTTAAGATCTCTTAACTTTCTAAACCTTTTGCATTTCCTTTTCTTTTTAATTTTATAAAAACAAAATAAACTCAGAAATGTTATTTAAAACCGAAACTAAGTAAGAATAAAATAAAATAAATAATTTATTTTAAGTAAAATAGAAAAAGGAAATAAGAAATTGCTTAAAATAGCAACCCTGACATAAAAATTTACAAGAAAATCTCCAATAACTTTGGAAAATTTATTACTTCACAAAAAAAAATATTATAACACAAAATTTTGAATTAAAAATGGTTTTAAAACTTTTTAAAGGTAAAATAATAATTTAATTTTTATCAAATAAAAAGTTAAATAAAGAAAAATGCAGTAAATACCAACTAGGCTTTATAAATTGAAATAAATTCAAATAAACTTTAGAAAAATTATATTATCATTTTAAAAATACTTAAAAGTCAAAATATACATAATATAACATATAATCACATATTAAATAAAATATAACAAAGAAGAAGTAATTTATACAATTTAAAATAGTCATTGTTAAATAACCCTATATACGCACAATATTGTAAAGGGTATAACTTTCACAATTTACATCCAAATTCAACGAAACGAAAAGTGGTGTTCTTAGAATTTTATGTACTTTCATAATAAAAGAAAAAATTAAAATTTTAAACTTTTAAAATTTTAAGTTGAAAGTCACAGTTTGACTATTTTGACCAAAATCAACATTTCAGGCAAATATTCAACTTACACAAGTTTGGAATTATAACTCATATAAAAATCAAGATTATATTTAAATAATAAATTTAATCATTTCAAATAAGTAAAATAAGTTTTTTTTAAATCAAAATCTTACATTAAAAATAATTAAAATATACAATAAAATAATTACAAAATACAGGGTTGTTACACTCTCCCCCACTCAAAACTTTTCGTCCCCGGAAAGGAATGAGGTATGGAAGGGCACAGAAAAGATAGAGTGAAATAGGATTAAGATAAGATGACAAGAAGATTGAAGTTATACCTGATAACTGTTGTTATAGGTAAGTTTCACAAGGTGGAGGTGATCTTTCCAAAATCCTCCAGAATCAAGAACACAAGCACGAAAAAGGTGGATTCAAAATGATTACCAAAGGTCTATCAAAGATTATAGAAAGATTTCTAAACAGAAAGATTATAGAAAGATGCCTATACCGGTCTATAGCAAGATAAGGATAATAAGGACAACCAAAAGATAGTTTGAAAAATAAAATAAGGAAATACATTTGAAGCATGGAAATTTCAACTTAAACAGAGAATAAATCTTTACACAAGTTAACTAAATCTTAACTATCTCAAATTTCATTATCTTATTATCCAATCATCTTAAATTAACAATTTTTAGAACCATGGGTTTGAAAAATAATCATTTATTACACTCACATTGTACTTAATAAATTTAATTCTTCTTTATTCCTAATTAAACTTAAATTTATTCCTCTCAATATATTCATCACTGATGTTAAATATACTTACACTTATTATAACTGCTTTATTTTATTCTTAGTTCTTCTAGCATTGTTTTATTGTAAGTTATTTAATTACCCTTTATTATATTTACCTCTGTTAATCATTTTATAATTAAAATTTAAGTGTATAACATTTATTATAACCACTCAAATTTCATTTATAAAATCTTTTATATTGTATATTATCCTAATTACATTGTTAACTTCTGAAATTAAGGTAAGTTATATTTGAATGCACTTGTATTATACAAATAAAACTTTCCACTTCAATCATTTCAAGCTTAAATCATTTATTAAAAAAAATTTGATTTTCTTTTTTATAATTGAAATTATTTTTAAAAAAAAATAAAATTTTAGGAACTAAATTCTTGATTTCTTCAAACCATTTAGAGATAACTAATAATATATACATAATATGTCAAATCAAATTTCAATCATATATCTATATATATATATATATATACACACACATATATATTATAAATCAAGTCATATTTCAGATAATTCAAACCAAATTAAATTCCCCAAAACAAAGCTGTTGCAAGACTACAGAACAGTCTCTTTACTTCGAAACTCGAAAATGAACGTCGATGATGTTGCGATCATCACCGAAGTTATTTCCCAGCGACAATGAGAAGAGCACTAATTTTAAACTTTTAAAAATTCTTTGAAAACAAATTCTATTCAAAATACTTTAAATAATATAACCTTTTAAAACTTTAAACCATAGTTCGAAATAATCGGGATTTAAATCCTCAAATTCTTGTTTTAAATTCATTTCATTGAGTTCCATAAATTTACTTATATATCAAAATTTATTTCATTAACCAAACTTTTTTTTAATATATTGTGTCCTTTTTTCTGTCAAAGTGTTTTGGAAATCTTATCGATAGCGCTGATCAGACGTATCGATCAGAAACCCAACTCAACATCAACAACTCAAACAACACAATATATAAAACATTTTAAATTTTAAATACTAGTTTACAAATACACTATACATGAATAGATTTTCAAAGAAGGATAGAGATTTAAATTTTTGATTAACACAAATCAAAGGAGATTATGATTTAAAAATAAGTTGGAAACAAGGATGACATGATTAAATAACAGAATTGGAAGATGGATAAGCTTATATAAATCACGGGCAACCTTAACCGGGTCAACCGTGACTTAAAGAATAAGATCAATGTTGATTTTTCTAGGGTAAATCCACATTCGATCTCAAGAGTTAGAGTTTGAAATAACAAAAGATATTAGCATCTAAACCAAGGATAGATAAGAATCTCTGGTGAATCGATGCTAACTTCAAAGGAGTTTTCCCCCTTTTCAATTAAATTTGAAATTGGCGTGATCGCCGACTCACTAGAAAGATCATTCGAAGCGGAGTTATGGAATACTCCAGAGTCAAAAGAAGATGAATAGTGAGGGATACGAATGGATTTTTGGAACTGTAGGGAACGTTCCAAAATACAAAGGAATCGAGTTAAAAGAGAGAGATTCAAACCCGAATGAAAGTGATTCTGTAAATACATTCACTCCATACGCTGAGTTTTGCCTAGAGCTACCAAAGCTCTGATACCAACTGTAACGACCCGGTATTTTCAACCATTCGCATCCATTATAAGTGTATAGGTAGACACTCATGCCGGAATTGAATTGCTCAAAATACCGCGTTGTAATTAAAAATTTGGCAAATCTCAGAATATACAGTAAATAAAATCACAGATCACAGACACAGAGTAATGATAATGCAGCGGAAGTAAAAGAGGAGATAGTAGTTCATGAAGCTATTATATAAATATGAGATACATCAGAGTTAAATAAGATACAACAGAAGAGTAACTGGATACATCAGGTACAAATCAGATACATCACCGAACCACTGGATACTGAAACAAAATAGATGGCTGGATCTTCAAGGAAAGCTCCAACGCCGAAGGTGAATCTTGAATGCTAACTCAATCAATCTGACCCGAGCGTAAAGCAAAACACAAAACCCTCGAGTCAGGACATAAATACTTATAAACTGTAAATCAACTCAAGTGAACAGTAACAAAATGCATCAGTAACTTAAAGGATGCTTGGGACCGCCCATCCTCTAAGGATCCGTTAAACTATTTACTATGTAGTAATATACGCTATATACGGTAGTGTCTAATCAGTAAAGTATAATCATATAGAAAATAGCGTTAAGGGGATGGTGAACCTTAACACGGTCGGATCTTTAAAACCAAAATCGTAGTGGGCTCGATATAAGGATATGACACGGCACGCGAGGCAATGCCAGGGTGGATACACCGTTTGCACTCCCGGACCGGTGGTGACGGCAAGCCAGCAGCTTCCGCCCACCTCGAACAATACCCCCGAATCAAAGTGGCGCCACCGAATCGAATCACAACAGTAATAGAATGGTTTCCGATGGAGCATGCTCGATGAAAGGGTGCGACCCTTTGTGTAGCCCGGTATAGCTCCTGTTTTAGTCATGTATGCCAACTCACGGAAGTTGGGTCCACGTAATATACCTCGAGAACGTCACCACCATCCTACTTCATTCTGGAATCTCCACCGCATACACAGTTGTTAAAGTGGTTTTCGGTATTGGCCGGCTATAAGACAATATCCGATCCCGGTCTCTTTAACAACCAATCGTTATTATAACCCGTAGTTATAACCTTAAAAAAATATTTTATACTTCAAAATAAAATATCCTTTTCAATCCAAATCTTTATCAAAATAAAGATTAAATCATTTCCAAAACCATTTCAATATATCATCGTAAAATATCTTCCAATTCAAATATTTATCAAAATAAATATCAAGTCATTTCTAATCACTCCAATATATTAAATTTTCATACCCTTCAACACTACCTTTCAAATCATTTTAATATATCAAAATATCGTATCTTTTCAAAACTTCATTCATTTCAAAACAGTTTATATTCCAAAAATTCTTTTTTTTATCATTTCAGTGAAGTTATTATGTTTAATAATTAAATTATTAAATTTCCAAAAATTTCAACTTCCAAAGTTTATTTATTCACTTAAGTTTATCAAAACCGTGAAAATTCACTTTCCGCATCATTTAGAAAACTTCTACGGAAAGTTACATTCAAAACAGTTCAATTTAACAAAAGACAACATTTTAAAATGTTGTAATAGGGTTTACTTAAATTTCAAATAAACTTAGTTAAATTCAAAAATTATAGCACTTACAAAAATTGCTATAATAGCTTTTAATTCAATAGCTTTTTAGTTCATTATCATCTACTACAGTATTCACAAATGTTGTAATATCATTTACATTGTAATTAAAAGGATTTCAAAAATGCAGTCAATTAACTTCAAATATTCAATAAAATTTCTGAACCAATTATATTTCATTTAAAACATTTTTAACTTACAAAATCATACATTTTTTTTATAAACATCATTTAATTTTTCTCAAGTTCATGATTTTATAAAGTTAAATTTCCATTCAAAAATCAAGATTTAATAATAATCCACTTATTAAAATGCAATGTTCAATTTTAAAATCCATTACATTTAATTTCAATTTAACACTTAAGTTCAAATTCTCAAATATAACTTAGTTTTATTTTTATTTCCTTAACTAAAAGTTCACTTTTACATCAATTTCATAAATTTCCAATTTTAGTTATATTTCAAAATTTCAACTTACGATACGCATTCATTTCACATTAAATTATTAAATTCATTAATACGATATAAAAATCACTTTAAATTTATTTCAATTCAAATTATCATAAATTTATCATAAATTCATATTCAATTAAATTTCTAATTAAAATTAAATCAAAATTTCCAAAATAACTTACGTTTAAAATTTATAACTTTTTCATTAACTCATGTCACTTGCAATTATTCAGAAAATCAATAATATTTTACAAAATCCTTTTTTTTATTAAATTAAAAATAAAAATATTATAATAATTAAATTTGTAAAATATTTAAATTTTTTAGAAAAACATATTTTAACTACGGGCCTGTATATAATTTTCTACGCTAGGTAAAGTGATACGGGTAATATATCATTTCAACCCATAATTTACAAAGAAAATCCGGGTTTTATCATTTCAAACCCGCAATCCCAAGTCAAAATGAATAATTTAAAACCATTCAGGCCTATCATTTCAGCCCATAACATTTTTTTCTAACAGGGAACTTGCAGTGTGATCATATGCAGAAATAATATAAACAAGGTCAATATCACAATATACAGTCATATATCAAATGTCAGGTGAAAATTAACAGTTTTAACATGGTAATAACATGGAATAGCATATCATATGATCATCATTAACTTGCATAAACATTTTTTTATTACTAAACACTTGTCATCAATTCACTTTTCATAAGTATAAATGTCAGAGTGAGAAAAACTCACTTTTTCGAAGCTAGAGACCAAAACAACATACAAGCACGACTCTAAAGGCACGACAAGCACAATTGCACGACTTTTGATTTGAGTTGAAAGATAGCCAAGATATGATTTTGTATCAACAACCCAAAACAAAACAAACAAGACAATATATAAACATTCAACATAAAATAACATTGAAACAATTTTGAAATACAAAGCAAAATGAACAAGATAGATTGGACCTTGCTTCAACCACTTCAATGTTTGACCTAAGGGACACTTATGCTTGGCTATGATGATGCTAAGGAAGAGTGGTAGGGGATGGTGGAGAGTATGGTGGTGATGGTGGGTGGTAGAGGCCAAGCAATACACATGAGAAAACAAGGCAAAATATAAGAAAACAATGGAAAAAGAAGAGCAAAAAGAAGAGGAAAAGAGGAGTCATTACCAAACCTTTCTAGCCGTGAAAAATGAAGTGAAGAGGAATGTTTTCACGTGAAAATGAGGTAAGAAATGCACAGCTACAATAAAGAAAGGAACGGTCAAAGGAAATTAAATCTATTAATTGGAAAAGAAACGGAAGAAGAAACGTTAAAACGGTTTTACGTTTCTTTGCTTTCAAACCTTTTAAACTTCCTATATATATTCATATACATCTTAAATAACTGAAAACACTTATAAATTTCAGTTCGAATTCGGCTGGAGATGGTATAGGGAAATGCCAAAAAAAACAGTTGTATTGATGACAAAAGAAACTGCAAAAGAAACAATGAAACGTTTTTACGTTTCTTAGCCTTTAACCCTTTCAAATTTCTCATATATATTTATATACATCTAAATAACTGAAATTAATTAAAATCTCAGTTAAAATTCGAAAGTATAACAGATAAAAAATATATTAATAATTAAATATTAATTAGATATGATTAAAACAAGAAAAATAACATAGAAAATGAAAACTTGACTTAAGAATTAGAAATAACTTCAATATACTTTGGAAAATTTTTCTTAAATTTAAATACATGTAAAATGAATAAAATAAAGTAAAACACAGCAATAAAAGTGAATGTATAAAATAAATCAATAAATTGATGTATTAATTGCAAAAAGAAATGGATAAAACGCCTTTACGTTTCAGGCTTTTAAGATCTCTAAACTTTCTAAACCTTTTGCATTTCCTTTTCTTTTTAATTTCATAAAAAAAAATAAACTCATAAATGTTATTTAAAACCGAAACTAAGTAAGAATAAAATAAAATAAATAATTTATTTTAAGTAAAATAGAAAAAGGAAATAAGAAATTGCTTAAAATAGCAACCCTGACATAAAAATTTACAAGGAAATCTCCAATGACTTTAGAAAATTTATTACTTCACAAAAAAAATTATAACACAAAAATTTGAATTAAAAATGGTTTTAAAACATTTTCAAGGTAAAATAATAATTTATTTTTTATCAAATAGAAAGTTAAATAAAGAAAAATGCAGTAAATACCAACTAGGCTTTATAAATTGAAATAAATTCAAATAAACTTTAGAAAAATTATATTATCATTTTAAAAATACTTAAAAGTCAAAATATACATAATATAACATATAATCACATATTAAATAAAATATGACAAAGAAGAAGTAATTTATACCATTTAAAATAGTCATTGTTAAATAACCCTATATACGCACAATATTGTAAAGGGTATAACTTTCACAATTTACATCCAAATTCAACGAAACGAAAAGTGGTGTTCTTAGAATTTTATGTACTTTCATAATAAAAGAAAAAATTAAAATTTTAAACTTTTAAAATTTTAAGTTGAAAGTCACAGTTTTACTATTTTGACCAAAATCAGCATTTCAGGCAAATATTCAACTTACACATGTTTGAAATTATAACTCATATAAAAATAAAGATTATATTTAAATAATAAATTTAATCATTTCAAATAAGTAAAATAAGTTTTTTTTTAAATCAAAATCTTACATTAAAAATAATTAAAATATACAATAAAATAATTACAAAATACAGGGTTGTTACACGGCTCCACGGACTGTAGAGGACTTAGCTCCCCGGACTACCTATATGTCTCTTATTTGTACTTTCTTTTCTACCTACCTTGTGCAATCATTGTCCTTCTAAGAATCGTACCTCGACCGCCCTTATCGACTTTCACCATTGGCATAAATTTTCAATCCAAATGTATGTGCATGGGTAATTCCAACAACCCATGCTACAAACTCATATGGTATCAACTTGCACCAGGCTAAATAACTTGAGCATAAGTATGTTTCTATGAAACTGTAACTCTATGAAGTCCTCAGTGCATATATATACTTCCTTAAATCATCCAACGGTATACCTTATCACTTCATATTCAAGATTGTAAGGTAAGACATCGCAAAAGTGGATGGTGTCCTCTACTTAGTAATTTCTACTTAGGCCATTATGCTACTTCTCCATTTTCATCCAAGGATAACCAAACTTGGTGATTTCTTAACTATCGAAAATAGTATAACTCTTTCTTATTCGATTCAACTAAGGTTATCTCATTTTACTTTTGAATAGTTTCATCGATCCTTTAAAAGTCATGGCACCTAAATATCACATTTAGAGTCTGTTGGGATCATCCCAAACATCATAAGTGAAGATTTAGTCTATCTTCCCATTCAATTCTAAGAATAAAACTCCTAGAATTTAATTTAAGTTATAACCTAGAATCATTCAAGCATTGATGATAATCACCTAAATGGTAATTTTTTTACATGCGATTGTTATGTAACACACTATGTATTCAAAGTTAGTCTTTTCAATCCTAGGGACAATTGGAGAGAATCTTTTTATTAAAATTTCTAATCTAGTTTTCTACGAAAATCACCTTCGCGTTCTCAATGCATGCAAACATCAATATCATTTTCTTGATGGAGATACAAGTCCTTAAATTAACGATCCATTGTAAAATCTTGACTCTAACTTTATCTAGTATACCTTTTATGGTTTGAACTTCCAAATTTTTACCCTTTTTTATGTCCCCCCATAAATGAGACCTTTTTACTAAACGTAACATTTTTGCACTTTTATTCCAATTATTTCATGGTTGGGGCTACTCAATATGAAATGATGCCTTGCCATTTTAATCGAATAGACAGAGTAACCAATACTTTGGTTTATACTTAGGGATTCCAACATTTTAATGCATTTAAGCTACATCTCTCCAAAAGAAAAGATTGACAGTGTAATTTTCTATGTCTTATCCAAAAAAGAATTTGTATTACGATTGGAATTACAAGAAATTATCTTTTCATGAAATAGATAGTATAGAATATGGAAAATATCCCTAGTTTATACATCTCTTTTTTTGGGCATATTCCTTGTCGTTTCTAACGATACACTTTTATTTATAAATCAGAATTTGATAACCCATAGAAATTTACATTGCAACCCTATACATCCTAGTGAATTAAAATATTACTAACATCGCATCCTCATTTTATAACAGCTTCCAATTTCTATTTACTAATTCATATCAGTTACCTAACAATCTACTGTGATAACCAAATTTACATTTTTATTTGCATAAGTTGTTTAAATCTACAAATATGGAACTATCACATAATTTATAAGTTTCAGGGACTACTACTATCCAAAATTTCCAGATTAAATATGCGCAAATTTCTAAGCCCACAATTCCAAGATTTACATAGGCATATATTGAACATAACTACTATGAATGAATCCAATAACACATATAAAATATGTACATTCCCATTCATGTTCGCCTGGTCCACCCAGAGCCTTTAGGGGAACAACACGATACCTGGACCGCCCAATTCCTACTGGTATCATGTTCTTACCTATATGGTACCGAACTTGCTGCTATAGCGTCAAGCCCATACTTACCGTTCCATTTAGATTGCCTAATGAAATAAAGGAATTTCCCCTTTGTCACTTAACGTATTGTATAAGAATTGAAGTAGACCCTACTTGGTCCTTGTTCATTTCAAACCGAAAAACTTCTTCATGCAAAGATTCTACAATTTAAACCATACTTAGGTAAAAAATACAAGCTGGTGCTCATCCTTCATTATTACAGAAAGTTTGACCTAGTACCATGCCCTTCCAATTCAACCGTTGACAAAAAATGCCACTAAATTCTCATGTTTATTTTTATCTCTTCCCAACTATTTTAAGGCTTCTAAATTCCATAGTCAATTCTGTCCTAGTGGGCGGTTATTCCTATATGGCTAACTTAGATTTATTTCTTTCCTTTTAACTTTAAGTGATATTCATAATATATTGACTCTTACCTTTTAAATCAGAACAGTTGATTTTAATTTTATTTCCACAAAACTAGTGGGTTTAAAACTATAAAACTCTCTTTTCATTTTAATAGGCAATTCTTACTTATTAAGATCATGTTATTCTTCTTTAATTAAATTATCAAAAACAGTTGAGCTTAACTTAGCAAAATGTACATGAAACATACCTTTCTAAAATATATTCTTTTATAAATAACAAATTTTCATTAAAATGTAATTTTAAAGATAATGTGATAAGTTATTACTATTGTTATTTTAGAGTTTGGGAGAAACATGGATAAAATACACTTTCAAGTACTAACAATTTCTTATTTATAAAAAGAGTTAAAGAGTTGGATCTTACATCCTTTTTAATTTTTATTTATTTTCCAAAAGTTATATTATTAAAAGAAAACTACACAACGAGGGTAAGCATGATAGTGTGCCTAAATAACAAAACAAAAGCTTTAAAACAGTAATTGAAAAATCACTTTTTATCACATTCTATACTTAATTTAAACAATTTCCATAAAGTTTGTTTGATTATTTTTTATAAAATTATAAAGCAACCTTTTCTTCTGTTTAAAACATCAAACATCTGCTGTTTTTAACTTTTAGAAAACATTTTCATTGGTTTATAAGTTAAGAGTGCATAAGTTTCAGTTCCTCTTTTCAAAGATGGTTAACTCAAGTTTATTTTCCAATGGAGATATGGATCAGTAACTTACAGCTATAAATATGAGGCTAGGGGCTAATTTCTAAGGACCATTTGCTTCCTTGCAATTATTACATATTTTTTTATAATTACCCATGGAGTGTGACCGATCCATAAGAACTGTACTTGTAAACAACTACCAAATCATCAACAAAGCTAAGTGGATGTAGACAACGATTAGCCGAACCACTATAAAACTTTTATGTCTTACTTTTTCTTGTTTTTATTTAGTTTCTTGACTCTTTTCTCTACTATACTCATTTGAGTGTTTGTGCAACTTTTGGTTCAAACATTTTGTGTCCAACATCGGTATGGAAATACTCTAGCCATACCTTAAAATAATAGGAGTCCTTGCGACTACTACCAATATGAGAATAGGGTTTCTTCTTTAACTGGAGAAATTTATCTTAAGTTTGTAAAGTCCTTTTTCATATTCCACTTATGCTATATCGACATCATACTCTTATTATACGGGTCTTATAGTACTAATCTTTTTTACTTACCCTTAAGTCCATAATTTACTTGCTACCGCTAGTTGGTATATAAACCCTCTACTAGCCTTTTATGAGGCAAGCCACAATAAATGTGAAAGGTTTATTTTTCACCTCAACTGCTATAACCTTAACATTTATTCCGACCCATAATTGTCTGCTTATATAAGGGATAAGCTAACAATCACCTTATAAGCCAAAATATTTTTTTATTAATACACATATCAGAAAATTATAATTACGCTCCCTAAGTTGGGTTAGGCTCATCTTGCCTCCTAGCTTTAGATACCGACGGAACTAGATAAGGATATTCATACTCAGAATCTTAGCTGCCTTTCTAGAAACATTCCTCAAAATTTGTACTCATTCTCACTATATATGATTGGGAATTATTTTCAACTTTCCTATATAGATAGTGTAGACATGAACATAGGAAATTAAGATATATATATAGATAAAATCTTTAGAAAGCTTTTATATGTATATATGTATTTTTTCAATACCCATTTTTTAAAATATTTATAAAAACATTTTAAAAACAACTTCATTTTTTCAAAAACATTTCAACTACGTTCTCTAAGTACGTATCCAAATTTTAAGGGATCTTAAACCTAAGCTCTGATACCAAATGCAACGACTCGCACTTCCCAACACACTGATCCAAAGCCAAAGGTGACTTTGGGACTCGGTCATGCCAAGAAATATGGGTTATTGGGTTTCTAAAACATTACAGAGCATAAATAAGAGGGAAAATTCTAAAACATTCTACATTTTCCTACATCACGGTGGATGGAATTAAATATGAGTACTAAAAAATAGACATTTCAGAAAACATTCTCCAAATTATTTAATCGCTATATAAATTGTCGTTTACATTGTTTCTAAACTACAATACAAGTTTTGGAGGCTTTTAATACAATAAGTAACTACATGATGGACAATAAAGAATATGAGAATCCTAACGTGAAGCTACTTTCACCACATACTATGCCTAATGAACGGCTAACCTATCATCCTGTGGTGGTGAAAAAATAAAGAGAAAGGGGTACAGAAAAATAAAGAGAATGGGGTGGGTCATACAAAAGTCCAGTGAATGAGTACATGTTTAGTATGTGATGATCGTATTTAGTTAGCTTTAGTATTACTCTAAATGACATATGGTGTAATACAAATGTCGGTGAATTCCTAGTCCATTACCTAAGGTTTCTTGACTAATACATAGCTACATACAACTATTGTGGCTAATACGGGGATCAAACTACGGAACGAACCTCATAGTTAACGACCGGCCTATACTCCTAGTGTTAGCCCATAAGGAAACTCCGTCCGTAGGCTACTATGGAAATCTATTTCCACTAATATCACTGCATAATGCTACCAGAGGAACTACTTTCCCATTAATATGACTTCCCATAACCTAACTATGCCTAGAGAAGGAGAACCCAATATGTTAATTCGTTGGGGTGTGTCATCGTCTACACCCATGTCTGACTCTCAATTGGAATGTATGCCTCTTATTGTACAGCGTCAGTATCCACCTGTCTCATGTCGCATCAGAACCATGCATACATGAACAATGTTAGTACCAGTCTTTTGTACCTATATAGCTACTTATCGTACAACGCTAGGCTTGATTATATCTGAATAGAATCCCCATTTAGTACCTAGCCCACTCATCTGGCATCACAAGCAGTGCTACGTATCCACTGCCCAACCCCCTTGTGAGTGCTATTTTACAAACATACATCGCCCTTAATCGATTACTCGACCCCCAAACACCGCAATTGCAATGGCCCTGCTTTCTACACTGTAGATAAATAAATATAATAAAAATAATATTATTTGAATTCAATATTAACAACAAATTGTTATTTTTGAAAGTGAATATTTATACAATTGAAATTGTTGGAAAACAAATTTATTTTGTGACAATTCAATGAATAATTAAATAAAAATAAACGAGTATTAAAATGAATCAAATTGTTAGGTTATCAGAATATATTATGTAAAATGAAGTGCAAATCCATGCAAACTAGATTATAATATTTTTACAAATAAATAATTGAGATAAATTTACAAATAAATCAAAAGAGTTAAAATAAAATAAAAAGAAAATTTTGTTAATTACAATTAGCTTTAATAAATAAGCCCCAAACTATCTAGCCTGTTTCCCTTTCTTCTCTTCTTTATTTTACAACAAGACCAGCCTATGCTTATAATCAATTTCCATTCACTGGCCCCAAATTCTCCCAGAACCCTCTCGAAATCAAAAATCATATGCACCGAAATAAAAAAAATAAAAAATAAAAAAAAATTGGAGGTCTGCTCGAACGTGAGGCTCAATCGGCGACGAACCAGACGATAGCCGCATCAGGGGAAGGCGATCGATTGGTGCAGGCGGTTGCATGGGTGGTGTCGCAAAATGGTGAGGTTACGATGGGAGAGAGTGTCGCGACTTGGTGTTAGACTTGTGGTTTGTGCAGGATGGGGCAAGTCATGCGCGAGGAAGGAAGAGCGACCGATTTGAGGTGCGTGTGTTGGGAGGCTGTGCATATCAGGTCGAAGTGAAGGGCTGCCAATTGATAACGACGATCTGGATTTGGTAGCGGTGGTAGATGCTTGTGGAGATAGGCGATGAGGTGTTGGTATAGTATTGGGCTGTTGCCTTTTAGCGCGAGGCGAGTATAGTATTCGCCGTATAATATATTTTAAAGGTTTATTCATTTCAGAATATTATGAAACTGAACTAAGAGGTGTTATATAAATTTATTGATTTATTTAAGAGAACTTTTATATTTTAGTTTTAATCAATTATTTAAAAGATTATTTAATGATGAAAATATGAAATATTTTTCGATTAATATTTTTGATATTTTAAAAGATACTCCATTAATGTTATGATTACTTGTGAATTATTATAATGTGCTATGCATATATATTTGAATACTTGAACTAATTATTTAATAGAAAGATTTTGTTGGTATTTATTATTACTACATTTCTGAATTAAATCAGGATTTCTATGGATGATTTCTTTATTTTTTGATTTCTCACTTTCTTATATTGATTTCGATATCATGAATAACTCACCGTTGATATTGATTTGAGTAGTGTATTTTAAAAGGATACGGTGATTACAACATTCTATTTGATTGATTTGTGAGATTTTATTTCTTTATGACCAGAAATTCGAATATATGGATTAGTGATACCTTCTGGTATGAGACTTTCGGTAACACTTTTTCGGTTATTCATTGGACTTGTCATATATATAAAATCTAGTTTAGATCATGCAACATATCCTATTTTAAGGCTGGAAACTAACCACTACAGATGCTGCAGTCATTTATATTATTAATTCCCAGTGACAAAATGCAGAATGTTAATTGTATCAATAACATCAGAAGAACAAGAATACAAATTTTTCTTAACATAGTTTCAGAACAACTTTCGCATTTCATTTCAAAAGATAATATTTCATATTCATTACATAATCCCAAACTTTTTTCAGGTTCAGATAAAATAAAATTATTACAAAATACTTCAAGAGCGACATATGAAGATGCTTCCTTGATTGCAAAGAGTCTACTACTAGACAGATAAAGTTTCTTCCATTACATACATTCAGAAAAATAATATCACACAGTGAACATAATAGACAGATTCCTACATAGCTAGCATTGCCTCATGCATGTCTCGGAAGCTTTATTCACCAAAATCTACTTAACCTAAAAACCTTAGTCTCGAACTACTCATAAGAACACCCGAGAGTTAAAGGGGAAAACTTAAAACTTATTGCTGGACAAAAAGTCTGGTGTGAATAATAATCTCGGTTAATGGATATCTTGTGAAACCACACCATTAAGCGAAATAGGTATTGCCCTGATCAGTATCCTCTGAATTTATGTTAATCATAATCATGCTCCCGCAATCACAATGGTTAGAAAATAACACAATAATCATATACATGCATGCTACTTAGGTAATCATGACAATTCTGTCTAATCAATGGACCATGTGTCCCAACGTTTGGTTTTCATAGGGTGACTACCAACCTATATAGCTGACTCAAGCCTACGAAATAATCAAATATTCTAACTTACTATTAGATGGAAACTGGACGGTCTGTCCAAAACTTACTATTTCTAAGGTTAAATAATCATAATTGTATTACGGGATAACCAATAACCTGTCGCGTCTCTATGTACTCCTCTCTATATGTAAATTTACATTTAGTCTTACCTATGACAAAGCCCTACGCACTAGAATTTTGGACTTATATTAGCTAGGGGCTAACAATTGAAGTATAGGTTACGACTCTGCACCAGTCTCATCTGGTTTTCTAATCTCCAAGTCAATTCATCCTATCACAATTTATCTAAAAGTGATAAGAATAATAATTCTAGTCAATTCTAGGCTAAATACCTTTTTTATTTCCTTGAATACATAAATCTTTGTAAATGAATTAAACTTTAAAAACATACTTAAAACAAGGAAAATTATAGCCCTTACTTTACTTAAAACGTTTATCCCAAGATTTATGCTTTTGTAAAATGATACTAATGAAAGTTGATATCATTTAGAGGTTATCATACTCAAAACCATAGGCTATAAAGCCAAATTTAATAAAACCATTGTATTGATGAAACTCGACGTCAACGTCGCCATTAAAGGTTATCGCATTCCTCACATTAAATCCTTTTATTTAAAAATATAAGGCCATGGGGCCAAAACAATAAAACCATGTATGTTGATAAAACGCGGTATGGATATAGCCGGCATGGGTCATTGCCCTTCTCCATTATCAAACTATGTTAAATTCTTCGACTTATAAAACACTATATAGTCGTTAATAACTATGTCGCTTAACATAGTATCGAGTATCATAAGTTTGCATAGTACAAACTTAGTAACTTTAAATAGGGGATTGGCTACATTTAGAATAGTTGGCATCATTACCATTTAATATCAACGTTGAAAATGATAGTATAAATGCGTTGTCACTGTCTTTTAAAGATAGGCGGCATCATTACCGCTCGATCCTGACATGGATAAAGTGGCACTCTAAAATAAGATTTGGAATAGGTAACTAGCAGCATAGCTGCCTTATGGAGTCGGCAACATTATTGAAAACAGGCGACAATGCTTGCATCGAAGTTTATGATGTCGACTGTGATGCCATTCTTCGTACTTCAACCAAGGCTAATCCATCTCATACTGACCAGTGTTGATATTCTATGCATCACCCATGATTGACATCGATGACTAAAGACGTGGCATGGTGGAAGGCGACATCATTGACTTCGGAGTGGCATACTTGTAATTACCTTAAAAAAATTAGTTTGCTATTAAAAGTAAATTTTTTTCACTAACTCCTATTGTTTGTTAAAATCTCATTGGATAATAATTTTCTTTATAAAAGACTTTTCAGAAATCTATCATAAACCAAAAATATCATTTCCAAACATTTGCAAACCTATAATTCTATAATTTATATTTCAGTATAATTATTAAGCCTTTCTAACCTAATAAATTCATAATAAATCATAAAAACATGGGAAAAATTCCCAAAAATCACAAAAAAATTAGATTTTATATATTCTTTAGCATATATAGATTTCGGGGCCAGAAACATTATTTCATTATGTTAATAATTAACACTCGATTTAAATCAATTTCTCCACTTAAAAAATTCATAAAATATTCAAAGCTACTTAGAATATGATATTAAGAACCCACTTCTAAAATAATGTTTATAACATCATATACAAATTTCAAGTTATTAGGGTGTCATATGATTGATTTTCCAAGTCCAATTTATCAATATATTTCATAAATAAACACCATAAATTCGTAAATAAGCATATAATTATCCAAACATTCAAACATGGCATAACCTCAACTATATAATTTCAGATTTAATACTAAAACCAAAAATGAACAAACATGTTATGGGATGTATATCATTATTCACCTTGATTTAATTAAAGAAACTTGATATTTGAGTTTGAATTGATTTCCGCTTAGCTTTAATCTTGTTTCTAGCTTTACTTCTCTTGAAATTCTTGATAATGACCGACCTTGATTATGTTTTTGTTTCTATGAATGAAAATTAGGGAGGAAATGAGAATGGGAAGAATTTTGGAAAGTAAATGTGTCTCTTTTCCTTTTCTCTCTCCTCGTACTCTTTCTTCTTAATTAAATTTAATCATTCTTACTAATTTAATTCTTAAGGCACGGCCTATTCATTGATCAAATCTCATTTTTCTTTATCATTCTACATTTTTGTATTTATCTAATGAAAGATCTCAAATAATGTCAATCAAAATTAGGGGTGTTAAAGACTCGCTTAAAGAATTTCATTCTCGAAATTACGATATGGTACATGACAGTAATCATAATTATAAACAAAAAAAATATCATCAAAATAAATCAGGATAAGTGTCTCTAGTCTTGTCCTCTACCGTTCAAGTACAGCCTCTCCTGTCGTCTCTCCGCTGGACTTTTACCAATGTGACTGTCTTGTTCCTTAACTTATTTCCATCTCTGACCATAATACAAACTGGATGTCTAACTATTATCATGTCTGATTTCACCATTAAGTCTTCCAATGCTTTAGGAGTGATAGTAGTCTCTGATCTCGAACCCACTTCCTTAGATGAGAAATATATAAAAGATTATGGATTCCCACCAAACTCCTCGGTAACTCTATTATATGAGCGAATTTCCTAATCCTTTTTATAATTGGAAATGGTCCAACAAACCAAGGTGCCAATTTCCTTGATTTCCTGAATCTTACTATACCCTTCATTGGCCATACTTTGACGAAAACATGATCTCCAACTGAGAATTCTATGTCCTTCCATCTTTTATCTGCATAACTCTTCTGCTTAGACCGAGCTTTCTTCATTCTCGCTTGAATCAACTTAATCTTTTTTGTAGCATCTCTTACCATTTCTATATAAATAACCAAATTTTCTCCAGTTTCTAACTAACAAACGGGTGATTTACACGACATTCCATACAAAGCTTCAAAAGGTGTCATCCCTATACTAGTCTGATAACTACTGTTATAGGATAATTCAACTAAGTGCAGATGGTCTTCCCATGATCCTCCAAAGTCTAGCATGCAAACTCTTAGCAAACCTTTCAAGACATTTTATTAACTCTTTTCGTCTACTCATCGGTCTGTGGATGGTATGCGGTACTCATCTTGAGCTTGGTACCTATAATTTTTTTGCAGACTCTTCCAAAATTAGCAAGTGAATAGAGTATCTCTGTCATTGAATATACTATTAGGAACTCCATGTAATCTAATAGTTTTCTTTATAAACAATTTAGCTAGAATAGGTACCGTCCTTATCGATTTGACAGGAATGAAATGTGACCTCTTAGTCAATCTATCCACTTTGACACAAATACTTTCATTCCCTATATTCGACCTTGGCAACTGGTCTATGAAATCCATAGATATGGAATCCCACTTCCATACTGGTATATCCAAAGGCTGAAGCAATCAACTAGGCTTCTGATTCTTGGCTTTTACTTGCTGCCAATTTAGTCACTATTTTGCTCATAAGCCTACATCCCTTTTCATACCTTATTAAAAGAAACTTCTTTTCATATCCCGATACATCTTAGTTCCTCTAAAATGAATAGTGAACTTCGATCGATAACATTCCCTAAGAACTTCTTTCCTTCGGTCTCCCATATCTGGAATGCACGACCATTCTTTCTTTCTCAACCATTCATTTCAGTCAAGATAAGAGTCTTTCAAATCATCAGTCTCAGTTCCACCTTCCAAAATTCTAACTCTTTCACCTAGCAATGGATCATCTCTTTGCTTGGAAGCAATCCTTTCAATTAATACTAGTTGAACTTCTAAGCAAGATAACATTGCAGTACTCTAACTAGAACTAGTTGTTGATCTTAACTACACACTACATGTGGTTAATGCCTCTAAATCTTTCCATTTAGCTATCATTTCTCATACTGCATTGTGATGTTTTCTACTAAGTGCATTTGCTACTTTGTTCCCTTTCCCTGGCGTATACTCAATCTCAAAATGAAAAATAGCTAAAAGCTCCAACCACTCTATTGTCTCATGTCTAACTCATTCTGAGGGAATAAACATCGTAAAGACTTGTGATCCATATACAACTCGATTCGTTCCCCTAAAAGATAATATCTCCACACTTTTAGAGTAAAAATTATAGCACACAACTCTAAGTCGTGAGATAGATATCTACTTCATGCGGTCTGAGCTATAGAGAAGCACAAGCAATCACTTTACCCCTCTGCATCAATACAACTCTTAATCTTGTTCCGCATGCGTATTTGTATACCACAAAATCTTGATTCCCATTAGGAATGAGTGCATTTGTTGATAAATGTTTCAGCTTCTGGAATGCCTCCTTACATTTATTGATCCAAACATACTTCACGTCCTTCCTTGTCAAATTAGTCATCGGTACCGCTATATGAGAGTAATCCTAGATAAATCTTTGGTAATAGCCAGCTAACCCAAGAAATCTCTTTTTATCGGTCACTGTCTAGGGTCTTTCAATCATTGACAGCTTCTCTCTTAGTTAGATCCACTTTCAACCCGTTTTCTGAGACTACATGACCAAGGAACTTTACTTCTTTCTTCCAAAATCGCATTTTGAAAATTTCGCTTTTAGTTATCTCAAGCACTGTTCTAAGGCGAGTTTCATAATCTTGCTCGTTCGTAGAATATATCAGAATGTCATATACAAAAACTAACATGAATATGTCCAAATTCCCTCGAAAGATCCGGTTCATCAAATCCATGAAGAAAGCTAACGCATTAGTCAATCCGAATGGCATTACCAACCATTCGTAAGAACTATATCTTTTTCAAAATGCTGTCAAAGGAATATTGTCTTCCGCCACCCTCAATTGATGGAACCCTGTCACCAAATCCAACTGAGAAATTACATTGGCTCCACTCAACTGATCAAATAAATCATCAATTCTAGGCAAAGGATATCTTTTCTTCATCATCTTCTCATTCAACTTTCTACAGTCGATGTATAATCTTAATGACCCATCCCATTTCTTTACGAATACCATAGCCGCTCCCCAAGGCGAACTGCTTGGTCTAATAAAACTTTTCTCTTTAAGTCCACTAGCTATACCTTTAACTCCTATATATCTATAGGTGTCATTCTGCTAGGCGATCTACTCAACAATTTAGCTCTAGATACCAGATCTATACGAAACTCAATAGCTTATTTCGAAGTTTGTCCGATAACAGGCTCAAAGATATCCGCAAGCTCTCAAATGACAAAGACTTGAATCAACTCGTCTTCCTCCTCTATCCCACCTCATAAAGCACAAACATCTAAATTAAAGTTCTCTACCGAGCATATAATTCAATCACTATTATTAGGGTGGCTTTGCGATATTTTCCTATCTTGGAAAAATACCGTAGCATCATATATACTTAACCAATTCATACCCGAAATAATCCCAATTCCTACAAATCAAACACATGCATACTATAGGAAAATATATGACCTAATAATTAAAACTTTAACTAGTCACATTTCATCCCTAGAGTTATACCCTCCTATTGGATTTTCAACCCTTAAGTAAGTAACGAGGTATAAGGGTTTTAGATTAAGCTTACCAAAGAACAAGATGTAAAAGAATATGGTACACCCGTATCAAACAATACTCTAACAGGCGTGACACAAATCAAAAGCGTCCTTTCCATCACAGCCTTTCCCCTCCTCTAGAATGGGTCCCGAGGCAGGCTCCAAAGAAAATACATTTCCTTTCTCAACTTTGGTTGGTTCCTTGCACTGATTCTTGCAGTGTCTAATCATATCACAATTAAAGCACTTATTTTCTTCCTTCCAATGTCTATCTTTCCATCCCTTGAACGACGTCCGTTCGCAAAATGCCCTTTCTTATTGCTCTCGTAGCAAATAATATTAGCTTTTCCTTTCTTGGCAGCCCACCCTTCCGAGCTCCCTTTTTCTGAAAGAACTTTATTTTTTGACTCTTCCGACTTTGAGTCTCTACTGCCTTGTTACCGCTAAATAAAGCAAGCGTCTCTTCATTCCTCAAAGCCATCTCCACTACCATGTCAAATGGATCCCTGAGATGCGGGAATGTTTCCCTAGCAAGTTCTAGTCTTAATCTATGGACTAAAATTTTCATTTCTCTTAATCGTAGTATCCATCATGGCATACCCGTATTTGGATAACTCCTTAAATCTTGTTGCGTACTTCAACACAGTCATGTCTCCTTGCAATAACTCAGTAAACTTCCTTAGTAAAGTTGACTTGGCAATTTCAAAGATAAGCCTCTCCTCGAACCTCCTTATGAACTCTGCCTAAGTCATATTCTCCTCTGGCGACCTAACAGTTGCACTGTTCCACCAGTATAATGCAGCTCCTTGTAGTTGTCTGGACGACAACCTTCTCTTCTGCTCATCATTCAGACATAAATCGGCGAAAATCATTTCACAAAGCAATAGCCAATTCTTTACCTTGATGGCGTCCTTAGTTTCAATAAATGGCTTTACTCCAAGTCTTGCATAATCCCTACTCAAAATAGCATAATTGTTAACAACTGAAACTTCGAGATTTGCTCCTTCAGCATATCCACCAACTAATACAACTGCAACTCCCGCTTGCCCCATGTTGACGAAGAACTGATACATAGCTCTTATACCCTTCTACGATGTTCCAGCACCCACATTAGCAGCTATTTATTTGCTTGGATTCCCTTCAGTATTAGGCCTTCCATTTCCATTGTCGTGATGCTTCCTCCACTAAGATTCACTCTACCTTTTCCTGCCTCTATACCTTACTTTCCTTAATTCTACATTCAAATTTTAGTAAGATAAGGAAGAATGGTCTAAGAGAGATGGGAGAAATAAGATAGGATATATATACTTATATATATAAAATACAAGTATGTTACTATGGCGTTATCCCATACCCCCAATCTTATTCTTTGATTCATTTGGATTATGTTTACAAAACACTTTTTAAGTTCAAAATTCCTTTAATTTTACATAAACCTATGCTCTGATACCAAGTTGTAACATCCCCCATTTTTAGGTCCGAAACTAACTGCGACAGATGTTGCGGTTATCTATAGTATTAATTCTCGATGACAAAATGTGGTAATGTTAATTGTATAAATAACATCAGAAGCATAAGAATATAAAATTTTCTTAATATAATTTCAAAACAACTTTCAAATTTCATTTCAAAGATAATATTTCAATTCACTACATAATCTCAAATGTTGCCCGGTTTAGATAAAATATAATTATTATAAATACTCCAAGAGCGACGTATGAAGATGCTCTCTTAGTTGATTAGAGTTTATGATTAAACAGATATAGTTTTTGCCATTACATACATACAACAAAATAACATCATACAACAGACATAAACAATAGACAAATTTCTACATAGATAGCTCTGCCTCTTATATGTCCCAAGAAGCTTTATTCAGCTAAACCTACTTAACTTGAAAAACTTACTCTCAAATTACTCACATGAGGACCCAAGATTTAAAGGGGAAAAACAAAAACTTTGGGCCAAACAAAAAGTTTAGTGTGAACAATAATATACCATCTTGTTTAATGGATATCTAATGAGGCTACACCTCTGAATGGAACGAGTCATTCCCTCACTAGTATCCTCTAAATTTATGTTAATCATAATCATGCTCCTACAATCATAATAGTTAGACAATAGCACAATAATCATATGCATGCATGCTACTGGGGTAATCATGAAAATTATGTATAATCGGTGGACTATCTATCCTAATATTTGGTTTTCACAAGGCGACTACCAACTTATATGGTTGACTCGAGCCTACCAGGTATATCAAATATTATAACTTACTATTAAAGGGAAACTGGATGGTCTGTCCAAAACATACTATTTCTAGAGTGAACTGATCCTAATGGTTTTGCGGGCCAATCAATATCCTATCTCATCTATGTGTATTCCTTTCTGTGCGCAAAACAAATTTTAGTCCTACCTATGACAAAGAGCTACATATTGGAATTTTGGACTTATATCAGCTTGGGGCTAACAGTTGAAGTATAAGGCATGACCCTACATCAGTCTCATCTAGTTTTCTAATCTCTAAGTCAATTCATCCTCTGGTGATTTATCTAAAGGTGATAAGAATAATGATTCTAGTAAAATTCTAGGCTAAATACCATTTCTATTTCGTTGAAAACATAAATCTTTGTAAATGTTTTAACCTTTAAAATCATACCTAAAACAAGGAAAATTATAGCCCTTACTTTACTAAAAAAAATTATGCCAAGATTTATACTTCTATAAAATGACATTGATGAAAGTCGATATCACTTAAAGGTTTCATACCTTAAAACTATAGGCTATAAAGACAAATTTAATAAAACGATTGTATTGATGAAACTCGGCATCAATGCCGCCATTAAGGGTTATCTCATCCCTCATGTTAAATCCTTTTATTTAAAAATATAAAGCCATAGGGCCAAAATAATAAAACCATGTATATTGATAAACATGGCATGAATATAGTCGGCATGGGTCATCACCCCTCTTCATTATCAAACTATGTTAAAGTCATTGATTTATAAAACACCATAGTCGATAATAACCATGTCGCAGAACATACTATCGAATTTCATAAGTTTGCATAGTATAAAGTTAGTAACAATAGATATGGGATTGGATAAATTCAAAATAATCGGCATCATTACCATTTAATATCGATGTCAAAAATGAATGTATAAATGCGGCATCACTGCCTTATAATAATAAAGAAGTTGGGCGGCATTGTTACCGCTATAGATATCAATGCCGATATGGATAGGAGCGGTGTCTCTAAAATAAAAGTTAGAAAAAGCAACTAGCAACATAGCTACATTATGGAGTCAGCGACATTATTGAAAACATGCGGCAATGCTTAAGTCGAAGTTTCTGAAGTTGACCTTGATGCCATGCTTCGTACTTCAACCAAGGCCAATCCATTTCATACCAACTAGTGCTGATATTCTATGCATCACCCATGATCGACATCGAAGACAATAAATGCAGCATGGTGGAAGGCGACATTATTGACTTCGACGTGACCTAGTTGTAATTACCTTAAAAACTGCTAATTTTAATTAAAAGCAAATTCTTTTCACTAACTCCTGTTGTTTGTCAAAATCTCATTGGATAATAATTTTCTTTATCAAAGACTTTTCAAAAAATTATCATAAACAAGAAATACCATTTCCAAAGTATTTGCAAACCTATTATTTTATAATTAATATTTTAATATAATTATTCAGCTATTCTATCTTAATAACTTCATAATAAATTATAAAAACATGGAAAAAATCCCAAAAAATCACAATAAATCAGATTTTATATATTCTTTAAGATATTAAAATTCGAGGCCAAAAAATTATTTAATTATATTTAATAATTAAAACCCGAGTTAAATCAATTTTTCCACTTAAGAAATTCATAAAATATTCATAGTTACATGGAAAATTATGAAATCAAATGCCCACTTTTAAAATAATGTTTCTAACATTTATCCAAATATCAAGTCGTTTGGATATCATATGATAGGTTTTCCAACTCTAACTTATGAAGTAATTTCATGAATAAACCCCACCAATAAGCATATAATAAGCATATAATTTCATGAATAAACCCCACCAATAAACATTTATCCAAATTTCATTTGGATGATTTGATGGGCTATCTCATATTATCTATAGATTATATGATTTCATGATATTGTATCAGGGCATTGTTGTGTTAGCCCAATTCACATGATGATTTCATTCTTACATGATGATGTTGTATTATATGTATGATTCACCCATTGGATATAATAATCTTGATTTCTACTGGTTTGCTTTATATAGGTAATGCCGCTTTTTCTACATAAGTTTATTGAGGATGTTGTTTGGAGATGTTTTGTGACTATTATGCTATCACTATTATATCTTTGTATATTTTTACCATATACTATATTACCCTATCTTTATAAACATAATTTGGCCTAGTGTTATTTATAATACTCGGATCAGTCCGAGACATTTCAGGTAAAGGGACAGTATGACCGGCTTTTAAATTAGGCATAGAATAGACTAAGATGTGATAATTTGTATATCTGTCGTGCATTATATAATTTCATGTATGTATATTCTAGAGTCGTATATTGGACATACATACATACATATATATATATATATATATATATTATCATTGTGATTCTAATTCTGCATTCTCTGTTTATATATTGTATATTATGCATTGTTCTATCCTAGAGGCACACATGTTTATTGCTTTGTATCGATATTATATATATATAGATGAATTATTTATTTGATGTTCATAATATGTAACGATGTTAGCCTAAGGGAATATTCATATATGTACCCCATATAGCCTCATTGTCCGTAGACAGTATTATTAGTAATACTCTTGGATGATATGGGTATAAATGTGAGGTTGTTACAGCAATGGCTTAGCATTCTCTGGTAGGGAACTGGCTTCCCTACTCTCTCTAGCATACACACTTAGCCCTAAGTTAGGCTCATATAATAATTTACAATTCATATGAATTTTATTACATATATAATTATTACTACTAATTTAGGCCTTAGACCGAGGTTCAAATTTTAAATTTTACGTGTTTACCAGCCGACTGCTAACCCTAACTGGTCGATCGCTATCGCTCGGGATGAGTGTCCATCGATCGTAGTCTAAACTTTAGGGTTCATTAATTTCCTAATGTCGTTTATAGTGTCAGTTTTAATTAAGTTAATTTTGGTTGTTGATTTTATTTACAACGAACACTTAGCACTAATTTAACCCGTCTATATTTTCCAATTTCAATTATTAAACCTAAGATTCTTAGGATTTAGGTTTTACAGTTAAATAATTAAGGGGTGTACTAGGTTTATAGAATTTACAATTTACAATTAAATAATCAAAAGGGTATACTAGCATTAGATTTGATACTGTGTTTTCAATTCTACCTAGATTATAGGTTCCAAATAAGGGTTTTGTAGTTTAAATTCCAAATTACTAACACCTTAAATTAACTAGAATAAATTAAATCCAACTGTAATAATCATTTATTCCAAAAAAATCCAACTTAATTTATGCCTAGGCTCTTTCGACTTGCTCTGCTTGAGAATCACCTTCCATACACATCCTTATAGATCCAATTGGTTGTATTCTTCTTGTTTGATTTTAATTTGATTTGAAAAGTTTTTTAGGGTTAAAGGAGAGGTTAGAATTGGACAGCGTTTCATTATAGTATATGTTAAGTAGATTATAGAGTTAGGTTAGGCTTGCATTTATAGGAGTTGACAATTATTTTAGACCGTTTGATTTAGGCTGGTGAATTTTTAGGTTATCAGGTATGCTCATCAAAAACTAGGTAGCAAAGTAATCAATCACTACCATTCGAACATGTGAGTAATCACCTAATTTTGCCATAGTTGACCGCTTTGACTCGTAAGTCGACCTTTGTCGATCTACCATCGACCTTCCTGAGTCGACCTATTACTATGTTAATTTTTTTAAAGTTTTTATTATATTTCCAATTCTTTCAATGCCCATAACTTCTTCGTACTAACACTGATTTCGAAGTGTTATACACGAAAATCATCTAGAAAATCACTACGAATTCAATGGTGTAAGTTTCGTAGCTAAATTCGTATGTTTGTGAAAATTTTCTTTTTTAATCTTGTTTTAATTTAATTTAATTTAATTTAATTATTAAATTTTTGTTAAATTTTAGTCAAATTTTCATGGTATTACCACCTCGATTAGTCTTTAGGTACGCTTTTAGTTGGATACTTGGTTGTAGTGCTTGATGTGATCTATGTTGCTGTGTTTGTTGGATGTTTGAACTTGAATTCTATGAATTAATGCTTTATTTTAAAAATCACTTGAGCATGATAATTGTTATTGATTTCGAAACACCAATGGAGATTGGTTACCCTCTAATATTGATTTATGAAATTATTAAACGTGGTTCTCCTGACAAGAGGGATGGGATGCTGAACTGTAAGGTGCAAGTCCCCTTGTCAAAAAGTGAGTGAATTGGGCTTGTATAGGATAATTAGTCCCTTTCACGGATGAGTGAGCAGCTGGACTTGCTCGTTCATTGGGTCCCTTTGTAAGAGAGCATATGGATTAGAGTCTACATAAAATAATAATCCTGAAAGATCAAGGATCAAACCGACGATCCAGAGGGACTGAGAATTAAACTAACGATTTAGAGATATCAAGGATTAAACTAATGATCTAGAGAGATCAAAAATTGAGTTAGTCATTGATTGCACGACCTAGAGAGATTGAAAGATAACCTATATATTGATAATGAGATCTAGAGAAATTGAAGACCAGACTTTGAATTTGAACGGCACTTGACTTTGAAACGACTTGATAGCGATATCAGATTAAGTCGCTGCAACGATTCAGTTAGGTGTTCTCATAATAGGATTATAGGCAATGTTAGACAATTTATAAATAACGTTCCCAAAAGTGGTAATAAGCTTCCATGATTATTGTACTTTGGTTACCCAACATATGATTTATATGTCGTAACTTAGATCGCAGACTAACATGGAATAACATTAATTTTGATTGTTAAATCCTGGATGGACACAAGAAGATTCTGATTTATGATATAATATACAATATAATAATTTAAGGAGAACGCATAATGATGATTATTCATGACTAACACTCAAGTTAGGGCTTATATCCTTAGCTATAATGGTTTGGAACAAATTAGAGGTGAATCCGAAGGTGCCAGATGATTTGCCGTGGTTTGATATGAGAATAGCCCGAAAATTTCACTACTTATAATTTATCAACTTCAATTTTTTCTTGAGAAAACCACATATTCCATTCATAAGTCGTGTTTTGGAAGGCAAATGTTACAGCCGAATTAGATGTAGCCTTCGAACAGACTTAAACGATCGAATCAGACGAACAAATAATGAAGAAATAACTCAAGGACTTGGAAAAAAAATCATAAAAAGACAAGAAAAAGGAAATATCAAATGAGCATAAAAAGGTTGAAAATTTGGAAATACAAAATTTTGGATCAGGGTCCTATGGTCGGTACCGAGTTGACTCGGAGCATACACAAAAATTCCTCAGGTCAAACTCAGAGAAAGCAAAGGAAAATCGAGCATAGCAACCTCACAAATTTCTCAAGTCAAGCTTTAAGCAAACACTCAATTCTCTTAAGTCTGACCCAAGTCAGGCCGGTATCAGTCCATGAGCCATGGATCGGTACCATGCATTAGCTTTGTACGGGGATCATCGTCTACTTTTCTAGGATGATGAGCATGACATGGAGAACGTGTGGAGCAAATTTTTGGAAATTATTTCAAGGATTTTTGCTATAAATAGAGTGGAGTGCACTTGAAAATAGACTTTGTTCTTTTCTTCTTTTTTGAATTTCTAGGCTTTGCCATGGAATCATGTTGGATCTCTACCAATTTGAGAATACCGACCCATAAAATAATAGTTTGTATAAGTTCCAGAAATTGAATAGCAAAGTTTAAGCGGATGTAGCCCGAAGCATTTGCCAAACCACTATAAAAATGATGTGTTCTTCTTTAATATTTCTTGCTTTTCATTGATAATTTTTCATATTTACTACTTCATTGGATGTTTGCACCATTTTGGAACAAACAGTATAAAAATCTATATACAAATAGCATTATTCTATTGTACCGTTAAATTAATGTTAAAACATTTGTTACCAAAATATTAGTATTATTTCCTGATAAAATAATGTTACATATAAAAAAACAAAACAAAATACCAACAAATATAAATATGTTCCACAAATAGATTACATTAATACAAAATCTATAAGTAAAAGTAAACTTTTAATTAAAACAACCAACCATACCATGGTACATAAACCAATAACAAAAATAAAAGTATGACTTCAACGAATAAGTAAAAGTAAAGATACACCATGAATAAAATTACAACAATAAACAAAAAATAATAAAATTCAAATCTTCATTGAAGCTTGGCAATTCCTCTTATTACGTCCGACTTGATTGCACTTACTACGTTTATTCCATTTATTTTGAGAATTAAAAAAAATCCACCATGCCTTATAGTAGAAGGTCTTCCTACACCTCGAACTTCTTTTAGCAGTTTAATTATAACTACATCTTCACTAACAATTGGGCATATCAATATAAGAAATTGGATTATTAGCTTGCACATAACTCGATCTGAAAGCATCAACTGTAAAATAATATTCCACAAAGTTATATACTGATCGCCTTGACCGATTCATGCACTTAATGGCATATGCATGTGGAAATTTTTTCACTTTCCATTGATTACAACCGAATAATCATTTTTCAAGGTCAAGGTGATGTAATATTAGAGATCTAACTTCGAATATATTATTCAAAGACCTTAGTATATCCCATTCAAAACCTTTATTAACTAATTGTGACAACCGTTGCTCCATAAGTGGACAAAAAGTGCTAGTCCACTAATGACATTCTTTTCTCCTCTTAGCTATTTGTTGCATTACTTTAACACTGATTCCATCAAGCATGATGTATTATGCATAAATATATCATCCACAATCCAAGAGTTAAAGCTTTTAGCCACATTAGAAGAATATTCTCCATATCTCTTTCCTTGTAAAAACAAATCAACCCAATATTTTAGAGGATTATCATTTAAAATATAAATTGCAGCAACACCACTATTTTTTTTGAACTTTAAAATATAACAGCCAAAATCATATGCGTTTGAAGCTCGAGTAAGAAGTTTAAACAAAGTAACAATGGATGTATTACCATTGCAAGCCTTAACCACTACACCAATGTTTTGCTCCATATGAAATGTGTAATAACTATGAAAAGAAGAGCAAAACTCTTTTGGAATATCTAAAAGCAACCCCTACTAAAAATCAGACATAAAGGCCAAATCATGATATTCATGACGCATCTCATTTAGATGCTGCGAAAACCAACACCAATTCGACTCATTCTCATGTGAAACAACTCCCATAGCAAGTGGAAAGAAACCTGCAAAAAATAAATAAAAATATATTTTTCAAATGCTAATGCTAAAAATATGATATACTAGTATTAGCCATAGTTTTGTAAAATATCAATACAATAATACCTTCTAAATACTACAGTAACCATGATTTAAATAATGATGCTACAAATATAATATTTATTTACAAAATGACTTGCTACATACTGATGCTAGAATTTCTTTTCAATAATTCAACAACCAATGTTGAAAAAATGAAGCTAGCAGTATGATACTAATGTAACCAAAGTTATAAAGAATACCGAAACAACTATCTTTTTCCACAATTCGATAACCAAGATTAATATTACAAACTATTAACACATATACTACATTAAAGTAAGACAACATTATTCATTTATTATATATTAATAATAATATATTAGTGTCGTAATATAAAATTTCAAAATTGAAAATGGTATAGAAAGTGCCAAAGTGGTAAATCATATTTATTTATGACTGATGCTAAATTAATATAGCATTATGTGTCAAATCCTATTCACAAACAATATTTGTGCAAATTTTTAAATAACAATTACAATTAAAAGATAAAAACCATTATTGAATTGTTTTATCATAAAATACAAAAAAGTTAAAGTACAATATACGGTATCGTATTATTTTATACTAGTGTGACACAGTATACATGGATAATAAAGGCTAAATTGTACTAGCATTATCATGTATAGTAAAATATTAAATGATAAATTTATGCAGCATTATAATATCATATAAAATTAGAAAAATGATAGTAAAACTATAATGCTAAAGGACATTGATATCACCAAATTTTGCCATATTACAACAGTAAAACAAAATACTAAAAAACACCAAATGCTAAATGAATATAAAACTCACATCTTGGTTGCCGTATTTGCAGTAGCAGCTAGCAAAACATCACACCAGCCCTTTAACAATGCTACATCAAAAAATATCAAAGGACAAAAATGCCTAAGATCAAGTAAACAATCATTAAAGTCAATGCAAACCCTTTCAAATTGATTAGTTTTTTACAAAGCCTCTAAATACCAATTCATATCATTATATAACATAGCATCTTCTCCATACATTTCTTTCAAAGCCAACTATTTTCCGGAGTATGCATAACAGTAGGAAAGATTGAAATTAAATTCTCTTTCGAACTCTATCATAATTTCTTTCAACAAGCACTTTAGTCTATGAGTTGCATAATATTATTTAGCTTTGTTGGAATTCATTAAGTTGGCTAAAGACTTTCCCAATCTCGATTTGAGCGTATTTCATGTCTCGTAATTAAAGGATACATGATTCTTTCTTGTTTGAAGTTGAAACAACTTAATGTTTTTATTTGCAAGGGACCCAACAGATTAATAATTAGAATTATGAGAATCTATTCTTTTGCTGTGATGTTATATTTTGAACCTTTGAATGAACATAAGCCAATTGGCGAACAATTGAATGACGACAAAATTATCAAAGCCTTATTTGGATTTCTTTACTGGAGCATCCCTAATTTGATAAGTGTAATCTTGCCTTTTGACCTAGCTATATTCAGATTGATTGGAAAAGTTAGACACAACGATTATCGAGGCAAGCAGCCCAGAGAGACGATCCTAGGGTCCAGAAACAAAATACAGACAAGACTACGGGACGACGGTCGAACGAACTAACGAAAACATCATGCTAGAGTTCGACAATTGCTTTACCCTATATAGGGGATACGTACTGATCCCTAAGGGTACATCCAAAGGTGGCCCTCACACCTATGACACTCTTCTCTATCTACATAGAGCCTAATTCAAGTGTTGTTCAGGAGTTCCTAAGCATCGTATTGACGATCTCCATATACGACGTAAAACAACAATTCAACTTTCTGTAGATCCATCGCTTGGACCAAAAAACACCTAGGCAACTATGCAAAACAACTCTGGAAACACGAAGCCAACATCAATATGAGCTAATACAAGAAGCCACAGATCCCATACCATTGTTTATAGGGATCGGTACTGATCCCCCTTATGGGAATCGGTACCGACCCCAACTACAGGGGATATGGGATCGAGATTTTTTGGAGGTTTTGTAGGCGAGATATTAGTAAGATATTTAGTCATCCACCCTAGTGCTTCATTCTAGGGATCTTTACACTGCAGCTACACACAAAATCCATTGTACACTAGGATCCCTACTGATCCCTCCCACATCTAATTATAAAATCTAGTGCAAAAGTAATAAAATCATTCAAATGGACATAGGCCAAGATTGCCGAAGCACTATAAATTTATGTAAGCTTGTAATCTGTTTGATATCCTCTATTTTCATTTACTTTCTTCATTTGATCTTCACTATCTTACCTTTTCGGGTGTTTGTGCCATTTTTTGTTCAAACATTTTGGTGTTTTCACTGAGAAATCAATTCTCAGGCTATTTGAATCCTTGTCTACTATTGGACTGCCAAAAATCCGAGAAAGAGATCCACTTTCTTCTTAACTAGTTTCCCTACTACTCAAATTTGAACAAAGTCTATAAGAAGCTATCTTCAATGGCCATTAGGAAAGATAAAGTTGTTGCCTCCTCAAGAGCTACTAACGAAGCAAAGAACTCTAACCTCCACATTCAGGATGAAGATGTACAGCAAGAATTCTATTACTGTCTAGTATCCATCAGATTCTATCACCAGGATTGATTTTGAATGTATGATGAAAGAGCTATAGGATAACTATGTAGAGTTGAATCGGAAAATCGAAGAGAATAGAAACTTGATGACCCAACTGAATGCTTATCATAGGAAGACTAGAAGAGAGCCATCTTCTCCATGCTAGGAATCTGGAAGTTCCTCATCTTTTAAACATCTTCGGAGGAATAGAAGGCAAAGGACAGACGCACATGGAGCTGAAGCATCAAGACAACCGCCCAGAGATTATATAACTAACTCTCACCTAGGCATAGGGATCAGTACCGATTCCTTCCCTATAGAGGCCAGTACTGGACCCATCCACCAAGGAGCAGGACATAGAGTTTGAGTTGGAACGCAAACCAGATGCACTGTGATTGACAAGGGCCCCAGAAGTCAAGAGTTTGCTGTTGAATTGCCCCAAGAAATGAACGCAGAGCTTCCGAGCAAACCATTCTTCAGGAACTTGGAGAATTAGGAGACGCGACTTGAACCAGGGCGTTTACTAGGATAAGCATAAGGAATTGATTACGATAACCACAATACAACAGGTACCAAAGAGCCGAACTTGGCTATGATGGTGAGACAACTAGTGAGAAAAAGTCAAGGCCAAACTAATGACGACTAGAGCACTTTCCCTGGTCAAAATCCCTTCGCTGAAGCAGTCCTACACAAAGATTTCTCATGGAGATTCAATATGCCGACGACGGCCTCATACTCAAGAAAGACTAATCCTAGACAATATCTCATGAAATATGAGTGGCACATGGACTCCACTAGAGCGTCATATGCAATCAAGTGCAGGTGTTTCTCAATCTTCCTAGAAGGAGTGGGGACAATGTGGTTTACTCGAGTACCACCAAGACCCATCTCTTCTTTTGATAAACCAGCAAGTAAATTCATCGAGAAGTTTAGAATGCACTCGACTCTCCTTCAAGGATGTCATGTCGTTGTCTAACTTATTTCAAGGACCGGAGGAATCGCTCAAGGAATTTTTGCAAAGATTTAATACCGTTGTGACTGTGGTGAGCAACCCTCAAGAAAACATAATCTTGATGCCTTTGATCAGAGGGATCCACCCCAATACAGACTTTGTTGAATGGTTATCAAGAAAGCCTCCTACTACTCTGGATCATTTGTACAACAAGGCAGCCCAGTACTTGCATAAGGAGGAGGTTTCATTGACTAGGAGAGGCAATGATACAGGCCATCAAGCCAAAGCAGTGCGAAGCAACGTTGTTGTGAGACATTCCAGAGCGAGTTCTGAGAACATAACTATGAATGTACAGGATAAGAGCAGTGGTCAGAGCAAAGGCCGTAGCGGGGGCCCAAACGAGAAACCAGATTCTAGGAGACGATCGAGAATCCCGAGATTTGACACCTCCACCCCACTGAATGACTTAACTGAAAATATTTACTTATCTACTTGAGACTTAGGACAATATAGGAAACAATCCTAAAAAGAGTTAAATGAAGACCAGGGGAAGTCTTGAAAATTCTGTAGATTTCATGGGACATATAGTCATGACATGAACGAGTGCCGACACCACTGTGATATGATCAAAGAATCATCCAAAAGAAAAGGCTGCAACATTTTGTGAAAAACCCATAGGATGGTGGACAAGGAACATTCAACCCCTAATAAGGACAGACCGCTCGTAGTGTTGACGAACCTAGCGGCTTAAAAGGTGATTGATCATAAACTAGACCATTGATGGTCATCTTCCAACTATGAATGGCTGGAGCAGAATGGAATAGAGAGCATCTACGATGCTATTTCACATGAGAATAAAATTTATTTCTATTTTCTTTGGATTATTCATAAGATAGACTATGTTATTTTTCAATAAAGTGGCTATCCAGCCATGCAACTTTACCTTTATGCAATTTTGTTGTAAACGACAACCAACTTGAATGAAATTGCATATGGTTAATGCAGGTGTGCAGTTACCTAAAGTTAGGTTTCCACCGTATCTCCATGGCTCATGATCAGACCTGTGGAGCTCTACTGAGGCGAGCGTGATTCGACCACTTATCAGCCAACTTTTGCCTCTGATTCAAGGGCAAGACTTTGATCCAAAAATGGATGTGACTGACCTTCCATCAACTTAACTCTATCCCTTGAACCGACAGAGCGAGTTTAAGCCAAAATAGATGTGACTAACCACCTATCAACTTAACTCTATCCCTTGACCCAACAGGGGGAGTCCAAACCAAAATGGATGTAACTGAACATCCATTAACTTAACTCTATCCCTTGACCTATCAGGGGAGTTCAAATAAAAATGGATGTGACTGACCAACCATCAACTTAACTCTTCCCCTTGACCCAGCATGGAGAGTTCAAATGGAGATTAATGTGACTGGCCAATCATCTCCTAACTATTTCCCTTGACTCGATAGGCAGAGTATAAACACAAAAGGAGGTGATCCGACCATCCATCGTCGAACTTAGAGCAGATGTGACCCAACCATCCGGCTCCTAGCTCTTTTCCTCGACTCGATAGAAAGGGCACAAATCATAAAGGTGGACGTGACTTGACCATTCACTCACCGACTTCTTCCCTTGACATGGGAGCAAAAGTACAACCCGAGACGGATGTGATCCTACCATCCATCAACTGACACTATCTATGATCTGGACATTCACCAACTCCTACATTTGATCCGATAAGGGAAGTGCAAGCTCTAAATGGGTGTGACTAGACCACCCATTTGCTAACTCGGACCATAGACCCGATAGGAAAAATATAACTTCATAAGGACAAGACTCGGCCATCTGTATGCTAACCTCGTTAACCCAAGACTAGGGCAGAAGTATAATTACCTGAAAGCTGGATACGACAGTTTAATACTATGGCCTATGCATAGTGTTCGATAAAACTTAAGGCTACGACCGAAAGGATGCCTTAGGATAAAAAACAAAACAAATTGTGATTACAATTTCATGAAACTTGGCAACGACCTATAGGCATATAAACAAGCATGGGAGCCATTGGAAAAAGTATGTGCATAGACGTATGAGCAAGTGTGCATACTCGACATACAATTTCATAAGTTGACAAGAATTGAATTCTTACCTGGAACTTTCAAAAAAGAAACCAATTCAGATAATCAAGGCCTACTAACTCAATCAACTAGCTCAATGGAACCGAGCACAGACAATTCCCGAGAGAATACATTTTGATTTTATAATATCAAAGATTGACCAAGCATTTGAATGGTTAGAGATACGGTTTTTCTAAAAAGAAACTTAATGGAAGGGTAACAACCATTCGAAGCATAGAGTGAAATCCTTTCTAACAACCGTAACTTGTTTAGATTCAAAGCATGTCATGTTTGAAACAAGATGTATCTTGAGGGACAAGTGTTATTCGAATTGTTGAACCAGCTATATTCAGATTGACTGGAGAAGTTTGACTGTCGAGGCAAGCAGCCCAGAGAGATGATTCTAGGGTCTAAAAATCAAATACATACAAGACCACAAGACGACGATTGAACAAACTATGGAAAACAACATGCTAGAGTACACTAAGTGCTTCACCCTACATAAGGGATCGGTACCAATCCATAAGGTACAACAAATGTGGGGCCCACTCCTATGGAAATCTTCTCTATCTATATAAAGCCTGATTCAAGTGTTGTTCCAAAGTTCCTATGCATCGTACCGATGAACTCCATATATTGCTTAAAGCAGCAACTCGACCTTCCGTAGATCCATCGCTTGGATCAAAAAACACTTAGGCGACTATGCAAAACAACTTTGGAAAAACGTACCCAACATCAAGACAAGCCAATACAAAAAGTCGCAGATCCCATACTATTGTTTATAGGGATCGGTATCCATCCCCCCTATAAGGATTGGTACTAATCCCTAACTGTAGGGGATCCGAGGCCAAGATTTTTTGGAGGACTTCGTCTGCATGAGGAGGTTCGATAAGCGAGATATCAGCGAGACATTTGGTCGTCTATCCTTATAAATACATGGCCAATACTTCATTCTAGTGATTTTTATGCTGCTGCTGCACACAAACTCCATTGCACTCTGGGATCCCTACTGATCCCTCCTACCTTAGCCACAAAATCTAGTACAAAAGTAATAAAATCATTCAAGTGGAAGTAGGCCAAGATTGCCGAACCACTATAAATTTGTGTTTGCTTGTTTTCTGTTTGATTTCCTCTGTTTTTATTTACTTTCTTCATTTAATCTCTACTTCCTTACTTTTTTTGGATGTTTTTGCGTTTTTGTTCAAACATTAATAATCAAGGATTTCACAAATCTACTAAAAATATGAGCTTTATTAACATCCCTTAATCTTGCACCGCATGAGTGTTCAAAATTATACTATGCAAAAGCTGTCCAGGATCTGAAGAAGCATTCATATTGAACTTACAAACTTCCTTGGACCATGTGAAAATATGAGTTATTCTTTCAAGACAATTCTTAGCAAAAATTAGATCATACATTTCTTTTATTTGATAAGCCATCGTAAACTCCCTAAAATCTTCAACACCATTGAAACGGTAACCAGCAAAATCCAAAAGTCTTATTTGAGATCCTTTCTTGGTAATATCTTTTAAATAAGAACATGACTCAACATGAGAACTAATACTCAAAGAAACACTAAATGTTGAAATACTTTGATGATTAGAATTAATTGAAAAATTACTTTCAACATCTTACTCCTATGCACAAATGTTGGACTTAACATTAAAATCAAAAAAGGTCATTTCTTGTACATATTTGAAAGAACAATATAGTATGCAAATTCGTATTAGCGTCGATGGTAATGACCTTATTTTTCAAATAATATGATGTACCAATAGAACAAGGAGCAGAGCATGGTCAATATTCACATATACTATATTTTATACCAATTAAAGAACAACCCATCTTAGATCAAATAGCATAGCTATTCTCATTAAGTAAAAATAATACAAGAATTCTGGCACCTACATTCGTGCAAAAAAAGAAGAAGTAAAATGTAACGAACATATAAAAGAATACATATGCAGTCAAATATAAATAACAACAGAAAATGCTAAATATGCAAATTATTGTAATATTATAATCATAAACGGACACAAAATACTAAATTAATGCACATAGCATCAAAATATGAACTATGCTAACATAACATATTGAAATCATACCCACATACACCTCTCATGCTCGAACACAATTTAGAGATACTGTATTAAGACGACTTACAAATTTCAAAATGACAGCAATATATTAAGAAAATAAATAAATTGATGTACAATTACAAAGTTAAATCGATAAATTAGGTTAAAATAACATGTAATACCATCAATTGAGAACGAAAAAAAATCCAAATCTACACTAAAAATTCAACGAAATCAAACATCGAATTTAAATTTCATTACAAATTAAAAGTGAAAGAAAAAAGGGAAAACGAGAAAATATAAAAAGAAGGACATTAGGTTGTGAGCTTGAAAAATTAAGGACAGTTTGACCTTCCGTCTAATATTTGGACCGAGTATTTTTTTTTTTTTTTTTTTGAATTACCTAGAGAACCAAGCTTCGCTTGTAAACTCTAGGGAAGTATGTGCCTGCCAAACACATACTTCGGGTACTTGTTACAGGATTGTCAGTTTCGGGGCTCGAACTCGTGACATTCGATCACGCAGTTCGGACCATCAACCAACTGCGCCAATATATTTTCCTCTTACAACTATTTGAGTACAATTCTCTTGTGATATTTGAGTTAGTCAAATAAAAATTATTATCCTAGCTAGGCCCTCAAACCCCTAAACATTTTCAGCCGTGACCCACCAAACCAAGTTGCAAACCAGGCCACTTGCGTAACAGTATATAATTCGACAATAAAACAAGTACAAAGTAAACAATATTAAGATATCCATATGCTTGAAATATGATGTCTCCATTGACATGTTCTTAGAGCGTTGCCTTGAAACACAAATGATCTTATTAATGCCTGTAAATGAGTAAAAGTCATCCATACATAGTTATTGGCTAATTATTGACTTGGAAAGTCAAAAAAATTGATTTATGCTAATGATTAATTTAATTTGAGCGTCGGAGTACAATTTCTATGAATGTAATACATGTAAAAAAGTAAATAAAAAAATAAATAAATCACATTTATAACCCTGGAATCTTAGCCCTTCTGATCAAACTATGGATGTGCCAAAAAAAGAAGGGTGAAGATTGATTCTGGACGACAGCAGTGAATTATTCCCTCTTCAGTGATCCTGCAGATCCAGAGATGTATTGTTGGGTCGATTTATATCCCATCCTAGTTTAACAACATATATATTTCTGCCAAATACATTATGTGAGGAAAATAAAAACCAATAAATATAATGGCAATATGATACCATAACTTAATTTTGTTGAATTTTCAACATTCCCTGAAAATCAAATGCATTAGTGCAAAAGTATTATTAAATTTCTATCAAACTTTAAGAATCATGGATTTGATGGATCTTCTAACATTAGTTATGCAATTATATATCTATGTATAATTTTGCTACTTATTTCATGCAAAAGATTTTGTTGGTCTAATTTGTTGAGAATGAATATAAATGTCACAGTTATGAAAAAAAAATATTTGTTACTTTTTGTGTGTTTGTTTTTCTCAATTTGATTTACTTTTACTATATTTTTAGTATTAATAAATTCTTACTAGTGCATTAAAATTTTGCTATTTATTATACATTCATAAATTTTGAGTTCTACTTATTTTATCTTTTGCTTTTATGTAAATAATTGCTGATAATAGATTAATTATCGATAGTTATTTGAACTCCTTGAAATTTTCCTTCTTTTTATGATCTGCATATGAAAGCGTGCAGCGCCTTAATCTTATGCTCGTGTATAAAACTTCATATATCATTGTGGTTGTATGTTAAAGTTTGATGTTATTAAGACTTAATTCTAGTCATCATGGGTGTTCCAATGTGAACAAGATTTCAAAACCGTTTGCTGTTTCAATTCATGAGATTTCATTGGTCAATATATACATGCACCCATATGCATTGAATTGACACGAATACTTGGAAATATCCACACTTTACTTAACAAAACTATAACAATAGGAAAGAATAATATAATTAATAATATCATTCCATTTGCCTATATAAACAACTTCTCTCTACCAAACTCTTCGCAGACTGAAATACCTTAGAAGCTTGCGCAAACTACATTCAAATTCAAATATGGCGTGCTATAACATGCCTACAGATGATTTCCTAGCAATCGTAGTTCCAGTAGTCGTCTACTGGGCTTATTCATGTTTGTATCTAATGCTAGGATCACTAGATAACTATCGCCTCCATTCAAGAGTAGACGAAGATGTTCGGAATTTAGTATCCAAGCGCAAAGTTGCCATTGCAGTGTTTTGCCAACAGCTCATGCAATCCACCGTTGCCATTATTCTTTTCAAAGTAACTACACTAAAACCTCTTGAAATAAGTTGATTATTTTCTCTTTTATAGCACATATTAACATATTTGAAACTTTGTGAGTACAGGTTACTAGTAGAGATGAGGCAGGTCCTATAAACTTGAAGCACCCAGAATCAACTTCATCATCCACCTTCATGGTTATAGGTTGCCAGTTCTTTATAGGCATGTTTGTGGTGGACACGTGGCAGTACTTTTGGCACAGGTACATGCACATGAACAAGTTCTTGTACAAGCATGTACACTCTTGGCATCACAGACTAGTTGTCCCATACTCATTTGGAGCCCAATACAACCACCCTATAGAAGGCTTTCTCCTGGACACTATCGGTGGTGCACTGGCGTTTTTGTTCTCTGGAATGACTCCTAGAACTTCCATTTTTTTCTTTTCTTTTTGCGCTATTAAAGGCATAGATGACCATTGCGGGTTATGGCTGCCTGGGAATATATTTCATGTGTTCTTCTGGAACAATACAGCCTACCATGACGTGCATCATCAACTCCATGGTACCAAGTACAACTTTTCACAGCCATTTTTTATTACTTGGGATAAAATACTTGGGACTCATATGCCATATACGGTTGAAAAGAGAAATGGTGGTGGTTTAGAAGCAAGGCCCACTAAGGAGAAGCATTGAGGATACTGTGTAAATATAGTGCGCGGACTTCACAGGAAATTAAATGTGTGAATTAATTTATTTTTTAAGTTGAATTTTTGTGTGTGGATATACTGTAACTTTCAGTAGGCATTGACAAAAAATGCTTGTTGATAATCTGAAACTATGTAACATATATGACTTGTAGTCTATGGGTATTTATAGGCATCAAACGTTGAGGAAACTTCTTGTTTCTTTACCAATGCAATGAACAGTTTTTGAAAACCCTAAAAATCAAGTTTAGGTTCTGTGCAAAGCAATCAGTGAATTTATAATCACATAAATGAAAAATTGCAACAAATACTATATGAGCACAACACGAATGCAAACACTAAGGAAAACATCTCAAAAGGAAACATGACTACACCCAGCGAGAATTCTGGCAGAACCACACTAAGGTCAAGGTCATCACCTGAAACATTGAATTCAGAACGAAGTGGAAATTTTGGTGGAGGTTTTTGGTTTTGGGGTGGGTGGGGGGGTTTATGTTGAAGGCGGTGTCGTGGTGGAATTTGGATACTGGGATAGAGTACTCAAACCCTTATCGTGGTAATCGGGAAGCAAGGAGGTCACTGAAGGAGCCATAGAACTTGTTATGGCAGCAAAAGTGACTTCAAAGGGGTCTAGCAAAGGAAGACGTAGGTAGGCAACTTCTCAATGAGGTAATATTCCTGGTAAGAGTTGGAGTAAGTGAATCGGGTAATAACAGAGAGTGGCTTCACGATACGTGTTTAATTATATGCAGATGCGGGTTGTATTATATTGGGCCAACCCGCAGCCCATTACAATATTTATTCTAATGCTGCCTATATAAAGGCTTGTAATATTCATCAGTCGATATAATAAAAAGATTGACCAGTTTGCTTAAAACTATATACAAATACAATATCTTTTCTCAAACTTTATCTTGGTATCAAAGCAATAACAGAACTACTTAACAGCAGAATGCTCTCATCAGAGAAAAAAATCATCATTTGAGAGCATCTTTCATCACTTGAATCTCATGTCGTGCCAAGAAGAAAGTGTCTCAGAGAAATCTCATCATCGAACACCCCATCGGCTGCACTTGGTTCATCAGAAGTTTCAAGATCCTGATTACCTTTTGTGCCGTACCAAAAAACAGGCATCAGAGAATTCTCATCATTTGCCTGATTCTGGTTGCACCTCCCCGTTTCTGGTTGCATTTCTTGATTTCTCCAGTCCTCTTTCACCTTTCAATCATTTTAAATCTCCAAAATGGCTAATGAAAACAGCAATGCAGCCACACCTTCTAGTTCAGTTTCAAGAACTGCTCAAGATCAGTCTAATGACACTCAAGATTTGATCAAATCTATCATTAAGCCACAGAATCAGATCATCACCATCCAGTTAGATGAATCTAATTACCTGTTATGAAAATTCAGATTGAAACAGCCATAATGAGCTATGGCTTGCAGGAATACGTTCGTGGCACTTTAATCACCCCACCAAGATTCTCTACAAACAATGAAGGAAAACTAGTCAGCAATAAAGATTACATTGCTCATGAAAAACAAGACAGTCTAATTAGTTCTTGGCTACTGTTTTCTATAGGTGCAAATCTCATGCCACAATTTGTTGGGTGCAAAACAGCACATGAGATTTGGCACACAATTGAGCAAATATTCAGTTCTCAATCTGCAGTAAGAATAATGCAGTACAAAAGACAGTTGCAGAACTTAAGAAAAGATAGTGCTAGTATGAGAGACTATTTGTCAAAGGCAAAAACAATATGTGATCAATTAGCTTGTGCTGGACACAAAGTGGCAGACACTGAAAAAATACTGCGTATATTAAGTGGTTTGGATGAGGAGTATAAAGCCGTGGTAGCTATTATATCATCTAATGAAAAGCTGCCTTCACTTCAATCTGTTCAGTCAATGCTAATTGCACATGAGGGCAGATTGGAGAAAAAGAAACTAATAAACTTGGAATACAATGTCAACTATGCATCTGTTAACAAAAATAGGAACCAAGAAAAAAGTCAAAACATCAGAAATCAATCAAACAATTTCAGAGGTGGCCAACCCAACAGAGGCAGAGGAAGGAGTGGTAGATTGAATTATAACAACAACAATAAACCAAGATGTCAAATATGTGAGAAGTATGGTCACACTGCAAACAAGTGCTATTTCAGGTTTGATGCAAACTTCACTCTAGCACAACAGAGCAATAACAATGCAACATCACAAAATCCCAGTGTCAATTTGGTAAACATGCAGCAAGAAACTAAGCCAGAAAGTACAAATAATAGCATAGCAAAGATTGAAGACATTCAAGATGATAGCTGGTTTCCAGATTCTGGTGCAACCAACCATGTAACAAACAATTTGAGTCAACTAAATCTTGGCAACAGGGAATACAAAGGTAAACAATTACTGTATATGGGTGATGGAAAGTCTGTACATATATCTCATACTGGAAATGCAAGCATTAATGGTACTAGGCAACTCTATCTTAAAAATTTACTAAGAGTACCATTAATTAGAAAAAATCTGATGAGTGTTTCACAATTTGCTAAAGACAATAATGTCTATTTTGAATTTCACTCAAAATACTGTGTTGTAAAGGATAATCTAACTGATGAAGTTCTTTCGCAGGGTAAAGAACACAATGGGTTATACAAATTTGATGTCATAAGCCCAAGAAAATCTGAATGCAATAGTAAATGGTGCCATGTAACTGAAACAAGAAATGCTGAGAAATACAGTGAAAAATTTGATGTATGGCACTGTAGACTGGGACATCCCAGTGTAAGTGTTGTTAAACATGTATTGAGTGATTGTGATAATACTCTTGTTGATAAAATTCCCAAGTCTTACATATGCACATTTTGTCAATTAGGCAAAAGTCATAAGCTTGCATTTCCAGACTATGAGATTGTGTATAACAATACACGTGAACTAGTTGCAGCAGATCTATGGGGACTTGCTCCAATTAGTATTGATTATGGTTATAAATATTATATTTCATTTATTGATGCACACTGCAGATATGTATGTATTTATTTCCTATAATAAAAATCTGAGACTAACAATGCAGTGATACAATTCATCACAAATGTTGAAAGGTAGACAAACAATCAGGTAAAAATTATGCAGACAGATGGAGGTAGGGAATTTCTGCCACTAAGAAGGTACTTTCAAAATAAACGAATCACACATAGGATCACATGTCCTTACGCATCTGAGCAAAATGGTCTTATTGAAAGAAAACACAAACATATTGTTGAAACTGGTCTAACTTTATTAGCACAAGTATCCATGCCACTTAAATTCTGGCTTGATGCTTTCTCTACAGAAGTCTACTTGATCAACAGACTGCCTACAAAGGTAGTCAAATACAAGTCCTATGGAAGTGCTAACCAAAGTTAGACCAGACTATCAAAACTTTAAGTTATTTGGATGTCAGAGTTTTCCCTACCTAAGACCATACAACTCACATAAACTCGACTACAGGTCCACACCATGCACTTTTTTGGGGTATCCTACAAATCAAAAAGGCTACAAATGTCTTGATAGTAATGGCATGATATATATTTCTAGGCATGTGGTATTTAATGAACATGAATTTCCTTTTAGCAGTGCAGATATCAAAACATCTCAGAAAGTATACAATACAAAATATTTCGTACCTCCTATAGTACCTTCACCAAAGATAATCATACCAGTTCAAAGTGAAGATAACCATGGCAGAAGAGATATCTGCCCACAACACACCATGTTCACAAGTGAACCAGGTCATGAGCAAAATGAAACATCACCAAGAGTTATTGAATCTGACAGCAACAACTCTTGTGATCCATGTCAAGTAGTGAATGATCAACAGTCAATTGATACTCAACAAGGGATCACTAATGCTGAAGAAAATCATTCCACTATTTCTGCAAGCACTGGCCACCACATGATAACTAGGGCAAAAAGTGGTATATTTAAACCAAAAGTTTATAGTGTTGAGTCAGTTATAAGTGAGCCTAGCACATATCAACAGGAAGTTGCGGATGACAACTGGAGAGATGCCATGAAAGAGGAATACAATGCTTTAATTAAAAATAACACTTGGGATCTTGTGCCATGGCCTATGGATAAAAATATCATAGGATGCAAGTGGACATACAAGTTAAAGAAAAATCCTGATGGGTCAATTCTTAGGCTCAAAGCAAGATTGGTGGCAAAAGGGTTTTCACAATAAAATGGGTTTGATTTTAATGAAACTTTTTCCCCTGTTGTGAAACCACCGCTTTCCTTTTTATGGGCGTGCTGATGTCCAGTTACAACATCAATCAGAATAATTTTAACAATTGTTTTGCATAGGAATTGGGACATTCGACAATTAGATGTGAATAATGCTTTTCTCAATGGTGAATTGCAGGAAGAAGTATACATGGAGCAACCACATGGATTCACAAAGAATGGCAGTGAATAGCTTGTGTGCAAACTTAACAAAGCACTCTATGGTCTCAAACAAGCACCTAGAGTCTGGTTTGAGAAACTGAAGTCTACATTACTCAGACATGGCTACAATCAAAAAAAATCTGATAATTCTTTGTTTATTAAATTCCTTAATCATACAGCTACATACATACTAATTTATGTGGATGATTTTATCATTACAGGAAATAGCAAGTCTGAGATTAATAACATTACACAATATCTAAAGGAAGAATTCTCCATTAAGGATCTGGGAGAGCTAAATTACTTCCTAGGCATTGAGGTTAAAATAGTATGAAATTCAGAGATTCATCTAAATCAGAAAAAAAAATATCAATGAAATTCTAGTGAAAGCCAAGATGGACAAGGCAAATCCACTTCCCACTCCAATGACAAGAAATCTACATCTTTCAAAAAATAAAGGTGATCCAATACTAAATGACAAACAATATAGGAGTGTAGTGGGGGCATTATAGTATGTCACTATAACTAGACCAGATGTCTCCTATAGTGTTAATAAAGTCAGCCAATTCATGCAAACACCACTGGATGAGCACTGGAAGGCTGTAAAGAGAATTTTAAGATATCTTAAAGGATCTATTAATCAAGGACTAATTCTACAATCATGTCCATCTTTATACATTACTGGTTATTCAAATTCGGATTGGGCAACAGATTATGATGATAGAAAATCAACTACTGGTTATTGTGTGTTCTTAGGTAACAATCTCATATCCTGGTGTGCAAAGAAACAATAAACAGTGTCAAGATCTAGCACCGAAGCCGAATACCGAAGCATAGCTAGCACTATTGTTGAGATTATGTGGATAAAGTCTCTTCTAAGTGAATTGCATGTCAAATTTAACAGCTGAGCTACTATATGGTGTGATAATCAAAATGCTATCTCTCTGACTGCTAATCCAGTCCTACACTCTCGTATGAAGCATATAGAACTGGATCTATTTTTCGTACGAGAGCAAGTTATCAAAGGAGAATTACGAGTTAACTACATACCTTCCACTTACCAGAAGGCGGACATACTAACCAAGCCTGTGTCAAGGCAAAGTTTCATTCGTTTCAGATATGAGCTGAACGTCGTCGACGCTGACAGCAATCTAAGATCTGAAACTCAAAATTACATTCCCGAAGCACTACAGGTGACAGCTAAAGCATTTGACAAACAGCAACACAACTTGACCTCGAAGACAAGCAGAAGACAAGAGAACTTTGAAAAGTTGTTGCTACCTGAATTCGAGATGCTCATTGATGTCAACTGAAGCCAATTATCTAATTTAATTCTCTCAATTTTTCAAGTTGCGGCTGGATCTAAGAATCGCTTGCAAACCCTAAACCTAATTTGGGTTTGAGGGGGGCGAGTAAGTGAATCGGGTGATAACAGAGAGAGGCTTCACGATATATGTTTAATCATATGCAGATGCGGGTTGTATTATATTGCGCCGACCCGCAGCCCATTACAATATTTATTCTAATGCTGCATATATAAAGGCTTGTAATGTTCATCAGTTGATATAATAAAAAGATTGATCAGTTTGCTTAAAACTATATACAAATACAATATCTTTTCTCAAACTTTATCTGTTGGGAACCAAAAGCGGTAGCATAAGAGTCTAATGTTGAGTATTTTAGAAAATGACGAAGAGAAACATGAAAGAGACTTTTTATTATTATTGAAAACTTTTTTTTCTTGCTTGATACAAATACAAAAACTTTCACCGTTATTTATACCAGTGGCATAAAACAATAGTTAGAATTTTTCCAACACAACTTTTTTTTTGAAAATAAATACAAATATGGGTAAAAACCCAGTTCAAAATATTATAGGGCCCAAGCCTGCTAGGGTTAAACAAAACAGCCAACACAAAATATCAGCTCATACCCAAGCCGCATCTCAAATCTTCCAGAAAAAAAAATGGCGACCGCCTCCAATTACTCCAACACGAATTCCACTAGAAAATGAATAAATACACTCCATCAGAGAAAAAATGCTCTGAAGGCCTCAACTGCCCTCTATGGTGGATCCCAGCGCCTCACTTCTTTATTGTAGCTGGTTTCGTGCCACTCCGAAGTAGATTTGTTGTTAAAATTGTTAGATCTGTCCGCTTTGCCTTCAAAATGATTAGATTTACTATAAAGCAAGCTGCTTTCTCCCTTCTCATCTCTGTTATTGATATCGGCGTAGCTATTAGAGTTCCAATTGCTATTAAAATTATTTGTTCGGTTCTTTTTAGCAGCCATACGGTCTGATTTGCTATAAAGTTTGTTGCTTTCGTGTTCATTATTAACCATTTGGTCTCTCTTGCTGTAAATTTTGCTGCTTTCGCCCTTCTCCCACATCAATAAGTGATATAATTGTCCACTGAGCTTTCTAATGTAACGATATTTACCGATTCTTTGCATGTTGAAATCTGAATGATTTGTATTGCTATGCTTTAGGGGAAGCGACTACTTCACTGGGTCTTTGCAAGTAGAACGGTAGCTCCTGCCAAAATCAGGTAAAAAACGAGTTGTAATGTAAAGACCCGTAAATCCGTACTCCTTGAATAGACACTAATCTCCTTTGTTTAATTCAAGATGAACGAAAATACGAACCCTTAGGGGTTTTAAAAAGAATTTATGAAAAGAGAAGAGAAGAAGAGAGAAGATAGGAAATAGAGCGAAAAGAAAAATAGAAAATAGAAGAGGGAAAAGATAGAAGAGAGAGAGGAAAGAGAATAGAAAATTTGAAAATATAGAAAAATGGAGAATAGAACATGATTTTAAAATAGAACGGAACAGAAAACAACAGAACAACATCAGAATCTCACAATTCGCAGCGGAACGACATATAATAATAAATGAATAATCTTTAAACAAAGAACTATATCAGTTATTACATTTTATACATTACATTACATCATCAGAGTGTACAACAATATACAACATCAAACAGTGCAGCGGAAAAAGGAATACTATATAAACTAGTAATACGCCATGCCATCCAGCTTGCCTCCAGCAATTCCAGAATATCCAGAATATCCTGATAAACCTTAAACTCTTGGCTGCCCGTGTGGAAATTGGTGGGCACCCAGAGTTTAGGAAGGAAAACAATAAACTCCAAGTCAGTCATGTGACTGGTGTGAGAACTCAAAACAGTTTATTTATCTTTAAAATCAAAATAGAGGAATATTTTTAAATTCAATTCGCAATGCTTTTAAAAATGAGACTACCATAAGGCCTCCTGCATACACACACAATGCAAACGCAGAATCGGAGGAGATTTCTTCTTATGATAGTCAAAGATGCTTGATACGCATTTAAAAGAACATTTTATATTATTACTAGTGCATAGTGTAGGAAAAATTCATTTCGAAAGTAGAATATAAATCTTAGCCAACATAGACATTTCGAACTATGCCTACTATAGCTACCATCCAAACAGTGGTGACCACCATAAGTGAATGATAGGTTCTACAACTAAAACCGTACAAGTTTCGTATTGGGAATTGGATTTCCAACAAATGGTCAGGCCAAGGAACTTCCCATTGCCACATGAGAATGCCTCTGGAAAGACATCCCCGAGAACCAAACCGGAACTCTGCCAACACAAGGCCGGGTTACCCCTAACTGGGTAACTACTGACACGAGCACGCCATTCCCCGATCGTAAACGACCTTTCTCACGGGATCCCGAAAGCCAACAACCACAAAGTAATAAATTCGTAGTAACCACATAGGTTAAATATCTGGGCTTCATACCATGATACCACCTCTATCCAGAAGGAAATGTACATACCCTAAAGGGTGCTACCCCTCATAACCTTGCTGCATCTTTCCTGTTTTGACCATTTCCGGGGTGTGAGGTTCGACGAAGTCACGTCCACAAAAACACACTTTATACAAAAGCCATGCTTTGGGTCAACAAATGATCAACACAATGATCACCAAGATAGACGATCAAATAAACGATCCTATCACAATAATCAACACAATGATCATTTCAGCATCACTCAGCATATCACATTACCAAATTGGGAATATATCGCTGATAACTTCAACTATATAACCTCTTAGCTCGTACGTCTCAGAGAAGGGTGTTAAGCTAAAAGAATAAATTCTCCGCCACCACAGAAATATATTTGAAAGAAATCGGCTTTATATCTCAACTTGTAATGTCAGACACACAATCCATACAAGTCTGTTCCGGGCTCGAACAAAACCGAAGGCACTTACAAAGAAGTCCTTGCAATCCGGATATTCACAATCCTGATCGGATTCACCATCACATATGGAGAACTCTATACCGTAGCTACTCGGTGCAGAGTAAATCGACAGGTCATCCTATCGCTCTCGCAAATACCGGGTCTTCAACACCGATCTTCAATGTAATTCACAACGACGTATCACATATTCGGAATGGGTTATACGACCCCATGGTCCTTTCTCGGTTAACCCGAATAGTGAGCGCTTATTCAAAAATAAGTGTAGCATTCACATTCAACAAATCACATCAATTACCCATTCAAAGGGAAATATTGATAGTCGGTTATTGAACTATCACTGGATATGCACACATCACCAGTTTCCAAATAATTTTCCAAATTATTTATTTTCCAAAAATATCTTTACAAGATATATTATTTCATACTTCAAAAATAAATCAATATTTATTTTTTAAACAAATTCTCCTTTCCTTTATAAATTCAATAGTGAATTTATAATCCAAAATATCTATGAATATTCAATTTCGATTATTCATTCCAATTTATCTTCAAAAAGATAAACTCTTAAAATATTCACTTTATATCGGAAAACATTTCCATACTTATTTATTCATAAGTAATTCACAATTTTTATTTATTTTCAACACTTGAAAAATATTCAATATACTTCAATCGAGATTAAGTATATATTTCATTCTTTAAGGAAATCATTCTCTTAAACATATTTATTTGGGCCAAAACGAATGTTACGTAAAACATTGTTACGACAACCCAAATTCACTAGTATAGGGATTCGAAATTAAATAGATATATAAATCCCAATACTATACAAAACATTTCCTTTCGGAAATCATTTACTATAACAATAGTGTTATAGTCCATCATCTCCTTCTATTTCTCGAAAACGTCTATTTCAACAATTAACGTTGAAATCTATGGTTTCGAATCTCAACACAATTAAAACTTCGTTAGATCGTTTTAATTCTATTTCAAATATCACATTCAAAACAATTTCTTTAACATCTTATTCACTATTCAAAAACGTGAATATACTATGTTAACACATTTCATCCTTTTATACATTTTAATTCAAAGGATTATTCACTATTCAAAAACGTGAATATAACTCCATTAATAGGTTTCAACAATTTTCTTATCAAAATAAGTCATTTGCGAATTTATAAAACAACGTTTATAAATTCCATTTCTATTTATTTATAAAAGCTTCCTTTTTATAAATTCTTTTATTAACCTATTTCAGTTTATAACTCAATTATAAACTAAAAGTTCATATTATAAGTTAAATACTTATAAAACGATTATTTTACAAAATCGTTCTTTTTAACTTCCCAAATTATAAATCTTATAACTTATAAGATCCATTTATTTATCCAAAATCATTATTTTAATAACTTAATAAATTTTATAAACCTACTGCTTATAAAATTCCATTTATAACTTCACTGTTTAAAATTCTATAAATTTCATTCATTTATGAAATTCATTTTCACTTCACTCAAACACTTATAAAAACTCGTTTTATAATATCCATATTTCAATTTATAAATATCCATTTATAAATCTCTTAATATAAATAAATTTATATTATTCTTTTTAAACGTCTTTAAATTCCTTTAAAAACTTCTTCCTTTTTGATTCATAAAATAATTAAATTTTATAAATCCTATATTTCAACTTTTCATAATAAATTCAAAAATTCCGATTTAACTATTTTATAAAATCATTAGCATCATATTTTCAAAAATCAGTTTTTAACTATTTTTCTCAAAAATCATAATTTTTATAACATTAAAAATTATAACGTTTATTTATTTAACATGGATCAATTCCAAAAATATAGTATATTTTCAAAAAATCACTTTTAAAAATCATTTTTAAATTTTCAAAGTTTGGTCCAATGATGCTACATACCAAATAGTCAATCACGACAACAACGATATCATATATCGATATGATAATCCATCAAATATCAAAATATTTGAAATCAACTAAAAACTGTTGTGGAATCCAGTTGGATCCCTCCAACCTGTTTTCCTGCATTCACAAACATTAGCACAATACCAATTTCGCTCCAGTACGAAATTATCGCGGTATATGTTCTTATTAAATATTATCCGCTTAATAGACGGCGCAATAGGGTCTCATCCGCTAAACAAAAAAAAATTGCGGGGAATCAACAACTGAAATATATACATATGCCAATATATATATATTGATATTATTTATAATACCAATTTCACTGTTTATGAAATATTCGCGGTATATGTTTTTAATAAATAACATCCGCTTACTAACGGCGTATAATGTCTATTTTAACAATCAATAGATATTAATCAACATTTAAACATGCATTCAAATATTTTAAATCTAACTATTTAAAATAAAATCGAAACTGATTCGATTGAGTGAGAAGTTCTCACCTTGGTTTTAATTTCCGTTTTAGCGATTTATTTCGAATAAAATTAAACGGACGTTTAATTTTACCCCAAATTCTCACTAACTCCAAACGACTCCAAACCAACTCCATCGCGTAGTGCTCGTCCATACGATCCCAACGCAAAAAATCTCGTCCGAAACGGACCTCGTATGACCAAGATACAACAGTTTAAAGTTTGTACAATTATAAATATAATTATTTACAACTAAATTAAAATTTTTATACCCAAACTAATATGGGCCGTGTGATCTCCATCACTTGCATCTGGACCGTGCGCATATGTTCTTCCTCATCTCCTTCTTCGTACGCGTGAACCCATGAAGCCGACCCTTTAGGGTTTCAAACGTAACCCACAACACTTGCCTTTACCTCGATCAACCACTTCCAGACGAACCGCCTACGCATGCTCCACCATAGCTCGAAGACCGGTCAAGCTCGGTGGTCCCAGGCACTCGAAAAACGTGCCCGACCGTTGGTGCTTTGAGGCCAATTTGCCGTCAATTCGTCACGCCAATGACGATCATAACCGTTGAATCTGTAGAGCTCGTGATGCTCTATCACTACCATGTTGAAAGTTTCTAATGATTGTGAGTAGATTTGAAGAAATTTGGAAGGGAAGGTGGGGAGCTTTCGGCCGTTCATGGCATATGGGGGCGGCGGCCTGAATTAGGGTTTGATTTTATATTTTTTTTTTTAATGAAGGGGTGGGGTGTATTTATAGAGAAAAATCGAACACTATTCATCCGGAAATTCCGAACTCCGATTTACGCGTCGAAACTGACGTTCCTAGGGTTTATCCCGCGTTCCGGACACAATGGAACAGGTTTCGGAAGCTAATTCGGACATCTGTGCGAGTTATGGCTGCAAACGTTCAATTTAAATTAAACCGATTTAAGTCGATTTCTAGGCGTTTTAATTTGTACAGGACAAACGGTAAATCCAATTGACTTGAAATTTGAAACCTTACAATAATATCACATTACGGATCCGATGAAACTGGTTTCGTCGAAATCCGAGACTTTTTGAAAAATGGCTATTTTAACTCGCTAAATTAAAATTAAAAATAAATCGATGCGTTTCGAGCTGCCACGATCAAACGATAACTCCGATTGACACGAAATTTGAAATCCGGTAATAACTAACTATTACGGATCCAATGGAACTGGTTTCGTTCAATTCTGAGACTGTTCAAAAATTGACTATTTTCACTAGTCGATTTAAATATTAAAATATTCAATTTTCACAAATTAACTTTTAATTCGATTTTAAAAGTTCTAAAATATCACTCTAACTCTAACATGATAAAATAAAATTTTACAAATCATTTTCAATCATATTTAACTCTATTTTCAATTATTTCCATAATTTAACGTATTAAATTATCGATTTAATAATCCAATTAAATTCAATAATTCAAATAAAAATTTATTTGACTTATAAATTCACTTATAAATATTTTAAAATTAATTAAATATTCAAATTTTAATTAATAAAAATTCTGGGTCGTTACAATCTTCCCCACTTAAAAGAATTTCGTCCTCGAAATTACAAGTAAGAAAAGTTACAGAATCTATTAATTTTCCCAAAATTCATAGTTAAACTTCTTACAATACTTTACTAAGTTTTCAAATCATACTTAGTTATCTTTTCAAAAACAACTATTATTGTTTAACTTTCAATTTCAAAATCAAAGTTAAAGTTTTCAAAATTTTCCCAATTTTCTCAAAAATTTTCTAACGCCTTAAATTTTCAGAAAAATTCGCCATAGTCTCCTTTGTGCGGCTCGATCCGAAAAAAATGACAGTATATATATCACAAATATACATCTCATCAAGTAATGAGGCATCCCGAAGGGAAAAAAGTGTAAAAGTACGGTATGTAATCCGAGATATGTACCTTATATTTTATTAGCAAGCATATACGGCTAATATAGCGCAAAAGCGAGCTCCAAATGCGAAGCAAACGCGATCCGCACCTACTAATCACTCAACAAACAACATGAGAATCATGCATATAGATAATAGTATCAATATACATCATATAGCAACATAATAACTATATATGTCAACATAGCAAATGCAACTAAAGCAATATATTCAACCATCAACCAACTATAATCCATAACCAATATCAATATTCATTTATATTCTCATTAATATTCAATGAATTGGTTTCCAATTTAAATCATATTTGATTCATATACAGTGGATGTTCTTATTAACATTCATTCTCAATTAGTTTATATTCACTAATTCATATTCAAGTTGGTTCACTTCCAAATCAAATTCAATTCCATTCAAATTTATTTACTTCTAATTTGAATTTCAATTACTTTAGCTTTCAATTTCATTAACTACTTAATGAATTTTATACAATCAACTAACAATCATATAACAATCAATGTATATTAATTACAACCAAATTCTTTTGCTTACAATTGGTTTAATTTAATTGATTTTCATTCAATTATTCAACTTTCTAATAACATTAGATTCTAATGAATTAACACTTATATTCATTATTTCATACCAATTATTCACATTCAATTGATTAATATTCAATCCATTCATTCAATTCAATTACAAAATCGAATTTCATTTACATAACTTAAGTTCCTATCCATATAGTTTCACTTCTTATATATATAAGTTTTATTTCACAATTGTAAATCACATTAATTATAATTCAATTCTTATAATTCATTTTACTTATACAATTATTCTTTTATTTAGATTATTCAAATAACTAAACAATCAACTTATATACACTTTAATAATTCTGAAAAATATTTTTTTTATATACAAAATATAATCAAGTAAAATTATTTCATTTACCCAATTTAAAACAATATTGTGTCGAATTGTTCTGTAAAAGTGTTTAGAAACCCCTTCGGCATAGTTTGACAGACCGTGCTGACGAAGGTTCATATACCACTCAATAAACCAATCATCACAATATAAAACAATTTTATATATTCACTAACAAATACGCTCTCATAGCTATTATTACTCTCAAACTCAATCTAGAGTACTACTGACTCTATCTCTAATGAGTAATACCCAACAGAACCATGGTTGTCGCTTAACCATATGCTCTGATACCAGATGTAAAGACCCGTAAATCCGTACTCCTTGAATAGACACTAATCTCCTTTGTTTAATTCAAGATGAACGAAAATACGAACCCTTAGGGGTTTTAAAAAGAATTTATGAAAAGAGAAGAGAAGAAGAGAGAAGATAGGAAATAGAGCGAAAAGAAAAATAGAAAATAGAAGAGGGAAAAGATAGAAGAGAGAGAGGAAAGAGAATAGAAAATTTGAAAATATAGAAAAATGGAGAATAGAACATGATTTTAAAATAGAACGGAACAGAAAACAACAGAACAACATCAGAATCTCACAATTCGCAGCGGAACGACATATAATAATAAATGAATAATCTTTAAACAAAGAACTATATCAGTTATTACATTTTATACATTACATTACATCATCAGAGTGTACAACAATATACAACATCAAACAGTGCAGCGGAAAAAGGAATACTATATAAACTAGTAATACGCCATGCCATCCAGCTTGCCTCCAGCAATTCCAGAATATCCAGAATATCCTGATAAACCTTAAACTCTTGGCTGCCCGTGTGGAAATTGGTGGGCACCCAGAGTTTAGGAAGGAAAACAATAAACTCCAAGTCAGTCATGTGACTGGTGTGAGAACTCAAAACAGTTTATTTATCTTTAAAATCAAAATAGAGGAATATTTTTAAATTCAATTCGCAATGCTTTTAAAAATGAGACTACCATAAGGCCTCCTGCATACACACACAATGCAAACGCAGAATCGGAGGAGATTTCTTCTTATGATAGTCAAAGATGCTTGATACGCATTTAAAAGAACATTTTATATTATTACTAGTGCATAGTGTAGGAAAAATTCATTTCGAAAGTAGAATATAAATCTTAGCCAACATAGACATTTCGAACTATGCCTACTATAGCTACCATCCAAACAGTGGTGACCACCATAAGTGAATGATAGGTTCTACAACTAAAACCGTACAAGTTTCGTATTGGGAATTGGATTTCCAACAAATGGTCAGGCCAAGGAACTTCCCATTGCCACATGAGAATGCCTCTGGAAAGACATCCCCGAGAACCAAACCGGAACTCTGCCAACACAAGGCCGGGTTACCCCTAACTGGGTAACTACTGACACGAGCACGCCATTCCCCGATCGTAAACGACCTTTCTCACGGGATCCCGAAAGCCAACAACCACAAAGTAATAAATTCGTAGTAACCACATAGGTTAAATATCTGGGCTTCATACCATGATACCACCTCTATCCAGAAGGAAATGTACATACCCTAAAGGGTGCTACCCCTCATAACCTTGCTGCATCTTTCCTGTTTTGACCATTTCCGGGGTGTGAGGTTCGACGAAGTCACGTCCACAAAAACACACTTTATACAAAAGCCATGCTTTGGGTCAACAAATGATCAACACAATGATCACCAAGATAGACGATCAAATAAACGATCCTATCACAATAATCAACACAATGATCATTTCAGCATCACTCAGCATATCACATTACCAAATTGGGAATATATCGCTGATAACTTCAACTATATAACCTCTTAGCTCGTACGTCTCAGAGAAGGGTGTTAAGCTAAAAGAATAAATTCTCCGCCACCACAGAAATATATTTGAAAGAAATCGGCTTTATATCTCAACTTGTAATGTCAGACACACAATCCATACAAGTCTGTTCCGGGCTCGAACAAAACCGAAGGCACTTACAAAGAAGTCCTTGCAATCCGGATATTCACAATCCTGATCGGATTCACCATCACATATGGAGAACTCTATACCGTAGCTACTCGGTGCAGAGTAAATCGACAGGTCATCCTATCGCTCTCGCAAATACCGGGTCTTCAACACCGATCTTCAATGTAATTCACAACGACGTATCACATATTCGGAATGGGTTATACGACCCCATGGTCCTTTCCCGGTTAACCCGAATAGTGAGCGCTTATTCAAAAATAAGTGTAGCATTCACATTCAACAAATCACATCAATTACCCATTCAAAGGGAAATATTGATAGTCGGTTATTGAACTATCACTGGATATGCACACATCACCAGTTTCCAAATAATTTTCCAAATTATTTATTTTCCAAAAATATCTTTACAAGATATATTATTTCATACTTCAAAAATAAATCAATATTTATTTTTTAAACAAATTCTCCTTTCCTTTATAAATTCAATAGTGAATTTATAATCCAAAATATCTATGAATATTCAATTTCGATTATTCATTCCAATTTATCTTCAAAAAGATAAACTCTTAAAATATTCACTTTATATCGGAAAACATTTCCATACTTATTTATTCATAAGTAATTCACAATTTTTATTTATTTTCAACACTTGAAAAATATTCAATATACTTCAATCGAGATTAAGTATATATTTCATTCTTTAAGGAAATCATTCTCTTAAACATATTTATTTGGGCCAAAACGAATGTTACGTAAAACATTGTTACGACAACCCAAATTCACTAGTATAGGGATTCGAAATTAAATAGATATATAAATCCCAATACTATACAAAACATTTCCTTTCGGAAATCATTTACTATAACAACAGTGTTATAGTCCATCATCTCCTTCTATTTCTCAAAAACGTCTATTTCAACAATTAACGTTGAAATCTATGGTTTCGAATCTCAACACAATTAAAACTTCGTTAGATCGTTTTAATTCTATTTCAAATATCACATTCAAAACAATTTCTTTAACATCTTATTCACTATTCAAAAACGTGAATATACCATGTTAACACATTTCATCCTTTTATACATTTTAATTCAAAGGATTATTCACTATTCAAAAACGTGAATATAACTCCATTAATAGGTTTCAACAATTTTCTTATCAAAATAAGTCATTTGCGAATTTATAAAACAACGTTTATAAATTCCATTTCTATTTATTTATAAAAGCTTCCTTTTTATAAATTCTTTTATTAACCTATTTCAGTTTATAACTCAATTATAAACTAAAAGTTCATATTATAAGTTAAATACTTATAAAACGATTATTTTACAAAATCGTTCTTTTTAACTTCCCAAATTATAAATCTTATAACTTATAAGATCCATTTATTTATCCAAAATCATTATTTTAATAACTTAATAAATTTTATAAACCTACTGCTTATAAAATTCCATTTATAACTTCACTGTTTAAAATTCTATAAATTTCATTCATTTATGAAATTCATTTTCACTTCACTCAAACACTTATAAAAACTCGTTTTATAATGTCCATATTTCAATTTATAAATATCCATTTATAAATCTCTTAATATAAATAAATTTATATTATTCTTTTTAAACGTCTTTAAATTCCTTTAAAAACTTCTTCCTTTTTGATTCATAAAATAATTAAATTTTATAAATCCTATATTTCAACTTTTCATAATAAATTCAAAAATTCCGATTTAACTATTTTATAAAATCATTAGCATCATATTCTCAAAAATCAGTTTTTAACTATTTTTTCCAAAAATCATAATTTTTATAACATTAAAAATTATAACGTTTATTTATTTAACATGGATCAATTCCAAAAATATAGTATATTTTCAAAAAATCACTTTTAAAAATCATTTTTAAATTTTCAAAGTTTGGTCCAATGATGCTACATACCAAATAGTCAATCACGACAACAACGATATCATATATCGATATGATAATCCATCAAATATCAAAATATCTGAAATCAACTAAAAACTGTTGAGGAATCTAGTTGGATCCCTCCAACCTGTTTTCCTGCATTCACAAACATTAGCACAATACCAATTTCGCTCCAATACGAAATTATCGCGGTATATGTTCTTATTAAATATTATCCGCTTAATAGACGGCGCAATAGGGTCTCATCCGCTAAACAAAAAAAAATTGCGGGGAATCAACAACTGCAATATATACATATGCCAATATATGTATATTGATATTATTTATAATACCAATTTCACTGTTTATGAAATATTCGCGGTATATGTTTTTAATAAATAACATCCGCTTACTAACGGCGTATAATGTCTATTTTAACAATCAATAGATATTAATCAACATTCAAACATGCATTCAAATATTTTAAATCTAACTATTTAAAATAAAATCGAAACTGATTCGATTGAGTGAGAAGTTCTCACCTTGGTTTTAATTTCCGTTTTAGCGATTTATTTCGAATAAAATTAAACGGACGTTTAATTTTACCCAAAATCCTCACTAACTCCAAACGACTCCAAACCAACTCCATCGCGTAGTGCTCGTCCATACGATCCCAACGCAAAAATCTCGTCCGAAACGGACCTCGTATGACCAAGATACAACAGTTTAAAGTTTGTACAATTATAAATATAATTATTTACAACTAAATTAAAATTTTTATACCCAAACTAATATGGGCCGTGTGATCTCCATCACTTGCATCTGGACCGTGCGCATATGTTCTTCCTCATCTCCTTCTTCGTACGCGTGAACCCATGAAGCCGACCCTTTAGGGTTTCAAACGCAACCCACAACACTTGCCTTTACCTCGATCAACCACTTCCAGACGAACCGCCTACGCATGCTCCACCATAGCTCGAAGACCGGTCAAGCTCAGTGGTCCCAGGCACTCGAAAAACGTGCCCGACCGTTGGTGCTTTGAGGCCAATTTGCCGTCAATTCGTCACGCCAATGACGATCATAACCGTTGAATCTGTAGAGCTCGTGATGCTCTATCACTTCCATGTTGAAAGTTTCTGATGATTGTGAGTAGATTTGAAGAAATTTGGAAGGGAAGGTGGGAAGCTTTCGGCCGTTCATGGCATATGGGGGCGGCGGCCTGAATTAGGGTTTGATTTTATATATATATTTTTTTTAATGAAGGGGTGGGGTGTATTTATAGAGAAAAATCGAACACTATTCATCCGGAAATTCCGAACTCCGATTTACGCGTCGAAACTGACGTTCCTAGGGTTTATCCCGCGTTTCGGACACAATGGAACAGGTTTCGGAAGCTAATTCGGACATCTGTGCGAGTTATGGCTGCAAACGTTCAATTTAAATTAAACCGATTTAAGTCGATTTCTAGGCGTTTTAATTTGTACAGGACAAACGGTAAATCCAATTGACTTGAAATTTGAAACCTTAAAATAATATCACATTACGGATCCGATGAAACTGGTTTCGTCGAAATCCGAGACTTTTTGAAAAATGGCTATTTTAACTCGCTAAATTAAAATTAAAAATAAATCGATGCGTTTCGAGCTGCCACGATCAAACGATAACTCCGATTGACACGAAATTTGAAATCCGGTAATAACTAACTATTATGGATCCAATGGAACTGGTTTCGTTCAATTCTGAGACTGTTCAAAAATTGACTTTTTTCACTAGTCGATTTAAATATTAAAATATTCAATTTTCACAAATTAACTTTTAATTCGATTTTAAAAGTTCTAAAATATCATTCTAACTCTAACATGATAAAATAAAATTTTACAAATCATTTTCAATCATATTTAACTCTATTTTCAATTATTTCCATAATTTAACGTATTAAATTATCGATTTAATAATCCAATTAAATTCAATAATTCAAATAAAAATTTATTTGACTTATAAATTCACTTATAAATATTTTAAAATTAATTAAATATTCAAATTTTAATTAATAAAAATTCTGGGTCGTTACATGTAAATTCATTATTATTATAATTATTTAATGAATTATATAAGACTAAGTTATGTTTTCTTCTCTTGCAGGAGTTACTTCTGGTTTTGGAGTTGGAATGACTGCCTCATGCAATTATGTTAATGGAGTTGATAGCTTCCCTCCCCGAAGCTCCATGAGACTAGTAATTGTTAAATTGAAAGTGCCCACCATGGGAAATATCGTTTTTGAATTTCCCACTCTGTAAGTATGCTTTCACACTGTTTTCATAATCTTCAGCGTCTTTAGCATCTGAATAGAGGTTATGAGATGGTGAATTTTCTTTACTTGCTTTTCGATTGAGAATGTGAAATTCTGCTTCAATGCATTTCCATGTTTGAATGATTTCAGTTTCCTTTTTGGAGTGTATTCTGGCATTTCTTTATTTCCACAGTTGATGTATGACAGTTGTTAGAATTATACTAGCTTTGTTGAATTCTTTCGATTTGATGTTATAGCTTTGCTAAATATGCTGAATTTAATGTTTTGCATTGGAATATTTTGGTTGATATTGAGTTTGTTTTTAGCAATGAACCAAATGTGTCTTGTGCAGCAGTCAAAGAATGGATGTTCTATTGTTTCATTTTCTGATTTACTAAGAGACATTTGATTTCATCATTTTTGATCTATTTTCTGCGTCTGTCTCTGGTTGGCAATTTGTTTATCAAAGAAAAGTAGACACAATGAGCCATTTTTAGGCAATTTTCCTTGTTCCAAATAGTAAAATGCCAATCCATTTCTTCTTCAAAGCCTTTTATATACTCCCAAGTAGATTTAAAAGTGAATTTAAGCTTTTTTAAATATAGAGGTAGCTGGATGAAGGCTTGAATTCCGATTGTGATTTTGAATGTTACTCTCCACATTTAGATTAGCTCCCCCAAAATGCAGTAAATTAGACTAGCCTAATAAGTTTATTAAAGTTTTGCCATTAATCCAAGGATCAAACCAGAGGCTAGTATTTTTTCCATCTTTAAAATTTCTTTCCAATAATTTGATACCATTATTTCTGCTCTTTTAAATGCTTTTCCAAGGGCGGTATTGGTGGTTTTCAATTGGCATTGTCACGACCCGATTTTTCCGATGCCCGAAAAACCGAACCATGAGGGTTAAAGAAGAAGAGATAGAAGAACAAAACAGAAAACAACATCAGAATCTAACCATCGCAGGATCTTTACACAAGAACAAATACATTTGTTTATTCATTACACCATCAGAGTATACATAACACACAACTGGACAGTAATTATAACCTGTCCTCACAATCTAAATACACAACGAAATATTTAGCACAAATACAGAAGTACGTATCGCCATCCAGCTCGTCCCCTGTGCTCCACAACATCCTTTCCTGTACCCTATAATACTCGGTCTGACCCGAGCATTATAGTGCAATAACACCCGAGTTAGTCAGGAATACCAGCGTGAGAAAACCACACTCAAATTGATTATATCATGCTGTAATGTAGCAAATCCGATCCCGTTCTCTTTCACATCTTTTAAAAATAAATCACTATTTATTTTTAAATAAATTTACCCATTCCTTTAGTAAATTCCCACTGTGAATTTATTCTTCCAAATATCTACTGATATATTACTTTACTTTTATAAACCCAGTTTATAAATCCCATAGTCTCACTTCCCTTTTTAAAATCCCGATTTTACACACTTAAATCAATTCCCAAATTGATTTCCAATTTACTTCACCTTTAAATAATATCCTTTCTTACTCCATTTATTCCAAAATCCATTAACTTCAGATTTTATTTCTTCATTACGATTTACAATCTTTTAACTGAAAATACCAATTCATATTTCCCAAATTTCTTCTTTATCCTTTCAAATAAATTTAAACCTTGAATTTTAAAGTGAATTCTCTTATTCCTTTTAGTCACATCACTTAAGTTTTAAGCAAATCACTTTTCCCATTTGTTCGAAAATCTCATTTTTCCACACTTGGAATTTTATTTATTAGAATTCAAAAATCACTTTTTATTCTTTTCCAATTCATTTTTATTCTATATTTATTTCACTTCGAAATTTACTCTCATGTTTCTTTCAAAAATTCTATTCTAAATATTTTGATGACTCATTGTACCGAAATATATTAAATCAAAGCATGGTATCCAATATTCCAATTATCAATATAATTCATCATAGCATATCAATTAATCATACTATAGAATTATTAGAGCAATCTAAATAATTTTGAGGAATCCAGTTGGATCCCTCCAATCTGTTTCCCTGCATCCACAGATGTTAGCACAACATAAAATACCAATTCCGCTTCGAGGTGGAAACTCACGGTACATGGGATTTATATAATATCATCCGCTATTATGCGGCGCATAGGGTCTCATCCGCTATATAATGCGGGAAATCAATCACTCCAGTATATGCTATATACTTCTATATATAATATAGCGCATCAAATCAATTCAATTATTCAACCAATTATTTAAATTTAACCATTTAAATCTAAATTAACCCAGATGAGTGAGATTAAATCACCTTTAGTTTGTTTGCTGTCCACCTTCATTTCAGTTTGTTTCTTCACAATTTTGACCTTGAATAAACATTTATACAGTTTATTAATATTCGAATCAATCGAGCAATTTAATTTCCATTTGATAAATTTAATTAACGAATGATTTTATTTTAAACTAATAATTTTATTTTAAACTAATTTCCCTTTTACAAATTATTTTTAGTAAATAAAACAATGGAACAAGTTAATTATCGGGTTAATCACATAATTCATTATCTTAAATATAAACTGGTATGTTTAAAATGTGTATAGGTATATTTATTCTATTTTGTTATATTTTTTCACTTTGTAAATACATATATATACGTAAAAATAAATTGTAGATTTCAAAAATCTGATTTTACATAAACTTCACCATTTAAAAATTCCTATATTATATTTTCAAAATCTTTCTATATAAAAAAACATTTCTATTTTAAACTTCATATATATTTCAATATATATTTATTTGATTTAATTTTAAAAATAGAACAGCCTATATACCTTACTATAAATTTTTTCTCTGTTTCTAACCTGTACACATATTAATTTTAATTAGAAATAAATTGTCTCGGTAAATTACCCTCAAAAACATCTTCTTCCTCGTTAAAGCTCCTACTTTCCTCTAGTTAACATTTAACTTTATCTGTTTTAAAATTTTACTTCAGTAACCCATTTATTTAAATTAAAAATACAAATTCAATAATAATAAAAAACAGAAGAAGAAACCTCACCCAAACTAACCTCCCTCGCGATCACCATGAACAGAATCGTCATCGGAACAGATGAGGCGCAGGAAACCGACCCTGCGCAAGCTTCCTCACCATGATTCTTGTGCATACGAGCGAGCGAAACCCTCCTTAGTCTCGATTTTTTCAACTATGCGCGAGTACACGTAATGCCCAAACTTACTTGCGACTTCATCGCGAATTTCCCTAGCCTCGACGCTGCCCCTGTCTTCGCCGATAGAATTCGAGAGGAAAGCGGCTTCGCTCGAAGTAAATTCGAGATTAGTGAGCCGCCATATTCGATTAATTTTGGGTTCGAACGATTTGTTTTTCTCTTGCCCTATTTTTTTCTTTTTTTTCGAATAGCTCGGCCATGGCCAAACTTTTACTGGAAGGAGAAAAAAATGAGGCCGATGACGTATTGATGGCATATCTCATCTATATATTACAAAGTGATTATTATTATTTTTTTATAAAAAAAAGAAAGTGTGTTAAAGAAGGAATAAGGAGGCTTTGTCAGCTACATTGATATTTGAATTGAGGTGTAAAAGGTCTGATGTGAGCATTTTGACCCGTCCAACCATATATACATTATATTTAAATTCAAATCAAATCGTCTCGAAATCGAAGCCAAAAATCTCAATCTACCATCGAGGCATGCCACTAGGCGTTTATAATGTTATACCCCTATTCCGAAGGCAATGGAAAATGTTTCGAGTCCTAATTCGATCGTATGGAGAAGATAGCTTTTTGAACCCAGTTATTATATTAAATTTCGATTTAATTTTCAGCGCGTTTACTTATCGTACGGCCAAACGATCACTCCAAACACTACGAAATTTTAAATCCGATGATATTACACTATTACGGATCCAATGAAAATGGTTTCATCGAATTCCGAGACTGTGCCTCAGAAGGCTATTTTTAAATATCAATTTAAACAGTATATTTTCAAAACTGAACAAATCACCTTTAAATTCAATTTTAACACTTTTACTATTTTCAGTATTAATAATATACATTTTACAAGCCTTCAAACTATTTTCAATGGGCTTAAAACTACTGATTCAATATTTTACCCAATTTCCAGTAATTAAATCCAATAATTAAATTTCAAAATAATGGTGATATTTGAAATTTAAGTTACAAACTAACTTTTAAATATTAAAATCAATTAAATATCCCAATTTAAATTGCCCAAAAATTTCAGATCGTCACAATCCTCCCCCTTAAAAGAATTTCGTCTCCGAAATTGCTAGTTAAGAAGAATGATTCAATACCCATTACTATTTTCCCAAAACCAAACAGTTTTTAACAACAACCAAACAATCTTTATTAAAGACATTATCCATCTTACTAATTTTTCAAACCTATCCATAAGTCCCAATAATATTATTTACTTAATAATTCAAATTTGAATCTAAAACCAAATTTTGAATTATCAAAATTTTCTCAAAATTTTTCTAACTCCCTGAATTTTCGAAAAATTTCGCCAGCGTCGCCTTTGCACGGCTTGCTCGGTACAACTACAAAATGCCTCTATGGGCTCCTAAATTTCAAAAGAAAACCAAAAAGCCAAGTTGCTAGATCAAAAACCCAACCAAATTTCATGCAGAAATTTAAACACATACTTTTTTGTCGAGCAATTCAAATTTATCTTCTGAAATCAAAACCAATTTTCCTTTCCCTTAATAATACCTGCAAATCCTACTTAGCAATAATATCCAATCATAGATTTTAAAATCATTTTATACATTTCCTTACAGAAGTTTTCATATCTACTTCTATTCAAATTAGTTTTCCCACTTCCATAAGAATTCAATTTATCTTCAACTCTGAATATTGAATTTTATCTTCCATATTTGAGATCGTTTTGTCGCTAACAAAATTTTTTCTAACTCTCAAAATTTTTGAAATTTTTTGGCAGAATCCCATTTGTACGGAGGAGCTTTTGCAATTTGACAAGAGATATAAATATATATACATCGACCCACCCGGTCGGAAAAATAAAAACATTTCATATTTCCTATTTTTATTGCGTAGGCGTACCTTTATTTAGCATTTTTAAGCTAGCGGCTTATTATTTTAGCAATTAGCGCGTCCAAATCCAGCCAAACGGCTTTCCGGTACCTGTACTTACTCAATTTAAATATGTAATTGCCAAAATCATGTAACTTAACAACATTTTACATATTTAACTAGTAAACATACGAGTTTCTATAAGCAATGCATGTTAAACAATATTTATAAGTAACTTATAGGGTTCCGACATTAATTTTAATTGTTTACAACCAATTCATATCCAACTTCATTCAATTTAAATGGTTTACAACTCAATTGCTTACATTCAATTCATTTTTAAGCAAAACAAACTCATATTCACTTCAACTGATCTTAAAATCAATTTATTTAATCTCTATCAACTCATAGAATTTTAATTACCTTCGTTTACCTCAAACGATGATTCATTCTATGCAATTGGATGATATCCATGTGAATAAATAATTACTTAAGTTTTATAACCAATTTAAATTGATTCCGACTCAATTTATATTTAATTCGTTCCATTTTAATTTATTCACAACCATTTTATTTAGCTCGACACATTCCATGCTTGTATACTACTAACCATTCCAAATTAATTCAACCCAAGCTTTTATTTTATGGTCTATCCTTCCTACTCGAAGTCGAGCTTCTCGTTATTCTTAACTTAAGTTAATTTACTTCAATTTATTCCAACTTCAAACTTAAGTTCACTTCCATTTAATTTGATTCTCATCTAACCAAATTACATTTAATTTAGTTAGCCCATCCATTTTAATTCACATTCTCAATTTATAAAAATAATATCCAAGCACATACTTAACTCATTTATATTCGAATTGGATTTTATTTGTAACTCAAACCATTTCTATTATAATCCAATTCCATTTTATTTTTACAACATCTCCACTTATTTTAATTCATTATCAATCCAAGTCGAATTCTATTTATAATTCGGGTTTATTTCCAAACTTCATTATTAACTTACAATCCATTTTATTTAACCAAGTTAAATTTTATTAACATACTCTATCAAATAATTTATTTAGCTAATTAGCTAACTTCCAATTTTTAAGTCAATATCCGATTTTATTACGAAAATCACTTCATTAAATTTTCCTGAGTTCAATTTTTTTTATAATTCCAGTTTGGATTTTCTTTCATTTTCCAAAATTCCAACACTTTTATTTCGACTTATTTATTCCATTTTTATAAACTACTCACTTATTAATATTCATATTTCTCCATCCATTTACAGTCAATCACATTTCTTTTTACTTTTAACTAGGGATTATATTTTTATTTCAATGCTTTCCAATTCTTTTATAAGCTTCCAAAGCTTATTTATCTCAATTCAATACTTACTTATTTTACGCTTATTAATTGAAGCAAGAATTTTATCCCATTCAATATTATCTATAACTCAACTGAATTTTTTTCAATTCAATTTTATTTAACTTAACTTTAGTTAAGTCTAGCATCATACCATCCACTTTATTCCACTCAATCCACTTGAATTTAAATTAAGTAAGAATTTACTTTTACTTAATATCATCTACATCTCAATTTATTTTATTTTAGTTTCAACTTAATCCAAATACAATTGGGTTTTATTTTCAGTTTAATTCTATTTATTTCAAATTTTGACTTAAATCAAATTTTTAACTATAATTCATTTGTATAATTTATGCTCATACAAATTCCCATTTGATCATACAAGTCATTCCAATCTTTATTTGTTTAAAATATGATCATCCAAACATCCAAGTTATATAACAATTTAAGAAAACATTTCCTTTATATCAAAATATATTTTGGGTAAAATTATTTCATTCACCCACCTTAAAATAATACTGTGTCAATTTATTGTGTTAGGTGTTTATAAACTCTTCTCGAATAGCGGCTTACTCCTTTATTTTAAAATTTTAGAAATACTTTTAAATTCACATAATACTATTAAAATAGCTTTTTATAAAAATACTTCTTATGACTCAATGTCTCAAACAGTCCATCCTTGTTCTCACAGAAATTCGGTCATACATTGACCAGGCGTAGGACTGAAAATCTATAAGTACTTAGCAGACCCATTTTCAACATCTAGTGAAAATACTTGGAAAATAATTTTATGAAAATATCGAAAACATTTTCTTTGAAAACAGAGGAAATCTCTTTGGTGAGAATGCTCTGGAAATCATCACCCTCATTCATGGTCGCAATTACATTCTGGGTTACGTTGCTATCGCAGCAAAAGTCCATGTAACTGTAAGCACTCTGCGCCCCTCGATTACGCTATGGAATCCACAACAGATCACAGTTACATTCCAGGGTTACGTTGCCATCGCAACAAAAGTCCAAGTAATTGTAGGCATCAGCGCCCTCGATTTTCGCTGTCAAAAATGAAACTTCTCTACTCCCACATAGGTCGCAGTCTACCGATGTAAAATCAAACGCAGGCTGTTGGCTCTTAGCAGCACTCACGACTTTCGCTATGTTACCATAGGTCGCAATCTACCGATATAAAATTAAACGTAGACTATTGGCTCTCAGCGGCACACACGACTTTCGCTATGGTATACAGTAGATCGCAGTGACATTGAGTTACACTGTCGTCACAGCATAACCTAAATGCCTCTGTAGGCCTCAGCGTCCTCGACTTTCGCTACACACTACACATAATCCTCAGGAACTAGTTTTGTCCGGACTCCTCACAGGATCAACTATAGAATCCCCCCTTAAGGCTCAAGGTAGTACCATCCTGTGGTACTCATGAGAAGTTCATTTCGAGGGAGCGCCTTTTTCCCCAGAGCCATTGTCAAAAAACTTTATACTATACACATATAGTATCTACCAAATCATACACCTAGTATGAATCTCATATAAATCTTCTTTTCTCAAAATCGATTATCCCAAAATCGATAATTCTCAAACCAGGCTTTCCAAATTCCAATATTGATTTTACCCAAAAATCAAAAGCCTTTCCAAATCCAAAGGTTCCCAAAACCTTTTTTCAAAATCCTCATAAGATCCTTTATATATATATATATATATATATATATATATAAATTTTAAAAACTTTGGATCATTTCAAACTTGTATAAAACTCCTTTTATACTTCAAACACTTTCAAAATCCTTTTCTTCTGGCAATAGATTCAACAAGGGGAGATTTATCTTATATAATAAAGATATATAACTTTGTTTATTCAAAATCAAATATTCAAATTTGATTACTGTATAAAGTCACTTACCATTTTACTTACTTCCATAAAGTAAATTTTTACCATAGAAATATCCAATTTCCACTTTACTTCATCATATGTTTCACAAAATATACCTTTCATTTCAAAAACCATTTCACATTTCTTATCCACAAATTTGCAATATCAATTTCATTCAAATCTGTACGATGTACACCTATCATCCGTACGCTATACCAATCTGATCGCTCACTCGATCACACAATTTCACTTTCGAACTAGTATCGTCCACCCGACTTCCTAGTGCGGACAGAGATCTGGTTTCTTGATCAGAAACCGTCATTCTCCTTGCATAGCCTAGCTATGATAGAGAATATCCAGAATTAATCAACAATCCTTATCCAGGTTCGCCGTCGAAAATCGAGTAAAAAATCCCAACTCGAATCGATAAACTATCTCGAAATTCTGTGTTCGAATCCGGGTCAAACCACTATGCGTATAGAATAATATACGTACATCCACATATCTATCCTCATTGATTTATTAGCCAAAAAAATTCCCTTTCTATTCACATTCACTTTAATTTTCATTTACTTATTTACAGTTGCTTCAATCCCATTTGGATTGTCACTTTAATCCTTATCTCAATTGGGTAATATAATCATAAGCAGTTTGCACTATGACCGGCTTCAATTTAGAAAATAGTTGAAAAATAATTATTAGTTTGTAAAATAGCTGTAAAATAGTTAAATAACGATAAAATAGTTGGAAAATAGTCAAATAGTTATAAAATAGTTAGATAATTACAAAATAGTTTAAAATAGTAATTAGTTATAAAACAGTTAAAAAACAGTAATTAGTTTATAAAACAGTTACAAAATAGTTAAATAATTCCAAAAGTAGTTATAACATAAGTATAAGATAGTTTTGGGTTTAATAAGAAAGGTTGTATATATAATAAATAACTTGGAAAAATAGATTTGTACTAAAACAATTTATTTTAAAAATTGTCTAGAGTCAAATTGTTCAATTCCCAACCTCCATATCAATCAACTCAATTTAAATTTTCACTTCCATTTAAATCGACTCAATTCCAATTAATTCAAATAAAATCCAATTTGAACTAATTCAATTCAAATTTCAAATTTAAACCATTCCGAATTATATAAATTCGAGTTAAATTTAAATGTTGGTTTAATCCTTTAAATCAAATTAACTTATATCTTTAAACCATTTAATTTTGAATCCAAATTCCATTTTTAACCTATTTCAAGGTTCAAATAATAATTCAAATCAGCACAATATTAAAACAATTTATATTCACTAACAAATACACGCTCATATCTATTAATACGCTCAAACTCGTTCTAGAGTACTACAGACTCTATTTAATGAGTAATCCCCAACAAAGCCAAGGTTCTCGCTTAACCTTTCGGCTTTGATACCAAATGTCACGACCCGATTTTTCCGATGCCCGAAAAACCGAACCATGAGGGATAAAGAAGAAGAGGTAGAAGAAGAAAATATAAAACAACATCAGAATCTAACCATCACAAAGGAATAAAATATAATAGATAATGAATGATCTTTACACAAGAACAAATACATTTGTTTATTCATTACACCATTAGAGTATACATAAAACACAACTGGACAGTAATCATAACCTGTCCTCACAATCTGAATACACAATGGAATATTTAGTAAACATACGGAAGTACGTATCGCCATCCAGCTCGTCTCCTGAGCTCCATAGCATCCTTTCCTGTACCCTATAATACTCGGTCTGACCCGAGCATTATAGTGAAATAACACCCGAGTCAGTCTGGAATACCAGCGTGAGAAAACCACACTCAAATTGATTATATCATGCTGTAATGTAGCATACCCGATCCCGTTCTCTTTCACATCTTGTAAAAATAAATCACTATTTAATTTTAAATAAATTTACCCATTCCTTTAATAAATTCCCACCGTGAATTTATTCCTCCAAATATCCACTGATATATTACTTTACTATTATAAACCCAGTTTATAAATTCCATAGTCTCACTTCCCTTTTTAAAATCCTGGTTTTACACACTCAAATCAGTTCCCAAATTGATTTACAATTTACTTCACCTTTAAATAAATTTCCTTACTTACTCCATTTATTCCAAAATCCATTAACTTCAGATTTTATTTCTTCATTATGATTTACAATCTTTTAACTGAAAGTACCAATTCATATTTCCCAAATTTCTTCTTTATCCTTTCAATAAATTTAAACCTTGAATTTTAAAGTGAATTCTCTTATTCCTTTAAATCACATCACTTAAGTTATAAGCAAATCACTTATTCCCATTTATTCAAAAATCTCATTTTTCCACGCTTGGAATTTTATTTATTAGAATTCAAAAATCACTTTATATCCTTTTCCAATTCATTTTTAATTTTATTTTTATTATATAATTATTTCACTTCAAAATTTATTCTCATATTTCTTTCAAAAATTCAATTCTAAATATTTTGATGACTCAGTGTACCGAAATATATTAAATCAAATCATGGTATCCAATATTCCAATTATCAATATAATTCATCACAGCATATCAATTAATTATACCATAGAATTATTAGAGCAATTTAAATAATTTTGAGGAATCCATTTGGTTCCCTCCAATCTGTTTCCCTGCATCCACAGATGTTAGCACAACATAAAATTCCAATTCCACTTCGAGATGGAAACTCGCGGTATATAGGATTTATATAATATCATCCGCTATTATGCGGCGTATAGGGTCCCATCCACTATATAATGCGGGAAATCAATCACTCCAATATATGTTATATACTACTATATATAATATAACACATCAAATCAATTCAATCATTCAATAATTTATTTAAATTTAACCATTTAAATTTAAATTAACCCAGACGAGTGAGATTAACTCACCTTTGGTTTGTTTGCAGTCCACCTTCATTTCAGTTTGTTTCTTCACAATTTTGACCTTGAATAAACATTTATACAGTTTATTAATATTCGGATCAATCGAACAATTAAATTTCCATTTGATAAATTTAATTAACCAATGACTTTATTTTAAACTAATAATTTTATTTTAAACTAATTTCCCTTTTAAAAATTATTTTTAGTAAATAAAATAATGGAACAAGTTAATTATCGGGTTAATCACATAATTCATTATCATAAATATAAACTGGTAAGTTTAAAATGTGTATAGGTATATTTATTCTATTTTATTATATATTTTTTTCACTTTGTAAATACATATATATACTTAAATATAAATTATATATTTCAAAAATCTGATTTTACATAAACTTCCATATTTTAAAATTCCTATATTCTATTTTCAAAATCTTTCTATATCAAAAAAACATTTCTATTTTAAACTTCATATATATTTCAATCTATATTTATTCGATTTAATTTTAAAAATAGAACAGCCTATATACCTTAGTGTAATTAATTTTTTTTCCTCTGTTTCTAACCCGTATACATATTAATTTTAATTAGAAATAAATCATCTTTGTAAATTACCTTCAAAAACATCTTCTTCCTCGTTAAAGCTCCTGCTTTCCTCTAGTTAACATTTAACTTTATCTGTTTTAAAATTTTACTTCAGTAACCCATTTATTTAAATTAAAAGTACAAATTCAATAATAATAATAAAACAGAAGTAGAAACCTCACCCAAACTAACCTCCCTCGCGATCACCACGACCAGAATCGTCATCGGAACAGATGAAGGCGTAGGAAATCGACCCTATGCAAGCTACCTCACCACGATTCTTACACATACGAGCGAGCGAAACCCCCCTCAGTCTTGATTTCCTCGACTATGCGTGAGTACACGCGATGCCCAAACTTACTCACGACTTCATCGCGAATTTCCCTAGCCTCGACGCTACCCCTGTCTTCGCCGATAGAATTCCAGAGGAAAGCGGCTTCGCTCAAATTGAACTCGAGATTCGCGAGCCACCATATTCAAGTAATTTTGGGTTCGAACGATTTGTTTTTCACTTGCCCTATTTTTTTCTTTTTTTTCGAAAAGCTCGGCCATGGCCAAACTTTTAATGGAAGGAGAAAAAAATGAGGCCGATGATGTATTGATGGCATATCTCATCTATATATTACAAAGTGATTACTATAATTTTTAATAAAAAAAAGAAAGTGTGTTAAAGAAGGAATGAGGAGGCTTTGTTAGCTACAGTGAAATTTGAATTGAGGTGTAAATGGTCTGATGTGAGCATTTTAACCCATCCAACCATATATACATTATATTTAAATTCAAATCAAATCCTCTCGAAATCGAAGCCAAAAATCTCAATCTACTATCAAGGCGTGCCGCTAGGCGTTTATAATGTTATACCCCTATTCTGAACGCAATGGAAAAGGTTAATTCGATCGTATGGAGAAGATAGCTTTTTGAACATAGTTATTATACTAAATTTCGATTTAATTTTCAGCGCGTTTCCTTATCGTACGGCCAAACGATCACTCCAAACATTACAAAATTTTAAATCTGATATATTACACTATTACGGATCCAATGGAACTGGTTTCGTCGAATTCCTAGACAGTGCCTCGGAAGGCTGTTTTTAAATATCAATTTAAACGATATATTTTCAAAACTGAACAAATCACCTTTAAATTCAATTTTAACACTTTTACTACCTTCAATATTACCAATATAAATTTTACAAGCCTTCAAATTATTTTTAATAGGCTTAAAACTCCAGATTCAACATTTTACCCAATTTCCAGTAATTAAATCCAATAATTAAATTTCCAAATAATGGTGATATTTGAAATTTAAGTTACAAACTAACTTTTAAATATTAAAATCAATTAAATATCCCAATTTAAATTGTCCAAAAATTCCGAGTCGTCACAGGCATGGTCCAGAAATTTTTATTTTTGACATATTTACTTTTTATCCATTTTGACGATAACGACCTGCCTTCAACAATCCTCCAAAATAATTTCAGATTACAAGCTTCTATTAAATCCTTAATGTTTCTTAATCCCAGCCCTCCTTCCTTTTTTGGTTTGCAAATAATGTCCCATGAGACTTTATGAATTTTTCCTCTCCAAATGAAATTGGCACGCATTTTTTCAATTTCGTGAGTGGTTGATTCTGGAATATTATGAGTCTGCATCCAATACATTATGATAGTCGTGATAACAGTGTGTGTGAGTTCCAGCCTTCCAGCAATTGATAATAATTTGCTAGACCGACTCTCTAATTTTCTTTAAATGATGTCAATAAGTTTAGAGCAATCTTTATTTGCAATTTGATTTTGTACTAAGAGGAAGACCCAAGTATTTAACAGATAGTTGGCCTTCTTGAATTTTTAGAATTTAAAAAATTTCCCCTTTGTTTTCACAAATTTTGCTAAAATAAGCTTTGCTTTTACTCTCACTGATTTGCAGACTTGCATAATCTTTTGAATACTTAAAAGTTTTTGCAATAGATAGAGCATGGTTTGAGTCTGCATTCATAGAAAAGCAAATCATCATCATATAATAAGTGAGTAATGCTTGGCAAGTTTCTGTTAACTGGTATGAGGCTGCCATTCATTTGTTCCGGTTCCATTTGCAAAGATAAATATTCCATATCAATTGTAAATAAATAAGGGGAAAGAGGATCACCTTGTCTAATACCCCTATCGCTATTAGTAAACCCACGAGATGGTCCACTGATTAATATGGAAAAGGAGGCAGTATCAATACATTCTTTAACTATATTGCAAAAAATTTCATGAAAACCCATTTGTCTCATCATGTGTATAATAAAATATCTATTAATCTTATCAAAAGCTTTGTGGATATCTATTTTAATACAAACTTTAATTTTACAACCCCTGTTAAATTTTTTGATTATCTCATGAGCCAGAAGGGCATGTTCAATAACGTATCTACCTGCGATAAAAGCATATTGTTTTTCAGAAATCAAGTATTTAAAAAAAATTCTATTACTCAATATCTTAGCTCTAATTTTGTAAATAAAATTACAACAGGCAATAGGCCTGTAATCCTCTAATCCCATAGGAATTTTAACCTTAGGGATTAACCTAATTAAATTATATTTTAAGCTTTTTAGAAGCTTTCCAGTTGAAAAAAATTCGTTTACGGCATCAATCATCAATGTTAATTTCGATATCCTCCTAATGTATTTTGTGAAATTTAGCCCCAAACCGATCAGGGCCTGGTCTTTTATCTACATTAGAACCAAAGACAAATTTTTAATGTCATCCATAAAAACAAAGGCAAGGAGAATATCATTGTTGTTTTTATTAAGTAAAATTTTTGTTTCAATACTTGGGAAATATTTCTTACATGAATTACTATTATAAAGATCAGAAAAATATTTGATAGTCTTTTGCTTTATATGAGAGACATCATTTAAGATAACCTCATTATTATCTAGCAATTTTCCTATGTCATTGACTTTTTTCCTATTAGACATCTTGGTATAGAAAAACTTGCTAGATTCATCTCCTTTAGTAAGCTAGTCCTATTTCATTGTTAGTTTCAATGCTGGGCTTCCTTCCACTCTATGCTTCTTGTTATCCCGCTTTTTGACCAGGCAGTATACGGATGAAATCGTCGAGTAAAACTTCAAAGCCATCAAGGAAGGTAGCCCGAAGAGATAGCCTAAGAGTCCAAAAACCAAGCACAAATGAAGCCACAGGAAAAAAAGCCAACTCAAGAGTTTGAGGTCATTGATCCAACCAAGTGTTGGATTGGTGCTGATCCAACATCATGTATCAGCACTGATCTACAAAACTTGGTCAAATCATTCCTCCACTCCTACTACATGCCAATGATAATGTTAGAAGCCCATTTCAAGTATTGTTTTGTTGTTTCCATGTAAGTCTATGTCGATCTCAACGAGCTCTTGAAATCAGCAACTTCATTCATCTATAGATTCATCGTTTGGACTCAGAAACAAGCAAATGATTGTGCAAACAAGTATCAGATCATGAAGATAACCAAGAGTTGAGCTTAAAAAAAGAGCCCACGACGACAAATTTGGCTACCTCGTGGATTGGTACCAATCCAAGCCCACGGATCAGTGCCGATCCATGATTCTAGCTAAGGTGGCACTCATATTTTCTAGAAAACTAGTCTCGAGCATGGAGAACAAGGAGGAGATCTTCAGGAGAGAATTTAGGCTTCATACCTCTATAAATATGAGGGCATAACTCATTCTTAAGGAACTTTTTAGCTCTCTTGCTCTCATACTCTAATTTCTTCCATCCATTCATGGATATATACCGATCCGAAATAGATATATACCAATCTATAAGAACTGTACTTGAAAAGCTATTGTATATTAAAAGCAAACTTGAAGTGGACGTAGGCCGGAGTATGCCGAACCACTATAAATATTGTATGTTCTATTTCTTGCTCATTTTTCATTTATTTTATTTGCTTTTTATTCTCTACCTAATCTATTAGGTATTTATGTCATTTTTGGTTCACATAATTCTTGTGGTATTTTTTCCCATACACTTTTTGTTGGGGATCAGTTTGATAGGTAAAACACACATGCAATTGCTTCTGCTAAAAACTCCTTTGGCACCCTCATACTTTTGAGTATGATCCTCGCCATCTCAAGGATCATCCTATTCTTTCTTTCTGCTACTCCATTTTGTTAGAGGGATCTAAGCACCATCATTTGTTGTCTAATTCCATTGTTTTCACAATACTTCTGGAATTCTTCTAATTTAAACTCTCATCCATGGTCATATCTCATGGCTTTAATCACAAGGCCACCTTCCTTCTCAATATGGGACTTGAGCTTCTTGAAGTTCTCAAACTCCTCTGATTTCTCTTTTAAAAAATACACCTAATTATTTATTAAAAAAATCATCGATGAAAAAAGGAAACAGTTACTCTTACCGAGTTAACTTAGCTTAATCGGACCACATACATCCATGTGTATGAGTTCCAATGGTTTTTTAACTCTTGAATATGACTCCTTTGGAAAGCTCATTTTAAATTATTTTTCAAGTAGACATCCTTCACACACTTGATCGAAATAACTGATGCAAGGTAATCCTCTTACTATTTTCTTCTTGGAGAGCAACTTTAATTCTTTGAAATTGAGATGCCCAAATCGAAGATGTTAAAGCCAAGAAGCATCTTTGTAGCATATCTTAAGATTGTGCGATATCATTTTGAATGTTGAGAATGAACATACTATTTTTTGACATCGGTACCTTAGCACTAAAGTTACTTGCCCCGTTTATTATAGAAAGATTATTATCTTTTAATCAAATATTATAACCTTTCTCTAAGAGAGGTCATAGGCTTATAATGTTGCTTTTCATATTTGTCACATAGTAAACATTGGAAATGAATTAGTGCTTTCCATTCTTCAATCAAATGACAACATTTTCTTTACCTTTTGGATTCATCTCCAAATTCCACGTTGCCCTTCAGCAGTTCATTAAACTCCATGAACAAGCTTCTTCATCCGCACATATGGTTGCAAACAACTATCTAGGTACCATTGATTAACCTAACCTTTTTCATTTCCCTTGTAAGCCAACAATAAGGTACCATCTTCTTGACTTCTTTCTTCAACGTAATTGGAATTCTCTTCAACTTTATTGTTGCTTGGAGCTCTACAGTCAAAAGCATAATGTAAAATTTTTTCGTAATTGTAGCATTTAATGTGTGACTTTTCACGGCCTCTTGTTTGTCTTTCCCCTCTTTGCTTGTTGTTGTCATTGTTGTTATCATTATTTGTCCTCCAACCTCATCTATGTCCTTATCCACGACCTTGATCTTGACCAAGACCCCATTTTTGTTGGTTTTGATTTCTTTTTTCCTTTTTTCGAATCAACCATCTCTTGAGGACTTGCTCCACGATCTCTTCTTTCTTCCTTTTCTTTTCTTCATTAGCCTACAACGAGCCGAGAAGTTCCTCTATTGCCATGGCGTTCAAGTTTTTTGTCTCTTTGATGGTGACGATAATATGTTCAAACTTTGGATATAATGATCTAAGAATCTTCACCATAATTCTTATATCATTTTACTTTTCAACATTTCTTTTTAAATTTTTAGTTACTGCTAAAACTCTTGAGTAGTAATCAGAGACAACTTCACCCTCTTTCATATGCAAAGTTTTAACCTCTCCTCTTAAAGTTTGAAGACATGCCTTTTTGACATGATTAGCTCCTTTGTAAGATGTTAAAAGCTTCTCCTATGCTTATTTAGCTGACTTTGCTCCTAAAATATTCTCAAAAGGATCATTATACAATCCTTGGCAGATTAGACAAAAAGATTTCTTATATATCTTCCTTAAGTCTCTAAAACTATATCTTTAAGTTTGAGATCAACCATCTTCATTCTCTTATTCGGTGTAGCCTTTCTCGACTTTCTCCCATATGTCATGTGCTTCAAGGAGAGTCGTTATCTTTAAGCTCTTATTTTCATAATTGATCTTGGTAAGCATTGAAACTTGAAAGAGAACGCTGCTATTCGCCATCTTTTTAGGAGGATCTTCAAGTTGTGATATCACTTTGTCGAATATTTTAGGGGAACGAAGGAGAGAAATATAAAAGAGACTTTTTATTACTGAAACTTTTCTTTTTATTCTTTCTTGATACAAACACAATAACTTCACACTTATTTATATTAATGGCATTACCTAAACAATGTATAGGATTTTGCCACTACAACTTAAATCTAAGGGTTATAATGAGTTTTTTAGAACCTTTTCCATATTACTAAACCTATCTTTGTTTCTACACAATTCCAAAAACTTATCTAGAATGAGCTTTCTACATAAGACTTCTCTAGGATACATTTCTAAGATTTTGGCTTATTACATCAAATAATTAAGACAAAAAACAAAGATCCAAACCAAGTTAATATTTCAACACCTAACACTAGGCCCTCGAAGTAAAAACTTTCATTACGACAATACAGAGGCATGTGTTTTTTATTTACCATTGCCTAATAGGAGGATTTGATTGGGAAATTTTAGCAGGAATAGGAAGGGGGCGGGATCTAGATTGTGATGACCTTTCGCACTCGATGCCCCAAAAGTATTATGTAAACCTATGTTAAGCGGACAATAGAATGACGAAGGGTGCCTGGTGATCATGAATAGATGATCATCTATCCAAACTTGTTGTATACCTCACATCACACAAATAATATATGATACATAACATAATAGTATAAAATAGGAAGAGTGTGTGATCAAATCATGGTGCTTTAAACATAAGTAGCATCGATTGTCCGAACATTGACCAGACATGGATAAATACATATTGATCTATTTCTTCATCTCTCTATACGTAAGCAAGCAACCAGTGTTAATTACCTGTAGCGTTATAAAAGTGAAACATAATAAATATAGAGTAATATGAACTGTTACCCTTCAACTTATCTTTGTGAATAACTACCATGCATGACACATAAGACCCAACTTGAAGAATATTCATTGACATAATGAGTACCTAAGAGTTATTAGTACTATAAAAACTAAGAAATAACTTTTGGTCAGTAAATTCTGGTGTGAGTGATTCTATTTTGAGAAATAGTTTAACCACATTCACCTTAATGGGCCTGAATTTTTGCTAAATCAAAAATCTGAATCCACAAGGTATGAATCTTTGGTATTAGTATTTTGTAATAAACAAAAGTAAATCAGAGAACTATCGATAAGAACTCGCAATGGAAGTATAAAATATAATAAAATATATAATTACCGACCAACACTATACATCTAGTATCTAATGCCCTTGTTGGTGTCGAGCATGCATAAGAAAGTCTGCCTTTCCATCGTTCCCGTCTTGTACCAGCACCTGTCCATCTAAATTTATCTCGGGGGTTGCAATGAGGAGTGGTCAAAACAAAAGTTCTGGTGACCAGTAAATTACATATTTTATACATAATACTAGTTTATACTGATTTTCTTCTATATTTGTTGTGTCTACTATCTTAGCTTAATTGTCCTGACTTCATGTGAGCATATGATATACCCCACCTACTCTAGGTATTCAATATCTACATACATACATATATATAGATGTGTCTCTGTGCGTGTGTATGTATGCGTATACATATATGTATGTACCAAAGTTCCCCATGGACAAGGATATACTCCCCGCTAGTATCTGTAACTCTGCGCCACGTTTAAAACCATCATCAACCTAGTATCATGTCCTCACTATCGTTCATACGAAAGAACTCGCATTAGTGCCTAAAAATGGCATTGCAACTATTTAGCCATATCTACCTCATTTTGAAGACTTATCTAACTGCTTCGTATCATGGACACAACTCAACAGACTATCTTATTCATTTAAAAGACCTCCATTAAGGGTTATCTAGCTTAGCTATCTAATAACAAACAAACTAACAAATAACTATGAGGCAATAACATTATTTTGAATAATATTTGATTAATCCTAGGGCTTTTTTAAATGTTATAACGGCTAGGGTTCCTTGCCATTTTTCACGTGATTCTCCTAACAACGATCCCAGATCCAACATTCCCCTTGATCTGCGTGATGATGATGATGGGTTTGTAGAGGTAACCCATTGGAAGGCCAAGAAGGCAGGGAAGTTTTTTCCTCCTACCAATGTCTCTAATGTTAGTTTTCCTTCAAGCAGATCGAACATCCCTTATACTGACAAGGCTAGAAGGTCGAGTGGAAGGCCTATTCATAAGCGTACCTCTGCTCAAAATTATCATGATTTCCCTGTAGTGAAGGAAGCATATGGTAGCAACATAAACATGAATGATAACAATTTTGATAATAGGCCTATTTCTTGGGCCTGGAATGAACTTGTGGCTGAAATGGAGGTCTCTACTTCCTCGCATATTACTTCCTTTTTTTTTCAAAAATGGATAATGGGCCAGGCCCAAGTTATACAAATAGAAAAACGGGTAAATAAATTTCACCCGAAACTTGTTAACAAACAGCTAACACTAAGGGTAGCCGACACAAAACACAAAAAAAATAACCAAGATCGAAAATCTTCTACAGAAGAGGAGAAATGGCGACGAATCCCTCCAGCCCTTTCTAATTTAGATGGAAAATTGATGAAAAATTGCTGCTTGAAAGCACTATGATCTAGAAAACCAAGCTGGATTATGGAGGGTTCCAGACTCTCGATTTCTCCATATAATTGCTCTCTGGGTCCCTCACGACAAATCTATTATTATAGTTAGTAGATTTGTCCTCCTCGTGGATCCAGTTGCCATTGTTGTAGCTGTTTTGCCTTTTTGGGCCATTCAAACAATCGATATTGCAGAGCAGCTTGCTTTTTTCATTTTCGATGTCTTTCCTGCTGTTTTCTCCTCTTTTCCAAACAGATAAGTGATAAATGTTGTCAATGAGCTTGCTGATATGACTATTCTCTCCAGTCCTTTGCAGAATATGATCTGAATTATTTGCTTTATTTTGATATAGGAGGGACCTCAGCTTCATTGTTTCTTTGCTGGAAGTGCGGTAATTCCTGCTAATATCAAGTAAAAAGCACTTTGTGAGATTATTTCTATTATCATCCATTGTTTAATTAATAAAATTATAACCTTTTTACTTCCCTTACAGGAGCTGCTCCTGGTATTAGGGTAGGAATGGCTGCCTCCTACAAGTGGACTGGTGAAGTTGTTGGCTCCTCTCCTCGAGGTACCATGGATTCTATGAATAGTGGGCTGAGGGTTACTACTATGGGGAAATTCGTTATTAAATTTCCCCCTTGTAAGTATATATCCATACTGGCAGCAAATTCTTCTTGTTCGTTATGCTCTAAAAGGAGCTGACAGAATGGTGATTTGTTTTTTCTAGCTTTATGACGCAAAATATGAAATTCTGTTTCTATGCTTGTCCATATTTGAATGACATCTGTTTTCTTATTCAAATGCAATCTAGCGTTTCTTTCTTCCATGTATGATATATGACTGTAGTTAGCATTATGCTAGCTCTGTTGAATTTTTCTGATTTGATTTTGAAGCTTTTCTGAACATATTGTATACTATCTTTGATGTTTTACATTGGCTTGCTTTGACAGAAATTGAGTTTAATTTTTGCAATGAACCATATGTACCTTGAGAAAAAGCAATCAAAAAAATAAGTGATCGGCTGATTCATTATCTGTATTGTAGAGGAGGCAATTAATTTCATAAATATTATTTTTACTCCAATTTTTGCATCTGTCTCTAGTTGGTGATTTGTTTAACAATGCAAAGTAGGCACAATGTGCCATTTTTGGGCAGTTTGCATTATTCCATATAATACTGCACCATTCCATTTCTGTTTCAAACCCTTTTAAATAATCCCAAGTAGATTTGAAGGAAAATTTCACATTTTTTGAAAGCTTCCACTTCCGGCAGTCTGTTGCTAAATTTGAATCAATTTCAATTTTTTCAATGGCATTTTTGAAAATTGAAGTTGTTGAATGCTTGTTTGGTTTCCACATATGATTTTGAATAATACTATCCACTTTTAAATTGGCTCCCCCAAAGTAGATAAGACTTGTCCAGCCTAGCAAACTAATCAGAGATTTGCCATTAATCCAAGGATCGAACCAGAGGCTTGTACTTTTCCCATCTTTGGATTTTCTGTCTAATAATTTAGTGCCTTTATTTCTACTTTTTAAGATGGATTTCCAAGTGTGTGAATTGTGATTTTCAGCTGGCATTGTCCAAATTTTTTTGTTTTTGGCATATTTGCTAATCATCCACTTTGCCCATAATGATTTGCCTTCTACCAATCTCCAAAAAAGTTTCATACTACAGGCTTCTTTTAGATCATTGATGCTTCTTAAACACAATATACCTGCCTTTCTTGGTTTGCAAACTGTGTCACATGAAACTTTATGATTTTTTCCTTTCCATATAAAATTGGCACATATTTTTTCTATTTTGCAAATTGCTGATTTGGAAATATTGTGAGTTTGGATCCAATACATAATGATAGCTGTGATGACAGTGTGCATAAGCTCTATTCTTTCAGCAATAGATAGTAGTCTGCTAGACCAATTTTCTATTTTGCCTTGAATGATGTCAATTAGTTTAGAGCAATTCCTGGTTGTTAATTGATTGGTGCTGAGTGGGAGACCCAAATATTTTACAGGCAATTGACCTTCATTAATTTTTAGAATTTGAAGAATTTCCCCTTTATTAGCACAATCTTTACTAAAATATGCTTTGCTTTTACTCTCATTGATTTGGAGACCAGCAAAATTTTCCATTTTTTCCAAGATTTTAACTATAGATCGAGCACTGTTAGTATCTGCATTTATAAATAAAAGCAAATCATCAACATATAGTAAATGAGTAAACTAGGAGAAATTCTATTGACCGGCCTGAGATTTCCTCTTATTTGTTCCAATTCCATTTGGATAGAAAAATATTCCATAGCTATTGTGAACAAATAGAGGGAGAGGGGATCCTCTTGTCTAATTCCCCTATTACTAGTAATAAATCCACAGGGAGATCCATTAACTAAAATGGAAAAGGAGGCAGTGTCAATACATTCTTTAACTAAATCACAATTTTTTTATGAAATCCCATTTGTCTCATCATATGAATGATAAAATGTCTGTTAATCTTGTCAAAAGCTTTGTGTATATCAATTTTAATGCAGACTTTATTCTTACAGCCCCTATTAAAATTTTTGATAAGTTCATGAGCCAAAAGAGTATTTTCAATGATATATCTACCTGGAATGAAAGCACACTGATTTTTTGAAATCAGATATGTAAGAATTTTTTTTATTCTATTACTTAAAATACTAGCAATGATTTTGTATATAAAATTGCAACAGGCAATAGGCCTGTAATCTTCTAAACCTGAGGGAATTTTAACCTTAGGAACTAAAGTAATAAAAGTATGATTTAAGCTTTTAAGAAGCTTTCCAGATGAAAAAAATTCTTTGACAGCTTCATGAATAATAATTTTGAAATCTTCCCAGTGTGTTTTGTAAAATTTTACCCCAAATCCATCAGGCCCTAGACTTTTATCTATATTTAAGCCAAATATAATTTTTTTAACTTCTTCCAACTCAACAGGGGCAAGAAGAATATCACTGCTGCTTTCATTAAGTAAAAATTTAGTTTCAATATTTGGGAAATCTTTTTTATAATCATTGGAATTATAGAGGTCAGAAAAATATTTGATAGCCAGATTCTCTATGCTAGAGACATCATTCAGGGTAGCACCATTAGTATCTAGTAATTTGCCTATGTCATTGACTTTTTTTCCTAGTTGACATCTTGGCATAGAAAAATTTACTAGATTCATCACCCTTAGTAAGCCAGTCTACTTTGGCTTGCTGCCTCATATTGATAGCTTGAACATGCAGACTTTGACTTAATTTATCTTGGAGTTGAAAAAATTGATTAACCCTAGATTTGTCCGTGATATCAAAATCTATATTATTTGGATTGACTCACATTCTTCCCTAATAATTTTAATATTATCTCTGTTCCTATTTTTATTCCAGACTTTTAAGTTTTCTTTGATATTCTTAAGAATGCTTTTAAATTTATTTTGAGCAGTACCATTTTTATTAATAATAATGCTGTTTTTGGCAGTATCCTTATAACTCTTATCATATGTTCACCCATTAACAAATCTAAAAGAAGTACTTTTTCTAATATTATCATGACCAGAGAAAATTATATGCAAAGGGGTATGATCACTAGTTGCTTGAGGAAGAGTAGAACAATGTTAAGTAGGAAAAGTATTAGCAAACAAATGATTAATAAGAATTCTATCAAGTTTACAATGGATGTTCCTATAAACACCTGATTTCCAAGTGAATTCGTTCCCATTAATACTGGGCTCAATTAAACCTGTTTTTAGCATAAAATTATTAAAAAATTCTAATTTACTAAAAGGAATGGGAACTCCTCCCCTTTTTTCAAAAGAGTGGAAGACAGTGTTAAAGTCTCCAATGATGATCCAGGGTTTTGCCATATTAAAATTTAATGTTTTAAGATCATTCCATAAAAATCTTCTTTCTTTTTCACTATTAGAAGCATAAATAAAAGAGATTACATATTACTTCCTTTCCTCCTAAAGAATATAACAACCTGAAATGTGCCGAAGTTGATGCTCAACTTGTTAAATCGGTAAGGGAAAAATGGATAAGTGCCATAGCAATTTATGTTATGGGTCCAAAACCCTACTAGCATTTTTTAGAACTTATATTCTGATGGTTTTAAAGACAATTGGAGACTTTCAAATTTTTTCTAAAGAGAATGGTTTTTATTTAATCAAGTTTGAAAATCTAAAGGATTGTGATAAAGTATTAGCCAATGGACCTGGTTTCTATGACAAACTGTTGACGATTATGAAAAAAATGGAAGGATGACGTGAAGCTAATGAGGGAATTTTTAAAATCTCTCACTATATGGGTTTTCTTTTCAAACTTAGACCTGAATTTCTGGACTGATAAAGAAACTGGTAGAATTGTTTCTGCGATTGGCCTCTCTATCAAAACTGATCAAGTTAAATTACTAAAGGGATTATTTGTCTTTCATTTGCTAAAGTACTTATAGAAATAGATGAAAATTTTAGACCCCGTTTAGTTTCGTTTTGAGTTTCGTGTTTTGTGTTTTGAACATACACTACAAAAGACAAGAAATTGCGGAATTTTTTTTACAATCTTTAGCCATTGCGACGATGGACCGAAAATGGAGGATATGAATTATTTTCCATCCTTTTGTTATGTCTCAAAATATGAAAAATCAAGTAAAACTTGTTTTCTGTTTTCTATGTTAGTTTCATTTTTCTAAATTGTGTGTTTTTTAATCATACATAATAAATGCGAATTTTTGTTTAGACGAAAACACAAAACCAAAAATAGTAAACCAAACGGGGCCTTTCTTTTCCTAAACAAATCCCTATATTAGATGCAGATGATAATATTGTCTGGCAGGAAGTAATGTATAATGGACACCCTTAAATGATCTATATGCCATTGCTATGGTTATTCTGATAGGAGATGTAATTCAGTCAAAGCCTGGCTTCCTAAATAGAAATCTACTAACACAGATGATAACGCAATGCATATGGACCCTATGCATATGGACATAAGTGGTAATTCAGTTGCTAACAGTAATGTTCAACAGCAGATTCATAATTCAAATGACACAGCTATTATGATAACAAATGATAAAAGTGTAATCAGTTCATCTAAGTCCACAGTTATACACGATATTACCAATTCATCTAACAAATGGCCATCTAATACATTCTCAGACAATTATTATCAATGTATCAATTCTAACAATATGGAGATGGACATTGTAGGCGAGGAAGGTTCTGATCCTCCTTTGAATACTGAATAGAAGCAGCCCGAGACAATCCCTGTTCCTACAGAGAAAGAGATAGTAAACAAATAGTTACAGAAGGTGTTAGTACCTCTAATTCTAAGGAAAATAAAACTACTATTAAAAATAATGTTGCTCCCTCTAACTCACCTATTGCTGAGAATTATGGCCTTAGAATAATTCATAGAAGAAGGCAGAAAGAGGAGAATTTCGTTTTCCAAGCTGTTGAGTCAGAAGATGTCATTAACATTCCTGCATGGTCAGACCTTTTTTAGTCGAATAAAGAACAAGTCCAGATGTAATAAAGAAACAAGGTGATTTCTATCTCTGGTAATTCTAACACTAGGGGAAATCCCATCTCGATTAATTAATGAAACAAGGTGATTTCTATCCCTGGTAACTCTAACACTGGGGGGAATCCCATCTCGATTAATTAATGTTGTTCCTTTTTTGGAACATTAGGAGAATGAACTCCCCTGCTAGAAAAGTGGACATTCTTAATCATATTATGAAATTTAAAGTGTCAGTTATAGCATTGTTTGAGTAGAAGTTATCTAATGAGAACATTAAAGTCTTTTCAATGGTAGTTATCCTAGGTGGTCCTTTTGCATATATGATTACCCGAATGAAAAAAGTAGAATGTGTTATGTGGGACACAAATTATTGGCAGTTCAATATTATTTCCAAAAATCAACAAGCTGTGTTAGGAATTTTCCATAGCATTAGGGGCCTAAAATTATCAATACTACTGTATATTGTCTTCCTTCACAAACAACAAGACAAGCTTTATGGAACCACATTATACTGATTGATCAAAATGACTCAGCCCTTTGGATTATTTCAGGGGATTTTAATGCAGTTCTCTATGATTCTGATAGAGTTGGTCCCTCTAATAACCCCCGAAATGCTGATGAAGATTTTTTTTCATATTATACATAGTGTGGGGCTCTTGGAAATCCAGGGAATGGGCAACAAATTTAATTGGAGAGGAGGTAAAGATTTTTCCACTCGTACTAAAACTGATAGGATTTTAACTAATATGGAGTTCCTCGTTGGTTTCACTAACCCTACTGCTAACATTTTACCACACTCCACCAGTGATCACTGCCCTGTCCTAATTCAATTATTTTATGATGACCCTAATCAGAAAAATATCCCTTTTAAATTCATCAACACGTGGCCTAATATTTTTGACAATAAAGAAGTTATGGAAAATGCTTAGTTAGTTGACAATTCAGGTAATGATCTTTACAAATTTCTACACAAACTAAAAGAAGTCAAATATTCTCTCAAGCAATGGAATAAAGCAAGAATTTCTTTAAATGATGTTTTTAGATGGTTAAAGGAAAATAATGATAAATTATATCAAAAGCTGCTAGAAAATCTGTAACGACCCAAAATTTTGATCGTTCGTTTTTGAATATTTTATTTATTTTAAATGTTGAATTTGAATTATTAATTGATTTTGAATATGAAAGAATTTCTGAAATAGTTTAACATTTCAAATATTGCAATTAATTTTATTTGGTATAGTAAATTAATATTTGAAATTGGGAAAAAAGTGAATTCGGAGTTAATTGTGAATGGAAAATGCTTTCTAAAGTTGATTTAAATTCTATTTGGATTAGAATTATAATAGTGGACTTTTAAAATGGAATTAAAAGTTGATAAGTTAAAAGTTGGAATTTTTATATTAATTTAATAGTTGAATTTAATATATGGTAACTGTGTAAATGATTGAATTCTGATTTAATATGAATCAGAATGATTTCTAATATGAATATATATATATATATATATATATATATTCTATTTGAATTATAATGGAGTTAGTAAGTTTTAGAAATTGAAAATTTAAAAGATTTCGACGAATTTGAAAATTGCTCAATCAAGTCGACGCGATAAAATAGCCTTCCGGGGGCATAATTTATTATTATCGGATTTCAGTTTCGTAGTATTTGGAGTTACCATTTGATCGTACGAAATAGAAATGCGTTGAAATAAATATCGAAAATTTAATATTTTTATTCGATTCAAAAGGCTATCATCCACATACGATCGAATTAGGCCTCGAAACACATTCCATTGGATTCGGAATATCGTTGAAAAAGCACGTTAAAATCGAAAATAATATTAAAATAATATCTTATGTATGTGTGTTTATATATATATATATATATATATATATATATAGGTTGCACAATAAAACCCTAGTTCAAATAAGCGGCCGTCTCCACTCAAATTAATGGCCGAAAACTTCCATCCATCATCCTCATTTTTCTTCCAACCCTCTCATAATTAGAGAAAACGTTAAACATAATAATCGAAGTGCTGATCGAGCTCTACAATATGGACAGCTATGATCGAAAAAAGGAGGTAGATCGTCGAAATTTTGGCCGCGTTCGTGGGTTATTTCGTGGCGTTTTTCTTGACCATGGGATGATCGAGTTCGACCAGAGTTCGGCCAGGGGTGCATGGGGCTATGGCGCTTCGGTTGGTGGTGCTCGATTGATCTCTAGCTCACGGAGGAGGCCGCGACAAGGGGATGGTCCAATGTGAGTTTGGATTCCTGATGCTTGTACGCGTGATGGAAGAAAGAGCAGAGGGCAGCCTTGATTTTCCAGAAGTGTGATCGACGGCCCAGATCGTTTCGAGGTTAAAATAAAGTAATAATAATAAAAAATTGTAACTTATTTGTATAATTTATAAATAAACTTATAAAATGCATATCTTCTCCATATGAGGTCAGAATCGGACGAAACAAGCAGTGCTAGAATCGCAACGACGATCTCCTCGTTGTGGAGCAGATCTAGAGTCGATCAGAGCTAGCAAAATTTTTAGGTTAATTCGAACGTGTTCGATTTAGTTTAAAATTGGAACGTTTGGCAACGTAAAACTCAAGGTGAGTTAATCTCACTCAATCTTGGACTGCCGGCTTTAATTTTAAGTAGTTAAAATTAATAAATGATTGATTGGTTAAATTGATAAATTATTATCAATTGGATGTGATATTATATATAGTAGTATATATGGGAGTGATTGGTATTCCCGCATATATATATATACGCACACACACATATATATATATACATATATATATATATATATATATATATATGAGACTCTATTCTCCCCGCATAGTAGCGAATGATCCTATATACAATGATATTTTGCCTCAAAGCGGAATTGGTATTTTTATTGTTGTGCTAACATCTATGGATGCAAGAAAATCGGTCGGGGATCCAACTGGATTCCTCAAAAATGTTGAATTCAATTGCATATTTAGTGATATATGTCTGTTTGAATAATTCTGTGATAGATTATCATGTGATTTGATTGGATGCTGTGGCAAGTTTTGACCTAGATTTTGGTATTTTTTTAAAATACGAGCAATATATGTTTTGAATTGGAAAAGAATTTTAAGGAGATTTTTGAAGTAAAACATTTATCTAGAAATTTGGGTTAATTGATCTGATGAAAAAAAGTTTTGAAAATTGTACTTAACAAATTCGGGATATCGTAAACAAGGATTTTGGAATAAAAGTATATAAAACGGATTTTTAAATAATAAATGCTTAAGTGGTACTTGTTAAATGTGAAAAGTTTTTAAATCGAGATTTTAAATATTTTTGAAGGATAGTAGTGAATTTAGGAATAAGTATAAAATTGGTTATAATGGACTCGAGTAAGGTTTCCAAATTTACGAGGTGAAATTAGAATCGAGGATTTGGGCTTGTTTTAAAAAGATGATTTTTAGTTATTAACTGAATGATTTTAGAAGTGTTAAAAATATTCTAGAAACTAGTTATTTAATTATTTTAAATTGTTAAAACATATTTAATTATTAATTAGTCACTTTATCATGATTGTAAAAGGTTTATTATTATTTAAGAACTAGTCGACATTTTTATTTCAAAGGATAAATTATTAAATATTAATATGGCTTTGTATAATAACTTTTATTTAAGTATATTTTCCTAGATTAAACTTGAAAATTTATTTTAAAATTTATAAGCATTATTTTGAGGAATTTATTTAAATAAAGCTTTGGGAAGTAAGGGTATACTCGCATGGCGTAAATTGGAGGCAGTGAGTGCCTATAGTAAATTTTGGATTTCTCTGGGATAGAGACGTAACAGTTGAGCTATGATCCATAGTGATATCACAGTGGTACTTTCCATATTATTAAAAAGGGTTTTCAAATATTTTTGAAAAAAAATGATAGTGTGTGAATATGCTGAATTCGATAAGATAAGTACATACTTTTGGATAAAGAGATTAAAATTATTTAAAATTTAAATTAAAAAAGGCTTGGTATTTTCAGCGAAAATGAAGTATTTGGTTGAATTGATTTTGTATTTGATAGTTAAATAACTGACTATCAAATCTGGACCTAAATATAGCTTTGGGAATATCTAGGGGAAACATGGGGATTAAATGGTACAGTTACCGTTCGTGGTGCTGTATCTGTACGTATAAACTCGTTTCATTCTTCTAGGACGTTTATAAGGAAATCCATGCACTAACGGTTAGGAGGTTATCTTCGATCTTATTTTCATCGCTGTATTTCCTAAAGAACCGGGATTGACTTTACTGAAAATAGCGAATGTTGTTTCGAAGAGAGCAGGATCGGATAAGTTATCTGAAAACCACTTCGATCCAACGAGTACATTTTCGATGTGAAAAGATGAGCATGGAGTCGAAGATGTAGCAGTGAAGTGCAAGGGCTAATCGCTACTAATCCTGAGGGTGATTCCAAAATGGATGTAGTAGGAATAGTACGTTAGTTCCATTCGGACCTGGAACGTACTTGTATGGATGAATGCTATCAGTACATTGTCATTGGAGGACAATGAGCATTCTAAGTGAATATTTCTATAGAGGTAATCATAGCTTCTAGCCTCATCAACCAGAAATGACTAAAAAGCAGTGGAGATGCAGCAAGGAAGTGGGTAGCACCCAAGTAGGGTATGTCTATCACCTTTCTGATACCCTCGGATATTATTACTACGATTATGGAAGGAGCTCGAAAAAGGGTGGGAACATCCGAGGTGATAGCATATTCGGCCTATCCCAGTCAGGGATAGTTCGTAGGGGATCCTGACATGTTCCTCGGTACGCTATTCTAGACGCGTATATGACAGGCGATACTCCAGTGCCTAGTCATTCAGATGGAATCTATTCTCCAATAAGTGCCATAAGGTTTTAATTGTGTCCAACTATGCTAAAATGAGAGATGAAAGCATTTTGGCTATTTGAATAAGTATTTGTACTTAGACACTAATATATATCTGAGGATTTTGATATGAAATGTTTTGGTTATCATAAGGTAAAAAACCATCGTGTTTATTTATGGCCCGGCCTTACGAGATACCTTTGATTTTTCAAAGGATTTTTATAAAGCTAATAATTCAAATTGAGGGTATCTTCTCACGCTGGCTTTCCAGACTGACTCGGGTGTTATTTTATTATAATGCTTGGGTCGGACCGAGTATTTCAGGTTCAGGTTAGTATGTTATGGAGCTCAGGCGGCGAGCTGGAGATCAAGTCATATTTTTGTACTTGTTTTATTCCGCTGCAGTGTTTGTTTGAAATTAGCAGCAAATTGTGAGGGCAGGTTGTTATGACTGCTCAGGCTGGTAATTATTGATTTGTCTACTCTGATGTGAGATGTGTATATTACAGTTTTTGATTATGTAAAGAGCTATTTATATTGTATGTTATTCAGTCCGCTATGAGATTCTGTTTTTCTTAGTTTCTTCTTCTTTTACCTATTTTCTTTTCCCTCAGCAATCTAACGTTCCGACACCCAATCGTTCGACATGTTATACAACGGGCGTATTTCTGTCGACTTTTCGAGGGTCGAAAGGGCAGGCCGGTACAAAATCCTTTAGATTAAAAGGTGGTGAAAGACTATAACGATAACCCTTTTCAATTAGAATGCACCATGTGTATACTAATGCTATTGAAAACCGACAAAAATCAAAAATTAATTGGATGAAAGATGGGGATCAATGCATAAAGTTTTTTACTCTGAAATTTCTGGCAATGGGAAAAGGAAAGCAACGAATGGAATATCAAATGAGTCTATTTTTCCTGTTACAGGTTCAATTTCTATCCAAAATATGGCTATGCCTTGTTTTCCAGAGATGTATAATACTGTAGAGGTGCATAAAAACTTTGGTAACATCATTTGTAAGAAAACTTTATCAAACTCTACTAGGAATTTCTTAGATTTAGAAATTAATGATGAGGAAATAAAAACTGCCACTTTCTAGATTAAAGATGACAGTAGCCCGAGGCCAGATGATATGGGCCTTAAAAATTTTAAACATCGTTGGGGTTTCATTAAAAATGATCTACCTGCTATTCTTAAAGGAATTTTTGCCAGTGGACATATAATAAAAGAAATTAATCACACTTATATCATTTTGGTGCCAAAGAAAGACAACGCTTATTCCATATCAGATTACCGTCCAATATCATGTTGCAATGTTATTTATAAGATTGTAGCTAATATCATATGCAACATAATCAAAGTGTACATGAATGAGCTAATTTTTACAAATCAGACTGCTTTTATCCCTAGTAGAAATATTATTAAAAACTCTCTTCTAGCCCATGAAATCATGAGAACTATTAAAAGGAAAGGCTCTAACAACATGTGCTTAAAGGTCGACTTACGTAAAGCTTGTGACAAAATTAATAAAGAATTTATTTGTCATATGCTTCTATGCATGGCGTTTTTTGTTAAGTTAATTAATCTGATATATACTTACATATCTACTCCTACTTTTTCTACGATCATTGAGGGCAACCCACACGGTTTTATAACTAGCGACAGAGAATTAAGAAAAGGAGATTCATTATCACCTTATCTTTTCGCTTTAGCTATGGAATTTCTTTCCTTAATGTAACGACCTGCAAATTTCGATCCTGAAAATTCCGGATAGTTAGTGAAAAGAAAAAAAGAGAAAGAAGCAGAAGCAGAAGCCAGTCACAGAAAACCTCACATTCGCAGCGGATCAAAATATATTACCACATAATAACGGTTTACAAAAAGAACTGTATCGGTACATTTACATTTTTATATATCAGAGTTACAACATTTACACAACACAGGACCATTCTAAATCAACATGTCCTAGATATACAACTATATATCACAGCGGGTACGCTCCATACGTTCCAGCCATCCAGCTCGCCTCTTGAGCTTCAGAACGTCCTTACCTGAAAATTTGTAATACTCGGTCTGACCCGAGCATTACATCAAAGTAACACCCGAGTCAGGCTGGAAACCAGCGTGAGTAAACCCATCTAACATGTAATACAAAAGTATACAACTCATATAAACCCGGGTAACTTATATCAATTTACAACTTCACAAGCTGTTATAGACATCACTTATTTTGCACATCAAATTCTAAGTACCAAAACTTAGATTAAATGCTTCAATTTACTTAAATCATTTCATTCAGCATATTGAGTTCACATAGCAATTTATAAAGAATCGAAGTGGTTTCGGGTATTTACTAATACCCGACTTCGGTCTCTTCGAAATCGCCTGAACACCTCAACATCTCACCACCATTCCTGCATCGAAATTCGAACAACCGAAACCCCATTACAGGAGCAAGAACCTATCATTATCGCCTCGTTCTTCCCTTCCTGGCCACCGAAATCTCCAAAAAATTTCCAGCGCCATCGCCGTCGTCTCCATACCCACTTCCCCCATACCGCAATCTTAACTATCCGCCTCGACGCCGAAATTGATAGATAAATAACCTCGACCCAAAACATTGGCTAAACCCTAACCTCACCGTAATCGGCCTCCACCTGCACCCAGAAAATGTGATTCCAATTTTTCCATATCTCTCGAATCCCAAGAAATCTTTAGCCAAGACATCGATGACCAAATCCTTCTCGATCGGCAAGAATCGACATTTTTCCCTATATCGTTCAACTCGAGTTTTCTATTGATTTACCCACTTAAAAACCTTAAAATTAATGTCAAAATTTACCATTTTCCAATACAATTTAGTTTAAGTAATCCAATTGTGAAATAAAAAGAATTGATTTTCCAGGATGAATAAGATTTTTTTACTGTAATTACATCGTCCAGTAAGATACTTGTTAATTAAGCTATATAAAAATAAATTGAAAAAAAAAATTATTTGGTTACCAGATCAAAATCTTATTTAAAGATTATAACTTATAGGCGATTGGAAAGTAAGTAATTTATTTTTGAAATGATCCGATGATAATAAGAACAGTGACACATTTATCTACAGACCTTCAAACTCAATCACTCCCACTTTATATATATGCATACAGATCTTTGCAAACATTTTTTTGAGATTCTTATTATATTTGAATTCTGCAGAAATTTCCTCTCTGTTAAAACTAACATCAGTTCCATCTTAATATGTTAAAATTTTTAGATTGTTAATTCTAACAGATCTTATTTAAACATTTGGGTCTAAAGGGAATCAGGGAAAAAGAAATTAGATTTGAACCTAATTTAGATCTGCAACATCCAGAACAGAATAGATGGTCTAGAACACAGGCACATACACAATACGACGAATATATGCATTCATTCAGCTTTAAACGTCATACGAGCATTTTTTCTTCAAAATTTAAGGGTTATCTTATGCAATCATATATGTTAGCAAGTTAAGTTTTAAGATGAAATTTACTCGCATGTTGATTATAAAACAGAGCTATCCTGAAGTTGTTTTGAAAACTAGACCATCTTCTTTATTTCAGATCACTGTTCCAGTCATGTATATGATTATTGGTAGTCATATATACTTATAATCTTTTTAAAACGCGTGCACAACATGGTTCACCTTATATTTCATAGATCATTCCATGCAACTTAAGATATAACAGAAGATTTAGAGTTACTCACTTGATTTTGGTGAGCAGAGCACAGTTTTGAAGGTCCCTTTTTAAAATCTTTAGAAAACTTACATGCAACTTCCAGTTTTTAAAAGAAAAATGCAGACCGCTTGCATGCTCCAGGTATTTTAACTTGCAGATTTTTCTTTCATTTTGAAATGATCGCTTCAGTTTTGGGGAGAATGTGTTACAAAGATTGACGTTTGAGTTTGAGGAATAGATGGCAGGCCTGAGAACATTACAGATTGATTTTTCTTTTTTAGAGGAGATTACAAACTTGTGTTTGATTCTAGAAAACGAATTTGCTGAGGAGTATTTTTACAGGTTGAGGAATTTTAGATTTGAAAGTGAAAATTGCATTTGAATTTGAAGAAAATTTCAGATTTGATTTGGGGATTTTCTGATTTTTGAAGAGTAAAGATTGCATTGATATTCTAGTTTCTTTTTAGGAATGAACATAGATTATAAAGAAAAGAAAAAGAAAAAGAAAATGAAGATAATATAGTGTTTATATAGGCTAATTTCAGTTTTTATCAAAATTAAAAGAAAATTAAAATAATGTGACACATGTCATTAACTTACATTACTATGTTAACACTTGTTATCAAAGAGATTTATAACTTAACACATAAATATTATTAGTTTGAAATTAACAATTTTGTCTAATTTAAATAATTTACTTATATAAACAATCATCATTACTTATTTTAAAAGAATACTTTGTCAATTTTAAGTGATTATATTAAGATATGATCAAATAAATATTTATCCAAACATAAATATTTACGATTAGATTCATTTGTTAAATTTACAATTCAGTATTTCTATTAATTAACCCAACTATTATCAATTACAAATGCCCAGGAATCCGGGTTATCACATTCCTCCCCCCTTTTGAATCTTTTCGTCCTCGAAAAGAAACGAAGTCAGAATTATTAAAATGCTTAAAATCAGATAAATTTTCTTTGATCATTTTTAAAAAACTTTAAAATCTATTTTATACTGTAAAATAGTTTTTATAAAAATACTTTTTATAACTCGATGTTTCAACCAGTCCATCATTGTTCTCATAGAATTCGGTCATACGTTGATCAGGCGTATAACTGAAAATCTGTAAGTACTTAGCAGACCTGTTTTCAACATCCAGTGAAAATACTTGGAAAATAATTTTATTGAAAATATAGAGAACTTTTTTGAAAATAGAGGATATATCTTTAGTGAGAATGCTCTGGAAATCATCACCCCCATCCATGGTCACAGTTACATTCCAGGGTTACGTTGCCATCGCAGCAAAAGTCCATGTCACTGCAGGCTCTCCGCGGCCTCTCGATTACGCCATGGATCCCCACACAACAGATCACAGTTACATTCCAGGGTTTCGTTGCCGTCGCAGCAAAAGTCCATGTAACTGCAGGCTCTCATCGGCCTTTGATTTTCACTGTCAAAATGAAACTTCTCCATTCCTACATAGGTCGCAGTCTACCGATATAAAGTCAAACGCAGACTGTTGGCTCTCAGCGGCACACACGACTTTCGCTATGTTATACCATAGGTCACAGTCTACCGATATAAAATCAAACGTAGACTGTTGGCTCTTAGCGACACACACGACTTTGCTATGGTATACTCTACTCATAATCCCCAGGAACTAGTTTTGTCCGGACTCCTCACAGGATCAACTTTAGAACCCCCCTGGGGCTCAAGGCAGCACCACCCGGTGGTACTGCTGAGAAGTTCATTTCAAGGGAGCGCCTTTTTCCCCAGAGCCATCATCAAAACATTTTATACTATACATATATAGTATCTTCAAATCATACATCTAGTATGATCTCATACAAAGTTCCTTTACACAAAATCGATTATTCCAAAATCGATAATTTTCAAACTAGGCTTTCCAAATTCTCATATCGATTTTACCCAAAAATCAAAAGCCTTTGCAAATCCAAAGGTTCCCAAAACCTTTTCTAAAATCCTCATATGATCCTTTATATATATATTTAGATATATAAAATCTTTCAAAACTTTGGATCATTTCAAACTTGTATAAAATTCCTTTTATACTTCAGACATTTCCAAAAACCCTTTTCTTCTGGCAAGAGATTCAACAAGGGGAGTTTCATTTTATAAAACAAAGATATTTAATTTTGTTTACTCCAAATCAAATATTCAAATTTGATTACTCTATAAAGTCATCAACCATATTACTTACTTCCATAAAGTAAATTTCTACCATAGAAATATCCAATTTCTATTTTATTTCCTCATATATTTCACAAAATATATTTTCACTTCAAAAACCATTTCAAATTTCTTATCCACAAACTTCAATATTAATTCAATTCCAATCCATATGATGTACACATATCATCCGTACGCAATATCAATCTGATCGCTTACTCGATCACACCATTTCCCTTCCGAACAAGTATCGTCCATCCGACTTTCTAGTGCGGACACAGATCTGGTTTCTTGATCAGAAACCTTCATTCTCCTTGCATAGTCATAACTATGATAGAGAATATCCAGAACCAACCAACAATCCATATCCTGGTTCGCCGTCGAAAATCGAGTGAAAAATCCCACTCGGATCGATATAACTATCTCGAAATTCTGTGCTCGAATCTGGATCAAATCACTATGTGAATAGAATAACATACGTACACCCTACGTATTTATCTTTATTGGTTATTAGCCAAATCAATTTCTTCACATTCACTTTAATTTTCATTCACTCGTTCACAATCGCTTAAACCCATTCGGATTATCACCTCTATTCTTATCTCGATTGGGTATTTAAACAATAATAGTTTAAACTCTGTCCAGTTTAAATTTAGAAAATAGCTTGAAAATTTTAAAAATAGATGAGTAGTTGGAAAATAATTACTAGTTTGTAAAATAGGAGTAAAATAGTTAGAAAATAGTTAAGATAATTATAAATTTTTTAAATAATTGCAAAATAATAGTAAGGTAGTAGTTAGTTTTTAAAATAGTTGAAATATAGTAATTAGTTTATAAAACAGTTGGAAAATTGTTAAATAGTTTCAAAAATAATTGTAAAACAAATATAAGATAGTTTGGCTTTTAAAAAAAGGTTGTATATGTAATAAATAGCTTGGAAAAATAGGTTTATATTAAAACAGTTTATATTAAAAAAAATAGTCCAGAGTCAAAACTACTCACTTCCCAATCTCCATTCTCAATCAATTCAACTTAAATTCCACTTTCATTTAAATTGACTTCACTCGAATTTAAATAACTTCAATTTCCATTGAAATTGATTCAACCCCAATTCAAGTTGAATTAACCATGGTTTCTTTTCAAATTTAACTTTATTCAAACTTGATCTCAAATTCTACTAATTCAAATAAATTTCAGTTGGACTAGTTCCAGTTTTCAATTTATTTCAACTCCAGTTTGAATTAATTCCAATTTCAAACTCCATCTCCAAATCAAGTTGAACTATTCTTGATTTCCTCCCAAATTCAATTCAAATTCCATTTGAATTTAAAATCATTCAATTTTAATTACAATTCCAAATTATTCAAATCAATCAAATTCAAATTTTCCATTTGAACTTTATACTTATATATCTTTAATCACAATTTTAATTAGTTCAAATCTAATTCAATTTGAACTAATTTTAATCCAAATTCCAAATTTAAACCATCTCGAATTATATAAATTCGAGTTAATACTTCAAATGTTGATTTAATTTCTTTAAATCAATTTACCTTTTAAAGTTTTCAAACAATTCAATTCACAGTTCAGACCCAACATATTATACCACAAATCCAATTAACCTTTAAACAATTTAATTTTGAGTCAAATTCTCAAAATTCCATTCTAAATTATCTTTACTTAACTCATTACAAGATTCAAGTAAGAGTTTCAATACAATTTTAATTTACAACTTCATTTCTTAACATTCAAATCTTAAGTTCAAAGGAATTCCATATCCTTAATTTTAAATTAAAGTGTGATTTTCCTTTTATCCTAATAATGGATATATTACCATACTTCATTTCTCATTCATTTAAACAAATCCAATTCACTACTTAAAGATTTTTAACAACAATAGGATGATATCAACTAATTTATTTTAAAACATCCATTCATTTTCAAATTCTAGATCTCAAATCCATTTTGAGATCACACAAACTTTCAATTCAAATCAACCATTTAACTTCTCAAGTTAAATCCTAATTTTATCTTCAAATTTCCAAATCAAGTTGATCATTCCAACTTATTTAACTTCTTCCAAGTTAAATTCAATTCACTTAATTCAGTCAAATTCACACAATTTGAATTCCTATTCAAAATTCAAAATTATTTCCCATCTATAAGTTCAAAAACTTATCACTTTGGGTTTTTACATCTCATTCCCAATTTAAAACTCAATATTTAGAGTTTATTTCAAACCATCCATATATATATATATATACACATTTTACTTCTTGGCCCACCAAGCCAAATTTTTAAATTTAAATCACCCTTGGTTTTAATTCAAAAAAAATTCCTTTAAATCTTCAAACAACTCTTGTTTTCATCAAACTCTCTTATTCAAATAATATTATTTATTATTCCTTTTAATAATTTGAAAACAAATTTCAAATGTTTTTAAATCTTAAGATTCAAACTTCACAATTTAGATCAACTTCAATTCCAATTTATATCCCATACTTATCTAGATGGTTTACTTCCTTAAAACATTTCATTATTACCTTATTCTGAAATTCTTTCCCAAATTCACGAATTAAATTTTAGTTTGGTTGTGTTCTATTACTTCTCAATTTAATTCCAATAATTTTAACAACCAATTCCCTTAATATTTATTAAAAATAAATATTGTTTATATATCAAAATATATTCTTATATAAAATCTTTATATAAGAAAATAACAAGTACGCTCTCTCATATATATATATATACACACTCAACTCATTCTAGGGTACCACTTACCCTCTCCTTAATGAGTAATCCCACCAGAGCCAAGGTTCTCGCTTAACCTTCAGCTCTGATACCAAATGTAACGACCCGGAAATTTCGATCCCGAAAATTTCAGATAGTTAGTGAAAAGAAGAAAAGAGAAAGTAGCAGAAACAAAAGCCAGTCACAGAAAACCTCACATTCGCAACGGATCAAAATATAATATCACATAATAATGGTTTACAAAAAGAACTGTATCAGTACATTTACATTTTTATATATCAGAGTTACAACATTTACACAACACAGGACCATTCTAAATCAACATGTCCTAGATATACAACTATATATCACAGCAGGTACTCTCCATACGTTCCAGCCATCCAGCTCGCCTCTTGAGGTTCAGAATGTCCTTACCTGAAAATTTGTCATACTCGGTCTGACCCGAGCATTACATCAAAGTAACACCCGGGTCAGGCTGGAAACCAGCGTGAGTAAACCCATCTAACATGTAATACAAAAGTATACAACTCATATAAAACCGGGTAACTTATATCAATTTACAACTTCACAAGCTGTTATAGACATCACTTATTTTACACATCAAATTGTAAGTACCAAAACTTAGATTAAATGCTTCAATTTACTTAAATCATTTCATTCAGCATATTGAGTTCACATAGAAATTTATAAAGAATCGAAGTGGTTTCGGGTATTTACTAATAAGCGACTCCGGTCTCTTCGAAATCGCCTAAACACCTCAACATCTCACAACCATTCCTGCATCGAAATTCGAACAACCGAAACCCCATTACAGGAGCAAGAACCCATCATTATCGCCTCGTTCTTCCCTTCCTGGCCACCAAAATCTCTAAAAATTTGCCAGCGCCATCGCCTCGTCTCCATACCCACTTCCCCCTATACCGCAACCTTAACTATCCGCCTCGACGCCGAAATTGATAGATAAATAACCTCGACCCAAAACATTGGCTAAACCCTAACCTCACCTTAATCGGCCTCCACCTGCACCCAGAAAATGTGATTCCAATTTTTCCATATCTCTCGAATCCCAAGCAATCTTTAGCCAAGACATCGATGACCAAATCCTTCTCGATCGGCAAGAATCGACATTTTTCCCTATATCGTTCAACTCGAGTTTTCTATTGATTTACCCACTTAAAAACCTTAAAATTAATGTCAAAATTTACCATTTTCCAATACAATTTAGGTTAAGTAATCCAATTGTAAAATAAAAAGAATCGATTTTCCAGGCTGAATAAGATTTTTTTTACTGTAATTCCATCATCCAGTAAAATACTTGTTAATTAAATTATATAAAAATAAATTAAAAAGAAAACAAGTTTGGTTACCAGATCAAAATCTTCTTTAAAGATTATAACTTATAGGAGATTGGAAAGTAAGTAATTTATTTTTGAAATGATCCGATGATAATAAGAACAGTGACACATTTATATACAGACCTTCAAACTCAATCAATCCCACTTTACATATATGCATACAGATCTTTGCAAACATTTTTTTTCGAGATTCTTATTATGTTTGAATTCTGCAGAAATTCCTCTCTGTTAAAACTAACATCAGTTCCATCTTAACATGTTAAAATTTTTAGATTGTTAATTCTAACAGATCTTATTTAAACATTTGAGTCTAAAGGGAATCAGGGGAAAAAGAAATTAGATTTGAACCTAATTTAGATCTGCAACATCCAGAACAAAATAGATGGTCTAGAACACAGGCATATACACAATACCAACATGAATATATGCATTCATTCAGCTTTAAACATCATACGAGCATTTTTACTTCAAAATTTAAGGGTTATCTCATGCAATCATATATATTAGCAGGTTTAGTTTTAAGATGAAATTTACTCGCATGTTGATTATAAAACAGAGCTATCCTGAAGTTGTTTTGAAAACTAGACCATCTTCTTTATTTCAGATCACTGTTCCAGTCATGTATATAATTATTGACAGTCATATATACTTATAATCTTTTTAAAACACGTGCACAACATAGTTCACTTTATATTTCAAAGATCATTCCATGCAACTTAAGATATAACAGAAGATTTAGAGTTACTCACTTGATTTTGATGAGCAGAGCACGGTTTTGAAGGTCCCTTTTTAAAATCTTTAGAAAACTTGCATGCAACTTCCAGTTTTTAAAAGAAAAATGCAGACCGCTTGCATGCTCCAGGTATTTTAACTTGCAGGTTTTTCTTTCATTTTGAAATGATCGCTTCAGTTTTGGGGAGAATGTGTTACAGAGATTGATGTTTGAGTTTGAGGAATAGATGGCAGGCCTGAGAACATTACAGATTGATTTTTCTTTTTTAGAGGAGATTACAAACTTGTGTTTGATTCTAGAAAATGAATTTGCTGAGGAGTATTTTACAGGTTGAGGAATTTTAGATTTGAAAGTGAAAATTGCATTTGAACTTGAAGAAAATTTCAGATTTGATTTGGGGATTTTTTGATTTTTGAAGAGTAAAGATTGCATTGATATTCTAGTTTCTTTTTAGGAATGAACATAGATTATAAAGAAAAGAAAAAAAAAAGAAAATGAAGATAATATAGTGTTTATATAGGCTAATTTCAGTTTTTATCAAAATTAAAAGAAAATTAAAATAATGTGACACATGTCATTAACTTACATTAGTATGTTTACACTTGTTATCAAAGAGATTTATAACTTAACACATAAATATTGTTGGTTTGAAGTTAAGAATTTGGTCTAATTTAAATAATTTACTTATATATACAATCATCACTACTTATTTTAAAAGAAATCTTGGTCCATTTTAAGTGATTATATTAAGATATGATCAAATAAATATTTATCCAAACATAAATATTTACGATTAGATTCATTTGTTAAATTTACAATTCAGTATTTCTATTAATTAACCCAATTATTATCGATTACAAATGCCGAGAAATCCAGGTTATCACATATCCCTTGAATTAGAGCATGTTAGGAGAAACATTTCTCTTGTTTGCAAATGTGACCCCATAATCTAATATTACGGGTAACCACCAATACCAGTGTTGTTATAGACTCCCCCTATGAAAATTTCGTCCTTGCAATTTTAAGGGAAGAACTATATTCAACTTAATATTTATTTCACCAAACAAGAAAATTTATATAAATTAAAGTGGAAAATTCTTATCTTCTCACACCGAAGGTAAGAATTTTCCACTTCAATCGATCTAAATTTCCTTGTTTGATGAAATAAATATTAAGTTGAATATAGTTCTTCCCTTAAAATTGCAAGGATGCAATTTTTATAAGGGGGACTCTGTAATAACCTTGGTTTTGGTGATGACTTGTAATATTTTTTAAGTCATCTTATATATGTTGATGACCTACTCATTTTGGCCAAAGCTTGTTTGACCAATGTAGACACAACTAATTACATCCTATTCATTTCAAAGTATATGGCTAGTTTGGCTATTAATAAACAGAAACCTAAGTTGTTCTGAAGCAAAGGCGTGACCGGAAAATAGGAAATTTCAAATACTCTCGTAGTCCAAACAGAAATTTTGCCTATAATTTATCTTGGAATTCCTTTAAGCATTTGAATATTAAAAATGTCATATTATAACAAGCTGGTTGACAAGATTAAAAAAAATTAGTGGTTGGAATGGCAGATTGTTAACCATAAGTGGTAGATTGGAGCTGATCAAATTAGTATTGTAAACCATGATTTTTTTTTCTTAGTACAAATGTTTCAAATGCCAATAGGTATTATCAGGAAAATAAATGCAATATGTGCTAATTTTTTATGGTGGGAAAACGACGTAAAATTAGTTGGGAAATTATTTGCAAGCCTAAAAATGAGGGAGGTATGAACAAAGGAAAATTCGAGATATACAATGTAATAACCATGATCGAGATTATCTGAAATTAAATCTAAAATATGATTTAATTGACCATAAATAATTTCTTATAGATAAAATTAGGGAATTTATATTTATGATTATCCTTTTATTTCTAAATTTTAAAATGGATTTGGATTGAAATAAATAAGGAAATTTATTAGAAGGATTTCCTAGTTATGATGGATAAATTGAGAAGTTATAGAAACAACAAATTATGTAATTTTATTCTTAAAAATAATTATATAAGGGTAATTTTTAGAAAATGAGTTAATAAAATATATTGAAATAATTTTGTAGTTTAAAACTAAATTTTCCAAGATTTATTCACTTATTTATCTTAAATGGAACATTTATTATAAATATTTTCCATTTCAAATTATTACAACAAATGTTGTAAATTTAGTTAAATGTTGAGATTTATTGTTTAAAATGAGATTGGTATAATTAATAGTTTATTTTATTAAAAATAATGAGAATATCTTTACTTTCAAAAGTTATGTTTAATTTTACAAAATATCTCAATATCAATAGACATGGAATCTTTTGACATATTGCTTTGTAAAATTGGTGAAATCAATTTATACTTTTACAAAATATTGTTTATGCTTAGTGTAAATTTGTGTTTTATAAGTGATAAAACAAAATAAGATTAGTAACACTTCTCGTAAAATTTGTAATGCCTTGCTATTATTTCATACCCAAACCCTATTGGCCTATGGAGGAAATAAGAAACAAGTACGTACACTTGTTTCTCATTTTTCATTATCAGCTCCTACAAATCTGAAAACAAACCCATTCTATTGGCAAACCCTAGAAATCTAATTTAGCCCCAAATCAAGTTTAAGACATAAGGCTTTTGATTAATAAGTAAAGAATTGAGGTTAGGGTAATCTCAACTATTTTCTTTCGCATTTAATTTAGTTGCACTAAAACAAACAGGACCTTTAATAGCGTTTTAAAAACGCTATAAAAGCCATTAACAGTGTTTTTACAAATGTTGTATATCGACACATGTCAGAGATGTACAATGACAAGAAACGCTGTTAAATGTCCTTTTTAACAACGTTTCCTTGGTGTTATGAAATCATTTAACAGCGTTTGGTTGGGTGCAATCAGAGATCTTTTTTAGCATTTGTTTCATGCTAAGATAAGGTTTTACAGCATTTTTTCAATGCTATGATATTTATTTATAGCGTTTTCTTGTTGAAATAAATCGTGCTTTATGTTTTTAGATACAATTTAACAACATTTTTAAAATGCTATTTAAACTTTCAATGGCGTTTTAAAAATGCTGTGGAATGTTTTAGCCGTATTTAAAAAACGCTGTGGAATGTTTTAATTCCATTTCAGTAAACATCTGCCACGATGTGTATATATACCACATTTCAAAATTAGCATATTATATTAATATCACATTTCAAAATCAACATATTGTATCAATACCACATTTTGGACACATATTTGATAACCACGTATGAAATTTCATAGCAAAATACACAATATTCTTGCACCAAACGTAAATAGTTCATCATCGATAGTTCATAAACAAAATATAGAACAAGTAGAAATAGCAAAACAAAAGCAAGTGGTACATGCATTAAAACCAAAAAGTAGTTCTAGCAGCAAAAATAACTTCGATCCATAACTCGTTGCAGCCTTTATTTGCATCACAGTCATCTATCTACCTTTAAAGCAAAAATAATGCTTGAGAATCAATTCATCAAAAAAGTGTACACAAAGTTAAATCGATTTCATAATGCAAACACTAAATATTCATCACACAATTTCATTAGGTGATTGACTAGTACAAATTATACAACATGCCATAAAATCAAGTAGCATTTACAAGTGAAGTAGAGTAAAAAATAGTAAACGAACCCGGTGATTTAATTGGTGTAAAATCAAGTTGCATATTATCGACATATGAAGTGGTCTATTTACAAATCACGTAAACTAGTCGTCGATGTTGTTAACTAAGTGATCCTCTCAGTATACCAATATAGATGTAGTCAGTTTTCAAAAATTAGACTCGGTTTTTAAGTTGGACTCGGTTCTTGAAACTGAGATTCGGTTAAATTGACTCTTAGTTGAAACTAAGACTTGGCTAAACTGAGTCTCAGTTTAACTGATACTCAGTTAACCGAGTCTCCATTGAAACTTCATAGGCAAGACATAGAACTCAAGTCATGCCAACTCTACTCAACCTTACATCCTACTTCCAGTTCAACCACATTAGTTAAATTTCATCTAGATATGTTGCTTAATTCATGCAATCAATTTTTCAAGCTATTTTTCCTTTTTTTACCATTTTGATATTACTTTTTGCATGACTCTTGTTGGCGTAGATGTCCTCCAGGCAGAATAAATTATTTATCATTTGCAGGAGCAACACATGAGGCTAGAAAAATAGTTCAACCAGTTTATTAACACATAATGATATGCACATTTTGTTTTTCTCAATACAAGGGCATTAAAATTAACCAAATCATCTACTTTTTAAGACTCGTATTTTGAATGGAAAAAGGACTAACTTGCTTGTCCTTATATTTTGAAGTCTGTAATTCCACTAATATTTTCTACACAGTGAGTGGTTAGTCATAACAAAAAAGGGCATACACTAGTATTCGTTCATCCGTATATGCAGTTTATTGAAGCAGTAAGCTGATCACATAATCTTTAGAAATCTAGACCATATATTTACCAATGTTTTACTGGATGTGGGAAGTCTATGAGCTATATACAAAAAATTTGTCCATATATGCAAATACAAACAAATTTCTAATTAAAAAGAACAGAAAACTAACCAGAAGAGCTCCTTCAACTCTAGTTCCCATTCCAAGAGCGACATAGCTGTTCATAAGTCCACATTAAAAGATACATGATAGTCAATGTTATATACACATGAACATTGAACAGATTTCCAAATTCCAAATTCTTAATCAATCAACAGACATTTACAACGGTTACCTATAAAAAATCTAGAACTAAAATGCATTCAAATATTTATACATCTTTAAAAATTTGTACCTATAAAAAATAACAACTCATACTTACTAACGTTGCACGAATAGAGAATTAAGCATGCTAACAGAGAATTAATTGAATTAACCATGTATGTATAAATATTTCTATCTATATAATATTTATACAACATCCATATTAAATTTTTTAGTTATATATACACGACCACCGTGCACAGTTTTAATTGTGAACATGATATCTATATATTTAGTTCTTACAGGCTTACAGGCTTTTACTATTTGACTATTGCAGCAATAACAAGATGGAATTGCAATGTCGATTTGAGTATCGTGCTTTCTAGCATTTCCATGGATTGTATGCAGACAGCATCGCTAGTTCAAAGAGCGGGCATTTCAAATCTTAATGGCATACAGGATGAAGTTAATGTGCAAGGCAAGGATCAAAAAAGGCTTGATGTTGTATCTAATGAGGCAATTGATAATCCTATGTTAATTTTGTAATGGTGTTCTTTACAATCTCATACAAGTAGCTAATGAACAAAAAATACAGACACAGTTTTGTATAAAAGATTCAAATTTCAGAGATGTAACAAAAAATACACACGGTTTTGTATAAATAATTGCTTGTTTCGTTATGCTTATAATAGCTTATTTTATTTTAAAACTAGCTGCTTATTAGCCATCCACTACAACCTCATTTAACTAACATTTAAACTAAAATTTTCTACCATTTAGTATTCACTTAATCACTAACACTTTAAACTAGTTTTAAAAAATTATTGTTTATTAACTGTAACTTATTCTAGAATTAGATTTAAAATATTGTTGAAAAAAGAAAGAAAAGGAAAAGATCGCCATTGTGGTTATTAAAAGGCACTTGAAATCTTTATATTTGCCTACTTTTTTATTTACTTTTGGGGTTAAATAGATCAAACTTTGAATTAACCGCAACTTAAAGCAAATATTGACACCTTCTCAAATTCCATTAAACAAAGTGCACAAAACCTAATAAGATACCGCTTTTTCACGCATTCAGCAGATGATCGATGAATCAAAACAAAATTGAAATTCAACTTATATAAGAGTACATATATAGGAGAAAAAATAATTGATAAGATTGAACCTGAAATATTAGCTTCAAACTTGGAACCATGAAACTAAAAGAGCAGAGCTTGAAGAGAAGTGTATTCCAAGAAAACCAAAATCTAGATGTCTCAGCTGGGCATCATTTTACATCGCCCACGAAGGTAGAAGCCAATTTGTTGATAACAGGAAATGGAGCTGAGAGATCCAACTCTGTTTCCACTTTTGTTACCACCTAAAGTTTTGAAGCATACAATAAAAAGACTTAAATTAAAAGTAGAGAGAACAACTATAAAAGCCATTAATATAATGAGCTTAAGAGTCGATTATTGGAGCAAAATAATATGATATTCAAGACAGGTGGGTAGGATACCGATTGATTTCATAGTAGGTTATCAACTAATTTTAGGGCAGCTATGAATTATTTTCAGTGCATGTGTGAATTTTATTCATTTGTACCTTTACTACCACTAAGGTAACCCATCTCACATGATTAAGAACTACTACATACTAGCTTACAACAATTAGGTTGCTGTTACGTTGCTACTTTCCAAAAGCTGTATAGTTATAAAATGGATTCCTATATGGTTACATCAGAAATGAATTTTGTGAACTACATAACTAAAAAAATCTTGATCAGTGCATTTTAAGTTGTTATATAAAAGATGTCGTTAGAAATCCATGTTAATACAAGTAATTGGCAAAAAGAATTACAATCATCTATGGACTATAATCTTCTCAAAATGGAAAAATAACATTTACATGAAACCTTCTTTATAATTGTACCCCATTTGTGCAACTCTCGGTTTTATTTATTTTTTACTTTTTTTTCCGAATCAATGAACCTACAATAGTCAAGTCAAGAGGTCGACCAAGGTTGACATGGGAGGAAGTATTAAAAAGGGACTTGAAGGATTAGAATATATCCGAAGAGTTGGTAACAGATAGGAGCACGTGGAAGTCGACGATTCACGTACCAGAACCATGAGTTTTATAAGTTTTAGATTATAGGACTAGGAAAAAGGAGCCTAAACCATAGCATTTGGTCTTTGATCAATATTACTGTCAGCACCATTATTACTATTTATACTATTATCATCATTTATTTGTTTATTTTTTTATACATATATATGGATTTTTATCTTTATTATTACTTTACTTAGATGCTATTCTTATTAATTTACTTATTTGAATTCATTTTATTATTGCTATTGTTATTGCTATAACCTTTAAATTAGCTTTATCACTTATCTTTAGATTCCATCTCTGACTGACCCTAACTTGTATGGGAATAATGGTTTTGTTGTTGTTGTAGTCAAGTGAAGGAAATTTAGAATTATTTTTAATGTGCTGCATCCTACTGCTGCTTTACAGGCAACATAACCCTTATTTATTATTTTTTGCCTCATGCACTGCTACATATTGCAGTAGTAGTTTTTCAGTGTATTTTTCAACCTTAATTGATAGTTTTGGTTTCTTGGTTCGGAGGATGTATCACTTCATTCATCCGATTTCATTAGAAACTACCTCAAATTTGCTAGTTTACCCATTTTACATCAATTATTAAAGGTCTGCACTTTGTTGCATTACTACATGGATTTTTATAAGTCTGAACAAAGCAAATTGCAACATTTATTTACTTCATCTTATTATTATTATTATTATTATTATTTGTAAAATAGAAATTATACATCATGCCTTTTTTCTATATGTCAAGACCTGCATGCATTTTGCATTGTGTCTTTTTTTGCTTGCTAAATATATATCATATGGATAAGCATGTAAAATTTGTGCATTGTGCCTTTGGTGTCTGTTTCGTAGCTGTGATCCGAAATTCGATCTTTGAATTAATTATCATTCAATATCACATTCAAAGCATTGGTGCATTCATTTAAATTCTTCACGGATTCTTACAGAAGTTTTATCCTTTCATCTTTCTTTTAATTTTTTTGAATGTAAATTATTTTAATTTGTATACTTTTGATATCCCAATTCTATAAATTGTTTTTTTTCTTTCAAGAAATTTTCATGTAACAATAACCCCATTGATGATAAGCATAATACTGGATAATTTGATGACCAACATTTATCATGATGACAGTGGTATATTTATTTTTGGACATTGAGATAATATTAGAAAACATAACACATGACGTTAGGTTTTGCTTTGGTAGACAGTTTACCTTATAAAGTTTTGATCCTTTATTTTTTATTATGTAAATACTTGATCATTTTGTGGTTGTAGCTTTTTACTAAATTGTAAATAATGGACTCTTGCTTTCATTAAATGCTATGGAAAATTTTAATCGATGCATTATCTAAAGATGGTTAGTTCTTTATATTGTTAATAATGACATAATTAATAACAAACTGGTGTTACTTAAATGAATTGTATTCCGAATCGATCCTAATCCTAATATTCCGTTTACTATGTTCTCTAGAAAATCATGAGTTGCTTCAAACCTACCTCAACGGGTAATTTAAAAGATGTCTACGTTCCATGCGATAAACAGAGCAATATTCAACAAGTACTTTCCATGAAGTTAAGATAGTCGAAGATCAACTCTTCTTATCAGATTTGATATTACATATAATATAAGCTCAAAGTAATTACTGATTTGTCATAAACCTGATATTTTGCTATGATGTCAAATTGAATTAGCTATCAATTGCTTAATGTTCTAACTATGACGTTATTATGGTAGGAATGACAAGCACAACAAAGAAAGTAAACTAAAGTGTGGAATCCCTAGCAAAAAACTAAGAAGGATAAGGAAAATAGAAAACTAATTAAGTACAAAGCGTGCCAAGGATTCTGCATATAGCTACTAGAACAAAGCAAAACAATTTGGAGTAATAGTCATCATCGGTTATAAGACGTGACATGTTTTAAAAATAGCAAACACCTTCATTCTTTTGATATTGTCTATTTCAAGTTGATCTAAGTAATTATCATCTCTCTGGAGTGCCAATGCATGGCCAATGAACTCAACCATGCTCTCTTATAACGCATATTTACTACATCATAATACCATAAACTTCTACCACATAGAAATAAATTTGCTTATAATTAAAAAAAGCAATAAATAAAATGGAAGTTAATCACAAAAAAGTTCTCTAGTGGTAAATGTGTTCAGATGTAACCCCTCATGCATTTTAGGATCATTCTCTTCATAGTCTTGTACTATATAAATAGTTTTCTTGCTCGCCTCTTTTCAAATAGTCCTATCAGTGTAGATTTTAATGCTTCCACATCTGTGGCTGATGCTCTATATATCTGATAAGTGATAATATTCACCAGTTTAAAACAAATAGCTAAACTAAAAGATAACTATGTTATGACATTGTATTGTACCTTTCCTTCATTGCACACAAAGCTACCATCAACAACCTTAAAATTATATATTAAGTCACATTTGTGTGGATGGGTACTCGAACCAGTTCACCTTTTTCCATTGTAAGTCGTAAAATCACATTAAAAATATTGTTAGAATGTAATGTATTAAGCATTTTAGAAAGTAAAGAGCTTACATTTTCCAAAGAATGTAAAGTAACAGTGATCGCTGTAATTGAGAATCATATATATGCAGTTAAGCATAAGCCAATAGCCTTGGGAACCATATCCACATTAAATTCTTTGCTTGGTCCTAATTGCATAGGTGGCTTATCATCGCCTCTAAATCATTTCCAAAGCTACATACTTCATCGGAAAAAAATAAATCAATTATCTGTTAACTTTTATGTAAATATTTTTTGATAGCCATTTTTGGTCTGGATTTTCTTATCAAAGTAAACAAGTTAAGCGCCTAAACGAGATTTAGCGATGTCGATTCTCCACCGTAGTAGTCATTCTTGTCCATATGAAGAACTTGAATATAGAAAGATGACTTGCATTTTTCTTATTACGTTTAAATTAGCAAACGAATAAGCGAGCATTGAATGAACTAAAGGAATAAATTGAAAAAAAAGAACCTTCATTCCATTGGCAGAGAGAAGGACATTTAGAATACATTCTTTAAGGCCTGTTCCAAGTACTATTACATCATATTCTTCCTCCATTATTGGTTATAGAAGGAGAAAACTAGGGAGAAAAAAAGAAATACAAATGCTGTCGTTCATCGAAGTTTGTATCAGGGCGAGATTTGGTTTGGTCGAAGTTTGGTATCAAAACAGACTTTCACCGAAGCTGAGGAATTGGAGCTTCAGATGGTTATGTAAGAGAAAAAAGTATCATCGGAGCTTAAGCAAACTTCATGAATTTTGAAGTGAAGACGAGCTCGTAATTTAGGGTTTTGGAACTGAAAGGGGGAAGCGTGGTGGAATAGGAATTTTGAGAGAGATGGGAGGAAAAAAAAGTACTATCAAAATTTTCTTTTCATTAGTAACAACGTGAATATGGAGTCATAACTTAACATAAATGACCATAAGAAAATAACAATAGCATGTCATGTTCTGATGCAACCAGTCCTTGCTATAAACATGCCATTTTCTTGTAGCGTTGTTAACTTCAGGTTTCATCATAGTTAGTAATCTTCATTTGTATAAATTCTAGAATTGAGCCTAGGTTGTTATCAAGAGGATCTATCCTAGCGAATATGGGTTATAATCATCAAATCAAGCTTGATTAGTTGAGTTTCACTCAAACTTCTAGTCTATAGACGGATGCATGTGGTTGTTTGTTTGATTGAATGGATCTATTGTTGAAATGATCTCAATCTCTTTTGTTATTTATATCTTTTGCTGTACAACTCTCTATTTGCTGAAAACCTACATCATACAATCATGATTTTCATCCAATTGTACACGTTTGTATGCTTGCTTGAATTTTAATTCAGTGCATTTGAGGTCAAGGCTAGTAAACAAACCACCACCAATGGGAAATCGGAGCATCGCCGGCAATGCCTAAGGCTCAACCCAGGCATGCCAACTGGTGCACCGATCATAATGATTGGTTCCTCGGTCATGACCTGAGTTGATACCTAGGTCACGTTGTTTTGGCCTCCGTTTGCTCCTTCGTTTGCCCATTTGATCACTTGAACCCAATTGTTCGATTTTAGTGCGGTTTTCTTTGCCGATTTCAATGTTATTTAAGGATTTTAATTTATGATTTTGAGAATTCATTTCAAAGATGTTATAACAAAGAAATGCCCTATGGGTTCATGGAGATTATATGTAAGTTTTCTAGCATAATTTCAATCAGAATATGAAAAAGGTTCATTTCCATATTAAATTGTTTTATCCAAATGTCTTCTAGTACGACTTATTTTCTATAATAAGTTTATATTCATATTTTATTATTTATTATAAAAATAATGGTTTTATATTGAGATGGGACAATATTCCAAATTAATCCTATTTACTTATGTGTAAAGAGATTTTACAAAGGCTTAATATATATATATATATATATATATATATATATATATATATTAGCTTACTAAATAATGTCTACATATATTTATGAATGTTAAAGTTCAACAAGATCCTTTTTCTCACATAAATATTAGCTTATAAACTAATATATAGTTTTAAGAAGGTTTTTCAACTTTTATAAAATTGCATGTCATCGGTTGAATTAAATATTGATTTAAACGGATTAATAAAATGATTGGCCTGAATCGCTCGCATTTATTTTTTGATTAATTCGTGGACTTTTTAGATTGAGCCATTTATACACATGAATGGAGTTTACTAACTTATAGTAAACATTTAAATAAACCTGTGTGGTATGGGTCCCAAGGTTGTTATTTATTCTGTTATTATTCAAGGGTATATGACACTTATCGACGAGTTTCTTACATGCCCTTGGACTTTATATGCATACGTCTATCTTGGAGTTTATAAGTTTATACCTATCTTGGAGTTTCTATAGGTCTTTTACCTATCTTGAAGTTTTTAAAGGACTTGTTGCTATCTTGGAGTTTATAGGTCTCGTAACTATCTTGGAGTTTTATAAGTTCTCACCTACCTTGGAGTTATTATAAGAATTATACCCATCTTGGAGTTTATAGACATATGCGCCTATCTTGGAGTTACATGCATATAGGTGAATTTATTCACCAACCTTGGAGTTTGGCGCTCTTTTTCCATATTATGAAATTTCTGGATTTCTACTTATGATTTCTGGATTTGATGTTATTTGTGTTATCATTAAGTAGTTTCAAAGATTTTGCTTGTAGAAGCTATTTTAAATTTTGATATTTGGCAATTTCATTCTTGAAGTTTTGAAGTATGCTTGATATTTGCCGATACATGACTTGATGACTATATTTGAGATCTTGTTCATTTTATCTATCACTTATCTTTCCTAACTCATTCATTAAGTCTAAACTGACCCATTTATTATTTATAACACTCAAGTCAGACCAAGACTCTACAGATGCTCTTGTTGATAGTTCTAGAGAGGATTCACCCTACTTATCAAGTTATTATTCATCTTATCTTTCTCTCGTATATGTGAACATATTCATGTAATGTCGTGTCTTGTGTTGAGCCTAGACTCTCTTATATACATATTCATCTCATGAGATGTAATACAGATGTATTATATGGATCATTTTGACCACAGTCTTATATTTGATATTATGTATGTATTCGATTTGATCAGCTTGTATCTATTTGTATTCCACTATGTATATTCTATGACTTATGATTCTGTAATTTGTATATATCATATATTGTTTTGGATTATTATTTTTGCCAGCATAGTTTTGTTTAAAGTCTGGACTGCATACATCAATTTCACCCGAGAAAAATAATAATATATGTAGCATATTAATCAAAATATCGATGCATGTTTGAAGTAAAATTCATGGATGGTCGCTCCTAACCAGCCTTGTTCTCCGCACTAACAGATAGTATTACCCAGCAATACCCTTTTTTAGCGTGGGTCTCGGGGTGGGGCATCATAGCTTGGAATCAGAGCTGAGTTTAGAAGAAAAAAAAATATTACGGACACAAATCTTGACCTAGGTGCGTCTTAGAGACCGTCCATTAGGGGTTCTTGGGATAAATAATAGGAATCGTTTCCTTTAGAATAAGAAGTGTCTTTTGGGATTCTAGGAACGTTTTCTTTCATTTCTTTGATGTCCCCATTATTGAATCATATGATTCTTAAGAAATCTTTGATCCAATCTTATCTATTTTCGTAAGTGTAGTTGGCAGCAGCTGAATCACTCATTCTAGTATGTTGCAATCCTGCGAGCCTAGTTGAAACATAGTACTTCATCTGTCTAGCAAATCATGAAATTTGTGGTCGATCTTTTTCTGGTCAGAGTTGCACAACGAAAGTAGTCAGATGGCTCCCTTGGGCATATTTTCCTATAAATTTATGATTGGTTTGATAGGTTAAATGAATGTATGCTTGCATAAGATTCCTAGTGATAATTCTAATTCATTTAAGAAATATACCTTGATAATTGGAATTCTAATTGAAGACTAATAATTAAATCTTGCAGTATCTTCATATTGGAAATTCCCACAAGAGAAATTAAATTTCATAGGTATACCAATAACAAGGATCAAATCTTATAATTATAAGAGTATTAATCAATTGGAAATGGAGATAAGTTTGGTAATTGATTACCAATTAACCAAAAATAATAAATGATATATTATTTACTCTAAACCAAGAATTTGATTAAGAAATATATTTTTTGTGTGCAGTCATCGACCAATAAAAAATACCATCCTATAAGTTATTTATAAGATGTTTAATGGTGATGATTATAAGTTCGTTATAATATGCATTAACTCGAATAAATGATATATTATTTACTCTAAACCAAGAATTTGATTAAGAAATATATTTTTTTGTATGCAGTCATCGACCAATAAAAAATACCATCCTATAAGTTATTTATAAGATGTTTAATGGTGATGATTATAAGTTCGTTATAATATGCGTTAACTCGAATATATGAAGATATAAGTATTCTCCATTTTTATAAAAGAGGATTTTGAAATATATATGTTCACATTTATGAGTGCTGAATTGCTCATTAGATGCTTTAAGTATTCCGGTCGTGGATGTCTGGCCAACGTACTCGATAGGGATTCCTAAACATTCAAACGAGAAAATTGGACATACATTTTGATTAAAATAAGTGTTTTGGAAAAATTATATTTTTAGAAATATGTTAATTCAAGAAGGGATAAAAACATTTTGAAACTAATGTGGTTTAAAATAAAGTGATATTTAAATATGCATATAGGGTTATATAATTATAATTATATGTTAAGTTTCCAAAAAAATAAGGATATTTCTATAATATAGAAATAATAGAAATATCAATAAAGATAAATAATATGTAGAAATCATTTCTATATAAAAGAGTATATTATTGGATTTCTAAATTATGATCTTATAAGGAAAATGTTTTAAGAGCCTTAGTTCTATAATATGGGGAAGTACTAATAATCGACTTAGTGTTACCAATTGGTTTAAATACTCTCGAGTAATGCTTCATCAAATATAGTGTAATTGTTATTAGGAAGTATTTAACACTTTAGAATTGTATTCTCTTTTGGTTTTTGGTAGGACATATAGATCCTTAAAGGAATATAGTTCAGGTTTTCAAGTGGTATCCGTAAAAGGTGAGATTTACTAGCTTTTTGTACATGAATTTCAACAAGCGGTATGAGATGTTTTGATTAAGTTCCAGCGATTACTAAAAGTGATAATATTTGGCACTTTAGAGTATATTTCCTTTTGGTGTTTGGCCGAGGTTCGATAGATCCTCAAGAGGTATGCTTTGGACAGGCTTTGAAAGACCACTATAATCTAAGTATGCACACAATTGTAAATCCTTAAATAGCTAAGTCAGCAAAAGCTAAAAATAAGCATGTTCTTTTATTTAAAATCAGTTGGAAACAAATTCTAAATGCTTAAGCTTAGACTAAATGATATATGAGTTAAGATGTCATCTCTAATTGTATTTGAAATAACAATCTGTGGAAATGACTTTATGGATTTATTTATCTCTTGCATATTAATTAAAATATTAGTAGAAAATTGAATACATTCCTAAGATGTGGTTAGTGAATTGAATCTGTATGATGAATATGTATTGTGTATATGTATGAATGTATGTATGTGTGCGTGTGTGTTGATTCAACCTTAAAGTAGGTGGTGTCGAAAGTTTCAAACTAGCACGAAGAAAATGATTTACTTCAAAATAAAAATAATAAGGGATTTGAAAATATTTTTAGGAAATTTAAATGATGAGAAACTATAAATGATTTTCGGATGGGAAAAAGAAACTTTGGAACTTGGTTATTATAATATTTTCTTGGGAAGCTAATTATTTTATTTTGTCAGTAAAATAAAATGGAAAATTTAATTGGTAAATTATTGAATAGAATAAGATGAATTGGAGGATCATATTAATTTTTATACTTGCTATGCAATAAAGGTGAAGTGCCTAGATAAGAGGTAATGGTTGAACTTTGAGGGCTTTAACCACAAAAACCTCTTTTGGAAAAGTTTCAAGTTTTCAAAACTTAACAATAAGTTTGGAAATAACTAAAGGAAGTTTCTTTATTGGGAAATAAATACCTAGAAAAGAAAATTAATGGGATTTCTTTGGTATGAAATTTCTAGTGTATGACTATAAAGGAAATCTAGTTAAGTAACGTGAATACTTTAGAATGAGTTATATAATTTGAGCCTTTTAAAATAAAAACTAATTAAGGTATTATTTGATGTAGAAATAAGTAAGAGGTAAGTTTGAAAAGAAAATAATTTGTAATTAAAGGTTCGCATGAATTTTGAAAATTAAAAAAAACCATCTGGGAAAGAATTTCATGATGTGATAAATTTATATTAAGAATCTTGAAATTTAAATGAGGAGAAATCCTAAAATTAATCTACAACTCTTAAATATGATTAATTTAGAAAATCTCTTAGAATATTAAGAATGTTTAGCATTTTGAGTAGAGAAAATACTTCTTATAAATTTAGATATGAAAATCTAGACTAAAAACTCACTTGGAAATTTACAACCAAGGGCCGCTTTTGGTTTATAACCTTTATTGATAGTTAAGGTTGGAATTTTAAAATTTTAAATCCTTTAAAACCAGTTTTAGAGTTAATATAATGATCCATCTTTCCAAACCCCACAAGTCGACACTAATACATCCACGGTATTAACATTTCGAACAACTAAGTGCCGGAAAGACAGATTGTTATGGGAAAGAAAGGAGATAGAAGATGGAATTTCACAATGCCACGGAAAACATATATTAATCAACATAATATTTACAAAGTCATTTACAAAATGATACATCAGAGTCATAATAATACAATTTCTAACTTAGGGCAATTATAGTAGCATGCCCTTATACATAGATATAGAGTACATAATATACATCAGAAACAAGATGATAACTATCTATCTATTAAGCCTCCTGCTCTAAGCTCCTTCAAAATGCATCTGTAGAAACCTGAACTACTTGGCTGCTCATAAAAATTTGAGCACCCAACAGTTTTAAGGAAAGAAACTAAAACTCCGGGTCAGACATGGGTCTGGTGTGAGTAAATTCAAAACAATTGAATTATTAAGTTAATTTTTTTTTGAAATCAAAGGTACCTCGTAAGACAACGCACCATAAAAACACGGACGGTTTTTTACCTTACGATAAGCAAAACACTTTATAGAATTTAAGTGATATTATAATAATGTCTAAGGGTTCAGTGTAAATTACTAAAATAGCTGCAATGCTTACATTTCACATTCCAACATATTTAATATACAATTAAAACTATAATGCTCGTATTGAAGAATAGATTCCAACTAATGACTGGGCTACTGGGGTAATGCCCATCACAGCACACGTCTAGGAAATGTACCGAGATCGAACCTATCTATCCCCGCCAACAGAAGACCAGCCCACCCCTTATTGGATAGTACCGAGTATGTCATCACCCTGGTCGCTTTGCAACCCTTTCCATCGAGATCTCATTCACAACCAATCCATAAATATGTAGATGTATTGTATCTAGAAGGGTGACAACATACCTTAATGGGTGCGACCCACATAGGCTTGATACATCTCTCATGTTTTAGTCATTCTCGATTGATGAGGCTTGAGGTTATGTTTTACTTTTCTTAGTAGCAATCCCTCTTGAAATGCTAACACCGCCTTCCAGGCAGTAATGCAATCCTAGCGTTCATCCATACAGTTGTCCAAGATAAGGACAAACCAATGGCACTACTTCTACTACATCCATTTTGGAACCACATTCAGGATTAGTAGCAAGCAGCCCTTGCACTTCAATGGATCCATCAAGATCTCATGCTTCAAGATGTCTATTTCAAAACGCTCGAGTTGGATCGAAGTGGTTTTAGGATAACATATCCGATCTCGGTCTTTTAGAAACAACTTTCGACATTTTTCGGTAAACTCAAACCAAGTTCTTTAGGAAATAAAAAGACAAATGATAAGAGCAGAGTTCACTTCCTAACCGTTTGTGGACTTGTTTTTATATCATTCGTCCAAGAAGAACAAATGAGTTTGTACGTACAGTATAACACCTTTGAAGGTAACTATATAATATAATTCGCATGTTTCTCCTAGATATTTCCAAAATTACATTTTGGTCCATATTTGATAGTTAGTATTTTAACTACCAAATAAAACAAAACAATCAAACATTGATTCAATTCCATATGGAATCCTCTAAGCCTTTATCAATTAATCCTTAATTAATAAAATCACTTTATAAAACTTGATCAAAAGATCTTTCAAAACATTTTTCCCAAATGCCTAAAATTCCCTTTAAACTTGGAAACAATTCACATTACTTTCCAAAAACATTCTGGAAATTCCCTCTTTAAAATTCCATATTAAATGACCAACAATTCCCTTTCGAAAACATCATCTACAATTAAACCCATTTGCTTCATATTCCAAACCTCTTTATAAATTTCCAAACTAGATTTAAACTTCTTTTCAAATCTCTAAAATGATTTATAAATCTCTTTCTAATTAAAACTCTTTATAAAACTTCTTTATAAAACCTTTATGAAATTTCCTTGATAAAATATCATTTACAAATCGTCTTTTGTAAAACACTTTAAGTAAACCTTCACTAAAACCCCTTTATAAACAAGCTATTACTTATAAATAACTGTACAACATAATAACACAAAGTGAAAAATAATTTATAAACTTTAAACTCTAAATTTATTTAAGAATTGAAGTTAATTCAAAAAAAAAGTTTATAAATTCAAAAAGAGGCTTAGAAATATCAATGGTACAAATTTAAGTTACCATTCAATTTCAATTCCATTCACTTAACAATTATTTAAATAAGCAACATGTATGTAAATATAATTCATATCCAAATCTGGGAATAACATGTCAATATGACCTATCTATTATATATATGTCCAAATAACATAATAGGAGGAGGATGATTTGTCCTGCTAAACAGATGTCCAAACAATTCAATGAATTCATAGCAAAAAGGAGATTTATTCTGCTAACGCACGTCCACAAAATCAATTCACTTAAGCTATAAAAGAATGGTATTTTGTTCTGCTAACAAATGTCATTTAGCCTTCCTAATCACAAGGTTACTTAAGGTCCAGACAAGAGATCCTCGGATTTGGAAACAATTCACTTTTAAAAAAAGAGATCGATTTAAAGAGATCAATATAAAACATATCCAGGTCAGCTTTAAAATCATCTTTTAAAAGATTTAAATAGATTTAATCAGCTTAAACCCCAACTAAATCTTAATTAACCTTTATCAATCAAGCTTAAGTCATAATTAAATTCTAATTAGGCTTAATGAACTTGATTAAGTGCTAATTAACTTACTAGTGCAATTTGTTAAGGTTAAACCTAATTGTTTAAAAGTTAAACACTAATTAGTTAAATATTAATTAAATAATCCATAATTATTTAATAATTAATTAGCCATTAATCTTTATTAAATAATTATTAGTCATTTATTACTTCTCAACCACATAAATCATTAGTTAAAACATATTAATTAATTAATAGTCATTGACATAACTTAAGTGATGATTAAACTTTAATCACGTTCTTAATTACCAATTAAGTGATAATTACCTTTAACTAACTAATTAGCTGAATTAATTATATTACAACCTAATTACCTTTTAGTATTGCTAGTTAAGTTTGAAAAACATTGTAAACTAATTTTAAAATAAAATAAATTTGAAATAGAAATTCAAACCTTTGCCGAACAACATCCATAGCAACTGTCGCTATGAGTGCAGGTTTCTCTAACCCGCCTTTAAGCGAAGTCACCTTATTAAAACCATGCTATTTCATGATTGAAACATACATTAGTAAATTTTCACACTGTAAAACTAATTACGCAAAATTTAACCAAAATCTAAACTTTAAACTCTTGAAACGAGTTTGATTTCAAACCCAACCTCAAATACGTCACGACTACATACAAAGTTTCAACTTTGTTTTCAACCCATCATGACTACAGTCAAGTTCATCATCAACCCTTTATATTCACACATCACATTCATACAACAAATTGTATACATATACCAATATATATATATATATATATATATATATATATATATACAATTACTAACTTTGCAATAACACATCCATTCGAGCGCTAACACTGACCCATACATTAGCACTTATCATTCCATTTCAAACATGCCAAGATCCAACATATATATATATATATATATATATATATATAACATACATATAGCTAAGGATCAATACAACATATAAAGGAAATTTCTTTCCAAAAGATTAGGAATTTACTCACCGAAAGCTATCCAAACTCTCGCTAAATTAGAGTATGGCATAACACTTTCATTACTAAGCAACAAGATGGAGTGTTGAACCCTAAATGCACTAGATAGGGTCGGCCTTGAAGGGAGGTGGAAGCGAGACTTGTTTTTGTAAGATGGAGCGACTTTGGGTAAAATCGGATTCTCAAAAATAAACCCTAAAATAAGTCATCTTGCAACTGATTTTTGGGCCACCTACTCACAGAATTTCAAAAAGCACTCAAAGAGATAGTTATTGGAATATCTTTTCTCATCATTTCAAAGAAACAATCACTCATTTTCGATTTGATTTGAAGTAGTTATGGTCTAAAGAAGATTGACCATTTTCAGAATTTAAATTCTAAGCTCAAAATTGCCCTGTAAAGAATTAGTGTTTTGACATAGATATGATAGAAATTTGAAAAATTAGTCAACTACAATGTTGTAGCAATTGAATTTCACACAGTTTCAAAAAAAAACAAAAACTCCATTTGAGTTAGAAATGAGGAAGAAAAGATTGTCGGAAAGAGGAGGAAAAATGGAGAAACATATGGGCTATTTATAAGCAAGATTTCACACCTCATCATTTTGTCAAGTCACATCACTCTCTTCTTCACCTCATATGTCATATTCCCTCCCGTCTCTAGTCATATCGCCTAAGTAATGTTGGTTAATGATGATAACCCTAATATATAACAAGATATATATATATATATATAAGTTTATTATTTTTAAATTTATGAATTGTCACGTCACTCTCTTTATATATATATATATAAGTTTAATTATTAATTAAATAAGATGTGACAGGAGATAATTATGGTTAATGATTACAAATCTAAGATGTGACAAGAGAGAAATATATATTTGTATATATAAGATTATGATTTTTAAATTTATGAGTTGTCACATCACTTGCTAAAAAAATTAACATACGACAATCTATCCCGAAGTATATTATTTAGCTAATTAACTCTTATATATATGTACATGTAGTTTACAAAGGCGAACAACATTCTCGACAACTTTCCTGTGTCGAAAGGTCAAAATTTCAGAAAACGTTCTTCGGTCACACTTTTTGTTTTTCTACGAACTATTTAATTTGGTAAACAAATTTTGAAAACGATTTTAACATCATTATTGATTAATAAAAATGAGTATATTTATTTTTATTATAAACCTATATATTGAATATTTAGAATTAATTAAAAATTCACTAATCAAAGTAGTGAAATTCCGAGTCATTACATTCTCCGCTCTTAAAAGAATTTCATCCTCGAAATTACACCTCAACCTATCCTAGAAAGTACTTAATACTATACATCAGCTCTTATGATGTACATAGCTCATTCTTATGCAAAATCTGATTCGATCTCAACTCGAATAAATAACTTTTCTTCCGAACTAGTATCGCTCACCCGATTCTCTAGTGCGGACTCCTATCAGACTCCTTGATTTGGAATCTCAATTCTCCTTACATAGTTGTAACTATGGTAGAAAACTTTGGTCCCGCACCATAAACTCTCATCAAGTTCTCACCATCAAAAGTCGAGCAATAGATCCTTATTCGGAATGGTGCAAACACCTCAAAGTCATGTACTTGAATCTTGGATAAAACTATATGAAAAGGAGAACTGATCTACGTCCACCCTACACACTTACTAATTAGTTCTCTCTAATACCAATTCAATTTCCATTAAATCATTTATGAAAACATTTCATAAACTACACTAGTTCAACTTGGATAATACTTCACTATAGCCTAAGAGTATATACCTCTATTTGATTCCACTATTTCATTTTTAATTTTTTCTCTAAGGAAATTCAAGTCCAAATACCTAGATTTTATTTTCAAAAACTTTTATGAAATGGAACTCTATACTTTAAATCATACAAATATATAGATATAACCCGAGTAACTCCAAAATGATACTAAGGGATGGGGTACTACCAAAATGTATTATACATTCCCTTACAATGAAGAGTAATACTCAAGAGAAGAGTTTACCATCTGAACATATCCCTTTCCTAATTTTAAGTCATGTTCGAGCCATTCAAACTATTTAACTTAAAAATATTCCTTTTATTTCCAAATTGTTATTTTTGAAACAACACTTTACATTTTCCAACAACATTTATCACCGTCTCGCTTTGGGTTTATTTGGTTTGAACTTGTTTCGATCGTATATAATAAAGAGAATAATTGCTAAGTGCATTACCACGTTCGCCTAGGCATACATCCGATCGTCAGTTAGCAGATTATTCCGATCATCACAAATTAAATAAGACTTGTTCCCCATACCAATCCAAAGATAACACTACTTACTTATACTTTTATGCCCAAAAATTTATACTTAAACCATACTGGTTTCGAATATTATTATTATTATTTTTCCAAAACCTTGAAAATCATTTTTCCAAAAGCACCGGGATTTAGGTTCTCAAGTTTTCAACCTAAATTCTTCCAACTTAAATGATACATTTCTATAAACCCATTTTATCAATCACTTCTATTAAACCATTTTAAATATTTTCCCAAATATTCTAACTTTTAAATCAAATTCTACCTCAACATTAACATCGAATGTTGTATAGTCAAACTATGAAACTTAATTCACAAAGTGTTCGTTTCCAATTTTTTTCTCAATCCTTATTTACCCAACCCATATCTTAAAAAGGGAACATGCTAAAAATAGTCAATGCTCAATTAAATGAGCATGACCAAACAAATCCTAAATGATAATCGTAATAAAATATTATTATCTCCTAATACCCCAACAAACTATACTACATTATTTGTGAAAATCATTCTCTTTTGTATATAAAATATATTCTAGGTAAATTTATTTCATTCACTTGATTTCAAAACAATACTATGTCAATTGAACTTGTTCTAGTGTTCAGGAAACCCTATCGATAATGTTGGCCAGACGCATCGACCCGAATTCTTAGGCCACTCAACAGCTCAAACAACATGATATAAAGGCTTTTTGTAGCACTAACAAATATGCCCTCTTATATAATATATACTCAGACTCAGTCTAGAGTGTCACTTACCCTATCTCTACTGAATTACCCTACTAAAGCCATTGTTCTCGCTTAACCCTCAGCTCTGATACCACGTTGTAATGGCATATCTCTCCAAACCCTAGAAGTTGACACTAATACATCCATGTATTAACAAGCCAAACAACTAAGTGTCGGAAAGACATATTGTTTGGGGAAAGAAAGGAGATAGAAGATGGAATCTCACAACACAACGGAATAACATATACCTATCAACATAATATTCACAAAGTCATTAACAAAATGATACATCAGAGTCATACTAATACAATTTCTAACTTAGGACAATTATAATAGCTTGTCCATATACATTGATATGGAGCACATAATATACAACTGAAACAAAATGATAACAATCTATCGATGAAGCCTCCTGCTTCAAGCTTCTCCACAATGCATCCATAGAAACCAGAACTACTTGGCTGCTCATACAAATTTGACCATCTAATAATTTTATGGAATGAAAATAAACTTCGGGTTAAAGATGTATCTGGTGTGAGTAAACTTAAAGAAACTGAATTATTAAGTTAAAAACTCTTTTGAAATCAAATGTATCTCGTAAGACCACACTGCACATAAACGGATAGTTTACCTTACGATAACCAAACACTTTTATAGAATTTCAGTGATATTATAATAATATCTAAGGGTTCAAAGTAAACTATTAAAATTGCTGGAATGCTTGCATCTCACATTACAACATATCTGGTATACAACTATAACTGTAAAGCTTGTATTGGAGAACCGATTTCAACTAATGAATGGGCTACTAAGGTACCGCCCATCGTAGTACACGTCTAGAAAATGTACCGAGATCGAGATCCCTACCAACAGAAGACCAACTTACCCCTTACTGGATAGTACCGAATATGTCATCACCTCGGTCACTTTACAACCCTTTCCATCGATATCTCATGCACAACCAATCCATAAATATATAGATGTATCGTATCTAGAAGGGTGACAACATACCCTAATGGATGCGATCCACATAGCTTAGTGCATCTCCTATGTTTTAGTCATCCCTAGTTGATGAGGCTTGAGGCTACATTATACTTTTTTGAAAAGCAATCTCTCTTAGAATGCTAACACTGCCCTCCATGCAGTAATGCTGTGCCAGCATTCATCCATACAAGTTGTCCAAGATAAGGAAAAACTGAAGGCACTACTTCTACAACATTAATTTTGGAAACACCCTCAGGATTAGTAGCAAGTATCCCTTACACTTTAGTGGCTCTGTTCTCGATCTCATACTTCAAGGTGTCTTCATTTCGAAATGCCTGAGTTGGATCGAAGTAGTTTTCGAATAAAATATCCGATCCCAGTCAGTTCGAAACAACTTTCGATATTTTTTGGTATACTCAACACCGGCTCTTTTGAAAAAAAATAGACAAATGACAAGAGTGGAGTTCACCTCCTAACCATTTGTGGATAGATTTCCATACCATTCATCGTAGAAGAACAAACTAGTTTACAATATAGCACCTTCGACGGTAACTGTACCACATAATTTCATGTTTCTCCTAGATATTTCCAAAGTTACGTTTTGGTCCATATTTGATAGTTAGTAATTTAACTATAAGATTAAACAAAACAATCAAACATTGATTCAATTCCATATGGAATCTTCTAAGCTTTTATCAATTAATGCTTAATTAATAAAATCATTTTACAAAACCTGATCAAAAGATCTTTCAAAACATTTTTCCGACCCCTAACGTTCCCTTTAAACTTAGAAATAATTCACATTATTTACCAGAAACATTTTGGAAATTCCCACTTCAAAATTCCATATTGAATGGCCAACTATTTCCTTTTAAAAACATCACCTACAATTAAACTCATTTACTTTATAAATTTCCAAATTAGATTTAAACTTCCTTTCAAATCTCTAAAATGATTTATAAATCTCTTTCTAATTTAAAAATCTTTATAAAACTTATTTATAAAACCTTTATAAAATTTCCTTTATAAAATTTCATTCACAAATCTTCTTTTCTAAAACACTTTAAGTAAACCTTCAGTAAAATTCCTTTATAAATAAGCTATTACTTTTAAATAAGTTTACAACATAATTCCACAACTTGGAAATCATTTATAAACTTTAAACTCCAAATTTATTTAAGAATTGAAGTTAATTCAAAAACATACTTTTTAAATTCAAGAAAAGGCTCGGCAATACCAATGGTACTAATTTAAGTTACCATCCAGTTTCAATTCCAATTCACTTAACAGTTATTTACATAAGCAACATGTATGTAAATACAATTCATATCCAAATCAGGGAAAAGCACGTCAGTATGAGCTAACTACCATATATAAGTCCAAATAGCATAATAGTTGGATGGATATTTGTCATGCTAAACAGATGTCCAAAATAATTCAATGAATTTATAGCAGAAAGTGGATTTATTCTACTAACGCGTGTCCACAAAAAAAAAATCACTTACACTATAGCAGGATGGTGATTAATTCTACTAACAAATGTCTTGTATTCTTCGTAATCTTATAGGATTACTTAAGGTCCAGACAAGAGATCCTCGGATTTGGAATCAGTTCTCTTTAAAAAAAAGATATAGATTTAAAACACATTCGGTTCAGTTTTGAAATCACATTTCAAAATATTTAAATAGATTTAATCAGCTTTAACCCTTGTCAAATCCTAATTAACCCATATCGATCAAGCTTAAGTCATAATTAAATTCTAATTAGGCTTAATGAACTTGACTAAGTGCTAATTAACTTACTAATACAACTTGATTAAGGTTAAACCAAATTGTTTAAAAGTTAAACCCTAATTAATTAAAAATTAATTAAATAATCCATTATTTGCTTAATAATTAATTGACCATTAATCTTAATTAAATAATTATTAATCACTTAATTACTTCTTAACATTATAAAACATTAATTAAAACTTTACTAATTAATTAATAGCCATTAACTTAAGTGATGATTAACCTTTAGTCACCTTCTTAATTACCAATTAAGTGCTTATTGCCCTTTAAGTAACTAGCTAATTAATTAATTAATTAGTTAATTAGTTATATTACAACTTAATTACTTTTTAGTATTACTAATTAAGTTTGAAAAACTTTGTAAACTAATTTCAAAATAAAACAAATTTGTAATAGAAATTCAAACATTTATCGAACTGCATCCATAGCAACTATCACTATGATTGCATTTTGCTATAACCCACCTTTAAGCAAAGCCACTTTACTAAAACCATACTATTTCATGATCGAAACATACCTTAGTAAATTATCACCTCTTAAAAGCAATCATGCAAACTTTAACAAAAATCTAAATTTTAAACTCTTGAAACGAGTTTGATTTCAAATCCAACCTCAAATCCGTCGCGACAGCATACTAAGTTTCAACTTTGTTATCAACCCAACATGACTATAGTCAAGTTCATCATCAAACCTTTATATTCACACATCACATTCATACAACAAATTGTATACATATACCAATATATGTACAATTACTAACTTTGCAATAACACATCCATTCGAGTGCTAACACTAACTCATACATCAGTACTTATCATCCCATTTCAAACATGCTAAGATACAACATATACATATCATACATATAGCTAAGGATCAATATAATATGTAAAGGAAAGTTCTTCCCAAAAGATTAGGAATTTACTCACCGAAAGCTATCCCAACTCTCACTAAACTAGAGTGTGACATAGCACTTTCATTACTAAACAACAAGATGGAGTCTTGAACCCTAAATGCATTAGGTAGGCTCGGCCTTAAAAGAAAGTGGAAATGAGACTTGTTTGGGTAAGTTGGAGTGACTTCGGATAAACATCGAATTCTCAATAATAAACCCGAAAATAGGTCACTTTGCTATTAATTTTGGGGTTGCCTACTTATGGAATTTCAAAAATCACATGATGCGAAAGTTATTTAAATTTATTTTCTTTGTCATTTCAAAAAAGGTTACTCATTTTCTAATTTATTTAAAGAAGTTATGGTCCAAAGAAGATGGACCATTTTCGGAATTTAAATTTTGAGCTTAAAATTGTTGTATAAAAAATTGGTGTTTTGGCATATCTATGATAGAAATTTGAAAAATTAAACATTAGAATGTTGTACCCATTAAAATTTCGCAAGGTTTCAAAAAAAGTGAAACTCCACTTGAATTCTAAATGAGGAAGAAAATGTTGATGAAAGGAGGAGGAAAAATGAAGAAACATATGGGCTATTTAAAAGCAAGATTTCACACCTCATCATTTTGTCAAGTCAAATTAGTCTCTTCTTTCCCTCATATGTCACATTCCCACCCTCTCTAGTCATATCACCTAAGTAATGATGGTTAATGATGATAACCCTAAGATGTGACAAGAGATAAGTATATATATATAAGTTTATTATTTTTAAATTTATGAATTGTCACATCACTCTCTTTATATATATATAAGTTTAATTATAATAAACTTAGATGTGATAAGAGATAATTATGGTTAATGATTACAAATCTAAGTAGTGACAAGAGAGGACTATATATATTTATATATTTAAGATTATTATTTTTAAATTTATGATTTGGCATATCACTTGTGTAACGACCCATAAATATATCGCTTTAAATAAATGACCATTTAGCCTTGTTGATATAACAATAATTTTGTAAACAATTATTATTATGAATTATATGGTTTTATAAATAAAATATGATCAGTTTTATTATTTAAGAATGATAAAAAAAATTATTTTCCAAAATTGTATACAAAAATATGCATAGAAATTTAAAAGAGAAAATATGACCAAAAATCGGAATTGGGATTTGAAACGATACAATGTGTGGAAGTTGTGCAACATTGTAGGGACATGTTACATACACATATACATGTAAAGATGCATACATATAACATGCACATAAATATATATACAACAAAATATATAAATATAAAAGTATAATATAAAATATATAAGATATTTTAAGCAAACTTACTCCTTAAGCTTTTATAAGTCAACATATGTACACATGAGAAGATGGAAGTGATGTGCACATGAGGGGAGGCTTCTACCCTGCATAAGAGGGAGGAATGTGTGTTGGAGAATCCTCGAAATGGTGATGCAAAGGTAATGTGTACATGTCTTCCTTTATACTCTTCTTTTTTCCTATAAATACCCTACCCTCTTCTCTTCTTTTCCATTCATCTTCTTCTTCATATTCTCTAGATTTTTCTTCCTCTTTAATGGCTTCAATCCTAAGAGAAATAATGTCAAAAATTATTTCAAAAAGAAACTAAAATTATAATATATAGTTATATATAGTAAAATTTCTCAAAACGATCCCAAAACTCTCATTTCTCTTTTTTCTTCACAAACTCCACTTCATTCCACCCTAGGCCGAGCCCAATCCTCACTATGCCCAAGGCTATTCACCCCCTAGCCTCCTCAAGAGTTGGTCGAGGCATTTAGGAGCTAAAATCTGAAGAGTAGCGAGCTTCAGAACTCGAATAGCGGAGCTATAGCGATTTTTTAAGAAAATCATTTAAAATCCAAGACGAGAACTCTTAAAACTATTGTACTATATGTTGGATGATGAAATGATGTTAAAAATAGATGTTTATTATTCTTTGACCTTCAAGTTTGGTTGTTTTCATATGAATGTTGAATATATATACATATACATATACATATATATATATATATATATATATATATATATGCAAGTCATGAATATACACGTCGATAAGCATAAATGAAATCACTTTCCTTGAATTAATGAAATGGTGTATACAGAATTGTTAAACCTCTTAAAAATGAAAATTTATTTGAAATGTATTATTAACATTTAAAAGTGTTTTGTTGAAGTTTGAAAAGAAATACAAAATTTATTCAAAAATATGCGCATCGCATAACGGCAGTTTGCTATGTCACGCTATAAAAGTCAAACAAGTGTAAAAGTTCGAATATAGCTCAGAATTCTTCGAGATGAGAATTTTTTAAACTATTATATCCATAGTTTTCCAACGAAGAAGGAAAATCAAGATTTAAAACTAGATTTTGAAATATGAGTAAAACAAGTTTTTCAAAATTTCGATTTTGTAGTTCGGAATCCAAATCTGGATTTCTTTGAAAATGATGTTTTAAAATTGTTTAAAATATGGAATAAATCTTATAAATCCTTTAAAAAGTTTTAAAAGTGATTTGAGTAATGAAAATGAATTTTTTAATAATAAAAAGTTGTTTTGAACAGTATAGCTAAAAATGCACTTTCCGTAGCACTTTTCTATAACTTTTGAATTATAGCTTTAAACTTAAAAATCATTTTGCGAATCTTCTTTAAATGTTTTGAAATTGTTTATGAAGTGTTTTAAATATGATCTAAAGATTTTTTGGAGCGATTAAAGATTTAGAGTTGATCAAATAACTTGATCGTCTTATAGGCGTCAAAGAGATAGTGTCTAGGCTTGAGTTTGGAAAACCAGCTTCCTGCTCTCCCTAGTTATCTGGACTGGCCCGACGGAGGGCATGGTGAATTCGGTTTACTCGGATCAATATCTTCCTAAATAAAAATGAAAGGATTTATAATTGACTCCTAGTAAAAAGAAGTTTAGAAGATTATCAAGGGATTTAATAAGGGAGGCTTTAATATTTCCGTATATACTGGAAAGAATCTTTTATAAATGTATATATCAAAAAGAGATTTCAATAAAGGAACTTAATCAATTAAAGAATGATTCTTTATTCACTTGACCTCTTTTATCGACAACTGGTTGGGAGAAATTCAAGGATGGATTTGGATAATTCCTGTCCGAAAACAACTTTGAACCAATTTATGTATTCAAAGTGAAGACATGAAGATAATTATGGAAGCTGGAATGTAGGGATACTTGTCACTAACCCTCGGGGAAATTTCCCGTATCATATTATGTGGCAATATTTTTTAATTTAAGATCTTGGATGTAAGGACTTTTCGCTACTAATCCTAGGGATAATTCCCGATAGAATATGGTAGGAGAGTGCCTTGGGTTTCATTCGGTCCTAGAACGAACTTGTATGGATGGATGTACGATAATGCATTCTTGAAATTTCGTCATTGGATTTTTCAAACATACATCTATATGGTGGCAGAGAAGCCAACTTTTCTTAGCTTAATACCCTTCTCTGAGATGAATGAGCTTAGAGGTTGCATATTTATGGAAGTCAATAGAGATCAATGGAATGGCAGTGTGGCATTCAAAGTTAAATGTTATAAGTGAAAGGTAATCGCTACCTCAAGCCACACACCCAGAAATGGCTGAAACATGGAAGATGCGAAAAGGCTATGCAGTTCGTAATCATTAGGGTATGACCATCCCCTTCTAGATAAATTTCTACCCGCTATGGCGTTCGAGTTTAAATTATTTTGGTGTATGCTAAGAGATGTCTTGGATAGGTCAGTAACGACACGGATGATGACATATTCGGTACTATCTAGTGAGAAAGGCAGGCCGGTCTTGTGTTGGTAGAGGTGCAGATGTTCTGTTGACGTTGGTACATTCCTTTAGATATGTATTGACGAAAGATAGTCCACTCACCTAGTCATTTCTATGGAATACATTCTCCAATAATTGCCTGCCATTTTGTTTATAGAGCCTAGCATGCTGGAATTTAATAATGGTAACAATTTTGGCTAAGATTAATAAGTTTATTTGCAAATGTTTTTGAAGATATGTCATTAAAAATAAAATCAAGCATTTTGCCGCAAAATGTTTTGGTTATCATAAGGTAAAAACCCTTTCCATGTTTTTGTACAACGTGGTCTTATGACATACCTTTTTTTTCAAAACGCGTATTTTGAGTTCTCACACTAGTCTATGACTGACTCGGAGCTTATTTTGTTTTCCCTTTAAACTCGGGGTGCCTTATTTTCCCGAGCAGCCAAGTAGTCAAGATTCTGTTTAGAGTATTTTAGGAGGAGCATGTTGGAAGAGATTTTGGGAGCATGAAGTTGGAGCACCAGATGGAGATATTTATCTATCTATTTTTATTTTTCCGCTGTGTCGAATTTAGTTATTAGGAGCAAGTGTGACGTAGGCAGTTATAACTGTTCCTGGTTGGGTTAGTGCATACAAAAATTCTATTGTACCATAGTGATGGTGATTGTATGTACTATTTATCTATTTAACGTAATGTGAGAATTTGTGTTTCTATCTTTTACTTTACTTTACCCTTAAAAATCTGCCTCCTCGACACTTGGATTTACGGCACGTGAACATCGTGGATGTATTAGTGTCGATTTCCGAGAGTTGAGGAGGAAGGTTTTCGCAACTTGCTAAACGAAATTAACATACTATCCTTAAGTATTATTATTTAGCTGACTAACTCTTATATATATGTACATATAGTGCATAAAGACGAACAATATGCTCGACAATTTTTCTATGTCGAAAGGTCGAAATTTTTGAAAACTTTCTTTGGTCACACTTTCTGTTTTTTTATGAACTATTTAATTTGGTAAACAAATTTTGAAAACAATTTTACCATCATTATTAATTAATAAAAATGAGTTTATTTATTTTCATTATAAATCTATATATTGAATATTTAAAATTAATTAAAAATTCACTAATCAAAGCAATGAAATTCCGGGTCGTTACAATTAATCTATAGTAAGATCTAGGAATGAAAAAAAATAAGAAATTTCTAAAAGTAAAAGATTGCAGAAATTTGGGGAACTCAAATCGATCATTAGAGTTTATCACAAATAAAGTAATAAACATAACTGCATTCCATGGGAAAAATTAAATAGATAACTTCTAAGAGGTTTGTATGTAAGAAAATTCTTGGAAATCTCCCGCATGCTTGCATTTTTGACTATGGTAGAAGCTAGGGGAATAATATTTAGCTTAGTTGATTTTTTTTCCTAGTACTGATAATTTCCAACTAAGCATCGGTACGGTTCCTTCCAAGACTTTATTTGGGAGACCTTATCGATCACTCTCTTGTTAGTTTGAGTCGAAAAAGAAATAGATCTCCAGTCCCGACCCTATTCGTGAATCTTTTAGAAAGGTCTTGGAAATTTTTGTTGGAAGCCAAAAATTTAATCGTATTTCTTCCTTGTTGGATGACTCATATTTTAGTCAATTTAGGATAATAACTCTTTGATATTGGGACCATACCCAATCAATGAGTGTAGTGGCCCTATTAATACCGAGTTTCTTTTTTGTTCCAATTCTCTGGCATTCGTGGTGTCCTTTTTGTTTTTCAGCCTTGAGAACACTTTAGAAATTCTATTCTTGGGCATAAAATTCGTGTTGCACTTGAGACCTCACAAAAATCTAACTTAAGTTCAGAGCTTAATTCATTTTGTTACACCGGAGGTGTAATTCCTTTGAGATATAGTCGATTCGCTTATCTAAGTCCAATGGCTCGATGAGGCTAACGACTATGCTTGTGGAACTAGAGAGTTCATCGGTTCGTCGAGTGAACGCATGCCGTGTAATTTCTTGAATTCATTTGTGATGAATCTCTCGTTTTGAGTTATCTCTCATTCATAACTCAATTTACTTTGAGAAAATACGTTGTTTATAATTTATTATAGACTTTTCCCTTAAGGAAATTGCAGGGACGAAATCTTTGTAAGGGGAGTCCGCAATAACCCTGGTCGAAATACCTGAAATTAAATCTAAAATATGATTTAATTAATCATAATTAATTTATTTTAGATAAATTGAGAATTTTTATTTATAATTTTTATTTTTATTTCCAATTTTAAATATGGATTTGGATTGAAATAAATAAAGAAATTTATAAAAGGATTTCCAAGTAATGATGGATAAATTGAGAATTTATAGAAACAACAAATTATGTAGGTTTTTTCTAAAAAATAATTATATAAGGGTAATTTGAGAATGTTAATTTAGTGCATTTGAGATCAAGGCGAAAATCATCGAAGAATCTACCACCGACAAGCAATTGGAGCACTACCGGCAACGTCTGGGGCTCAGCCCAGTGGTGCCAACCGGTGCGGTGGTTATGACCTAGGTGAGACCCAAGTCACACCGTCATGGGCTTCGTTTGCCCCCGTTTGCTCCTTTGTTCGCCCATTTGATCGCTTGAACCCAATTGTTTGATTTTGGTGTTGTTTTCTATGTTGATTTCGACGTTATTTAAGGATTTTGATTTATGAATTTGAGAATTCATTTTGAAGGTATTATACAATAGAAATGCTATAAGGGTTCATGGGGATTATACACAAATTTTCTAGCGCAATTTCAGTCAAAATTTGAAAAAGGATGATTTCCAATTAAAGTGTTTTACCAAATCTTTTTATGTACAACTTATTTTCTATAAAATGTTTATATTCATGTTTATTATTTATTATAATAATAATGGCTTTACATTGAGATTGGATAATATTCCAAAGTACTCATATTTATACTTATGTATAAAGAGATTTTGAAAAGGCTTTACAATATATATATATATATATATATATTAGCTTACCGAATAATGTATAAATATATTTATGAATGCAAAAGTTTAGAAAATTCCTTTTTCACATATAAATATTAGCTTATAAAATAATGTATAGTTTTTAGAATGTTTTTGAAAGCCTAATACTTCTATAAAATTACGAACATGGATCGAACGACAAATTGATTTAAACGGATTAATAAAACGATTGGTATGGAATGCTTGCGTTTAATTTTCCAATTAATTCCCGTACTTGTTCGATTGAGCCATTTATACAAACGAGTGGATTTTATAACCTATAGTAAACGTTAAATAAACCCATGTGTTATGGGACGCATGATCGTTATTTATTCTGTTACCATTCGGAGGTATATGACACATGCCGATGAGTTTGTGACTAGCCTTAGAGTTTATAGGCGTTCATCTATCTTGGAGTTTATAGATTTATACCTATTTTGGAGTTTCTTTAGGTCTTATACCTATCTTGGAGTTTTTACAGGACTTGTTCCTATCTTGGAGTTTATAGGTCTTGCGTCTATCTTAGAGTTTTATAGGCTATCACCTATCATGGAGTTATTATGGGACTTACACCTATCTTGGAGTTACATGCACGTAGTAAATTTATTCATCAATCTTAGAGTTTGGCGCATTTTTCCCCTTTTATGAGATTTGTGGATTTTTACTTGTGATTTCTCGATTTGTTGTTATTTGTGTTATCACCAAATAGTTTTAAGGATTTTGTTTGTAGAAGCTATTTTAAGTTTTGATATTGTGTGATTTAATTCTTGAAATTTTGAAGTATGCTTGATATTTGTCGATACATGACTTAATGACTGTAGTTGAGATCTTATTCATTTTATCTATCACTTATCTTGCCTAACTGATTCACTATAGTCTAGTCTGATCGGTTTATTACTTTATAATACTCGGGTAAGACCAAGATATTTCAAGGGCTCCAGTTTGATAGTTCTAGAGAGGAATCGCTTCAGTTGTCTATTTATCATTCATCTTATCTTCACCTCGTTTATATGAACATATTCATGTATTGTTGTGTCTTGTATTGAGCCTAGACTCTCTTGTGTACAAATTCGTTTCATGACATGTAGTACAGATGATTATATATATTACTTTGACCATGGTCCTGCATTTTATATTATGTATCTATTCGATTTGATCAGCATTCTTTATTTGTATTCCGCTGTGTATATTCTATGATCCATGATTATGTAATTTGTATTTATCATATATTGTTTTGAATTATTATTTTAGCCATCGTAGTTTTGTTTTAAGCCTGGATCAAATATGTTGATTTCACTTGAGAAAAAAAAAATATAGCATATTAATCGACGTATTGACGTTCGCTTAAGTAAAATTCATGAATATCGCTCTTAACCAGCCCTATTTTCCGCAATAACAAAGAGTATTACCAGTAATAACTTTTGTTAGTGCAGGGCTCGGGGTGGGGCATCACATGCAGTCTGCTACAACCATTAAATGATTAGGGAAATTACTGGAGAAAAACAAATTATGGGTAGAGTGGATGTGAAGTAGATATTGCCATAACAAAAATTTTTGGATATTAAATGAAGACCCAAATGCTTCAATAAAATGGAAAAAAATTCTTAGAGTAAGGGATGGTAGCAGGGGTCTTAGAAGAAAAAATATTGCTAATGGCAGAGGTACAAAAATTTGGTTTGATCCATGGCTACATGGTGAAAATCTAATTCATAAACTAGGCTGGCAATATATGAGTAATATTAGAGGTAGTACTAAAGAAGTTTCAGCACTTATATCAGATTCAAATTGATGTCTCAACTCCATTAATTTGCCTCTCAATATTTGTAATACTATTGAGCATATCAACGTAGACAAAGGTAGCAAGGTAAAGTACTGGTGGTGGCTCCCAACTAGCAATGGTAAATTTTATATTAAATCAGCATGGAACATTGTTGGAGTAAATCCCCTTATGTTCAATGGTATCATCATGTATGGAATCACATTTGTGCACAAAAATGTCCACTTGCACTTATCTTACAATATTGAACGGAGTTAACACTTTGGATAGAGTTAGCAATGGAACAACAAAATCTGAACTATCTTTAGACCATGTAATGATGCAAATGAGATAAGAGATCACCTATTTTTTGTATTTTCCTACTCAAAAAAATACATGGTCATGAATAAAGCAATAGTTTAACATTAGTTACCTTCAGCGTGGAAAATTACCATGTCCCATATGTGGTATAAAAGGAGTAATTGTAGGTTCAATAAGCTAAATATGCCCTATCAAATTATATCTGAACTAATTAATCAAGATATTTCTATTTTACTATCTAAATCTAGTAGTAGATAACTAGCAATGAAGAATCATAAGTAATTGAAGCTTATCTTGCTTGCTTATCCAACCGAACATGTTCCATCTCTCAGCTCAGATTGTAGTTGACAACATCTCACTAGCTTGTAGATGGATTCAACGCCTGAAGTAGTTAAGCAAAGGTCGCAGCTAGACGAACTGAAAATGCTTGACTTTTTGGTTATTTTATTATTTTTGAAATAGAGGTGAAGAATTAAGAAGTAGGGAGTTTTTCAAAGAGAAGCAATAGAATTACATGTGTTTGGTGTAATTTTTAAGGAGGGGTGTTATGAATTTTTTCTTGGGGATTTATTTAGCCATTTAGTTGGTTGGTTTTGTTAGTTTATGTTTTGTTTACCTTTAGTTGTTATATCTTCTTTAGTATGAGCGAACTTTGAGGTAGTAAGTGATTTTTTTCACTCTCGCTTGTTCTGAAGCTGTACAAATAAAGTTTTATAAACATTTCATATGTATATAATAAAGTACAAAGTTTGTAAAAAAAACTATGAGGCGGTGCATGTACTAAATGCGATCCACACAACTAGGAGGTGTAACCTGTTTAGGCATAACCCTTGTCTTTCCGCCACCTGTACCACGACCGATGATGCTCTCTACCTATGTGCCTCACATACATAGTACCAAGTATGCTGACATAGCACCGAGCGTATGCTGACCGTCTCGTTTAGATTACCTAATGCAATCAAGGAAATGTCCTTTTGGTTACTTAACATATACCCCCTAAGTATTGAGGTAGACCCTACTTGACCTTGGGACATTTCAACAGAGACACCTACTTTGGTATATTCCCTTCAATTATACACTAACGTATAATCCCATGGGTCCTACAGTTGGATGTGTCTTACATCGGTATAATGTATACACAATTACCGGCAGCCCCTTGCGGTGGTCAGACATCTGTTGTGTGACACTACCGATCTCATGTTCCAACCCATATTAATGATTATGTCATTTTGGTTAATCTATGTTTTTGGCCAGATTCAATAATTCATATCCGCCATAAATATATACTTTTGGCATATATTTATTTATTTACCGTGCCTCCTACGTTCAATTGTTAATATTCAGTAAATTTTATATAGCTTACTCCTTGTTTTTTAACACCGTTAAAGTCAGTGACCACTTACTTTTACTTTTAGTAGGTTAAATATCTTTTACTGCTTAACTTCCTCTTATTACTGTTAAATATATCTCGCTGTTCCTTTTTAACTATTAACTACAATTCTTTGATTATTATATTCCCTTAATTCCCAATTACATTATTTATATTTCTTCCCATATTGTTTATATTTTAATTTATCTTAAATCGCATATATTAGATTCACAATTAAGTTATTGTTATTATCACCACATACATTACTTTGGTTTATACTTATGGAATTCTTCATTGTAATGCATTGGAATTACATTTTACCAAATAGGAAAAGTAACACTATGACTTTCCTTAAATTACCTAAAGAGGACTTGTGTTATGTTTAGAATTACAAGGAATAATATTTTATATTATTATTGAAATAAACAGTAGAAAATGCGGTAAACATCCATATTTTGTACATACCTATCTTTTAGGTATGTTTCTTATTATTTCAAACAATACACTTCTCTATTTAATTATAAAACTGGATTATATAGAGAAATTTACATTGCTAGACACTTCATTCCAAAGAATTAAAATAATACTTAAATCTCAGTTCAATTTATAACAACTTTTCATTTAATGTTTACTAATAATATCATTCACCAACAAACCTGGAATTGTTATGCAATATCATTAATGGATTATCTTATAAATTTAGGGACTACTTTCACCCTTACTTTTTAGATTTAATTATATGCAATACTAAATCAATGTTAACAATTCACAAAATATGCAAGCTGTAACATCCCGTATTTTTAAGCTATTCAAATTGAACATTTAATTCATTTTAAATGTTGAATATGAATTATAATTTGAATTTAGAGATAGATGACTTTGGTTAAGTTAATAAAATTAGTCGAAATTTCAAATACGGGAAATTAAATTAGAAATTGAATAATAATAATTAAGTATTGGACTGAGAGAATATGGGGATTAGATGTGAATTTGTTATAAAAATGATGTTTAAATGTGTTTTTAAGTTCAATTGGACATAATAGATATTATGGAATTTTTGGAAGAATTTTAAAGTTGATAAATTAATATTTGGGAATTTATATTAATTTAAAATGAATTTAATATTGTTAAAATGCAATTAATTCGATTTAAGTCCGGAATGGACCAGAACGATTTTTAATGTGCTTATAAATTTTATATGAATTATTGTTAAGTTAATAAAATTTTAAAAGTGGAGATTTGGAGTGATTTCGATAATCTCGAGAATCGCTTAATTAAATAGACGAGTTAAAATAGCCTTCCGGGGCACAGTCTCGGAATTCGACGAAACCAGTTTCATTGGATCCGTAATAGTTAGTTATTATCGGATTTCAATTTTCGTAGCAATCGGAGTTGTCGTTTGACCCCGGCAGCTCGAAACGCATCGAAATCGTTTTAATCGGGTTGATTTTAAATTGATCGTTTAATTACGTAACTCGTACATACGACCAAATTAGCTTACGAGACATGTTCCATTGTGTCCGGAACGCGGAAAAACCCTAGGATAGCCTGTCGGAACGTGAGAATTGGAGGTTGTTTGCATTTGTGGTTAAATTGAGAAATTTATTGATTAAAATATTATTAAACTATTATATATATACATATTATTATCTCTAAACCCTAGCTTTCCCAGTAGCCGCCGCATACACCCTTCAATGGCCGAAAATCTTTAATTTTGTTCCTTTAAATTCGCATCATCCATCGAGTAATTGAAGATATCTCTAACATGAAGTTCGTAGAGCTTGAAGCTGGCTTTCGATCTATATGGACGAGTTGGTGTTCTGTGAAGCGTAGGGAGAAGGGGGTCGCCGCGTTCATCGTAAACTCGCGCGCGTTTTCTAGAGCACTCGGGGAACCGAGCTTCATCGCGTTCGAGGGGGAAGTCGAGTTGGCAGTGGGCTTTAAGATGGTGTTCTCCGATCGAAAAGTTGGGCTTCGAGCTAGTCGCGTTTCGAAGCCCTAGGCCATAGGAGTTGGGTCTTGTTCGCGTTTGGCTCCTGGAACTTGCGCATGCGTTGGGGAAGACGGGTATAACCGTGTTTGCATTGGTATTAAAAAAAAAAAAAAAAAAAAATTGTTTTAAAATTTAGTTCAAGCTTTAAAAATCAATAACTATTGCTTATGTTATCAGTTTCGGACGAAACTGGAAGCTTTGGAATCGCAGAGTCGAGCACTACGCGATGATACAGATCCGGAGTCATTCCGGGCAAGTAGAAATTTGGGTTAAATCGGACGTTGTCCGGTTTAATTTGAATTTCGAACGCTCGCCGAAACTCAAGGTGAGTTATTCTCACTCACATCTGGATACTAGTAAAGTAGATAGCTAGTATTGATTGTTTGTTGGGATGTTTAGCTGAATATGTTAGTTATTATTGAATTGAATTGATATATATACTGTTGTGCTAATATTTGTGGATGCAGGGAAAACAGGTTGGAGGGATCCAACGGGATTCCTCACAAAGTAGTAATATTTTTATATTGATGATTATGCCTGTTTATATATTGTGATTAATAGTTGGAATTTAATTGCATTGTGATATTGTGGTTTAAACTATAAACCCAGAATATTAGTTATAAAGAAAATTGCAGTTTTAATTATAAGAAATTAAATTGGGTTTCAAAGAAATTGAGTAATGGTTAAATAAGAAATTAAAAGAATATAAATATTTGAAACCTGATTTGGATGGAAAACTGAAATAAATTTGTATAGAAATATTACTGGATAAATTATAAATCCAAAATTAATTATATTTGATAAATTGAATTTAGAGAAATAAAGGTATTGTTAAATAATGGATTTAAAAGGGATTAAAATCTGAAATCTATTTTAAAATGTAAATTGGAAGTTTTAAAATTTGGAATGATAATTAATTTAAATGTTATTAGTTGAAATTTTGGGAAATTAAATTTTTGTTATTAAAATATAAAATTAAATTGAAATAAATGGACAGAAATTGTGTTAAGGATTTCTGTGATGATTTAGTAGAAATGAGATTTCCTAGGGAAAATCCAAGTTCGAGTTTTAAATTGATTTTATAAAAAGAAAGTTTAAAATCTAAACTAATTTTAAAGAATGTTTTAAAAATTATTATTTTAAAGTGATTATTTATAAATTAGCAATAGTAAAATTTTATAAATATCTTAATAATTATGTTTACAAATGGATTTGTTTTAAAAGCTAGTTTTGACCTAAGTATATTGAAATAAGAGTTAATCTTTTTACAACTCTATTTTTAATGTATAGTATCACTAAACCTTATTTTAAATTAAGTTATATCTTATAATTAGTTATACTTTAAATATTTTGAAATTTTATTTTGAGTAAAGAATTAGTAAATTATCTATTTAAAGTATATTTTAAATTTAAATGTTTAACTGTTTTAAAATCTAAACTGTTTTGAACTTGGATATTTTCCAATGGAAATATATGGTAACGGATTTACCTTGTAAATGGGGAATTTTGGGAAAGTGTTTTCAAATGAGATTTGGAAATTTGGTAATATATCTTTAAAAAGATATTTGAGATAAATAAATAATTTGGGAATTATTTATTGTGTGATGGATGCTATGGATGTTTATGCATATTAATTGATAGTTAAATCACCGACTATCAATATTGGACAAATGCGTTGATCGTTTCGAAGAGACCGGGATCGAGATTTATTTCTCGAAAACCACTTCGATCCGGTTTGTACGTTTTCGTGCGATAAACGTTTTTCGGAGTCGAAGATGGAGCAGTGAAGTGCAAGGGCTAGTCGCTACTAATCCTGAGGATATTTCCAAAATGGATGTAGTAGGAATAGTGCCTTCGGTTCCGTTCGAACCCGGGACGGACTTGTATGGACGAATGCTTCGTGACATCGTCAGCGGACGATGGGCATTCTAAGTGAAACGTTCTAAAGGTAACGTTAAGCCTCAAGCCTCACCAACCGGGAATGACTGAAAATCAGGGGATATGCAGCAAGGCTTCGTGGGTAGCCCCCACTGGAGAGTAAGGTCATCCCTGTCTAGAGGTTCCTTTTTATTTCGGCTTAGTGGTGCGGTTGCTGATCCCAACCGCGGGGTGATCTTATTCGGAATTGCCCATAGGTGATTCCGGTCTTGTGTTGCAGGGGACGAAGGGAGTAGTCCTCGGTACTGTGATCTAGACCACGTACTGTGACAGGTGGTACCCCAGTGCCTAGTCATTAGTTGGAATCCATTTTTCCCTACGTGCCTTTTACGAGTTTTGTTTGTATTACCCACTTCGGTGGCTAGTAGCTGGAATTTAATGAATGTAACAATTTCGGCTATTTTATAAGTATTTGTAAATAGACCCTATTATAATATCAGAGGATTTCTATGAAAAGTGTTTTAGCTATCGTAAGGTAAAAACCCGACATGTTTATTTGTGGCGTGGTCTTACGAGATGCTTTTGTTTTCAAAAGGATTTTTGAAACTTTAATAATCAATTGTGTGCATTATTATCAGCTGGTATTCCAGACTGACTCGGGTGTTATTTCATTATAATGCTCGGGTCAGACCGAGTATTATTTGTTCAGGATAGGTTGCTATGGAGCAGGAGAGGAGCTGGAGTTCGAGACGTATTATATGTACCTATATATATATCCGCTGCTATGTTGTATGGTATGTCTGTTATGTGATGATTGATGTATGAGTTACTCTGATGATATGTTGTATAAACAGTTATAGATTTCATTTTGTGTAAAGATTGATATATAGTTGCTATTATATTTTATTCCGCTGCGACTGTGAGATTCTGATATTGTTTAGTTTCTTCTTCTTCTATCTCTTTTTCTTTAACCTCAATGGTTCGTATTTCTGTTCCACTTGAGTCAATTAGGGTAGAATAATGTTGATTCAAGGGGTACGGATTTACGGGCTGTTACAGTGGTATCAGAGCTTAGGTTGGCGACAACCTAGGCTTTGGTGGGGTAATTACTCATTTAATAGAGTCGATAGTACTCTATAATGAGTTAAGTGTATTAATAGCTATGAGAGCGTACTTGTTAGTGCTTATAAAATTGTTTTTATACTGTGTTGACTTATCGGTTGAGTGTTTATGAATTCTGGTCGGTGCGGGAAGTACAACCGTATCGATAGGGGTTTCTAAACTCTTGAACAAGATAAACCGACATAGTATTGTTTTTAAAGTGGGTAAATGAAATAATTTTACCAAAAATTATATTTTAATATAAAAGAAATGATTTTCTAGCTTATTATATATTGGGTGATTGTTGGATTGTTAATACCATAATTAAGTAAGAATCTTGAATATGATCTAAAATTTGAAATGATATATATAAGCAAATAAGGAATTTAGGATAGTAAAATTGAAGTGGTTATAACCAAATAGAATTAATTAAATATGTTGCAAATAAGAAGTGAAATTAAAATTTGAATTAAACCAGAATTTAAAACCCGGAAGTTTTGGAAAGGATTTTAAATGTATTGAAAATAAAAGTTTGGGAATGTTTTCCAATATGTTTGAAGGCAATAATGGAATGTTGTTTTGGGTAATATTTTTGAATGGCAACTGTTTTGAAATAAATTTGGGAAAGTAAGAAGCATTGAAATCACTGCAGTCGCTGGAAAATAATCCTGATGATGCTGGCCACATCATTAGAATTCATTTTTGAGTTTCTAAAGTGATGGATTGCTTCCCTAGTAATTGGTTATGGTATTGTTTGGATTTGTTGGGGATAACAGTTGTTTTGGATATTTCAAAAATGGAAATTTGTTTGGGATATGAACAAATTGTTTTGGGTACAAACAAATTGGTTTGGAAAACATGGAAATTTGATTTGATATACCAAATGGGTATATATATTTGATATATTTCAAAATGGTTTTGAGATAAAACCGGGTAAATTGAATTCTGGGAAAGTTCTAATTAAATAATGAGTAAAGTTGAAATGAATCAACTATTGAATTTGTTAAGTGGAGCTAATGCTAATAAGAAGGAAATGAGAAATTTTAATCATGGAATTAAAATTTAATTTGAGTAATTGAAAGTGAATAAAATGTATTGAAGTAAATGAAGGGAATTTGTATCCTGAAGAATTCAGATGTATATATATACATATGGAATTTAGAATTGTGATTATAAAATGATGGTGGAGTAAAATGAGCAATATAAGCTTTTAAAATAAATAAGTTGGTGAACTTATAAAAATTGAAAGTGAGATTATAATCACAAATGAAAGTAGTTGAATGGTATGGTGAATTCAAACTTAATCTCAAATGAAATTGTGAATTGAGATAAGGTAAGGTGGGATATAAAGGAGCGAATGAACTTAAGTTAGTAAACAAGTTTTGAACTTGTATATGGAGAATTAAATTTGGGAATTTGAAAATGAATCCAATCTAAATGAATTGGATATAAAAGGTGAAATGTAAATTGCTTATAATTGCATTAAGGAATTCACATTCTTAAGTTATTAAGTAACTTAAATTGGAGATTATAAAATGAGAATGGACGTAAATGAGCAACTTAAACTCTTGAATGGAAGTGAAATTGGAATTCATTAATGGAAAGAGTTGAAGGGTGTGGCAAATTTAAATTTTGACCATAAATGAGATGCAAAGTCTAATGAAGCAAAATGAGAACATAAATGTGAATGTTCTTAAGTGGAAAATAAGGTTTGTTTGGTAATGAAATTGAAATTGAATTTCAGTTGTGTAATAAATAATATTGAAAGAAATTTAGATTCTATTTATAGGAGTAAAAAGGAAAGGTAGAAAATTTAAATGTGCCAAATGAAATAATTGGAAAATGGTGATATTATGAATGAATTCAGAGTAAATTAAGAAAGTGGAGTGAAAACTAATATGGATTATGTTATTGACTGAATTAAATTACAAATTAATGGAATTTGTATTGTAATGGAAAGAATTTGATAGTTAGTCAAAATTTGAAGGTAAATAAAAAAAAAAAAAAAAAAAAAAATCCTGATTTGGATTGGGATTCAATTATGGTAATAAATATTGGAAGTGTGAAAGAATAATGGAATTTGAATATACTAAAGTTGGTTTGAATTGTGGATGAAAATTCAAATGAGTAAAATAATTTAAATGGCCTCTTTGTAAATAAAATAAGTTTAATATGAATTGGATAACTAAACAAAGAGCATTAAATTTGTATATGAATGGAAATTTGATTTGAATGAGAATCAAATGAAATAAAATTTGATTTATAAGGAAATAATGAGAATATTGTTAAAGAACTTAAGCAAATTGAAAGAAAAACAAAATGGTTGAGAATGAGCCTTATTAAGTAATGTTGAATGAAATTTGTTAGATAATAATTGCAAGAAATGATATTAATAAGTTATTGTGATAAATTAAGGATGTATGGGTTGTAAATAATCCAGGAGGGAGAGATATTAATATAAACTTGGATTGGTTAATGAAACTAATATAAATCCAAGTTGGAATTAATTTTAAAGGGTTATAAGCTTAAGTGGCAATTGTTTTGCTTGAATGACTTGAATATTTGAATGTATTTAGAATTGAGTTGTTTAAACAACTAAATTGGTTTTGGATAAATTAGAATTTGATTAAGTGAAGTCAAATTAAAATGAAACTAAATTTGGTATGCAAGAAAGAATTGAGATATTATGCAATTGAATTGATGTTTGAATAAATTGATATGGATTAGGATCCAATTCAAAGAGTTGGTAAATGAATGCAAGTAAATTGGTTTCAAGTTGCAAATGGAATTGAGTTGGAATCAATTGGGATGAATTAACATTTTAATAAGCAATGTTTGCATATATATGGAAATAAATCATGAAAAAATTGCAAATGTTTCAAGTTTAGATAAAATTTGATTTAAAATCAAATTTGGGAATGTAAGTTAAAATAAAATTTGATTACAAATCAAATTGGAAGGGTAAGTTAAAAAAAAAAAAAAAAAAAAAAAAAAAAAAGAGTGTGAACAAGGCATATGTTAATTATTTTGAAATAGAAATAATTTGGTTATAAGAAATATGAATGGTGTATAGGAAGCTTGAATGTAAATCATTCAAGTGAAGTAAAATGAGGTTAGTTGGAGGAAACTAAAATGTGCGAAATTTTAATAAAGGAATGTGAGTGCTTCAAATTGGAAATAAGGATTTGATTGAAAATCAAATTAAATAATGTTGCATATAAATGAATTAAAGCACATATTCATAATATTGAAGTGAATATGAATGAGTTGTCTTAGTGTGTTCAACATTGAATTGGTTTTTGAATTAATTGGAATAGGAATTTCTTAAGTGACTTTGGATATGGATGGAAATGGATTATTATAGAAATGTAAATGCTTCAAATTTGAAAATGAAATTGGTTTGTAAATCCATTTAGAATTGAATTGGAATATAATTCTATTAGTGAAGCATACGTTAATCATATTGAAATAAATATGGATTGTATATAGTGGATTTGAGTATAAATCATTCAAGTGAAAGTAAATAATGTTGGACTTGAATAGATAATTGGAAAGATGATTTAAAATCTTGAATTGTTGGTAAAGGATGGTTAATATTAGTAAATTTTGAAATTTGCTTGGTTTGGATTATGCCATAGATATGTTGGATTGCTTTTATATTGGAAAATGTTGATTTAAAATGCACATATCTTGTAACTAATGAGTATGTTGAGTAAGTGCAGGAATGCGAGGCGTTCGAGAGGGTTTGAAGCGCGTATATGCATTATATATTAGTTACTTGCTATTAAAATTGCTAAAAGGTACGCCTACGCAAATAAAATTGGAAAATGATATATATATTGTGATATATTTTGGTTTCCGGCCGTGTGGGCCGATGTATATATATTTGTGTATCCTGCGATATCGCAGAAGCTCCTCCGTACAGGGGAGACTCTGCCAAAATTTTCCGGAAATTTTGGGAGTTAGAATATTTTGGGGTTTTGGAAAAAGTTAAATAACTTGGAAAGTTATAAGTTGAAATTTAAGGCTTTAGGGTAAATAAAGCAAATAGGTTTGGGAATTGAACAAAAAGGATTTTGTGAAGTGTATATAAGCTTTTAACTAAGCTAATGGGATAAGTAAATGGGTTTGAGAGTATGTTCTATCTTATACAAATTTCGGGGACGAAATTTTTATAAGGGGGGAGGAATGTAACATCCCGTATTTTTAAGCTATTCAAATTGAACATTTAATTCATTTTAAATGTTGAATATGAATTATAATTTGAATTTAGAGATAGATGACTTTGGTTAAGTTAATAAAATTAGTCGAAATTTCAAATACGGGAAATTAAATTAGAAATTGAATAATAATAATTAAGTATTGGACTGAGAGAATATGGGGATTAGATGTGAATTTGTTATAAAAATGATGTTTAAATGTGTTTTTAAGTTCAATTGGACATAATAGATATTATGGAATTTTTGGAAGAATTTTAAAGTTGATAAATTAATATTTGGGAATTTATATTAATTTAAAATGAATTTAATATTGTTAAAATGCAATTAATTCGATTTAAGTCCGGAATGGACCAGAACGATTTTTAATGTGCTTATAAATTTTATATGAATTATTGTTAAGTTAATAAAATTTTAAAAGTGGAGATTTGGAGTGATTTCGATAATCTCGAGAATCGCTTAATTAAATAGACGAGTTAAAATAGCCTTCCGGGGCACAGTCTCGGAATTCGACGAAACCAGTTTCATTGGATCCGTAATAGTTAGTTATTATCGGATTTCAATTTTCGTAGCAATCGGAGTTGTCGTTTGACCCCGGCAGCTCGAAACGCATCGAAATCGTTTTAATCGGGTTGATTTTAAATTGATCGTTTAATTACGTAACTCGTACATACGACCAAATTAGCTTACGAGACATGTTCCATTGTGTCCGGAACGCGGAAAAACCCTAGGATAGCCTGTCGGAACGTGAGAATTGGAGGTTGTTTGCATTTGTGGTTAAATTGAGAAATTTATTGATTAAAATATTATTAAACTATTATATATATACATATTATTATCTCTAAACCCTAGCTTTCCCAGTAGCCGCCGCATACACCCTTCAATGGCCGAAAATCTTTAATTTTGTTCCTTTAAATTCGCATCATCCATCGAGTAATTGAAGATATCTCTAACATGAAGTTCGTAGAGCTTGAAGCTGGCTTTCGATCTATATGGACGAGTTGGTGTTCTGTGAAGCGTAGGGAGAAGGGGGTCGCCGCGTTCATCGTAAACTCGCGCGCGTTTTCTGGAGCACTCGGGGAACCGAGCTTCATCGCGTTCGAGGGGGAAGTCGAGTTGGCAGTGGGCTTTAAGATGGTGTTCTCCGATCGAAAAGTTGGGCTTCGAGCTAGTCGCGTTTCGAAGCCCTAGGCCATAGGAGTTGGGTCTTGTTCGCGTTTGGCTCCTGGAACTTGCGCATGCGTTGGGGAAGACGGGTATAACCGTGTTTGCATTGGTATTAAAAAAAAAAAAAAAAAAATTGTTTTAAAATTTAGTTCAAGCTTTAAAAATCAATAACTATTGCTTATGTTATCAGTTTCGGACGAAACTGGAAGCTTTGGAATCGCAGAGTCGAGCACTACGCGATGATACAGATCCGGAGTCATTCCGGGCAAGTAGAAATTTGGGTTAAATCGGACGTTGTCCGGTTTAATTTGAATTTCGAACGCTCGCCGAAACTCAAGGTGAGTTATTCTCACTCACATCTGGATACTAGTAAAGTAGATAGCTAGTATTGATTGTTTGTTGGGATGTTTAGCTGAATATGTTAGTTATTATTGAATTGAATTGATATATATACTGTTGTGCTAATATTTGTGGATGCAGGGAAAACAGGTTGGAGGGATCCAACGGGATTCCTCACAAAGTAGTAATATTTTTATATTGATGATTATGCCTGTTTATATATTGTGATTAATAGTTGGAATTTAATTGCATTGTGATATTGTGGTTTAAACTATAAACCCAGAATATTAGTTATAAAGAAAATTGCAGTTTTAATTATAAGAAATTAAATTGGGTTTCAAAGAAATTGAGTAATGGTTAAATAAGAAATTAAAAGAATATAAATATTTGAAACCTGATTTGGATGGAAAACTGAAATAAATTTGTATAGAAATATTACTCGATAAATTATAAATCCAAAATTAATTATATTTGATAAATTGAATTTAGAGAAATAAAGGTATTGTTAAATAATGGATTTAAAAGGGATTAAAATCTGAAATCTATTTTAAAATGTAAATTGGAAGTTTTAAAATTTGGAATGATAATTAATTTAAATGTTATTAGTTGAAATTTTGGGAAATTAAATTTTTGTTATTAAAATATAAAATTAAATTGAAATAAATGGACAGAAATTGTGTTAAGGATTTCTGTGATGATTTAGTAGAAATGAGATTTCCTAGGGAAAATCCAAGTTCGAGTTTTAAATTGATTTTATAAAAAGAAAGTTTAAAATCTAAACTAATTTTAAAGAATGTTTTAAAAATTATTATTTTAAAGTGATTATTTATAAATTAGCAATAGTAAAATTTTATAAATATCTTAATAATTATGTTTACAAATGGATTTGTTTTAAAAGCTAGTTTTGACCTAAGTATATTGAAATAAGAGTTAATCTTTTTACAACTCTATTTTTAATGTATAGTATCACTAAACCTTATTTTAAATTAAGTTATATCTTATAATTAGTTATACTTTAAATATTTTGAAATTTTATTTTGAGTAAAGAATTAGTAAATTATCTATTTAAAGTATATTTTAAATTTAAATGTTTAACTGTTTTAAAATCTAAACTGTTTTGAACTTGGATATTTTCCAATGGAAATATATGGTAACGGATTTACCTTGTAAATGGGGAATTTTGGGAAAGTGTTTTCAAATGAGATTTGGAAATTTGGTAATATATCTTTAAAAAGATATTTGAGATAAATAAATAATTTGGGAATTATTTATTGTGTGATGGATGCTATGGATGTTTATGCATATTAATTGATAGTTAAATCACCGACTATCAATATTGGACAAATGCGTTGATCGTTTCGAAGAGACCGGGATCGAGATTTATTTCTCGAAAACCACTTCGATCCGGTTTGTACGTTTTCGTGCGATAAACGTTTTTCGGAGTCGAAGATGGAGCAGTGAAGTGCAAGGGCTAGTCGCTACTAATCCTGAGGATATTTCCAAAATGGATGTAGTAGGAATAGTGCCTTCGGTTCCGTTCGAACCCGGGACGGACTTGTATGGACGAATGCTTCGTGACATCGTCAGCGGACGATGGGCATTCTAAGTGAAACGTTCTAAAGGTAACGTTAAGCCTCAAGCCTCACCAACCGGGAATGACTGAAAATCAGGGGATATGCAGCAAGGCTTCGTGGGTAGCCCCCACTGGAGAGTAAGGTCATCCCTGTCTAGAGGTTCCTTTTTATTTCGGCTTAGTGGTGCGGTTGCTGATCCCAACCGCGGGGTGATCTTATTCGGAATTGCCCATAGGTGATTCCGGTCTTGTGTTGCAGGGGACGAAGGGAGTAGTCCTCGGTACTGTGATCTAGACCACGTACTGTGACAGGTGGTACCCCAGTGCCTAGTCATTAGTTGGAATCCATTTTTCCCTACGTGCCTTTTACGAGTTTTGTTTGTATTACCCACTTCGGTGGCTAGTAGCTGGAATTTAATGAATGTAACAATTTCGGCTATTTTATAAGTATTTGTAAATAGACCCTATTATAATATCAGAGGATTTCTATGAAAAGTGTTTTAGCTATCGTAAGGTAAAAACCCGACATGTTTATTTGTGGCGTGGTCTTACGAGATGCTTTTGTTTTCAAAAGGATTTTTGAAACTTTAATAATCAATTGTGTGCATTATTATCAGCTGGTATTCCAGACTGACTCGGGTGTTATTTCATTATAATGCTCGGGTCAGACCGAGTATTATTTGTTCAGGATAGGTTGCTATGGAGCAGGAGAGGAGCTGGAGTTCGAGACGTATTATATGTACCTATATATATATCCGCTGCTATGTTGTATGGTATGTCTGTTATGTGATGATTGATGTATGAGTTACTCTGATGATATGTTGTATAAACAGTTATAGATTTCATTTTGTGTAAAGATTGATATATAGTTGCTATTATATTTTATTCCGCTGCGACTGTGAGATTCTGATATTGTTTAGTTTCTTCTTCTTCTATCTCTTTTTCTTTAACCTCAATGGTTCGTATTTCTGTTCCACTTGAGTCAATTAGGGTAGAATAATGTTGATTCAAGGGGTACGGATTTACGGGCTGTTACACAAGCATGGTTTTCAAATTCATTACATGTGTATATTTAAATTTATAACTCCAAAAATTCACTTCTGAAATACAAGGAACGAAGTTACAACAATATAAATCCAATATTATATAAAAATATACAATTTTACACTAATTTTCAAGCTTCCAAATCTCCAGATCTAAATCTTATTATTCATTTGACTCCCTTTTTCTTGCAATCGAAATATATACCGCAAGCGCATACATATTTTTTAGAAATTTAGATCCAAGAAGAGATTTGAATTTAGTTCAGATTTGAATTTAGTTCAGATTTGAATTTAGTTTTACAACTAACTTTGGATTTGGCGATTCAATTCGACCTAATTCTTCTTCTCTAATATTCTCTGCCATTCTTCACTTATATGTATGTGTGTGTGTGTTATAGTTTATATAGATTTTTAGAATTTTGGAGAAAGGAAAATTGTAGAACTTTCAAACAATATGAGATTAACGAAGGGTTATGCCTGTATTTATAGGGGTTCGAATCAATGCCAGCCATTAGATTAGTTTATATTAAATCTGGGCCATTCAGCCTAAATTCAATATATAGCTACTGCCTACCACCAGTCGACTGCTTTAATGCCACTAGTCGATGGCTAACGGTCGAACAGTCCTAATAAAAGGGTCGACCAATTGCTTTGTTTACGTTAATTAATCTATGTTGTTTTGTTTAATTCCCTCTGCGTTGATTTAAATCCAATTCTGGCAGGTCAGATCTAACGTTAATTTTGCTTACACGTTAAGTAACCGTTAATTGTAGTTAACATTAATTAGCATTTGTTATGCATTTATTTTATTAATTATATATATAATTGTTTTTCGATTCAAAATTTTCAAACATTAATAACTTTTTCGTTTGAACTCCGATTGTAGAACTTTTATATCAAAATTGATCAAAAAATCGCCACGAACACAACGTTGCAAGTTTCATAGTCAAGTTTTGATGTTTGTGAAATTTCTATTTTCGGTTTCAATAAATTTTAATTAACTTTTTTTAATTAATTACGTTCAATTTTTAGGGTGTTACATCCTCCCTCCTAAAAGAATTTTGTCTCCGAAATTCCTCAAGGGTAGAATCATGTAACATTACGCACAACCATCCTATGTTATCCAACCAATAGTGAGTAACCAATTTTATAGCCAATTATGTATAAGTGCATGGTGCATCACAATATTTATGATATGTATGAAGAATAATACTAAATCGGTACCTCTTTTAAAATTTCATTCTTAAAACAATTTTGAAAATATGGTGCAACAACCTATATACACTGGCAGTTCTATATGTATGCAAGTTTTAAAAATCAAAATCTTTGTTTTTGCACACAAATCTTCCTATAGTTCTATGAAGAGAAGTATGGTTCAACCAATTTTGCATACAACCCCTACCATCTGATAAGTAGCACATAATTTCTAACATCCAAAATTTTGAAAAACCTATTTGCTAAACTTATATTCTTATATCGGAAAAAAGGTTTAGATGAAGAATTTCTTATTTCCATCATTCTCTTGTGTATCCTTTTGTTACACTTTGAAACCTTCTCTTTTGCCTTCCTATCTTTTCTATCTTTTCCTAAGTACAATCCATATAAGGAAATTTAATTTTAAGATTTTAAATTGTAAAATAGAATTATTTTAAAAACCATTTTTTCCACTATCAACAAAGTATGGAAATTGAAATTTCATGCATAAAACGGCTTTTTCCTTGTTACCCTTTATGGTTTACATACTATCACTTCTACTGCACAGTAAAATTCATATTCGTTAACCCATCGACTTTTCCCTATGCTAAGCATGTGGCATTTCAAAAATCAGAAATTACCTCCATTTTCAAAATTATTTTCAATTAAATTTTAGAAATAGCTGGAAAATTTTAAAAATATAAATTAATTTTTGAAACAAAAATTTTTGAATAATTTTTTTTCAAGATTATACGTTTTTACTTTTCGAAGCAAATTTAGCCATATCCAATGTAGTCAGGATTTAGTCAGCGGGTTAACATCCACGATTGACTCTTTTCTACTACACGGTAAAATTTTAAATTTGTAAAATCTTTTATTTTATTTTATGTTATAACAATAATTAGCACACAAGTTTATTTAAAAGTTTTTACTTTATGGCGTAGGGACAGTAACCCATGGTTTTGCAACAACCTTCCCCATCTTTCGCTCACTAAAATTTGTCTCCCAAATTTTACTACTTTTTAGGACTTAACTTTATTTTTATTTTAGTGGATAATTAAATAAATTTCATATTTTATTTTATAAATTTCTAGTGTTATATATATATATATAATTTGCGTTAGTTAAGTGTCTTTATGAGATTTCCTTGTTTTTACCGTTTGTCAATAAATATATTAGTCAATCCAGAAATAAATAAGAAGGAATATTTCTCATAACATCGTATGCGTTTTATACAAACAAAAGCAACTAATGCTTACAACCCAACTCTAAAAAAAAATGTTGGAAGAAAACAATTGTTACTACTAACCCTACTTCTACATATAGGCTGCGCGATGGCTTGCTCCTCTACGAGAACCCGGACCACTGCCATGACCTCTGAACGATCGGAGCATGGCGGTTTATACATCCAAGCTCATGACCCTAGTGCTGCTTCTCACCCCATATCCTCTATAGCTCATCCTCAATTCGGAATTGGGAATCTCCGATCGCTAGATACTTAGGGACCTATAGCTGTGGCTTTGTAGCCTCTTGATTGAGTTATGGAGCCTACTCCATCTACGCCTTCCCTGCTCCCTCTTGCCCTCCAAATTCCACAGTTGCCTCTACAATCCTTATCCTCCTAAGGAAGAACCTATCAAATGGTGCAAATGTCTTTGTCTACACTTGCTTTCGTCGAAAGCTAACTCTGTACTATCAAAAGACAGGAGTGAAAAGATGATAGTATGGAAGATAGCTCCTTTGTGTCTCAATCCTTGACCTACATAATGGCCTTTGCTCTAGTCAACTGAATACCACGTACGTTGGTGTAGGTGGTCTTTTTCACCATGGGGTAGATTTGGTCAAAACTCACCGCCTTGGGGACGATGTTGTGATGAATAACACGTGCGACTAAAAGGGCTTGGCTGCATGTTGTCTATCTACCAAACTCCTACTCCACTATGGAAGATTTGCTAAAGAATAGTCGGATAGGAGATATTGATATACTTCAGGTCCTCTCCTACTACTGAGATGTGAAGAATCTGTTGAAGTTGCTCATCTATCATTCGAACATCTACTCCGTTCACTTCAAATGTGAAGCTATTCTCATCCTTGCCGAATAAATACTACAAGTTAGCATCAAATATATGCATGCATCGGGGTAGCATTCCCACTCACACATATCATGACTAAGGATCGATAATAACCCTGTAGACGTAAATAAGCGCTCTAAACTATAAGGGGCAAAGTCCCAAAATCTCATCGGTCGTTCTTGTAGAAATTCAAAACTTTCCATTGCCTCATTAACTTTAACCCTTTCTTCATTTTACTAAAGCCGCGCGGTCTCTTGCGAGGTCAGATTTTTTGGTACCTTAGTTATTGGTTTGGATGATAACAACTGTTGAACATTATATAAAATACAGAAATTAATGTTTTATCAAGATATATATATATATATATATTAGACAAGTGTTGATTAAGAAGACTATATAGTATTAAAAGTAGATTCAAGGTGCTGATATAGAGTTTCAAGAGTTTGAGAACGAAGATTCATGAGTATTGAAAAGTTTAAGATTTTAAAATACTCTAGATAAGTTATAAAGTCATAGAATTTATGTTAAAACCTCGATAACATTTCCTTGATCTCTCTTACCATCTTTAATATTTTTTTAAATTATTTGTCAAGTAGTCTATTTTTAAAATAATCTTTTCAAAATATTTCCCAAAATGATTTTCTATCTCTTACTTATAAAGACATTATTTTAGTCTTTTTAAGTTTATATATACATATTGAATTTTTGTTTATATTTTAATAAGTTATAATTATATTGATTTTTATATATATTGTTGAATACTCATATTAAATCTTTTAAAATTATTTTATAAAGTTTTATTTAGTTATATTTAAGTATTAAAATATTTTACAATGCAACAGATTTTAAAAATAATATTTTTAAAGTATTTTTCAAAATACAAAGGGATATGTCGACACATCCTATCCATGTATGTCGTCATAGTGGCCATAAAATTCAAAATTCAAATTTGAAAGAAAGTGTCCTTTGTCAAGAGTTATAAAATTCTCTCCTCTTTTCACTCTCTTGATTTCTAAATAAATTTATAACAAAACTCTATCGGAATTCAACCAGAATCAAATTCAATTATTACTAATTTGATTCCCTTTCATCTACTTCCTGATTTCTCTCAACTCTCTCAAGATCAAAGTGCTATTCAAGAGTTATAGGATCAATTATAATCAGAATTGAAGATCTAAGTTTGTAAACTCTACCAAATCATATTCTTATACTTTATGGTGTGCTTGGTATCCCTGAAATCCAAGTAGGTGTGACCGTAGCTTGTAAACTCAGTTGGGTGTGCTTAGTAGCGCGTAAATATAGTAGAGGCGCTTATAGCCTGGAAATATAGTGACTCTACCCAAAGGTCGGGATTCTGGAGGGTGTGCCTCGTAGCCTTGAAATTGAGATTGTATTTGCATTTACTAGTTGAAAAGAAATCCCTACAAGGAATTATGTGGGACTTTATGTAGGGTAACTCCAAACTAATATAAAATCCTGATGTATTCTTTCTCTTTACTTTTATTGCATTTACTTTTATCGCATTTACTTTTATCTGCACTTTGATTCTGTGATTGTTTCAGTGATTGTTAATTACATCATTCCAAGTAGAATTTAAAGAATTTGAAAAATATTCATATAATCCATTAAACATTATTCATCACCACTCTGGTGTTAATTTAGCCTTAAGATCCCTATTCCGCTGACTCAAATTTGGTATTGGTGCATTGGTTTTTCAAAGTATTCATAATTTTATTTTGAAAAAGTTTCAATAGCAATTTTTGATAATATATTTAACACTATTTTCAAAAACAAAATTTGTAAAATCATCATAATGTTGTTTCGTAAATTTACCTTTATTCATTATAAAAAAATCACTTGATCTTTTGAAAAGGTATGAATTGTAGGTACAGATGCGTTACATGGCTTTTAATGTACATACATTTTGATAATAAAACTCTAAAGATCAAAAAGGAAAAATGGATATTGGATAGTGGATGCTTAAGTCATATGACTGGAAATTCGAAGATCTTAAAAGATATAATTTACAAAGATGGTGGATTAGTAAATTTTGGAGACAACTCTAAAGGATATGTAATTGGCATCGACAATGTCGGTAATTCTAAAACTCATACTATTTCAAAAAAATTGTTGGTTAGTAATTTAAAGCATAATCAGTTGAGAGTTAGTCAATTGTGTGATAAAGATTTCAAAATTAAATTCGTAAAAGAAAAATGTCATATTGAAGATAATGATTTAAACATTATCTTTGAAGGGATTAGAAAATGAAACATCTAATATTAAGTATGAAAATATCAAATGATAACTTGTCTTTTGGCTAAATCAAGTGACCGTGGGATTTGGCATAAAAGATTTGGTCATTTGAATTTCAGATTAATAACTAAAATTGCTAAAAATGATCTAGTTAGATTTCTTCCCAAAAGGAATTTTAAAGTTAATAATTTTTGTGATGCATGTCAATTAGAAAAACTTAGAAAAAGTTCTTTTAAATTAAAAGATATGATTTCTAGCTCTCAACCCCTTGAACTTCTTCACTTAGGTCATTTTGGTCCATCGCAGATACGGTCTATAAATCATAATAGATATGTATTTGCAACTGTAGATGATTATTCTAAGTTTACTTGGACGATTTTCTTAAAATTTAAAAGTGATGCTTTTGAAATGTTTTAAAATCATCGTGAAATAAATTAAAAATCAAACTACCAGTAAAATTAAAACTATTCGGAGTGATCAGGGTAGAGAATTTGAAAATGAAAATTTTAAGAATTTCTGTAACAAGAAAGGTATAACTCATAGTTTTTCATTTCCAATAACACCATAACAACATGGAGTGCTAGAACGTAAAAATAGGATTATTCAAGAGTACATTGGAATTAGGCTAATTGATAGTAATTTAACTACAAAATTTTAGGCTGAAGCAGTTGGTACTGCATGTTTTGTATTAAATGGAATTTCAGTAAGACCATTAACTAAGAAAACACCATATGAAATATTCTATAATAAATAGCCTAAAGTATCATATTTTAGAGTTTTTATAGTAAATGTTTTATTTTAAAAATCGTTACTAGAAGCACTTCCTATCTAGACAAACCAAACCAGATTAATATACTTGGACTTCCGGGCTTTCTTGCAGTTACTCTAGATTCTAGCTTGAATGGAACCCACAATAATCCGAATCAAATCCAGATGCCAATCCAATGAGTTCGATTTCCCGCAGCTAGAAGTCAAGCTAGCAGCGTAGTCGCCGACAGAGAAAGAGAAGACCAGATCTTACTAAAGACAATTTCGATAAATTTGATTCTAAATCAGATAAATGAATCTTTATTGGATATTCAATTAGAAGTAAGTCTTATAGAGTTTTCAATACTCGAACTAATACTATTGAAGAGACATTACATGTCTCATTTGATGAAAATTTTAATGTTTATAATCCAAATATTATTGAAGAAGAAAACATTGATGACCCAAACGAAATTAGTAATAATGGGATTACCGAAAATGAAACTGATAATAATTCAGAGAATTCACATCCAAATAAAAGAACAAGATACTTACAAGGTCATCCTATAGAAAGTATACTCGGAAATATTGAATTTGTTGTTAAAAATAGAAATTAACTAAATAAAATGAGTAACACTGCTTTTCTTGCAAATATTGAACCTAAAAATCCAAAGGAAGAATCAACTGATGATTCATGGATTCTTGCTATGCAAGAGGAATCAAATCAATTTGCAAGAAATAATGTATAGGAATTAGTCCCAAGTCCGTAGAATAAATCCATATTAGGAACTAAATGGTATATAGAAGCAAAATGAATGAACAAGGAGAGGTTGTGAGAAATAAAGCTTGATTAGTTGCACAAGGTTATTGTTTAGAAGAAGGAATATATTTTGATTAAACCTTTTCACCCGTTGCAAGATTAGAAGCTATATGATTTTTACTTACTTTTGCTAATCATAACAATATTAAGTTATATCATATGGATGTTAAAAGTGCATTTTTAAATGGTTTTATTAAAGAGGATGTATATGTAGAACAACCCTTACTTTTTGAGGATGAAAAACTACCTAATCATGTTTTCAAATTAAAGAAGGCTTTATATGGTCTTAAGCGGGCTCCAAGAGCATGGCATGACAGTCTTAAATCCTATCTATTACAATCAAATTTTGAAATAGACAAAGTAGATGGTACACTTTTATTAAAAGGGATAAAAAATGATATTCAGATAACACAAATATATGCAGATGATATCATTTTTGGATCTAACAATGATAAACTATATAAAGGGTTTTCAAAAATAATGAATAAGGAATTTGAAATGAGTCATATGGGAGAACTAAATTATTTTCTAGAATTGCAAATAAAACAAATAAGTAATGAATTTTTTATTAGTCAAGAAAAATATTCTAAAGATTTAGTTAAGAAATTTGGTATGTCAAATACTAGTGGTAAACCAACTTCCATGGCAACTAATGAAAAATTAAATAAAGAAGAAAATTCAAAAGATGTAGGTCAAAAGTTATACAAAGGAATGATTGGATCACTGCTCTGTATTACTGCTAGTAGACCTAACATAATACATATTGTTTGTCTCCGTGCAAGATATCAGTCTCAACCTAAAGAAACTCAATTAAAATCCGTAAAACGAATTTATAGATATGTAAACAACACATTAGACTATGGACTCTTTTCCCAAAAGAAGACTCCTTTGAATTAATTTCATATAATGATGCCGACTATGATGGCTGCAAATCAGACTGAAAAAGTACAAGTGAAACTTGTCGCTTTTTAGGACACTCTTTGGTTTCTTGGTTTAGAAAGAAGCAAAACTCTATGTCTCCATCTACGAGAGAAGCAGAATATATTTCAGTAGCATTAGCCTATTCATAGTTATCTATCAAGATATATAGTATATAGTGCAGGATATTAGACAGGTATTGAATAAAAAGACCCTACAATATCAAGAGTAGATTCAAGATACTGATATAGAGTTTCAATAGTTCAAGAACGAAGACTCATGAGTATTGAAGAGTTCAAGATTTCAAGATACTCCAGACAAGTCATAGAGTCATAGAATTTGTGTTAAAACATTGATAGAACTTTCTTATTCTATCTCACCTTCTCTAGTTTTGTTTTAAATTGTTTTTCAACTAGTCTAATTTTAAAATAATGTTTTCAAGATGTTTTCCAAAATGATTTTCAATCTCTTACTTATAAAGATATCAGTTTAGTCCTTTTAAGTTTATATATATTTATATATATTGAATTTTTGTTTATATTTTAGCAAGTTATAATTATATTGATTTTTATATATATTATTGAATACTCTTATTAAATCTTTCAAATTTATTTTATAAAGATTTATTAAGTTATATTTTGATTAAAATGTGTATAAACTATATTTAAATGATTCTATAAAATATTAGATTATTTTACGAAGCAACGGATTTTCAAAATAATACTTTTAAAGTATTTTTCAGAATACAAAGGTACATATCGACATATCCTGTCCATGTATTACAACATAGTGGCCATAAAACTCAAAATTTAAATTTAAACCGAAGAAAATTTTCATCGTATCTCTTCGTGAATGGACATGACTATTATTTCCCTATATATACCAGACTTACAAAGGAATATTTATCAATTACTTTCTTATTCTTCTCTCCTCTTTTCACTCTCTTGATTTCTAAATCAATTTTTATCAAAACTCTACTGGAATTCATTCATCTGCTTAGAGTTTTTTTGGCCCAATATGAACTTGGACCTTATTCGGGTTGGCCGAATATAAACTATTTATTAAACTAATGTCATTTCGTTTTACCTATGCCGTCTTCATCTTAGTTCCGACTGTTCTAAAAAATTCCAATCTACACGTAATGATGCATTTGCTTACTACTTTATTTTGGATTCTTGTCTTCTTTCCCATTCAGCTTACCCCATTTATAAACCATTACCTCTTTCTATTATGCACTCTTAACAAATATTCACAAATAATTTTTTTCAAAAAAATCAACGAGCTATTTATATACGCTCTACATTTCCTTCAAAAGAACTATCACTTTATGAAAACCCATTTTTAGTTGAGATGTTATGCCTAAAAAAATTATAAGTTCTACTAATTTTTTTATTTTTAATACAAAAGGGATATTTTTTTTCATTGAAATTTCAATATTTACTTAGCTTTCAAAAATTTATGGCCTTTGGAAAATGCCCGTTTGGCCAGGTTTATATCTGGGGGCACCTACTAGATTTCTTATTTAGTCTTCGGAATTATTGGACTTCGACAAATGCCCTTTTAGCTAGATTTATAATTAGGGTAGAATTAATGAATTTCTTATCAGGTATTTTGGTCTCTTGGATTTCTAGTTTCATTAGTCTAAACTAACTGAGCTTTGTCTTGACTAATTTCTATTCTTTTCTTTTTGTGGTTAGACGTGGGCATTATCTCATGCAAGTTCCAATATAACTTGTAAAATTAAAATTCAAGTCTTGATTACACCGGAACACCAGAACAGCATATATTGAAAAAAATTCAAGAATAAAATTATTTTTTGAAACAATATGACTACGATGGAGTGGATTCCCCAATATATCATCTTGTAGAAATTTTCAAAGAAATTGAAAAACCAATACATAACCTCTTCACTGAGGATACATTGCTTTAAAAAATAAAATCTTTTCTTGGCTCCGCGCTAAATGGTTGCGAAAAGTGCATTACACTACAAAAGCCTATTACATATTTATTTAAAGGGTAATTCCTACCACAAGTGAATGTGTTTCATTAATAGTAATATGTTGCTAAATATTTCCATGGCCCTAAGCCTTTTTATTACAATAATTTAGTTTTATGGCCTTGATGAAGAGAGATCATGCCCCTAAGGGATTTGCTACCTACATATCCCTATAGCGATATGCCTACAGTGAAGTTCTTAGCACTAGCTCTAATAGTGGAAGGCCATATCACCTGAGTATTACTACTAGCAAGTACATAATAACTTAAATGCATGTAAAGGTAAAAGCCTTCGATAAGAGTTTCAGAAGGAATTAGATTTGCTTTAGGCAAGAGTCCCAAGCAAGAGCCAAAGCAGCCTTGGGAAAGAGTTTCAAGCAAAAATGTATGAGAAACATTAGGTTGATCCTTAATCAATAAAATATCTACCACAAGGTTGGCATCAAAATTATAAGTCACTAGGCTGCAACCAGAATCATATTCAACAATTCTCAATAGACTCCAAGCTTAGTTCAATTTTGCAAAAGGGTAGCATCGACCATATTCACAAAGTCTCGATAGACTCCAAACTTAGTTGAATTTTCCACTAATGACGACATCAAACTCACACTAAGACATTCTAAGTAGATTCCAAGCTTAGTTTAATTTGCCACAAGACTAGCACTAAAATCATATTTATAAAGTCTCAGTAGATTTCAAACTTAGTTCATTTTTCCACAAAGCTGCCATCATTAGTATTGACTGTAAAGCTGGTTCTAATTTTAAAGATATGCCACAAGGCTGGTACAAAAAGTAATAAGCTAGAGTCTTGGTCAAATCCAAAAATACAAGTCACAAGGCTAACCTTAGACAAAAAGAAGAAAGCATTAAGGCATGTTGTTTAAATAGGGTCGATTGGACCCGAGAACTTATTAGACCATCGATGGCTAAAATGCCGAGAATTAATACACCATAAGATTTAGTTAAGAGGGTGGTAAAACACAAGACCTTATCAGATAACAATAGGATTTTGAAGGTTAATGATGACATAGCACCTTATTAAATAGGTTCGCCAAGGCACAAAACCTTATTCGATTATTAAATTACAGGTAAATAGGCACAAGGAAGAAGTTGTAAAAAAATTTAGTCTTAGGGACAACAAGTTTGCTTTTTAGTCTGAAGAACACTTTTTAGTGTAAACCGAAAATGATAGTTACAACTATCATTCTGTGATTTACACTAAAAAATGTCCTTCAGCCTAAAAAACAAACTTCTTGTCCCTGAAACTAAATTTTTCTCTAACTTTTTCCCTCAGCCTAAAAACCCCATTAAATTATATATCAATAGATGCTGTAAAACTTATTAGATAGAACGGACAAGGCTCGAAAACTTATTTGATTAATTAGATCATATATGAATAGATACCATAAAAGTTATTCAACGGGCTTGGCAAGGCCTGAGACCTTACTTGCTTACTAGATTACATGTGGGTAAATGTCAATAGCAAAAGCAAACAAAAATTCAAATGATGGTCTCAATTGACTTTGAGTTGAAAAGTTAGAAATAGTATATTAATAAACTATAAAATTAGATTTCAAACCTCTTAGTTTCAGTGGCTACAATAATAAAACTTGGGAGTCTTGAGTATATCAACTACAATCACCTTCGAAAAATATTAGTTGCCAAAAGAAAGAACTCTTTGGAAATGAGAAACAAGATGTATAAACTTTTAACACTAGTTATAGCCATGGGGAACTTTGAAAAACAAAGTTCGCTTAATAACCTAAATAGAACCGGAAATACTATTGAGGATGCAAGGTGCCAAAAATAATATAATATCAATAGGATAGAAAAATTTGAATACAAGTACACACCATAATTCTCATGATGAGGTTGGATTTTAAATTTCATAAAAATCCTCACCATATGATGTGGTTAAATTTTAAATTTTGTAAAGGGGAATTAATTTAAAAGGACAAAAATTCATATATTTTTAGCCTCAGGGACACAACCTCAATATTTTAACCATAAGGACAATCATTCTCCCAAAAATTATTCAAAAGGACAAACATTCTTCCACAATTACTCATAAGGAAAAACATTCTTCTAATGATACCTAAAAATTGCTACCGATAACTACAAACTGATACCTAAAAATGCTATCAATAACTAAAAACTGATACCTAAAGAAAGTAGTCCTTCGGGTTGAAATACTGAAGGTCTGTCCTTGAGGCTAAAATGCTGAAAAATTTTGTCCTTCAAAATAATTTCTTGTTTTGTAAAACCCTTTACAATAGTGAAATATAAATGCATAAAATTTCTTTATTTAAAATATTCCTTTATGTTATATAATACACCAAATATTTAACACACAAGCTATTGAAACAGTTAATCAATATACTTATCCCAGGCCAAAGAGAAGTGCATAAACAAATATTAGAAAATTATGATGTAAATTTATTACAAAATAGAATCTTACAATCAAAAATAAAATAGTACAAACATTACTTATTCTTCTATAATGAGATTTCCTCAACCAAAGAACTATTCAGAAATTTCTAGAGGAGAATTCACCAGATGTTGAACCTCCCCCTAGATTATGGATAATCATAGTTCGGCTTATTCTCAGGGGACATAGCATAGTTGAATGAGGAGTAGGATAGGTAGATATATGAAGATTTATATCCCATACTATTCTTACACTACATCAAGATTGTAACAACCCTAAAATTGTAATTAACCAAATAAATTAATTAAAAGGCCAAGGCAGGCCAAAAAAGAGAAGTAAAGGGAAATGAATTAATAGAAATGGGATATGAGAGCCCAAGCCCAAATTACGGGACAACAAATATTATTCTTTTCTATTCATTTCATCATATCTAAAATTAAAAAATAAGCTAAAGAAGAACTATAGTGATGATGGCTTAGAGAAGGCAAATAGGAAGAAGATAAGAAAATGCAAGCTAAAGTAGATTAAGAAGACTAAAGCTAGACATCTTAAAGATCAAAGTGAGTAATACTTAAACGTTTTACATCAATCCTTACTATATGGTCTTTGTTTAGATTTGTATGTTTTTTTAAAGTTAATGGGGTTTATGTGGATTTTCTATAAACAAATATAAAATTTTAATGAATGTTTTAGGGAAGGAATGGATAAACATGTGATGTTTAGATGTGTTTCCCCTACTTTAGTAATCTTGAAATATAATGAAAATTTTATATGATGTTCAAATCATGATTTTAGAAATGGGTTTATAGTTTAAGAAATTTCCTAAGCTTATAGGATTCGATATGGTTATTAAAGGTGTGCAGAAAGATTAAGTATGCTAGATAAATTGCTCACAAATTTTCTGGAAATTTATTAAGATTTTCTACAAGGAAAATAAACCAAAATGGGCTAAGAACTGCATTAGGGCAGGGAGGTACTGAAAGGATGCATGAAAATGAAATTATAAAGAGGAAAATACTAATAGGAGATAGGAAATAAGGAAACTGGATCGAAATCATTTGCTAAAAAAAGAAAAAGGACACTGCAAATAACAGAAAGTAAAATAGGGATCACTGAGAGAATGACACGAGTAAATACGTTGTCTGGAATGTCAATTTTTTTTTTAAAATGGTGGTTGGGCGACGACCCTACATTATAAGTAAGAACTGCACATAACAAGAAGAGATTATGCTGCGCCATAATTAGGATGGGAACACTTAATAAGAAAAGAAAGGAGCACTCAACGTTGGGGTAGGGTTGTACAACGCCAAGAAAATTAGTAATGAAACATAATTGATGCCAGGATGGGATTAAATGGGACTCGAGGAGTGGCGATGTCAGGACGGGAAGGAAACCTGTGCTAGAAATAAGGCTGGAAGGGCTATTGATGTTAGGTGAGGATGCCCACACGAATGCACACCTTGCGAAGGTAAGGAGGGATATTCAATTTCCAGGGATTGTAGTGCAGTTCTATAAGTTAAACAAATATTTAAAGTGAATGCACACCTTGGGAAGGTAAGGAGAGGCATTCACGAATGCATACCTAGAGAAGATGAAGAAAAGCATTCAACTACATGGGCGTAGTATTAATTAAGTAAGAACTACATGGGGCGCCATGTTAAACACTTCCAAGGAGATAATGATAAAAAATAATGAATTGCATGAAGCACGGTACTAAATACTTTAAAAATAACAATAAGACATGCGTGGGGCACGGTATTTAGTAGCTATAGAAGAATAAGTAAGACCTATGCGGGGCACAATATTAAACAGATAAAGGAGAAGTAAGAAGATGTGCAGGGCGTATTATTATAGTAGATTAAATAATAAACTAAGGTGGGAACCCGTAGGGGTTGTGCTAGGGTATGCATTAACAAAGTATAGTAATGGAATAAAAGAATGAACTAAATTGGGAATTGATTAGGGACTATGCCAGGGGTGCAGCAGTAAAGGGAAACCGCTTAGGGAAGGGTAAGATGCAGACGTGGATAAGAACTAAATGCCCAAGTATTTTGAATGTTCCACTCTTCATGTTCGAATAGTGAAGAGGAAATCCCACCTATGCAGTATGGTTTGGTCTCATTATATGATTGTTTTGGGTAAGTAATATTCACATCGGAATTTATGTCTGACCGTTGCTTTTATTATTTTTTTCCTCATAAAATCTTGGGTGCTTATTTGAGTAGGCTGAGTTTATAGGATTAGATGGGTATGAAATAAGAGCTGTAGTATAAAGATCGAAGATGGAGCAAAAGGCTTATAGCTAATAAAGATTTTTTTTGCGTTGTACAACGGAGTGTGGGCCGCATCATCATATGTTTAACCGACTCTTTACTATGTTATAATCTACTATATTTGACTCCTATTTGGGCACATCATTGGGTTTATTTTTGATTAAAGCATATGTAAAGAATGCTAAAGAAAATTTTTATGCAATGAAACTATTTAGCTGCTTTGTCTACTTCATTTGTGTAAAAATAATATACCAAATCACTTATGTCATTAAAAGATAATTCCTATGACAGATGCATCATCATCGATGTTCATCTTTGAGTCTCAAGTGAGAGATGTTACGAAGATCACCCTCATCTGAAATAAAAGATGGATCTAAAGAAAACCATAAGCCACCAAAAATTCTAATATATACTTATATGAAACCTCGATTCTAAGTAAATGATTTATCATTTGATTTGTTTGAGTTTCGGCTTTAGCGATAGCCTCATCAGAAAGGTCTTTGAAGTGCTTCCCAATGCGATTATAATTACTTTTGGTCCATTTCTTCTTACATTGTTTAAAATAAATAACTTACCATCTTTAAGCTCTATAGGGAACTCGACTAAACTCTTGAGGGAGCCGAAAGTGGACTCCCCTCTTATTGACTTGATTGTCAGTAGAACCTTAACCTAGTATAACATTTTAGTTTTATGCGTAAGAGGGAGTTTGACCTAGCCTCTTGTTATTCTCTTCCTCTTACCCCAGAGGAGGAATTAGCTATAGTAATCATTCAAGATTTTTCCTCAATCTCTTTTTGGCTCAATTTTAGAAAGCTCATATTAGCATTATCCAATTGTTAATAGCTTAGAAACAGAAATGTATGATTTTGTCATTAACTTTTCTAAGGCATGATCCAAAAGAGGAACAACTTTAAAAATAGATTTAATGCATTCTTGTAGATCCTTTATTTATTGCCTAAGCACCTCATTTTGTTAATGAGTTTATTATCTGTAGAAAGCCCGGATTGAAGAAAACTAACATGAGTTTTTGATGCCTCAAGCTTCACCTTAAGAAGTTGCAGTTCGTCAATTTTATGGTTGTAAGCCCTTTGTATGAAAACATAGACTTGCTTGTTACTTAAACAACTGGGGCACATAAATTCCTCAATGAACTAAATAATACATAAAGTCAAAAACAGAAGTAAAAGATAAAAGTTGTTTTTCACTACAATAAAATATTACATGTACAGAAAACACAAGAAAAATACAAATCCTATGATTTTCTAAAGACTAAATGTTTCCTTTGTAGTGGGATCCTCTAGGCCCTAGACTTAATTTCGGTAATTGTCTTTGATGGCTTAGCAATATCAAATGATGAAATATTTATGCCTAAACCTTCCTTAGAAACCGAGAACTTAAAATAAAGAAGCCTAAGGTCTGGTATTTAAATAACGGTCGGAATGTACTATGCAACATACTTACTAATAGAGTCATCTCAGTATGATCTACTTCGGTCATGGTCAAGGAAGACGAATTACACTTTTAAATCTGGGAACAAATTCCAGAGTTATACTCAAATCGAAACTGTAGAATCTGCAAAGAAATTCTATTCCCTTTTGTTCAAATTTTTTTTTCTCTCAGTTGCTGTTTATATAACTTTGAAAATCCTTGAAAGATCTTGCCTTAGTCTTAAATTGCAAATTTTAATTTATCTGTCAAGATCAAAATCCAAATCATCAACCTAGAAGCTTTAGTCCTCAGAGACGTAATGAGTTTATCACATGATTTATCATGAGAATCATCAACATCTTCAAGAAGATTGGCCAAGATAACATAAGCAGTCGCTTGCATAAAGACGACACTTAAGGGTATTGATGGTTTTTAGCAATTGGTAATTTTTGTTCTTACCAGGATTTAAGAGGACTCTATAATGAGATATGGAAGTTGAAAGCGACTTCCTCAGTGTAGTCTTAAAAACAATAAATTTAGATAATGAGATAATGAGATAACAACTAAAGTAAGGACTAGTAAAATACCAATGAAGTAGTCATAATAAAAATGAGTGCCGAATTATGAAAACTTATAAGAATATTACAAAGAAATTATGAACGTTTAGAATCAAGTTGATTAGTAATTAAAATATTTTGTCCCCCTAATAGAGGAACAACGGAAGTAGTTAGGAAATAATCTTTGGCTTTCCTTGACTTTCTATATTTTTTTAAAGAATGTTTCAACCCGTGGTATGTTTGCTCTTCAAAAGCTAAAAGTCAACGAATGACCTTTATCTCAGCTTTCGGCATAACTATTATACAAAACATCAAAGGCTTTTACGCAAGCATCATCCTTGGTATATGTTGTAGTCAAGACACCTTCGTCCTCAGTTTTCATTTTAGGTAGCTTCTTCTCCTCAACTTTGACATATATAGCTTGGAGCTTAACCACTTCAGCATTAAAAGTAATCTCCATCCCATCAGCTCCTTGAATTTTCCTCCAAAAGAAACCTTTTCATCCTTAGCTTTCTTCTTCAAATTCTAAAATTTTTCATGAAGTATGAAAAATCCTTCTTTGACAGCTCTGGATTCTTTTATAATTTCCTTAAGACTCTCAAAGTGAAGGAGGAGAAGTGGAAATTCAATAGTCGCCTGCTTAAGCCTATATACAAATTAGGGTACTGAAAATGAGTAAAAAAACAGTATTTACCCTTAAAGAATCTTAGAGACCATACTCCAAATATTGTTCAAAATTGTGAGTCTCATCTATAGCAGTAGAAGACCTAGATCGATGGATTCATTGGTAATAAAAAGAGCTTAGCATTTAAGTGTTGAGAGATCTTGTAACATCCCCCACTTGGAGGTCCAAACCTAACGTCTACGGATGCTGTAGTCATCCATACTCATTAATTCTCGATGATCAAATGCGATAACGTTAGATAAAATGATATAATAGAAACACAGGGATATGAAAAAAATTAAAATATTAAGCAAATTTCTCATTCCATCTCAATCATATTTCAAATTCACCAAATTCAAGAACCATATTCAGAGAAAATATAATTATTACAAACTACGCCAAGAGCGACTTATGAAGATGCCCTCTTGGATGATCGAAGTCTAAACATAGGCAATTAAACAACCTGTCTTTACCTTAAAACAAAGCGGAATCAAAAAGAAAGGACTCCTAATAGCTAACTTGACTCCTGCACATCTCCGAAAGCTTATTTGTCTATAGGAGAACCTGAAAACCTCAACTCTCAAACTACTCAAAATCAATTTAGCACCCGAGAGTTTAAAGGGTAAACATAAACTTCGAGTCAGACAAAAAGCCTAGAATGAATAACCTACCATTCTCGAACCATTTAGATATCTAGTGACACCACGTCGCTTAGTGGAACGAGTTTTCCCCTCACTAGTATCATGCCTAAAAATTTCTAATAACCATAGAATGTGCTCCTACATCCACAACGGTTAAAAACATTGCAATTTAAAATATATCATGATGATATACAAATAAGTAAAATATGCTTGATTTCCCATCCCCATACGTTTGAGTATCTGTTTTAGTTATAGTTTCTAGGATCATTATTAAACTATTAGTTTTCATGGGCTGACTAATAACCTGTTTAAAGCTTATGGACCGTCTATTTGGTTTCACAGTTTTTGTGGAATCACTAAGAACCTATTATCCCGGGCCAATAACTTCATTATTTCATGGCTTCTCTCTGAACCTATTGGTATCTCCAATAACTTCTCTTATATCATAGTTTTCATGGTTTGGCTATGAACCTATTGACTTCTATCAATAATTTTATCCGAATATAGTTTTCATAGGATCACTACAAACCTATTGGCCCTTGTAAATAACTCTCTCCAATCATAGTTTTCATGGGATTACTATGAACATGTCTAACCTTACAACTTCTTGATCAGTCTTTGGGCATCTTGTGTTCCGTCTACTAGACCTCCGGGATGCAACTCTAATCATTTAGGAGTTAACTCAATTTATATTCACTACTGTATCAACCTAGCTTATTATTCTGCCCTTATTACCCAATATACAGTTATGGGTCCATTATACAGTGAATAGGTTTATAGAAGAAACACGTATAATAACATAACAGCACCAACATTTATGGTTTAATATCCTTGAAATCATTTCCACCTGAAACCTGGTTAATACCTTTAACCCATTATTTTTATCAAGGAAAGCTTCTTTAAAAACACTAAAAATTAAAAACCATTTCAATGCCCTTTATATTGCTATGGGTTTTACTTTAAAAATGAGATCGGGCTCTTTGTTTTGAAAACTAAAGCTTCGAAACCTTAGACCTTTAATTTTGAAACCATTAGAATATATCTTCCGAAAGCATTCAAATCTTCTTTTCAAAACACTTAAACATATGCCTTTCGAAACGCTTTAAAATTTCTCTTTCGAAAGCATCCAAGCTTCCTTTTGAAACCATCGAAACATTCCTTTTGAAAGTTAAAGCATCACTTTCCAACATAAGGAAGCATAGCTTCGAAACCATTTGGAAGCACCTCTTTTGAAACCATTGGGTTTAATACTAAATATTGCTTTTGGGTCAAAGTGAACATAAGCGAAAGTAACCCTTTCGAAACTATTAACCGTTAAACAAAAGAATCTAGGGAAAATAGATGGCTTCGGAACCTTCCTTTTGAAAGCTTTAACCTTACAAAAGCATTGGGAAGTGGCTTGTTATATTTATAAAACAAAAGCTTGCCTTTCGAACTCATTGGAAAATTCAATCTATTCGAAAGGTATGAAGACGGCAGCTAGGTTTTGACTAGGTTCAAAACTACCCTTACGAAAGCTCCATTCTTAAACATAAGACGCTGAAACTCATTTGGAAGCAACCCTATAAAACAAAAAGGAGGCAACCCCCTTCGAAATCTATATGAAAGCGATTCATCCCTTTCAAAAGCATCATTAAAAGCAAGGCAAGCGACATCTCTTTGGAAAGCAAAACAAAGGCCTTTGAAAGATATTTAAAATAGGCTCGAGCCCTTCGACAGCATGGTTTCAACTCTATACATGCCGCCAATCCACTACATACCAAAGTATTGATAGCATATGTATTAGTTTTGACTTGGTTAGGAGTGAAAGTATAGGTTCGAAAGGTGGCAAACGAAAGTGGAGAAACATTGAATCTATACAAAACTGTTATGTTACCTTTTTAAGTAAATGTTTTTCAACTAACTTGCCTATTTGTAAAAATACAATTGGTTGCCATAAACTTTACCAAAATATTTTCTAAAAGGCTGCCAAATTCATCTAGAATTGCTTTAAAATAATTAACAGAGATGCCCTTCCCTTTTTGCAAAACAATTAAGACATTCAAGTCCTCCAAATAAATTAATTTAACTTCCATAGTAAATTACATAGGAATAATCCCAAAAAATCATCAAAATTCACTTTTAATATGTTGTCTAACATATATGAATTTTCAAAGCCCAAATCCCTTTTATATAAAATCCGCAATAAATTTTAAACCCAATATTTATTTCCGCATTCAAAAGCTCATAAAAAATTACACATAGCTCGGATAATTATGAAAATTTAAACCCATCTCCAAAAAATTGTTTTACATAATAGATTAAATCCTCATGGCATTCAGTATATATGACTTTAGCATAAAAACTGAACAAAGCATTTATCAAGCATACTTGTTTGAATTGAACATATCATGTAATTTAAGCATATCATCATTAAAATCATCATAAAGGTTTTAAACCTAAAACCCAAAATCAAATGCTCTTTAAAAAAGAAAATGAGATGGTTTTGATTATTATTTACCTTGCTATGGATAAGGAACTTGAGATTTGATCTTAGTTAATTCTCCTTGCTTTATTCCTTAGCTTTTAATTGATTTTTCTCCTCTATTCCCCTAGGTTATGGCCAGCTTGAACTCTTTGGTTTATGTCTAAGAATTATGAACTTGTGAAAATGAAAAATGAGAATAAGGATTTAAGGGTTAAGGGTTATGCTGGATGGCTATTCCTTATAATACCATTGCCTTATTATCTTATTAGTTAACTTATGAAACCATTTCCATAAACTCTTCCTTTTAATTTTATTTAATCAAGCACGACCCCTATTTAATTTTCAAATCTTAATCTCCTTATCACTCTAATCTTTACATTACTCTACTAAATTTATCTAAAAAATCTCCTTTATAATGTTATTTAAAATTAGGTGTGTTATAGCCTTCTCTGCTTAAAGAATTTCGTCTTAGAAATTAAGTAAGGACTAAATACTAAGCATATCAATCATTTATAGCAACTCCTAACTACCAGACTAGCCTAATTCTATATAAAGAAAATATAGAACATACCCTCACAGCAGATCATGATACGTATCTCTAATCATGTCTTCTATCTCCCAAGTATAGTCCTTCTCGATGTCGCTCCACTGATCATTCACAAACTTGACTGCCTTATTTCTTAACCTCTTCTCACTCTTGCTACAACCCAAACTGGTTGTCTAACAAAGGTCAAATTCGGTTCTACTATAAAATCTTCCAACTGTATCACAACAATAGTAGTCTCTCGATCATGCACATATTATGAAGATGATACACATGAAACACATTATGGACATCTACCATACTGCTCAGTAAATCTACTCTGTATGCGAGCTTTCCGATTCTTCCTATAATTAGAAATGGAGCAACATATCTCGCTGTCAGTTTCCCTGACTTTCTGAATCGTACCACGCCCTTCATTGGTGATAAATTAATGAAGACTCTATATCCAACTGAGAATTCTAGATCTTTCTTCTTACCTGCGTAACTCTTCATCTAGACCGAGCTTCCTTTATCCTTTCTCGGATCAACTCAATCTTCCCTGTCGCCACTCTAACAAAATCTGGACCTAAGACTAATCTGTCTCCAGTTTTCTACCAACATGCTGGTGATTTTCATAACCTTCCATATAAAGCTTCAAAAGGAGACATTCCTATACTAGTCTGATAAATATTATTATAAGAAAACTGACTATGTGTAGGTGATCTTCCCAAGATCTACCATAGTCCAATACACAAGCTCTTAAGAAATCCCTAAGTACCTTATTGACTCTCTCTGTCTGCCCATTCATCTGAGGGTGATAGGAAGTACTCATCTTGAGCTTGGTATCTAACACTTCCTATAGACTCTTTCAAAATTCACTAGTAAGAAAAACATCTCTATCACTGACTATACTACTAGGAATTCCATGCAATCTAACTATGTTCTTCATGAACAACTTGGCTAAAACAGGTGCCGTCCTGACCAGAATGAAATAGGCACTCTTAGTCAACCTTTCCACTATTACCCATATATTTTTATTTCCTCTATTCGAACTTGGCAAACCGTTTATAAAATCCATGGATATCAAATCCCATTTCCAAAGATTGACGCAGTCTTCTTGGCTTCTGATGTTCGACCTTCACATGTTGAAAATTCGCACACTGCCTAACCCACAAGCCAACATCCTTCTTCGTACCTTTCCAATAGAAGCTCCTCTTCATATCTTGATACATCTTGGTTCCTGCAGGATGAATCGTCAACTTGGATCGATGACATTCCCTAAGAACTTCTTTCCTTTAGTCCTCAACATTTGAAAAAAACAACCGTCCCTTCTTTCTCAACCATCCCTTCTGGTCAAGACTATCCTTTAGATCATCGATCTCCGACCCAATCTCAAGCCTTCTAATCTTCTCGACTAATAATAGATCCTCTTTCTACCTAGAAGCAATTCTTTCGATCAACACTGTTTGAACTTCTAAATATGACAATATGGTGGTGCTCTGACTAGAGCTAGCAGTCGACCTTAACTGCATGCTACGAGTAGTCGAAGCTTTTAAATCTTTGCATTCTACCAACATGGCTAACAACACATTCTGATGTTTTCTGCTAAGAGCATCTACAACTTTATTTCCTTTTCTAGTGGTATACTATATACCAAAATCGTAAGTTGCTTAAAACTCTAGCCACCTATGTTATCTCAAATTCAACTCCTTTTGAGAGAATAAATATCTTAAAGACTTTCGATCCATGTACAACTTAAATCTCTCCCCTAAGAGATAATTTTTCCATATCTTCAATGCAAAGATCACTATAGCCAACTCCAAATCATAAGTAGGATATCTCACCTTATTTGGTCTACGCTTTCACGAAGCGTAGGTAATGACTTTACCTTTCAGCATCAACACAGCCCCTAATCCAGTTCCACATGTATCGGATATACACCACCAACCCATTGGCTACCATTCGGAACCACTAACACAGGCGCGCTGGTCAGTAAATGCTTTAACTTAAGAAATGCTTACCCGCATCTGTTAGACCAAGTAAACTTCACGTCATTTTTGGTTAAATTAGTCAAAGGTGATGCTATCTGCGAGAAATCCTTAATGAATCTCCAGTAATAGCTAGCAAGTCCAAGAAATTTTTTAATCTCAGTCACCATCTCTGGTCTTTTCCAATTATTAACAACTTCGATCTTATCTAGATCGACTGACAAACCCTACTCTGAAACCTCATGACCAAGAAACTTAAACTTTTTCTTCCATAATTGACACTTGGGAAACTTTACTTTCGGCTGATGCTGCATTAACGTCTCAAGCACTGCCGTAAGATGATCCTCATACTCTCATTCATCCTTAGAGCATATTAAAATGTCATCTATAAATACCTTGTCCAAGCACTCTCAGAAAAATCGGTTCATCAAATCCATGAAGTAAGCTGGTGCATACGTTAACTCGAATGGCATTACTAACCACTCTTATGACTCATACCTAGTCTGAAATGTTGTCAATAGAATACTGTCCTCTACCCCCCCTAATCGATGGAAACTGGTCGCCAAGTCCAATATGGAAAATATTTTAGCTCCACAAAACTGATCAAATAAATCATCGATTCTCGACAATGGATACTTATTCTTGATTATCTTCTCATTCAACTTACGACAGTCGATACACATTCTTAATGACCCATCCGGTTTCTTCACAAACACCGCAGTCGAACCCTATGGCGAACTGCTTGGTCTAATAAAATCGCTCCCTTCTAGGTCCACTAGCCGCACCTTTAATTCCCTAATCTCGGTCGGTGTCATCTTGCTAGGTGGTCCACTTGCAGGTTCTGCACCTGGCATAAGATCTATCCGAAACTCAATGGCTCTTTTCGATGGTAATCATGTAGCTGGTTCAAAAGCATACATAAATTCTCTTACTACCCAACCTTGACTTAACTCTACTTCTACTTCCATAGCACTCAATAAAGTACAAGCACTCGATCAGAATCCTCCAATGAGAATATAATTCGATTATGATTATTAGTGTGTCTCAGTGATATTTCCCTTTCTTGGAAAAATATACTAGCCTCATATTTACCCAACAAGCCCTACCCAAAATGATTCCAAAGTCTTCGAAATCAAAAACATACAGACTACAAGCAAACTTATAACTTAATAAGTCAAGTTCTAACTAGTCACATCTCATTCCCAGAGTTGCATACCCTTCTATCGAATTCGCAACCCTTAAGGAAGTAACAAGGTATATGGGTTCTAAATAGAACCTATCAACCAAACACTGAGATATAAATTAATGCGATGCACCGATATCAAATAGTACTCAAACAGGTGTACTTCGAATTAAAAGTGTACCTTTCATTACAGTGTTTCCTTTCTTAGCGACAATTGTCCTAGAAAACAATGGTCTAATAGCAAAGACTTTTCCCTTGTCTGCCTAATTGGTTCTGGACACTGATTCTTATAATGCCCAATCTGGTGCAGTTAAAGCACTTTACATCCTTCTTGTCTGTGGCCTTCTTCCCTTACTAGTTCTACATTCATAAGCATAATGACCCTTCTTATCACACTTGAAGCAAACCAGAGTAGCCTTTGCCTTCTTGGCAGCTTCTCCCTTTCAGGTTCCCTTCTTCTTGAAGAACTTCCACTTCTTGCAAAGTGAGCTCTGGGTTTCGGCCTGTTTCTCCATTCCATGTGTGGCAAGCATCTCCTCTTGTCGGATTGCCATTTCCACAACAAAATTACTGGGATCACAAAGATATGGCAGGGCGCCCTAGCAATCTCGGGTCTTAATCCCCGAATAAACTTCTCATTCCTCTTGATGAAGGTGCCAATGGTAGGTTGTCCGTATCCGAATAACTCATCAAACTAGTAGCATACTCAATCACTAACATCTCTCCTTGCACTAAATTCATGAACTTCCTCAATAAGGCCGACTTGGAAACTTCAAATAAAAACCTCTCTTCAAACCTCCTTCGAAATTATGCCCAATTCAACTCTTCCTCGGGAACTCCAATAGTAATACTATTCCACCAATGAAGCGTCGCTCCCTGCAAATGTCTGGAAGCTAGTCTCCTATTCTACTCACCTTTCAATCCCAGTTCAAAGAAGATTCTCACATAATGCAAATTCTCAACTTCTATAACATCCTCCATTTCCAAAAATGGCTTCCCACCAAGACTAGTATAACCCTGCTCAACTTGGAATAGTTGTTGCCAACTGGGACCATGGGATTAGCTCCTCCAACATTGCACCCAACTACTTGTACGGTAATTCTTGCTTGCACAAGATTAATGAAGAACTGATACATCATCCCCATATTCACTGGCATATTTCCAGCACCTACGTTAGCATCTGCATTTTAATTAGCATTTGCCTTTCGACCATGATTTCTCCTGTTGAGTCAAGCATTTCCATTTGTTATGGTGCTTTCTCCACTGAGATTTCCTCTTTCGTTTTCAACCCCCATATCTTCCTTTCTTGTAAATCTGCATACGAGCCTTAGTAAGATACAAATGAATGGTCTAAGAGAGACGGGAATGCGTACTAATATATATATATGTATGTATGTATGTATATAAAGGACAAGTACGTTACTGTAGTGTTAAACCAAACCCTGATCTTATTTTCTGATCCATTGGATTATGTTTTGAAAAATCATTTTAAGTTTGAAATTTCTTTTAAGTTTCCATGAACCCATGCTTTTATACAAACTTTTAACGTCCCCACTTGGAGGCCCAAAACTAATGGCTATGAATGCTACAGGCATCCATAGTTATTAATTCTCGGTGACCAAATGCGGCAATGTTAGATACATTGATATAACAGAAACCCATGGATATGAATATAAATTTAAAACTATTAAGCAAATATTTCATTCCATTTCAATCATATTTTAAATTCATTACATAATCCTAAATTCAAGAACCACGTTTAGAGAAAATATAATTCTTACAGACTGCGTCAAGAGAAACATATGAAGATACCCCCCGGATGATCCAAGTCTAAACATAGAAAATTAAACAACTTTGCCTTTACATCAAAACACAACAGAATAAAAAAGAAAGGACTCCTAATAGCTAACTTGCCTCCTGCATGTCTTTGGAAGCTTATTCCTCTATAGGAGAACTTGAAAATCACAACTCCTAAACTACTCAAAATCAATTGAGCATCCGAGAGTTTAAGGGGAAAACATAAACTTCAAGTCGGAAAAAAATCCTGGTATGAATAGTAACCTACAATTTTCGAACTATTTATATATCTAGTGAGACCATGCCAATTAGCAGAACGAGTTTTCCCTCACTAGTATCATGCCTAGAAATTTATGATAACCATATATTGTTCTCCTACATCCGCAATGGTTAAAATTATTGCAATTTAAAATATATCATAATTATATGCAAACAACTAAAATATCCTGGTTTTCTCATCCCCATACATTTGACTGTTCGTCTCGGTTATAATTTCTAGAGAAACTATTAACCTATTAGTTTTCATGGGCTGACTAATAACCTGTTTAAAACTTATGGACTATCTGTCCGGTTTTATTGTTTTCTTGGGATCACTAAGAACCTATTGTCCCCTGCCAGTAACTTCATTATTTCATGTGTTCTCTCTGAACCTATTGGTATCTCTAATAACTTTTCTTATATCATAGTTTTCATAGGTTGACTATGAACCTATTGACTCTGTCAATAACTTTATCCGAATAATGTTTTCATGGATTTACTATGAAACTGTCTAAACTAACAACTTCTCAATCAGTCCTTAGGCATCCTATGTTCTGGTCAACCCGACCTCCAAGATGCAACTCTACTTGTTCAGGAGTTAACTCAATTATTATTCGCTACTGGATAAAACTAGCTGGTTATTCTTCCTTTACTCCCCAAAATACAGTTATGGGGCCATTATATAGTGAATATGTTTATAGAAGAAGCACATATAATAACATAACAATACCAACATTTATGTTTTAATATCCTTGAAATCATTTCCACCTGAATCATGGTTAATACCTTTAACCCATTATTTTTATGAAGGAAAGCTTCTTCAAAAACTCTAAAATTTAAAAACCATTTCAAAGCCCTTTTATATTTCCATGGGGTTTCCTTTTAAAATGTGGTTGGATTCTTTGTTTTGAAAACTGAGGCTTTCGAAACCTTAAACCTTTACTTTCGAAACTAGTAGAATATATCTTTTGAAAGCTTTCAAATCTTCTTTTCAAAACACTTAAACATATGCCTTTTGAAACACCTTAAAATATCTCTTTCGAAAGCATCAAAACCTTCAATTCGAAAGTATTAAAGCATCACTTTACAACATATATAATCATAGCTTCGAAACCATTTAAAAGTTCCCCTTTCGAAACCATTGGGTTTAATCTTAAATATAGCTTTGGGTCAAACTGAACATAAGCGAAAGTAACCCTTTCCAAACCATTAACCTTCAAATAAAAGAATTTGGGGAAAATAGATGGCTTCAGAACCATCCATTCGAAAGCTTTAACCTTGTAAGTAAAACAATTTGAAGGATACCTTCGAAATACCTTTTGAAGCCATTGCCTTTGAAACCTTTAGTTTAAATGGCTACTGGAGCCCTTTTGAAAGCATTAGGAAGCGACTTGTTATATTATAAAAAAAAACTTGACTTTCGAAGACACTGAAAACTTTAACCTATTTGAATGGTATGAAGGCGACAACAAGGTTTCTACTAGGTTCAAAACTACCCTTACAAAAGCTACATTTTAAAACATAAAATGCTGCAACTCATTTGAAAGCCACCGTTTAAAACAAAAAGGCGGGAACCTCCTTCAAAATATATATAAAAGTAATTCAACCTTTTCAATAGCATCCATTAAAAGTAAGTCAAGTGGCATCTCTTTAGAAAGCAAAACAAATGCCTTCAAAAGCTATTTAAAATGGCCCTGACCCCTTCGAAAGCATGGTTTCGACTCTATGCCTACTGCCAATCCACAACATAGCAAAGCATTGATAGCATGTGTATTAATTTTGACTTGGTTGGGGGTGGAAGTATGGGTTTGAAGGTTAGCTTAGAGAAACATTAAATCTATACAAAACTATTTTGTTACCTTTTTAAGTAAATGCTTTTCAACTAACTTGCCTATTCGTAAAAATACGATTGGTTGCCATAAACTTTACCAAAATCTTTTCTAAAAGACTATCGAATTCATTCAAAACGAATTTAAAATAATTAACCAAGAAACCCTTCCCTTTAGCAAAACAATCAAGACATTCAAATCCTCCAACTAAATTAATTTAATTTCCATAATAAATTACTTGGGGAAATCCCCAAAAATCATCAAAATTCACTTTTAATATGTTATCTAACATGTATAAATTTCAAACCTAAAATCCTTTTTGCATCAAAATCGAAATAAAGTTTAAGCCCAACTATTTATTTCCTTATTCAAAAGTTCATAATAAATTACCCATGGCTCATATAATTATGAATATTTAAAATCATCTCCAAAATAATGTTTTACAAAATATATTAAATCCTTATGCCTTTCTAAACTCATTATGTACGATTTTATCCTTAAAACCAAATAAAACATTTGCTAAACATACTTGTTTGAATCAAACATATCATGTAATTCAAGCATATCATCTTTAAAATCATCTTAAAGGATTTAAACCTAAAATCCAAAATCAAATGCCCTTTAAAAACGACAATGTGATGGTTTTGATTATTATTCACCCTGTTTGCATAATGAACTTGAGATTTGATCTTACTTAATTCTCCTTGCTTGATTCCTTAGCTTTTAATTGACTTTTCACCTCTTTTCCCTAGGTTATGGTTGGCTTGAGCTCTATGGTTTATGATTTAGAATTATGAACTTGTGAAAATGGAAAATGGGAATAAGGGTTAAGGGTTTAAGTATTAGGTGGACGGCTATTCCCCATAATACCCTTGCCTTATTCTCTTATTAGTTAACATATGAAACCATTTCCATAAACTCCTTCTTTTGATTTTACTTAATTAGGCACGACCTCTATTTAATTTCCAAATCTCAATCTTATTATCACTCTAACCTTTACATTTCTATTTCATTTATCTAATTAAATCTCCAGGGTAATGTTATTTGAAATTAGGGGTGCTACAAATTTGAAGGCATGGAGAAGTTTCATTATAGAACCGTCTGGTTAAGAAGAAATATAGATTGGAGATTCAAAAGACTTTTGTTTAGAAGTAGTCCTTCTCTACCTCTTAGTAAAATCCATAACCTCTTCAAATGGAGGTTTATTTTTGACCTAAAGCCTACACAACTTCGGGTTTATCTCTGTCAAATTCTAGAAGGGAACCAATTGACTTAGCATCCATATCTTTAAATGAACAAAAAACCTAAGTAAAGAAAATAATTTTTCCCTAAGATAAAGTAAATTATGAAAATAACTCATTTCTAAGGTACAAAAATTCTTAAGGCTTAGGAATTAGGTCCAAGTCTACCCTTGTTATAGATCAAATAGAATTAAAACTCTCAAGGGCATTAGAACCACCCGCTCTTTTGAACCTGACATCTTTGTAACCATCTTAGGAGAAGACTTGGGAACTGTCTGTCAAGAATACCCCATAAGTAAAGCTTTCAGGGACATCAGACTAAAAGCCCTTAAATGATTCATGGTCAACCATCAATGGCGTTGACGTTGACCTTATAGTAAAGCTGAAACATTTTTGATGTCAGTCCCAAACTACTTGGTCTATTAGATATATCGGGACTCCCTGGAAATCAAAATGACCAAATTAAATGGTAATTTTAATTATCAAAATAAAGTCATTTAGGTATAAACTAAACTTTCTAGCCACTAAAAATAGTTATATTCTATGAATTGGCTAATCTTACATAGAACCACTTCCTAACAGTAATCTTATTGATAGGTGTGATTAATGGCTACTTTTTATGGATTTATAGCCAGTATGTAGAGAATGTAAAAGTAGATTTTAAATTTGTTAAATTAAATATAAAATTAATTTCATTCATTGGCAAGTATTCATAGCCCCTCAACAAATACATGATATTGAGTTTCAAGAGGGTGTTGTATGATATATGAAGAAGTTAGAAGTGATTTAGGTTGCAGAAGTTAAGAAGATCAACAAAGAATAAGGCAATAGGAAGGGAAATGCCATTTGTCAAATAATCTATTGCCCATGAGAAGCAACCTCCTAATGGGGCATCCATTTCTGTATGTCTTGATGCTATTTCCAAGACCTTTATTATACCAAGTTCGGGAAGAACCAAATCAAGATCCATTTATGATGTGATGATCCATAAATTCATTACTTAGAAATTTGTGATTTAATTTAAGATTTTTCAAAGATATGGTTTTGTAACAAAAATGTGATGTTCTAAACCAAAATAAATAATGGTAATCATACTTTGAATAAGTATTTATGAAAAATATCTTCTTCAAACAAATATTTATAAAATGACCAAAAATCGTTTTATCAATAAACAGCTCTTAGACAATCAGACATAGTGCACAGAGCTGGATACATACACTAATCTATCTATATGAGTGAGAATATGTAATCGAATTATTTATTTTACTTTTGAAAATAAAATTTCCTTATGACATCATCAATGATATCACTATTTTGGAATAAATGTTTTTTGAAACTAAATTGAGTTTAAATCATTTAATAATTACCTTAATTATTAAATAAGCCCTTTTAATTATTATATAATGATAGAATTATTATTATCAAAATTTGTTTACAATTACACACACACATACATACATACATACATATACATTAAATAAAATATAACTAGAAATCGAAATCCGAATCTGTAACTATTCAACGCAAAAAAGTTGCTCGACATTGTGAATCATTTGAGATATACATATGCACACACATATGTACATATACATGAACACTTATGTACATACAAATTGCTTATACATACACACACACAGATATATATATTACAAATATCCAAGGTATTTTCCTAAAACTTCATCCTTAAGTAAATCTAAAGTCAACCTATTACACCCTAAGTACAAGCACATGGCCATATACATGGGGGGGATGCTCGATCGAGAATGATGAGGTGAGAGGAGGGAGTGGTGGTGAGGCAATGGTGATGAAATGGCAAGTAAATATCATGATATCTTTATCCATTTTTTCCTATAAATACCACCATAGATCTTCACTTCATTCACACTTCTTCTTCATAAAAATCATAAGATCTTCATCCTCTTCTTCTCTAATGGCTTCCATAGACTTAAAAAGAAAGTATTACAAATCAAAACAAAGTTGTACATAAATCAATCGAAACTACCACTTCAAACCAAATTTCAAGCTAGTGATCTCTTCCTTCTCCTCCACCAAGGCCATGTGCAACCAAGCCCTCCACTGCTACTTGACAAGAAAGGCTGAGCCCTTCCAAGCCTCCAAGACCACGGCCGAACCCCCTTGGAGCATTTATGCTAGTAGTCGTGGGCTTCGATTTCGGGACAATGGAGCTAAGACCATTTTAAACAATTAAGTGAGAAACTCTCTCTATGTATATGATGTGATATGATTGCTACGAATGTTTACTATGATTTTATCATCAAGTTTGGTTGTTTACTAAAGTTGTTTAATTGTGTAAAACAAGTCACGTTAAATATATGTTGATATTACACAAGGAAATCATTTTCTAAATCAAGTGATAAAAGTGATTAGAACCATTAAACCTCTTTAAAATGGTTTAAGATGATTTAAAAATATTTTATGAACATTTAAATGTGCTTCGACAAAGTACCGAAATAATATGAAAATTTAGTTAAAATAGGCGCGTCACGTAATGACAGTTCGCGATTTTACGCCGTAGAAAGTTAAATCCGTTTATATGATGGAACCGGAGTCGGAATTCTTGGTAATAAAAAATTTCCAAACTTTTATAATCATATTCAGAACAAAGAAAAAGAACGAGATGTCATTTAGTAGATTTTCAAATATGAGCAAATCAGGTTTTCAATGTAGTCGCGGTTTGATATTTTCAAAATAGTCGCGGTTTGATAGTTTGTAAACCAAAGCGATAAATTCTTTATAAGTGATATTTTTATATCTTTAAACATATGGAATAAGTTTTATAAATTTTTTAAAATGTTTTAAAGGAGATTTGAGTTATTAAAATGAATTTCTAAAAGATAGAGAAGTTTTTTGAACAAATAAGCCTTAAAAGCACTATTCATAGCACTTTTTGCAGCAGTGTTTAATAACTTTTGAAATATAGCTTTTAACTTAAGTATTCTTTCACAAATCTTATATACTTTTTTCAAAAAAATAATTAAGTATTTTAAAGTTGATTTAAAAGTTCTAAAATTATTTTTAAAGGAGTTTAAATAAATGATTTAAAGAAAAGATGTTAAAATTAAGTGATTTAATCATAGCTTTAAAGGCCGATGAGTAGACTAGATTTTTCTATATGTGAGATTCGGATGTGAGGTGCTTAAATTAAGGAAATGTGAAAGAGCAACTAGTGCCTTGGCTTTCCTAGACAAGGAATAGGAAAGGTTGAAATGTCAGAAATTAGACAAGTATAAAAGATTTAATTTTTTCAAATTTTATACAACTTGGATTATATAGAAATAATCTTCTTATACTTGGTATTAAATTTCGAGGAGAGAACCAGCACTATTCATATGAATTTAAAGGGCAATTTCACAATTATTCAACTGATCGTCGAGGTTGAATACAAAAATTGATATTGAGTAGAATTAGTATAATTTCTATCGACCCTTTTACTCAATAAGGCTTTGCAATATGATTTATGAGAAATAATTTTGATTTGGTATTTCCAAAGTAAAAGAGAGGCTTAACAATTTATGAAAAATAGTTTTGATTTGGAATATACTGGAAAGAAATGTTTTAAATTTTTATATCTCTAGAAGAAATTTTTGATAAAGAGAAAGTAATAGATCAAATGATAAGCACCTATTTACATAACATCTTTTTATCGATGATTGGTTCGAAGGAACCAGGGTCGGATTTGGGCAAATCCTATCGAAACCACTTTGAACCGATTTACGAGTTCGAAAATGAAGACATGTTAAAGACAATGAAGTTGAAGGCGGGGATCATCATAATGGAAGGACTGCTTGTTGATAATTTCAAAGTAGCTCTTGAGATAAATAAATAATAGTGGTCCCTTCATTCTAGGATCTTCATATGCAAGGACTACTTGCTACTAATCCTAGGGGTATTGCCTAATAGGATGTGGTAGGGGATGCCTTAGTCGGTGACGACTGGGGTGATATCATATTCGGTGCTATCCGTACTATATGTCGGTCTCGGATTGGCCGGTCTTAATTTGTATAGGTTTCGAAGATGTCGATCCTCGATACACTCTACTAGATATGTACTATACGGGAGGTAGTCCCTTACCTTATTATTCACTGGAAATCCAAAACTGTAATAAGTGCCATCAGTTTGTGTAACGACCCAGAATTTTTGATAATTAAAATTTGAATATTTAATTTATTTTAAATATTAATAAGTGAAATTTATAAGTCGAATAAATTTTATTTCGAATAATTGGATTTAATTGAATAATTAAATCGATAATTTAATATGTTAAACTATGGAAATAATTGAAAATTGAGTTAAATATGATTGAAAATGATTTGTAAAATTTTATTTTATCATGTTGGAGTTAGAATGATGTTTTAGAACTTTTAAAATCGAATTTGAAGTTTATTAGTGAAAATTGAATATTTTAATATTTAACCGACTAGTGAAAATAGTCAATTTTTGAACAGTCTCATAATTGGACGAAACCAGTTTCATTGGATCCGTAATAGTTAGTTATTACCGGATTTCAATTTTCGTAGCAATCGGAGTTATCGTTTGATCGTAGCAGCTCAAAATGCATCGAAATTATTTTTAATATTAATTTGGAGAGTTAAAATAGCCATTTTTCAAAAAATCTCGGATTTCGACGAAACCAGTTTCATCGGATCCGTAATGTGATATTATTATAAGGTTTCAAATTTCGTGTCAAAGTGATTTACCGTTTGTCCGGTACAAATTAAAACGCCTAGAAAATCGTTTAAATCGGTTTAATTTAAATTGAACGTTTGTAGCCATATCTCACACAGATGTCCGAATTAGCTTCCGAAACCTGTTCCATTGTGTCCGGAACGCGGGGTAAACCCTAGAAACACTGGTTGCGGCGCGTAAATCGGAGTTCGGAAAACCTGGATGAATAGTGTTCGAAATTTCCTATAAATAGACCAACACCCTTCACAAATAAAAAAAAATAACAAAACCTAACCCTAATCAGTAGCCACCACCTTCATAAATATGGATGGCCAAAATTCACTTTCCTTCTCCCTCGAATTTCTTCAAATCTATCAACAATTACAACAAACTTCCAACTAGAAAGTGGTAGAGCACGTTGAGATCTTGATATCCAACGGCTATGATCGCGAATGTGTTAGTAGATTGATGGCAAATCTCGTATTAGTGTCGAACGTTCATTCTCGAACTGCGTGCAGAAGGCTCGACCGAGCTCTGAGATGTTTGGGCCGAAGATAGCTCTTGCAATGGGCTTCAATATGGAGGTGGTTTGATGAAGTTTCGTCGAGCGAGGAGATTGCAAAGTGGAACCCTAGTTTTGTGTTCATGGGTTTCATTGCGTGCGTGAGCTACCTGGGAGGAATGCGCGTGAGATAGGGGAGAAGGAATTGCACGGCCCAGATTTGCAAATGTTGGATCCAACGGCCACGATTAGTTAGGTTTAAAATTATTATAAATTATGTTGTAAATTATAAATATAAATCGTGTAAACTTCAAATATTCATAACTTTTTCATACGAGGTCGAAAACGCGCGAAACCAGTTGCGTTGGAATCGTATGGACGAGCACTACGCTATGGAGTTGGATTGGAGTCGTTTGGAGTTAGTGAGAATTTTGGGTAAAATTAAACGTCCGTTTAATTTTATTCAAAATAAATCGCTAAAACGAAATTGAAATCAAGGTGAGAACTTCTCACTCAATCGAATCAGTTTCAATTTTTATTTTAAATAGTTAGATTTAAAATATTTGAATGCATGTTTGAATGATGATTGTTATCTATTGATTGTTAAAATAGACACTATGCGCCGTTAGTAAGCGGATGTTATTTATTAAAAACATATACCGCGAATATTTCATAAACAGTGAAATTGGTATTATATATAATAGCAATATATATATATTGGCATATGTATATATCGCAGTTATTGATTTCCCGCATTGTATAGCGGATGAGACCCTATTGCGCCGTCTATTAAGCGGATAATATTTTAAATCCCATATGCCGTGATAATTCCGTACTGGTGCGGAATTGGTATTGTGCTAATGTTTGTGGATGCAGGAAAACAGGTTGGAGGGATCCAACTGGATTCCTCAACAGTATTTATTTGATTTTGAATATTTTGATATTCATTGATTATCATATACGATATATGATATCGTTGTTGTCGTGATTGACTATTTGGTATGTAGCATCGTTGGACCAAATTTTGGAGTTTTAAAAGGGATTTTAAAGTGATTTTTGAAAGTATACGTTATAAAATATTTTTGGAATTGATCCATTATAAATAAATAAACGTTATAATTTTTAAAGTTATAAAAATTATGATTTTGAGAAATACGGTTAAAGATTGATTTTTGAGAAAATATGGGTTAATGATTTTGTAAAATAGTTTAAATTGGATTTTTGAATTTATTATAAAAAAGTTTAAAAATAGGATTTATAAAATTTGATTATTTTATAAATCAAAATGATGAAGTTTTTAAAGGAGTTTAAAGACGTTTTGAAATATTAATATGAATTGATTTATATAAGAGATTTATAAATGGATATTTATAAATCGAAATAGTGAAATTATAAAACGAGTTTTTATAAGTGTTAGAATGAATTGTGAATGAATTTCATAAATGAATGAAATCTATAGAATTATAAACGGTGAAGTTATAAATGGAATTTTTTAAGCAGTAGGTTTATAAAATTTATAAAGTTATTAAAAGAATGGTTTTGGATAAATAATTGAATCTTATAAGTTATAAGATTTATAATTATGAAGTTCAAAGGAACGATGGTGCAAACAAATAAATTCTAAGTATTTAACTTATAACATGAACTTTTGTTTTATAATTGAGTTATAAATTGAATAGGTTAATAAGGAATTTATAAAGGAAGTAGTTATAAAACAAATAGAAATGGAATTTATAAACGTTGTTTTATAAATTCGCAAACGACTTATTTTGATAAGTAAATTGTTGAAACTTATTAGTGGAGTTATATTCACGTTTTTGAACTGTGAATAATCCTTTAAAATGAAATGTATAGAAATGATGAAATTGGTTAACGTAGTACATTCACGTTTTTGAATAGTGAATAATATGTTAAAGAAAATGTTTAGAATGTGATATTTTAAATAGAATTAAAACAAGCTAACGATGTTTTAAATGTGTTGAGATTCGAAACCATAGATTTCAACATTCATTGTTGAAATAGACGTTTTCGAGAAATAGAAGGAAATGGTGGACTATAACACTGTTGTTATAGTAAATGATTTCCGAAAGGAAATGTTTTGTATAGTATTGGGATTTATATATCTATTTTAATTTCGAATCCCTATACTAGTGATTTTGGGTTGTCGTAACGATGTTTTACGCAACATTCGTTTTGACCCAAATAAATATGTTTAAGAGCATGTTTACCTTAAAGAATGAAATATATACTTAATTTCGATTTAAGTATATTGAATATTTTCCAAGAGTTGAAAATAAAAAGATTTGTGAATTTCTTATTAAATAAGTATGGAAATGTTTTCCAATATAAAGTGAATATTAGAGAATTTATCTTTTTAAGGATAAATTGAAATGAATAATTGAAATCGTATATGCATGGATATTTTGGAATGAAAATTCACTATGGAATTTGTAAAAGAATGGGGAAATTTGTTTAAAAATAAATATTGATTTATTTTTGAAGTGTGAAAATTATATATCTTGTAAAGATATCTTTGGAAAATAAATAATTTGGAAAAATTATTTGGATTCTGGTGATGTGTGCATATCCATTGATAGTTCAATAACCGACTATCAATATTTACCTTTGATAGGTATTTGTTGGGATTTGTTGAATTTGAATGCACACTTATTTTTAAATTATTGCGCTCGTTATTCGGATTACCCATTCCGAATAGTGATACGACGTAATGGATAGTACATTACAAATTGAGGTATAAAGCCGATTTCTTTCAAATATATTTCTGTTGGTGGCGGAGAATTTATTCTTTTAGCTTAACACCCTTCTCTGAGACGTACGAGCTCAGAGGTTATGTAGTTGAAGGTTATCAGCGATGTATTCCCAATTTGGTAATGTGACATGCTGAGTGTTGCTGTGAAATGATCATTGTGTTGATTATTTGTGATAGGATCGTTTATTTGATCGTCTATCCTGGTGATCATTTCTATGATCATTTGTTGACCCAAAGCATGGCTTTTGTATAAAGTATGTTTTTGTGGACGTGACTTCGTCGAGCCTCACACCTCGGGAATGGTCAAAACAGGAAAGATGCGGCAAGGTTATGAGGGGTAGCGCCCTTTAGGATATGTGCATTTCCTTCTGGAAAAGGGTGGTATTATGGTATGGAGCCCAGATACTTACTCATGTTGAAAACACTTTATGATTGTGTGAATTGATTACGAGCGCTCGGTGAAAGGTCCCAAAGGACCGGGGGATGGCATATTCGGTCAGTTGTTACTCAGTTAGGGGTAACCCGGCCTTGTGTTGGTAGAGATCCGGTTTGGTTCTCGGGGATGTCCATCCAGAGGCATTCTCATGTGGCAATGGGAAGTTCCTTGGCCTGATCATTCGTTGGAAATCCAATTCCCAATACGAAACTTGTACGGTTTTAGTTGTAGAACCTGCCATTCACTTATGGTGGTCACCACTGTTTGGATGGTAGCTATAGTAGGCATACGATAATGGTCGTATGTTGGCTAAGATTTATATTCTACTTTCGAAATGAATTTTTCTCTACACTATGCACTAGTAATAATATCAAATGTTCTTTTAAATGCGTATCAAGCATCTTTGACTATCATAAGGAGAAATCTCCTCCGATTCTGCGTTTGCATTGTGTGTGTGTGCGGGAGGCCTTATGGTAGTCTCATTTTTAAAAGCATTGCGAATTGACTTTAAAAATATTCTTCTATTTTGTTTTCAAAGATAAATAAACTATTTTGAGTTCCCACACCAGTCACATGACTGACTCGGAGTTTATTGTTTTCCTTCCTAAACTCTGGGTGCCCACCAATTTCTACACGGGCAGTCAAGAGTTAAGGTTTATCAGGATATCAGGATATTCTGGAGTTGCTGGAGGCAAGCTGGATGGCATGGCGTATTACTTATATAGTATTTCTTTTCCGCTGTTTGTTGTTGTATATTGTTGTACACTCTGATGATATGATGTAATGTAATGTATAAAATGTAATAACTGATATAGTTCTTTGTTTAAAGATTATTCATTTATTATTATATGTTGTTCCGCTGCGAATTGTGAGATTCTGATGTTGTTCAGTTGCTGTTTTCTTTCCGTTCTATTTTCTATTCTTTCCTCTCTTCTTTTCTACTTTCTCTTTTTCTTAAAACCCTAAGTGTTCGGTTTTCCGTCGTTCGATTGCTCGGCAGTCGATAAAGTGAGTATCGATGTTGAATTTTCGGAAGACGAAGAATCGGGTCCTTACAGTTTGAGTTATAAACCTATTATGCCGTCAAATTTAACCAATGTAACAATTTCATCTATTTGAATATATTTATTTGAAAGGTTTTCGAAGCCTTTCAAAGATTGTCATTAAAAATAATATCATTGGATTGTACGTATTAGTTATCATAAGGTAAAAACCCATCCTGTATTTATGTGTGACATTGTCTTATGAGATACCTTTTTTTTTCAAATACTCGTATTTTGAGTTTCTCACACCAGTCCTTTGACTAACCCGGAGTTTATTTTCCTTTTGCCTTAAACTTGGTGCTTATTTTTTGGATAGCCACGTAGTCAGGTAGCTTGGAGCATTTTGGAAGGAGCATGGAGCATGAAGACTGGAGGGTCCTTTTGTCAATAGTGATCTATTTCAAATTTCACTGTATCATGTAATATGTACTTAGTATCTACCAGCCTCTATAAGGATAGGCAGTCATAACTGTCCTTGGCGGGTTAGTACTTATCGTAACTTTGATGAATCACTTGGAGTGATTGTACATACTTTCTACATGTATAATTAATGAAAATGTGAAAATTTATTATTATTCTATTATCTGCTTCTCCGACACTTGAATTTGTGGCATGTGAATACGGAGGATGTATTAGTGTCAATCTTCAAGGGTCGAAAAGGCGAGTCATCACATATGAGATTAAAGGTGAATTGATTCTCGGCCAAGAGTAGAGAAAGTGTGAAAAGTTAACAACAAAATAAAGTTTAATATCAAAAATAGATAGTTAACAGTCACTAAGAAAAATGTAGCAATAACATTGATTTAACTAGAATATCCCAGTCAAAACCAACTACACAAACCTTAGTCAAAGGGTTGTATCAACAAATAAGCATAAAAAATTAAATATTTAAATTTAATCCATAATCAATCATCTCTTAGTATAAATAAAAAATCCAAAAGAAAAAAAGGCTTAATATTAGGCTACTTATAAGTAATCAAAGGAAAATACCACTCATTCCTAAAAAACAATGATTCGGTGAAATTAATGAATTGAATCAAGAAACGGTAAAAATCCCAACGTAACATACAACAATACTATTTCAAAATATTCTATGAAATGATAATGGAAGCATAAGATGAAGCATTCATAATTTAATAAAGCGTAAAAGATGGCTATAATCATATTAGGAAGACCAAAGATAATAACTTACAGAATTTTTTGAAGACTTGTAGAAAAAATTGAAATGTTGAAAATTCCTGAGAATGAAAATGCGATATAAGAAATTTCAATGGAAATAAAGTGAATAGAGAAGAAATGTAACATTCCTGAATTTCAGCTATAATTTTTTTTTTACACATGATAAGATATGAAATATAAATACTTTAAGGTTTAAAATACAAAATACAAATTAAATGAGATAGGGGTTTAAAAACAAAACTTTATAAAAAAAATTTAAAACAAGGATTAAAACATAAATGCACAAAGATATAAATATGTAAAAACATATTCATTTTTAAATATAAGATTAAATTGAAAATATTATATAAATATATATATGTGTAAACCATATTAAAAGCATGATTATCAATTAACTCTTGAGATATGAATGATACAAGTGTAAGGATATTTACATGCATTCAAACAAGTGTCATTTTAGTTTTAGTTTTGAAGAAAATTTATAAAAAATAGATTTAAATCTATAGAAATATCTAATTCTCTCCTTTGCTCATTTTTTTGTTCTTCATTTTCAAAACAACAAAATTCAACCTGAAACATAGTAAAGAAACAACTTAGTTCTAATCAGATTCTAGTTCAGATCCTAACACAAATTCCAGTTCAAAAGCCTATAAACATTTCAAACCAGAAAATAAATCAAATAGCAACAACCTCAGCCTAAGACAGAATCAAAACTGTTTTAACTTGATTCAGAGAGCAACTCGGTAAACAAATCAACAAACAAGCTTCATGTCAGATCAATAATCAAATTCTAATTCAGAAATCAAGCAGCAGTTTCAAGATTTCCTTCCAGACTTTCTCTGTTTATAAATAACAGGTGAGTAATCTCTGAAAATTTAAAATATCTTGAATTTGTATGTGATGATCTTTGGAATATGATGTGAATTAGGCAGTGCATGTTGTGTGAAAATGATTCTATACATATCTCTGTGTGTGTGTGTCAGTATCTATGAACATGTCTGGAAAGAACAAAATAGGTTTCTGTGAATATTACAGATTTTAAAACCTGGTTTAAAAATTCAAATCACCCATCTAAAATGATTTCTAGGATTTGATCACTATAATAAATGTTTGATTGTGTATAACATCACTTTTAAAAATAAATTTGAGTATAATTATTTTGTAAACTTTTCAAAATTTGAATATTACAGAGAAATCCTCCAATTTCACAAATTAGATTTTTAAATCTTCATGCTTTGACTGTATAACCAAATTCATTATCTTGAATGATGAATTTTAAAGGAAATGTTGAGATTTTTAAATGGATAAGTGATGAGAAATCTTAGATTGATCATATTTTGGATTTGGACCAAATTCTGATGATCGACGCAATGTTGGCTGTCGAGATTTGGCATGGAGGTAGGGTGAAAAGTGGGGATCACCAGAAAAATACTCGCAAATTTTCTTGACGACCGTGGCGATGGCGAAATAATGAGGTAGGGTTTTAGTTACAGTTTGTGACGTCGAGTTTTGGAGAGGGAGCTCGCCGTCGATGGCGAATCGGTCGGAGCCGGACCTAGGGGAATCGAAGATGGGGGAAGTGACATTGATTTGGTCAGAGTGATGTGGCTCCAGGTTGACTAGATCGTCGGTACGAGGTAAGGTTTGTTGATGGGTTCTGTTCCACATATCTGCTTGGTGGCTCGAATTTGATTTTTGGTGAGCCTTGATCATTTGAGTGGTCGAGGTGTTAGGATCGGTAGCTGATGACTTGTTGACGTAGACGTAGTTGATTGGTGGCGGCTCTGGTGTCAGTACATGTGCACGGTGCACATTCATTTATCTGGGTTATTAAGTTTGGGAATATGAAGTTATACTCGAAGTCGAACTCGAAGAGGTACAGTGTTCGGCTCGAAGCAAATTTGGATGCGGCTCGGGTAATGTTGTACAGGGTCTTATTTGCTTTGGGAAAAGTTTTGAACTCGGGTTTGTCTCGAGTAAACTTTAGATTACAGGTTTCAGGTTTTTGAAACCTGTCAGTGTGCAGTTTTGAAATTTAAAATTAAATTTAAATAAAGAAGCAAAGCAAATTTAATCAAAAGTTTGAAACAAGTTTAAAATTGAATTCAAATAAGTTTTGAATTCTAGTTTATTTTTAAATAAATAAGTTTTCATAAAAATGAAATGTTTTAACTACTTTAAATTGTTAAAGTATTTTGTAAAGTGTTTTAAAAATCTGAAAATAAGATTTAATCTTATTTTAAATTTAAGTTTAATTTTAGATCTGAATTCAAATTTGAATTTGAATCTTAGGTTTTGAAAATAAATAAAGGTTATAAATTCTAATGTTGTAATTAAGTTTGAATGTTATAGTATTTTTTTTACATGTTTTTAAAATCTGAAATATAATATTTAAACAAGATTTTAAATTTTAGTTTAAATCTGAATTCAAAGCTTGATTTGAATTCTAGTTTGAAATAAATAAAGCTTCTGAATTTAAATTTTTTAAAACAACTTTGAATGTTTAAATATGGTTTAAGTTGAAAATGAACTTGGTTTTTTGAAATTCTTTTAAATTTCTTGTATAAGATAAGTAATTCTTTAATATGTAATTTAAAGGTTTTAAATAGTCAAACTTTGTTTAAGTTAAAATTGTTTTCATTTTAAATCTTGAATTTAAGATGGATTTTTTTTAAAAAAAGAAGAAAATTGATTTAAAATACTTTGTTAATGATAATTAAATCATTAATAAGATTAAGGTTAATTAGGCCTTAATGATTATAATTCATTTAAATTATTAAGGTAATTTAGATGGGTCATTAGTTAATTTTAAATTAATTTGGTTAACTAATTGAGTAATTAAGGGTTTAATTTAAATTAATTTAATGATCAAGTAAGTTAATTAAGAATTAGATTGAATTGTAATTAATAAATCATTAATTAGATAAGATTTGATTTTTAGTTTAATGGTTTGAAATTCATTAATCAAGTAATTAAAAAGTTAATTTATAGATTAACACTTGATTAATTAAATAATTAGAGTTTAAATTAATGGGTTTTATAGATAATTTAATTTGTAATTAATAATGATTAATCTCAGTTAATTACTTTAGAGAAGTAATTAAAGATCTGTTAATGGATAATGAAGATCATTAACATAGGATTATTTAATAATTAATTAATGTGATTAAATTTTAATGATTAATTAGATTAATTAATTCAAAGATAATCATTTGTGAATTGTTTAAGTAATTACTTAATGAAAGTAATTAAGAAATTAATTACTAATTGTAGTTAAGTTTATTTTGATTAGTTTAAGTTAATTTATTAAGTTTAATTAATTTAAAATAATCACTGGATAATTTAAGAAGTAATTACCCAATGTAATTAATAATAAAAAATTACTTGATGTAATTAAATTGAAGGATAATTGGGTAATGAAAGAGTTTTGGAAATTAATTACTTTGTGTAATTAATATGTAATTAGTATGTAGAATAATTACTTAGTGGAAGTAATTGATAATTAATTACTTAGTGTAATTAATTAAGATTTGATTAATAAAGTTATTTGAAGATAATAAAGAGATGTAATTAATTAAGTGCAATTAATTACTTAATGTGATTAATCAAGAGTGATTAATCAATATGGTTTAATTGATGATTAATTACTTAATGTAATTAATTTAAATAAAGTAATTTAATTTAAATATAATTAGAGATCATTAATTAATATAATTAATGATATAATTTATAATGGACTAATTAGGGAAATAATTAATAATGAAGTGATCAATTGATGTAATTAAGTAAGGTGATTGATTAGTTAATTTATATCAAATGATTTGTAATTAATTGATCAAGATTGGATAATTAATTCATAAGTAATTTAATTGGAAATTAATTGAATTAATTCAGATTAAACGATTAATTAATCCTACCTATAAATAATTATTTAATGTTTGACCTTGCTCCTGAATGGTTGCCTTGTATGAATTGCCTTGAATTGATTGATCTGTGATATTTTATTCTGCGAATTGAGCTATATGCAATTTATTTATTTGTTTATTTATTCATCTGTGATACATTTATTTGTGAATCTGTAAATGAAGATAAGCATTATAGATTATACGCTTATCGATATTTCTGTGTTTTGATCTGTGATGATTGAATAATGTTACACTACTGTGTTAAACCCCTGGACTACACCATACACACACAGATATGGATATCACGAGGAAATCGGTTAAGTCATAGATATTTGAATTTAATATTTTGTAATGGTTTTAAAGTTTGAAGTTTGAATCCAAATAACTTTAGAAATGGAATTGGGTTTTCTGAAACGAAATCAAGTAGTTTCAAATAATAATTATGATGAAAAGATTCAAATTTGAAATTGAATGGTTTTGAAAGCTAAAATTGAATCTTTGTCAAAGATAGTTGAACCCTATTTTAAAATTGAAGAGGATTTTAAATGATGTATCTTTTATATAAAAGATTTAAAGCCCAGAATTGTTTTGAAAGTTATGAATGAATCTTTGTTTAAAAAATTGGTGAACCTTGTTTTAAATTGAAAGGGGTCTTAAAAATAAATCTTTTGTTTAAAAGATTAAAATGTGGAAATTGTTTAAACCATTGAAAGGTTTCTGGAAGTGAATCTTTTTGGTTAAAAAGATTTATAAATAGTAATTCGTTTAACCATTTGAAAGAAGAGTTTTGGGTTTTAAAGTTGTGACTTAACTGAAATCCCATTATCCATATGATTTTAAATATTGCGCTCATTATCGGTTTAGCCGGGAGAGGACCTTTGTGTCATATAACCCATTTCGAATAATGATACGACGTTATGGATCGCATCTGAAGACCGGTGGTGAAGACCGGGTATTTGCGAGAACGATAGGATGACCTATCGATTGCCTCTGCACCGAGTCGCGCCGGTATAGAGATTTCCTAAGTGATGGGAAGTCCGATCGGGATTGTGAATACCCGGATTTGCAAGGGCTTCTTCAGAAGTGCCTTCGGTTCTGTTCGAACCCGGAACAGACTTGTACGGATGTACGTCTGACATTACACTATGAAATGTAAAACCGGTTTCTATCAAGTACATTTTTTTTGGTGGAGGAGATTTATTCTCTTAGCTTAACACCCTTCTCTGAGACGTATGAGCTCAGAGGTTATGTAATTGATGTTTACCAGTGATACATTCCCAATTTGGTAATGTGGCATACGAAGTGCTGCTGATAATTTGTTGATCAAAGCATGGCTTTGTAAAAAGCATAGCTTTGTGGACGAGACTTCGTCGAACTTCACAACCCGGAATGGTCGAAACAGGAAGAATGCGGCAAGGTTATTTGGGGGTAGCGCCCCCTGAGGGTATGTTCATTTCCTTCTGGATAGAGGTGATATCATGGTATGGAGCCCAGATATTTAACCTATGTGGTTATTGCAAGTACATTACTTTATGGTTGTTGGTATCGAGCGCTCGGATAAAGGTCGGTTACGACCAGGGGATTGCATACTCGTGTCAGTAGTTACCTAGTTACAGATGTAACCCGGCCTTGTGTTGGCAGAGATCCGGTTAGATTCTCGGGGCGTCCCTCCAGAGGCGTACCCATGTAGCCCAAGAAGTTCCTTAGCCTGACCATTTGTTGGAAATCCAATCACCAATACGCGCCTTGTACGGTTTTAGTTGTAGAACCTGCCATCTAACATGGTAGCTATAGTAGGCATACTATAATGGTACGTATGCTGGCTAAGATTAATATTATACTTTCGAAAAGTTTTCCACTACGCACTAATAATAATACCAAAAGGGATTTTGCGTAGCAAGCATGTTTGACTATCATAAGGAGAAATCTCCCTCATGTGTGCGATTGCATTGTGTGTGTGACCGGAGGCCTTATGGTAGTTTCATTTTCTAAAAAGCATTGCGGATTTCAATTTTAAATTCTTTGTTTATTTTTAAAGATAAAACTATTTTTGTTTCTCACACCAGTCCCATGACTGATCTGGAGTTTATTGTTCCTTTCCTAAACTCTGGGTGCCCACTATTTTCCACACGGGCAGTCTAGAGTTGGGTTTTTCAGATAGTTGATATAGATATCGATCCGGTAGCTCTCAGCTTTCTCCTTGTAATTCTTCGGAGACTTAGGATATTGAAGTCTTTGGTGGACGAGACTTGCTTAGCTTGGTAAAACGTGATGGTGGTTCGAGCTTGTGGTTTGGAGTTTTAGCTTTGGAGCATTAGATTGGAGTTATCTCTTTTGCTATTCCGCTGTAGCATTGTTATCTTGTATCTCTGATATTGATTCTTATTGTATCATTGTTGTATCGAATGTTGTATATTGATGATATTCATTTCTTTTTCTTCCGCTGTGTTGTTTTACTTAATTGTGTTATAAGCTCCGGCGAACCAGATTCGACGTCTGGCTCTGCGGCATTTGAATACGAGTATAGTGTTCGGTGTCAATTTTCGAAGGTCGAGTCAGGGTCGTTATAAGAAAAAGAAGAAAGAAGCTTTTATATGTTATTATCAAATAATAAATAATAGTTAAGAAAATCACAACCACTTGGTACATGGCAATTATAAAATAACTTTACTTTTCAAAAGGTTGTAATAACAGAAGGTAAAATGTCTTTGCATGGGAAATGAGGGGCCTCTTTTTCAGTAAAACCAATCAAGAATGCTAGCCAGCAATAACATTTAATGCATGGCAAAATAGTCCCTTTTCGTACAAATGAGCTTTCAGTAAAATATCTAAAATCATGACTTTAAAATCCATTTTTCCTCTTGAAAAAATTAATTTTAGGGAGCATGTGTTATACTATATTGTATCGAAACCATTTATGTTAGAAAGTACCTAAGGCCGAAGGGCCTGTAGGTAGCACATTCCAAAAGAATAGAGATACAATGAAAAGGGGGCGATCTAACCACCAGCCATGAAGCCTTAAGTAAGCTTCAAAAAGTTGTAAAGCCTATAACCAGAAGTATTTAACCTGAGGGATGACATACCTAATGGTCTATAATATCAAATACTAAAGTAACTCACTAATTTCTTGTAACGACTTGCCTTTTGTACTATCGAAAGTCAACACTCAATACATCCATAGTATTTAAATGCCGCACACCTAGTCGCCAAAAATCGGATTGTAAGGGTAAAAAGTATAAAAAAAACGACAGAAGAAACAGAATCTCATAGCGGAATAATCACATATAATATAACAAAGACAGTAAAAGATGTCACTCTAAAATATATAGTATATTAGAGTTAAAAACAAACCTCATCAGCATAAAAAGTTATAACTTCTTGACCTTACAATTACTAATGGGTATATATAATAATAGAGAGGAAATAAAATATTATGACTAGTGACATCCAGCTTTACTCCATGAGATCCATGTCCGACCAATGACAACCTAAAAAATACTCGGTCTGACACTAGCATTATAATAAAATAACATCTGGATCAGTCTGCAATTACCAGTGTGAGAAAATGAAGTAATTTGATGAAGATGTAATAATTCTGCAAGGCCACGCCGCTAATACGTGGAATAGATTTCTACCACACAAGAACAACTTCCACACATGAATGAATGTGTGATGACCCAAAATTTTAAGCAATATCAATTTAATAATCAGAATTAAAAATTAAATTGATTTGATAATCTTTGTAATAAGATTGGAATTAATTTAATAATCCAATTAAAATAAATATTTAATTGATGGATTTTTATCTTTTAAAAGCTAATAAATTGTTTCTATTTATAATATATATAGAGTATGTATATATTGTAAATTGATAAGTCTTGTTTTAAATTTAATAAATAAATAAATCTTGTTTTCTAAATAATATATATATTTGGTAAAATTGGGTATAATTTAAAAGTTAAACTTTTAAAAGGCTGTTTAACAAATAAAATATGGTTTTAAATTGACAAGATAAAAATTTAATTTGTTTAAATTGATTAATTTGATATTAAGCCTTTTAAAAGTATATAATAAATAACTATATGATTTTAGATACATAAGGTAAATATTGAAATGGTTTAAAATATGTTTAACTTAAGTTTAAATTTAAATAAAAATAACAATAAGGTTTATTTTGATATAGTGTGATAAAAATAATAATTTATTAATAAAGTAACAATTTCTTTTATAAATTATTTATTGTTATCAAATTTGTTATTTTCAAAATATAATAATACATTGTTTTAACAAATAGATTTTTAATAAAAATAATTGTTTTTCAAAATTGAATTGTGTAGTTATATATGTAAATATATAACTTAATTTCAAAATTTAATTTTAGAATTTGATTTGGATTTGAATTTAAAGCTTTGAAAATTTAAAGTATAAATTTTTAATTTGTTTTGATTTTAAAATATTTGTATAAACCTTTATTTTATAAATATAATTGGATTTATTCATTTCAAAATTTATCTACATATAAGTATATATTAACTAATTAATTAAATGTGGATTTACATTTATCTTATATTAACATATTAACTAAATAACTAATTAACATTTAATTATAACTAATTAACATTAAAGACAAATGTAAACATTATATAAATAAAAGGACATATGTAAATATATTAAGGCTTCTTATAACAAGTGTTAGTCATTAAACATTTCAAATTGACAAATGTTAAGATTAGAACAAGTGTCCTATTTAATTTTTCCTTTTCTTTTATTTTAATTAAATCAAAAATCTACTTATATAAACACATTTATTCTCACCTTATTTTCTTTTTTCTATTCTTCTTCAAAGCTTGAGAAAATCTTCAGCCAACATTCAAACCAAATAACCCTAAAACAAATCTGAAATTATCTTCTCCAAATCACCCAAAATCTGTAATCAACATTCAAAACAGAAAATTCTGTTAAAAACAAAAATCTGCAAATTCCCTCAAAATCAACCTGAAACCAATATTTCCCTCTAACCGAATCAAACCAAAACCATCTGAAATCATCCTCAAACCTGAAGTTCAATTTGCAATTCTCAAACCTGCATGAAACTGCAGATCTCTGCATTTCTGTTTGAAACTTTATCCAAGCCTGCATTTCCTTTTATCTGGAAGCATGCATGAAATTGTTATCAGGAAGCAATGCATTACAGTGAATCAAGATTAAAGTCTTTAAAAGGCAAAACATGCAACTGAGTTTTAAGAACAAAAGCACATTCAGGTTCAAGTTTTTCAATAAACAAAGTGCTCTGCTCATAAAAATTTCTGGTGAGTAACATCACTCTTTTTAAAATTAAGTATAAATTTAGTTGTTGTTTTACTCTGGAAATAAAATGTTTGTATGCCATTTACAAGTTTATTACTGGTATATATATGATTGTTTGTAGTTGTGCATGCCATTGTAACTTATTTTTCTATTCTTAAGTTTCCAGGTTCATTCATTTCATTTGAACTAATCTATGTTAAGGATTTAGATTTAAACAAAGTATGGTTGTGAACATAAGTTAGAGTTTAAACTTTACTTGATATAAAAAAAACAAAAAAAAAAACTTGACTCTAAGAAACAAAATATAACAGAACAACCTTATGGAAGTAAAATTTTAATTTTCTAGATTCATTGATTTAAGATTATAAACCGATTACATAAATAAAGACTTGAATTTTAAAACTAAAATTAGAATTTTAAGTTTGAGTATGATTATGTATTTCTGGTTTGACCAGAAAGGTGTTTTGGTATGATTCTGCCAATCTAAGTGGTCGGGGAGGTCAGCGACTTCTCTAGTGATGGAATGGTGATAGAAGAATCAAGGAAAAATAGTAGGAAGAGGATTTATTAACTGTGGCGATGGTGATTAGGGATTAAAGATTTTAACCCTAGTTTCTTTAGTTGATCAGAAAATTGATCATCGCGAATCCTATGTTTGATCGAGTGTCATGGGCTTTTGGGAGAAGGTTGCTGAAGCATAGTCGAGGTTGTGGCCGGTGGTGGAGGCTCTCTGGTGGTCGGAGCGCCGTGGATGAAGTGTTGACAGGTTTGGTGGGGGGTTGGTCTTTCTGTTCCAGGTTTTAAAATTGAACTCGAATTCAAATTCGAGTAGTGTGGAAGCTAGAGGATGATCGGGGTGGATTGAGGAGTTGGTCACCGATGTGGGGAGGGCACCGGACGTGGCTGGAATTGGTCGAAGGCACGGTGCATGTGCACCATGCACTTTTGGTTTCAGAGGTTTGCCTGGTGGAGGCAGAGTAATGAACTCGAGTTGTTTCATGAGAATTCAAGTGCTTTGCCCGAAGCACTTTAGGTTTTGACTCGAAGCAGGAATTGGGTTTCCTCGGGTTGGTTCTGAGTTGTTACAGTTTTCTACAACTTGTCTATAATTTAAATTTAAACTAAATTTAAATGAATTTCAAAGTTGAGATGATAGATTTAAACAAGTTTAAATCTAGTATGAAGTATAAATTCAAATGGCTTTGAAATCCTAGAAGTTTTAAATATTTAGAGTGGATTTTCAGTTTTTTTAAAAACCTAACAGATTTCAAGATTTTGAATTTTTATTTTAAAATCTGAAATATATTTAAATAGTGTTTTAAATTCAAAGACTAAGCGCAGTTTTCAAATAGCTTTTGAATCTTAAGAGTTTAAAATGAAATTTGGATTTTTAATAAAGAGTTTTAAATCAAGGTTTAAAACAAGTTTAAAATCAAAATTTAAAATCAAATGTTTAAAATAAATAGTGGATTCAAGTTTCTTGAATTCAAATCTGGGTATTTGAATAAGTTTTTAAAATTTTGAATGTTTTCAAAACAAGTTTAAATTAAAATGGCTTGTTAAAAGTAAATTTGTTTTCAAACAAATATTTAAACTTGATTTTTGAATGAAGTTCTTTATAAAAGGTTTATAATTGGACGTTAAATGATTTGTTAACTTGAATCTGCAAGTTAATAGTAATGTACTTAAAAACTTAATTTTAAATAAAATTAAGTAAATTAGTTTCGAGGCTTATCTTATATAAGTTTCAAATGTAAGTAATAAAGGTTAATGCCTCGAGTTTAGATCTTTTACCCCCGGATCTTGGATATTGGGGGGTGATTTTAATGTGACTCGTTTCATTGGGGAGCGTTCTCCCCGGGAAGGAGATTATTCGGCTCTGGAGGAATTTGATCAATTTATTATTCAGTCTAATTTGTTCGAAATTCCTCTATCCAATAGAGATTTTACTTGGAGTAATAATAGGGATTTTCCTTCTTTTGCTCTCTTAGATAGATTTTTCGTTAGTGATGAGATTGAGGAAAAATTTCCTATCTGTAGAGTGTTAGTCTTACCTTACACCCTATCAGACCATTGTCACATTGTTCTTTCTTGTGATTATCATAGAATTATTTGTAGATCTTTTAAATTAGAAAAAATGTGGCTTCTTGACCCTTGTTTTTCAGATTTAATCATCAATAAATGGTTGTCTTTGAGCTATTATAGTTTAAAGTATAGTGATAATTCTGCTAAAGCTTTTGTGCTTAAACTTAGAAAGCTCAGAGGTTTTCTTAAAAATTGGAATAAAAATATTTTTGGTAATATTAAAATCAAAAAAGATAATATCCTAAATGAGATGCTTAAGCTTAATAAGATTGAAGAATCTAGACATTTAAATTTAGGTGAGAGAAATGTTCTGAATAACTTGAAAGAAGAACTTAATTCTATTCTTGAAAAAGAAGAAGTCGTGTGGAAACAAAGATAAAAAATTCAATGGATCAATGAAGGTGATTATAATACCAAATTTTTTCACAATATTGCCAATAGTAGAAAACATAGTAATACAATTAATTCCATTTTAGTTAATAATGTGGAATTAGTCGATCAACGTGATCTCAACAATGCTTTCACTGAATATTATAAAGAAATCTTTGGAAATAAAAATAAGCATAGAGTTAATGTTAGATGGAATGATCTTTATCCATCCAACTCTAATATTAATCTTTCTGATCTAGATGTTCCTTTTTCTGAAGAGGAAATCCGAAAAGCCATTTTAGATTTGCCAGGAGATAAATCTCCAGGTCCGGATGGTTTTTCAATTTTCTTTTATAAAACTTTTTGGGAGGTTTTAAAATTAGGCTTAATTAGTATGTTTAATGAATTTTATAATGGTAATCTTCAATTAGGTCGCTTTAATTTTTCTAATGTTATTTTATTACATAAAAAAGTTGGGGCTAATACTTTAAAAGATTTTAGACCCATTTCTTTGATTAATTGCTCAGTTAAAATTATTTCTAAAGTTTTAGCTAATAGACTTAGTTTAAAAATGAATGATCTTATCGACTGTTCTCAATCAGCTTTCATTAAAGGAAGAAATATTACTGATGGTGTAGCAGTTGTTCAAGAATATATTAATTATTGCTGTAAAAATAATATAACTTGTGCCATTTTAAAATTAGATTTTGCTAAAGCTTTCGATTCGGTTGATTGGGATTTTCTTATAGATATTTTCCTTGCCATAGGCTTTAGTAATAGATGGATTAACTGGATCATTAGCTTGCTTAAAACTGGAAACTCTAGTATTATGGTTAATGGTATATTGGGAATAAAATTCAATCCAAGAGAGGTCTAAGGCAAGGGGATCCTTTATCGCCCCTTCTGTTTAATTTAGCGGCTGATGTCTTTTCCAAGATTATTAAGAATGCTGTTAACAATAATCTTTTGGGTTTTATTGGTAACGATATTTCTAATTTTGGTTTGTCTGTCCTTCAATTTGCTGATGGTACTTTGCTTTTTTCCTCTCATCTTCCTAGGCACATTATTGCTCTTAAGTTTATTCTTTATAGTTTTGAACTTTTATCGGGTTTAAAAATAAATTTTGATAAAAGTTCTGCTTTAGTTTTAAATGATTTTGGTAAAGTTGAAAATTTAGTTGCTAATACTTTAAATTGTAACACTATGAGTTTTCCATTCGACTATCTTGGTTTTGTTATCAGACCTTCAAAACTTAAGCATGATGATTGGTTAATTATCATTGACAAAATCAAAAATAGGTTTACCAATTGGAATGTGAGATTCTTATCTAGAGCTGGTAGACTGGTTTTGATTAATTCTGTTCTATCACCTCTTCCTATCTATTGATGTCTATGCACCTTTTTCCTGATTTGGTGATAGATAAAATAGATAAAATTAGAAGGGATTTCCTTTGGAGTGGTGATAATCCTAACAGTAGCATTAAATGTCTTGTTAATTGGGATACTGTCTGTAAGTCTAAAAGTGAGGGTGGCTTAGGAGTCATTAATTTACATAATATGAACCTATCTCTTCTTGGTAAATGGTTATGGAAATTCAGAGATACTAGTGATAACGCCATTTGGAAGGAGACTATATCTAAATATTACTACAATGGTAGTTATAATCTCTTTCAAATTAGTCCTTCGACTTATTGTAAACTTTCTTATTTTTGGAAATCCGTCTTAAAATGTAGTGATATTTTCAACTTAGGTGTAAATATTATTGTTCATTATGGCAATAACACATCTTTTTGGCATGATAGTTGGATTTCCGCTACTCCCCTTAAGTATGAATTCAAAGATTTATATGATATTTGTAACTTTAAATTTGCTTTTATTTCTGATGTCTTTAACTCTGAAAGTGACCCTCCTTGGATTTTCAATTTTAATAGCATTTTAGTAGGCTCTACCCTTAGGCAGCTTTATTTGCTTTATGCTAAGCTAAATCTTTATAACATTGGCAATGACAATGATTATATTAGTTGGGAGTGGGATAAGAGTAAGAAATATTCTTCTAATTCTTTTAACAAATTTATTAACTTTTCGGGTTTTTCTGTTAGTTGTTTTAAATATATTTGGAATTCAAATGCTCCTCCTAAATCTAAGATCCATATGTGGCTTATCATTCATGGTAAATTAAATACTATTGAATTTTTAAAAAAGAAAAACATTAACATTGATTATAAATGTTATTTTTGCAACACATACTCTGAAGATATTAATCATATTTATTACGAATGCTTGGATACTCATTTTATTCTTATTAAAACCCTCAATATTTTTGAGTTTAATATTAGTTCTAGAGTTTCTGATTGCTTTTTCTATTGGAACTCTTTTAGATTTAAGTTCAATAAGGATTTTAGATACTTGCTTGATACTTTATTCACTATTTCTTGCTGGTACATTTGGTTTGAAAGAAATCAAAGGATTTTTAATAACAAAAATAAGCACTATAATAATTTGATAGTTTTAATTTCATCTTTCTGCTTAAATTGGATTTTTAATCCCCAATATAAATTATCCAAAAATAATTACTTTAAGGAATATCTTAACAAGGTTAGTAATAATATTAGCATTTTCAAACTAAACATTAATAATTTTGTCTCTAATAATTCTTATTTTAATTCCTATTCTAGTTTAAATAATGCTCTCATGATGCACTATAATTCTCTTTCTTTAATAGGCCCTTAAAGTAGTTTCTTGTATTGTTTTATTTCTGTTTTAATTCTTTTTTAGTCCTTGTTTTCTTATTTGTTGTCCTTCTCATTTTGGTTCTTTTTTCCTTTACTTATTTTAGAATTGTTTGTTTTTGGTTCTTGTTTATCCTTGCTTTTATTTTCTCTTTGGTTTTTATTCTCACATATATGTATATAAATTCTATTTATATACATATATATGATTCATACTAATTTGGTTTTCTAGTTTCGTTACAGGTTTGGTTTAGGTAGGTTGCTGGTTTTTCTCTTATCTGTCTTGCAGGTCTTCAGAGTGGAGCTCTTCATTTTGGTCTACCTTTTGGAGTTCATCTTTATGGTTCTTCGCTCATTAGTGATTAGTTTTTTTTCTTTTCAGAGGTGCTTTCTTTTTGATCGGAGTTGTATTTTTGTATTTCTGTTATTAGATTCCTCTAACACCCTACTATTGGGCGGTGGCCTTGCCGGAGCTCTGTATTAGGGTGTAATGGGCGGTGGCTTTGCCGGAGCTCATTTGAGGGGTATCTTTTTTATTTATTTTCTAGTTTTTTAGTATTGCCACCTGCCAGGCATGTTGGCAGCTCCATTTTATTTGTTTTATATATAGTACTTCATGTGTGCTCTCCTCTTTTATTAGAGGATCACACATTTTTCTCAAAAAAAAATTAAAAGGATTATAAATTGAATTTAAATTTGGTTAATGTTTAAATAAATATCATTTTGAATTTAAAATGTAATGTTCTAAATACACATTAATATTAATGAGGTCTTTAATAAGGAAATGATTTATCTTAGAGATTAATTAAAGAATGAATTATTTATTTAATTTATAAATTAATAATTTGGATTAATTTAAAATTAGAGATTAATTAAGAAGTAAATTAAGAAAGGTAATTAAGGAATGATTAATAGTTAATGAAGGTCATTAACTAAGGATTGTTTAAAAAATTAATTAATATGATTAATTTTTAATAATTAATTAGATTAATTAATTAATGATAATCATTTGTGAATTATTTTAAGATTAATTACTTGATGGAAGTAATTAAGAAATTAATTACTTAATGTAATTAATTAAGTTTAAATGTAATTTGTTTAGGATAATTAATTAAGTTTAATTAATTTTAATCACTTGTTGGTTTGATAATAATTACTCGATGTAATTAGTGAAATGTAATTACTCAGCGAAGTAACTAAAGATAATTACTGGATATAATTAGTGGATAATGATGGAATTGTGAAAGTAATTCGGATTAAATTATTTTGTATAATTAATCAAGGGATTAATTAAAATAATAAATTAAGAAGTAATTAATTTGATAAATAATTTGAGGAAGTTAATTACAGAGTGTAATTAATCAAAGGTGATTAATAATTATGGTTTAAATTAAGATTAATTACTGAATGTAATTAATTTAAATAAGATAATTAATTAAATATAATTAAGGATCATTAATTAATATAATTAATGATGTAATTAAGATTGATTAATTTAGATTAATTAAACAATAATAAGTGATTAAGGATAATTAATTAAATGAATTAGTTAAGGATTAATGTAATTAATTATAGTTAATTAATTAGTGAAGTAATTAAAGGTTAATTACTGTATTTGATTTAGAGTAATTAATTTGTGCAATCAATTAAAGGATAATTACTAGAATGCAATTAAAGAATAATTAATCAAGGGTGATTAATTAAATTGATTAACTAGAGGATAATTAACTAATTTGTAATTAATTAATGAATATGTAAGCAAGATTTATATTGATGTAGTAATTAATTTAATTCACGTTAAATTAATTAGAGATGGAAGTAATTAATTTAATTCATTTTAATTTAATTATAAATGATGTGATTATAGATCATTGCTTATGTATGGATGGATGATATTGTTTGCCTTGAATGGTTTGAAATCTCAACTATGAGATTAGTAATGTTGAGTGATATGCATGCATTGGTTGCATTATGATGATGATATGGATTATCTTTGATAATGATAATATGGATTATCTGTTATGATGATAATGTTGATTATCTATTGTGAATCTGTGAATTATCTATCTTTGTGTATAAAGATAATTGTATTAAATTGTTTTAAACTCTAAAACAACTTGGACCTAAAAGACACGCTTTGGATTTCGATGAGACCGGGATCGGGTTTCCAAATTTGGATATCTGAAAACAACATCGATCCAAATTAACGATTGGCCGTGAATCTCATGTGAAGAGTGAAGACTCGAGGTGTAAGAAATATTCGTCAGTATAACTCTGAGGGTGATTCCGAGATGAGTTTGACGGAGATAGTACTTTCAGATTCAAGATGAAGATTCAGAGTGCAAGGGTTATTGTCGTTGACTCTGAGGGAGATTCCAAAACAAGTGTAACGAGATAATGCCTTCGGTTTCGTTCTGTAACGACCCACAATTTTTAGAGATTAAAATATGAATATTTAATTAATTTTAAATATTAATAAGTGAATTTATAAGTCAAATAAATTTTTATTTGAATTATTGGATTTAATTGAATAATTTAATCGATAATTTAATATGTTAAATTATGGAAATAATTGAAAATTGAGTTAAATATGATTGAAAATGATTTGTAAAATTTTATTTCATCATGTTGAAGTTAGAACAATATTTTAGAACTTTTAAAATCGAATTAAAAGTTAATTTGTGAAAATTGAATATTTTAATATTTAATCGACTAGTGAAAATAGTCAATTTTTGAACAGTCTCAGAATTGAACGAAACCAGTTCCATTGGATCTGTAATAGTTAGTTATTGCCGGATTTCAATTTTCGTGTCAATCGGAGTTATCGTTTGATCGTGGCAGCTCGAAACGCATCGATTTATTTTTAATTTAAATTTGACGAGTGAAAATAGCCATTTTTCAAAAAGTCTCGGATTTCAACGAAACCAGTTTCATCGGATCCGTAATGTGATATTATTGTAAGGTTTCAAATTTCAAGTCAATTGGATTTACCGTTTGTCCTGTACAAATTAAAACGCCTAGAAAATCGCTTAAATCGGTTTAATTCAAATTGAGCGTTTACAGCCATAACTCGCACATACTTCTGAATTAGCTTCCGAAACCTGTTCCATTGTGTCCGGAACGCGGGGTAAACCCTAGAAACGCTGGTTATGGCGGGTAAATCGGAGTTCGGAATTTCCGGATGAATAGTGTTCGAAAATTCTCTATAAATAGCCCCCCACTTAAAAAAAAAAACAAAAAAAAAAACTAAAAACCCTAATATTAAACCCTAGCCACCGCTGTTATGGTGAATGGCCAGAATTGTCTCTCACTTCTCCCTCAATCTCTCTCAATCTACAAAGATTTAGCCAAGGTGTTCAACACGAAGGTTGGAGAGCACGACGAGAGCTTTCAATCCATACGGATATGATCGCGTATGGAGTTGTATTTCGTGTGATAATAGGCCGTGTTCTCCATTGCTTGCGCACGCATTTCCAAGCATTTGGTGCAGCCGAGCTCCACCATAGGGGGCCGAACCTAGAGCAAGCTATGGGCTTCGACATGGAGCAATCTGATCGATGTGTAGTGGCGTGTGGTGGCTCGAATTCCTAACCCTAGTTTGTGATTGAGTGGGTTTGTGCGTCTTACCTTGATCTGTAGCCAAAACGTGGTGGAAGATGAAGATGTGTGCGGTCATGATGCGTGGGAACCAGATCCAAAGGCCTGGAATTGTTGTGGGTTTTAAATTTGTTAAATTATGTTGTATTAGTTATAAAAATCGTGTATAAACTTCATAAATACATATCTTTTTCATACGAGGTCGAAAACGCGCGAAACCAGTTGCGTTGGAATCGTATGGACGAGCACTACGCGATGGAGTTGGTTTGGAGTCGTTTGGAGTTAGTGAGAATTTTGGGTAAAATTAAACGTCCGTTTAATTTTATTCGAAATAAATCGCTAAAACGGAATTTAAAATCAAGGTGAGAACTTCTCACTCAATCGAATCAGTTTCGATTTTATTTTAAATAGTTAGATTTAAAATATTTGAATGCATGTTTGAATGTTGATTGATATCTATTGATTGTTAAAATAGACATTATACGCCGTTAGTAAGCGGATGTTATTTATTAAAAACATATACCGCGAATATTTCATAAACGGTGAAATTTGTATTATATATAATAGCAATATATATATATTGGCATATGTATATATTGGAGTTGTTGATTCCCCGCATTTATTTGTTTAGCGGATGAGACCCTATTACGCCGTTATTAAGCGGATAATATTTAATAAGAACATATACCGCGATAATTTCGTACTGGAGCGAAATTGGTATTGTGCTAATGTTTTTGGATGCAGGAAAACAGGTTGGAGGGATCCAACTGGATTCCTCAACAGTATTTATTTAATTTCAGATATTTTGATATTTGATTGATTATCATATCGATATATGATATTGTTGTTGTCGTGATTGACTATTTGGTGTGTAGCATCATTGGACCCAGATTTTGGGATTTTAAAAATGATTTTTTAAAATGATTTTAGAAAGTATACGTTTTATAAAATAATTTTTGGAATTGATCCATTTTAAATAAATAAACGTTATAATTTTTAATGTTATAAAAATTATGATTTTTGTGAAATATAGTTAAAAACTGATTTTTGAGAATATGATGCTATTGATTTTATAAAATAGTTTAATCGGGATTTTAGAATTTATTGTGAAAAGTTTAAAATATAGGATTTATAAAATTTAATTATTTTATGAATCGAAATGGTGAAATAATAAAGGAGATTAAAGATGTTTTAAAAGAATAATATAAATTGAATTATATTAAGAGATTTATAAATGGATATTTATAAATTGAGATATTGAAATTATAAAACGAGTTTTTATAAGTGTTTGAATGAAGTGAAAATGAATTTCATTAAATAATGAAACTTATAAAATTATAAACGGTGAAGTTATAAATGAAATTTATAAATAGTAAGAATTATAAATTTGTGAAGTTATTTGAAGAATAGATTTGGTTAAATAAATGAATCTTTTAAGTTATAAGATTTATGGTTTGGAAAGTCTTTAGAGGAACGATTTTGTAAAAAATATCGTTTTATAAGTATTTAACTTATAATATGAACTTTTAGTTTATAATTAAGTTATAAACTGGAATAGGTTAATAAAAGAATTTATAAAAAGGAAGTTTTTATAAATAAATAGAAATGGATTGTATAAACGTTGTTTTATAAATTCGCAAATGACTTATTTTGACAAGAAAATTTGTTGAAACCTATTAATGGAGTTATATTCACATTTTTGAATAGTGAATAATCCTTTGAATTAAAATGAATAAAAGGATGAAATTGTTAATGAAGTATATTCACGTTTTTGGATAGTGAATAAGATGTTAAAGAAATTGTTTTGAATGTGATATTTGAAATAGAATTAAAACGATCTAACGAAGTTTTAATTGTGTTGAGATTCGAAACCATAGATTTCAACATTAATTGTTGAAATAGACGTTTTCGAGAAATGAAAAGAAAATAGTGGACTATAACACTGTTGTTATAGTAAATGATTTCCGAAAGGAAATGTTTTGTATAGTATTGGGATTTATATATCTATTTTAATTTCGAATCCCTATACTAGTGATTTTGGGTTGTCGTAACGATGTTTTACGTAACATTCGTTTTGGCCCAAATAAATATGTTTAAGAGAATGATTTCCTTAAAGAATGAAGTATATACTTAATCTCGATTTAAGTATATTGAATATTTTCTAAGTATTGAAAATAAATAAAATTTGTGAATTACTTATGAATAAATAAGTATGGAAACGTTTTCCCAATATAAAGTGAATATTAGAGAATTTATCTTTTTGAAGATAAATTGAAATGAATAATCGAAATTGAATATTCATAGATATTTTGGATTATAAATTCACTATGGAATTTATGAATGAAAAGGAGAATTTGTTTAAAAATAAATATTGATTTATTTTTGAAGTGTTGAAAATTATATATCTAGTGAAGATATTTTGGAAAATAAATAATTTGGAAACTGGTGATGTGTGCATATCCAGTGATAGTTCAATAACCGACTATCAATATTTCCCTTTGAATGGGTAATTGATGTGATTTGTTTGAATGTGAATGCTACACTTATTTTTGAATAAGCGCTCACTATTCGGGTTAACCGGGAAAAGACCATGGGGTCGTATAACCCATTCCGAATATGTGATACGTCGTTATAATTGCATTGAAGATCGGTGTTGAAGACCCGGTATTTGCGAGAGCGATAGGATGACCTGTCGATTGTCTCTGCACTGAGTTGCAGCGGTATAGAGACTTCCTAAGTGATGGGAAATCCGATCAGGATTGTGAATATCCGGATTGCAAGGACTTCTTTGTAAGTGCCTTCGGTTTTGTTCGATCCCGGAACAGACTTGTATGGATTGTGTGTCTGACATTACAAGTTGAGATATAAAGCCGATTTCTTTCAAATATATTTCTGTTGGTGGCGAAGAATTTATTCTTTAGCTTAACACCCTTCTCTGAGACGTACGAGCTCAGAGGTTATGTAGTTGAATGTTATCAGCGATATATTCCCAATTTGGTAATGTGACATGCTGAGTGTTGCTGTAAATGATCATTGTGTTAATTATTGTGATAGGATCGTTTATTTGATCGTCTATCTTGGTGATCATTGTGTTGATCATTTGTTGACCCAAAGCATGGCTTTTGTATAAAGTATGTTTTTGTGGACGTGACTTCGTCGAGCCTCACACCCCGGAAATGGTCAAAACAGGAAAGATGCGGCAAGGTTATGAGGGGTAGCACCCTTTAGGGTATGTACGTTTCCTTCTGGATAGAGGTGGTATCATGGTATGGAGCCCAGATATTTAACCTATGTGGTTACTACGAATTTATTACTTTGTGGTTGTTGGTTTTCGGGATCCCGTGAGAAAGGTCGTTTACGATCGGGGAATGGCGTGCTCGTGTCAGTAGTTACCCAGTTAGGGGTAACCCGGCCTTGTGTTGGCAGAGTTCTGGTTTGGTTCTCGGGGATGTCTTTCCAGAGGCATTCTCATGTGGCAATGGGAAGTTCCTTGGCCTGACCATTTGTTGGAAATCCAATTCCCAATACGAAACTTGTACGGTATTAGTTGTAGAACCTATCATTCACTTATGGTGGTCACCACTGTTTGGATGGTAGCTATAGTAGGCATAGTTCGAAATGTCTATGTTGGCTAAGATTTATATTCTACTTTCGAAATGAATTTTTTCCCTACACTATACACTAATAATAATATGAAATGTTCTTCTAAATGCGTATCAAGCATCTTTGACTATCATAAGGAGAAATCTCCTCCGATTTGGCGTTTGCATTGTGTGTGTGTGCGGGAGGCCTTATGGTAGTCTCATTTTTAAAAGCATTGCGAATTGAATTTAAAAATATCTCTCTATTTTGATTTTAAAGTTAAATAAACTGTTTTGAGTTCTCACACCAGTCACATGACTGACTTGGAGTTTATTGTTTTCCTTCCTAAACTCTGGGTGCCCACCAATTTCCACACGGGCAGTCAAGAGTTAAGGTTTATCAGGATATTCTGGAGTTGCTGGAGGCAAGCTGGATGGCATGGCGTATTACTTATATAGTATTTCTTTTTCCGCTGCACTGTTGTTGTTGTTGTTGTACACTCTGATGATATGATGTAATGTAATGTATAAAATGTAATAACTGATATAGTTCTTTGTTTAAAGATTATTCATTTATTATTATATGTTGTTCCGCTGCGAATTGTGAGATTCTGATGTTGTTCTGTTGTTTTCTGTTCCGTTCTCTGTTCTCTATTCTCTTTTCTTTCTATTTTTCAAATTTCTATTTTCTTTTCCCTCCATCTTCTACCTTTTTCTCTCTTCTTTTCTACTTTTTCTTTTCTTAAATTTTTCTTAAAACCCCTAAGGGTTCGTATTTTCGTTCATCTTGAATTAAACAAAGGAGATTAGTGTCTATTCAAGGAGTACGGATTTACGGGTCTTTACATCTGGTATCAGAGCTTATGTTTAAGCGACAACCATGGTTCTGTTGGGTATGACTCATTAGAGATAGAGTCAGTTGTACTCTAGAATGAGTTTGAGTGTAATAATAGCTATGAGAGCGTATTTGTTAGTGAATATATGAAATTGTTTTATATTGTGATGATTGGTTTGTTGAGTGGTATATAGATTCTGGTTAATACGAGTAATTAACGTTGTTGATAGGAATCTCTAAACACTTGAATAGAACAATTCGGCACAGTATTGTTTTAAATTGGGTAAATGAGATAATTTTGCCTTGATTATATATTTTATATATAAAGAAATAATTTTTCAGAATTATTAAAGTGTATATAAGTTGATTGTTTAGATGTTTGAATAATCTAAATTGAAGAATAATTGTATAAGCAAATGAATTATAAGAATTGAATTATAATTAAAGTGATTTACAATTGAGAAATAAACATTTATATAAGAAGTGAAACTATATGAATATGAGTTGTAAATAACCAAATGAATTTAAAGTTAAATGGAAAATTTACTTAGAATTGGAATCTGAATTGATTTATAAATGGGAATTTAAGTTAAGTAAAACCAAGTGATGTTATAAAATGAAATATAACTTAAGTGATATGGAATGAAGTTGATATTAGTATCAAAGTAAATTAATAAAATTAAGTGATAGATATGAACTTAAGTTATGTAAATGAAATTCGATTTTGTAATTGAATTGAATGAATGGATTGAATATTAATCAATTAAATGTGAATTAAGTTGATATGAAATAATGAATATAAGTGTTAATTCATTAAAATCTAATGTTATTGGAAATTGAATGCAAATCAATTTAATTAAACCAATTGTAAGCAAAGGAATTTGGTTGTAATAAATATACATTGGTTGTTATATGATTGTTAGTTGATTGTATAAAATTCATTTAGTGTTAATGAAATTGATTTAATAAAATTGAAAGCTAAAGTAATTGAAATTCAAATTAGAAGTAAATAAATTTGAATAGAATTGAATTTGATTTGGAAGTGAACCAACTTGAATATGAATTAGCGAATATAAGCAAATTGAAAATGAATGTTAGTAAATCCAATGTTAATGAATCAAATGTGATTAAATTGAAAAACCAATTCATTGAATATTAATGAGAATATAAATGAATATATATTGGTTATGAACTTGTTGAATGTTAGTTGGTTGATGTTTGCATTTGTTGTTTTACTACATTTGTTATGTTGACATATATAGTTGCATTTACTATATGATTGTATATTGATACTATTGTCATATATGCATGTTCTCATGTTGTTTGTTGAGTAATTAGTAGGTGCGGATCGCGTTTGCTTCGCATTTGGAGCTCGCTTTCGCGCTATATTAGCCATATATGCTTGCTAATAAAATATAAGGTACATATCTCGGATTACATACCGTACTTTTACACTTTTTTCCCTTCGGGATGCCTCATTACTTGATGAGATGTATATTTGTGATATATATACTGTCATTTTTTTTCGGATCGAGCCGCGCAAAGGAGACTATGGCGAATTTTTCCGAAAATTTAAGGCGTTAGAAAAATTTTGAGAAAATTGGAAAATTTTTGAAAACTTTAACTTTGATTTTGAATTGAAAGTTAAATGATATAGTAGTGTTTTTGAAAAGATAACTAAGTATGATTTGAAAACTTAGTAAAGTATTGTAAAGAAGTTTAAATTTGTTTTGGGAAAATTAATAAATTCTGTAACTTTCTTACTTAATAATTTCGAGGACGAAATTCTTTTAAGTGGGGAAGATTGTAACGACCCAGAATTTTTAGAGATTAAAATATGAATATTTAATTAATTTTAAATATTAATAAGTGAATTTATAAGTGAAATAAATTTTTATTTGAATTATTGGATTTAATTGAATAATTTAATCGATAATTTAATATGTTAAATTATGGAAATAATTGAAAATTGAGTTAAACATGATTGAAAATGATTTGTAAAATTTTATTTTATCATGTTGAAGTTAGAACAATATTTTAGAACTTTTAAAATCGAATTAAAAGTTAATTTGTGAAAATTGAATATTTTAATATTTAATCGACTAGTGAAAATAGTTAATTTTTGAACAGTCTCAGAATTGAACGAAACCAGTTCCATTGGATCCGTAATAGTTAGTTATTGCCGATTTCAATTTTCGTGTCAATCGGAGTTATCGTTTGATCGTGGCAGCTCGAAACGCATCGATTTATTTTTAATTTAAATTTGACGAGTGAAAATAGCCATTTTTCAAAAAGTCTCGGATTACGAAACCAGTTTCATCGGATCCGTAATGTGATATTATTGTAAGGTTTCAAATTTCAAGTCAATTGGATTTACCGTTTGTCCTGTACAAATTAAAACGCCTAGAAAATCGCTTAAATCGGTTTAATTCAAATTGAGCGTTTACAGCCATAACTCGTATATACTTCCGAATTAGCTTCCGAAACCTGTTCCATTGTGTCCGGAACACGGGGTAAACCCTAGAAACGCTGGTTACGGCGCGTAAATCGGAGTTCGGAATTTCCGGATGAATAGTGTTCGAAAATTCTCTATAAATAGCCCCCCACTTAAAAAAAAACAAAAAAAAAACTAAAAACACTAATATTAAACCCTAGCTGCCGCTGTTATGGTGAATGGCCAGAATTGTCTCTCACTTCTCCCTCAATCTCTCTCAATCTACAAAGATTTAGCCAAGGTGTTCAACACGAAGGTTGGAGAGCACGACGAGAGCTTTCAATCCATACGGATATGATCGCGTATGGAGTTGTATTTTGTGTGATAATAGGCCGCGTTCTCCATTGCTTGCGCACGCATTTCCAAGCATTTGGTGCAGCCGAGCCCCACCATAGGGGGGCCGAACCTAGAGCAAGCTATGGGCTTCGACATGGAGCAATCTGATCGATGTGTAGTGGCGTGTGGTGGCTCGAATTCCTAACCCTAGTTTGTGATTGAGTGGGTTTGTGCGTGTTCCCTTGATCTGTAGCCAAAACGTGGTGGAAGATGAAGATGTGTGCGGTCATGATGCGTGGGAACCAGATCCAAAGGCCTGGAATTGTTGTGGGTTTTAAATTTGTTAAATTATGTTGTATTAGTTATAAAAATCGTGTATAAACTTCATAAATACATATCTTTTTCATACGAGGTCGAAAACGCGCGAAACCAGTTGCGTTGGAATCGTATGGACGAGCACTACGCGATGGAGTTGGTTTGGAGTCGTTTGGAGTTAGTGAGAATTTTGGGTAAAATTAAACGTCCGTTTAATTTTATTCGAAATAAATCGCTAAAACGGAATTTAAAATCAAGGTGAGAACTTCTCACTCAATCGAATCAGTTTCGATTTTATTTTAAATAGTTAGATTTAAAATATTTGAATGCATGTTTGAATGTTGATTGATATCTATTGATTGTTAAAATAGACATTATACGCCGTTAGTAAGCAGATGTTATTTATTAAAAACATATACCGCGAATATTTCATAAACAGTGAAATTGGTATTATATATAATAGCAATATATATATATTGGCATATGTATATATTGGAGTTGTTGATTCCCCGCATTTATTTGTTTAGCGGATGAGACCCTATTACGCCGTTATTAAGCGGATAATATTTAATAAGAACATATACCGCGATAATTTCGTACTGGAGCGAAATTGGTATTGTGCTAATGTTTTTGGATGCAGGAAAACAGGTTGGAGGGATCCAACTGGATTCCTCAACAGTATTTATTTAATTTCAAATATTTTGATATTTGATTGATTATCATATCGATATATGATATCGTTGTTGTCGTGATTGACTATTTGGTGTGTAGCATCATTGGACCCAGATTTTGGGATTTTAAAAATGATTTTTTAAAGTGATTTTAGAAAGTATACGTTTTATAAAATAATTTTTGGAATTGATCCATTTTAAATAAATAAACGTTATGATTTTTAATGTTATAAAAATTATGATTTTTGTGAAATACAGTTAAAAACTGATTTTTGAGAATATGATGCTATTGATTTTATAAAATAGTTTAATCGGGATTTTAGAATTTATTGTGAAAAGTTTAAAATATAGGATTTATAAAATTTAATTATTTTATGAATCGAAATGGTGAAATAATAAAGGAGATTAAAGATGTTTTAAAAGAATAATATAAATTGAATTATATTAAGAGATTTATAAATGGATATTTATAAATTGAGATATTGAAATTATAAAACGAGTTTTTATAAGTGTTTAAATGAAGTGAAAATGAATTTCATTAAAGAATGAAATTTATAAAATTATAAACGGTGAAGTTATAAATGAAATTTATAAATAGTAAGAATTATAAATTTGTGAAGTTATTTGAAGAATAGATTTGGTTAAATAAATGAATCTTATAAGTTATAAGATTTATGGTTTGGAAAGTCTTTAGAGGAACGATTTTGTAAAAAATATCGTTTTATAAGTATTTAACTTATAATATGAACTTTTAGTTTATAATTGAGTTATAAACTGGAATAGGTTAATAAAAGAATTTATAAAAAGGAAGTTTTATAAATAAATAGAAATGGAATGTATAAACGTTGTTTTATAAATTCGCAAATGACTTATTTTGACAAGAAAATTTGTTGAAACCTATTAATGGAGTTATATTCACATTTTTGAATAGTGAATAATCCTTTGAATTAAAATGAATAAAAGGATGAAATTGTTAATGAAGTATATTCACGTTTTTGGATAGTGAATAAGATGTTAAAGAAATTGTTTTGAATGTGATATTTGAAATAGAATTAAAACGATCTAACGAAGTTTTAATTGTGTTGAGATTCGAAACCATAGATTTCAATATTAATTGTTGAAATAGACGTTTTCGAGAAATGAAAAGGAAATAGTGGACTATAACACTGTTGTTATAGTAAATGATTTCCGAAAGGAAATGTTTTGTATAGTATTGGGATTTATATATCTATTTTAATTTTGAATCCCTATACTAGTGATTTTGGGTTGTCGTAACGATGTTTTACGTAACATTCGTTTTGGCCCAAATAAATATGTTTAAGAGAATGATTTCCTTAAAGAATGAAATATATACTTAATCTCGATTTAAGTATGTTGAATATTTTCTAAGTGTTGAAAATAAATAAAATTTGTGAATTACTTATGAATAAATAAGTATGGAAACGTTTTTCCAATATAAAGTGAATATTAGAGAATTTATCTTTTTGAAGATAAATTGAAATGAATAATCGAAATTGAATATTCATAGATATTTTGGATTATAAATTCACTATAGAATTTATGAATGAAAAGGAGAATTTGTTTAAAAATAAATATTGATTTATTTTTGAAGTGTTGAAAATTATATATCTAGTGAAGATATTTTGGAAAATAAATAATTTGGAAACTGGTGATGTGTGCATATCCAGTGATAGTTCAATAACCGACTATCAATATTTCCCTTTGAATGGGTAATTGATGTGATTTGTTTGAATGTGAATGCTACACTTATTTTTGAATAAGCGCTCACTATTCGGGTTAACCGGGAGAAGACCATGGGGTCGTATAACCCATTCCGAATATGTGATACGTCGTTATAATTGCATTGAAGATCGGTGTTGAAGACCCGGTATTTGCGAGAGCGATAGGATGACCTGTCGATTGTCTCTACACTGAGTTGCAGCGGTATAGAGACTTCCTAAGTGATGGGAAATCCGATCAGGATTGTGAATATCCGGATTGCAAGGACTTCTTTGTAAGTGCCTTCGGTTTTGTTCGATCCCGGAACAGACTTGTATGGATTGTGTGTCTGACATTACAAGTTGAGATATAAAGCCGATTTCTTTCAAATATATTTCTGTTGGTGGCGAAGAATTTATTCTTTAGCTTAACACCCTTCTCTGAGACGTACGAGCTCAGAGGTTATGTAGTTGAATGTTATCAGCGATATATTCCCAATTTGGTAATGTGACATGCTGAGTGTTGCTGTAAATGATCATTGTGTTGATTATTGTGATAGGATCGTTTATTTGATCGTCTATCTTGGTGATCATTGTGTTGATCATTTGTTGACCCAAAGCATGGCTTTTGTATAAAGTATGTTTTTGTGGACGTGACTTCGTCGAGCCTCACACCCCGGAAATGGTCAAAACAGGAAAGATGCGGCAAGGTTATGAGGGGTAGCACCCTTTAGGGTATGTACGTTTCCTTCTGGATAGAGGTGGTATCATGGTATGGAGCCCAGATATTTAACCTATGTGGTTACTATGAATTTATTACTTTGTGGTTGTTGGTTTTCGGGATCCCGTGAGAAAGGTCGTTTACGATCGGGGAATGGCGTGCTCGTGTCAGTGGTTACCCAGTTAGGATAACCCGGCCTTGTGTTGGCAGAGTTCTGGTTTGGTTCTCGGGGATGTCTTTTCAGAGGCATTCTCATGTAGCAATGGGAAGTTTCTTGGCCTGACCATTTGTTGGAAATCCAATTCCCAATACGAAACTTGTACGGTATTAGTTGTAGAACCTATCATTCACTTATGGTGGTCACCACTGTTTGGATGGTAGCTATAGTAGGCATAGTTCGAAATGTCTATGTTGGCTAAGATTTATATTATACTTTCGAAATGAATTTTTTCCCTACACTATACACTAATAATAATATGAAATGTTCTTCTAAATGCGTATCAAGCATCTTTGACTATCATAAGGAGAAATCTCCTCTGATTCTGCGTTTGCATTGTGTGTGTGTGCGGGAGGCCTTATGGTAGTCTCATTTTTAAAAGCATTGCGAATTGAATTTAAAAATATCTCTCTATTTTGATTTTAAAGTTAAATAAACTGTTTTGAGTTCTCACACCAGTCACATGACTGACTTGGAGTTTATTGTTTTCCTTCCTAAACTCTGGGTGCCCACCAATTTCCACACGGGCAGTCAAGAGTTAAGGTTTATCAGGATATTCTGGATATTCTGGAGTTGCTGGAGGCAAGCTGGATGGCATGGCGTATTACTTATATAGTATTTCTTTTTCCGCTGCACTGTTGTTGTTGTTGTTGTACACTCTGATGATATGATGTAATGTAATGAATAAAATGTAATAACTGATATAGTTCTTTCTTTAAAGATATTCATTTATTATTATATGTTGTTCCGCTGCGAATTGTGAGATTCTGATGTTGTTCTGTTGTTTTCTGTTCCGTTCTCTGTTCTCTATTCTCTTTTCTTTCTATTTTTCAAATTTCTATTTTCTTTTCCCTCCATCTTCTACCTTTTTCTCTCTTCTTTTCTACTTTTTCTTTTCTTAAATTTTTCTTAAAACCCCTAAGGGTTCGTATTTTCGTTCATCTTGAATTAAACAAAGGAGATTAGTGTCTATTCAAGGAGTACGGATTTACGGGTCTTTACACGTTCGAACCCGGAACGAACTTGTATGGATTGAATACTTTCAGATCATCGTTAGGTGGACGATGAGCATTCTAACATAAATGTGTCCAATAAAGATAATCGTAGCCTCAAGCCTCATCAACCGGGAATGGCTAAAACAGGGGAGGTGTAGCAAGGCTAAGTGGGTCATGCCCAAGTAGGACGAGATTTTCCCCTGTCCAGAGGTCCCTTTTATTTCGGCTACGTGGGCGGTTGGAATCGCATGCCAAATGCGGGGTTGTCTTATTCGGGACTGTCCAGTAAGGGATGGTTCCGGCCTTGTGTTGCAGGGGATTGGAGTGATCCTCGGTACGGTGATCTAGGCCACGTACTGTGACGGACAGTACCCCAGTAGCCCTACCATTGATGGAATCCAAAATCCAATAAGTGCCAACGGTTTTGATTGTATTACCCACTTTTGTGGCTAGTAGCTGGAATTTAATGAATGTAGCAATTTCGGCTATTTTATATTTACTTGAAAACCCTAGACCTATTATAATATCACTAGATTTCCTGTCAAATGTTTTGGTTAGCGTAAGGTAAAAACTTTCCCATGTTTATGTGTGGGAAGTCTTACGTGATACATTTTCTTTTCAAAGGTTTTTCAAAGTTAAGAAACTTAACCTGTTACTCACACCAGATCCATGTCTGACACGGAGTTTATCTTTTGTTTCTTAAACTCTTGGGTACTCAAATTTTTACGAGTAGCCAAGGGATTCAGGTTAGCTTTGACGGATTATGGAGAAGCAATGGAGCAGGAGGCTCGGCGTTGTAGATATGTTTAGTCTTCCGCTATGTTTGGTATCTCTGTGTTTTCTCTAAGTTGTATTGAGTTGTAATAACTAGACAGGTGTCTATAACTGTCTGTTATGTGTTGTATTATCTGTGTAACTTTGATAGTTGTTATACTATGTAATATTTATGTTATTAATATAATTTATTCGTTTCGCTGTTTAGATTCTGATGTGTTGTTTCTTCTTTCTTCTCTTTCTTTCTCTTTTCTATCCCTTTCTTTCTTATTAATGATGCGTCATTCTGTGAGGATGAATGGCGGATCATTACAGTGGTATTAGAGCACTAGGTTGAGCGAATACCTAGGCTCTGGAGTGATTTCTTTCTTGAGAGAGCGTATTTGTAATTTTAAATGTATTTATATATATTTATCTATTTCTACGCCTCTGTTGGGTTACCTGTTTGTGTTTTTTTCCAATATAGTTATAAAGGTAGATGAGGTAGTGGTGTGCGTAACACGACAACTACCATTGGTTGGAGTTTGTATGTTGAGGTTGGAAGTGTATTTGTTGAGACTGTAGACCTAATACCGTCTCGTGTTAGTAGTGCAGAGTGTAAAGATTTCATCGATCTCTGAAGGAAACCTGTTAGGGTTCGGAGTCATCTGTAAGGTGCAGAGTTTGGTAAGGAGGGTTTGGATCTATCGGTTGGGCAGAAGCAAGTGATGGCATTTTGATACCTCAGGAAGCGTAGCTGCATGATGAGATGCAGTGACTATGGATTGTTTGCGAAGATGTTTTCTTTGGAACAAGTTTGGAAAGTATGTCGGTTTCGGTGTTCTGGCTGGGGTCAACAGGGTGTTTTTGTTTGGTTCAAAGTCCGAGTTTCTCGAAGAACTTTGGATTTGGAAGTCTTTGGTTTGGTGTCAGCATTGCAGCTCGGAGTGTTCTGTGTTCTTGCAAGAAGTTTTCTGGTTGAGTAGTTTTCTGGAAGTGAAGTTCAGAAGCAGCAGAGTGGATCCGTTACTTCAATGGATTGGTCTGTGTTGATCGCAAAAGTGACTTGCGATAGTTGAGTGTTCTCTTGGGTTGTCATAGATTTTGTGGATGTCTTCAGGGAAGTCAGAGGTTTGTTCACATCTGGAGATTGAGTTTTCTTATCGACTAGTATTCTAGGAGTGGAACCGGTAGTTCAGCTTAGTTGAAAGATGGTTCCTAGAGATAGAGTTTGATGAAGCAACTCAGGTTTCGGAGGAATTTCTGAGTTTTCTTTTATGGATTTGTGAAGCCATATTTCTGGGAAGTGATGTCCAGTTTGTGCTCATGTTCATCATCAGCATTCTTATCTACTTCGGATCAGAGTTGTGCAGCGGAAGCAGTTTGAAAATGTTTCTGATTGTCTTTTCCGGATTAGGAGAAGTTTGATGTCTTCTAATGTTTGAAAAGTAGAGTTTGTTATTGGTATTGGATTGTTCTTGAGGAGATCATTGGGTTGGGTTGCTTTTGGTCTAGTTTGTTTCTAGAGAAATCAGCAAGGGTTGAGCTGATCAGGAAGGATGTTGGCAGCCTAGGATCGTCCGATGACATTTTGTGGATAAGGGACGAAGAAATTTGGATTCTGGAGTCGGAGATTTGGTTTGGTTAAGTTTTTTCCGATCAAAGGAGCTATAGAATGGGGTAAGGATGGAAATCTAACTCCGAGATGTTTGGATCTTTTCTCTGTTTCGGTTGGATAAGTATTTGGTTTTCGGGATCGAATTGCCGGTTTGGATAACTGGGATTTGATATGTTTCACGTATCTCTGAGGGAGTACGTGTATGGTCTATCTCTGGTTTTGAAACCAGCAGTTCTAGAGGATTTGATTGTTGAATCAGACTCGTTTGCAGTCTGATATGCTGTCCAGTTCTGTAGATCTAGATGAGTAGGAGCTCTGTAGATTAGTAGTATTGATTGTTTAAACTCTGTAGGGCGAGTATCCCGGTATATATATACTTAGGAAACTCGAGGAAACTCTATCCAGATTTTTGTCTGGATAGTTAGATTTGTTTTGATTGTATGAATTGATTACTATGGTTGTTAGCATATCATTGATATATGCTTGTGTTTTAAAATTAAATCTTTAAAAAGATTATTAAATTACATTTGTTTTAAATTTCGGCGACGAAATTCTTTTAGGGGGGAATGTGATGACCCGGAATTTTAAGCAATATCAATTTAATAATCTAAATTAAAAATTAAATTGATTTGATAATCTTTGTAATAAGATTGGAATTAATTTAATAATCCAATTAAAATAAATATTTAATTGATAGATTTTATCTTTTAAAACCTAATAAATTGTTTCTATTTATAATATATATACAGTATGTATATATTGTAAATAGATAAGTCTTGTTTGAAAATAAATAAATAAATCTTGTTTTCTAAATAATATATATGTTTGGTAAAATTGGGTATAATTTTGAAGTTAAACTTTTAAAAGGTTATTTAATAAATAAAATATGGTTTTAAATTGATAAGATAAAAATTTAATTCGTTTAAATTAATTAATTTGATATTAAGCTTTTTAAAAGTATATAATAAATAACTATATGATTTTAGATACATAAGGTAAATATTGAAATGGTTTAAAATATGTTTGACTTAAGTTTAAATTTTAATAAAAATAACAATAAGGTTTATTTTGATATAGTGTGATAAAATAAATAATTTATTAATAAAGAAACAATTTTTTTTATAAATTATTTATAGTTATTAAATTTGTTATTTTCAAAATATAATAATACATTGTTTTTAACAAATAGATTTTTAATAGAAGTAATTGTTTTTCAAAATTGAATTGTATAGTTATATATGTAAATATATAACTTAATTTCAAAATTTAATTTTAGAATTTGATTTGGATTTGAATTTAAAGCATTGAAAATTAAAGTATAAATTTTTAATTTGTTTTGATTTTAAAATATTTGGATAAACCTTTATTTTATAAATATAATTGGATTTATTCATTTCAAAATTTATCTACATATAAATAAGTATATATTAACTAATTAATTAAACATAGATTTACATTTATCTTATATTAACATATTAACTAAATAACTAATTAACATTTAATTATAACTAATTAACATTAAAGACAAATGTAAGCATTACAAAAAATAAAAGGACATATGTAAATATATTAAGGCTTCTTGTAACAAGTGTTAGTCATTAAACATTTCAAATTGACAAATGTTAAGATTAGACCAAGTGTCCTATTTAATTTTTCTTTTTCTTTTATTTTAGTTATATCAAAAATCTACTTACATAAACACATTTATTCTCACCTCGTTTTCTTTTTTCTATTCTTCTTCAAAGCTTGAGAAAATCTTCAGCCAACATTCAAACGAAATAACTCCAAAACAAATCTGAAATCATCTTCTCCAAATCACCCAAAACCTGTAATCAACATTCAAAACAGAAAATTCTGTTAAAAACAAAAATCTGCAAACTCCCTCAAAAATCAACCTAAAACCAATATTTCCCTCTAACCAAATCAAACCAAAACCATCTGAAATCATCCTCAGACCCGAAATTCAATTTGCAATTCTCAAACCGGCATGCAACTGCAGATCTCTGCATTTCTGTTTGAAACTTTATCCAGGCGTGCATTTCCTTTTATCTGGAAGCATGCATGCAATTATTATCAGCAAGCAAAGCATTATATTGAGTTAAGATTAAAGTCTTTAAAAAGCAAAACATGCAACTGAGTTTTAAGAATAAAAGCACATTCAGGTTCAAGTTTTTCAATAAACAAAGTGCTACGCTCATAAAAATTTCTGGTGAGTAACATCACTCTTTTTAAAATTAAGCATAAATTTAGTTGCTGTTTTACTCCGGAAATAAAATGTTTGTATGCCATTTACAAGTTTATTACAGGTATATATATATGATTGTTCGTAGTTGTGCATGCTGCTGTAACTTATTTTTCTGTTCTTAAGTTTCCAGGTTCATTCATTTCATTTGAACTAATCCATGTTAAGGATTTAGATTTAAACAAAGTATGGCTGTGAACATAAGTTAGAGTTTAAACTTTATTTAATATAAAAAAACAAAAAAAAACTGTAATTTACTCTAGGAAACAAAATATAACAGAACAACCTTATGTAAGTAAAATTTTAATTTTCCAGATTCATTGATTTAAGATTATAAACCAACTACATAAACAAAGACTTGAATTTTAAAACTAAAATTCGAATTTTTAGTTTGAATATGATTAAGTATTTCTGGTTTGACCAGAAAAGGTGTTTTGGTATGATTCTATCAATCTAAGTGGTCGGGGAGGTCAGCGACTTCTCTAGTGATGGAATGGTGATAGAAGAATCAAGGAAAAATAGCAGGAAGAGGATTTATTCACTGTGGCGATGGTGATTAGGGATTAAAGATTTTAACCCTAGTTTCTTTAGTTGATCAGAAAATTGATCGTCGCGAATCCTATGTTTGATCGAGTGTCATGGGCTTTTGGGAGATGGTTGCTGAAGCATAGTCGAGGCTGTGGCCGGTGGTGGAGGCTCTCTGGTGGTCGGAGCGCCGTGGATGAAGTGTTGACAGGTTTGGTGGGGGGAGGGGTTGGTCTTTCTGTTCTAGGTTTTAAAATTGAACTCGAATTCAAATTCGAGTAGTGTGGAAGCTAGAGGATGACCGGGGTGGATTGAGGAGTTGGTCGCCGATGTGGGAAGGCCACCGGAGGTGGTAGGAGTTGGTCGGAGGCACGGTGCATGTGCACCGTGCGCTTTTGGTTTCAGAGGTTTGCCTGGTGGAAGCAGAGTAATGAACTCGAGTTGTTTCACGAGAATTCAAGTGCTTTGCCCGAAGCACTTTAGGTTTTGACTCGAAGCAGGAATTGGGTTGCCTCGGGTTGGTTCTGAGTTGTTACAGTTTTCTGTAACCTGTCTATAATTTAAATTTAAACAAAATTTAAATGAATTTCAAAGTTGAGATGATAGATTTAAACAAGTTTAAATCTAATATGAAGTATAAATTCAAATGGCTTTGAAATCCTAGAAGTTTGAAATATTTAGAGTGGATTTTCAGTTTTTTTTAAAACCCGACAGATTTCAAGATTTTGAATTTTTATTTTAAAACCTGAAATATATTTTAAACAGTGTTTTAAATTCAAAGACTAAGCCCAGTTTTCAAATAGCTTTTGAATCTTAAGAGTTTAAAATGAAATTTGGATTTTTAATAAAGAGTTTTAAATCAAGGTTTAAAATCAAAATTTAAAATCAAATGTTTAAAATAAATAGTGGATTCAAGTCTCTTGAATTCACATCTGGGTATTTGAATAAGTTTTTAAAATTTTGAATGTTTTCAAAACAAGTTTAAATTAAAATAGCTTGTTAAAAGTAAATTTGTTTTCAAACAAATATTTAATTTGATTTTTAAATGAAGTTCTTTATAAATGGTATATAAATGGAAGTTAAATGATTTGTCAACTTGAATCTACAAGTTAATTTTAAATGATTAAGTAAATTAGTTTCAAGGCTTATCTTATATAGGTTTCAAATGTAAGTAATAAAGGTTATTTACATTTATTTAAAGGATTATAAATTGAATTTAAATTTGGTTATTGTTTAAATAAATATCATTTTGAATTTAAAATGTAATGTTCTAAATACACTTTAATATTAATGAAGTCTTTAATAAGGAAATGATTTATCTTAGAGATTAATTAAAGAATGAATTATTTATTTAATTTATAAATTAATAATTTGGATTAATTTAAAATTAGAGATTAATTAAGAAGTAGATTAAGAAAGGTAATTAAGGAATGATTAATAGTTAATGAAGGTCATTAACTAAGGATTATTTAAAAAATGAATTAATATGATTAATTTTTAATAATTAATTATATTAATTAATTAATGATAATCATTTGTGAATTATTTTAAGATTAATTACTTGATGGAAGTAATTAAGAAATTAGTTACTTAATGTAATTAATTAAGTTTAAATGTAATTTGTTTAAGATAATTAATTAAGTTTAATTAATTTTAATCACTTGTTGGTTTGATAATAATTACTCGATGTAATTATTGAAATGTAATTACTCAGTGAAGTAATTAAAGATAATTACTGGATGTAATTAGTGGATAATGATAGAATTATTAAAGTAATCGGATTAAATTATTTTTTATAATTAATCAAGGGATTAATTACAATAATAAATTAAGAAGTAATTAATTTGGGGAAGTTAATTACAGAGTGTAATTATTCAAAGGTGATTAATAATTATGGTTTAAATTGAGATTAATTACTGAATGTAATTAATTTAAATAAGATAATTAATTAAATATAATTAAGGAACACTAATTAATATAGTTAATGATGTAATTAAGATTGATTAATTTAGATTAATTAATCGATGATAAGTGATCAAAGGTAATTAATTAAATGGATTAATTAAGGATTAATGTAATTAATTATGGTTAATTAATTAATTAAGTAATTAAAGGTTAATTACTGTATTTGGTTTAGAGTAATTAATTTGTGCAATCAATTAAAGGATAATTACTAGAATATAATTAAAGAATAATTAATCAAGGGTGATTAATTAAGTTGATTAACTAGAGGATAATTAACTAATTTGTAATTAATTAATGAATATGTAAGCAAGAATTATATTGATGTAGTAATTAATTTAATTCACTTTAAATTAATTAGAGATGGAAGTAATTAATTTAATTCATTTTAAATTAATTATAGATGATGTGATTATAGATCATTGTTTATGTATGGATGAATGAAATTGTTTGCCTTGAATGGTTTGAAATCTCAACTATGAGATTAGTAATGTTGACTGATATGGATGCATTGGTTGCATTGTGATGATGATATTATCATTATCTTTGATAATGATAATATGGATTATCTGTTGTGATGATAATGTTGATTATCTATTGTGAATATGTGAATTATCTATCTGTGTGTACAAAGATAATTTTATTGAATTGTTTTAAATTCTAAAAAAACTTGGACCTAAAAGACACGCTTTGGATTTCGATGAGACCGGGATCGGGTTTCCAAATTTGGATATCCGAAAACCACATCGATCCAAATTAACAATGGGTTGTGAATCTCATGTGAAGAGTGAAGACTCAAGGTGTAAGAACTATTCGTCAGTATAACTCTGAGGGTGAATCTGAGATGAGTTTGACGGTGATAGTACTTTCAGATTCGAGATGAAGATTCAGGGTGCAAGGGTTATTGTCGTTAACTCTGAGGGTGATTCCAAAACGAGTGTAACGAGATAATGCCTTCGGTTTCGTTCGAACCCGGAACGAACTTGTATGGATTGAATGCTTTCAGAACGTCGTAAGGTGGACGATGAGCATTCTAAGATAAATGTGTCCTATAAAGGTAATCGTAGCCTCAAGCCTCATCAACCGGGAATGGCTAAAACATGGGAGGTGCAGCAAGGCTAAGTGGGTCATGCCCAAGTAAGATGAGATTTTCCCCTGTCTAGAGGTCCCTTTTATTTCGGCTATGTGGGCGGTTGGAATCGCGCGCCAACTACGGGGTTGTCTTGTTCGGGACTATCCAATAAGGGATGGTTCCGGCCTTATGTTGTAGGAGAGTGGGAGTGATCCTCGGTAGAGTGATCTAGGCCACGTACTGTGACGGGCGGTACCCCGGTAGCCCTACCATTGATGGAATCCAAAATCCAATAAGTGTAAACGGTTTTGATTGTATTACCCACTTTTGTGGCTAGTAGTTGGAATTTAATGAATGCAACAATTTCGGCTATTTCATATTTACTTGAAAACCCTCGACCTATTATAATATCACTGGATTTCCTGTCAAATGTTTTGGTTAGCGTAAGGTAAAAACTTTTCCATGTTTATGTGTAAGAAGTCTTATGTGATACCTTTTCTTTTCAAAGGTTTTTTAAAGTTAAGCAACTTAACCTGCTACTCATACCAGACCCATGTCTAACCCGGAGTTTATCTTTTGTTTCTTAAACTCTTGGGTACTCAAATTTTTACGAGTAGCCAAGGGTTCAGGTTAGCTTTGAAAGATTATGGAGAAGCAATGGAGTAGGAGGCTCGGCGATGTAGATATGTTTAGTGTTCCGTTTTGTTTGGTATCTCTGTGTTTTCTCTAAGTTGTATTGAGTTGTAATAACTAGACATGTGTTTATAACTGTCTAGTATGTGTTGTAATATCTGTGTAACTCTGATAGTTGTTGTACTATGTAATACTTATGTTATTAATATAACTTATTTGTTCCGTTGTTTAGATTCTGATGTGTTGTTTCTTCTTTCTTCTCTTTCTTTCTCTTTTTTATCCATTTCTTTCTTATTAATGATGCGTCATTCTGTGAGGATGAATGGCGTGTCGGTATAGAATGCAAGCAAATTAAAATGAAATCAAAACTTGGAAAGGCGAGTATAAACAAGTCAAACCTCAAAGAATGGATGCAAATAATTAAACAATTAGAAGAACCCCAGTCACTTCTCGGTGCAATTAAGAAAACAACTCAAAGAATAAATCAAGGAAAGGAATTTTCCAACAAATGACTAGGAGGAAGCCCTCGCACCGAAAGTATACCTCTAGATAATACACTTGATAGAGTCATTTTCTCATATGACTCCTCTCGAATATGTACAAGCTAGACCCTGCCAACCTTACCGAGAATCAGAGTATTTCACACCTCCGCATGCATACCACCAAAACTAATCTAGAGTAGATGTGGAAATACCCTAATGGAAACAACCCCATATAGCTTGACATCCATGTGCTTTTTGGTTTTAGTCATTTTTCAATGAAGGATAACAATGCTCAGATGAGCAACAAATCGTCTTAGATTGACGATACATAAAGAAGAAAGCTAAATCGATGATCCATAATTCAACCGTTCGGGAAAATTAAAAATGTTCATATATGGAAATAAAATTTCATATTCTTAGCACCACTCGTCTGTTTGAAACTTATGCTATCCCTCGATTAAAAACGAAGCCGAGCAAGTTGACGTAGTGTTACCTCTGGGCATTGCCTTGATGACATTTTTAACTTTCGAGATAGAAACAAGTCTACGCCTCAACGTTTAGTGTTAAAAGTATGACTATGTCATTTCCATATAAGCGATATCATTTACAGAACTACTTATCCATAACCTAATCGAACTTATACTTTTAAAGGCAAACTTGTGTTGCGTTTTCACATCAGGAATATTTGTAAAATACTTTAAAAATACTCTTTTTAAAAATATTATTTTAAAAGGGAAAATTATATTTCTAAATGTGTTAACTACAAGGGTCAAAACAAATGTTATTAAACTATAAACCTAAAACAATTTACACTTAGCCTTATTTTGAAATAATTCTTTTTAATAAATTGTTCTAGTTTATAAAATGTCAATTATAAATTAAAAAACAACAATTATTATCCAAGAGGATAATAAATTAATTTAAATACTATTATAAATTTAAAACAAATGGTAATCATCCCAAAGGATAATTAATTATACTCTTTTTATAACTTTAATACCATTATAATTTTTCCAAAGGAAAAGAAATCAAATTTTTTTTTTTATATAAATTTAAAACAATAGTAATTATACCATAAGATAATTAATTACATTTATAGTCCATTATAATAAACAAATAAATTGTCTTAAACATTTGTGTTAAGTTAATTAATTAAGCTTAAAGACCTTTATTAAATAGTAAATTAACTTTAAAACGCTTTTATTAAATTAGTTAATTAACTTTAAAACACTTTTATCAAATCAGTTAATTAACATAAAAACACCAAAAATGAAAAAGAAAAATTAACTTCAAATATCATTAGTTAAAATTCTTAAATAAACTCGGCATTATTAATTAAAATGATTAACTAATTTCAAATATCATTAATTACAATGATTAAATAAAGTCAGATATCATTAATTAAAATGATTAATTAATTTCAAGTATCATTAATTAAAATGATTAATTAATTTTAAATATCATTGATTAAAATGATTGATTAAACTCAGACATTACTTATTGAATGATTAATTAAATTTAAACATCATTAGTTAACATGATTGATTAAACCATGATGTAATTAATTAATTAATTAATTAAATTTAAACATCATTGATTAAAATGATTAATTAATTTCAAATGTTATTAAGTTATTTAAAATGATTAATTAAAGTCAAACATCATTAATTAAAATGATAAATTAAATTCAAATATTTATTTTGTGAAAACTCAAGCTCAAGATAACACACACAAAAGTTTAAGGGATGATGTTATATAAGTGACGGTAGAGCAAAAATCGCTATGACGACACTTATTCAAATCAAACAATATGTCACAGATATTTTTAACCAAACTACAATATAAGCAACATAAGGAAATAAATAAATAATAATGGCGAGAAACCCCTTAGGGTCTCTCTACAGATGTTCCCTGTAAAACAGTGGTTACAGACAATGTATATGGTCATATGGGTTCACTGCATCCAATAAGAATATGAACTAACATCCAAGCATTCAACAATAATCTATATCATCACAGATATTATATAGTTAATTTAAAGGTGGATAAACTCACAAAAATTCCAACTGATGCTATCGCATTCTTGTTTGGTCCAAAATCAAACAACGTTTGATTCTAGCTCAAAATATCCACTAGCTCCAGTCTTGACCAAACCAAATCCATCGCATAGCTAATATTCCTATAAGGCCAACAAAACTGACCGCGTCCGAATTCGACGTCGTATGAACAAGTTATTAAATTTATAAGTTCTGGGAGATAAATTTTTTACTTAATTAAACTAATCACAAGTTTAATATTTATTAACCTTAATCGCATACTTAATCCTTCTTCCATCTTCTATTCAAACGCACGATATGTACGCACAGTACTCTGCACTTGAAAACCCATCACCACCGACCTCACATCCACGAATTCACCATTTATACTCAACGATTCGCTACCCTGACTTTGCCTACTCGTCAGCCTTTAAGATCGCTTTGCAGCCATCCCCTCAAATTGACACTTGCCGATCCTATATAGATTGTGATCAAACGTCGAAACCCGCATCCCACTACAGGTTGCATTCTCCCACCCCTCACTTAGCTTTGTTGAACTTCACCACTAGCAGTGCCTTACCAAGAGAAACACATTTCTACTTTTCGGTTTACCCATGGCCTAAAACTCCGGCAAGGTGGAACCCTAGCCATCGCTCAATGCTAGGTCTCCACTGCAAATGACGATGCAACCCAAAATGAAATCATAGTCTTGAAGCGCACGACCACACGAAATCGAAGAAACAAACCTTGCAATCATTTTAGTGGAGTATAACTTTTGGTTTTGATTTTAAAAGAAGTCTTTTTCAAAGGTTGATTTCGAAGGCTATAGGAAGAACAAAAGTGGAAGGTGGAAATTTTGAAAAATAAAAGAAAAGCATTGGTGACTTAATCAAGTTTTATGGCCAATCAATCTACTTTTCTTACCTTTCATCCCAACTAAACAAATTTTCTAAGAAACACTAGATTCTCAAATAACACTTTACCTCAAAATCCTATCAACATCGATCGATTATTCAAATTTTTGAATTTGTTTTGATTTATAAAATGTTTTGAAATGAAGTATTTAGGTACTCGACAACACAATATCACGTTCATGTATGAACTCGTATGACAAAAATAAAAGTATGATCGTGCACCACAATGCACCACGATGACAAACCAACAATAAAATGCACATATTATTTTATTCTGTGAAATTTTACAAATATTATCGTTTGCCTTAAAACATGTCAAACAAAAATATAATATTTTTCCAAATAAAGAATTATGGAAAAATCAAATAAATTAAATTAAAAATACATTACTAAAAGTTGAATCATTTTATTAGCAATTGATTTTCTTACTATTTATTCGAACCATTTATTATCATAACTAAATTTACAAATGAGTTCACTATTATTATTTATTAATTAAAAGGAGTTAAATAAGTCTATTTAATCCTCTTAATTAATATTCGATTCTCAATTCAATATTTAGCTCATCATTCAAATATTTAATTAATCGCTATATTTGAATTCAAGTTTTTTAACTTTTAAACCAATTATTTAAATATTTAAAACTAATTAAATATTCAAAATCAAGACGATAAAATTCGAATGTTACATTCTTTCCCCTTTTAAAGAATTTCATCCTGGAAATTACCAAAGCAAGAAAATGTCTTCAAACCCTTAGGTTTAAAAACTGTTAATTAATATGAGTTCTTAAGCTTTCTAAATTTCCTAATTTTACAAAAAAAATTGGTAGCATCTCCTTTGTGCAATTGATTCGAAAAAACTACAATTCGTCACAACTGACCTAAATCGGCAAAAGAAACAAAACCTAAGTGGCCTTCCATTAGGGTATAAAATCATCAACCAATTTTAATTTCTAAATCTACTACGTACCTCTTTGCATTTGTTTTTTTACAAGCAACTTATTATCTCTATATGTATGCAAGTGTGCAAAAAATAAAGTAGAAATCTCTCGCTTCCCTGTACTTACACAATTTGAAAGAGAATCATGCTGATAAAAGAGAAATACACAAGCAACACAAACAAGATAGTAACCATATGTAACCCGAAGTACAACAATTATCTTGTAATAAATTATAACGCATCTAATCATTTCAAAAGATAAATTTTTAGAACTAAATGCCTGAGTTTTTATATTATTCCTCCAAAACAAAATAAATCAAAACCAAAAACGATTATGACAAGGAGGGGGCTCCTTCCACCGAAGTATTGTATAACTCTAAAATCAAAATAGCATGAAACATCTAGTGGTATTTCGGTTACTCCAAAACTAAAACTAGAGTAAATAAATATACCTGGCGAGTCTTCCAATTCAGAAAAAACCCCCAGTCACCCAGCTTTAGTCATAACCAAATTTTTTTGAAAGATCACTTTACAAAAATCTTTTCAAATATCCTGAAATGATAATAATTCATCAAAATTTTCAAAATAATAATAATATTCCTTTCATAATTCTTTTTGAAATTATTTTCTTTGTCAAAAGCGCCGAGATTTAAGTCCTAATAAACAACAACTTTATAAACCGCATTTTATAAAATCCCATTTTAAATCAATCACATTCTATATAGGAATTAACTAACACTTAACATTATTTAAAATGTCAAATGACTAATAAAACAATATTTAGAATTTTGATTAGGTTCATAATTTTCTTAAGTCACATAACAAGTATGCAAATACACTAAAGTCTATATGATGTACATGAATCATCTATATGTGATATCTGATCTGATCACTTGCTTGGATACACAAACTTTACTTTCGAACTAATATCGCTCACTCAACCTTCCTAGTGCAACCTTCGATTAGGTTCCTCAATTAGAAACCTCCATTCTCCTTGCATATATATCATGTCAAGAATCCGAATCAAGTAGTTGCTGACAAGAATCAAGTGAGAAATCTTTTTGTTGGATTGGTGTAAATCATGCTAAAGTTATGTACTCGAATTCTAGACTAGGAATCATGCAAATAAAATGATCTATGTATAACTTACTTACTTATTTCGATTGGTTTCTTAACTACACCAATCTTTCTAAACCCTTTTCATTTTCATTTCAAGTAACTCCTCCATTACTAAAATTATTTATGAATTATTCCATAAATTTTCACTTAAATTTATCAACATTTTATAAAGTCGCATCTTTATAAAACATTAAATTAAAAACTTACTCCACTTTTATTTACTTGTATAATACTTCTCTCCATCCTATGAAGAAATAAAAAATATCAATTTTATTTTATTTTTTGTTTTTTACTTTTAGTTTTATTTTCTCAAAATTCTAATAGAGGCCCAAATAAAATATGGGTCTTAAAATAGAGTCAACCTTTCGAACTCTTTAGCTTAGAATGTCCTAAGGAAAAGTGTTTGTTAGTCGGCCCCATAACATCAAATAGTTTAAACGACTTATATGTCTGAGCGAAAATACGGTTTTAAAAAAAATGCTTATTAAAACCTTCCTATCAATTTTAACCCATTTGAAACTTGAGTTAAATTGTCCCTTTTCTATTCTAGAGTTAGAAATTTTTAATTTGTCAGATAAGTTTGAAGGAAACTTAAGAGCTAAATTCCCGATTTTTATTTCAAATATTTTTTGAAATAACAATAATATGCATATCTCTCTTTTGTATATCAAATCATACTTTTGGAGTTTGGAAAAAAATGTTTTACCTAAACTATCTCTATAACTAATTAGTACGGTAGCATATTCCTCACTTAGAAACTCGAAAATGAATGCCGACGATGCTACAGTCATCACCTGAATTATTTTCCAGTGACAGAAACGAGTTTAGTGCTTTCTTATCACTTTTAAAATACTTCTAAAATATTTCTATTAGCAAATACTTTTAAATGTTATTATTATTTCCTCCAAAACATTGAAAACAATTTTCAGAAAGACCGGAATTTAGGTTCTCAAATTCTCTGCATAAATCTCTTTTTATTTGTAAAATCTATTTATAAATTATACTTTTACATAATTTCACTTTGAAATATTTATACTCATAAATACTTACAAGTAATATTACCATTAATTTTCTCAATAATCATTTTCAAATCTCCTTATATATAACAACTTCCCTTTATAATAATACACCTTTCACCAATATTTATTCTCTTATTGTTTTATTTTCGCAGTTAGTTTACATTAAAGAACTTCTATTAAAAGTTTTACTTTTACTCAAGATTATTAAAAGTTGACTTTTAACTTAAAATTTTCTTCGAGCACCTTATAGTCAAATTCTAAAACATAATTCACAAGGGATTCGTTTGTATTACATTTATAATTATCAAAACAATAAATGCCCATAAACTAGTCGAGAAAAATTTGATAACCAAAAAACACAAGTCAATGCTCTTAGACTATCTAAGCACGAAAAATTAAACAATAATGATAATAAATAAATATTATCATTTCTAAACAAACACCACAAAAATAACTATATCAATTTTGAAAATTGTTCCTTTATATGTATAAAATATTTAATCCTAGGCAAAATATTTCATTAGCCAAATTTTTGAAAACCAATATTGTGTCTGTTTGCTTGGTTCTAGTGTTTAGAATTAACACAATACATTTTTATAACAATTTCGAATATGCTTTCATATATATAATACTCTCAAACTCATTCTAGGGTGTCGCTTGCCCTATCTCTAATGAGTCATACTCTACCAAAGCCAAGCTTCTCACTTAACCTTCAGCTCTAACAACTATAACGACCCGCTTTTTTGACCATCGAAATTCGAAACTCAATGCATCCATGGTATTCAAATGTTGCATATCCAATCGTTGAAAAAACAGATTCTTAGGGTAAAAGGTAAAGAAAATGAAAAAAGAAAGGAGAAATAGAATCTCACGGTGGAACAATCATGTATAATATATCAAAGATGGTAAAAGTTGCCACTCTCAAATACATTGTATATCAAAGTTGAAAACAAACCTCATCCGTGTGGACCGTTATAACTTTGAGATCATACAATTACTGATGGGTATATATAATAATACAGCAGAAATAAAATACTACGATATGTGACATCTAGCTCAACTCCATAAAAGTCCCACCAATGACAACCTAGAAAAATACTCGGTTTGACCCGAGCATTATAATAAACTAACATTCAAATCAATCCTGAAATACCAACATGAGAAACTCAAGTAATATGATGAACATTTAATAATTCTGTGAGGCCATGCAGCTCAGAATAGGATTTTGCTTGACGAGAACAACTTCCGTACATGAATGAGTGGAAGCAAATTAAAATGAAACCTAAACTTGAAAAGATGAGTATAAACAAGGTCACAATCCAAACTCAAAGGATGGACGCAAATAATCAAACAACAATAAGAACCCCACTCACTTCTTGGTGCACTCAAGAAGACAACTCAAAGATTGAATCAATAATATGGAAAGGAACTTTCCAACAAATGATTAGGAAGGTGTGCCCTTTTGACTGAATGTATACCTCTTGTCACGACCTGACTTTCTCACCATAGAAAATCGCATCATCTTGAAGAAAGAAATGGATAGAAAAGAGAAAAGAAAGAAGAGAAAGAAGAAACAACACTAGAATCTCAACAGCGGAACAAATAAATTATATTAATAACATAAGTATTTACATAATATACAACATCAATCAGAGATACACAGCATATACATCACATACTAGACAGTTATAAACACCTGTCTAGTATTTACACTTAATACAAACATAACACAGAGAACACACAGCAGAAACTATATATCTACGACACAGAAGCCTCCTGCTCCATTACTCCTCCAATATTCATCAAAGCTAACCTGAATCCCTTGGCTACTTGTAAAAAATGAGTACCCAAGAGTTTAAGAAAACAAAAGATAAACTCAAGGTCAGAAATGGGTCTGGTGTAAGTAACAGGTTAAGGTTGCTTAACTTTAAAAACCTTTTGAAAAGAAAGGTATCACGTAAGACTTCCCCCACATAAACATGGAAAAGTTTTTACCTTACGCTAACCAAAACATCTGATAGGAAATCTGATGATATTTTAATAGTGTCTAGGGTTTCAAGTAAAATACAGAAATAGCTGGAATGCTTACATCTCACGTTCCAACATAGTTGGCACAACTAATACGTACGGCACTTATTGCACTTTGGATTCCATCAATGGCAGGGCTACTGGGGTAATGTCCATCACAGTACGTGGCCTAGATCACCGTACCGAGGAGTACGCCCGCTCCCCTGCAACACAAGGCCGGAACCATTCCTTACTGAACAGTCCCGAACATGACAACCCCAGCAGTTGTTGCAATCAACCGCCCACACAGTCGAATATAAAGGGACCTCTAGACAGGGGAAAATCTCGTCCTACTTGGGCATGACCCACTTAATCTTGCTGCACCTCCCATGTTTTAGCCATTCCCGGTTGATGAGGCTTGAGGCTACGATTACCTTTAGAGAACACATCTCTTAGAATGCTCATCGTCCACCTGACGATGTACTGAAAGCATTCAATCCATACAAGTTCGTTCCGGGTTCGAACGAAACCGAAGGTATTATCTCATTACACTCATTTTGGAATCACCCTCAGAGTTAACGACGATAACCCTTGCACTCTGAATCTTCATCTTCACTTGAGATTCACGACCTATCGTTAATTTGGATCGATGTGGTTTTCGGATATCCAAATATGGAAACCCGATCCCGGTCTCATCGAAATCGAAATCGCCATCTTTTAGGTCCAAGTTGTTTAAAATGTTTAAAACAATAAAATCAATATTATCTATATACACACAGATAGATAATACACAACATCACAATAGATAATCAACATTATTATCACAACAGATAATCCATATTATCATCCCAAACAGATAATTCATATTATCAACTCAAATGCAACCATAGCATCCATATCACACAACATCACTTATCTCATATCTGAGATTCCAACCATTCAGGGTAATCAGTATAAATCAACATTTACAAGCAATGACCTATGAATCATCATTCTATAATTAATTTAAAATGAATTAAATGAATTGCTTCTTCCCTAATTAAATTAAATTAAATTAAATTAATTACTTCATCCATATAAATCTTGCTTACATTTCCCTTAATTAATTACAAATCAGTTAATTAATTACCCTCAACAAATTACCCTAATTAATCATCCTTGATTAATTATTCTTTAATTACATTCAAGTAATTAACCTCTAATTAATTTCACAAATTAATTATTCCAAACCAAATTCAGTAATTAACCTGTAATTACTTCATTAATTAATTAATTATAATTAATTACATTAATCCTTAATTAATTACGCTAATTAATTCCTTCATTGATTAATTGTTCTTATTAATCAATCCTTAATTACGTCATTAATTATATAAATTAATGATCCCAAATTATTTTATTTAAAAGATTACCCTATTAAATTAATTAACAATTATCCATATTGATTAATCACTCTTGATTAATCACATTAAGTAATTAACTACATTTAATTAATTACATCTCTTTATTATCATCAAATAACTCAATTATCAAAACCTAAATTAATTACACTAATTAATTAATTATTAATTACTTCCTTTAAGTAATTATTTAGTTACATATTAATTACACAAAGTAATTAATTTCCAAAACTCCTCCATTACCCAATTATCATTCAATTTAATTACATCAAGTAATTTATCTTCTTAATTACATCACTAAGTAATTATTCATTTTTAATTACATTGAGTAATTACTTCTCAAATTAACCAGTGATTATTTTAAATTAATTAAACTTTATTAATTAACTTAATTAATTACACTTAGTAATTAATTTTCTTAATTACTTTCATTAAGTAATTACACTTAAACAACTCTCAATTGATTATCTTTAAATTAATTATTCCAATTAATCATTAAAATTAATTGCATTAATTAATTATTAGACAATCCTAAGTTAATGACCTTCATTAACCAATAACAAATCTTTAATTACTTCTCTAAAGTAATTATCTGAGACTAATAAATTTAATTATCTATAAAACCCATTATTTAATCTCTAACTATTTAATTAATCAAGTGATAATCTAAAACTTAATTAACTGTTAATTACTTAATTAATAAATTCAAATCATTAATTAAATTAAATCAAATCTTATTTAATTAATTGATTTCTTAATTACTATTTAATCTATCTTAATTAACTTACTAATCCTTTAATTAATTAAATAAAACCCTTGATTATTTAATTAATTAACCTAATTATTAATTAATTAAATTAATTAATTAATTACAAACTTAATCACCTTAATCATTTAATGAATTATAAATTATTAAATTCTTATTAACTTAATGATAATCATTAATCTTATTCATGATTTAATTATCGTTTTCAAAGTAATTTAAAAATAATTTGCTTTTAAATTACTTCTAAATTGCATTTTAAATTCAAGATTTAAAATGAAATCAAATTTTAACTTAAACAAGGTTTAAGTATTCAAAATCTTTTTATTACATTTTTAAAGCATTACTTACCTCCTAAGGTAAGTTTAAAAAAACAGTTTTAACCCATAATCAATTTAAATAAATTTTAAAATATACTTTAAATATTTCAAGTGGTTTTGAAACATTTAAATTCAAAAATTTATTTTATTTCAAACTAGAATTAAAATCATGCTTTGAATTCAGATTTCAAAAACTTAAATTTAAAAATCCTATTTAAATCCTATATTTCCAGATTTAAAAAAAACATGTTATAAAATACTTTATGATTCAAACTTAATTACAACCTTTGAATTTATAAACTTATTTTCTTTTGAAAACTTTAAGATTCAAATTCCAATTTGAATTCAGGAATTCAATCCAGATTTTAACTTAAATTTAAAATCTAGTTTTAAATCTCATTTTTCAGATTTCTAACACTTTATAAAGTACTGTACATATCTTAGTTGTTAAACATTTCATTTTTTATAAAATTTATTTATTTGAAAACTGGAATTCAAATTAATTTGAATTCATAATTTAAACTTGCTTCAACCTAATTCAAATCTTGCTTTTCTCCCTTTTAAATTTAGTTTAAAATTAAAACCTGGAAACTGACAGGTTTTAGAAAACAAAAACCTGAAATCTACAACATACTCGAGCCCATACCCCTCTTACTTCGAGCCACCTACCACCTATCTTCGAGCAAATACTCAAATGACCCGAGTATTTACTCGAGTACAACCTGCATCCTCCCAAACTAACCAAAACACCCCAGAATTCCTAGATCACCAGAAACTAAGAGCACCGTGCACATGCACGGTGGCTCTGACCATCATCAGTCAACTCCTACATCAACATGACACCAGAAAACGACCTCGCACAGCATCACAATCATCAAAACATCTCCATTCACCTGGAATTAGAAAAACAACCTCAATCCAAAACCTGGAACATCAAAACCTCTTCAAAGCCCAAACCTGTCAACGGCAACATCCCACTCCTCCGACCACCGTTAGAGCTGCAACTCCGGCCACATCCTCCTCATGGAACCAGCTACCATCCCCCAAAGCGGCTTAACATTCAATCAAACAGAGAGATGGAAACGATCCTATTTCCTAACATGATCAAAAACTAGGGTTACAGAACTAAATCCCTCACCGCTGCTAACCCAATGATTTATCCACCAATTTGATAATTTTCTGATGTGCCTGATCACTCTACTTCATCCAGAAGAAACTTCAAACCCCCAGAATTCCAAAATCGTCAGAATTTCCTAAATTCATCTTTTTAGTTCATCACAAAACTGCTTCCCACATCCTCAATTAAAAATTGTGATACTAGTTTCAAAAATCATGTTTTTACTTGTGTATCTAGTTTACAATACTGAATTTAAAATTTAAACAGTTTGTGTTTTACTTTATTTTAAAAATGTACTGATGTATTATTGTTGCAGAGACAAACAAGCTCCATTTTTAATTTTCTTCAAATTTTAAACATGAATCCATGTTGATTCACAATTTTGTTTGATAATCAAATTTTATCAAACAAGATTAAGTAAATAAGGGATTTATATCATATTCAGGGTCTAGGAATATCACAGAGAAAAGTATTTATATAAATTCATAGTAATTGCCTGAAATCTCATATCGACACAAACAAATTTGTTTCAATAATATCATGCATCCAGATGTGTTTTAAGATTTAGAAAGAGGATGATATTCACAAGCAATCTTTTCCAGAGACAAATCAGGCAACAACATTTTACTTAATTCATTTAAACAAATGTTACTCACCTTATACTCAGAAGAACAAAGCACCATTGAAAGCCTGAATCTTTAAAAATTGAATTGCTCCTTGACCAAAATTACATGCATGCAGGCTTGATCTTTTAATTTTTGAAAAAAATGCAGACTTTCAATTCTAGGTTGCTTGCATTTGAAACTCTGACCAAAATTATATGCATGCTAATGATTTTCCAGAGATGAAATGCAGGTAGATTTCTTTGAGTTTTTTTTTTTTGAAAATGTAAACATTTGATTTTTGCAGGAATTGAATTGCGGATTTGTGGAGATGATTTCTGATATGTTATTGAGGTGGATTTTGAGTTTCAGATTTTTTTCTTCTTGAAGAATGATGTTTTTCTTTGATTCACTTTAGCTTTGGTTTTGAAAAGAGAATGAAGGGAAAATGAAAATGTTTAAGGGCTGAAATTAGTTGAATTAAAATAAAAGAAAAATATAAAATATAATGACACTTGTCATGCTATTAAGTTCATACATTTACACATGTTATTTTAGATTACTAATAGGTTAACACATGTCCCTAAATTTAATTAGTTATTTTAAATGTTAATAAAGGATTTTACTTAATTTTATTTATACTTATGTGAATTCCTTATTTAAATAAAATGTAAATAAAACAAATTATAAATGAAAACTTATTCAAATATTTTAAAGAATCTATTATTTTGAATATCAAAATCAATTCCAAATTCAAACTAAAATTTTGAAATCCAAATTAAAATCAATTTATTCAATTTAAAATGAAAATTTCATTTTCTTATTTTAAATTCTTTTTATATTCATGGAAAAATAATACATTATAAATATGGCTTGAAAATAACAATTTAACAAATTTTAAATGATTATAAAGAGATTATAAATCACTTTTATTAAATGAATTAAAACCATATTTTACATTATATTTTAAACTTATATACAAAATTTCCAAATCATATTTATTAAATAAAATTTAAAAAGAAATAAAACAACCTTTTATCTAAATTTAAAAATTAAACTAAGATATAACTTTTAAACAATTTAACTTTTGTTTTAAGTATTTATAAATCATATAGTTGTTAATTAAATAACTTTGAAAAACTTAAAATTAATTTAAAACATAATTTCCTAATTACTAAATATATTATTAGAATTTGAAAACAAAACTTCATTTATTTATTAAATTCCAAAACAAAGATTATCTATAATATATATACAAATATATACATTATATAGAAACATTTATTTTAACTTTTAAAAGATAAAAATCACAAATTAAATATTTATTTAATCAGATTATTAAATCAATTCATATTTTATCAATCAATATCATCAAATCAATTTAATTTTATATAAAGATTATTAAATTGATATTGTCAAAAATTTCGGGATATCACACCTCTAGTCATTATACTTGAGAGGGTCATTTCCTCATGTGACTCCTCTTGGAAATGTACAACAGACCCCGCCAACCTTACCGAGAATCCGAGTATTTCACACCTCCATGCGTATAACATCGAAACAAATCTAGAGTAGATGTGGAAATACCCTAATGGGAGCAACCCCACATAGCTTGACATCCATTCTCTACTTGGTTTTAGTTATTTTCCAACAAAGGGTAATAATGCTCAAATAAGTAATAAGTTGTCTTAAATTGACGATACACAAAGAAGAAAGCTGAATTGATAGTTAATAATTCAACCATCGAGAATAATTAAAAATGAACATATATGGAAATGAAATTTCCTGTTCTTACCACTGCTAATCTACTTCAAACTTGTGCTATCCTTCGACAGAAAACAAAGCCGAGGAGGTTGAAGTAATGTGCCTCTAGGCATTGTCTTGATGACATTATTAACCTTCGAGATAGAAATGAGTCCATGTGTCGACATTTAGTGTTAAAAGTATGACTATATCCTTTTCAAATAAGCGATATCGTTTGCGGACTACTTTTCCATAACTGAATCAAACTAATACTTTTAAAAGCAAACTTGTGGTTGGTTTTCATATCACGAATATTTGTAAAGTACTTTAAAAACTTTTTTTATAAATATTCTTTTAAAAGCGCAAATAATATTTCTAAGTGTATTAAAAATAATGGTTAAAACAAATGTTATTAAAACATTATCTGCTATAAACCCAAAACAATTTACACTTAGCCTTATTATGAAACAATTCCTTTTAAAAAAATCTTCTCATTTATAAACTGTTGTTTATAAATTTAAAAAACAACATTTATTATTCTAGTGGATAATAAATTAGTTTAAATACCTTTATAAATTTAAAGCAAATGTCAATCATCCCAAAGACTAACTTATAATACTCTTTCTATATGTAACATCCCAAAAATTATCAATTTAAATTTGGTAATTATTTGAACTTTTGGAATTTAATTTGAAAATAATTTGAAAAGTTTCAAAATAAATAAGTGATAATTTAATGAATAAAATTTCAAATTTCTTTTGAGTTTGAAATTTGAAATACTAAAAGTTTTTAAAATCATTTGAATTTAAATTTTATATATATGTGAATATAGATGTATGTGTGCATATATGAGTATATTTGAATTTATATATCGAATTTGATTTTGATTTTGAATTTAAATTTTAAATAAATGCTTTAGTCATATATTTTGGATTTTAAAATTATATATATATAGCTAATTTATTTAATGCATAATTGGGTTAAAAATATTTTCTTTTAAATTTTATATATTCAAGTAAAAGAGAAATGCATTTTTTAAAACTAAGAAGAAAAACAATTAAAAATTATATATATGTATTATTTATCTCATGAAAGGGACACATGGAGAGTATGTAACATATGTATTAACAAGTGTTTAAATTTAAAAAATGAATTAACAAGTGTAATTCATGTAGAAAGAATTAAACAAATGTCATTACCTCATTTTCATTTTTTTAGAAATTCATAGAAATGAAATAAAATTACATAAGTCATTTTATCTTCTTCTTCTTACTCTTTTATTCCTTTCAAAACCTGTACAAAACTATAAGACCAGAGTAATCATCAGTCACAAGAAATTAAACAAACAACCTCCTTAAATTTTCGCCTAAACTAAATTCCAGTAAACAAATCTGAAACCTTTTCTTTCAATATCTCAGGCCAGAAAAAAGGAATTCAAGGATAACTTCAAGTCTTCAACAAGCAATTCAAAATCAAGCAGGAGTCAACTTCAACAATTAAAAGAGAATCAGGAATCAACTTAAAAAGTATTTTTTTTGCAAACTCAAGCTTTAAAGTTGCAGACCAGAGATCTTCCTTTGTCTCTGTTTCATTTAAAAACAAACTGTAAGTAAATTAAATTTTAGTTTGTTGTTAAAAAAATTAAGTAAGTAAAATCCATCAAAGATTAAAAAAGTTCACACAAATTAGTTGTAGATAACAAAATTCAACATCAAGTTAAGAAAAGAAAAGCAGTTCCAGGTTTTCAATTTTCAAATCCAGACAGAAAACTCTCTGCTCAATTACACAGGTGAGTAAACTCCTTAATTTGAACTTGAATTTGTTGCTATGAACAATAGTGAGGCTTGAATGATAAATGTGTGTTTGCATGTATATATTTGCACCTGAAAATGAAGATGCATGCGTGTATACATCAAAATAGACTATGTTCCATGCCTGCAGGTTTAATACTCTATCAAAAAAATAAAAATAAAAATCCAAAAGCTCTATCTCAAGTTGTTGTTAGGCTTTGAGGTCAAAAGAAAATATGTTTGAATGATCATGCCCTAAGTTTTAAAAATAGGTGTTGATAAATTAAACAAATTTTTTTGCCTGGAAATAGAAAACTACAGGCAAACCCAATATGAATAGAAATCTCATCAAACACGATTCCAGATTTTGAATATATAAATTAAATTGTCTTTGAAGTTGATGATTTTTAAAAGTAAAATCAAATTTTTTATCAAGTATTCACCGAGAAAAAAAGAGTTGAACGGAGTTTTCATTTTCTCGAATTTCCGGCGATCGATGGAGTTTGGGTGCTCGAGATCGTGGTCGTGGCTTGCTGGAATCTTGGAGTTCATCAAAAAAATGCTCAAAAAATTTTCTGTTCACTGTGGCGATCACACGGCAGCGAATTAGGGTTTAAACCCATATTTAAACGAGGTCGGCAAAATTGTCTGCCGCGAGTTCATCAGAGGACAGGGATTGATCGCACGTGCGCCAATTGAAGCGTTAGTCATCATTGATGCTTCAGATACGATCGCACGACCTCTGATGGTCGGAGGAGGGAGGACGTGGTGCTTTGGTGATCAGTGTTTTTGTTCCAGTTTGGGTTCATTGTCAAAGTTGCGATTTCGTCGATGATTTGCAATTCTTGGTGTTTGCGTGGTTTAGGGACGTCACCATGGATGTGTCGATGACCAAAAATTCAACTGGAGGCAGTCGGAGGGGTTGTGCATGTGCACACAGTTGGAGTTGTGTCAGGAGGCAGTAGTTTTGGGAAGAAAAAGGAAACTCAAAGCAACCTTCGGGAAGCAGGGGTTCGAACTCGAGTATTGGCTCGAAGTAAAATCTGGGTCACACGGGTTTGTACTTAGACAAATTTGAAAAAATATATAAAGCACACGGGTTGTTTTTATGGATAACTCAAAACAAGTAGTAAAATGTTTCGGGGAAGACTCAAAGTAGTCTCAGGGGGTCAGCATACAAGACAGTTTTTCTCTAATAAAATAATAAAATTCAAAACTTTTAAACAATTTTAAACTCATGTTTTTTAAATGATAATTTTGATTTGATTTTAAAACAAATTAAAGTTTAAGTAAGGCATTTTAAAAAAAAGTAATTTAATTTAATTTATTTTTTTTCACATTATTTTATAAAATTGTTTATATAATGTAATTAAGAATGATAGTTAAGATAAAATGCCATGCAAACCAATTTTGATCTCTTAAGACAATTTATGTGATTTATTTAACCTAGTTTACAAGGTAATCAAAATGATTATCAAAGGTAAGAAGGTTTATCTTTTAAATTTAATAAGTAATTAATGATTTACTTAAGTGATAGATGATTTACTTAAAGAATGAACTATTTAAATTAATTACTTAATATTTAAAGATTAGTTCAGAAAATAATGAAGGTTAATTAAATTGTAATTAATTAAGATAATTAATTAAGGAATAATTAATTAATAAAAGTAATTAAGATTTAATTAATTAACAATTAAGGATTTAATTAACAAGTAATTAGGTTTTAATTAATTAATAATTAAGGATTTAATTAACAAGTAATTAAGTTTTAATTAATTAATAATTAAGGATAATTCATCATTAATTAAGGTAATTAATGAGAAATAATTATGTGATTAACTGATTATAATCACATTGTTAACTCATCTCATTGTTAGATGATTGACTATTATTGAAATTCCATGAGCTGTTTGATATTCCTATTTGTGGTTGTGATACTGTGTGATGGGAATTGCTTTGTGATGAACTGTGATTTGTGATTTTCTTCTGTATGAATGTGAAAACCCATTGGCCCATAAAATGGCAATTGAATTTTGATGCGACAGGGAGTCGGATTCCAGTTGGTTATCCGAAACCCACATCGAAACTGTGAATCTTTGTGAATGACATATCCACATGTTTTTTTAATTGATGCTCAGTATTCGGTTTAGCCGGAAGAGGACCTTTGTGTCATATAACCCATTCCGAATAGTGATACGACAAAATGGATAGCATTTGAAGACGGTGGTGAAGACCGGGTGTCTTCGAGAACGATAGGATAACCTGTCGAATGACTCTGCACTGAGTTGCTCTGGTATAGAGTACTCCATATGTGATGGGGAGTCCGATCGGGATTGTGGATGCCCGAATTGCAAGGGCTTCTTCGGAAATGCCTTCGGTTCTGCTCGAACCCGAACAGACTTGTATGGATTGTATGTCTGACATTACATTTTGAGATATAAAGAAGATTTCTTTCAAATACATTTCTGTTGGTGGCGGATAATTTATTCTCTTAGCTTAACACCCTTCTTTGAGACGTACGAGCTCAGAGGTTATGCAGTGGAAGGTTATCGGTAATATACTCCCAAATTGGTAATGTGGCATGCTGAGTGCTACTGATCATTTGTTGATCAAAGCATGACTTTTGTGAAAAGCGTAGCTTTATGGACGAGACTTCGTCGAACCTCACAAATCGGTAATGGTGAAAATAGGAATGATGCAGCAATGTTATAGGGGGTAGCGTCCCTTAGGGTATGTGCATTTCCTTTTGGATAGAAGTGGTATCATGATATGAAGCCTAGATACTTAACTTATGTTGATATCGCAAATATATTACTTTGTGATTGTTGTTGTTGGGGGCCCGGATAAAGGTTGGTTACAACCGGGGGTTGGCATACACGTATCAGTAGTTACCTAGTTACAGAGGTGAATCGATTTATGAAATTTGAGGAAACTATTTTATTATATGAAGTATTTTTAAAATTATATTTAAAATCGTCCATATATTACAATATAAATTATTTTAATATAAACTATTTTGATATAAATCATTTTTAATATAAACTTTTTTTTAATACAAACTATTTTTATATACTAACTATTTATTTTAAACTATTTTAACATATAACTACTTTATATAAACTATTTTATTTTTATAAACAGTTTTATTTTATACACTACTTTAATATGTAAACCGGTTAAGTGGGAAATGCTGTGGTTTTCCAAAGTATTATGATTTCTAAATTATGATTTCCAAAGCGTTATGATTTCCAAAGTATTATGATTTCCAAAGTATTATGACTTCTAAAGTATTATGATTTCTAAATTCTAATTTCCAAAGTGTTATGATTTCCAAAGTATTATGATTTCTAAGTAATGATTTGTAAAGTGTAATTATTTTAGAAGCTTTATAATTTCGAAAGTGTTATAATTTGAAGTGCTATGATTTTTGGAAATGGATATATTCGAAATGGAAATGATATCGTATTTGGTTTTGAAATGAAAATGATATTGTATTGATATAGTTTTGAAATGGATATGATATTTTGGTTTTAAAGTATAAACTATTTTTAAATAATGGCGGTGTTATAATAATATTTAGTTGTTAAAGAGACCAGGATCGGTTATTGTCATACTCTCTACCAATGCCGAAAACCACTTTAACAACCGTGTATGCGGTGGAGATTGCAGAATGAAGTAGGATGGTGATGATGATCCTATATGAGGTATATACATGGACCCGACTCCCGTGAGTTGGCATAAGGTGGCAAAAACAGGAGCGATCGACGGGCCAAGTGAGGTAGCTCCTCCGATCAGACACACTTCTTTGTATGCCATTCTATTACTTTGTGATTGATTTGGTGCGCATCTTTGACTTAGGAGTGTGGCTTGAGGTGGACGGTAGCCGCGGTTGTGCGTTACCACCATCCCGGAAGTGTAATTGGTATATCTACCCTGGCATTGCCTAGTTGTGCCGTGTCACTTACCCTATCGAGACCACTATGAGTTTGTTTTGTGTCGTACATATGGAGTATCCTCTAATAGCCTCCCGATCAGGAGGTATCACGGTTGTGTATAGACTATTGGCGCTATAAAATGTGTTAAGGGGGAAATGGGTAAAGCCTTAACACTATTTTAATAGTTTACTTTACTTTAGACATTATTATAATAGCGTATATTACTACATAGTATGTAGTTCCATGGATCCTTAGAGGATGGTTATCTCTAACATCCTTTAAGTTACTTGTATTTCAGTTGATATTTCACTTGAGTTAGATTTATTGATGTAAGAATGTTAATCCTGACTCGAGTGTTTTGTGTTTTGCTTTACATTCAGGTCAGACTGAGTGTTACAGTAATTGAGACTCACATTTGGAGTTTGGAGCTTCGCTTGGAGATCCAACCATATATTCAGCTTTCAGTTATTCAGTTGACTCCAGTGATATATTCAGAATTTGCTATTGATTATTGTATTGAGACTTCTATGTATTCGAGACTTCTGTTGTATCTTGTTTAACTCTAATATATATAGTAGCTTCATGAACCACTATTCTCTTGTTTCCGCTGCTTATTATTATATTACTCTGTGTCTATGATTCTGTGATTATTTATTTACCGTATATGCTGAGTTTTGCTAAATATAAATTAACAATCTGATATTTTAGGCAAGTCAAATCCGACATGTATGGATGCAAATGGTTGAAAATACCAAGATGTTACAACGGGGCTTGGTTTTTCCATATATGATTATTCTCACTATATTGGATTGGTTGTGTATCGATAGTTAAATAACCGATCATCAAATCTTGCCACAATATACTCTGGAAATATCTTTAAAAAAGAGGATTATATGTTACAGTTATCTTCGGTGATGCTATACTGTGCGCATAGACTCGTTTTGCTCTTCTCGGACAAATGGTAAGGGAATCCATTCGCTAAAATGGTTAGGATGGATCTCCGATATTATGTATTATCTATTTATTTACCACCGAACCAGGGTAGAGATTCCTGGGAAATCAATTGATTTTAGAGCATCCATTAAGCGGTGAAGTGTACTTACATGAGATGACTTGGAACCGTAACCACTCCAAAACCATTTATGTGTTTTATGCTTTAGAAGAGGTTCGTGATTGCTTCGTGGTGGCTTCATGATTTCTGGTGAAGGCTTCGTGATTGCTTTGTGATGGCTTTGTGATTTCTTTGTGATGGCTTCGTGATTGGTTCGTGATTGCTTCATAATGATGGAATCTATACGGAGATTTGAGATCTATTTGAGATGCTCGAACATGTGTAGTTATTCGTGATCTATTCAAAATGTGGAAATCGTTGTGTGATTCCAAGTCCTATTGAGGTATGGGAATTCATGTGTGATTCCGAGATCTATTGGGGAAACCATACGTGGTTCCTAAATCTGTTTGAGATATGGGAATCCATGTGTTGTTCCATGGTCTGTTCGAGTTGCAGCTTGTGTGGAAGATCTATTTGGATGGTGACTCATGGGCTGGAACGTCGGACGTAGCCTCATCATCGGTATGGAAAAAACCAGGGATAGGAGAAATAGCCAGTAGGGTTGGCGAACCTATAGGGTGCATGTGACTCCATTTCTAAAGATACTTATTGAGATATACATGCGGGAGCGATGCATCAGGTCTTAGCAAGACCAGCCATGGTTTTCCTATGGCTCATTCATTAGAGATGTACGACACTTCGAAAGGAAATGTTTGAATCTTGTGCAGTAGTTCGGAGTCAGCTTCCCTGAAGAGACCTATATGGAAATCCTACACAATTAACAAACTCGCGTTAACGGTTATGATTGTATACCTGTTACTATTGTGATGTACACTCACTTGCATTGCAGCTATGTGATTATTTTTATTCCACATCTTAGACATTATTATATTATTACTAAATTTTATAATAGAATGGTTTGGTTATCGTAAGAGAAAAACCCATCCGTGTTCATTGACGGCGTGGTCTTATGATGTACCCATATTTTGAAAGGTTTTAAGATATAATAAATTCAATGTAATTTGAGTTTCTCACGCTGCTTTACCAGACTAATCTGGGTATTGTTCACTTATAATACATGGGTCAGCACTTGTATGTTATTAGATTTAGCTGCTATTCGTTGGAGCTCTAGGATAAGAGCTGGATGATTCCTAGCATGCCTATTTTCCACTGCATTACTTGGTTGTATCTATTAGAATTTGTGAGGACAAGTTCTTACAACCGTCCAGGCTGATGATGTGTTAGTTTTCTCTGATTGATGTATGTATATAAAAGTTTTCTTTTTGGTAAAGACCTTTTGAGATATTACATATTATCATTCCGCCTGTGAGATTCTAATATTATGTTCTCTTCTTTCTTGTTCTATTTCTTTTTATATATTTTTTACCCTAAACATTCGTCTTTTCGGCACTTGGATGCTCGACACATGGATATCGTAGAGGTATTAGTGATGACATCTGAGGGTCGAAAAGTTGGATCATTACATTACAAAATCTAACTTATAATCAGAGTTCTACTCTTTTTGTAGCCTCATAGGTTGAATTCCTTTGCAATATAGTCGTTCCACTTGTCAATGTCCTATGATCCATTAATCAGTAGGACTATCCTTGGAAGACTAGAGAGTTATCAGGCGAGCGCATCCTTTGTTTCTTTTTGATGCTCATTAGTGATGAGATTCTTGTATAATTATCTCTCGACCGTGGCTTGTTCCTTTTGAATTGATGCATCATCCATAGTTTGTAATCCCTTAAAAAAATTAGGGGATGCAATTTTTGTAAGGGTGGAAATCTATAGCTACCCTAGTCGAGAGTGCATGGAATTAAATCTAAAATATGATTTAATTAATCGTAACTAATTTATGTTGAAAAATTTAGGGAATTTTTATTTGTAATTGTTATTATTTCCAAATTTAAAAGGGAATGGGATTCTAATAAACAAAGAAATTTATAAAAGGATTTCCATGTAATGATGAATGAATTGAAAATTTATAATAACAACGAATTATGTAGTTTTGTTCTTATAAATAATAGTATAAGAATAATTTTGAGAAAATGAGTGAATAAAATATATGGAAATAATTTCAAAATTTAAAATATGAATTTTTCCAAGGTTTATTCACTTATTTATTATAATGAAGCTTTATGATAAATAATTTCCATTTCAAATTATTCCAATAAATGTTGTAATTTTAATAAAATGGTAATTTTTCGATTAAATTTTTAAAATAAGATATTTTTTCCCAATTAATAGTCTATTTTATCAAAACTATTAAAATAACTTTTGTTTTCAAATGCTGTATTTAAACTTATAAGATGTTTTAATATCAATAGAAATGATAATTTTGAGCATGTTATTTGTTTTGGGAAAATTAAAAGAATCAATATTTGTTGGATAAAACATTGTTTGATATAAACTGGTGCTTATAAATTGTTAAAACAAATAGATTAGTAACACTATTCTTTTAGAAATTAGCAACATCTTGAGAGTGAATCCAAATCAAACCCACTTGGCATAAGTAGATGAAAATAAGAGATCAAAAATAAACTACATGTAGTATTTCTAATCCTCATTCTTTTTCCCATAAATAGAAAACATAAAATATCTAAGTTTTAAAACCCTAAGCCATTTCAATTCCCAAATCAAAACTGAAATCAAGGGGCTTTGGATTAGTAATAAAAGAAATCAAGTTCAAGTGATCTCTACTACCCTCCGTTGCATCTAAATTGAGTTTTAATCTCAGTTTTGATCTCGTTTTGTAATCCTACTTTTTCCAATTGATGAAATATAAAACCTAGGTTATAGTCAAAGTGTTTTCCTATGTGAATTCGGGCCTTTGGTGATCAAATCAAGCTTAATTAGGTGAGCTAACCTCACATTTCTAGGCTATAATTCATTACATGCTGCTATTTGATAATCCAGTCAAATCTATGATTAGACCGCTTTCAACCTTTTCTGATATTCAAGCTTCACGTTGCATGTTCCTATTTGCTAAAACCCTAGACTAGTGGTCCATCATATTTTCTAATTATAAGGATGTTCATGAAATCCCTTGTAATGCTCATATGAACACCCTACATCATCTGCACAAAACACCGGGATCAAACGCAATCGTCGGGGATCGATCAGGGAAAACATGGAGCTAAAAGTGCTCCAAGCCATGGTCCAACCGGTGGATCGGTGGCTTCCACCTGTGCACAGTGGCATGCTTTCCTAGGCTATTTCAGCTCCAGGATACACCCCTCCGACCCACCCTTTGCTCGCTCGTTCATCATTTGTTCTTTGTTGCTTGTTTCTTGTAATTTGCAGAATCTTTTGTGCTTCTTATGGCAACCATTGCAACTCATTTTCTAATTTATGTAATGCACGTATGGAGATGATGTAGACTTGCACTCTATGGATCCATTTACTTGTGTGGTTTACCCGGATTGAATTTCTTTGTTTCTAGACATGATTTCGGTGTCTATTTTAGCGGTTTCAAATTCTTATTTCTGGGTTTTGATTTATGATTTTATGAATTCATCTTAGGTTATTATTATTCCATAAAAAATTTCTATGCATCCATGCTACAACACATAAGGTTATTGCAAGTTTTTAACTAGAATTTACAGGAGAACTATTTCAAATTTCAAGCTGTTTTCCTATATTTTCAAGTACACGTATATTTTTCTATACAAATGATATTTGGAAATATATATATTAAATAATCTATTTCTTTAGATTAATAATGCATTTAAAATGATTCAGGATAACAGTTTAAAATTGTATTTTCATATAATGATTTCACAAGGACTTTTCATTATACATAACTGCTTATAAAACTATATTTACAAGGATGTTTTTAAAGTAAAATATTTCTATGAAATTGCATGTCATCGATCAAATAAGAAATTTATTTAAGCAGAATAATAAAACGAGTGGTATGGAATGCTCGCGTTTATTTTTTTGATTAATTCTTGGACCTTTTCGATTGAGACATTTATACACACGAGCGGAGCTTACATACATATAGTAAATGTTTATGTAAACCCCTGTGGTATGGGACACACCAATGTTATTTATTCGGTTACCTTTAGGGGGTACATGCACTTATCGACGAGTTTCTGACTCGCCCTTGGAATTTATATGCGTTCACCTATCTTGGAGTTTATAGGTTTATACCAATCTTGGAGGTTTTATAGGTCTTGTGCCTATCCTGATGTTTATACGACTTGTTCCTATCTTGATGTTTATAGGTCTCGTACCTATTTCGAAGATTATAGGACTTGTTCCTATCTTTATGTTTGTAGGTCTCGTACCTATCATGATGTGTATAGGCATACATCTATCTTGGAGTACCATGCATGTAGGTGAATTTATTTCACCAATCTTAGAGTATGGTGCCTTTCCCATTTTATGAGATTTCTATGTTCCTATTTGTGAGATTTTTGGATTTGATGTTGTTTGAATTATCACCAAATCATTTAGGGGATTTTTGCTTTTAGTAAGCCATCTTAAGTTTTATTATTTGGTGATTTGAAGTTATTAAGGCATGTTTGATAATTTTTGACATATGAGTATATTTGAGAACTAGTTCACTTTATCTACCATTCATTTTTTCTAACTCATTTATCTTTACCTAGACTAACCTGTTTATTATTTCTATAATACTCGGGTCAGATCGAGACATTTCAGGTCCTCCAACTTGATGCTTTAGAGTTGATGTCCTATCTGTTAGCTAGTAGTTATTTTTTCGTCTATGTATATATGTGATGTTATCACTGCAAGAATATATGGTTTTAATAGCAATAATGCTTAGCGTTTCCGCTCTTCCAGGTTTCAAACGCTATTTGAGAAATGAATACCGTGTCCTCATCAACGCTATACAAGGTTTCACGGCGGGAAACAAAATTATTTGTGCGCGAAACAAAAATAATCGCATGTTTCCTTTCCTTCAGAAATAGCCCTCTTTCACTTCATCGCCTTAGACAACAAGAACCCTAGATCGCAAAAATCCATAAACTAAAAAAATCATGAATCGCCAAATAACCCTGATAATCAATAATTGATCCTGAATCTCCAATTTGAATCAACAGGTACTTCAATCTTTACTATATTTTTTACAGCTTATGTTATGATTCTTAATTTATTTTTTATCTGAATTATTAACCATTTGAGAAATGAATACAGCTTATGTTACTATAATCAATAGTCCTCTATTTCATATTTTTTACCATTTTTATTTTAGAACGTCTTCTTTTCGGACTTGGGGTATATTCTTTTGATTAATGGTAACACACAAATATCAAAATGGTTTTGCTCCATTTTTGATTAATGGTAAAGCAGATCGCCTTATTTGCTCCATTTTGGTGTCTCTTTTGGATTTGGGGTATATTCTTTACGGATTTGCGAATTTGGGATATATTCTTTATGCTTAACCATTTGAAATATTCGGCCTACAGGTTAAATATCAAAATGGAGCAAAAACAAAATTTCCTTTTTGATTAATGGTAGCACACAAATAGACACCAAAGTTGGCATAGTATGATACCAAGTGAATTCATTTGTACTGCATACATGGTTTTTCCATAATATATTAAGTTGAAAAGAGAAAACAGTCACACATCATATTATAATAGATCTCTAAACCATGTACATATGTAATATAATGACGTCAAATTATTAACTGTTCCATATAAGCTAAGGAAATGAATCCGCTCCACCAACAAATGCACTATGGATTATTATTTTTTAATTTGTATGATGCAACATATAATTTGACATGTGATCTTTTTTATATATGCAGTTGCATAAAAGTGAACTTCAAATAGAAATGGAATATTTCATTACTTTTCTTTATTTATGTTGATGCTCACTTGTTGTTGGCCTACTTTTTTGGAATTACATCTGATTTAAGATGATATAAGCACCACCATTTTTCGTACATGTACACATACTCATAAAACTGTCGTTTTTGATTTTTTATTTATTCTCTTGTTTGAAAATTACAAACACTTATATCTACAGGAATATGCCTCTACTCTGTCATTAGAATTTCACAGTACTTTTGGATGGTGGTCAAATTTATATGCATTTATAAATTCTGTCATAAGTTCTTGTTAACCACTTTCTGATTGTGTTTATTCTTATGAACTTCTCTGCATGTATAAGATGAACATATTTCTGTATTTGGCTTTTCATTGCAAAGACGTACATTTTCTCAATGAATGATTTTGTTATTCATTTGAATTTTAAATCAAATATTTTGGGTCTGGAATTCATGTTGTATCATCAAAATTCAGTAAATTTTATACATGCCCTTTTAACCATACCAAGTTCTAGAATAAGGAAAAAAAATAAGATGAATTTTGATTGAAGCTAACTTATAATATTGTCAAATGAATGGTTGTTCATATTTATAATAAAATATAATCATGATGCTTCAATTCACTGAGACTAAGGACTCATTCAGATGATATTTATTTTTTAGAAAACTATTGTTCAAGTTTTTTTATCTTTTACCTAGCCACTGCATATATGCTTCACAAAGAGCAAATATATGATCAAAGATTCAAATAATTTTACATCCATGATTTTTTCTATGAGGTCTCCTAAACAATATTAGGAACAAGGGTTCTTTGTGTTTCAAGCCTCTTTGTGACTTTTTCCCTGATTCTTTGCATTTGTACTCGGAGAGATTTTTGGCACTTCTTCACAATAGAGGATATGTTTAACATGAGTTAACAGTTAGCCTTGATTTGGTATTAGTGCTTAACTGCAATTTCGTGTTGCTTAAATTTTGGCGACGAATGGTTTATACAATTTTGTAGGTAAAGTTTGATAGTGATATAGGAGGAGTGTCTGTTATTGTACATTTCAAGTATGGGTATTTTTTAGTATGTACCGAAGTGTGTATTTTCTACGATGTGTTAAGATTGAGCATAGCTTTGATATATGCATTAGATCTCAAAATTTGATAAATGGATTGTGGTTTGTGGTTTCCCTTCCCATTGATTGCACTGTCAATACACAAGTGTTATAACTGTGAAATCAAACACAAAAAATCAATGAAGATGGTCATCGAATTATTAGCAAAACGATCCAGATTAACACTTTTTTGTTTGCCTTTTGTTTGTTTGGTCTTTATAGTACTATCTACTATTTAGACTATTGATCCTTATACATGTACAGCAATTTTAAATGTTCTTGCAATAATCATAGAATTTTATTGCAGCTGCTGAATCAACTTGTTTGTGAATTGCCACCAGAGCACCCTTTGTTTAATTGTAGGCCTTTACGCGATTCATTAGGACACACTCCACTCCAGTTTTGCACCTATTTGTATATACTTTTATGTTTAAAGCCAAGCCTATTAGATTATTCTTTATATGAAAATAATTTTTACCCTGCTATCACTTGTTTCCTTATTTATGATTTGGAGTAGAAACTGCCAATGATTCATTAAGGCTCACTTCACTGCAGAGTCATGCACTTTTGTCAATCTTTCTTTTATTTGCAAACAACTCTTAGTAGATTGTTTCTTATCACTTTTGTCAATAATTAGATCCTTTCTTCTTTAGTTAAATGAAAACGCTTTATGCAATTTGTTTTGTTTTGTTCATCTCATTTGCATTTGTTTTCAATGTTTGAGCATTTCCAGGTCTACATGAATTTAATTTTTAAAAAAAGTTTCAAAACAAAACAAACATTTTGCGTTCCAATTACAGTTTGTTTTTTGTTTTATTACATTGTGTGCATTGCGTGTTTTGGTGTGTTAACTATTTTTGAAAACTATTTCCATTTTTTACATTATCCCTTGTTGCATTCTTAGTGTGCATTTGTGTTTCTCTGTTGTGCTCTCTGATTAACTTATTCTCCATTCTCTGTACATTTTATGTGCATTGCAATTTAAAAAAAATTACGTTGCAACTTTGATTCTTCTTTTTTTTACAAACGAAATTTGCATACATTCTCACTGTTCTTGAATTGCATTTAGTTCTGAAAAGACAAAAACATTTTCTAATTGTCTACTTGAACAGCAGACCTCCTGTCAATAAGAGAACAATCAGCTTCTGTCTTCATCCCCTCCCGTACAAGATTAAAACAGCAGCACCAAACAGTTCACCAACCAATACACTGTCTACAAATACACCTCCTGTCACTAGTACGCTACTATTATAATTGTCTACTTCATCACCCTTATAACCAGCCCCGACCATCACTTACTCCTCCTACACCCCATCTACACAAACCGTTCTTTACCTTCCAACCATCCACACCCTTGCATTCAACCATACCACTGCCGTTCCCCATTCAACCACATCCTTTCACTTCACTACATTAATAGTTACTTGAACTAAATGATTACTAAAAATAATACTCTATGTTGACAATTTTCGGATTTTCTTCCTTGTAACAATGTTCTTAAATGATTTCCAAAAAAAATCATGTAATAACATTTCTGACTGATAGAAGGTTCAAGCTTCTATGACTGTCTTTCTCATGTGCTAGTAATGTTCAGTCTGCCAAGTACATCTATTTTTTAATAATATAAAATTATGACATAACTGGATTAGAACATAAAAAGACTAGGCATAATTGAATTTCAAAGTTGAAGAAAAATTGATATTTAAAACCAATCAATCATGGAGGTCGAATATGGGGACGATTATATTAATGAAACCTTGAATTTATTGTTTTATCTTTTATTTTATGTTTATATTTATCATTTGTTATGGATGTTAAACATGTAAATGCATCAAGCGACCTGTCCTTTGAACCAATATTCCAATCATGCATCCATAATCAACAATTTTAATATTAAGTCTATACACATCCTAGAAACATGAAAAAAAATTGCAAAATTAAAATAAACACTTTCAGAGTTTTTTGCCTCTTGGAGAAACTTAGAAATTGCGTAATCAGCTTGCTGTCCTATTTTATGACTTGATCTGCTTAACATGTTAAATGAATCTGTAAATCATAAAAAAATAAACAAGCTCATACTGTTTGAGGAACGATGATTTCAAGTCATGCTAATATAAACCAAATTTGCATTTTACACCAGCTACACCTTTCATTTACTCCTTTAATTTTATTTAGTACCCCTCCTCTGCATTTATTCCCCCTTCTTTTCAGTTTCCTACTTAATCCAAATTCCCCTCTCAATCTTTTTTCTTAGTATCAAACGTTGTCTTCCCTAATTTATCTTCAATTCCTCTGTTAAACCAGTTTGCAGCCGTGTGATCTATTGTACTTTATGAATTTTGATTGCTTTCTTTTTTTACACTTTTTTTACTGCAAAATTTTCATAATTGCGAGATATTTCTTAATCATCATGGTCTTTGTTACATTTTTGAACTTTTAGTCTGCAAGGATTCATCTAAATTCTAGTCAATGGTTACATTTATGTTGTTTTTTGTGTGTGTTGTTTGGATTATTTATTTATGAATTTGATTGAATATATTTGTCATCGTACTAATGGTTATGTTGGTTGTTTACTCAAAGTTTGGATCCTTTAGCCTCTCTTCATTCTTTTTATATTCTAAATAACATTTAGATCTGTGTTAGTAGTGTTCTAAAAAAATCTGTGTTATTTAGAATATAAAATAACTAAATGTTATTTAGAATATAAAATTCTATTCACTTGCATTTAGTTGTGTCTGTTCACTTGCATTTATATAAATAGAATTGTATGTAAATTGTATATATAAATAGAATTTTTAAATAAAATTAGAGAAACTAAATGTTATTTGGAATATAAAATTCTATTCACTTGCATTTAGATCAGTCACTCTTCAAAGTTATTTAGAATATAAAAAGAATGAAGAGAGACTAAATGTTATTTAGTTATTTAGAATAACTAAATGTTATTTAGAATATAAAATTCTATTCACTTGCATTTAGTTGTGTCTGTTCACTTGCATTTAGATCTGTGTCCATGAATTCTTTGTGACTTGTAGATAGTAAAATCTCAAATTTTGATAATCATATTTGCTTCTTCAATTTCTTGTTTGCTTCCACATTTCTGCGTGTACTTATTTGTTAATTCTTTTCTCCACCTACAGTTATTGTTCATCCATTTTTTGGTAATTCGGTATTCTCACAACCTGACAGCAAGCATTATAATATGACAAAGGGAAGTAAGCATTATTCAGAATTGAAACATGGGAGAGAGAATAAGGAATTGATGCAGTGTTATTTCAAATGATTGACATTAGTTCCAATAGTTGAAAATCAAACAATAAATGTCAACTTTAGAACTTGAACTCGTGATCATTTGGCTCGCTGTAGAAAATCATTAAGCGACTGACTAGGCCACGTTGGCTTTGTTTTCCCATTGAAAATTGATAGGAAGGATTGTCCAGTTACACGCATATGTTTAAATGACGTTACTCTAAAACATTAGGTTAAGGATAACAAGCATATGTAGCTTTTTCGAATAGCCATATGTATATGTGCTAGGTTCAAGTGTATATATTTGTCAATATAGAGATTAAAATTTGTTTATGAACTTTAGTATAGTTGATCATCAAGATTTGGTGACTTGCTTTCATCAAATTTGATTTAGAATCAGTGTCAAGAGTGTTTACTGTTCGTAAATCTGATACTTTTTTCCATTTGAAAAGACAAGAAATGATGGATAAAGACTGGGTACATCTAAACAGGTAATTATATGGTACTTAAGTATAATATTGAATTTAAAGCATATTTTAGTACCTAAGGTTATTTTTTTATTATTATTGTAAAACCACTAAAGAATACGAGCAAGCAGCTTGGAATTTTGTAAACAATGCAAAGCTAAAGCTGCAAAATGTGGAAAGAAAATTATGTCCTTGTGTAGATTGTAGAAATCTTACCCGTCTTCATGGAGAAGTTATTGTCGAACATTTGATTATAAGAGGAATGGATCCTAAGTACATGGACGGTGAGTGGTACAATCACGGCGAGCGAATAAATAAAAGCAAAAATACAAAGCCGGGTGATGCGTATGATTTGCTTAAAGCCATTATCTATGAAGACGAAGAATTTATTAATCATACTTTCTTTGATGATGATAATGGTGAAGATGCACAGAGACGAGAGGATGAATTACACAAAAATTTGGAAGATGCAGAGATCCCATTGTATCCTGGTTGCAAGGATCAAACAAAGTTATCTGCTATCTTTGCCTTGTATAATCTTAAATGTGAGACTGGATTGTCTGATAATGGTTTTGATAAGCTTCTAAATGGGCAGCAATTGTTGTTGCCAAAAAATAACGTACTTCCCAAGTCGTTATATGAATTAAAGAAATTCCTTAAAATATTTAACATGGGTTTCAAGAAGATTCATGCTTGTAAGAACGACTGTTGTCTTTTTAGGAATGAATATAAAGATTTGAATAATTGTCCCAAATGTGGATTTTCGAGGTGGAAAGTAAATCAATGGACAAAGGAGATTGTGTTGAATCACTAGTTTTGATCCATGACAAATCAGTTCAGAGGCCAAGAGAAGAAAGACAATATAGGATCAAAGCTACAACTCTATGCTTAAAGTAACTATTATTTCTGTTGAGTCTTAGTTATATATTAAAATCAATCCTCAAGTTTTCAACGTTTTCAATTTTTCTTTAAAAAGAAAATTCACTGTACAAAATATGCACAGCCAGCCGACTGACTGGTTATGCCAGTCGACTGACTGTGCATATGCACAGTCGTGAACTCTTTTAAATTTTAAAACATACATGGTTTTTAAAATTTCAAATACCAGTCGACTGACCACAATCTCCAGTCGACTGAACCGACTTCAACTGCAAAATTTCCGAATAGACATCCTCTTCCATGAAGAGTTGCAAACCATCAAAAGTTGTCTCTCTTGGCTAAAAATCTTCACCAAGGGTTGCAGTTTTCTGATAATTATATATAGGAGTTCTCTCTTCTTCAAAAATCACCAATTTTCTAATTCTAACTCTCTATTTCTCTCTTGTGATTATTCTAAGTGCTCTCAATCTTTCAATTGCTTTGAATCATTGAGTCATACTCTATATACTTTGATTCTTAGCAATATTCTTCCTTCTCAAATCTTCACATACTACTTATATACTTGAGGAATTGATTATAGGAAGTTTGTAAACTTAATTGACAAATCAGTGTTATCAAGAACACACTTAGTCAACTACTTTCATAGTTTGTTAAAGACCTGTTCTGCTGCTCAGGCAAGGGAAAGTCCTCTTCTGCTGCCGAGGCAAAAATCCTGTTCTGCTGCTCAGGTGTCTATTCCGCTGCTCAGAACTATTCCTCCGGGTTAAGTGAGGGTATTGTTAGTTAAAGCTAGAAGTTAGTCCGAGATTGGACGTAGGACGGTGCTCCGAACCAGTATAAAATCTCTGGTGTCATTTTACTATACTGCTTTTATATTCCGCGTTATTTACTATCTATACTCTATATTACTGTTTATCCACATTATACGGTCCTACACACTTTTATTTGGTATCAGAGCCAGGCATCTTATAACCCTTACAAAGTTATCTGATATCTTATTAATATGAAAAATAACACCAGCACTACCACTAATGATGTCACTACACTAGTTTTATTGAAGGTCAATCCACTACACGACCTCCTTTCTTTAATGGTTTAAACTATAATTACTGGTCTACTCGTATGAGAATTTACATGCAATCTAATAGTTTTGAATCATAGAATATCACTCAAAATGAATATACTCTTCCTACTGGAGAATATTCCACTTGGTCAAACACAAAAAAATTAGATGCTACTGCCAATGCTAAAGCTATGAACATGTTATTTTGTGCATTAGATATAAATGAATTTAATCGTGTTAGCATGTGTCAAACTGCTTACGAAATATGGAGAACACTTAAAATTACTCATGAAGGAACTAATAAGGTCAAACAAAGCAAAATCTCCATGCTCAAAAATCAGTTTCAAAACTTTAGAATGAAACAAGATGAATCCATCAATGATATGTATTCTAGATTTCAAGATATTTATCACTCACTATTAGGATTAGGAGAGAAGTACACTGATTTTGATATTGTATCAAAAATCCTAAACTCTTTAACGGATGAATGGGAAAGAAAAGTCTTAGCTATTGAAGAAGCAAATGATCTCTCTACCATAAAACCAGAAGAGTTGATAGGAAATCTAATGTCCTGTGAAGTAAATTTGCAGGCAAAACGAGTACAAGCACAAGACAAAAAAAAACATAGCTTTCCATGCTGAAGAAGAAAAAGATGAAGATTAGGATGAAGAAGATTTAGCATTTATTGCTAAAAATTTCAAAAAATTCTTGAAATTCCGAAAAACTAACAAAAATAATGGAAAAAGGAATTTTCCAATCAAACCATCATCTTCAGTTCTAGAATGTTATAATTGTCATAAGAAAGGTCACATTCAGAAGGAATGCCCAGAATTAAAGAAAAAATATGTCAAGGGAAGAAAAGACAATAAAAAGAAAGCATTTTCAGTAACTTGGGATGACTCAGATACTTCTTCATCAGAAAACAGTAGTGACAGTGAAAACGAGCAAGCTAATGTCTGCTTCATGGCTACTGAAAATGAGGCTAGTAATTTTACTTTTGATGACATGATTAAGATAAATTCAGAACTAGTTGATACTTTGAAAAATCTCAAAAGAAAATATAAAGAGTCTCGTGAACTTCAGAACAAAACAGAATTCGAAAGAGATATGTTTAAAGATGAGAAAAAAAATACTAGAGGAAGAACTTGAGAAATTACAAGAATCATTCTCTAATATTAATTCTCAACTCACTCTTTTGAGTCAAGAAATTGAAACTCAAAAAGAAAAGAATGACGCTCTTGTTTCTGAAAATCATGAACTAGGAACAAAAGTAAAATTGATAGAATTGGATAATATTAGTCTTAAAACTAAGTAAGAAAACATTACTAAAAATGTTTCAAACTTTAACAAAGGAAGAGAAACTTTATCAAAAATTATTGATAGCTCTCAATCTATCTCAAGTAAGAAAGGATTAGGATATGTTAAGAAAACAACTGCTCCACCTAGAAAGAAAATTAGGAGAAATGTTGATCCTACTAAAATACACACAAGAAATCTTTTCTCAAAAAGTATAAAAATATGGGTTCCTAAAACAAACAACAATTTAATTAGGAAGAAATGTATAAACACTTTTTTGAAACTGTTCATAAAAATAAGGATTACATTTTTAAATGGGATACTGAACCCTCTTGGGTTTGGTTTACTAAGATTTAACTCTTAGGACCCTATCAAAAAGTGGGTACCAAAATTATCGTTTATTTTTTGCAGGTCCCACTCAAGAAAAGAGGAAAATGGATACTCGATAGTGGTTGCTCAAAACACATGACAGGAGACATAAATATGTTATCGAACATTATTTACTCAGATGGAGGCTCTGTCACATTTGGAGACAACTCCAAAGGATACATCATCGGCAAAGGCAATGTGGGCAACAATGGTATTTCAAAATTACCTCTTATTTCAAAGGTTTTACTCGTCAAAAATTTAAAACATAACTTACTTAGCATAAGCCAATTATGTAACAATGGATGCAAAATCACTTTTTCTGAAAACAAATGTAATATTTTTGATCAAAATCAAAATATTATTTTTGAAGGGTATAGAGACAGAAATATCTATGTTTTAAATACGAAAATAAATCATAATTCAGGAATGTGTTTAATAGCCAAAGAAAATGATCCTTGGTTATGGCACAAACATTTCTGTCATATTAATTTTCAAACTATAAATAAGCTTTCTAAAAATGATTTAGTAAAAGGTCTACCAAAAATGAATTTTAAAATAGAAAATATTTGTGATGCTTGTCAATTAGGAAAATTATAAAAATCATCTTTTAAAACTAAAAAGGTTATTTCAACTTTACAACCACTTGAATTACTACATATGGATTTATTTGGACCAACACAAGTACAATCCATCAATCACAGTAGATATGTGTTTGTGATTGTTGATGATTTTTCTAGATATACTTGGACTATTTTTATGAAAAATAATAGTGATACCTTTGATAATTTTAAAACTTTTGTCAAAAGAATTCAAAAATTCAAAAATTTAAAAATAAAAAATATAAGAAGTGATCATGGAGGTGAATTCGAAAACGAAGCCTTTGAACATTTCTGTAAGAAAAAAGGAATATTCCATAAATTTTCGTTTCCTAGAACTCCACAACAAAATGGAGTTGTAGAACGTAAAAATAGAACCTTAAAAGAATGTGCAAGGACTTTGTTAAATGGAAGTACGTTACCAAAACATTTTTGGGCTGAAGCAGTCGCAACAGCTTGTTATGTTTTGAATCGTGTTTCTATTCGACCACTAACTAAGAATACTCCTTATGAACTTCTTAATGGACGAAAACCAAATATTTCCTATTTTAAAGTTTTCGGTTCAAAATGTTTTATGTTAAACACAAAAGATCAGCTTGGTAAATTTGATCCAAAATCCGATGAAGGAATCATTTAGGATATTTGGATCGTAGCAAAGCTTATCGAATTTATAATAAAAGAACAAATATCATTGAAGAAACTCTTCATGTATCTTTTGATGAAAATTTTAAACCAACTCCAAGTATAATAGATGATGAAGATTTCCCTGATAATACCACAAATACAGAAACTACAACTTTTGAAATTAATGAAAACATTGCTCACAATAACGATGAATTAAGATCTCCACCTAGAGTATTAAGAGATCATCCTTCTATTAATGTTATTGGAGAACTAAATTCATCTGTTAGGACAAGAAGTCAATTAAATCAAATGGGTCAATGAGCTTTTCTTTCTCATATTGAACCTAAAAAAATTAAAGAAGCATCTTCTGATGAAAGCTGGTTAATCGCTGTGCAAGAAGAACTAAACCAATTCGAAAGAAATGACGTTTGGGATTTAGTTCCACAACCTAGTGATCAATCAGTTATTGGTACAAAATGGATTTTCAAAAATAAAGCAGATGAACAAGGAAATGTTACTAGAAATAAAGCTAGATTAGTTGCTCAAGGTTATAATCAAGAGGAAGGAATTGACTATGAAGAAACGTTTGCTCCAGTCGCTAGACTAGAAGCAATACGAATCTTACTAGCTTTTGCATGTTTTCATAATTTTAAATTATATCAAATAAATGTCAAAAGTGCTTTTTTAAATGGTTTTATAAAAGAAAATGTTTATGTTGAACAACCTCCTTTATTCATTCACGAAAAATTTCTTGACCGTGTCTATAAACTCAAAAAGGCTTTATACGGTTTAAAACAAGCACCCCGTGCTTGGTACGATCGTCTTAAAAATTATTTAATGAATTCTGGTTTTGAAATTGGAAAGGTTGATCAAACTCTTTTTATTAAAAGAAATAAGCATGATATTTTAATTATCCAAATATATGTTGATGATATAATTTTTGGCTCTACAAATGAGAAACTGTGTCAAGAGTTTTCTAACATAATGACCAATGAATTTGAGATGTCTCATATGGGTGAGTTAAATTATTTTCTTGGTTTACAAATAAAAAAACTAGAAAATGGTATTTTTATTAATCAAGAAAAAGATTGTAACAATCGAATTAATCGCTTTGGTATGGAAAATACTTCTACCAAACCAACTCCTATGAGCACAACCATACATCTTGATAAAGATGAAAATGGCAAAAGTATTGACCAAAAATTATATCGAAGTATGATTGGATCGTTACTATATTTAACAGCCAGTAGACCTGACGTAATGATGAGTGTCTGTTTATGTGCAAGATTTCAAGCAGATCCCAAAGAATCACATTTACGAGCAGTAAAACGCATACTACGATATCTTAATAAAACCAAGGACTTTGGACTATTCTATCCAAAGGAATGTCCTTTTGATTTAGTATCCTATAGTGATGCTGATTTTGGAGGAAGCCGGACAGATAGAAAAAGTACAAGTGGGACTTGTCACTTCATTGGACGGTCTCTTGTATCTTGGTTTAGTAAGAAACAAAGTTGTGTTTCATTATCGACTTGTGAAGCAGAATATATTTCTACAACTCTGGCACGTGCTCAAGTCATTTACATGCAACAAACTCTATAAGATTTTGGTTTTAATTTAAATAGATCAACAATTTATTGTGATAACACTAGTTCTATTAATTTATCTAAAAATCCCGTTAATCACTTACGAACAAAACACATTGACATTCGTCATCATTTTCTTCGTGATAATATTGAAAAGGATTGAATAAATCTAGAATTTGTTTCCTCTGATAAACAACTGGCAGATATATTTACAAAACCTTTAAATGAAAATACTTTCATTCATTTAAGAAGAGAACTTGGTATTCTTTCATTTAAAAATTTGTAAAATTATATATATATATATATATACTTATATATTTGTGACCTCTAATAACTCAATCTTAAAACAAAATATATAAATCAAATTTTTATCAAAATAAAAATAAAATTTTTATGACTATTAGCAAGATTTGAACTCATAACCTCTCCTATATGTTCACATACTTCTACCATTTGAGCTATGAGTATTTCTTATCTCACCTAGAAGTTTGGTTTTATTTGTTCAATTTTTTTCAAAAATAATATAACATAGCCACCGGGATTTGAACTCAGGACTTCCAGCTGATAGTTGAATAGAAACCAGTTGAGCTATACATGTTTTTCTGCCGAACCACATGCTTTCAATCACTTTAAGCCATTTATTTTTAAATTAATTTTCATCCACTATTCTAATCTCTGGTTATTAATCAATAGTTGCTTATAATCATTCAATATAAGCTCAATTGCAACTATCTAAATCACACTCTTCACCTTTCATATTCACATTACAAATTATTTCAAACAAGCTTTTCAAATTCAAGCTTCTCAACAATGGCAGCTCAAAACTCTTATGATTCATCAAACTCAAAACTATACTTTGCTACTCCAACTTCCTCTAGTAGTTATAACTCATCCAGCAATTCTACACCATCATTACCAACTCCGACCCCTGTTCATGAACCGGGAAGAAATCACACCGGATTTTCGCCTAAACCAAAGAAGTCTAGAAGATCTTTGTTCCTTTCACCAAAAACTAAAGAGAAAATTGATGAGATACATCATTATCAATAGGAGCAAGTTAATCTACAAAGAGAAATGTTCTACGAACAGCGAATGAATTCAAATCGCCTTAGTCTTATTGAGTCAATCGCTCTTAAATTTTAGGGAAAATCGGCCAAGCATGATGTTGTTCAACCTACATCATCCCATCAGCCAAGCTCTTCTGGATGGAACAAATGGGAACAAACTTCACCTCAACATCAGGCATCTCCAAATTCATGGGAACGCCAAAATTATTGATCGCCTTTACAATCTTATGTTGAGAGTACAAAAGTTGAACCACAAGAATCATCTCCTAAGACCCCTAAGTAATAATCGATTCTTGTGTACCATTGTTCCTAAATATTTGTATTTCGAATTTGTATTTGTTTCTTTAATAATTTTTTCATTTTTTTTTAAAAGAAGGCCTTACAGGATTGTTTACTCCCAGTCAGTCGACTGAAAATTTAAGTCAGTCGACTGATGTCAGGGTCTCCAAACTCTCGGGAAACCATTCAGTCGACTGACCTAAATAATCAGTCGACTGACTAAGAAAATCTTTAAAAAATTTATTCGTACCAGTCGACTGGTTTATTTTTTCAGTCGACTGGCTGTACAAGTTATCCTTTATCTTCCCCATTTTCTTACCTTTCCCCTTTTTACTTTATTCTTCTCAGTTTTTTTAACCCAAATTTTTCCACCCTCAAACCCTAGAAACCCAATTCCACTCAATTTTCGAATCAAAAATCGTTCAAATGGCTCCTCCAAAACGTCAAAGACAAGGCTCTTCATCCATCGATCCTACCGACGCTCAAATTGCTCAATGGTTGTACAATGATGTGGCAATCACAAGATGAAAAATTCAAGGATATTTGAGGGTTCATTCATGGTTTACAGCGACTTCGCGGCTTATGGATTACAAGAACTCATGCGTAGATCCAGATTGGAGTCTCTACTTGATTTGAATTCAAATTCTCACAAGATCAATCACCTAATGGTAAAATTATTCTTTGCCAATTTAAATCTACCTCATCAACGTCCATCAAACACAAATGATTGTGTTTAGAGTTTAGTATGTGGAAAACAAGTATTTTTTTCTTTAGATCGAATGGCACCAATTCTTCAAACTCCTAATCATGGAATTCCACTTGATGATGTCGAATGTAATATTCGACAAAGGGATCGAATTAGCCATATGTTCATGGGAGATAACATGATGGAACTGAAATAGAGTCTCCTTCGTCCAAAAGCGAGAGTTGTTCACAAAGCTACCATGAGGAGTATATTACCAAGAACTAGGTCATATGAATTAATCTACCCAGAAAACTTCAAAGCTCTATATGCAGTTTGGGGAGGAATTCAGGTAAATTGGCTACGAAGAATATTGGACGAGTTTCTCACTTTCAACAATGGTAATATGAAAACAATTTATTTCGGAGAGTATATCATGCGATTGCTTTTAAATGTGGGTACTCCTCAACCGGAATCCGAAACTTCTTTCATTGGAGTTATCAATATTCGCACATTAAGTCTCATGAAACTACCATCAGCTCCACCACCTTTTACCTCCTTTGAAGAATGGCATCCACAGCAACATCAACGTTCATCAGGCGGGCCAGTTATTCGAGAACGTACTTCTCATCCCGAAGAAGACGAAGAAATTCGTCATGCAACTTCAGCTAGTATACGAGAATCCGTTGAAATTCTTTCTAAGAATCAACAAATATTAGGATCTCTCTTGAAGAAAGTGGATAAAAAATTGGACAAAGTAAAAGAATTCTTCTCTATTCTTTGGGATGCAATTTCATGATCCACTTCCACAACTGCCTCTTCCATAGCTCATGGTAAACGACCAGAACCAAGGTTTACATGGTCAACTTCTAAAGAGCATACTAGTAGTGATACTAGTGACACAGGCAGTGGTGCTCATGGAACTTCTAGGCCTGGATAACAACCTGTACCAGAGGAAGATTTCGATTGACATCTTGATGAGTAGGATTTGTGATGAGTAAGTAGGGTATGCATTATCTATCTGTAGTTTTTAATTAGAACATATTTGAATCTTGTCTTAAAACTCGTAATTTATTTAACCATTGAGACTTGTACTAAATAGTCTCGCTTTTTATATTTTTCTCTTTACATTTATATATTATGCTGTGTCTCCTTTTTTGTCGATGACAAGGGGGAGAAAAGTATGTGCACTAACATATTTGATGTAGGAAAAAGATATCATACATTCAAGAGGAGAAAAAATAAATTTTCTCTAAAAATATATACAGGTTGTCATCAATCAAAAAGGGGGAGAATGTTGAATCACTAGTTTTGATTCATGACAAATCAGTTCAGAGGCCAAGAAAAGAAAGACAATAGAGGATCAAGGCTACAACTCTATGCTTAAAGTAACTATTATTTCTGTTGAGTCTTAGTTATATGTTAAAATCAATCCTCAAGTTTTCAACGTTTTCAATTTTTCTTTAAAAAGAAAATTCAATGTGCAAAATATGCACAGCCAGTCGACTAACTGGTTATGCCAGTCGACTGACTGTGCATATGCAAAATCGTGAACTCTTTTAAATTTTAAAACGTACATGGTTTTTAAAATTTCAAACACCAGTCGACTGACCACAATCTCCAGTCGACTGAACAGACTTCAACTGCAAAATTCCTGAATAGACATCTTCTTCCATGAAGAGTTGCAAACCATCAAAAGTTGTCTCTCTTGCCTAAACTCTTCACCAACGGTTGTAGTTTTCTGATAATTATATATGGGAGTTCTCTCTTCTTCAAAAATCACCAATTTTCTAATTCTAACTCTCTATTTCTCTCTTGTGATTATTCTAAGTACTCTCATACTTTCAATTGCTTTGAATCTTTGAGTCATACTCTATATACTTTGATTCTTAGCAATATTTTTCCTTCTCAAATCTTCACATACTACTTATATACTTGAGGAATTGATTATAGGAAGTTTATAAACTTAATTGACAAATCAGTGTTATCAAGAACACACTTAGTCAACTATTTTCATAGTTTGTTAAAGATCTGTTCTGCTGCTCAGGCAAGGGAAAGTCCTCTTTTGCTCCTGAGGCAAAAATCATGTTCTACTGCTCAGGTGTCTGTTCCGCTGCTCAGACATATTCCTGCGGGTTAAGTGAGGGTATTATTAGTTAAAGCCAAAAGTTAGTCTGGGACTGGACGTAGGACGGTGCTCCGAACCAGTATAAAATCTCTGGTGTCATTTTACTATACTGCTTTTATATTCCGTGTTATTTACTATCTATACTCTGTATTACTGTTTATCCATATTATACGGTCCTACACACTTTTAGATTATATATGGCATTCCAGTTAAAGTGTTGCGTTATTTTCCAATAATTCTGAGGTTTAGGAGAATGTTTAGATCCAAAAGGATGGCCGAAGATTTATGGTGGCATTTCAATAACAAAAGCACCGATGGAAAAATGCGACATCTAGTAGATTCTATAACATGGAATGTAGTGGATGAGAAATTCAAATCATTTTCAGCAGATCCACGCAATCTTAGGCTTGGCCTTGCAACAGATGGCTTCAATCCATATTCTATGTTAAGTTCCAAATATAGTTGTTGGCCTGTAATGCTCGTGACATATAATCTTTCGCCTATGTTGTGCATGAAGAAAGATAATACTATGTTAACATTGTTAATTCCTGGTCCGAAGCAACCAGGAAATGACATTGATGTATTTTTAGCGCCATTGGTAGAAGATTTATGTCATTTATGGAATACCGGAGTTGAGGTTTATGATGCATATAGTCAATCAATCTTTAATATGAAAGCAATTTTTCTTTGGACAATAAATGACTTTCCGGCATATGGTAATCTTGCTGGATGCTGTGTAAAAGGTAAAAAGGCTTGTCCATTATGCGGTGTCAACACTCATCATCGATGGCTAAACCACAGTAGAAAGACCGTCTATATGGGCCATAGAAGATTTCTATCTCCTTCAAACCCTTTGAGAAAACAGAAGGCCTTGTTTGATAACACCGTGGAGGAAGGGTGTAGACCTAGGATTCTAACTGGGAGAAAAATTTCTATCATTTTAAAAGATTTTTCGAATAATTTTGGAAATGCAAAGAAGAACCAAAAGAATAACAGAAAAGGTAAAAAATTGAATGAGCAAAATAAAATAGGAAATAAAAGAAGAATTGAGCATAGCAAGAAAAATGAAGATGATGAGGATAAAGATCCCGTGAGAATGGAGCTATTAAGGTGGAAAAAAAGTCCATCTTTTTTCAGTTGCCATATTGGGAGGTTAGTGCATACGTTTTATTTTACTCTATTAGACTAACATTATGGAATCATACAACTAAATTGTTCTGTTATTGATTTTTATAGGAACTTACAATACATCATAATGTAGATGTAATGCATGTCGAGAAAAATGTTGGAGAAAGTCTACTAGGCACAATATTGCATGACAAGAAATCAAAAGATGGAGTTAACTCTAGAAAGGATTTGGAGGATTGGGGAATTTGACATGGTCTTCATACACAACCCCGCGGGAACAAGACATATCTTCTGCCAGCTCCATATACATTATCAAAAGGAGAGAAAAAACATTTTGCAAAAGGTTGTATGATTTTAGAGGACCTGATGGTTATTGTTCAAATTTTAAAGGTTGCGTATCATTGGAGGACTGCAAAATTGGTGGCTTGAAGTCTCATGATTGTCATGTTTTAATGCAGCAATTATTACCCATTTTAATTAGAGGATTGCTTCCAAAGAAGCCAAGGAAAACAATAACTCATTTCTGTTCATCGTTTAATAAATTATGTCAACGTGTTATCGATAGAGAGAAATTAAATCAACTTGACGACGAGATTATTGTAACTTTGTGCGAGCTTGAAAAATACTTTCCACCTTCTTTTTTTGACATAATGATACACTTGACAATTCATCTTGCAAGAGAAGCACGATTGTGTGGGCCAGTCCATTTTCGTTGGATGTACCCCTTTGAAAGATACATGAAGACACTAAAGGATTATGTAAGAAATCATGCTCGTCCTGAGGGGTGTATTGCAGAATCTTATCTTGTTGAAGAATACATGAGATTCTTTGGTGAATTTTTAACAAAATCACAGAAGAAAGAAGTTAGAAATGAAGATTACCAACGTAATGTAATACTTGAAGGACGTCCAATATCAGCACATAAGACAATCACATTGTCTTCAAATGAGAAAGAATCTGCTCATTTGGCTGTGCTAATGAATATGACCGTGGTAGAGCCATTTTTAGAGTAAGTGCATATTACCTCTTTTTCATTGCTTGATTGTTTGTAATTTTAAATATAACATAACATCTCTTGTTATATGCTAGTTTGCATTTGGAGGAGTTACAAAATTCATACAAGCGAATGGAAAGAAATGCAACGGTACTTTGGGAAAATCATATAGCTGCGTTCTCTAATTGGATTAAAAAAAAGGTCAATTGAATTCTTAAATGTTACTAATTAACTTAAAACTGTATAACGAATATTTTAATTAAATGAAATTATTTTTTATAGGTATCCGTTAGCTCCAAAGATCACGACGACATGTTAAAATGGATTGCTTATGGTCCAAAGAACGATGCTTTGTCCTACACAGGATACATCATTAATGGGCAACGTTTTCACATAAAAGATGTTGGGAGAGAAACCCAAAATAGTGGAGTGACTTATGATGCAACAACCATGTGTAGGGCAAGCGCAAAAGATGTTTCTCAAGTGGTCGATGTTGTCACTTATTATAGGATACTTACCGATAAAATTTTGTTGGACTATAACATTTTTTATGTTCTGATCTTTAAGTGTGATTGGGCAAACATAAGAAATGGTGTGAAGGTTGAGGATGGATTTACGCTTGTCAATTTACATCAAAGTCAAGCTTCATTTTCAAAAGATCCATATATACTTGCATCTCAAGCAAAGAAAATTTTTTAATCAAGAGAAAATGATTATTCTAATTGGTATGTGGTAATGAAAGCACCTTCGAGAGTTTTTGACGATGTACAGATCCACGACTCCTTTGAGGAAGTAAGCCATGTTGGGGAAGATTGCCAAGAAATCAATATGGATGTTGATGATTATGTTGAGGATGTTTCTTTTGTTAGAGAAGATTGTGAAGGCATACTTGAGTAGTCTTGAAATGTGTCCTTATATTTTCCTTATAAATATTCCTTTTTTGTTGAGGAAGATTGCCAAGAAATGTGTCCTTATATTTTCCTTATAAATCTTCCTTTTTTGTTGTTTTGTCCAACACTTGTTTAAGAACTTGCTTGTTTAAAGCTTAACTCACACATCACAAGAATTTCATATTCTTGTATTTTGTTGCATGAATGTTTTACTGCCTAATTGAATCATATATATTCATATCAATTTATATACATAGGGAAGGCATTACAAATGATATTCTTTCTTCTGCTGTTATGCTTTGCTTGACATATATTCTGAGTGCATCTTTATTTGGAAATTTGTGATGCATAATACTTTCCCATTAAAATTTTCCCCTTTCCTCTATTTATTATGGTTGTTAGTTTTGGAAAATCCATTTCATTGTTGTTTACGATACTGTGTATTTTACACATTCTAATATCTCCTCGTTTTACTTCATTCGCTCGGTTTGCTAATGAACTGCTTGACTAAATATGTAAAATAAGTGCCTGAACTATCTTACTAACACAAGGTTCCTTTTCTTTTTCTATTTACAGGATCCTCACAAGAGTATTAAGATAACATGTGTTAAAATATCAAATTCTGCATTTTTGATGATTCAAATGATGAATTTACAACTGCTTTGATAGCATACATTGGTTTTATACTACTACTATAGAATTTGTTAAACTATTAATTCGTTTTGCTATGCAGATTGAGTTGATAAACAAGAGTGCACATTGATAACAAGAGTGCAAGGTGTGTATTTCTAATTTTATGTATGTGCATTATGAGTCCTATAAGTTGTATAGCATGTTTATCATTTGTATTAGCCAGTAAAGAGATCAACTGTCTGATTCTATTTCTTCTAAGTTGAAAAATAACAGAAACTCCTCTTCTTATCAAGTAGTCTGATATTTCTTCATAACGATACATAAGATCCTATAGAGAAAATAAAAAAATTGTACACAGGAAAAAATAAATGTGGTATTACAAAATTATACATGGTTAACCATCCATTTAAAGCCAACAGAGGCCATGCATTTAGGTTTTGAAGCATTATTATTCTAATCAAGATTGTAAACTTCGTCCATTGTCTTGAATATAACAAAAATATTTTTCCTAGGATATTTTTTCATATTTTTTTCCTTTCATTACCATATTTCTGTACAACAGATCCACTTTCTCCTAAACAAAAGTAAAATAAAGATAGCATCAGCTTCATAAAGAGGCATAATTGTATCAAACAACTGACATGTTGTATCGCTTTTACAAATGCAAACATGGATACTGCAGGTATAACAAGCAAAGCATAAATTTTGTCCCGGCCTGACTGAGATTTATAGCAAATAAAGTATAAAATTTATCTCAATAAAATATTTTACATCAGCTCAAAAACACACAAAATACATCTTTTGTTTATCAAAAATGAAAAGAAGTACTCTAGAGTCTCTCATCTTTAGGGACGTCTTTTTGTTGTAGCTTGGGAATCCGGCTTCTTTGTCACTGCTTCTTCTACAAACCTTAAAAGCACAAAAAATAGGTCATTATCATATTTAAACAACATGTCTCAATGCACCTGCAACAAACAATAATTCATTAATATATATTGTGAATAAGTGAACTATGCATATTGTATGTATTAAATAGGAAAAGATAACATTCTGTTGTTTACCAATGTAAATTCTTTTTCTTGCTTGATTTATAGTCAAAATTCAAAGAAAAATGATATCTTTATACTAACTACAGGAAATGGCAAAGAAGAGGAAGATTACTCGCAAACAAAAACAAGCCGAGGAACCAAAAGAGCAAATATTGAATCCAACGAGCAACCGGAACCAAATTTAGAAACCAATGAGCAACATGAAGCAAATTTAGAAACTAATGAGCAACATGAAGTCAATTTAGAAACCAACGAGAAAGGAATTGAAGCATGTACAGACAATATGATGCAAGTTGAAGAAAATATTGAAAACGAATTTGAAATTGGAAATGATGCGATGGAAAATGAGACTGATATTCAATACACAGATGAAAGTACGATTCAAAAGAAAAAAGCTAGAGGCCAAACTAGAATGAAAAGACTTCCTTCGGATCGTGTGTCTTGGATTAACGTTGAATTTAATGACAATGTTGTGCCAATAGGAGAAGGTTCTATAAAACTATCTTCGTACTTAGGACCGCTCGTACGGGAGCATGTTCCATTCACGATTGATGATTGGCGGAATATTGGCGATGATTTAAAACATGTGTTGTGGAGATCCATTCAGGTATCTCTATACGTTAGACATTTACTGTTTGTACTAAGTACTGCTTATTAAAATTGAACAGTTACATGAATCATTTGATATTCATATACAAGTTATCTCCCATCATAAACCCATAGTCAAGAGATGGAAAATAATAAAATTTAAATCAAATATCCATTCTTAAATTGATAAGAAAGTTTGAGTACCGTTTATCTGTACTGACACCAATGTTGATTAAAAGTTCTTTGATTTATAATTTTCCTCCTTGCTTTTTTTCTTTGTTGATGATTCTGATTTTTATTCTGCATTCAGATAGATTTAAATTGTTTAAAATATAATAAATTATCTTAATCCGTCAATAGAGTTGGAATTTATAACATACAATACAAATTAAATTTGCATAGTTGCACAAGAACTTAAGAGTTCAACCAAAGTCTTTCAGGTTAGTTTTCTAAATAATCATAAACATGCACGATCAATTTCAGTCTAAATTCCAGTTAATTTCTTTTTTTGCTCTTGGTTTGTCATTAGTAACTCATGTTGTTTTTTCATTTTAGTTAATTTCTTGAAAAAGTGCACACAACCAAATAGTTTTTATTTCAATCCTAATGTACTTTTGCATCAAAACACTCAACATAAAAGAAATGAATGCACTCAAGAAGAAGAAAAAAACTATCAGAACTTCAGTTTGATTACAATACTATAGAAATCATTCCAAAACAAGTTTCATAAAAATAAAAACACCTAAAAGGTAAAAAAAACTAAATCTCTACTCATGCTCCTGGCTACGAAGCCTAGCAACCTTAGAAGAAATCATTCCAATACAAAACATATGATGACTTTTTTTTCAGGTTTAGAAGAAAAAACAAAGGGGACAAGCACTTGAATTGAAATAACTATTTAATTAAGATACTCAATAAAATTGTCAAAGACCATACCTACTAGAACTTAACACTTCATTTAATCATGCTCTCTGTTAACATTTTTCATTTCCTTCTCTTTTTTATGCAGGTCTATACTTTTGCATTATCTCATAATTACTTTTACCCAGTTAGAAAACGATACTAGTATTTAAGTTACATACCTTCATATTTCGTTACAAAATAGTTTATAATTTATTTTTATTTATTTTATCATTTTGCATTTTGCAGGCTAGATTTAAACTGGATGAGGAGTGGCAAAAAGCGCCTATTTTTCAGCAAATGGGATGCATATGGAGGGCTTCAAAAAGCAGGTTCATTAGGCAAATACTGGAAGCGAAGAACATGGAGGAAAGGATTAAGGTCAAACCTGGTAATGTCGAAAATATGAAGGACTGGAGGGATTTTCTAAAAAAGAAAACAAACTCAAAGTTTAAGGTAAATAAATACCAAATTCAATTATATTACGTAATAATTATAATTATTCAGTGTATTATACCTCTTCATCTTAGGCGCAAAGTGATCAATTCAAAGCTATTAGAAGTTTTCAAGTGCCACATACAGTAAATCGCAAAGGAATGGCTCGATTGGCGGAAGATATGGTGAGAAAGAACAACTAGTTTAATTTGTGTAACATATTATGATTATGTATTTAATACAACCACATTCACTTTATCTATCATTCTTAACATAGAAACAGGAGAGTGGTGGCCACATCTCCATTCCTAGAAGTCAAATTTGGATTAAATCCCACACTCGAAAGAATGGCGAAGCAGTTAATACATATGTTCTAGAGACTATTGTAAGACACCGCAATATTGATAAAAATTGTATAGTATTGTCTTTCTATCCGTTACTGGCATTCTATTTATTACATATATGTGAATAACGTTAACTTTTGTACGAAAAGGTTAAAAAAATTGAAAGTGAATCAAACTCAACCAACGGTTCTTTGAGAGAAGATGCTCTCTCCCAAATGTTGGGTCAGGATAAACCTGGACGACTACGAGCAATGGGAAGAGGTGCAAACTATACCAAGTTCTTGCTCTCACGAGCTAAAGATGATAGAATTTCACAATTGGAAGAGGAGGTTCGCATGCTAAAGAAAAATCTGGTATATAGCATATCAATCTTTACTTGTTATTCTACTTGTGTGGTAATATTAGAGATATTGTTCGATTTTTTTTTTCATATGGTTTTTTAATCCATCACCCACACTTGATTTTTTAGGTTAATGCATGCCAAAGAGAAGAATCAATGCCTCGGGTAAACATCGAATATTAGCATATGTATAATTTCATGTTTGCATATGTGTGCATATGATACTTTGCTATTAAACATCAAATACATTGTCATTGTGATATTATCTAAAAATTAATTTTAATATAGTATTTAACTTAAGAGGCTTCTAATTAATTGTAGAGCAATGGAAATACATTTGATAAATGTGATTTATTGGATTGGAGCGGAACTGATGAAATAGTTGCTGAAGGATGAGTCGTGTCAAGTGATCCAAATGTGCTTGTAAAAAGAATTCCTCTAGGACCAAATGCAAAGATAGTTTTGATTGAGTTTCCAAGGAAATTGGATGCTTTTTTATGGAGAGCCGTGTTTCATACGATATATATTGGAGAGGCTGCCGGTATGTTAGTAGCATGGCCTGCCGATAAAGTTATTTTGCATAAGCTAGATCAAATCGACAACACGGTAAATTAAATATCACTTTATTTATAATTTTTATTTTAAAATACAATTATTAATTTCATAAATACATATTCTTTTTGAATAGACTAAGAGTAGCAGCACAGAGCCTTCATGCAAGCTATATGATTGGGTTGGAGGTGAAGAAGTAGTTGCTGAAGGACGCTTGTAATCTAGCGATCCAAACCAGCTTGTGAATGGCGTTCTTATTGGATCATCAGCTATGGAAACTAACAAATAATATGATTTATGTTGGAGATGCCGTTGGTAATAAAGTTGCTTGGCCAAAATCAAAAGTAGTTTTCGAGAAAGCTAAAGCACCATCATTTGTTTCTAATCGTGGCAACGTAACATCTCATACGGTAATATGTTTAAACATAATTATAGCAACTTGTTATCAAATTTATTAATATATATATATATATATATATTAAAACCATCACTTTTCTTTTTCTTGTTTGATAGAGAGGAAGGCCAGCCCCCAAAAGCAAATGCAGGCTGATTGATGTTGGTGGAACAGGAACAATAGTTGCCGAAGGGGTTGTGGCATGAAATGGTCCATTTTGTTCAACTTGGAAGAGACGCCGTTAAAGTTTGGGTAGTGAATGCTATAGTTCCCGATGCAGTTCTATGGAGACCATCTTCTGATCTTGTCTGCATTGAAGATGCTGTAGGCTCTACAGTGGCATGGCCAACCTCAAAAGTTGTGATAAAATCAAGTTCTAGTAAGTATAATTTTTTTTATACATATATACAAAATTTCAAAATGTATTCATATTTGATTGTATGATTTAATTCTTGACAATATACCGTTTTCTTTTATATAGGTAACCATTGTTAAAGTTTGTTGGCTGATAAGAAGAAAAGAAAGCTTCACAACTGTACTCTAGGTAAATATATGAATAATACATCATGCATAAAAGTCATTTTATGTTTTTCATTTGATATGCATATTTTGGTTGTTATCAAAGTTAAATTCTTAATTTAGTGTGGTCAAACAACCATAATACCAAAGTCAGTTTCTTGTCCATAAATACAAAAGATAAATGTATGGGTATTTTTCGCTTATGTATTTTGAGAAAAATCATTCTTCTTTAAAAGAAACCTATAATTCTTATTTCCTTCAGTTTTTCAAATTTCACTAATATATTGATGAACTGCAATTAAAATTAATCTATTTGTTTATTCATGCAACTTATGACAGTTTTTGAAACTAAGAAAATAAATTTTAAACCTTATGGACGAACAAAAGTTACTCATAAAGATAGAGTATATTCATACTCTTTTTGGGTTAGGAAATAATATCACAAATAATAACGAGTCTTTTAGGTAGAATCTATCTTGTACATTTCTTGGCTTTGAAAATAAAACTACTATAGAAGATGTTAGCTTGTTCATGATATGGAAGTCTCAGTTAAGGGATGAGTTTTCATGATGTGGTGTAGGATGAAGTGAAGAGTTGCCACGTGATTTGCATTCGTTGGTGGTGATTTTGGTTTGCAGTGGTTTTGGTAGTGTTTGGAGGAGTATGGTAGCTTGGTGTGGTGTCAGAGGTTGCTTGGTTTTGTGAAGTGCAAGGAAGGAAGTGTTGTAGTTATTGGGTGGATGGTTTTTATGGCAATGGAGAGGAAAAATTTGTTGTTTTTCAGGTTGCAGGTTGGATGAACTTGTTCTTGGAATTTAGGCGATTTGTGAAATGCCTGAAGCAGGCAGAGGTTGTGGGATATATGGTGATAGGCCGGTCGCTGTGTTAAGGAGGTTTTGTGATATGGAAGTGTGGACAAGGCTGGTTTGTTGATGAAGAGGAAATGAAATGTTGTGGTGGTGTGTAGTGGCTGAGTTGGTGAGTGTGATGGGGTGGTCAGGTTGTACCGCTGCAGTTTATGGAGCTGGTGAAGTGTTTCAAGTGAATTTTCAAGTGGTAGGTTGGTTTGTAAGCGATGGTGTTCACGTGGGTAAAGTGGAAACAGAGGTTGGTTGTAGTGTGGTTATTGAAGTGGACTAAAGTTTGAACTGAGGTGGCTAAGTGTGATAGCAATTTCAGTTGCGCGGGGTTGATGTAGGTTGGTTGAATGAATGATGGTTGTAGGAATGCATGAGATTTAGAGGAGGTTGAAGTTGATGTAGAGGGTGGAGTGTTGTATTGAAGGTTGATTGATTTGCAATGAGGTAATGGTGTTTGGGATTATCTTTTGGTCTTACTTGGGGTTTTTTAGGTACTGATTATGTAGGTGGGTATGGTTGAGGTTGAATCAGTTATGGGAGGTTGCGTGTGTTGTTGTCGGTATGGTTGTAAATGGCAGGAGTTGATTTCCTAGAGCATGGTGATTGTGGTGTTTGAGGATTTTAGGAGATGGGGAGGGTATGATGAAGTTGTGGAGTGCAGTTTGGATGTCAGATTTGAAACGTGTGGGATGAGGTGCAGGAGAAAAGGGCGAGGTGGTAGGAATTGGTGATTGGGTAGGAGTAGGCTGTGGTGTTGGCTGAGCAGGGCACTGGATGTGTTTGGTGATAGGGAAGGTGTGTATGGGATGACGAAGTTTTGGGAAGAGGTGGCGGTGTGGCTCTATTGTGATGTAGTGGGTTTGCGCAAAGTGATATGGCAGTTTTGAATAGGGAGGCAGCGTCGTATGTGCTGTGCTTAACGATTGGTGAGATTCAGATGGTGATGTTGAAATAGGTGTAATCAGAAATGTAAATGTAAATGTTATTTAAACAAAAATGAAAATTAAACTTCAACCAAAAAGAGTTTTTTTTTCTTCTTTTTGAATTGGAATGAAACCCAAATGCCCTCAAACATGAATGCAAATGAAACACGCAAATGAAACCGATAATGGAACAAATTGAACACACAAATGCAGTTTGGTGGATGAAACAGATAATGAAACATTTAAATATAAATGCAAATGAAACAAACAAATATTGGAACGGAAATACAGTTGCAACGCAAAATGAATACATAACTAACAAAGACAGAATACAAATATTCAAGATAAGATTTCGTTAGCTTTTGACAATAAGAAAGTCGAACAAAAAATACAGTAACAGCTAACAAGCATGAAAGGCGTAATAGGAAGAGGGTGGAGCGTAAACATAATCAACATCCATTTTGTACTTCCAATTTCATCTGCAAATTCATAAATGGTAGGTGGATTAGTACATGTATTAATATAATATTCATGATGCAAACAAAGTTAGACAATAATAGTGATAGATTTTTATATTAGGCCTCTAAGTCATTTACTCCATTGCCTACAAGTCATTGTCTACTTTGTCATTTATTGTCTACAAATTTAGTATATTCAACCTGTAACTGTCATTGTCTACTTTGTCATTTAATGCAGGAACTTGGTCAACACTGAAGCAACCTGGAGCAATGTTTAGATCCTTGCAAGAATCTTCTGTAGCAGCCATTTCCATATCATCGTCTCCATAACTAAGTATTTGTGTCCATTTGTTAGACTATTTTGAGCTATTATCATGTGACCATGTCTTGTAGTATTTGTGTTCATTTGTTAGACTATTTTGAACTATTATCATGCGACCATGTCTTGTAGTATTTGAAATATTAGTAGAATTATTTGAAACTTTTCCACTGGTTTGATTGTGTGTTTCCAAATTAGAATTCACTGCAACGTTATCATTGTTACATATAGTTGTTGTCATCTTCTCGATTTGCTATTTTTGGGATCCACATTTTAATATATATATATGTGTGTGTGTGTGTGTGTGTGTGTAATGTGTATACATATATCTATCTGTGTGCATATATATATATAATATAATATAATATAATATAATATAATAAAAAGAAAATTGAAACAAATGCTGAAAATTAAATTATATAGAATAGCGTTTGAAAAACTCTATTGATTCATCAAACGCTATTGCAACTCTATATGAGATGTAAGATTTATGCATCAAAAACGCTATAATAGAATCAAAAACGCTATAGTAGAAAATAAAAATAGTATACAAGCATGACAAGAAATGCTATCGAAAAACATTGTAACGCTATAACATGGTTTCATAAAACGCTATAAAATGTGTTCGAAAACGCTATAGAAGTTAAATGAAGGATTATATTCCCTATAGCGTTTAAGTTTAGTAAAAGAGAAAAAACGCTATGGTAGGTTGTAAACACTATGCCCTTTTGTAAACGCTATTAGCTATTATAGCGTTTTCCTTCCTGCTACGTAATGCTGCCGGCCTACCATAGCTTGTGGCTCCACGGCGTTCTCTGAAATGCTATGGTAGCCTGTTATAGCGTTTTTCAAACGCTATGAAACCCATAAACTATTGTAGTGTATGTTGTATCTTACGTTGAGCAAGACTCCTTTTGTATACATATTCATATTTTGAGGTGTAGCACTTTGTAGATGTGTAGTCTACATCATGTATCTATTTTGGGTCGGTTCAGACTTGCATCTATTTGTATTTCGCCATATCTGATTTGTGATTCTGTGATCTACATTTATTATATATTATTTTGGTTTTTAATTTAGCCATCATAGATTTGTTTTAAGCCAAATCATATACGTCGATTCCACTTGATTAAATAAATGTATAACATATTAATCAACCTATCAATGCTCGCTTAAAGTAAAATTCATGGATGGTCACTCTTAATCAACCCTATTCTCTACACTAGCTGAAAATATTACTTTGTAATATTCTCTGTTAGTGTGGGTCTCTGGATGGGGTGTCACATTTCGTACGGAAAATATAGTGATAAACATGCACCTACAAGTATAAGTGTACACATTGATAAAGATGAAAATGATAAAGACGTTGGTCAAAAATTGTATAGAAGTATGATTGGATCACTTCTCTACTTAACAGCCAGTAAATAAGATATTATGATGAGTGTTTATTTACGTGATTGATTTCAAGCCAATCCTAAGGAATCACATATTTGAGCATAAAATGAAATTTAAGGTACTTACCGAGAATCAAAAATGATGGTTGAAAGACCATTCTTTTGAACTAGTAACATATAATGAATTTAATTTCGAGGATGTGAGACGAACATGAAAAGCCCAAGTGGAACTTGTCACTTCATAGGTCATTCCATAGTTTCTTTGTTTAGTAAAAAACAAAATTTTGTGTCCTTGACAACTTAGGAAGTAAAATATATTTCTACTGCGTTAGCTTATGTCCAAGTCGTATATATATATATGTGTGTGTGTGTGTGTGTGTGTTTGTGTGTAACGATCGCCTTTCTTACACTGAAAGACAAGCCACTAGGGGTAGAAGAAAAAGAAAAATAAGAAGAAACTACACTATTATAGAATTTCACCACGAATTAGAAAAACATATAATAGGTAACATAAGATGTTATTTATTCATTCCATATAAATAATACCTCAGCGTCATTACAACTTCAACGGATAGTTATAGCTACCTGTCCATACAATGATACAAAGATCATACATAACATAGCGGAGTAATATAATAATTAGCTAACAATGAAGCTACCTGCTTTAGCTCCTTCAAATGCTTCCGTAAGAACCTTGATCACTTGGATAATCATAAAAATTTGAGTACCCAAAAATTTTCGGAAAAGAAAAGAAAAATCCAATTTAGACATGGGTCTGGTGTGAGTAAACTCAAACAACTTAATTCTTACTTTTATAAAACACTTTGGAAATCAAAGGTATCTAGTAAGATCACGCCACATATAAACATAGACGGGGTTTTACCTTACGATAACCAAAACACTTTATGTATAAATCCAGTGATATTATGATAATGTCTAGGGTTTTGAAGTAAAATAGAACATGGCTAGAATGCTTGCATTTCACATTTCAACATATTTGGTTACAACTAAATCCATACGGAAATTATTAAAGAATGGATTCCATACAATGACTGGGCTACTGGGGTACCGCCTGTCATGGTGCATCTCCAGAAAAAATAACACTAAGGTCGAACCTATCGATTCCTACCAACATAAGACCAGTCTACCTTTTACTAGATATGACCGAATAAGATTACCACTCGGTTGGGATCAACAACCGTATTGAAGCATAAATGAGTTAATAACAGGCACTCTAAAGAGGTATAACCTTACCCTCATTGGAGCAACCCATCTAGCCTTGCTGCATCTCCCATGTTTTAGTCATTCCCAGTTGATGAGGTCTGAGGCTACGTTTACCTTTATTCTACATTATCACTTGGAATGCTAACATTGCCTTCCATATGTTGACACGACGTCGGCATTCATCCATACAAGTCGTTCAGGAGATGAATGAACCGAAGGCATTATCTTCACTCCACCTATTTTGGAATTACCCTTAAGGTTAGTAGCAAATAGCACTTGAACTTCAAAGTCTTCATCTTGGACCTTGCCTCTACTATTTTCATTTCAAACGTTTATGTTGGTTCGAAGTGGTTTTCGAATAACAACTAATATCCGATCTCGATCTCCCCAAACCAACATTCGATAATTTTAAAAGGTCAAGTTGTTTTTAGTGGACTATCCCACTATCAGGGTGTAAAGATTTACATATGGATATACATTCATATGCTTAGATTATCATGACCCATTTATTGAAATTAACCCCCGGTATCCATCGCATCTGAACTGCGGTGTTTATGATAAGTACAAATCGACTTACTTTCAATAAAACGCATCATCGTTTTATTACAACTACTTTAGTTCATTTGGCTACTTAATAGCATAGACAAGAGATCCTTTGTTTTTAAACATTTTACTTAAAATTGGTTAAAATAAATAGCCGATAGGGTTTTAAAAGAAACTTTAAAATAAATAAACCTTAATTAAATCATAAGTTTAAAACTTAATTAAACCTTAAGTTATTTTTAATTAAATCATTAATAATACTAATTTAATTTATAATTAAACCTTAATTATACTTTAATTAAATAACTCTTATTTAAGAAATTAAACCTTAATTAAGTGGATAATTAACCTTTCATTAAATAATAATTAATTCTAATTAAATAATTAATTAAAATAAACTTGATTAGATAAAAATTATTTTTCTTTTATCTTAGTAATCATTATTTAACACTTATTTAAGTAAAAAATAATATATCAATCATATGTAATGAGACAATATGATATAACTCCACATCCAAAAATTAGCTTGATATAAATCTTCATGCAACTCCAGTACGGTATAAAGCCACGTGTAACCCAAGCAACATAACAAGCGTATGCAATAAATTAAAGAGGATATCATATAATAAAATAATATGCATCCAACTATGTCAAAAGATAAATTTAGAATTTATTGTCGATGATTTTATATTCAAAATATATTTTCAAATTTCTCCAAAGAAAAATGTATCAAAACCAAAACCATTAATTTCAAGGAGAGGGCTCCCCCTACCGAAGCGTGGTTTAACTCTAGAATCAAAACAACATGGAGCATACGGTGGTATTCGGCTTCCTCCTAAAACAATAACTAGAGTAAAGAAATTATTGTCCCGCCTTTTGGTCAAGGCCGAAATATCAACAAATAGGCTAAAACGGATGGAAACCGGTATTAGAGATCAATTGGAAACAAGGCTTTGATCGATATCGTCAAAATTTGACCGAGCTCCAATCAAGACGGGATCAATTGGGAATGATGAATAAGGCTAGGGAAGGCTACGTTTCAAATTTCAAATCAATCGGCGTTCGTATGCTCAAAATATGATCGATGCAAATTAACAACATTCTCATTCATATCCATCACGTTCGTGTCGATCCGAGGTGGCCTTCTTTATATACATCACGTTCGTATCGATCCAAGTAACTTCACTTCGTATCCATCGGGATTGGTCTTGTTCATATCCATAAAGGAAGTCTTTTTTGTATTCGTTTACTCCATCATGTCCATCAGGTTTTCACACGTCCCCTTCGTATCGATTAGATGACGGCATCTCTAGACCGATTAAGGTCGTTCACTTCGTACCGATTATGCATTTTAGTATATGATATGTTTCGTATCGATCGACCAAATCGTCGATACGAAACCCAACCTTTCCCACCAATGCGAAGTAGCCCACAGCTATCTACTTCATATCGACCATGTGGATGTATATTTCGTATCGGTCACTGAATGATCGATACGAAACTATCATTTTCTGTCGATACGGAGCCATCACCAGTTGATTGATATGAAGAATACATGCCGGCATCGATACGAGAGGAATGATACAGGATGGATGCGAAGAGCATGATCAGGAAAGAGAAGCATTCAACTCGACATCAAAAATGGATCTTTCCTGGGTTTCTGAGCCACGTCATCGATGCGAACTACAATGATACGAAGAGAGGGGAATGCGGAGCTTTGGATCGATATGAACACGACAGCTAACTTATAAACACAAACTTGCATCGATCATAACTAAAAATCTACAAGTCCAAATGCTGCCAAGTTTTCGCGGGAGCTTGGGTACAACCTGAAGAATGTTCATCATCGATCTCGACTCGATTGGAAGAAATTTTAATCGATACAAAATTTGTTCGTATCGATCACGGACCAAGTGCAAATGTCATGGGATCGATCACATAGGCCCACCCACGTGAGAGAAGGAGTCTTCCGAGATCTGGGAGGGATATCTGCAGCCTACACCTATAAATAGCAGTCCAAGTGCTTCAAGAAAGGGATCTTCTGGGACTCTGGATGTCGGAACTCTGCTATTTTTTTTACTAATCAAAAAGCTTGTAATTGTAGTCTCAACAACACAAAAGGAATAAAAAGGATTGATTCAAAGAGAACATAGGTCGGATTGCCGAACCACTGTAAATCTTGTGTTCTTTCTTGCTTTCTTCCATTTTAATTTTACTGTTTCTTCACTTTTACTCTCTACATTATCTAGATCTGAGATCTGTGTATGAATATTGTGGTTCTGTGTGTAAACACTAGTGCTTTCATAGTTTTGGGGTTTGCGACCAATTTTGGCACAAACAGAAATATACGTGGTGAGTCTTCCAAAATGGAAAACCACCCAATTTCCCAAATTTAGTCATAACAAAACATTTGAAAAACCATTTCAAAAATATTCTTTTCAAACATTCTGAAATAATAACACCATGTCAAAAATAAATTTCAAGAATAATGTTTTTATTATTTCTTTCACAAATTCTCTTCCAAAATTACCTTTTCAAAAGTAAGTCCTAATAAAAAATAATTCAAAAACATTTGTTTATAATTATATAAGTTATGGTATATAAAATTGCATAACCAACCACTCAAATCCAATCAAATGCCATAAGGGAATAATCTAACATTTAATATTATTTAAAATGTTAAATGATTAACAAACAATCTTAGATTAGGTTCAGTACTTTCTTGATTGTCAAAAAATATATAGATAATTTTCTAAATCGTACCATTTTGCTCATCAGCCTTTGGTTAGTGCTTAGAAGATTATCCAAGCTCCCTTGGACAAAATTGAACTTCACTAAATTTATTGGTTTCTTAACTACGCCAATTTTTTAAATCACTTGTATTTATCGTTTAGTATTTTATTCAATACCAATACTATTTATGAATTGTTTCATAAATTTTCACCCAAGTTTATAAATATTTTACAAAGACGTTCTTTATAAGATATCAATTAAAAACCTATACCATTCTATTTACTTGTATAATACCCTTCTAGATTCTAAGAGTATATACAAAATATTTATTTCATTTTACCTTTCAAAATTTTAGATGGAGACCTAATCAAAATATGGCTCTTTTAAAACTAAGTCGACCATATGACCCCTCTAACTTAGGGTGTTATAATGAAAGATATTTATAGGTTGACTTAAAACTATAAATAGTTCACACAACCTATATGTCTTAAGTAAAAGCTATTGTTTAACAAAACAATGTCTATTAAAACCTTCCTATCTAATTTAACCCATTTAAAAATTTTGTTAAATTATCCCTTTCCTACTTAAGGGTAATATTTTATTTATCGAAACATTCTTTTACCAAAGATACCTTTTATTTTGAAATCGATTCCCTTTAAGGGAACTTAAAGACTAAATACACGATTTTTAGTTTTAAAAACTCATTTTTGAAAGCATACTACATATATTTCTTTTATGAAATAACTTTAACAATTTATATATTTAAACTCACTTTGGGTTCGTTCGGATTTCAAATCATTTCGATCACATAATGATAAAGAGAATAATTCACTAAGTACTCCACAACGTTTGCCTAAGAAACATCCAATCTTCACTTAGAAGATTATTCAGATTACCACCAAACTAATTGAAATGTTTTCCCGAATTACCTCAAAGAAAATGCATTCCATTTAAAATTTCACTTTCAAAATATTTTTATTTATAGATACCCCTAAATAATATTACTATTATTTTTCTCAAATCTTTTTGAATTTATTTCACATAACTCAGAGATTTAAATTCAAAGGATTTAAATTCAAAAATCCTTTTTTTAAAAACATTTTATAAACCAAATTTATATAAAATTACATTTATATAAAAATCATTTTATACTACAATAATCCCTCTTTATTATAATTAGATTTTCTCAAATATTTATTCTCTAAATGTTTTACCTTACCATTTAGATCATGTTGAATAACTTTTATCAAAGTTCATTTTTAATTTATCATTATAACCGAACACCATATAGTCAAATTGTGAAACTTAATTCACAAAGGGTTCGTTTATAATCAAAAGAATAAATGCTTAAAAATAATCCGAGCATAAATAATCAGCAATTAACAAAGGACAATCAACGCTCCTACTTTAATTGAGCATAAATAATAAAACAATAGTAATTATAAATAAATATTATCACTTTCAAACAAACAAACACACTCTATAACTATATAATTTTTTTTAAAAGTTATTGCATTATATATATAAAATAGAGGTAAAATATTTCATTTACCAATGTTTCAAAAACTAATATCTATCCATTTGCTTTGTAAAGTATTTAGAAATCCCTGTCGGCACTATGACGTCCCACGTTTCGACCAAAATCCTTAAACAACTCAATAGACCAATTAACACAATACTTTTTGTAACAATAACAAATATGCTCTCACATATATATAATACTCTCTAACTCACTCTAGAGTGCCACTTACCTATCTCTAATGAGTTACTAACTCTAGGGTATTACTATCCCTATCTCTGGTGAGTCATATACTACCAAAGCCAACGTTCTCACTTAACCTGGCTCTGATACCAAATATAACGACCTACCTTTTTGACCATCAAAAGTAGACACCTAATACATTCATGGTATTCAAATGCCGAGCATCCAATCGCCAAAAAGGCAGATTGTTAGGGTAAAGTAAAAAGGAAAGAACAAGGAAAGGGAAGCAAAATTTCAAAGCAGAATCGACAACATATATTATAACAAAGATAGGATAAGCTATCACTCCAAAATACGGAGTACATCAAAGTAAAAATAAACCTTATCAACTGGAAAGTTATAAATCTTTGCCTTACAGTTACTAATAGGTATACACTATAATACAGCAGAAATATAATACTATGTTAGGTGAATATCTTGCTCTCCTTCAAGAACACCTTTTCACCAATGCCAACCGAGAAAAAAATACTCGGTCTGACTCGAGCATTATAATATATAACATCAGGATCGATCTGGAATACCAACGTGAGAAAACTCAAGTAATATGATCAACATAGAACAATTGGTGGGACCACGTCGCGAATGCGAAAGGGGTTTTCACCAAACAAGAACAATATCCAGACATGAAAGAATGGTAATAAACAATAGAAACAAATCTAAATATAAAGGATGGGTATAGATAGTAATAAATCCACTACAAAATGAATGGGTATAAATAATATCAAAATGAAGACTTAAAAGAATGTAATTAATCTAAAAAATCCAAACTGGAAAGAATGGACAAACAAGGTAAAAGTCTAAAATTTGAAAGAGTGGACAAAATAACTAAACATTGAGAAGAACACGAGGCAGTTCTTAATGCAATTAAGGAAACAAATTAAAGGTCAGAATTAACAAGAAGGGAAAAGAGAAGTTTTTGCAACAATGACTAGGAAGGTGCATCTTCCTTACCGAAAGTATACCTCTAGAAATATACTTGAGAACTCTAATGGCTCTCGGAATCCTCCAAGCCATACCAAGCCAACTGTTACCGAGTATTTGCGCATTTCACATCTCAATGTGAAAAACGGAATCCAATCAAGAGTGGATGTGAAAATACCCTAATGGGAGCAACCCCACTTAGCTTGGCCCTCACTCGCTCTTTGGGTTTTGTTATTTTCGAAAAAGGATAACGAAGCTCAAAAGAGCAATAAATCGTCTTGAATGGACGAAATACAAAGAAAGAAGCAATATCAAATTCGATAGTCGATAAATCAACTATAAAAAATGATAAAATGGGTGTTCACAATTGCACTTGATTTTCATATCACAGTACTTTTAAAGATACTTTGAAAATACTCTTTAAAATATTCTTTTAAAGGGAAAAATAAATTTTCTAAGTGTAAAAACCAAGGTCAAAATAAATGTCAAAACATCGTTTATTATAATCTCAAACAATTTATATTTAGTTTTATTTCTTTAAAAAATGTATTTTAAAAGATTTTTCTCATTTATAAATCAACATTTATAAATTTAAAAAAAAATATTATTTCGTAGAAAAATAAATTAACTTAAATACCTTTATCATATAAAAACAATGTTAATTTATCACAAAGGATAATTTATATTACTTATCTATAAATTTAAAACCATATTTTTTTCCCCAAAAGAGAATAAATCATATTTAAAATCATTTTAAAAAATTAAACCAAAATTAGTTATCCACAAAAGATAATAAATCAATTTAAATACCTTTATAAATTTAAACAACATCAAATTATCCCAAGGATAATATACATTACTTCTCTAGAAGTTTAAAATAATAAATCATTTAATTCACTTCTAACATTATAAATTGAAAAGAATAATTAACATCAAACATCATTAATTAAAATGATTAACTAAATTCAAATATCATTAATTAATATGATTAACTAAATTCAAATATCATTAACTAAGATGATTAATTAAATTCAAATATCAATAATTAAAAATGATTAATTTAAATGAAATAATTTAAAATGATTAATTAAGTTCAAATATCATTAATTAAAAATTATTAATTTAAATGAAACATCATTATTTAAATTGATTAATTAAGTTCAAATACCATTAATTAAAAGGATCAATTAAAATCAAACATCATTAATTAAAATGATCAACCAAATTAAAATATCATTTATTAAGGGATAAACTAAATTCAAATATCATTATTTAAAATGATTAATTAAATTCAAATATCATTAATTAAAATGACTAATTAAAATCAAAGATCAATATGTTAAATGATTAATTAAATTCAAACATCATTAATTAAATGATTATTTAATTTTAAAACATCATTGATCAAAATAATTAATTAGATTCAAACATCATTAGTTAAAATGATTAATTAACTAATATGTCATTAATTAAATGATTATTTAATTTAAAACATCATTAGTCAAAAAATTTAATTAGATTCAAACATCATTAGTTAAAATGATTAATTAGATTTAAATATCATTAATTAAAATGATTAATGAATTTAAATATCTATTTTGTCAAAATGCAAGCTCAAGACTCACATAATGATTTTAGGGAGATGGTATTCAATAAATGTCAATATAGTGAAAATCGTTATAACGACACTCAAACAATTTAAATAGAATATCACGATTAATTTCCACCGAACATCAACATAAGCAGCATAAGGAAATAAATTATTATTATTGGCAAGAAACCCTTATGGTCTCCTATAAATTTTCCCTGCAAAACAATGGTTACGAACAATATATCATCCATTTTACACAACGGTAATACAATCCAAACAATCTATCAAACAATAATTTAAACTACCATCCAAACACTCAATGATAATTTATAGCATCACAGATATTATATATCTTATTTAGATGTGAGTAAACTCACTGAAATCCCAGCTATCGCTAAAGCGTTCAAGAGTTGAACTAAAATCGAGCGGGCATTTGGTTTTAGTGGAAAATTCCATTAGCTCCAAACTCCACCAATCTAATTCCTAAATGTAGTTAACGTCATTATGAATCCAACACGATTGACCGCGTTCGATTTGGACCTAGTATGAAGAGATATGGGTTTTATAAGATTTATGAATAAAATAATATAATTTATTCAATAATTACATCATTTAACTAATTAATCACCTATAAACCATAATCCACCCATCAAAAAATCTCAGCCATACGTTCCAAAAACCCACATCGCAATTCAAAAACAGCGGCCACCCATTAACGCCTCCCCATTACCGCTATGCCTCACCAGCCATCGCCGCAACTATGTTCCATCCAATGCCACCTAATGTTGATGACCACCCCAACTTGGCGAACCCAGATAGCCACAGCGTTGAAATTGAGATCAAGGCCGCCACCGGCCTCCATACAATGATCCAACCGGTCATCGTGCCCAATAGACCTAGCCGAACATTTCCCTAGTTAGGACCTTCACTTGAAACGTCCACTTGCGGCTTCGTTTATTGGCGACCGTTGGATGAAGTTTATTAATTTCAACGACTATGGTTGTAATTCTAGTTTGAGAAAATAAAACGAGGGATGATGGTCCTTATAGAGATAATCTAACCAGCACTCTTTACGTCCGAAAATCTCGAACTCCAATCGAGGCTTGCTCATTAGCGTTCCAAGACAAATACCCTATTCCGAACTTAGTGGAATAATTTCTAGGACCTAATTCCAAACATATATAGAAGTTAATTTTTAAAAATATATTATATTATTTTAATTCTCTAAAATTAATCTTTACGCATTTCGAGCTCGCTCGATCACACGGTACGTCCGATTACCATGAAACCCGTCGACATACAACAATTTATTATTCTGGATCAATGGCACTAGTTTCATTAAAATCCGAGATAGTGCCCCTAAATGATAATTTCACACATTTTAAATTTTGTTTTATATTTTCGATCCAAAATCGATATTTATCCAATCTATTTACTTTTGTAATTAAATTTACAGATTGAATTCATTAATATTATTTATTAATTAGAAGGAGTTAAATAAAATTATTAAATCCCTTCAATTAATACTTAATTCACAAATTCAAATATTCAAATCCCTATATATGAATATAAGTTAGTAAATTTCAAAAATCCAATTATTAAAATATTTAAAATTAATTACATATTGAAAATTCAGTGACCAAAATTTTTGGTTGTTACACACCTAACAAATATATATAGGTGGTGTGGAATATATATATATATATATATATATATATATATATGATTTTGGTTGCACGTAACAGTAAATAATTCCTATTAATAAAAGATGTTAACCGAACTCTATGTTGCTCCTACGGAGGGATGTTAGGACGAATTCTTGAATTTCAACTGCTAGAAACTCACTTTTAGATTTTTGATAGTGACAACTATATGTCATATCTCAATGTCAAAAAAGATATAAAAGGCATAAAAGAATTAAAGCACTTGGATACAATGAGATAAGAATAGGAATAATAATAAAGAAGGACATTAATGAGGAAATATAAGTAGGAATCTTTAGTTTATTAAGTCTGTAACAACCGACTTGGGAACATGCTTAAATTTCGACCCAGAAAAGACCCATTGAAACATAGATCCATTTTAAGGTTGTTCGTTGGTTGGAAAAGGAGGTAACAATATAGAGCATTAACTATTCTTTTAGGACTTACGTCGGATGGAATAAAATATAATATCAAATTGTATCCATTTATTTCAAACCATTTGAAATGCCATAATATAAAACATCATAAGACCGTCATATAAGATCCGTTACAACATTGTCCAAATACATGGGTACAACATAAAAATGTCATAAATGATAATAATAACTACTACAAGCTTAAGCCACACCTTCTTCGAGCATCGTCACCATCATCACTCCGTCCTTAACATGTGTTGTAACGAGGAGGGAGTCAAACAACAAATGTCTGGTGAATAAAAACCTCAATTCTTACCATTTTAGTATTTGGGAAGCATATTTCAAAATAAGAATATGTCATGTATATAAAACCATTTAATACTTCTTATAAGGAAAGGAGGCAGTCCACAATCAATCACTTAATACCTTACATTCCTAAATAGGTTTCTAAATCCCTAAACTCAAATCCCATGTCATAAATATCTAACGATGCGAGAGATAGTAACTAAGCCACTTATACCTTTTATTGGTGATAGGTAGACTCTACCCATTTAAGGCCTCAACTAAAGCAGATTTCATCATTTAATACCTATTCCCAAGGTGGACCCCTCAATGGCAACGATATAGGTGACATCATATGGAATCTCTAAAGCCATTTAACACTTCTTTATGGAAAGGCGAACCCACAATTAGTCACTTAGTACCATATCCCGAAGTGAACCGCTATCAAGATACCACCTAACGTGCCTAATAACTAGACCCTTGGCCATTTAGTACATAATTGGGGAAAAAGAGGTAGGCCCTCAAACAACCACTTAATACCTCAAGACTTCAAAGCAGGTCGCAATTATTATGATCCGTAGTCATAATGACATCTCATATTAGTCCTACTATTCGTAGGAACTTGTAGCTAAATTGGCTGGGCAGATTTACCCTACAGAATTTAGGACTAACCTCACGTCATCACAAATATTTATCATAGGAGATGTCTCATATCAATAGAAAGTATACACAACTTTCGGTAGCCTCAAAGTGAAGGGCAGACTTCGATCGTGCAATCCTATTAACTTCGCATCCCTATATCTTAGCCATATTTTTAGTATGCTCCTTGTATACATAATACTAGTCTCACTTTTTCATAAATAAGGCCTCATAAGGAATCTTACTTATTGCGCCTTAAAATATCAGTTAACTTACTAAAGGGAAAACTAATAGCAATTACTACCTAATTGACTACGCAATTATACGCCACATTTATATGTTTATTACGCTAATAGAAATAATATATATTCGCGCTAATAAATTCTAAGCATTAAATGACAATTCTTTTAGCTATAATACTAATACAAGTCATTTTCTTTCATATTCCCAAGATTTCAATATTTATAACAAGAGATTAAATATTCATATCCAAAACTGCAATACATAGACTTGTAAAAATAGAAACCTAATTTATTACATCAATCTAATGAAATATCATAAACAATAGGAATTGCAAAACCAACTTCATATGCTTTTCAACTCCTCTTTTATACGGAAATAAACGAAGGAATTTGTATGGAATAAGTGGTGTAAACTATGAATAGAATTCATAGTTTAAACCCTTATTTTATTACTGAAAACTCGGAATTTGAACCAAAGAAGGAGGAGAAATGGAATAGACTATGAAATTGTCAAAAATTGCAGAACAATATAAATTCCATCAAATGAACATAAATAATTGAGAATCTCCGTGTAGAATTGACATTTCGAAATAAAAAGGAATTTTAGGGGACTATATCTACCATATTTTCGCAATCCTAAAATCCCTAAGGCATATTCCAATTCATAGATATATACTAATCAATTACTGAAATGAAAATACTAAAATTTCTACTTACAGATTACCATTAGCTTCTCTTGTATGGATTTGCAATGCCAAAGAAACTCTTTTCCAAATCTCCTTCTTTTGACACACACACACAGATGTGTGTGTGTGTGTGTGTGTGTATATATATATACGGCAAAGGATAAGTGTGTGTGTGTGTGTATAATATTGTTAGATTCAAAGAGGTCCGAGGAGAAGAAAATAGATCAAAAGAATAATTAGAAAAGGATTAGAATCCTTACCTAAATTCTAATTAAATGTCTGAATCTGGATGAAGAGAGAAAATGATAGAGGTTCGAGGTATTTCCTAAATATTTATGAATAAAAAGTGAATAAGATAGGATCCTATATATAGGATTTGAAACGCACCCGAATCGTAGGATCGAGTAAGGTGAAAACGAGGGAAATCTGAAATGTTTAATAGTGTAAAACCCTAGCCATCGCCACGACTAAGCGGTCGACCTCTTCTTTTCAAGCGGTCGACCCCTGGTGGTCGACCTCGTAAGGTCAAGGAAGTTGACCCCTTGCCCTTTATTTTGGAAAAGTTTGAACCGTTGCTTTTAATTAATTTTATTCCCTAATTAATTTTAACGTTAATAAATTAACTTAACGTTTACTCACCCTCAATTAAACCAACTGTTAAGTTTTGAAATTCAAACCCTAGATTTGAATACTCATTTGAATTTGAATTCGAACTAAATTAATTTAAATATAAAAACTTTAAACGCTAAAAAATTCTTCATTTGAGCTCCGTTTTTAGCATATTATAAATGGAAACATATTGGAATTTTACCACGAACGCGGAATAACTTTCATATTTAAATTCCAGCTTTTATGAAATTTCCATTTTCAACCCTACTTTATTTAATTCAATTTACTTAATTTACTTATGGTTGATTTTACAGGGTGTTACATTTCTTCCCACTAAGAACGGATTTCGTCCCAATATCTTTCAAATGATGAACAACATAACGCATAATAACATCCGTGTTATACAACCAAGTTATATACACAACCATCTACTTAACCAATATGGAATGTGATTATGTACTACAAACTTATTATAAATGAGCTCAATCCAAGCGTGAGTGTGTAATCGTGCTATGCAAATATGTTTGTAAGAAAATATGTATGTAAATACCCTAAACATGCATAAAACTGCTGTATGAGTGTAAAGTGATGGTGAAAAAGTGTAGAAACCATCTCCTAACATCCAATATAGCAACCATGATGCAACCAAAAATCCTAATTTTGGAGAGAAAATTTACTGGAGAAAGGTTTAGGACGATAAGTCCTCATGTCTTCCACCAGGTTTTTTTCCTATTGAACTCGGACCAATCTAATTCTTTGTTGCAGAGCTCCATAGTTCGGTGCTTCACAATGCTTGTAGTGGCATGGGACATCAATGGCTCCATTTAAAATCCTCAATTGATTAGGCTATACCATAATTGTTATACTATGAAGGTAATTCCTAAAATACAAAATATGAAAAACATCATGGACTCCACCAACTTACAAGTTTTCTTATTTTTTCACCATATTGGGAAAGGCCTAAGAAATTTGGTACCAACTTTTCAAACTATCCAAATCTTACGACCTTCACATGTTATTTAATCAACTCTGACTTTTCAGTGTCTCGCAATTCAAATTTGGTCCAAGTAGAATTTGTCAGTTGTATTCCACCTATAATTTGGCAATTTGTATGGCCTTCTAAAATTTGCTTCAAGGGTACCATACCAATCGTCTATTGGGGCCTGCTACTAAACACGAATTCTGCTGAGGGTAAGTGTTGCTTCAATTGCACTCCAAAGTCCAGAATGAAAACTTTCAACAAATCCTCCAAGTTCCCATCCATTCCTTTAGTTTGTCCATTGGTCTTTAGTCGGTAAGTGATACTCAGATTTAATGAAGTTCCTAAAGCTACCAGCAAAATCATCCAAAAATTGCTAGTAAACTAAAGGTCTCTATCACTAACGATGAAAACCGCAACTCCATGAAGTTGTGTTGGAGATATTGTGGTTTCATTGCTTCAAATGGAAAATTCTACCACCCTCTTCTTTATCCTTGATGGGTAGGAAATTGTCTTCAGATTCCTATATATCTCATCTTTTCCTCGAATGGTGACAGTCTGTGAGTTAAATTTTATTTTTTCCTAAAATTCAAAAGTTTTGGGATTGAAATATTCATTTAAATTAGGTTTCTAACCTAATTTCCTCATTAACTTCCAGTCTTACCTATGATTTATCGTTAGTTAAGTGTTCCTATAATATTTCCCAATATACTTTTCTTCCCAACATATATACTTATCAAGTGGTTTAAATCCCATTCATAAAGTCAACACTGGAATAAAACAGGGATAAATCTTATACCACATCATACGGGTTTCTCAATTGCTAAGAGAGACATTTAACGACTACCACCCAAGAACTCTAAAAGAAAATTTTGCCGGAAGCTACCATTTATTATCAAGTGGTATAAATGGTGTTGAGGTTCTAATATTCCGTTATTACCCAATTTCCTTAATTTTCCCTTTTGGTTTCTAATAATAGTGGTCTATCCATTTCCTCAATTAATATGTCCATAGTAGTTGATCATTACTGTTAGCATTGGATCATTTCCAATTAATCCTTCTCCAATCCTTTTAACCTTCTTCAGGTTTCCAAATTCCATTCATTACTTGGATTTCTTTCTTCCATAAATGTCATATCATGTTTCCTTAATCATTCCCTATTTAATTCTTTATTCCTATCATTAATTATAAATTCATTGCTCGTTAAACTTGTAATCATTGTCAATAAATCGTAATCCATTAATTACTAACTAATACGTATATAGTCATAGTCAATCCTATCTATATATATTCTAGTCGTTAAGTATGGGTATTTGTATATATATTTATAACTGCTAATTTCTACAACTAGAACACTCATTTTCATATTTTAATTTATCAAAGTTATCCTTCTAAAAAGATTATAGCCATAATTTCTCACAAAATAATCAGAATTGAGATTTTTGCTTTGTTTGAAATTTCAAGTAATTGCTTCTTTTATTGAAATAGATAGTGTAAACTACGAAAAAGAGTATCCATCTCTTACATATCTCTTTCCTTTTTAGTTTATTCTTTGTTAATCAGACAACGTACTTTTATACATATTTCAAAGTTGGATAACTTATGAAAATTAAACAAAAACTGCTCCAAAATACAAATATAAAAATTCATATTCTATGGCAACCTATTTTACAACCCAATTGCAGATCTGGAATACCTTTACACTTCTACAAATTTTTCAAATAAAGGTTTGGCACCGATTTCAAATTTCTAGATCAGGTTGCATATTCTATTCCTATTGTATCCACATCCTAAAAATCTTAGTCTGTCCTACCTAACTAAAGCAGATAACTCCTATCTTATTTCTATTAGTCCTGTTCTAATCCATTTATTTAAAATTTTCAATTCTACCACTACCTAAATTCAGCTATCATTCTCTACATTTCCTTATATGAGAATGTTCCTCATATCTACCTTGTCAGAGATTCTTACCCTTCTATTCTCTCTATCCTATGTTGATCAAGTGCATTTACCATTTATACACCATTTCAAAAGAAATTTAAGGAAAATAAACTATAATTTTATAAGGAGGAAAAATCAAGCATTTCTCAAAAGAAAAATCCTTTATTAAAAATCTTGGACCTAAAACTTTTGGATCAATAATTTAAACTAATAATTTTGAGAGTGCAAAATTATTTTAAGTTCACTTTTAGCTTAACTATTTATAAATTATAAATCTCCAAATTCCCTTGCTCTTTTCAATAATAGCTTCCATATTCATAAAGTAAAAGCATTTATAAAATAGAAAAATCTGAAATGAAGAATCCAAAAGTTGAAAACTTAAGATAAGAAAATATTAAATTATAAAGTTAACAAATGAGAACCCTCTTTTATTTTCAACTTTTCAAGTAATTAAAAATCATCCACTATTTTGTTTTCTAAAATGCTTCACCACTTCTTTCTAAACTTTTTTACAAATGGTAGTATATTTACAAAGCTATCAATAATCGATTTCTATCAAAAATTTCCACTTACAATACACAAAACTTTCACTTAATAATCTTTTGAAAAAGATTATTCAAAACTCTCAAGGAGTTTTCAAAAATCTTTTTTCCACTTTCTTTCTCAAGAGGTAGATTTAAAAAAATAGGCTTTGTGACGGCCCGTATTTTTCCCTATAATTAAAATATTGAATTTAATAAGATTTTAGGATTTAATATTTGTATGAAATTAGAAATTTATGATTTTTTAATAAGAAAATAATTGGAATGTAATTTAATAATGTGATTTAATGTAATTGATTACTATTTTAGTGTAATTTCAATCTATTTTAATAATTGTTTGAATGTAAGATCCATTGATTGTAATAATAGATGTTAATATAACAACGGAATAATTTAAGAAATAAATGTTGGAATATATGAAATGAACAAAAATAGTTGTGGTACAATGTGAATTCATTTGAAATCTAATATTGAATATAAACTGTAATAAGAGTTGTTGGAATCCTTTAATTGAAAAGAAAAGAAAAGTCAAGAGCATTGTAATTAATAAGTTCAACATAAGAACTTACATTTTAAATTAAATTAAGATAAACATTTTAATGAAATTTAGTCTTTGACTTGAAAAAACTAAATTGTATGTTTGTCTCTAGTTGGAAAAACAAATGTTGAATTTGAATAAAGGATGGAGTGAATGTTTTAATGAAAGAATAACATAAGTTGTTATTTGAAATGCATCTTGGAGAAGTTGATTTTCAATAAGATAAAACATTTACTTTGTAAATAATGTACAAATTTTGTTATATATGAAATTTTATAAAACATGTTTGAATTGATATAAATGAAAAGAGAACAGTGTTCTACAATTAGAAGTTGTTTGAAATTAGTAATGAAATGAATTGGAATTAGATTAATTAAAATGTTTCAATTAAAAGGAAACATAATTGAAATTGTAATAAATGAGTTAATGTAGTGACTTGCATTTTATGTCAATATGGAATGAACATTTTATTAAGATAATTGCATGTTTGAGACGTATAGAAATAAAACTTTAATTTTGAACAAGAATGATTTTGGAAAAAAAAATTGAATTTTAAAATAATATATACACACACACATTAATATTCAAATTTTTAAATATATCTGAGGGTTCATGGTTGTGTAAATATTATGGAATCGATATCTTGTGTTAACAATTGTACATTAATTACATAGGTTCACATATATTTATTTTTTCATTTTATATATGGTTAAAACTTGTAAATTGGTTGCATTAATGTGACCGTTATTATAACGACCCTAACTCGACCTTCGAAAATCGGCACCGAATACGACACTCATATTCAAATGCCGCAGATCCAAACGTCGAATCTAGTTCGCCGGAGCTTATAACACATTAAGTATAACAACACAGCGGAAGAAAAAGAAATGAATATCATATACAACTCCAATGATACAATATCCAGGTACAATGATGATACAATAGAATGATAAGATACATATCAATACTATCAGAGATACAAGACACATCGGAAAGAATATCTTCAATAGAACGTATCTCCAAAATCAAATGCTCCAATCCAAAGCTAGCTCGAACTTCAGATCACGATGCACAAAGCTAAGCAAGGTCAGTCGTCCTAACCAAATACAGAAGGAGATCCCGAACACTGAAAGCTACCAATCCAAAGACTTCGAAGGCTATCGAATCTACACCTATTACTTGATTATCTGAAAACCCAACTCTAGACTGCCCGTGTGGAAAATAGTGGGCACACAGAGTTTAGAGAGGAAACAATAAACTCTGGGTCAGTCATGGGACTGGAATGAGCAAACAAAAACATTTTATCTTTAAAACAACAACAAATGATTTTAAAATATTGAAATCCGCAATGCTTTTTGGAAAATGAAACTACCATAAGGCCTCCCGGCATACACACAAAGCAATCGCACACTTGGGGGAGATTTCTCCTTATGATAGTCAAATATGCTTTATACGAGAAAACAATTTGATATTATTATTAGTGCATAGTGTAGAAAACATTTTCAAAAGTATAATATTAATCTTAGCCGGCATAAGTACCATTATAGTATGCCTACTATAGCCACCATATTAGATGGAAGGTTCTACAACTAAAACCGTACAAGGCGCGTATTGGATGATTGGGTTTCCAACAAATGGTCAGGCTAAGGAACTTCCTATTGCCATATGGGAACGCCTCTGGAGGGATGCCCCGAGAACCTAACCGGCTCTCTGCCAACACAAGGCCGGTTACCCCTTTTCCAGGAGGAAAAACCTAAGATATGCCACCCCCAGTCGTTTGCGACCTTTATCCGAGGGCCCTCTACACCAACAACATCACACAGTAATAAATATATAGTGTCCACATGAGTAAGTATCTAGGCTCCATACCATGATACCACCCTTTTCCAGAAGGAATGGTCATACCCTATGGGAGCTACCCCTGAAACCTTGCCGCATCTTTCCTGTTTCGACCGTTACCGGTTTGTGATGCTCGATGAGGTCTCGTCCACAAAGCTACGCTTTTCACAAAAGTCATGCTTCGATCAACAAATGATCAGCAACACTTCGTATGCCACATTACCAAATTGGGAATGTATCACTAGTAACCATCAAGTACATAACCTTTGAGCTTGTACGTCTCAGAGAAGGGTGTTAAGCTAAGAGAATAAATCTCCGCCACCAAACAGAAATGTATTTGATAGAAACCAGCTTTACATCTCAAAGTGTAACGTCAGACACATCCATACAAGTCTGTTCCGGGTTCGAACAGAACCGAAGGTACTTCATAAAAAAGCCCTTGCACATCCGGATAATTCCTAATCACGTCCGGACTCCCCATCACAAAGGGTGCTCAAATCTTTATACCGGGGATCAGCCAATGCAGAGACATTTGATAAGAAATCCTTTCGTTTTCGAAAATATCCAGTCTTCACCATCAGTCTTCAAATGCTATCCATAAACGTTGTATAACTATTCGGAATGGGTTATATGACACAAAGTCCTCTCCCGGCTAAACCAAATAGTGAGTGCAATATTTAAAAACATATGGATATGGGATCTCAGTTAAGTCACAACTTATTACCCAAAAATTTTCTTTCAAACAGTTAAACAAATTACCATTTACAAATCTTTTTGAACAAAAGATTCACTTCACAGAGTTTACGAATCTTTCACAAAGATTCATTAATATCTTTCCAATTCAAATCCTTTATACAAAAGATACGCTTTTCAGATCCCATTCAATTTAAAAAACAAACTTCACCAATCTTTAACAAAGATTCATTCATAGCCTTTTAAAATGATTTCCCTTTTAAATTGGATTAACTCATTCAACCTTTAAATCAAAGAGTCAATTTATAGATTTCAAAAATCATTTCCACAAAACAATTCCATTCCAAATCTTTTATATAAAAGATACACCATTTAAAATGTTCTTCAATTTCAAATCAAAATTTGACTATCTTTCACAAAGATTAGTTAACAGTTTTCAAAACTATTTTGATTTGAAATATTTCAACACAAATTGGAAACACTTTCCTTATATGAAAGCTATTATTAATTAAAAACAAATAGTTTTCGTTTTGGAAAAATCTGATTACATTTGCATGAGTTAAAGCCCTTTAAGTATAAGGCTTGGTTTAAATTCAAATTCCCAAAACAATATTTTTAAAATGGTTTAAAACCCATATAAACACATTTATAGTTTGTATAACTATTTTTACATCACAAATTCTTAACATAGAATTCGATTTCAAATTTTGAATTCAAATTTTAAATCAAATTTCCAAACTAAATCAAGTTATTCAAAAATAACTTTTATATTTGAAATTCCTTTCCAAAAGCCTTTCACTTTAAACCCAATCCATATCCAAAACCATTTGGATTTAAAAATTCAATTTTTAAAATTATTTCAAAAATCTGTGAGTTGACCGATTTCCTCATGAAATCCATATTTGTGTGTGTATAGTGTAGTCCAGGAGTTTTACACACAATAGTGCAACATCATTAATCATCACAGATTCAATAACATCAATCTCGATAAGCGGTATAATCTATAACGCTTATCCTTATTCACAGATTCACAGATAAAGTAAATTTATCAATCACAAAGATTCACCATGTGGGTTTCGGATAACCAACCGGAATCCGACTCCCTGTCGCATCGAAATTCAAATGTCATTTTTTTCGGGCCAAGGAGTTTTCATATTCATACAACAATATATTCATCACAGATATGATAGCTTAGCACAAAGCATTTCATATTACATAGCATCACATCACATATCAAATATATCAATCCATCACACAGCATTACTTAGTAGAGATATCAAACAATTCACAATAGCTCAATGGAGTACAGTCATCCATAAGGAAGATAAATTAGTTATCTGATAATTTCAAATCAAATTGATTACTAATCCTGGTTAATTAACATAAATTAATTACAATCATCTTAATTAATTATCCTTAATTCATTTATTAGTTAACCATTAATAATAAATTGATTAACCCCTTAATTATGTAGTTATCCTTTAATCAATTATTCCCAAATTGATTACCTTGATTAACTAATCACACAAATTAATTATCCTCTAAATAATTAAGGAAGCAAACCTTTAATTAATACATCATCCCTTTATCCCTTTCATTAATTAATTTGACCTTATTAATTAATTATTCCCAAATTAATTACCTTTACTAATTTATCATTCAAATTAATTAGCCTTAATTTAATTATTCTTCAATCGCTTGATTAACCCACCTTTAATCATTAATTACTTTCAACTAAGTAATTATCTTTAAGTAATCAATTACTTCAATTAGTCAATCGCGTGGATTAATCATCCTTAAATTAATTATTAATCAATTGTTTTAAATTTAAGTAATTATCTTTAAGTGATTAGTTACCCTTTAATTAATTAGCTTTAAATAAATTCCACAAAGTAAAATAGCTTTAATTACATAAAGTAATTTACTTTTAACTCAATTTACAAAGTAATTAACCTAAAAAAATTTATTACACAAGGTAATTATTCATCAAAACTAAATTAAAATATTTGTTATTCTTCAAAAATGAATCGGCAGAGGTTTACAAATTGATTTAATTAAAATTTGAGTAAACTTGTTTTATTTTAAATTTTTACTACTAAAAATTTCAAAACCCGAGACGACTCCCAGAATTCACGAGCTCAACTTCGAGTAAAACCCTAGATTACCCGATCCTTTCCCCGAGTACTCCTCCTCCTCTATTTTATACTTTGTTTCACTGTTGAATTTAAACCTACTGCATAGATAAAACACTCGCATGAAACCCCGAGGCCAATCCCGAGCTACAACCTCACCTTCCTGAACCTGACTTTCGAGTCAACTTCATCTTCCCATCATCAAAATCCCCAGGCACACAAGTGCAAGGTGTACGTGTACCATCGATTGGATCAACTCCGATCAATGCCGCCATTGCCAACAAGTCGACAACCTCTCCCTAAGTCAATGCAATCATTTAGATCATCGAAACGATAATAAACTCAAAATTGAGCTCGATTGAACCCATTTGAACGAAACTGGCCACCCAAAAATCGCCTCGAACTGTCGACGCCGACCATTGGAGTTCCTGAAATTCCGACCACTCCCTCTCCGACCATACACGCAGCCCTTCCCCCGGTCCCATGAGCTTCGATCATCCAGAGACGCCACAACAATCCCATTTCCAGACCTCGACCCATTTAGGTTTTAAACCCTACTTCAAATCAAATCTCTGTCCATGATGCACAAAAAATATACTTTGCATTTGTCTGGAGATCATCGATCATCCCAGTACCACCATAAACAAACCCGACCACCAACCATTGCACCGAAAGATAGATTTTTACAAAAATCCACTTTCTGTTAAACTCCTATTATCTCAACAATTACTTATCTAGAATTTATTATTTTCACATCAAAATTCTACATTTTGCTCAATGTTTAAGATTATATAATAAAAGGTTGAAATTACCTTGATCGATTTTAACCCATATACTAATTTTCACTGATATTTTTGTTTCAGATTGAAAATACTTGTTAACCATACTTAAAAATATATTAAAAATTTAGTTCTATCAATTTTAAACACATTTTGTTTTAATGACATGGCCTAACAAGGATTAGATGAAGATAATTGAATTTCTCTGAATTTGTTTGGGTCCGGAAATACAACAGAGTACAGACATATATACACAGCATGCACATCTCAATCCGCACCCAAATACATACGTGCAGATATATTTTTCATTTTTCACAACAACAACTATTCCACAAAGCATCAAGATAGATTCAAATTTTAATGGGTCAGTTTGCTCACCTTGGTCAATGAAGAACAGAGACAGTGAACAGATTTGTGCCTGGAACTATTTTTGATTTCTAATTTTTAAGCTAGAAATGGTTTTACTTGAATCTGAACTTCTATTTGTTGCTTGATTCAACTTGCTTTCTTTTGTTTCTCTGGTCTTGAAGCTTTAAAGTTGCATTTGATTTTCAGGTTTCCTTTTGTTTTTGATTTACTGAGTTGATTCCAGGCTTGAAGACTTTTGAGAATAGGTTTTCAATTTTTAATTTCTTTCAAATTTGGAATTCTCAGGCCTTTGAATTGAATTTCCTGTTTTTCTTTCAGATTTTGAAGATTATTTTGCACTCGTTCTTTAACTTATTTTTAAGTCTGAAATGATCAGATCTTGGTTTTGCATCCTGATCTGGAAATTGTATCACTTGCTCTGGAATCTGAGGCTTTTCTTTTGTTTTAAATTTAATTTCTGGTCTTGTAAATTTGTTAACAGGGTTTTGAAAGGAAAATAAATTGTCTTTTCTTTTATTACATTTTAATTAAATTTTATTTTAGAATAATTATGCATTTGCCACTTGTTTATTCATTTCTTACACTTGTTATCTCGTAAGCTACAAAGCTTACACATATAAGTTTATATTTTACTTATTTAACATTTGTCAAAAACCTATTAAATTATGTTTAAGTCCTTTATCTTTAAATTAGTTACTAAAATTTGTTTTTAAACCCTATGTTTAGTTTTATTTGTTTATATGGATTATCTATTTATATGTGATTGAATGTTTTTAAATTTTTATAATATATACAAATCACATTTATACAAATTTCATTTTATCTCAAGTTTAAATTTCAAGAGAAAAGGTATTAAACCTTTTACTAAGTCTTTTTCAACTAAAACCATTATATCTAATTTAATCATATAAAAAAATCCAAATACAATTTTTATATTTCAAATCCAGAAAAATTCTCAATTAAATTCTAAATTTTAAATGAATTACCAATTCAATTTGACTCAAAAAAATGGAATCGTTACAGATTCCCCCTTAAGAAAATTTCGTCCTCGAAATTTGAAAGTAAGGAGATAACAAAGAATACAAAATGATAGAGAGATGAATCACCAGATCAAACTGAATATCTATTCTGCATTTGGCTTCCCAAATCAGAATATCAATAACAATTATGAGGACAAACTCATTCAATACAAGACACCCAGGTCACAGATCTACGAATATACAGGGGTGTTGATTAGTTCAAAGGATAACTAACCCCTCGTAGAATATATCGAGACCCAAAAGAACAAATAAATGAATTTAATCTTCCATAATTCTCAAACACTGGGTATGGATTCCAAGCTCAAGTCGGAATACGCCAAAGAATAGACAGATATATGGATACAATCCCGAACTTTTAGTTTAAACAACCAAAATATACCTATCAACCATAGCAACCAAAGCAAACAATTCATCCAAACAAACAATTCTGACCCATCTGGAGTTTGTATCCCATGCAAATATATCAAAGCTTCTTCATGGAGTTGCTAGGAATCATCAAAGAATTGAAAAGACGAATCAAAGGAGATTGATAGAGAAAGTTGTTTCCGCTATTGCAGGGTACTTACCATTTGTAGTGGTACTCCCCTATCTCCTATCCCGTCCTCTTCTTGCACGCATACTCACTATCAGTGGATAGTAAGAGAATTTACTGAGGCACATGAATGGATATCTTAGGGATACTCATTCTAGGGTATATTTCACCCTATCTCTAATGAGTTACTTAATGTGTTATACTCCTGAGCTAAAGTTCAACCTTCATCTCTGATACCAATTATAACAACCCTGACTTAACCTTCGAAAATCGGCACCGAATACAACACTCATATTCAAATGTCGCAGATCCAATGTCGAATCTGGTTCGCCGGAGCTTATAACACATTAAGTATAACAACACAGCGGAAGAGAAAGAAATGAATATCATATACAACTCCAATGATACAATATCTTGATACAATGATGATACGATAGAATGATACGATACATATCAATACTATCAGAGATACAAGACACGGCGGAAAGAATATCTTCAGTAGAACGTATCTCCAAAATCAAATGCTCCAATCCAAAGCTAGCTCGAACTTCAGATCACAATGCATAAAGCTAAGCAAGGTCAGTCATCCTAACCAAATACAGAAGGAGATCCCGAACACTGAAAGCTACCAATCCAAAGACTTCGAAGGCTATCGAATCTACACCTATTACTTGATTATCTGAAAACCCAACTCTAGACTGCCAGTGTGGAAAATAGTGGGCACACAGAGTTTAGAGAGGAAACAATAAACTCTGGGTCAGTCATGGGACTGGAATGAGCAAACAAAAACATTTTATCTTTAAAACAACAACAAATGATTTTAAAATATTGAAATCCGCAATGCTTTTTGGAAAATGAAACTACCATAAGGCCTCCCGGCATACACACAAAGCAATCGCACACTTGGGGGAGATTTCTCCTTATGATAGTCAAATATGCTTTAGACGAGAAAACAATTTGATATTATTATTAGTGCATAGTGTAGAAAAAATTTTCAAAAGTATAATATTAATCTTAGCTGGCATACGTACCATTATAGTATGCCTACTATAACTACCATATTAGATGACAGGTTCTACAACTAAAACCGTACAAGGCGTGTATTGGATGATTGGATTTCCAACAAATGGTCAGGCTAAGGAACTTCCTATTGCCATATGAGAACGCCTTTGGAGGGATGCCCCGAGAACCAACCGGCTCTCTGCCAACACAAGGCCGGTTACCCCTTTTCCAGGAGGAAAAACCTAAGATATGCCACCCCCAGTCGTTTGCGACCTTTATCCGAGGGCCCTCTACACCAACAACATCACACAGTAATAAATATATAGTGTCCACATGAGTAAGTATCTAGGCTCCATACCATGATACCACCCTTTTCCAGAAGGAATGGTCATACCCTATGGGAGCTACCCCTGAAACCTTGCCGCATCTTTCCTGTTTCGACCGTTACCGGTTTGTGAGGCTCGATGAGGTCTCGTCCACAAAGCTACGCTTTTCACAAAAGTCATGCTTCGATCAACAAATGATCAGCAGCACTTCGTATGCCACATTACCAAATTGGGAATGTATCACTAGTAACCATCAAGTACATAACCTTTGAGCTTGTACGTCTCAGAGAAGGGTGTTAAGCTAAGAGAATAAATCTCCGCCACCAAACAGAAATGTATTTGATAGAAACCAGCTTTACATCTCAAAGTGTAACGTCAGACACATCCATACAAGTCTGTTCCGGGTTCGAACAGAACCGAAGGCACTTCATAAAAAAGCCCTTGCACATTCGGATAATTCCTAATCACGTCCGGACTCCCCATCACAAAGGGTGCTCAAATCTCTATACCGGGGATCAGCCAATGCAGAGACATTCGATAAGAAATCCTTTCGTTGTCGAAAATATCTGGTCTTCACTACCAGTCTTCAAATGCTATCCATAAACGTCGTATCACTATTAGGAATGGGTTATATGACACAAAGTCCTCTCCCGGCTAAACCGAATAGTGAGCGCAATATTTAAAAACATATGGATATGGAATCTAAGTTAAGTCACAACTTATTACACAAAATTTTTCTTTCAAATAGTTAAAAAAATTGCCATTTACAAATATTTTTGAACAAAGATTCACCTCACCGAGTTCACAAAATTTACCAATCTTTCACAAAGATTCATTAATATCTTTCCAATTCAAATCCTTTATACAAAAGATACGCTTTTCAGATCCCTTTCAATTTGAAAAACAAACTTCACCAATCTTTAACAAAGATTCATTCATAGCCTTCTAAAATGATTTCCCTTTTAAATTAGATTAACTCATTCAATCTTTAAATCAAAGATTCAATTTATAGCTTTCAAAAATCATTTCCACAAAACAATTCCATTCCAAATCTTTTATATAAAAGATACACCATGTAAAATGTTCTTCAATTTCAAATCAAAGTTTGATTATCTTTCACAAAGATTAGTTAACAATTTTAAAAACTATTTTGATTTGAAATCTTTCAACACAAATTGGAAACCCTTTCCTTATATGAAAGCTATTATTAATTGAAAACAAATAGTTTTCGTTTTGAAAAAATCCGATTACATTTGCATGAGTTAAAGCCCTTCAAGTACAAGGCTTGGTTTAAATTCAAATTCCCAAAATAGTACTTTTAAAATGGTTTAAAACACATATAAACACATTTATAGTTTGTATAACTTTTTTACGTCATAAATTCTCAACATAGAATTCAATTTCAAATTTTGAATTCAAATTTTAAATCAAATTTCAAAACTAAATCAAGTTATTCAAAAATAACTTTTATCTTTGAAATTCCTTTCCAAAAGCCTTTCACTTTAAACCCAATCCATATCCAAAACCATTTGGATTTAAAAATTCAATTTTTAAAATTATTTCAAAAATCTGTGACTTGATCGATTTCCTCGTGAAATCCAAATTTGTGTGTGTATAGTGTAGTCCAGGGGTTTTACACACAATAGTGCAACATCATCAATCATCACAGATTCAATCACATCAATCTCGATAAGCGGTATAATCTACAACGCTTATCCTTATTCACAGATAAAGTAAATTTATCAATCACAAAGGTTCACCATTACGATTCGATGTGGGTTTTGGAAAACCAACTGGAATCTGACTCCCTATCGCTTCAAAATTAAAATGTCATTTTTTTCGGGCCAATGGGTTTTCATATTCATACAACAGTATATTCATCACAGATATAATAGCTTAGCACAAAGCATTTCATATTACATAGCATCGCATCATATATCAAATATATCAATCCATCACACAACATTACATAGTAGAGATATCAAACAATTCACAACACTCAATAGAGTACGGTCGTCCATAAGGAAGATAAATTAGTTATATGATAATTTCAAATCAGATTGATTACTAATCCTGGTTAATTAACATAAATTAGTTACAATCATCTTAATTAATTATCCTTAAATCATTTATTAGTTAACCATTAATAATAAATTGATTAACCCCTTAATTATGTTGTTATCCTTTAATCAGTTATTCCTAAATTAATTACCTTGATTAACTAATCACACAAATTAATTATCCTCTAAATAATTAAGGAAGAAAACCTTTGATTAATACATCATTCCTTTATCCCTTTCATTAATTAATTTGACCTTAAATTAATTAATTATTCCCAAATTAATTACCTTTACTAATTTATCATTCAAATTAATTAGCCTTAATTTAATTATTCTTCAATCGCTTGATTAATCCACCTTTAATCATTAATTACTTTCAATTAAGTAATTATCTTTAAGTAATCAATTACTTTAATTAGTCAATCGCGTGGATTAATCATCCTTAAATTAATTATTAATCGATTGTTTTAAATTTAAGTAATTATCTTTAAGTGATTAATTACCCTTTAATTAATTAGCTTTAAATAAATTCCACAAAGTAAAATAGCTTTAATTACATAAAGTAATTTACTTTTAACTCAATTTACAAAGTAATTAACCTAATTTTTTTTATTACACAAGGTAATTGTTCATCACAACTAAATTAAAATATTTGTTATTCTTCAAAAATGAATCGGCAGAGGTTTACAACTAGATTTAATTAAAATTTGAGTAAACTTGTTTTATTTTAAATTTTTACTGCTAATAATTTCAAAACCCGAGACGACTCCCAGAATTCACGAGCTCAACTTCGAGTAAAACCCTAGGTTACCTGATCCTTTCCCCGAGTACCCCTCCTCCTCTATTTTATACTTTGTTTCACTATCGAATTTAAACCTACCGCATAGATAAAACACTCGCACGACACCCCAAGGCCAAACCTGAGCTACAACCTCACCTTCCCGAACCTGACTTCGAGTCAACTTCATCTTCCCATCATCAAAATCCCCAGGCACACAAGTGCACGGTGTACGTGCACCATTGATTGGATCAACTCCGATCAATCCTGCTGTTGCCAATAAGTCGACAACCTCTCCCTAAGTCAATGCAATCACTTAGATCATCAAAACGATAATAAACTCAAAATCGAGCTCGATCGAACCCATTTGAACGAAACTGCCACCCAAAAATCGCCTCGAACTGTCGACGCCGACCACTGGCGCTCCTGAAACTCCGACCACTCCCTCTCCGACCATACAACGCAGCCTTTCCCCTGGTCCCATGAGCTCCGATCATCTAGAGGCGCCACAGCAATCCCATTTCCAGACCTCGACCCATTTAGGTTTTAAACCCTACTTCAAATCAAATCTCTATCCATGATGCATAAAAAAATACTTTGCATTTTTCTAGAGATCATCGATCATCCCATTACCACCAGAAACAAACCCGACCACCAACCATTGCACCGACCTACAGATTTTTGCAAAAATCCACTTTTCGTTAAACCCCTATTATCTCAACAATTACTTATCTGGAATTTATGATTTTCACATCAAAATTCTACATTTTGCTCAACTTTTAAGATTATATAATCAAAGGTTGAAATTACCTTGATTGATTTTAACCTATATACTAATTTTCATTGATATTTTTGTTTCAGATTGAAAATACTTGTTAACCATACTTAAAAATATATTAAAAATTTAGTTCTATCAATTTTAAACATATTTTGTTTTAATGACAAGGCCTAACAAGGATTAGATGAAGAGAATTGAATTTCTTCTGAATTATTTTGGGTCCGGAAATACAAAGGAGTACAGACATATATACACAGCATGCACATTTCAATCCACACCCAAATACATACATGCAGATATATTTATCATTTGTCACAACAACAACTATTCCACAAAGCATTAAGATAGATTCAAATTTTAATGGGTCAGTTTGCTCACCTTGGTCAATGAAGAACAGAGACAGTGAACAGATTTGTGCCTGGAACTGTTTTTGATTTCTAATTTTTGAACTAGAAATGGTTTTACTTGAATCTGAACTTCTATTTGTTGCTTGATTCAACTTGCTTTTGTTTTGTTTCTCTGATATTATAGCTTTAAAGTTGCAATTTATTTTCAGGTTTGCTTTTGTTTTTGATTTACCGAGTTGATTCCAGGATTGAGGACTTTTGAGAACAGGTTTTCAATTTTTGATTTCTTTCAAATTTGAAAATCTCAGGCCTTTGAATTGAACTTCCAGCTTTTCTTTCAGATTTTGAAGATTATTTTGCACTTGTTCTTTAACTTGTTTTTAAGTCTGAAATGATGAGATCTTGGTTTTGCTTCCTGATCTGGAAATTGTATCACTTGCTCTGGAATCTGAGGCTTTCCTTTTGTTTTAAATTTAATTTCTGGTCTTGTAAATTTGTTAACAGGGTTTTGAAAGGAAAAGAAATTGTCTTTTCTTTTATTACATTTTAATTAAATTTTACTTTAGAATAAATATGCATTTGCCACTTGTTTATTCATTTCTTACACTTGTTATCTCATAAGCTACAAAGCTTACCCATATAAGTTTATATTTTACTTATTTAACATTTGTCAAAAAACCCATTAAATTATGTTTAAGTCCTTTATCTTTAAATTAGTTACTAAAATTTGTTTTTAAACCCTATGTTTAGTTTTATTTGTTTATATGGATTATCTATTTATATGTGATCGAATTTTTTAAAATTTTATAATATATACAAATCACATTTATACAAATTTCATTTTATATCAAGTTAAATTTCAAGTGAAAAGGTATTAAACCTTTTACTAAGTCTTTTTCAACTAAAACAATTATATCTAATTTAATCATATCAAAAATCCAAATACAATTTTTATATTTCAAATCCAGAAAAATTCTCAATTAAATTCTAAAATTTAAATCGATTACCAATTCAATTTGACTCAAAAAAATTGGGATCGTTATAGTTATAGAAATAAAAAAAAGTAAACTAAATCATTTTTATAGTGTACAGATTGATATATATTCATTAATCAATGAAATTGGTTTGAATAACGTATGTGTGTGTGTGTGTGTGTGTGTGTGTATTGATTGCATTAATGTAGTGTATGCATATAGTAACATAAAATGAATATTTTAATGTAGAATTAGATGACACAAATATGTGTATATTCGGGTTTATTGATATGAATTAATTGGAATAAGTTTTGAAATTTGGACCTTAAAGGTTTGTTTATAGGATATAGGTGGTCCTTCATTTGCTTTACATTTATTATCATGTTTCATTCTCTCTCTTTTCATTTTCAAGTTCTCAACGTAGGCTCCACTTGAGCATCCATTTAATTATTAGATTACTCATTCGTTTCTTATTAATTAATAATAGCCTCATTTGATTTATTTCTAATTAATAATTGCCTCATGGTTTTCATTTGCTTCTCATTTGTTCCTTTGCTACTTTCAAGTGCTTTACTTTAATTTTTTCCTTCTTTTTCCATTTTTAATATGAACATCCAAATAAATATTCATGCCATCTAATTAACATTTACTATTCTCCATTTTTGAAGTTTATTTTGTTTATGCATTTTTAGTTTTTGTAGCTTCCTTTCATTAGAAACTCTTTCTTCTGAAGCTTCATATTAAATAATAGAAGATTTATTTTTATCCTTATTCATATATTTATTCTTTTGCTTCACCTCTTTCAATGCTGCTGTGATATCTCGGAAAATTTCAGGCAATTCAAAGCGATAATCTCCTTTATAAATTTAATCAAAATTGGCAAATTTGTTATTTCAACAATAATAATGTAATGTATATATATGTGAATATAGATTTTAAGTAGAAGATTATTTTCAAATTTGAAATTGTGGTTGTTTATATATATATATATATATATATATATATATATATATCAAATTGATTTTTAAATTTGATTTTAAATTGTATTTAAAAATTGAATTAATTTATATTTGGATTTCAAAAGAGTTGATATATATCTTAATATATATTTTCTATTTAAAAAAAATATGTAATATGATTTTGTATAAATATAGTTTGTTTATTTCTATTTTCTTTAAAAGGGTTTTCATTTTTATAAATTAGAATAGGTATTTAGTTATTAGGAAATTAATTAATAAAAGCTTTATTTATATTTTAAATTTATTTTTGCATGTAGTGTTACAAATGTAAGTTAATAATACTATCTAAACACACGTATTAACAAGATAATTGAGGAGGATGACAAGTGTCATCATTAATTTAAATTTTCTTTTACTTTTGGTAAAATTAATTTTAGCTCACATAACACCTATTCTTCATCCTCATATCTTTTCCCTGTCTTTATTCTAAAATCAGAAACAAAGGAAACTTAAACGTTTTTTCTCTCAAAGCTCAAAGAAAATAAAACCTTAAAACTAAATCTAAGACAAGAAATTCAATAGCAACAAGAAAATGATGGCAAAGGCAAGTTCAACATCAATGCAAAAAATTTCAAATACAATCAGATAGGAGATTAATCAACAAGCATCCTGCAATCAATAGAATTTTTTTTTAAAAAATTCAACAAGCAAAAAAATGAAATCAATCAAGTTTGGAAACCATTAGCTTGTGGTGTCCTCTGTCTCTGTTCATTGCTAGGTGAGTAAACAAATCTTAAAAACAGTTTTAAAACCTGAATTTCACTATGATATCTAAATGTAAATTATGTTGCTTGCCTGAAATTTTGGATTGAAATGGATGCATATTTATGTATGAATATTGAATTCCAGTGTGAATGCCTATGAGTATACAAATATAAGCTCTGTGTTTTATCAGAGTTTGATTTCCCTTTAAAATCCAATATCTCATCTTTGAATTCTAATTAGCTTATGATGTGTAAATGAAAAATGTTTGAAATCATGTAATATCATTCCTAAAAAATAATTACAGGAATTTAAAGGGAATATTTGGCTCGAAATTTTGTAATTTACAGTGAAATTGTAAGTTTGGTCAAAATTTAATAAATTCAATTTTAAGATTGGATTGTACGGTTGAGTTCATGATGGAAAATCATGAATTTTAGTGTGAATATCTTGATTTTTAGTTGGATAATTGGTTGGGTTTCTTAAGTTGAACGGATCGACTATTTTAGTCGAATTTAGTTGATCAACGACAAACTGAGCAACGTGGTTGGGTTTGAAGGTCGAAGGGAAGACGAGGATCATCGAAAAAATGTTATGCTGATTTATTGTTGATCGTGGTGTCCAGGAATCGATGGGATAGGGTTTTATCACCTGTTTTGGACATGGATGCTCAAAGGGGATTCGCGATGTCTAGACGCGACTGGAGTTGATCGCGAGGTGTTTTAGAGGTGCTGGAAGACGTGGCGGAGTTACGGTGAAGATGGCGAAGCTTCTCAAGGCAAAGATCATCAGAGGTAATTGATTTTTCGTGACGGGTGTATTCGGCTATGTGGGTTCTTCGTCGAATTCGATTCTCGTTCGAATCGAGGGAGATTGGGTGGTCGTACGTGAAGACAAGGTGGATGTCGATTGTTCGGAGGCCTGAACGTGGTTCGTCTACGATCGTGGTCGGTGTGCACGTGGATGTGCACGTTTGCGTGCATCTGGAATTGGGTTTGGAAGAAGGAGAAGGTTGCTCGGGTTTTACTTCAGGATTGTTCGAGTTATTCTCGAAGCACGATGTACGTGGGCGTGTCTCGTGTTTGCATCGGGGAAGTCGAGGGGTTTGCTCAGGATTTTAACGTTGTTCAGACTTTAAGATGGAACATGAAGTTTTAAATAAAAGTTTTGAAACAAAGAAAATTGATTTTGTAAATAATTCAAGTTTTAAAAACAAAGGTAAAACAAGTTTTATTTAGTAACCTAAATTGTTTTCAAGGATAATTATTTTAACAAGTTTTAAATATTTAAATAGATAAGTTTCTAAAGGATAGAAAGGTAGATTTTCAAAATAATTTTTATTAAAATTTATTTAATAACTTTGAAATGTTTCAAAGATTTTAAAGGTTTAAATTAGATGTTTATATTGCTTTGATTATATTTGATTTCTAAAATGTTAAATAAAGTTTATGATAAGGATTTAATAATCAATTATAATAAAGAGTTTATCTTTAAGTGATTAAGAGTTTTGATTAATTTAAGATTAATAACTTTTCTTAATTAAGAATATTTTAAGTATAAGTAATTAAGAAATTATTTAATTGATTTTAAATGATGTGTTAATAATTAACTAAGTAATTAATTAGTGATTAATTAAAGATAATCACTTATAAATTAAGTAAGAGTAATTACTTAATGAAGTAATTTAAGGGATTAATTACTTGGTGTAATTAATTAAGTATATGTGATTAATTTTAATTAATTAATTAAGTTTAATTAATTAAAGAGGATTACTTGATGATGAGATTAAGTATAATTACTTGACGCAATTAATGGAGGTAAATACTTAGTGAAGTAATTAATGAATAATTACTGGATGTAATTAATTAAGGGAAATTACTTGATGGATATTAATTAAAGGATAATTACTTGAGGGAAGTAATTAAGTGGTGATTACTAAGTGTAATTAAAGGATTAATTAATGAAATTAATTAAGGGGTTGATTTAATTAATATAAGTAATTAAAGGGAGTTAATTACTAAGGTGATAAATCAAGGTTGAGTAATGAATGTAATCAAAATTAAAGATTAATTATTGAATGTAATTAGAAGAATAATCAATCAACGAAGGTAATTAAAGGTTAATTATTGTGAATGGTTAAAAATAATAAATTTGTGTAATTAATTAAGGGTTAATTACTTAATGTAATTAAAGGATAATTAATTTAGGTTGATTAATTAAGATGATGATTAATTAATTGGTTTGTGATTAATTATTGTTAAATAAGCAAGATTAAAAGAGATTAAAGAAATTGATTTGATTTAATAAGGAATGGGTGACTAATTAATCTTGCTTATAAATGATTAGTTGATATTTCTAATATGAAATGTTTGAGACATGATATGTTTGTCTTGAATAGTGATTATGTGGTTATCTATCGATGATGAATTGTTGTGTAAAAGAGTGACATCTTGTGGTTAAAGGTTGAATTGTGACTCACTTGAATAGTGTGGGTTAAGATGGTATCGAATTCGAAGAGACCGGAGTTGGGTATTAGTAAACACCCGAAACCACTTCGATTCTTTTAAGATTGACATGTGAAACTAATAGGATGGTATGGAATGATTTAAGTGAATTGGGCCATTTAATCTAGGTTTTGGTACTTAGAAATTGATATGTGAAATAAGAGATGTATATAACAACTTGTGAAGTTGTAAATTGATACCAGATACCCCGGGTTTATATAAGTTGTATGCTTTTGTATTCCATGTTAGATGGGTTTACTCACGCTGTTTTCCAGCCTGACCCGGGTGTTACTTTGATGTGGTGCTCGGGTCAGACCGGGTATTACAGATTTTCAGGTAAGGATGTTCTAGAGCTCAGGAAGCGAGCTGGATGGCAGGAACGTATGGAGTGTTTCCACTGTAATATATTGTTGTATATCTAGGTCATGTTGTTTTAAACTGTCCAGTGATGGGTTGGTTGTAACTCTGATGTATACAAATGTAAGTGTACTAATACAGTTCTTCTTTGTAAAATTGTTATTTATGTGATATTATATTTTGATCCACTACGAATGTGAAGCTTCTCTGACTTGTTTCTGTTTCTTCTTCTTTTTCTTTTCTTCTTTTCCTAACCGTCTAGAGTTTTCGGGACCGAAAATTCCGGGTCGTTACAGCTGCCATTTTAAGGTTGTTCATATTTTTACTTTATTTCAATTCCTAGTTTGTTTATATATACTTTATTAGCTTTTTATTTGTTTCCATCTTCATTCCAGTAGCCTTATTTCATTTTTCAAATCTCATCTTCTCCAGCTTCATTTCTCCAAATAAGCTTCCATCTCATTCTCTCTCTCTCTCTCTCTCTCTCTCTCTCTCTCTCTTTATTTTCCTCCTTTATTTTTTTCTACTTCAAATCTCCTTCTTATTTTTTTCTAAGCTTCCTTTTTCTTATTCTTATTCTTCAAATCTTTTTCTTCTTCTTCAAAGCTTTATTTTCTTTTTCAACTATTCATCTTCTTTAAATTTATTTCTTCTTTTCCAAACATTCTTCTTTTTCCAAATCCTTTTCTTCAAATAGATCTATACAAACTTCTGTCTCTTTCAAAACTTTCTTAAAAAATAAGAAGATTAAGATAGCAAGGAGACAAATCAATAAGAGGAAGTAGTAGCGGATCCAAACCCGACTAGGAAAGGGAGATCCATAAGGTGAGTGTTTAAACTCACCCATGAAATACTAAAATTTTAATGCAAGTTAAACCAGGTCATTTAGTGATAAATTTTAGATTGTTGGTTTGAAATTTTATTTGTTATTTAATTTGAATACCTAAACTTCAATATGTGATAACTAATAATTATTGTGATTGGTTGATTTGTTGAATTGGTTGTATGTTGTGATGGATGCTATTATGATTGAATGTGTATTTGTTTATTTATTTTGATATATCCTTATTATCACCCTATAGTTTATTGTAGTCATATAAATTTCATATTGATTATTTGAACACTGAATAAAGATGTAAAACCCATGAAATTCATATATTTACATGAGAGAAAAAAATTAATATGCTTAGATTTACAATTTGGACCGTAAAATGATTTTTTAGAAATAAACCATAAAATTAAATTTTGAAACATTGAGAAGTTCCATAGAATTGAATGTTGAAACTTTGAAACATTTTTAATAGTTAAATCTCTTGAACTATGAAATTTAATTGGGAATATTTCTGTAAATTTGTAAGTTACTAGAATGGATCTATTGAAATCTATTGTATTTTGAACATAGAAATGATAACTTTTCCAGAAAATTTGAACCTTCAAAAATGTAGTTATCTACATTGCTTATTTCATCTAATTTTGATTTAATTTGCATAAGATCTTTTAGTTCTGACTCGAGTGTTTTGTATTTTCATTATGCTCGGGTCAATCTGAGCTTTTCAGGGAATCAAAGACTATTTTCTGGAGGGCAAAGACGAAAATTCGGTATATTATTGCTATTTATTATTGTTAGTCCACTATATTATTTGTTTATTCCTATTGTATAACTCTGATTTGTATTGCAAAGTGTAATCAAATGGTATTTGTAAAACAGCTTCATGAAATGTTTATTTGATTATTATGTTTTGTCAATCCGCTGCGAGATTCTGTGTTTTGCTTTTCTTTCTTTTTATTTATTTTCTTATTTACCCCATTGACAATCCTCCCTTTTGAATGGTTTGAATTAGATATGTGTGGTTTATTTTTGATTTAAACGGTCCAAAAAGGTGGGTCATTACAGGCTTAGATTATTCTTCCCTTTAAAAACTCCCTACTCAATCATCTTAAAAATCTAGTTATCCCTTTGTGGTGATTAATGTTCACCTTCTTACAGAAGCTTGTTTCACTACTATATTCCTTACTTCCATATGAATATAACGCCTTACAACATCTAACTATTACCTAACATTATATTCACTCCTCTCATAAATGTCACCATATCCAAATTAAATGGTTGATATCTTAACGAACGTTTCCTAAAGAGATTTATTTGCTTATTCAACTTTACCTATTTAACTTCTTCCTTATCGTAATGGTCTCATTAATCTATTTGTAACTCCTCACTTATTCCTTATTCATTACCTATTAAATTATGGAGTTACAATCTTTTCCTTTACGATTCATATCTCTATTATTTAATATGCTTACAGGGTCCACAATGACAAGGAAGTATAAGTCCAACAAAGAAGTATAAATTCAACTCTATTTATTTTTTTCAACTCATAATTACTTCACCTACCTTTCGGAATATGGTTGCAACTACTTCTATAATCAGAATTTATAAAGTCGAACGTAAATTCAAAAATAAGTGTATAAACATAGTAAGGTCTTTGAAAAATATTTTTAAAAATAACAAATACAACACTCATGCTTTTCCCCATTGATCGGGTAACTTAAGATCTAGTACCAAAAATAACAACCCACATTGGAGTGGGCCTAAATTTCGACCCAAAAAAGGCTCTTCGAATGTTAAATCCATTCTAAGGCTGGCTATTGGTTGAGAAAAGAAGTAGTGGTACGAAGCAATAACTATTCTTTCAGAACTCATAGCAGATAGAAAAATATATAGTATCAAATTGTACCCATTCATTTGAAAACCATCTGAAATGTCATAATATAAAACATCATAAGATTGTCATATAAGATCCATTATAACATTGTACAAATAGGTGGGTATGACATAAATATATATCGTAAAAGATAATAATAATAACCGCCATAAGCTTATGCCACTCCACTTTTGAGCATCGTCACAGTCATCACTTTTCCCTTAACCTGTGTTGTAATGAGGAGGGATTCTGAACAACAAATGCTTGTAATAAATACTCGAATTTTACTATTTCAGTATTTGGGCAGTATAAATCAAAATAATAATATGTCTACATACATAAAACCATTTAATACTGCTTATAAGGAAAGGAGGCGGGTCCACAATCAACCACTTAATACATTCCATTCCCAAAGCAAGTTTCTAAATCTCATAACCCAAATCCCACATCATAAATGTCTAATAATGTGAGATATAGTACCCAAACCACTTAATACTTTTATTGGAAATAGGCAGACTCTGGCCATTTAAGACATGAATTGAGCTATACCCCATCATTTAATGCCTATTCTCAAGGCGGACCCCTTAATGGTAACTATCTAGATGACATCATATGTAATATTTTAAGCTACTTAATACTTCTTTATGGAAAGGTGGACCCTCAATCAGTCACTTATACCTTATCACGAAGCGGACTCCTATGTTAATATATAAGTTACTGATTTTGATGATAACAACCTTGGTAATAATAATACATTCATATAAAATATGGATACTAATGTTTTGCAAAGATATATAGTATATGGTGCAAGATATTATACAGGTATCGATTCGAAGACCATACAGTATAAAGACTTAAGGAATGGACATAAAGACTCATGAGTATAAAGATCACGATATGAAGATCTAAAGACTATGGTAAAGTTAATAGAGTTATATAATATTGCTAAAGTTCATAGTAGCAATCTTTGATCTCTAATTTCTCATTTTCTAATCTTTTACATTTTGAAATTATTTTTAAAAATATTTTATAAATGTTTTTAAAGTTTAAAATGTTTATAAACTACTTTAAATTATTTTACAAAGTATCAAAATATTTTACAAAGCATAAGATTTTCAAAATACATCAGCCTATGTCGACATATAGGCAGATCATATATCGACATTCATGCCGCTAATTTGAAATTCAAATTTTGAAATGAAGCATCTACTCGTCATAACTCTTTGTAATGGACATGATTGTTTATTCTCTATATATATGGGGTATCAAAATGAATTTTTGAACAAATACTTTCTTATTATCTTCTCTCCTCTTACCCTACCAAAATTTCATGTGAAAATTCAAAACATGTCAAATTCAAACCAAAATCTATTCAGTCTTTATTGTATTTATTATCTACTATTTACTCTCTGATTTCAATCATATCTCCCTCAATCAAAGATCAATGTGTTGTCCAAGAGGCTATCAGATCAATTGTAACCAAAGATCGAGAAATTGTCTTTGGAAAAACCATCAAACTCTAATTGTATTTGCGTAGGTGTGATTATAGCAGATTCAAATCAATTGGGTGTGCTTGGTGTTTTGGAAATCCAAGTTGGTGTGCTTATGTCCTATCCAAATCAAGTAAGTGTACCTAGAGCTTGAAATCTAGAAGGTGTGTCTCGCAGTCATGAAATCGAGATTGTATTGGGTTTTTCTTCTGCTTATTTAAAGACTAGCATTTGAAAAGAAATATGTATAGGCGATTGTAGGAAAAAGGATGTAGGATAACTCTGAACCAGTATAAAAATCCCTAGTGCGATCTCTCTAGTTTTCTACTCTTTACTTTAATACATTTATACTTATCTGTGTTTGCATCTGTGATTGTTCATTTAGTGTTAATTAATAATAACCCTAAAAGAATTTTAAAATGATTCATAAAAATTAGAAAACACTATTCACCCTCCTTTGGTGTTTAATTAGCCTTAAGATTCATAATTCTACAACCCACACTTGTTATTAGAGCATTAGGTTATTCGTAATATGATTTTTGAAATGATTTAATGGCTAACAACACTTTTAGTACATTTGTTAGCACTTTTATCAAAGGACAATCTACTGTTGGACTCCCACTTTTTAATGGTTGTAATTACATTTACTGGTCATATAGGATGAAGATCTATTTACAATCTAATGGCTTAGATATTTGGAATGTTACACAAAATTAGTACGCTGAACCATAAACAAATTTTGCATAATGGACTGCGGATTAAAAGGCACTAGCATAGAGTAATTCTAAAGCTATGAATATTCTTGTTTATTCGCTAGATAAAAATGAATTCAATATAGTGTCTATTTGTAGGTCTACATATGAAATTTAGAGAACACTATAAGTTACACATGAGGGCATTAGTAAAGTTAAACAGACTAAAATTTCCATGTTAACTAATTAGTTTTTAATTATTTAAAATGAATCCAAATTAGTCCAGTTCTTACATAGACTATAGATTTCAAGATATAGTGCATTCATTAGTTGCATTAGGAAAACATTTCTGAAGACGACCATGTTAGAAAAATCCTCAATCTACTCTATTCAAAGTAGGATCAAAAGACACTTGAAATTGAAGAGGCTAATGATATTAGTACTCGAAAAATTGAAGAGTTAACAGGAAATTTAATATCCTATAAAGCACAAATGCAGGGTAGAAGGAAAAGTAAGGCAATAGAAAAGAAACCCATCACTTTCAATGCAATAAATGACGATCAGGACTCTAACGAAGATAATGACGAAGAAATTGCTTTCACGACTAGAAATTTTAGAAAATTTTTGAAGTATAGAAAAATGAACAACTTTTGAAAACCAGAAAACAAGACTGATGGAACTGGAAATGACTAGATGCTTCAATTGTGAGGAACCCGGTCATTTTCAGAGAGGCTACTTGCATTCGAATAAATAAAAGATCTCACTAGCAAATCTTTCATCCAAAAAAAGAAAAATGGCTTATACAGCAACTTTGGATGACTCAGATACTTCCTCTAACGACAATGAAAAAGATACTGAGAATGTGAATATGTTTTTCACGGCAACAATAGATAGTCAGAACTGATCAACAAAAAGCAGCAAAAACTGTACCTTTTACTTAATATTTTTTTCTCTTAAGAATAACATATAGATTAACAATAATATTGAATGAATATATGTATATAAGTGTGTGTATATATGAATATATAAGCATGGTTTTATTTTTGAAATTTTTTTGGGATATATGTCGACAAACCCCCATCATATGTCGACACACATGATAGAAAACTGAAAGTTGGAATTTGAATTCAAATTTCAAATTTCAAACTTCCCTCTGTTTTTAAAATAACTCCTCTGTTCTAAAAAAAGATGCCTTTTTGAACAAAGAATATATCCTTTGAATCTTTACTTAGTCACTCTGTCTCAATCTTGTCATTTCATCCCCTTTGTTTAAAATTCAAATATCATTTCACTCTCATATCTCTTCAAAAACTCAAAAATGGCTTCCTCTAGTCAAAATCCAAAAACCGTTAACTTTTCTAAGAAAACAAAAGGCTTTCTCTTTAATGAGAAAGATGCAATTGAAGCCTGTATGGATTATACTACTTCCAAAAAAAGTTTCTCCCAAAAGGTTTGCCAATTCAAAGATTTTTATTCTTATGGTTTACGTGATCTCTGTTTTGAAAATAATATTCTTAGTTTGACTGAATCATCTCAAAATGATTTTGTTTATTACCTCGATTTAGTCAAAATGTTTTATGCTAATTTAAACGAAGTTTTATAAAGAGAAGAATGTCAAGTCTAGAGTAGTGTTAATGGCACCCAAATAGATTTAAATTGTGAACTTTAAGGTCATATTCTTGGTTGTAAGTCTAGTGCAATTGACCTCTCCAATTTTCAAATTGATGTTTAAAACCGTGAAGTTTTTTCATGATCTTTTTATAATTAATAATGTTTTTGAATTTAAACATAAAAATCTTCATCCAAAATTGGGAATTATGAGTCTCATTTTCCAATAAAGTATTGCTCCAAGGACGGGTAATTATAATAATCCTACTCAAAAGGTTTTTAAAGCCTTTTTTTCCTATTTGTGGTCTCTATGACATAAATTTGGCACAAGTCATTTTAGATGACTTTGTTCAAAATAACAGTTCTAGACATGGGAACACACTCTTTCATGGTGTGTATCTCACTAGAATTTTCTTATATTTTAGTGCGAATTTAAGAGGAGAAAAATCCATTCCTTGAAAAAATTTCGACAAAGAAAATATCTCTCTTATGCACATTCCACCATTTTTTGAACCATATCAAACTCTTCCCAAAAAGGAGAAAAGATTGGCATGGGAATAACAAGAAAGTCAACAAGAAAATGAGGAAGAAGGGGATGAAATGGAAGTGGAAGAAGAAGAAGAGGAGGAAGAAGAAGAAATAGATTCTTCTTTGGAAAATTTTGAAAAACCGTCCAACTCTACCAACAAAGAGATACTAAGGAACCAAGAGAAGCTTCCTAAAAAACCAAAGAAGCCTAAGTATTCTTTTAGTAAAAAGTTCACTTCTCTTTTCAACAAAATGGAAAAATTATTTGGAAAGGTCATTCGCAAGCTTGGTGGTTCTTCATCATCGTCCATATCCTTTTAAATCTATCTAGTTATTTACTTATGTTATCTAGCCTTGTATTGTGTGTTTTTAGTTTGAAATTTATGTTATTCGTGTGTATTTTCCTTTGGTTCGAATGAAATCCATTATCCTTAAAATTCGAAATAATTAAAAATATCTATTAATGTTCTATATTGTTTATTAGTCTTTGAAAGTCATAAATGTATAATAGTATAAGATAAAAATAAATCTATAATAAATACTTTAATTTTGAAAATACAGGTATGTACGTCGACATACATACATTTAATGTGTCAACATATAACGGTTAGAAAGGAAAAAAAATAAATTTCAAAACAAAAATAACCACAATCCATCCATTCATTCCAAAGACTTTCTACTCTTATATAAGTTTATTTTTTCCAGAAAACTCATTCATCATTTTATTTCATACTCTATTTTCTTTCTCAAACATATTTTTACAAATATGTTTTCTCCACATAAAAAATTATGTGAAAATCTTGAACAAATCCTTTAGTCTTTCAAAGATATTATCTCCTTTATCCTACGAATTCAAAGGCACTTAGAATTGAGTCAAATGCAGATGATAAAGAAACAAGAAAAGCATTTTGACGCTATTCGATGGATGATTTCTTCGGCAGTCAAAGATGAAACATCTAACAACCCAAAGTGCACTGTTAATAAGGATAATGAAGATTGGATTGCCATCAAAGCAGATCCAATTTTTGTGTCCGATGGTTGGGTTGAAGTTCCATGAAACGTCTAGCTATTAGGTTTGGATTTAATATGTATGTTTATATGTATATACATACTATTAGGATTTGATTTGAATGACCTGATGTGTATTTGGATTGAATTTGATTGGTTTTGGATTGTTTATATGAATGATTCGATTTGATTGAATTGAATATTGAAATTGTATACTCTAAAATTACATTAATAAAATTTTCCTTATCATGTTTAATATAGAATAATACCATTTATCATATATTCATCATATACGCATATCGTTTTTAACTTAGATTATTGATTTTGAATCGTATATCATATATTTTAGCTAGGGGGAGTTTTTCTTAAATTTTTCCTTATGTTTTTCTTAGTTTTTCACCTATTTTTGTTGATGATAAAGGAGGAGAAAAATATAAAATATACATATGCGCTTATTCAGGGGGGAGTTATCCAACTTGGGCAGATTTATATCATATTTTATATACAGGATATGAATGGTTGCCATCATCAAAAAAGGGAAGATAGTTACTACTTTAATTATTGATTTTGGTGATGACAACCTTGATAATAATACATTCAGATAAAATATGGATACTAATTAATGTTTGCCAAGATATATAATATATAGTGCAGGATATTATACATGTATTGTTGAAGACTGTATGCTATAAAGACTTAAAGAATGGACATGAAGACTACTAAGTATAAAGATGACTGTACTAAAGTTTATAGAGTCATAGAATATTGTTAAAAGTCCTTGATAGCGATCTTTGATCTCTAATTTCTCATTTTCTAATCCTTTATATTTAAAACAGAATATATTTAAAAATATTTTATAAAGTTTTCTAAAGACTAAAATGTTTATAAACTATGTTTAAATTATTTTACAAAGTATCAAAATATTTTACAAAGCATAAGATTTTCAAAACATTTTAAAATAAACAAGTTTTCAAAATGCAATATCCTATGTCGGCATATAGGTAGATCATATGTCAACATACATTCCACTAATTTGAAATTCAATTTTTGAAATGAAGCGTCTATTCGTTATAACTCTTTATGAATGGACATGTCTATTTATTATATATATATGGGGTTTCAAATGAATTTTTGAACAACTACTTTGTTATTATCTTCTCTCCTCTTGCTTTGACAAAATTTCAAGTGTGTTCCAAACTTCTCAAATTCAGACTAGAATCAACTGAATCTTCTTTGTATTGATTCTCTACTACTTACCCACTGATTTCAATCATCCATCTCTCTCAATCAAAGATTAAAGTGTTGTACAAGAGGCTATAGGATCAATTATAACTAAAGATCAAGAAATTTCCTTTGGAAAACCCATCAAACTTCAATTGTATTTGCATAGGTGTGAATATAGCCCGTTTAAATCAATTGGATGTGCATGGTGCCTCAGAAATCCAAGTATTTGTGCTTGTGTCTCATCCAAATCAAGTAAGTATATCTAGAGCTCGGAGAATCTAGAGGGTGTGTCTCGTAGCCTTGAAATCGAGATTGTATTGGGTTTTCCTTCGGCCCGTTTAACAATTTGCATTTGAAAAGAAACACGTACAAGCAATTACACAGAACTAGATGTAGGGTACTCCGAACCAGTATAAAAATCTCTGGTATGATCTCTCTAATTCTCTATTTTTTACTTTACTGCATCAATATTTATCTATGTTTGCATCTGTGATTATTCATTCAGTGTTGATTAATAATAATCTTGAAAGAAATTTAAAAACATTATAGAAATTAGAAAACACTATTCACCCACTCTATATTGCTTAATTAGCCTTAAGATATATGATTTTGCAACCCACACCCTACCAGGATACCACCTAACGTGTCTGCCTAATAACTAGCCCTTGGTCATTTAATACTACATTTGAGGAAAAGAGGCGGGCCTTCAAACAACCATTTAATACCTCAAGACCCCAAAGCATGCCACACGTATTATGATCCATACTCATAATGATGTCTCAAATTAGTCCCCCTATTCGTAGGAACTGGTAGCCAGATTATGGGCAGGTTTACCTTACAGAATTTGGGACAGACCTCGTGTCATCACAAATAATTGTCATAGGAGATATCTTGCATTAATAGGAAGTATACACAACTATTGATAGTCTCAGAGTGAAGGGCAGACTTCTGTAGTGCAACTCTACTGACCTCGCATCCCTATGACTTAGCCATAATTTAAATATTCTCTAGATATAATACACATCTCACCATTTCATAAATAAGGCCTTATAAGGAATCTCCCTTATTGTGCTTTAAAATATCAATTACCTTTCTAAAGGGGGAAATTATTAGCAATTACTACCTAATTCACTATGCAATTGTATGCCAAAATTATACATTTGTTATGCTAACATAAATAATATATATTCACGCCTCATAGATTCTAAGCGTGTGGTTTATACATCTTAAACTAGCGTTAAATGTCAATTCTTTTAACCATAATAGTAATACAGGTCGTGTTCCTACAAATTCCTACAATTTCAAAAATCTATAATAAGCGATTGCATATTCATATCCAAAACTATAATACATAGACTTTTAAAAATAGAAACCCAATTTATTGCATCAATATAATGGAATACGCTAAACAGTATGAATTGCAATCCTAACTTCATATTCTATTCAAATCCTCTTTTACACAGAAATAAACGAAAGAATTTGTGTGGAATAAGCGGTGTAAACTACGAATAGAATTCCTAGTTTAAACCCTTAATTTATTACTGAAAACTCACAATTTGAACAAAGTAGGAGAAGAAGTGGAATAGACTACGAAATTATCAGAAATTGAAGAACAAAATAAATCCCATCAAATTAACATAAATAATTGAGAATCTCCATCGAGAATTGATATTTTGAAATAAAAAGGAATTTCGAGGATTGTACCGATCGTATTTTCACAATTCCAAAATCCCCAAGGCATAATCAAATCCACAGATATATACTAATCAATTACTAAAATAAAAACACTAAGGTTTTCACTCATAGATTATTCTCAACTTCTCTTGTATGGATTTGCAATGCCAAAGCAACTCTTTTTCAAATCCCCTTCTTTCGATATGTATACACATATCGAATGATAGGGGTGTGTGTGTGTGTGCGCGTGTGCGTATGTATGTTTGTAATTTATTTAGATCTAAAGATGTTGGAGGAGAAGAAAATAGATTGAAAGAATAATTAGAAAAGGATTAGAATCCTTACTTGAATTTCTAAATCAAACTGAATAGAGAAAATGGCAGAGGAGCTATTTCCAAAATATTTATGAATAAAATGTGGAGATGATAGGGTCCTATTTATAAGAGTTGAAACGCATCAGAACCATAGAATCGAATCGACTTAGGTGAAAAAGGGGCAAATCTGGAACATTTAATAGCATAAAACCCTAGCCGTCGCCATGTTCAAGTGGTCGACCTCTTCCTTTCAAGCGGTCGATCCCTAGGTGTCGACCTCTTGCCCTTTATCTGGAATTTGAACCATTACTTTTAATTAATTTTATTTCCTAGCTAACTTTAACATTTATGATTAACTTAACATTTTCTTAACCTCCAATTGAACCTATCGTTAATTTTGAAATTCATACCCTAGATTTAAATATTCATTTGAATTTTGAATTTAAATAGAATTAATTTAAATCTGAAAACTTTATACGCTTATAACTTCTTCGTTTGGGCTCCGTTTTCAGCATATTATATATGGAAAGAGATCAGAATTTATGCATTGAATGCAACAGAATAACTTTCAAGGTCAAATTCCAACTTTAATAAAAAATCATTTTCAACCCTACTTATTTAATTCAATTCACTTAATTTACTTATGGTTGATTTTAGGAGGTGTTACAAAGTCTTAATAGTATCTGATGTTAAAATCTCTTCTATAAACATATGCAGATATAAAAATTAGTTTTCAAGTAACAAATTCATTTTGCAAACCTTATATCATAATAGAAAATGTATACGGAGAAATACAAATCAACTAAGTGGCAATCGACTGACTTACATTATTAATTGAACGTTTATAATGTTTAGTCAACAAGTGACGAAATTCAATTGACTAATCGACCCACTTTTGCACTGTTTCCTTCAGCAATTTTAAGCCATTTATATAGGGTTATTTGGTTACAGACCATTTTTCAGTTTTTAATTTTCTAGAAAATTGGTTTCTTTGTTTTCTGAAGAGGCACTTCTTTTACAAAGGGATATTTCTCTTGTGGTTACTACTATTCTTCAAACAATTACAGCCCTTTAAATAAAACATTTCAATCCTATAAATCTGAGTTTTCGAAAAGAGACGAATTCAACTTTTTGATTTCTTGCTCTAAAACATTTTATATTTTAACTATTCCAAATGTGCATAAAACCATAACTTAGAAAAGATCACTTAAAGCTTTCAACGTAAACCCATACCCTTGTGATCTCTTGCTTTCTTAACCCGCACACACTCATTACCATTATTGAGAAGGTTGTATGATGGATGTTCTAAATATTGACAAATCTATGTTTCCAAAGAACTCAATATTGTCTATGATTTTTCTACAATAGGCGAAAGTCATGTTACCAAAGATCAGACATAGTCATTTAATACATGTTCTTTTGTGCTATAAACTTAAGCGCTTAGCGATTTTATAATGGTAGAGGTGCAAAAGGCTATAATAGGGATAAAGAGGGGATATGTCGAAAAATAACGGAGGTGTAAACATCTTTATTGGAGATAAAATCAAATGTCCAAAGTTAATTTTTTTTTTTTTATCACATCCTTTGTATTGGAAAAGAAATATTTTTCACTTCTATATAAGCAATCGAAGAATATCACGATCCATATAGTTTAGACTTGGTGAATAGAATAAATTCCTAATTTACATTGAGTGCTTATGACTTGAACTTAGACTTATATCCTAAATTTGTTGATTTGGTTTAAAAAATACTGATCAAATTAACTTTTTTATATTAAAACTACCAAAGCATGTGCTAAAAGCCCCTGATTTAGCGGGCTAGTGGAAAATAATGGGACTTTAACTGGATATACTATTCAATGGTGTTAAACTGAAAAGGTGTTGCGATTGAAGTGTGTTAAACGCTTTTGCGAGGCGTTAATGAGGCTTTAGCTGCATATCTTCCATGTCTAGTGAGGGTTTGGTAAGTGGAAATTTCTAAGTGGAGGTTCGACATCGGTCGTAGGACGAGAGTGTAAATCAGTATAAAAACTCTTGTGTGATCTGTATTATTATTATTTATTTATCGATTAGCTTATTTAGTATAATTAACTATACCTTACCCGTTTGGATGGAATTAAATAAGCGCATTTTTTTCTTTTTGAAAGTCTAGATCAATTCGTTTGTGTTTTAAAAATAAAACAAAAATGTAGCTTATTTAAGTCGATTCAACGGGTCATTGGTAATATTATACGATGCTTTATCATTTTCGTACCTCGTTCCAATCAAATCATTAAATAACGACTGTATTTATAAGTAATAGGAGATAGACATGGACACACAATAATATCAACATCAAACAGTGTCTTTTCGTAAAACAATTGAGTATGACATTAGTTATAATTTACACACAATTAAAAATTAATTACAATACCATCAAGCTCCAAATCATTACAAATCCAATATCTAATAATGACCTAACTGCCAAATCCAAAAATAAAACTTTTAGGTTCGATATTGTAGATTGTAGAATAATATCGTCCTTTTTTAGTGACTTAGATGATATAAATTTCACCGATTTGAGGTTGTAGAACAAGTAAATTTGAAAGAAGGTTAGGAAGAGAAAACATTATTTTTGCAGCCGAACTAGGTTTAGAAAAGCAGTAAAATTATCTTAACCTTGATAGATGTAAATTTGACTATTGAAGCTATCTAACTTATATGGTCTTTTAATTATTTTGTTGAAAACTATTTAAGCCATATTACTAGTGTGGTGCTAAGGGCGTCACATTACTTGCTAGGAGCACAGTGATTGACAGTCAAACACTGTTTGGTTAGCAGTTGTCCGCCGACCGCAGTATAAAAAAAATTTGCTTGATTGTTAATGATCAAACACGATGCCTCTAGCACAAACCGAGGTGGCTCTAACATTACACAACTACCGAGTTCCTATCACTACCCCATTATATTATATACGCCAAAACTTAATTATTTCAAATGACCACATACACTACCTAATAGCTCATCACTATACAACTTTAATCATCCCAATAATATTTGTTTGTACCGAAAATGGTCACAACACTCTTCGGAAGTTTTTGAAGAGAAAAAATGAAGAATATAAAGTTAAAATGTGGATTATCTAACAAAAACTCCAAAAACTGATAAATAAATGCACAGATACAGGCGATTTAGAGTGGTTCGGCGTGTTGCCTATGTCCACTATGAAGTTTTTATGACTTTATTGATTCTTTCTTGATGAATACACTTGATTACAACGAATAACAGTAATTACAACTCTGAAATTCAAGTACAACAGTAGTAGTAGGATGCAAAGTTCAATTCGGTTGAGTCTGGATGCTTGAGAATCAAAAGATCCTTCTTCTATAGGCCCTGGAGCTCTATTTATAGGCGTAGGAGGTTGAAATCTCGCTCGAATTTCGAGAGACTCCTTCTGGCACGTGAGTGGGCCCACACGACCAGTCACGTGAAGTTTCGACTCGATCTGTGATCGATACGAACGCAATTCATACCGATCAAGATTTTGTCCAATGGAGTCGAAACTTGGTGGAAACATTCTTTAGCTTGTACGTAAGCTCCTGTGAAAATTTCATAGCATTTGGACTTGTGGATCTCGAATTATGATCGATACGAGTTGATGTTCTTCGGAATGCTGTCTGCTTCGAATCCATTAATTCGAATCGATCCCTTTGAATCGATGATTGCACGCGTCTAAGTGGCAACGTGGCGAGCACTCTCCGGATCGATCCACCTTCTACGTCGAGTTGACTAAGTCGTTCTTTGAACTCCGCCTCGTTCGTATCGATAGCCATTGTCTTGTTCGAGTCGATCAATCAGCACGCTCTTCGTATCGATCTATAGTATAGCCTATTCAAATCGATGGAGATGACTTAGCTCGTATCGATAATGGTGGAGATTCAGATCGATGGAGGCGGCTTTGTTCGCATGGATGAATGTAGCCCTTGTTCGTATCGGTCAAAGTCACTTTAACTTGATGGATACGAACAAGCAATATCGTGATGGATGCAAACAGTGCTTACTCGATGGATATGAAGTGATGATTGTTTGGTTGATACCAACTAAGGTTGACTGATGGATTCGAACATGGCCTTTCTATGCGAAAGTGGACGATAATCGATTGATACGAACTAGGGCTTGACGTTGGATACGTAGCTGGTCGATATGAACTATAGCGCATGAACTATAGCGCGACGATGGATACGAAGCTGGTCGATAAGAACTATAGCGTGACGATGGATACAAATCTATTCGATTCGAAATGTGACTCATTGGTGGATACGAAAATGAGGCTATTTCCTTTAACTTGCATCGATCATATCTTGAGCATACAAACTCGGATTGACTTGAATTTGGAATGCTGGCTTTCATGGCTTCGCTTGTCGTGTCTTATTAATTATAGCCTGATCCGGACTCGGACAAAATTCATCGATATCCATGGTGAACCTGTGCATACCTGATATCTGAGACGAGCGGTCCTTGGCCTCCAGTTCGTACCTTGATATGTCGGCCTTGCCAAAAGGCGGGATAACATTTTACCCCCAAAGTACGTCTTGTGGAAACATGACGTGCTTTGAAAAGCTGTATTCTTCATTTTGCGCAATTATTGCCTTCGTGGAAAGTTGTAATCTTTGACTGATTTTCTCATTAATGTCAACTGTTGTTTCCCAACTGTCGTACCCTGTACCATTGTAACTGATTGTTGTGTGATAGTAACTAGCTGTTTGTTGCCGTAATCGTTATTAGATAAGTATCCAATTCCTGTTAATGTTGAAAATTGAATATTAGTTTGACGTATATGCACATATGTTAACCTGACTCTCGTTTGCATTGCACGTTCACGAGTCGTTGTCAGTCCTCTTGTATTGAATCCCATATCGATCCTCTCCTGAACCGATGTGGAGTTTGAGTCGCAACAATGCTTGAGGTTGTTTTTCGATGTTCCTTCATATCGATCCTCTCCTGAATCGATATAAAAGGTTGATAGATTGCTCTTGCATCGATATACTTTGCATTGCTGGACACGAAATAAGCATTCGTATCGATAGATAGGAGTCTCGATGGATATTAAATAATCGTTCGCATCGATGGTTGTGAGCCACGATGGATACAAAATTGCCATTTCGTATCGATGGTTCTTAGTAGCTCCAGCATGCCTTTGCCGTGTCTCTTCGTATCAGTGAGCTCAGTGTCGCTGGATTCGAACAGATGATCCTCAATTCGCACCGATGAATGTTGGCCTCTGGAAGCTCTGACTTGGTGGATTCGAAAGGCTAACTCGCATCGATGCATTTTTGATGGGGTCGAATCAATCGATGCGAATAGAAGTTTCAAATCGACGAACCTTGGTGACAATTTTGCCTTGATGAAGGCTCGGGTCGATGGATACAAAATACTCGTTCGAATCGATAATGTGAAACCGTTGCTACCGGTCGCTTTTGACTGGGAGGCGAATCACCTTTTATCCTTCCCTTGGGTCCATATAAATACCAAGGACTTGGTCACTTTTTACTTTTTTACTTTTACCTTATTACCTGCCTTCATATCGCTTTGAAGAAAAGAAGAACTCCATTCGTTTTCGAATCGAAACAGATTTTCAACTCCTCAAATCAACTGTTAGATTTAGGTAATCCATCAGACGAATCCAACATTTAAACGACGAGACTCAAAATCTCTGCCACCTTATTTGCTTTCGCGATCGATTCTGATGAAATCAAGGACAGATACGAGCCAGAGTAAGGTCCAGGATGGAGCATGGGAATGGCGCAGAGGCCATCTGGAGAAGGAGTTTTGAAGAAAAATGGCTTAATCCTTGTTTCGTGTCGATCTAGGGTGGTAGCGTTCGAATCGATCTAGATGATAAGGTTTTGTCTCGGAATTCGTATCAATCCCGGAAGTGTTAAGTGGAATGATGTGATTCGCATCGATCGAGGATGGTGGGAAATCGTATCGATCTGTGACAATCGATGTGTGGACTTGTCCTGTACGATCGATACGAAAATCTTACTCCCATGATCGATACGAAGACTTGACCAGGGATCGATGCGAAGTCTTGCCTATGGATGTAATGACCCGCCTTTCATTCCATAAAAAGACGCATCATTAAGAAGAAAGAAAGGGATAGAAAAGAGAAAAGATAGAAAAGAAAGAACCAACAACATCAGAATCTCGCAGCGAAACGAATAAAATTATATTATATCACATAAGATATTACATAGTATCATATACATCAGAGTTATACAACTTATACAACACAAACTAGACATTTATAAGTATTTGTCTAGTTATTACAACTCAAGTACATAACAAAGATAAAAGTACAACACTAGCACAACAGAACCACTACATATCTACACGCTGAAGCGTCCTGTTCCATATCTCCTCCATAACTCGTCAAAAAAAACCTGAATCCCTCGACTACTCGTACATAATATGAGTACCCAAGAGTTTAATAAAATAAAAAATAAGCACTTGGGTCAGACATGAGTCTGGTGTGAGTAAACGGGTTAAAGTTGTTTAACTTTGAAAATCCTTTGAAAACAAAGATAACCGTAGGACTCCCCATAAATAAACATGGATAAGTTTTACCTTACGCTATCCAAAACATTTGATAAGAAATCCAGTGATACTATAATAGCGTCTAGGGTTTTCAAGTAAATAGAAAATAGCCGAAATTGTTGCATTCATTAAATTCCATCATACTAGTCACAAAAGTGGGTAATTTAATCAAAACCGTAAAGGGCACGTAGGAAGAATGATTTTCCATCAATGGCAGGGCCACTGGGGTATCGCCCGTCACAGTACGTGGCCTAGATCATCGTACCGAGGATCCACCATAAATCCCCTGCAACACAAGGCCGGAACCATCCCTCACTGGATAGACCAGAACAAGACAACCCCGGCAGTTGTCATGATCAACTGCCCACACAGCCGAAATAAATAGGGACCTCTAGACAGGGGTATATCTCGTCCTACTTGGGTGCTACCCACTTAGCCTTGCTGCACCTCCCCTGTTTTAGCTATTCCCGGTTGATGAGGCTTGAGGATGTGATTACCTTTATAGAACACATCTATCTTAGAATGCACATCGTCCACCGGACGATGTTCTGAAAGCATGTAATCCATAAAAGTTCGTTCCGGGTTCGAACGAAACCGAAGGCACTATCTCGCTACACTTATTTTGGAATCACCCTCAGAGTTAACGACAATAGCCTTGCATTCTGAATCTTCATCTCGAATCTGAAAGTACTGTCCCGTTAAACTCGTATTGGAATCATCCTTAGAGTTTTAACGACGAATAGCCCTTATACCTCGAGTCTTCACTCTTCACTTGAGATTCACGACCTAACATTTATTTTGTATCGACGTGGTTTCGGAATTTCAAATTTGGAAACCCGATCACGGTCTCATCGAGTCCAAAATGCCATCTTAATGTCCAAGTGATTTAAGTTTAACAATTTAATTCAATTTAAAACATTGAATTCACACAACATCATTCATAGATAAATATCACACATTTATCACTGACATACCTAATATCATATCACAGAATATCACAACATATCATCTAATAGATATCAATCAATTCAGATATTCTACAAACAATCATCCACAGACAGGAATCATTAACCCTTTTATAATTAATTTAATCAACTTAAATTAAATAAATTACTTGAGAGTTAAACTACTAATCCTACTTAAACAATCATTAATCAATTACAATTAATTAAGTACAATTAACTAATTAATTAATCACTCTTTAATCACCTTATAATCCAATTAATTAATTTTTAATTATAAATTAATTATCCTTTAATCATACTCTTTATTAATCACCCTAGATTGATTATTCTTTAATTACACTAAGTAATTAGCCTTTAAATTAATTACACAAATTAATTAATCTTTAATCATTAAGTAGTATTAATTAATTTTTGATTAATTAATTAGCTATAATTAATTACATTAATCCTTACTTAACTACATCAATTAATTATTACTTTAATCACTTCATTGATTAATTATTTGATAATTAATCACATTTATTAATCAATTCAAACCTTTAATTATTCATTAATTACACTAATTAATGACCCTCTAATTATTTCATTAATTAATTATTCTTTTAATTACATTTAATAATTAATTACAAACTTAATTACATTTATTAATCAAACCTGATTAATCACAATCAATAATTAACTTCCCTTAATTACTTCATTAATTAAACCAACTCCTTGATTAATTACATTAATTAATACTTTAATTATACAGAGAAACTATCACTTAATTACTACCCCTAAGTAATTATCCTTTAATTTACTATCCATCAAGTAGTTTCCCTTAATTAATTACATCCAGTAATTATTCATTAATTACTTCACTAAGTAATTACACCCCTTTAATTACATTAAGTAATTATACTTAATACCATCATTAAGTAATTCTTTTAACTAATTAAACTTAATTAATTAATTAAAATTATCCATATTAACTTAATTAATTACACCAAGTGATTAATTATCTTAAATTACTTCATTAAGTAACTATCTTTAATATTTTTTCTTAACATTAAGTAACTAACTTCTTAATCACTTAATTATTTCTTAACTGATTAACGTTGATTAATCAATCCTCAATTAATAATTAATTACCTAACCAATTTACCCAAATTTAATTACACACATTAGTCACTTAAGTTAATTAAGTAATTACACTTTAATTACCTTTATAAATAAAACATAATTAAATTAAGATAAACCATACATTACATTAACTCTTATCTATCATTTTGAAATTAAATATTAAATTTAAAAGCTTGAGTTCGGTTTACACAAAATCATCATCTTTAAATTTATTCGAGTTAAATACCTTTGCTATAACACATTCAATTACATCAATAATATTTTGTTTGAAAACATTTAGGGGTTCATTTCATAATTAAACTAAAGCAATATTTATAACCGAAACTATTTTAAACAAAAGTTTAAACTTTGAAAAAATAACTTTAAAACAAAAATTCTTTTAACATCAAACTTTAAATTAATCATTTCATACATTTTAAAAACTAACTAAAAACTTTGTTTTAAAATTTAGCTTTGCCTTGAAAATTTTAAAACTCATGTTTAAATTTTAAAACTGGACAGGACTTGATTTCTGCAAACAAACTTTAGTAAAAATTTTATTTAGCTTTAAGTTTCATTTAGTTAAACGAGATAAGTTAAAATCTGGAACAAGTTATACTCGAGACAACGCACGCAAAATCCCGAGTCACCCCACTACAATCACGAGAAACGCTTCCAGACAAAACTCCTTCTTCCCAAACCAAAACCAGATGCACAGATTCGACTTCGCGCACGTGCACGCACCGCAGACCGACGCTGGTCAACTCTCCGATCATCTCCCAGTCGACTACGACTCCACCTATAGATCAGATCACTCAGTATTGATAAACTCACTCGAAATCGAAAACTGAACCCATCGAGCAACCTGGAACCAAAATCACGATTACAAATCTTCTTGCCGTCGACGAACCATGCCATCAGAATCCAAAATGCTTCGGCCATGGCCACGTCTCGAACCACCGAGACCATCCCCCATTATACGATTCGGCCTGATTCGCCACTGAAGCCGTGATCACCACAATAACAACACAGACAACATCAGGACTTCGAACCCTACTTCACCTCTACACAGCCACCACGGCCATCATTAACCCTTTCCACCATTTTTCCAGTGTTCCCAAACATCACGGTCACCTTCATGCCGAGCTTCGACCTCCCCTTCGACGTCGATCGACGTCAAATGCCAAAAGTCCCAAATTCGAATAACCTTAATTTCTCTTTGAATACTAAATTAAAAATTTCCAAATTCATGTTAAAATTCATGATTTTGTATTTCAATTCAGATTATATGATCAGAAGCTTAAATTATCATGATTGATTTTCATCCAATATTGAGATCATTACTGTTAACTTGCTTTCCTAAGCTAATTTCTAAATATAAAATTTTGAAACAAATTTTAAAATGTAATTTACACTGTTAGAGTTATACTATCTTTACAAATTTAAACCTATAGTTCAAAGTATAGGAAGTTTTGATTTTTTTGTTCCAAAAAGAACCGAGTCTGGTAAGTTCAGAGAACATGTCTGTATAAATTCAAATATTACTTCAGGCATCACACTTCATAAATAAACATTCACATATAAACATATTTACTTCAACAAGCATCAATCATAAGACCTAATTAAATCTTTTTTTAAAAGAAAGTTACTCACCTCTTTGAAAATAAAGAGATCAGAGAATACTGCATATTATAATTCCTAGAATTTTGAATTTGACAGGCATTTTTAAATTTGTTGTTGGAGTTGATTCACAGTTGAACTTTGAAAACTTGATGATGTTCACAGCTTTAAACTTCTTTAATTATTGGTTGAAAACTTGCTGTTGAATCTTCATATAGTATTGCATGTTCCTCAGGTTGAATACTTTGGATCTGAAGTTGTAAATGGCTTCAGATTTGATTACAGTTTTGAATTTTGCTTGGGTTTTCTGTTTTCTATATATATATATATTTTATATGAAGAAAACTAAAGAAGATTTTGAGCTTAATAAAAATAAACAGACTTTTTCTTTTAAACCAAGTTTGCCACTTGTTATCATGAATTGTTTTTAAGCTTATAAGTGTGTTTATTCAATCTTTAGTAAATGACAAATGTGAAACCTCATTTTAAATTCATTTCTTATGTTACAAGTGTTAATTTTATATTTTAAATTAATTACTTATTTACAAATGATTTAAATCTTAATTGAATATTTACCTAAATACTTATGTTTAAATTTAAATTATGAAATGTATTTATCTCTTTATGTTTTCCTTATAATTTAAAATCCATTTTCCAAAGGTAAGTTTAAAAGAAAGAAAATTAAAAATAAATGAACTTTTATTTAAATTTTATTTGAAAGTTTAAACTTAAGTTACTATACCTAATATTGATATCATATATATAAACTAAATTTGTTTTCAAAAACCAATTTTAGAAGAAAACAAATTAAACTTTTATAATAATATACTATTTTTCTAAGCTATTATATTTTTAACAAAATAAAATTTTCTTCAAGTATTTTTGAAAATATAAGATTAATTAATTTTTTTATATAGCTTTTGAAAAGCATTGTATTAAATTCAAACATTATCTTCCAAATTACAATATAAATATATATATATATATATTATAAATTTTGAAAACACATTTTCTACTTAAGTTTAATCCAATACTTTTCTATTTACGATATATATACACACACACAAATATATATATATATATATATATATATATTATAAATTGAAACATTTTAAATATTAGCTTCAGAAATTATTTGAATTTTAAAACAGAACTTCAAATCACAATATATATAAACATATATATATTATAATTTGAAAATATTTTTATTGAATTTAAATTGAAACCAATTTCCTTTTTACAATGTATATACATATATTCATTACAGATAGAATATTTTTATTAACTTAGAAAGATTAACTTTTTATCAATTAAAATAGTATTTTAACTTTGAAAATAATAAAATTGCAAATTAAATTATTATTATTAAGTTTTGAAAAGATAACATTTGTTAAATTAGATTAATTGTTAGTTTTGAAAATATAACATTTGGTTAAATTAAATTATTAAATCAATATTACACATTTAAAATAAATTTTAAATGGAAATTAACAAATAAGTATTGCTCAAAATTCCGGGACATCACATTCCTTCCCCCTTAAAAGGATTTCGTCCCCAAAATTAAAAGCAAAGATAATTTAATAATCCCATACAGATTTTATTTTTAAAATAGCAAGCATATGCTATCAACCATATACTAGCAACCATAACAACCAATTCAAACAAACAATACTAGCTATCCAGACAAAAATTCTGAACAGAACTTCCTAATATCATCAAGAGTTTCCAGGTATCAATACCGGAATACGCGCTTTACAAAATCTAAACTAGCTACACCACTCAGATCTAGAACTCCTTTATATCTAGATCTACAATTTGAACATGATACCGAACCATAGACAAGTCCGGTTTAACTACCAAATCTCCCTGATCTGCTGGTTCTAAAACCAGTGATGGATCAAACACGTACTCCCTTAGAGATACGTGAAATACATTACGAATCCCAGCCATCGAAACTGGCAACTCAATCCTGTAGATCAAACACTTATCCTTAAGAGCATACAAAAAGATCCACTACGCTTTTGAGCTAGCTTCCAGTCTTATCCAATCTCATCGCTCTTATGATCAGAGAAAACTTATCCAAAATTTAAATCTCCGACTTCGAATTCCGAATCTCTTCATCTCTTATCCACAAAACTCTTCTGCCTATCCAGGGCATCCTTCAACCTTCTAGATCAACCAAATCTTCACATATGCCTCTCAGATCAAACCTGGATCAAGAATGTGATGGTCTCCTAATTCTACGCAACAAGATGGTTCTCCTAAGATCCATCGAAATTCACCATACAAATTCAACTTCACAAACATCAGAAGACTTCGGACTTACTTCTCTAATTCGGAAAAACAGAACAGATGCTCAAGACAACCAGGCCTTCAGATCCGAATGAAATTCCTGTAGAAATCCCCTAATTCAAGACAAACACAAACTTCCGAGGAATCCGAGATTTCTTCTATTCTGGAATAGCTACCACCATGCCTCCGCTGCATAACTCTGCTCTTAAGAAAATGAGAATGTTGTTGATGAACACAAACACAGACTTGATCAACTCATCCGGAAACATTGTCGATCAAATTCCATAAAATCTTAGTGACCTATCTGATTTGGTCAAACACCACAGCAGAAATCCAACTAGAGGACTAGATCCAATCAACTCTGAGCTGCTTTACGAATCCTCTCTCTAGGAGCCTTCTCTCTACTAAGCTGAACCACCGGTAAAACCCCAAGAACCAAGTCGATACAGAACTCAATCTCTCGATACGGATGCGACCCTTGACTTCTTCGAAGACATCTGGAAAATCTCAAACCACTTTGATAGATCCTACATCCTCTAGAGATGCCTCAATCCCAAACAAAAATTACAAAGAAAACTACCGAACCATCGCAAGTCACTTTTGCGATTACCCAATCCAGATTCCAAAGAAACTCTTCCCTCTACACAAAACAGAACAGCTTAAGCTTTCCCAACCAAGAGAAGAAACTGATGGTCCACCTCAACCACAAACATTATACCTTGCTGAGCTTTCTGAAGAAGTGGGAAAGCCTACACCATTTGCCCGGCCTACTGACAGAAGAATCACAAAGACTCCTGAATTATCGAAGAAGCGGACCACTCAACTGCTTCCGGCCTCCACCTCTAAAATACTGCTAAGCCAAGAGACCTTCTTGACAGCACATTTAACACCTCCGAGCTGCCACGGCTGCCAAAGACTAAAGCTCCTCAAATCATAAAGCTATATGAACCAACTCCATATAAAGAGTCTTTCAGATGAGCAGAAACCTCTCGAGAAACCCGGTCTTCAAACCAAGCACAAATACCTAGTTGAACTGAGTCTCCAACTCCAATACAGACAAGACTCCTTCCTATAGTTGCCAAGATACCATTACTGGCTTCTGCACTTCCAACTGATCCAAATTCTAGAAAATTCGCTCGCACGAGCGCAACCAACATACATTCCAAAGATGGACTCCGAACCTTAAAAAAAAGTTTCCTTCAGAGATCGGCGAAGTCCTTATACTATGCTGCAAAGCTTACCTAAAATGCCCAAAACTGCTCTGGTAGATACACTTCCAACCTCTTTACTCAGACTTCTTCCACTAGTGGTAGTCGTGCTACACACACCACTACCTCTCCTACCTCTAGAACTACATTGGAAAACACTAGCAGGTAACCCAACAAATAGGTAGGTGTATACACACACACACACACGTACGCTCTCTCAAGAAAAAATTCAGCCCAAAGCATAGATATTCACTCAACCCAGCGCTCTGATACCACAATGTAACGACCCACCTTTCATTCCATAGAAAGACGCATCATTAAGAAGAAAGAAAGGGATAGAAAAGAGAAAAGGTAGAAAAGAAAGAACCAACAACATCACAATTTCACAGCGGAACGAATAAAATTATATTATATCACATAAGATATTACATAGTATCATATACATCAGATTTATACAGCTAATACAACACAAAGTAGACAGTTATAAACATTTGTCTAGTTATTACAACTTAAGTACATAACAAAGATAAAAGTCAACACTAGCACAGCAGAACCACTACATATCTACACGCTGAAGCCTCCTGCTCCATATCTCCTCCAGAACTCGTCAAAACAAACCTGAATCCCTCGACTACTCATACATAATATGAGTACCCAAGAGTTTAATAAAATAGAAAATAAACACTTGGGTCAGACATGGGTCTGGTGTGAGTAAACGGGTTAACGTTGTTTAACTTTGAAAATCCTTTGAAAACAAAGGTATCACGTAAGACTCCCCACAAATAAACATGGGTAAGTTTTTACCTTACACTAACCAAAACATTTGATAGGAAATCCAGTGATATTATAATAGGGTCTAGGGTTTTCAAGTAAATAGAAAATAGCAGAAATTGTTACATTCATTAAATTCCCGCATGCTAGCCATAAAAGTGGGTAATACAATCAAAACCGTAAAGGGCATGTAGGAAGAATGAGTTTCCATCAGTGGCAAGGCTACTTGGGGTACCGTCCGTCACAGTACATGGCATAGATCACTGTACCGAGGATCCACCCTAAATCCCCTAAACACAAGGCCGGAACCATCCCTTACTGGATAGTCCCGAACAAGACAACCCCAGCAGTTGTCATGATCAACTGCCTACATAGCCGAAATAAAAAGGGACCTCTAGACAGGGGTATAACTCGCCCTACTTGGGTGCTACCCACTTAGCCTTGCTACACCTCCCCTGTTTTAGCCATTCCCGGTTGATGAGGCTTGAGGCTACGATTACCTTTATAGAACACGTCTATCTTAGAATGCTCATCGTCCATCTGACGATGTTCTGAAAGCATTCAAACCATACAAGTTCCTTCCGGGTTCGAACGAAACCGAAGGCACTATCTTGCTACACTCATTTTGGAATCACCCTCAGAGTTAACGATAATAACCCTTGCACTCTAAATCTTCATCTCGAATCTAAAAGTAATATCCTGTTAAATTTGTATTGGAATCATCCTCAAAGTTTTAACGACGAATAGTCCTTACACCTCGAATCTTCACTTGAGATTCACGACCTGACGTTTAATTTGGATCGATGTGGTTTTCGGAATTCCAAATTTGGAAACCCAATCCCGGTCTCATCGAATCCAAAACGCCATCTTAATGTCCAAGTGATTTAAGTTTAACAATTTAATTCAATTTAAAACATTGAATTCACACAGCATCATTCACAGATAAATATTACATATTTATCACTAATATACCCAATATCATATCACAGAATATCACAACATATCTCCAATAGATATCAATCAATTCAGATATTCTACAAGCAATCATCCACAAACTGGAATCATTAACCCTTTTAATTAATTTAATCAACTTAAATTAAATTAATTACTTGAGAATTAAACAACTAATCCTGCTTAAACAATCATTAATTAATTACAATTAATTTATTAATTAATCACTCTTTAATCACCTTATAATCCAATTAATTAATCTTTAATTGTAGATTAATTATCCTTTAATCATACTCTTAATTAATCACCCTAGATTAATTATTCTTTAATTACACTAAGTAATTAGCCTTTAAATTAATTACATAAATTAATTAATCTTTAATCATTAATTAATCTTAATTAATTTTTAATTAATTAATTAACTATAATTAATTACATTAATCCTTAGTTAATTACATTAATTAATTATTACTTTAATCACTTCATTTATTAATTATCTCATAATTAACCACATTTATTAATCAATTTAAACCTTTGATTATTCATTAATTACATTAATTAATAACCCTCTAATTACTTCATTAATTAATTATTCTTTTAATTACATTTAATAATTAATTATAAATTTAATTACATTTATTAATTAAACCTTATTAATCACAATCAATAATTAACTTCCCTTAATTACTTCATTAATTAAACCAACTCCTTGATTAATTACATTAATTAATACCTTAATTACACTGAGCAATTATCACTTAATTACTTCCCCTAAGTAATTATCCTTTAATTTACTATCCATCAAGTAATTTCCCTTAGTTAATTACATCAAGTAATTATTCATTAATTACTTCACTAAGTAATTACACCTCTTTAATTACATTAAGTAATTATACTTAATCCCATCATTAAGTAATTCTTTTAATTAATTAAACTTAATTGATTAATTAAAATTCCATATTAACTTAATTAATTACACTAATTGATTAATTATCTTAAGTTACTTCATTAAGTAATTATCTTAAACAATTCTTCCTTACATTAAGTAATTAACGTCTTAATTACTTAATTATTTCTTAATTGATTAACGTTGATTAATCAATCCTCAATTAAATAATTAATTACACTTGATTAATTACCTAACCAATTTACCTTAATTTAATTACCCACATTACTCACTTAAGTTAATTAAGTAATTAAAATTTAATTACCTTTAAAAATAAAACTTGATTAAATTAAGATAAACCATACATTACATTAACTCTTAACTATCATTTTAAAATTAAATTTAAATTTAAAAGCTTGAGTTTGGTTTACACAAAATCATCATCTTTAAATTTATCCAATTTAAGTACCTTTTCTATATCACATTCAATTACATCAATAATATTTTAGTTAAAAACATTTAGGGGTTCATTTCATAATTTAACTAAAGCTATATTTATAACCAAAACTATTTTAAACAAAAGTTTAAACTTAAAAAAAATACTTTAAAACAAAAATTCTTTTAACATCAAACCTTAAATTAATCATTTCATACATTTTAAAAACTAACTAAAAACTTTGTTTTAAAATTTAGCTTTGCCTTAAAAAATTTAGCTTTGCCTTAAAAAATTTGAAATTCATTTTAAAATTTTAAAACTGGACAGGACTTGATTTCTGGAAACAAACTTTAGTAAAAAATTTGTTTAGATTTAAATTTCATTTAGTTAAACTAGACAAGTTAAAATCTGGAACAAGTTATACTCAAGACAACACACGCATAATCCCGAGTCACCCCACTACAATCACGAGAAACGCTTCCAGACAAAACTCCTTCTTCCCAAACCAAAACCAGATGCACATATTCGACCTCGTGCACATGAACGCCCTACAGACCGATGTTGGTCAACTCTTCGATCATCTCCCAGTCGACTATGACTCCACCTATAGATCATATCACTCAGTATTGATAAACTCACTCGAAATCGAAAAATGAACCCATCGAGCAACCTGGAACCAAAATCACGATGACAAATCTTCTTTCCGTCGATGAACCATGCCATCAAAATCCAAAATGCTTCGACCATGGCCACATCTCGAACCACTGAGACCATCTCCACTATGCGATTCGGCCTGATTCGCCACTGAAGCCGCGATCACCACAATAACAACACAGACAACATCAGGACTTCGAACCCTACTTCGCCTCTACACAGCCACCACGGCCACCATTAACCCTTTCCACCATTTTTCCAATGTTCCCAAACATCACGGCCACCTTCATATCGAGCCTCGACCTCCCATTTGACGCCGATCGACGTCAAATGCCAAAAGTCCCAAATTCGAACAACCTTAATTTCTCTTTAAATACTAAATTAAAAATTTCCAAATTCATGATTTTGTATTTCAATTCAGATTATATGATCAGAAACTTAAATTATCATGATTGTTTTTCATCCAATATTGAGATCATTACTGTTAACTTGCTTTCCCAAGCTAATTTCTAAGTATAAAATTTTGAAACAAATTTTAAAATGTAATTTACGCTGTTAGAGTTATACTATCTTTACAAATTAAAACCTATGGTTCAAAGTATAGGAAGTTATGAATTTTTTTTCAAAAGGAACCGAGTCTGGTAAGTATAGAGAACATCTCTCTATAAATTCAAATATTACTTCAGGCATCCCACTTCATACATAAACATTCACATATAAACATAATTACTTCAACAAGCATCAATCATAAGATCAAGTTAAATCTATTTTTAAAAGAAATTTACTCACCTCTTTGAAAATAGAGAGATCAAAGAATACTGCATATTTATTTCTTGGAATTTTGAATTTGACAGGCATTTTTAAGTCTGTTGTTTGAGTTGATTCACAATTGAACTTTGAAAACTTGATGATGTTCACATCTTTAAACTTCTTTCATTACTTGTTGAAAACTTGCCGTCGAATCTTCATATAGTATTGCATGTTCCTCTGGTTGAAAACTTTGGATTTGAAGTTGTAGATTGATTCAGATTTGATTGCAGTTTTGAATTTTGCTTGGGTTTTCTATTTTCTATATATATATTTTTTAGATGAAGAAAACTAAAGAATATTTTGAGCTGTAGAAAAATAAACAAACTTTTTCTTTTAAACCAAGTTTGCCACTTGTTATCATGAACTGTTTTTAAGCTTACAAGTGTGTTTATTCAATTTTTAGTAAATGACAAATGTAAAATCTCATTTTAAATTCATTTCTTATGTTACAAGTGTTAATTTTATCTTTTTAAATTAATTACTTATTTACAAATGATTTAAATCTTAATTGAATATTTACCTAAATACTTATGTTTAAATGTAAATTATGAAATGTATTTATCTCTTTATGTTTTATTTATAATTTAAAATCCATTTCCCAAATATAAGTTTAAAAGAAAGAAAATTAAAAAGAAATGAACTTTTATTTAAATTTTATTTGAAAGTTTAAACTTAAGTTATTATACTTAATATTTATATCATATATGTAAACTAAATTTGTTTTCAAAAACCAATTTTAGAAGAAAAAAATTAAACTTTTATAATAATATACTTTTTTTTAAGCTATTATATTTTTAACAAAATAAAATTTTCTTCAAGTGTTTTTTAAAATATAAGATTAATTATTATTTTTTAAATAGCTTTTGAAAAGCATTGTATCAAATTCAAACATTATCTTCCAAATTACAATATATTCATATATATATATATATATTATAAATTTTGAAAACACATTTTCTACTTAAGTTCAATCCAATACTTTTCTATTTACAATATATATACAAATATATATACATTATAAATAGAAACATTTTAAATATTAGCTTCAAAATTTATTTGAATTTTAAAACAGAACTTCAAATCACAATGTAAATAAACATATATATTATAATTTGAAAATATTTTTGTTGAATTTAAATTGAAACCAATATACTTTTTACAATGTATATACATATATTCATTACAAATAGAATATTTTTATCAACTTGGAAAGATTAATTTTTTATCAATTAAAACAATATTTTAACTTTGAAAAGAATAAAATTGCTAAGTAAATTATTATTATTAATGAAAAGATAACATTTGTTAAATTAGATTAATTATTAGTTTTGAAAATATAACATTTCGTTAAATTAGATTATTAAATCAATATTACACATTTAAAATAAATTTTAAATGGAAATTAACAAATAAGTATTGCTCAGAATTCCGGGACATCACATCGGAAATCGACACGAAGCCCATACCGTTGGTCGATACGTAGCGAAGGGTTTTTGATCGATTCGAAATACGCTCTTATGATCGATACGAAACTTATCGATTCGAACGTGATCGATAAAAAACTCTTATGATCGAAACGAACCTGAACATCGTTGATCGATTCGAAACCACTGGCCTTGATCGATATGAAACTAAGCACTGATGGATACGAAACTTTGAATAATCAATAGCATGATTCCGACGAGCTTCATTCTTGCATATCTGGACTTAACTGTTAAACTACATATTTGACTGCCCTCCGAAGCTCTTCGATGGAACTGTAACCTAATCAAAGTGATAACGAACTTTAACTTGGATCGATCGCTGATGTTTGGATGGCATGGTGGTGACGGTCAGCGATGACGGTCACTTCAATTGGATTTTGAAATCGTCGTTGTATACTTTCTTTAATTCTGTAGAACTTCTTCAAGTATCATACAGCACTGCACTGCACAACACATTCACACACTTCACACCAGGGGATGCACGGGCTCATTATCGTCTAATGATGCTTTTTCATAAGTTAGTTAGTTATGGAACCCTCAAGCTCGTAGCAATAGGAAGCTCAGAGTTCAATTCCTCCAACAATCGAGATACCAGCCATCGAGGCCAAAGTAATTGATCCAACATCGGATGAGGTACCTGGTGCATCTTTCGTTGCTACTCCGGTAGATTCTGTTCCCTCCAATGTATCCGAAGACATGCTGGGATGAATTTTCCTGAGGCACGACCTGTCACCTGATGATGTGCTATTGTCGGGAACTAATGATAAACCGCATTGCCCACCGGAAGGATATACTGCATTTAATTGCCATGCGTGCGCATCCGGGATACTTCCCCCATTTAACCAATATATCAGAGAAGTGTTTTCTTTCCTTAGGATCGCTCCACCTCAGCTACATCCAAATGGATACGCTTTGCTGAACAATCTGTTCATCGTATTCATGGAGCATCTCTATCGACCACCGATCCCGATCGAGATTAGATATTTGTTCAACTTTAAAAGATGGGGAGATAGCCCATCTTTCATGTTTCTGGAGGCGGTAAGGAACTGTCAAGTGGTCACGGGATCCTAGACTAGGCTGAGTTACTTCAGAATGGAATGGTTTATGTCTGATGTCCCCCGAGATTCGCCAATCGATGGCTATTCCGACGTAAGTATTGCAGTCTTCTCCAATAGATGATAAGACGATTATAACTGAAGTCAAACTTATATTTCTTTCTCTTTACAGTGGTAATTCAGCAATCCGAAGGCGCTCGTTATAAGGAGATAGTTCGAACTCTTCAAGAAATCCCAAGCGAAGAGAGAGACTGAGAATTCTTGGGCTGATTGAGCGAAAACAAAGTGTAAGGCTCGAGGGGATGCTAAGAGCCAGTTTAAAGAGATGAGTTAAGCGTAAGACGCCCGACTTGTTATAACTGAAGAGGTTGACTCGGAGAGAACACAAACCGACGATGAACCTTTGGCTAGGCCTTCGGATGTAGTTATGGATTCTGAAGGAAAGAGAAAAGGCAAGGCAGCTGCTTTTAAACATTCCACATCTAGGAGATGGAAAACTGTGGTCATGTCTCGGCCCACTCCTAGAGTTAGAATTTCATAGGCTTCTCCCCCACGAGTGGAAAATCTCTTCGAAGGGCTCGTCGTTATCCCAATTCCGAACTATGTGTCCTTCCAACATGATGCCAGATTGGAAGAACTTCAACATGCTTTAGATTTAAGTGAGCCTCTTCCCACAAGCTTGGTCGACACTTCCGGTTTGTCGGGGGTTGCACATACATAAACACTTTACGGCACTACACGATTCCTGACCCTAAGCCCTCTACTATTCGAAGATTACTAACTCTATTCCTGTTTTACTTTGCAGATACAATGTCCGGCCGAGGCTCTATGCTAGGTAGCTTACTGAAATACTCGTCGATCTTCAGCATATTACGAGCAGCGCAGAAGAGAAGGAGATAGGGACTATGACGAGGGATATTCCAGTCAAGAACGATATGACAGAGATCGGGAGTTTAGGCGCCGGTCTCGATCTCATTCTCCCCCTCCTAGAATTTCTGTATAGCCTCCGGTTATCCTCTCTCGTTCTTCAGAAACTTCACGGCACAAGCCATCCTCCCACACTTCGAGGTCTGAAACTCATCATAGAACCGAAATAATGGCCCCCACAACCACAGAGCAGGTCATTACCGAGCCTTCATGGAAAGGAGCGATCAAACTTGCTCATCTGAAGAAGGATTTCCCTGATATTTGTTTTGATGGCTACATCTTCCCCCCGCACCTAAAGAGAATTCTAGTGGAGGCAGAGAACACTATTCACGATTATGTTGCAGATATCTTCTTTCAATATAAGGAATGGTCGAAGGCTGCGAAGAAAGCGTTGAAGGTGGCGTTTGAGAGGGCTGCCACGATTGAAAAGTTGGAAAAAGAGCTCACACAGAAAGACCGGATTATTCAGGTACTCAATACTGAAGCCGAGTCTTCTTGAAAATCCGAGCTGGAAGCTCTCAAATAGGCGGATGATGCTCATTCGGCCATGGATAGGATGAGACAAGAACATTATTCCATGATGGAGGACATGGGCCATAGGAACACCACCATCACAGCCGAGTGGGATGAAGCCCTCAAAGAGCTCAACGAGCTCAAGTCCAAACTTTTCGAGATCATTAAGGAGAAGTATGTGCCAATATCTCCGTAGAAGAAGCATGTGATCAGGCGGTGGTTCTTTAGGGTGAAAGAGATGCGGCCATGGCTAGAGTCAGCTTCTTGAAGGCTGAGGTTGAAGAAAAAGTTCGGCTAGCGGAGACCAGGCTGGAGGCTGACATAGAGGAACTTCTCGTCACCTATAACGCTAACATGTTGAGGCACAGAAACCTAGCTTAGCTTGAGAATTACTCAACACATTTCTACAATGCCTGGAACCTGCTGGTCGAAAAGGAGAAGTTGGTGCATTTGGGTGGAGCTTTTGACGAGTTTGAGCTGGAGAACCGTATATTGAATGAGGATGAAAAGAAAGTCCTCCATGACTCAATGATTTCACACGCAAAAGAGAGGCTTGTCACCCAGCACCTGGTGGTTGGGGAAGGCTCAGGCGTCGAGCCTCATGCCATAAGCTCTGCGATTATTGCTTCATCTCGATCTGAACTTACTTCAATGGTTGAGCCCCAGCATGTCCCTGAGTAAGACCCAGAACAGCCACATCTATCCCCCATCAAGGAGCACTCCTCTGAAGCTGCTCAACTGACCGTGTGCCGAACAGAGGAGGGTATTCTGGACATATCTCAAGTGTGTTCAAAATAAGGAACTTGTTCCGAAGCATTTGTTAACAACTTCTCTTCTTTCTTTGTTCAGTGACTAGAGTTATATCGACAGCGCCACTTGCAACCCAGGAATAACATCAAGTGCAAGAGGCCATCATCACCGAAGCGACCACTACGGCAATGACCGCTCCCGTCGAAGGAACGCAAGGGATCTTACTTTCTTTCGATGAGCAGATGATGAACGAGCCTCTAGGCCGACATAGTGACTCCTTCGTGGACCTGCCATTTGTTATTAGTGGACTTGTGCCCACCTCTGGTGCTTCAACACAGACCACTGCTGCCACCAGCGAAGCCGGATCTATTCATGAAGAAGAAATATTGGCTAAAATCAACGCTGAGTTGGAGGCAGCAGCACACGGCGGTAGTTCTGGGGGTGGAATGGCGGGGCCCGACCCAATTCCGCTCAGGGTGATATCTCCTGGGGCTATTCTTGTTGATATTAGTGTGTCCATTCCACCACCGGTTGTAGATCTGATTCCTCCGACTCCTCCTGCAGAGAGTATTTCTCTAGATTCAAGTTCAGAGGAGGATGTCGACATCATGCCTCCGTCTGGAGGTGATCCGCCAAAGGGTAAAAGCTCCAAGCGAAAAATTACTAACGGCTCTAGTGGATCCACACCGAAGAGGAAGCCGAAGAAGACAAGGGAGTAGATAGGCCTTCTCGATGCGTTCTTTGTTGTTAGGAAGTTGTTTTTGCTTTTCTTTCATAGGCCGTGTATAGATGCGGGTTCGACCCCTGATAGTAGGAATTTTGGAAGAACTTGTATATGAATCTTCGCTTACAATTAGTTGAAATAAAATTTTGTTTTCTTGCTTCAACTTTTATTCATGTCTTTTATGCTCAAGTGTTGCAGCGTTTGAATTTTTCAGTACATTTTTGAAGTTTCAACTCTTGAGTTCATTTTAAATGCCAAGTCTGAAAATCATGAACACAAGTCGTAACTGGAGATTGAGTTGGACTTTTGACGTCGCACTGCTTCAGCCAGTGATTAACACTCAAGCCTTGCCCCCAGTTTCGGAAACAAGTTGCAATGATCGGCTAGCGATCGCTGCTTTTCTTTATCTTTTCAAGTTTAACATCGTCGGATCGATGCTGAAGCAAGTAAGAGTCGAGCGGTCGAATCACACTCGCTCACTCACAGTAGTCACATCCACACTCTGGGGATCTGCATTTGTATTTCGACGATCAGCCACCCCCATTGGAGTTTTTCAATACACATCCATGCTCTGGGGACTGAGGTTAGGTTACGAGTAGTCGTTCGCTCTCAAGTTATACTTATATTCTGACCACACTCTAGGGACTCAGAGATATATGCGATCGATAATCTGGTTCGCACTCTGGGAATCTGAAGACTATCGATGGTAGTACTCTAGTTCGCGCTCCAGGAACTTAGACTTAGCATTTATACTACAATTCACACTCTGGGAATTTGGAGCTGATGTTTACACTCTGTTTCGCACTCTGGAAACCTAGAGTTGATGTTTATACTCCAATTCGCACTCTGGGAATTTGGAGTTGGCCAACAGATTGTCAGTCACATCTGTTTAGGCTTTTTTGGAGTTCATTCGCACTCTGGGAATGGTGGATTTATCAGGATCGTGGATGGTCGGTTCACATCCACCCCGAGTTAACAAGTGAGGTCATTAGATGGACGGGTCCATCCTCCTTGAACTTGGTTAGGATACGGCTGAAGTCATTAGGAGAACGGGTCCACCCTCTCTAGAACCGCAATTATGAGTTTTATGCTCCCACTCGCACTCTGGGAGTTTGGAGCTGATTAGAGAATTGTCATGTATCAATCCTTTTTGACTTTAGTGTAGTGACTTGCCCCCAATCTCAGGTTTCACTTAGGAAGTGACCGGTCATATCACAGTCACTCCTTATTTGAATAAATTCCACCGCATGATAGAACTTAGTTCTCCGTGCATCGTGATGTTGTACATCGTATTCAATAAATCACAGCTCTGGCTCGAAGAGATGGCATTTTATTGCTGAAATGAGAAAATACGGCAAAGTCAGTTGCCCTATTACAATTTCGCATTTCGAAATGCAGAAACGAATTTCAAATAAAAGAATAAAGTAAATAAATAAAGTCTGTGTGTAGTAGTGATGAAGACTCTCGCTATTCTAGGCTCTTGGCAAAGTAAGACCGTCAATGGTCGATAACTTGAACGTGCCATCTCCAAGTTTTTGTGTAATTACATACGGTCCTTCCTAGTTTGGTTTCATACGCAAAGGAACTGGATAGATCCTCTTGAGAACGAGATCGCCGAGTTCAAAGGTTCGTGGCCGAACCTTGGCATTGTATAATCGAACGACTCTACTTCGATATGCGGCTGCCCTCAAATCAGCCTCTTCACGCATCTCATCTAATAAATACAAGGATTCAGCAAGTAATATGGCATTTGTCTTCGGATCATAGTAAGTCACACAATGTGAAGGTACTTCCATCTCGACTGGAATAACGGCTTTTGAGCCATAAGATAATGATAATGGAGTGTGTCCAGTCGCGGACTTGTAGGTTGTTCGGTAAGCACATAAAGCCACAGGAAGCTCATCAACCCACTTGCCCCCAGCCTTCTCTAGTCGTTTTTTCAGAATAGATTTGATAACCTTATTAACAGCTTCAACCTGACTAGTTGCTTGAGGACGTGCAATTGCAGAGAATTTCTTACGGATGTGAAATCGTTGACAAAAATTCTTGAATTCAGCACTGTCGAACTGGGCTCCGTTGTCAGTGATAATGGTATGCGGGAGCCAAATCGGCAAATAATGTTGCGAATTACAAAGTTGATTACTTTCTTCATCGTGATTGTTGCAAGAGGTTCAGCTTTTGCCCATTTAGTAAAGTAATCAACTGCGACGATGGCATACTTCGTGCCACCTTTAGCCAGAGGTAAAGTGCCAGTGATATCAATGCTCCATATTGCAAATGGCCAATGACTGACCACTTGGGTTATCTCATTAGGTGGGGCTCTAGGAATTCGAGCATTTTCCTAGCATTTATCACATTTCTTGGCATAGTCTGCTGCATCACGGTTTATAGTCGGCCAGTAATACCCATATTGAAGTACTTTTTTAGCGAGAGCTTGTCCTCCAGTGTAATCGCCACATTCTCCTTCGTGCACATCATGTAACACTCGTTTAACTTCATCGTGTGTGATGCATCGAATGAGAGGAACCGAATATTCTCTTCTATACATGACTCCATTCTAAATGGTAAACTGCGAGGCTTTTCAAATAATCTATCGTTTCTCACTTCTGCGCTCAGACATCGTCCCATGCTCAATGTAGTTTCGGTATGGAGTCATCCACGACTCCGTACTGGAAGCAATTTCAAACACATAATCTGTCTCCATCTGATCAATGCTCAAAGAACATAATATCTCCATAGGGACGAGTCCCATTTGTTGTGCTTCGCCCGTACTTGCTAACTTTGTCAAGGATCAGCCTTTTGATTGCGCTCACGGGGTATATAGAAGATGGCATAATAATCAAACTGATCAAGTATTTCCTGGACTTGAGCTAGATAAGCAGCTAGTCTTCAATCCTTGGCCTAGTATTCATCCCAAACTTGGCATATGACTAATTGGGAATCACAATAGACTTCCATGGCAATAATTCTCAAATCACGGGCGAGTTTCAATCCGGCAAGCAAGGCTTCATATTCAGCTTCATTATTAGTCGCACGAAATTCAAATTTCGAAGCATAGCATATGGATCGGACTTCGGGGGTTTCAAGTACTACTCCAGCATCTGAGCACCAATCGTTTGATGCACCATCGGTATGCAGCTTCCAAATGTATTCAGAAGATTTACTAGTTTTGGGCAAGTCCTTCGGAACGACAAATTCGGCTATGAAATCTGCTAGGACTTGTCCTTGAATGGCTCTTCTTGGAGTATAAGTAATATCAAACTGAGTTCATTGTTCCACTTGAGTAACCTACCAGACGTCTCAGACCTGGTAAGGACCTGTCGTAACGATTGATAGGTGTATATAGTGATAGGATGAGCCTGGAAATATGGACGGAGCTTCCTTGAGGCAATGACTAGGCAGTAAGCCAATTTCTCTAGCTTTGGATAATTTCTCTCAGCCTGGTTAGCCATTTGCTAACATAGTAGACCGGTTTCTGCACTCGGTCTTCCTCCCGAACTTAGGCAGCACTGATTGTGTTCTTTGATACCGCCAGGTAAAGATATAACTGCTCGTGGTCGATAGGCTTCGACAAAATCGATGGCGTGGAGAGATGTTGAACCAGTGCTCTGAATGCGTCTTCACATTCCGTGGTCCATTCAAAGTTTCGCTTTCCTTTTCGGATCGGATCGAAGAGGGGGATGCATTTGTCGGTTGACTTTGAAATGAACCTGCTCAGCGCCGCTACCTTTCCGTTGAGACTCCGGACTTGCTTTATGGTTCTCGGATTTTGTAGGTTTCTGATTGCCCAGATCTTTTTGGGATTGGCTTCTATTCCTCGAGCGTTGACGATGAACCCAAGGAACTTTTCAGATGCGACTCCAAAATGACACTTAAGTGGATTGAGCTTCATCTTGTATTCTCGAAGGATATTGAACATCGACTCCAAGTCCCTGGTATGATCAGTAGAGAATCACGACTTTAACAGCATGTTGTCCACATATGCTTCCATGGTCTTCCCAATCTAGTCAGCGAACATCCGATTGACTAGGCGTTAATATGTTGCTCTGACGTTCTTGAGTCCAAAAGGCATGACTCTAAAGCAGTAGAGTCCCAGATCTGTTACAAAGCTGGTATGTTCTTGGTCAGGTAAGTGCATGGGTAACTCCATTGGTTATAGTAGCACTTCCGCTAAAGCCGTGGATTCGAGATTGACAAGGTTTCAAATCCTTGGCTTCCACTTTCATCAAATCATATGCTCTCTTGAGCAAAATATTCACAGAAGTCAACCAGGATCCTCTTCATTAAAGCAGGACCTACCTGGGCAGATATGACTAGTGGGTCGATAGTGGGGCTTCAACCTTATCAGCGTCTCGGTTTCTGAATACGATGTCATCAGTCATTGTCCTTTGTTGCTTGGCCAGAGCCCCGCCTTCCCAACTGCTACAACACTCGAAGTCTACATGCTTGATAGAGCTGGCATACGACTCCATTTACCTCCAACTTCGGTCTATTGGATGGGGACCACCATTTATTGTGTTTATAACTAAGCTCCTGCCCGTACGAGCGGGTACCTGCTGTCTTTCCGGGTTCGACGCACGATTTTGATTTGAAGGGCTCGCAACTCCTGACTGCGGTGTTCGTACATACTGATTCAACTTCCTCTCTCTAATCAATTTCTCGATGAGGTCCTGCAAATGGCGACACTTATTTGTGTTGTGGCCGAAACTCTCATGGAACCTACAAAACTTTCCTATCTGAATCTTCCACTCTGATGATGGCTTCGGAGCAGGCTTCTTGTATTGCATAGCGTTCTAGGTCTGCAAATAAACGTTCTCTAGCGACGTATTCAATGGTGTGTAGTTATCGAACATTGGAGCCCTACGTCACGGGCCACGATTCTGGTCTCGTTTCTTATTCTGATTGTCATTGTTTCTTGGCTGAGTCTGCTTGTTCTGTATATTTAACTGAACTTTCCCGAAGCTCTCTCCGGACTGCTTAACCGTGACATTACTTTGTATTCCTTCTACAACAAGTCCCACGTCATCCTGCTTCCTAGACTGTTTCGCGTCCTCCTGCCTTAAAAATTGGGGAGCTTTGGAGTAGAAACGGTTCAATGACGCGGGTAGTTTCCCAGCCAACCAATTTTCAACCTCAGAGTCAAGGTCAATCCCTTTAGTCAATGCCATCAAAATTGAGTTGTCGTTGGGATTAATGATCTCCACACATGCGGCATGAAATCTTTCCTGATAGCGTCTAAGTGTCTCACCAGGGGCTTGAGTGACACAGGATAGAGTATTGACATCCTTAGGCCTCGCAACATGCATACGGAATTGTTCTACAAACTTAATGGCCAATTGGTCAAAGGAGGAAATGGGTCGTGGTGGAAACCTCGTAAACCACATAGTAGCAATGCCCCCTCCAGAGAAATGGGAAAACTGTGACATTTCACTGCATCATCATCTATTGCAGCACTCATTAACCATTCGTATTTCATAATATGTTGATTGGGGTCAGAGTTTCCTTCGTACATGGGTAGAATCGGCATCCTGAATCGTCGAGGGGGCTCAGCATGTAATATCTCATCTGTAAAAGGAGTATGACTTCGGGAGATTCCCTAGTATTCATTCGTGAGGCCTTGGCTTTCTCGAATCATTTTTCGAATCATAGTTGAAATATCCAGCATCTGGACGTTTTGTGCATGTTGAGCCAAAGTGTGGTTGGGCTTTACAGTACGAGGTTGGACGGGCGCTATCGACGATCCACGTCTCCCCTCCTTGGCTCATAGTCTTCTAGGACGTATGGTTCAGGAGTACGTCCATGCTGATGACGGTTCAGGTCCGACTGATTTCGAGCATCAACCCCTGGTTCAACCGGGACGGTGGTAGCACGGTTGTCTATGATGTGTTGTGGAACAGTACCTCCTCGAGAGGAGGGTCCAGTATAGAAACTGGCAGATGGGCAAACTCTCAACTTCCCAACGGTCATTGTAGGTTGATGTCCAACGGCTTGTGCGTAGCTCCTATCTAGCCGGGGACGGGTGGATCTGTGGTTGTAACCAGACGAAGCTGAACTTTCGGTAGAGGAGTTAGAGGCGTGATCCCTCTTGGATCTTGTACGACTTTGGCGGTTCAACTGGTCAGTCAGTTCAGCATTTGCACGCAGCTGTTCAGTCAATTGCTGCCGACTCTGGGTCAATTCTTGAAGCAGCATTTGGAATTCTTGTCTCGTAACCGGGCCTGATGGATCTGAGGGTCCGGGAGCGTTTTGGTTGGTCGGAGGCAATTGCACGGGATTTTGTCTATCCCTGCCTTCTTGCTCGGCAACATTGGAGGTGGTCCTTGTGCTTACCATCTTGAGAGGTGAAGTCCTTTCCTAGATTTTATGCAAATCTAAATAGGATGGAAGAATTCTGGATTAGAGATCTGGATCTTTCTTTTAGATTTATGCAATCCGGTATCGACGGTAGATCAAAGGAGCAGGAGAAAGACTGGTTCTCTCAATGAAAGCACCAAAGCGTTTGTACCGAAAATGGGCCAACACTCTTCGGAAGTTTTTGAAGAGATAAAAATGAAGAATATAAAGTTAAAATGTGGATTATCTAACAAAAACTCTAAAAACTGATAAATAAATGCGCAGACACAGGCGATTTAGAGTGGTTCGGCGTATTGCCTACGTCCACTATGAAGTTTATATGACTTTATTGATTCTTTTTTGATGAATACACTTGATTACAGCGAACAACAATGAATTACAACTCTAAAATTCGAGTACAACAACAGTAGTAGGATGCAAAGTTCAATCTGGTAGAGTCTGAACGCTTGAGAATCAAAAGATCCTTCTTCTGTAGTCCCTGGGGCTCTATTTATAGGCGTAGGACGCTAAAATCTCGCTCAAACTTCGGGTGACTCCTTCTCGCACGTGAGTGGGGCCACGCGATCGATCCTATGAAGTTTCGACTCGATCTGTGATCGTGATCGACACGAACGCAATTCATATCGATCAAGATTTTGTCGAATGGAGTCAAAACTTGAAAGGAACATTCTTTAGCTTGTATATAAGCTCCTGTGAAAATTTCATAGCATTTGGACCTGTAGATCTCGAGTTATGATCGATACGAGTTGATGTTCTTCGGAATGCTGTCTAGTTTGAATCCATCAATTCGAATCGATCCCTTCGAATCAATGGTTGCACGTGACCAAGTGGCAACGTGGTGGCGCGCACTCTTCGGATCAATCCACCTTCTACGCCGGGTTGACCGAGTCGTTCCTTGAACTCCGCCTCGTTCGTATCGATAGTCGTTGTCTTGTTCGAGTCGATCAATCAGCATGCTCTTCGTATCGATCTATAGTATGGCATGTTCGAATCGGTGGAGATGGCTAAGCTCGTATCGATAATGGTGGTGCAATTCGTATCAATGGAGGTGGCTCTAATCGCATTGATGAATGTAGCCCTTGTTCGTATCGGTCAAAGTCACTTTAACTCGATGGATATGAACAAGCAATATCGTGATGGATGCGAACAGTGCTTACTCGATGGATACGAAGTGGTGATTGTTTGGTGGATACGAACTAAGGTTGACTGATGGATTCGAACATGGTCATTCTACACGAAAGTGGGCGATATTCGATCGATATGAACTAGGGCTTAACGATGGATACGAAGTTGGTCGATACGAACTATAGCGCGACGATGGATATAAATCTGATCGATTTGAAATGTGACTCGCTGGTGGATACGAAAATGTGGCTATTTCCTCCAACTTGCATCTATCATATCTTGAGCATATGAACTCGTATTGACTTGAATTTGGAATGTTGGCTTTCATGGCTTCGCTTGTCGTGTCTTATTAATTGTAGCCTGATCCAGACTCGGACAAAATTCATCGATATCCATGTTGAACCTGTGCATACCCGATACCTGGGACGAGCGGTTCTAATTGGCCTCCAGTTCGTTCCTTGATATCTTGGCCTTGCCAAAAGGCGGGACAACATTATTAACTAAGGTGACACATATTCAATTCAAGTATACAAGTAATATATATGGATGTATATAGAACACCACTTTTCTAGACAGAAAGCGATCACAACCTTTAACAGCGAGCAAAGAAAATATAACAGTTAGATTGGAATTTCTATCATATACTTGTACTCTAGCTGCGAGGATTGATATTTAATAAAAAGATCAAACGTCTTCGACTCAATGGAACAAACTTATTTTATTTCGCTGAACTAACTAATCACCGTGTGAAATCACTAGCTATATGCGGGCTGATAGTCCAATAGTGAATAAACTAATTGATTCATGGGCGATAGATTTGATCTTTATATAAAACCATCCAAGTTGGCTACATAATGCGTTTCTTGTTTGACTATAATAATATAGTAATGTGACTTGTACGTTTTAGTCTTTTTGACACTTTCAGCCTTAACACGAAGTAAACGTGGAATGGTGAGTCCGGTGACGCAAATATTTGACCAAAATATAATTTGAATACGCTAACGAGTAAAACAATATGAGAAAACATGTGAACTACGTGATCTAATTAATAATCTACCTCCTCAAATCTGTTATAATCAGTTTTATTGTAAAGAAAAATCAAATGTAACTCAAATGTCAGATTATAGAAAGTTCACATCAACCAGTCTTCTTCACTCGATAGTTTATACTTTATAGTAAGATAAGTAATGTAATTTAAAATAAAAAGCACGCATGACAGCATGTATATTTGGACCTACTATTGTAACTGAGCATGCCGTGGACATAAAAAAAACTCTTACAACGCTGTGAAAACAGTGTACGTAACATCATGAAATCGTGTAAATTAATTTAAGTACTTATTTTCAAGGCAACGTGTGGAATGAAATAATCGCATACGGAGAGTCGTGGAAAATGGTAGGTATAGAGTTTCATAGGAGGAATAGAAGGCAGGACCATGACCTAGCATGCATGGAAAGAAAGGATGTTAAGTGACACAAGGAGGGGCATATGTCACTTAACGGTCTTGTACGGTACTCGTATAGAACAAGTGCATTGTGCAAGAAGACTTCCTGAAATAACCCTATATGAACAATAAAAATATGCATCCGACTGCCATTGAAAAGGCATCTTCTCATATTCTTCATGCTTTTAAAATAACCTACTAAGTTGGACAAGGAATCCTATAATGGACATCCAGTTTTGCTATTTGAGCTTTGCATCAATGACAGTGAATCAGTGATCATCATTGCAGCAAAACCAGAAATAGATCAGGATACATGAAATTAGCTATACTTTCTCATGTTGACAATAAGATAAAATCGTTGAACAGATTATTAGATATGAATGTATGCTTTTACAACCAGAATATTATACCCTATAGCACATTCAAGTGTTAGCTTTCTCCTCTTGTTCTTGCTTACCAATAAGAGAGCGAAGTAAAATAAAATCCTGAACAAGAACCTGAAGGCAAAGATACAGTCAACTTGTCTGGATCAGTACTCTTTGCTCTTTTCAAAATCCATCATTGTGTTATTAACAAACGCTGCTATAAGCTAAACACTCCATTTTGTAACAGAATGTCAACGCAAGCTATAACTAGCAAATAAGACTAATCTTTTCATTACAATTTCCAAAATTAGGCCCCAAGTATACTTGTATTGACTACAAGATGTTGATCTGCATACACTAAATTAACCACATTGCATTTTCTGTTATATCTTTTAAGCTTCCTATAAAATCTTCATGCAAAAGTGACAGCATAACAATGCTGATTCGTTTAGCTCAAATGAAGAAATGATTTAAGTAACGTCTACATGCCTTCACTAGTAGACTGATTGTGTAAAATAGAATTCAAACTTGATGCAGCTTCTACAATGTATTTTCCCTTGTTCAGAATCAGCTTAATGCAACTAGCCCTGCATGTCATTTTACTTCATATTCTCTGATGAAATTAGTCGTAAATTATATCTTGCTCTTGACTGATGACAGCCTACATATCCTAATAAATTATAAGAATAAATTGCATGGGAGTGGCATCATCCCGTATATCCTTTATAGTTGATGTCTTTATATTTAAAGAGGCAATGAAACGAAATAGAAGACTAAACTGAAGAGCAAATTAAATTGTTACAGGTATTTACGTAAGCTCTAATATAATATATTTTTTGAAATAATTATATTAATACAATTGATGCATGTATGACTTCACTTGTTGTGCGTATTGCACCTACTGCCATCTGAAGCCATGTTAGCGTGGAAATTGATGGGCGAGGAGTTTTGGTTGATAATTTTAATATGCAGTTACCCCCACACGCCCATGTGCGTGTACACACACATCCACAATCCATGGTTAAAGCCAATTTTTAGTATTGTTTGGTGATACGACGTTTAGGTTTTGTTATCAAATTTACTAGCTCGACCAAACTTCTAGATTTTATATTCACATAAATGATATGTTTGTGTTTGTACAAACAATGACTATTGGTGTTATTAGATGAACAAATGAATACAAGAAACCGCTTTATCTCTAGGATTCTGTATTTCATGTGATAAGGAATAGTAGGCCTTGGGCCTAAGCCCATTCTATTTTATTTTAGTCTCAGTGAACGTGTATATAAATACAATGTATCATTCATCTACAACTGTATCATTTCAGTATTAATAAAATTACTCTTTTTCATTGCATACAAATTCTAATATGGTATCAGAGCTTAATGAAACTGTTTAACAACAGAATCATACTTTTAGTGCTGAATCCATCAGAGTTTGCTCTCATCATTTGGATTCACAACAGTTCATCAGAGTTTCTATCATCATCTGAAACTGTTGTTGTTGTTTCAGTTCTTAAATCTCTTTAAGAATCAAAAAATCATCATCAAGCCTTGCCAAGAAGAGTTGTCAGAGTATCTTCATCACTCAACTCAACGGCTGCTTTCAGATTTAAAAGAAAGAGAGGAAATCATTATCAAAGAAATATTCAAGAATTGAAACAAGAATCACCATTGAATCATCACTGAGCCCCGCCAGCAGTTTCAATCACTGGCTGCTCTCAGATTCTTGAAAAGAAACTCAAACAAAGACACCTGTAAACCTTTCTACTCGCATTTTACTGTTCTTTGTCATTCTTCTCTCACAAATCAGGTTCTTGATTAAACTTTATCTTGTATTCTCACTGCATTGAATCTGTATTGCTTTTTTGATCATGGCTGAAGGAGTTTTATACAATAACTCCTCAACATCAGCAAATCCAGTTTTAAACACTGCTGCACCATCTGTTGTCACTGAAAATATATCAAAAATCATAATTAGCCCACAACCACAGTTAATTCAGACTCAATTGGATGAAACAAATTATTTGTTATGGAAATTCCAAATTCAAACTGCAGTAAGAGGTTATGGACTAGAAAATTATATTCTTGGCACCAAGGAAGTACCACATCAATTCATTATCAGTAATGATGGAAATTCAACTTTGAATAGAGAATACACTATTCATCAAAGACAAGACAGTTTACTTTCTTCTTGGATTCTATCAACTATAAGTGCAAACCTATTGCCACAACTCATAGGGTGCAAGAATGCACATGAAATATGGCATACTGTGGAACAAGTATTCAGTTCTCAATCAGCAGCAAGAGTAATGCATTACAAGAGACAGTTACAAAATTTGAAAAAGAATGGTATGGCTATGAGAGATTATCTCTCCAAGATTAAAACACTGTGTGATTTACTTGGTGCAGCTGGATACAGTGTCAGTGACACTGAACAGATCTTGCACATTTTAGGTGGATTAGATGATGAGTATGAATCTATTGTGGCTGTGATATTATCTAGAGATATCACACCATCACTGTCATATGTTCATTCCACACTTCTTGCTCATGAAGGCAGATTAGAACAAAAGAAACCAATTGTTTCTGATCTCCCAGTCAATTACATTTCAAGCAAAGGAAAAAATCAAGAAAAGACACAGCCAAGAAATGAATCAAACTACAAATCAGAGAGGTAACCAATTCAATAGAGGCAGGGGCAGAGGTGGAAGATACAACAGTAATAATGGAAGACCAAGGTGTCAAATTTGTGAAAAAATTGGTCATACTGCAAATAAATGCTACTTCAGATTTGATATTCACTATACATCTGGGCAACAAAGCAACCAAAAACTAAGTGCCAACATGATAAACATTCAACCAGATGTAAAGCAACAATCAGAATTGGCTAAAGTGGATGATATTCAGGATGACACCTGGTATCCAGATTCTGGAGCTACAAATCATGTTACAAACAATCTGAGCAACTTAAACTTGGGGAATAAAGAGTACAAAGGTAAACAGTGTATACACATGGAAAATGGTGAGGCACCTAGAATTACTCACACTGGAAATGGTTACATAAAAGGTGGAAAGATACTATATCTTAATCATCTTTTAAGAGTTCCACAAATAATAAAAAACTTACTCAGTGTGTTTCAATTTGCCAATGATAACTATGTATATTTTGAATTCTATCCAAATCATTGTCTTGTTAAAGACATTCTAACAGGTAGAATTCTCTTGCAGGGTAAAACAGTGAAGGGCCTGTACAAATTTACACTTGCCGATCCAAGAAGTAGTGCAAAACAAAATCTGTGTTGTAATGTGTGTGAAATATCACAAAGCAAAAGGAGTATGAGTATGTTTGATCTGTGGCACTACAGGCTTGGTCACCCTAGTGTACATACTGTAAAGAAAATACTTCATAATAATAAAATTTCTTTTGATAATGCAGTAGCTTCATATGTCTGTACCTACTGTCAGCTAGGAAAGAATCATAAACTACCATTCAAAGTTTTTGAAACTAATTATAACAAACCATTAGAACTTGTAGCTACAGATTTATGGGGTCCTGCACCCATTGATACAGATTATGGCTTTAAGTACTGTATATCATTTATGGATGCATATTCACGATATGTATGGATATATTTTCTGAAAACAAAATCTGAAGCATATTATGCAGTTTTACAGTTTGTTGCACAGGCAGAAAAGCAAACTGGAAATGAGGTTAAGACTATACAAACTGATGGTGGTGCTGAATTTAAGACACTCAAAGAATTCTTTCAGAGAAAAGGAATAGTTCATAGGACTACTTGCCCTTACACTTCAGAACAGAATGGACTAATTGAAAGAAAACACAGACATGTGGTTGAAACTGGACTTACCATGCTAGCTCAAGCATCCTTACCTTTAAAGTTCTGGCCAGATGCTTTCAGCACAGCGGTATTTCTAATTAACAAGTTACCAACTAAAGTTCTGCAAGGAAAGAGCCCAACTGAAGTGTTACATAATGTTAAACCTGATTACAAAAATCTCAAAATCTTTGGATGCCTTTGCTTTCCATGCTTAAGACAGTACAACCATCACAAACTGGATTACAGATCCTCACCCTGTACTTTTCTAGGATATGCCAACAATATCAAAGGATACAAATGTCTTGACAGTAAGGGAAGAGTATTCATTTCAAGACATGTAGTATTCAATGAAAATATATTCCCATTCAGTGAAAAGGAAATAAAGACAACACAGAAAATCTACAATTCAAAATTCTCTATACCTCCCTTGCCACATGAAGTGTATGAAGAGGATCAGATTGATAGTACTGAACCACAACACACTGTACCTAACATTGGGTCAGGTCATGTATCAGAGGGTCAAACCACAAGTGGCTGTCATGCAACACACTCTGATGAAGAATACAGAAGTAACCAAATTCAGACATCCATTCCACAATCCCAATCAGAGGAAATAGCAAACCAGAATCAATCACCTACACCTACAGCAACTGGTCATCACATGATCACAAGAGCAAAAAGTGGCATTTTTAAACCAAAGTTATATACTGTCAATCTGGATACTACTGAACCATACACATATCAACAAGCAATACAAAATGAAAAGTGGAAAGGAGCCATGGATGAAGAATATGCAGCACTTATGAAAAATAATACATGGAGTCTCACTACTGCACCAAATCACAAAAATATCATTGGATGCAAATGGACCTATAGATTAAAAAGAAATGCAGATGGGTCTAATGCAAGATACAAGGCCAGACTCGTTGCAAAGGGCTATTCACAACAACAAGGACTTGACTTCAATGAAACATTTTCACCAGTTGTAAAACCAACTTCTATTAGAATAATTCTTACAGTGGCTTTATCAAGAAATTGGAAAATAAAGCAGCTTGATGTCAACAATGCATTTTTAAATGGATTACTTCAAGAAGAAGTATACATGGAGCAACCTGAGGGCTACAGAAAAAATGGAAACAATCTGGTCTGTAAGCTAAATAAAGCCATATATGGTCTCAAACAGGCACTAAGAGTGTGGTTTGAGAAATTAAAAACCACTCTGATCAAACTTGGGTTCAATCATACAAGATCAGACAACTCACTGTTTACTAAATTTTCAAAAAATATTGTTGTGTATGTATTAATATATGTTGATGATTTCATTATTACAGGAAATGATGAGACTGAAATCAACAATCTTACTCAGCAGCTAAACAATGAGTTCTCAATTAAAGATCTTGGTGATCTACATTATTTTCTAGGAATAGAAGTCAACAGAGTATCAAATTCTGCTTTACAGCTAAGCCAGAAAAAATATATATCAGAAATATTGCTCAAAACAAAAATGGACCAAGCAAACAGTCTACCTACACCTATGGTATCCAACTTGCAGTTATCAAAAAACAAAGGAGAACCATTCACAGATGCAAAATACTACAGAAGCATTGTAGGAGCACTTCAATATGTAACCATCACAAGACCAGAGATTACTTATAGTGTCAACAAAGTTAGTCAGTTCATGCAAAGTCCTTTAGATGAACACTGGAAAGCAGTGAAAAGAATTCTCAGATATTTAAAGGGTACAGTAAATCATGGGTTAATATTAAAACACTGTACTAATATGAATCTATTTGGTTTTGCAGATGCTGATTGGGCCAGTGACCCAGATGATAGAAGATCAACATCTGACTATTGCATCTATATTGGTAAAAATCCTATATCGTGGTGTTCAAAGAAACAAACCACTATATCTCGCTCTAGTACAGAGGCCGAGTACAGAAGCGTGGCTAACGCTACAGCAGAACTATTATGGATTAAATCTCTACTAAGTGAAATTCAGATTAACATCACTGGCAAGACAGTATTATGGTGTGACAATTTAAGCACTGTCTCTCTTGCTGCCAATCCAGTTCTACATGGCAGAAGCAAACACATAGAACTGGACTTACACTTTGTCAGAGAGAAAGTTCTGCAAGGAATCATTGAAGTCAACCACTTACCGAATACTTACCAAAGAGCCGACGTTTTCGCCAAAGCCCTTTCTGCCAAGAGCTTTCTTCGCCTGAATCAGGAACACAATGTTGAAGATTGTGCTAATCAACAACACGGAGTTTAGATCTGCTGTCAAAACGAAAGCTTTCTGCAGTAAGCTTTTCCATAACTTCACAGCTTGAAATCCTGCCTCAAGTTCAGAATAAAATCTTGCTCTATCATGTTTTCATCTCATGGCGTAGAGATCAACTTCACTTTTCAGTCAATCTCTCTGGAATCCTAATTTTGCCACCAAAATCTCCAGCGACAAGACAACGTTTTGGTAACAAATCTGTAGAAGCCTGATCATAATTGCCCAAGATCTGATGGGAGGATCCTCAGATCTATCAGAAAACTCAGGAGGCTCAAGGGATCGCATGTCGCCGTCAGTTTTGAGGGAAGATATTAGATGAATAAATGAATACAAGGAACCGCTTTATCTCTAGGGTTCTGTATTTCATGTGATAAGGAATAGTAGGCCTTGGGCCTAAGCCCATTCTATTTTATTTTAGTCTCAGTGAACGTGTATAAATACAATGTATCATTCATCTACAACTGTATCATTTCAGTATTAATAAAATTACTCTTTTTCATTGCATACAAATTCTAATAGGTGTTTCTACCATGTCTGTACCGGTTAGTTATTGATTCTGATATCAATTGTGATGATCATGAGATTCGAATTCCTGCTGCCCTAAAAAGCAATACAATACACTAACCACGGTACTAAAAGATTTCTCTGTTAAATTTTCAAAAGGAATATTACACGATATTCATCCCTTACGATTTCAATTTCTTGTACTTCTAAAAATATGAGACTATTGAAAAAGTTTCAATGTGTATATGAGATTATTTCGGATTATGTTTTGGTTTTTTTCTCATTTAACTTCAAAATTAGTGGAAAGAGTAACTTTAAATGCGTATTAGAATTGCTTTTTGGTTGTTGTAATTTATTAATTAAATTGTCCTGCCACAGTTGTAATGACATACTCATGGATGGATCAAATGTATGCTTAACTGTTGTTCTCTGTCTGAACCTGTCACAAATATTCACAATTCTTTTTTCTTTTTCCTTTTTTTTGTTTGATTAATTGTCTATTTGAAATAAAAATCTAGCCATAGCTAGGTTGATATTTTAATGATAAATAGATTCAATTTTAGGTTATTTCCAATTCTATATTAGATATTTTATTGTGGAAATTACAGGCAAGTGACAATCTGTGGACTAGAATTTCTTTCTCTGGTAGCCATTCAAATTATTAAGTTTTCAGTACTTACATTTAGACATGTCAATAGATATTCGAAAAATTAGAAATTTATCCACGTCCGTGTCCGTATCCGAAAAGCGGTTAAATTTTCGATATTCGAAAAAACAGACAATGGATGCGAATACGATGCTATCCGCATCAGAAAAAATTATATTTTCGGCTTTTGCCAAAATTATAATTTACATTTTGTGCATTACAGTATAATGAAAGACATTTTTTATCAAGTTAATAATTAGTATTGTATGCATTTAATATTTAATGCATGGTAATTGTTCAAAACTATCGGTTGAGGGGACTACTATCATTAGTTTGAATTCAGGTCCGTTTACTCCTCTAATCAAAATACCCATCTTTCACACTTTTCGTTCTCAAAGCGATACTGATTTATCACGATTCAGGCTTTATCATCAGTGTGATTTAAAATCAAATTCCCAGGTGATTATTTCTTGCTTAAAGTGAGCTTCATCTTTGTTCAAAACCCTAGGCAATAAAATTTGGAAACCTGGGCAATCATTAGACCTTGAACCTAAATCATAGTATTCAAATCAAGTTCAGCAAGCGTCTTAGACTTCTACAATCATATTCGTTTCGCAAATCACATCATTCAACTAAAATTAGATTAAAGAAAACGAAAAAAATATTATATTAGTTTTTAAATACAAATCCATTTCTACCTTTTTGAAGTATTATTCAACTTGTTTGTATTATTTGAACCTAATAAACAATTAAGTAGAATGTTTTGATTTGATTATGTTTTTTAATTTTGTTAAAATTTTAACACCATTTGTCTTTTTATAAATAGAAGTTAATTAGTCTTTAATTTTACCATTGTAGTATAGAGATATAGTTAGAGTTATGTGTAAATACACAAAAACTTTGTAAAAGAATTATTTCCCATTTCATCAAGAACTTATCATTATCTTTAAAATAATATACTATTTTAAATATAAAAATGATAATAGAAATAAAAGAATTTAGTACTTGTAAAAAAGAAAAGTTATTTTAATCGTTTAAAAAATAGATAAATCGCTCATCTTTTCTTACCTAAATATATATACTTTTTTTTCAATATTGCTAACTTGTACATAAAACCGATCGGTAGGGAGGTCGGATTATTGTAAGATGATCAAAATAAAACTATTTAAAGCCCTAAGCCAATCTATTACTTAAAACTTACAAAAGAAACCAAGAACTGCTAATATATGTGTACACGGGAAAACAAGACATTTCAAAATTTCACTCTCTTTGGCGTCCTTTTTTCCACTTCTTACAAACTTCCCTCGACTTCCTTCTCCTTAAAACCGCTCTTATTCTCATAGCAGTAACGCCGATACATGCTCTTCCCACCCTGCCGATCCCAACCACACATCTTATATTTGAAACTAACCGACTCCTTCCCTAGCCAAACCTATAACTCCTTCCCAATCGATCTACAGTTGGAAAGTCGTCGGTGTTTAGGGCCTCTGATAATGATTACCGAATGATGATCGTATGTGATTTTAACTGACTTGGATTCATTGTTACCAACTTTTATTTCTATCAAATGTTGTAAATTGGGGTTTAATGTGTTTTGTGTTAACCAGTTCACTTTCTCAGTTTCAGATTGTGCATGGTTCACAAACATAATTATTTGTTGTTTTTTACTTCTTCCACCTGCTTGATACCAACTTTTATTTTTATCACTACAACAAAATACCTTTTGTACAACGGGCAATACCCGTTGTAATAGGGATTTCGCAACGGGTCAACGCCCGTCTTATTTTACGATGGTTTAACAGACCTAAAATATTTTACAACGGTTTAAAACCATTGTAAAAGCTTACTGTAGCAAACATTTGTACAATGGTCCAGCACCATTTCAATATAGTCTTCCACAATGGGCATGGACCGTTGTAATATGCCCCAACCACAACTAACGTTAACCGTTGTAATAAATGTCGTTTACAACTGTTTTTGCCTGTTGTTAAAAACATGCAAAATTAAAATAATAATAAAGCATCGGTGTCTGTATAAGTATTGAATGCATCAATTTCACATCTAATTGAGCATCTTTTAATAAGCATACCTTGTAAATTTTGACATGATCAACACGCAAACTAGACTAATAAAATAAATAATGTATGGTAAAATGAGGGAGAAGTGATTTGAGTAAGAAGAAGAATATTATTGCATTGAAATTGTGCATAAATATCCTTATAATTACGTTAACACCAAAACTTATATAAATTGAGATCGTATTAGAATACAACAAACATAGGGAAAAAAAATCATAAGTGAGGAATGAAAAAGCAAAATAGCTTTCTTTTTCATTTAATTACCTTATCCTTTGTCAGCTACTACTGGCTTATAGGCTAACATGGACTTCAAATCATGGTAGAATTTAGAGACTTATTCATCTAGATACTTACAAAGGAGAAGAGCACCAAAATGTTAGTAGTATGTCAAGTTGCATTGACATACAGAACTGAAACAAGCCCAGCCGCTTTCTCATCTCTTCCTGGCCTTTATTTCACCAAAAAGTTATATTTTGCCCACTCACAAGCCAAGCTCCTTGTTAGTTGATCTATCGCTCCTCTGGTCATGGAATAAGCAGATAGCATTGGAAAAGAAAACTCCCCACAAATTGATGAAATGTTCATGATGTTGATAGTCTCGATGTAACACCCCGCATTTTTAGATAATTAAATAATCAAATAATTATAAATAGTAAAAGTGAGTGTTTTTTGAATTGTCAGAATATGGCTTCGAAACTTGTATCATTGTGTTCTTGGTGATTTTCTGATTAATTTACATATATAATATGCCTTGAACGGACTTCGTATAAAAAAGTTGTTGACCTTTGGAATTCCATATCGAAAAATAATTATACGTGTAAATGTGCGTAAATATATTTGTTTGAATTTTAAAATAGGCTCGCGTCGTAAAGTAAATTAATTAACATCAGTAATTAGAGATAATTAATTAACATTAGTAGGGAATGTTAATCAAATCAGCAATTAAGGGAAATTAATTTATATTAATTAGCAACGTTTGAATTTCAAAATAAACATGTGTTATAAAGGGAACTAAATTTGCAATGGATGGAAATTAATTATAATGAAATAGGCTGTGAGAAACGCGGATTACGGATCTTAAGGCTAAGTTAACACTAGAGGGGGGTGAATAGTGTTATGTGGATTTTCTAAATCTTTTTGAATCTTATGTAATTTACTCACCAACAAATGCAATTCACAAACATAGATATAGTCACAGAATCAGACACAGATGCAAATACTAAATAAAAGCAGTAAAGGAAAGAACACACCAGGATTTTATACTGGTTCGGACTTACCCTACATCCAGTCCCGCAAAATTGTACGAATTTCTTTTCAAAATAATCTTCCAGATTACACCCTCGGTTTCAAGGCTATGAGGTGCACCCTCTTGTATTCGAGTCCGAAGCAAATTCTCTTGATTTAACCAGGCCACAAGATGACCTAATCGATTTTCATGGCAACGATCACACTCAATTGATTTCAACGCTCAACCGAACCTTTTACTCAATAGTTTTATTTACAAATGATCATATAACTCTGAATAGCACTGAGATCTTACGGAGAGAGTGGCTGAGAATCAAACAAGAGATAATCAAGTTTGATTCACTTGGTATTTTGGCAGAATATAGTTTTGGATTCTTTAAAATAAATGTGCAAGATAAAGAGGAGAGAAAACAAGTGAAATATAATTAAAAATTCATTTAGAAATACTGGTATTTATAGAAGATCAACAACCATATTGTTATCCCATTTTTGGTCAAAACTGGAATATCAATGTTGTGTGCATTTCCACCACGACCGAACCAAGAAGAAGCAGCCAACAAGCGTATATAGGTCTGGGGTTTCACTCATGACTCAAGTATAAAAGTCCATTCGGTATCGAAGGTTTAAAGTTTCATTCGGCAATGTGAAGCGAAGCCTCATTCGGCACTCAGAGCACACAGGTTCATCCGGCACTCCCAAATACAAGTGTTCATTCGGCATCCTCAGAATAAGGCATACAAGTGTTCATTCGGCTTCCACCAAACCATCTCATTCGGTAAAACGAAGTAAGCACACACCTTCAACACCGAACCATTCGGTACCGGACCAAGCTCCACCGGTCCAAACCCACACCGAACCAGCCTCCACCGAACCTGCTACCACCGAACCAACTCCATCTCCATACCAGACCAAGGTCTTATCTCCCACCAACAACCACCGGACCATGTGCTACCGGACCAACCTCCTCCAAACCAACTCCTACCGAATCAATCTTCTCCAAGCTCGGCCGAACCAAGGTATACCGGACCAAATTACCAGGCCAGATTGCTCCAACCCAGGAACATCAGCAGCTATATACTTCCAAGACCCCTGTCCCCAACCTCACTCTATAAATAAAGGGGCAGGGGTACAACAAGGGGAGACAAGTTTGAGAGCTCAAGCACGGAAGGAACTTTCAAACAACTTTCATATACTTGTATACAAAGCTTTGTACTTGTAATCTGAAGAGAAAAGGAGAATAACATATAAAGTGGAAGTAGGCACGTTCTGGCCGAACCACTATAAATCTGTGTGTCTTTTACAGTTTAGTCCCTGCTTTTTACATATTTGCATAAATCACCCAAATCGCTAAGAACAACATATAATCAACTAAATCGTACGACTTTGAGGTGTTTGCCCATTTTTTGCGCAAACATTTTTGGTGCTTTCACTGAGAATTGAACTCAAGGACCTACCGCTTGGAATTCGAACTTGAGAGTTTAGAGATTCAGATTGGAAGAGTCATGGCAAGACAATCAAGCAGAAGGCCAAGGCCTGAGAGATGTGAACATGGAGGAAAATCAAGTGGCTTCTTCAGAAGCTAATCAGGCATCGATCCTGCATGGGGGCACCACACTTGGAGCATGTTGATCCAATCCCAGAGAGAGAGATAGGGGCCTCTGAGCAACCTGGGAATGAACGCTCATCCAGGGGGCAGGTAAAATTCCCTCCTGAACTCGGGGGGGCAGGTCGAAAGAGATGAACAAGTCGCAAACCTCTCACTAACACGGTTAGATCATTTACACATGTAAGCGATCGCGCACGATCCATAGGCATGCTCTGAATGACTACTGACCGCACCATAGTAAGAGTTTACACTTTGACATCCTCGTCTTGCTCTTGCTTTGATCTTGACTTGAACATTCCTGTTGTGGAATTCGTATGATTATTGCTTTGATATTTGCAAATTTACCTGTATGCCCGTTGGATCGCGAACGGTCCACGAGCACCTCTTGCATGGCAGCGAACTGCCGAAGTCTTTGATTCGAAAACTTCCCCAAACAATAACTCCGGCACTGATATTATTAAGTCCCTCCCGGGCACACTAATTCGCCTCGAACGGCACCCGATCGCGAACGGTCACAACTCGCCTCGAACGGCACCCGACCTCGAATGGTCACAATTCGCCTCGAACGGCACCCGACTTCGAACAGTCACAATTCGCCTCGAACGGCACCCGATCGCGGACGGTCACAATTCGCCTCGAACGGCACCCGACTTCGAACAGTCACAATTCGCCTCGAACGGCACCCGACTTCGAACAGTCACAAACTCGCCTCGAACGACACAACTCATCTCGCCACAAATGGCTCGATCGCGAAAGGTCGCCATTTGAGGTCCACCTCCTGACCGCCAACAGTCGCACCTTACCACGAATGGCTCGATCTCGAACGATCGTCATCTGAAGTAAGGCGCTTGACCGCGAACGGTCCCATTTCATCTTTTGCCGCGAACGGCACCGGCCGTAAACGGTCACATTTCACCCCAAGTGGCTTGATCGCGAACGGTCGCCATTTGAGATCCTCCCTCTGACCGGGCTCAGTCGCACTCTACCTCGAATGGCTCGATCCCGAACGGTCGTCATTTGAAGTAAGGCGCTTGACCGTGAACGATCACATTCCACCGCAAATGACTCGATCTCGAACGATCGTCGCATGGATTTAGACGCTTGACCGCGAACGGTCGCACTTCACTTCAAATGACTCGATCGCGAACGGTCGTCATTTGAAGTTAGGCGCTTGACCATGAACGGCCGCGCTTCATCCCAAATAGCTCGATCCCGAACGGTCATCATTTGGGGCCATATAAAATATCAAGCTCTTTACAGGTTGTCAACAGGATATGAGCATCCAGCTCATGGCATTACAAAACACGCCTTCCTATCGCAAGGCATGTTTTGGGGGGCAAAGTGTTATCCCATTTTTGGTCAAAACTGGAATATCAATGTTGTGTGCATTTCCACCACGACCGAACCAAGAAGAAGCAGCCAACAAGCGTATATAGGTATGGGGTTTCACTCATGACTCAAGTATAAAAGTCCATTCGGTATCGAAGGTTTAAAGTTTCATTCGGCAATGTGAAGCGAAGCCTCATTCGGCACTCAAAGCACACAGGTTCATCCGGCACTCCCAAATACAAGTGTTCATTCGGCATCCTCAGAATAAGGCATACAAGTGTTCATTCGGCTTCCACCAAACCATCTCATTCGGTAAAACAAAGTAAGCACACACCTTCAACACCGAACCATTCGGTACCGGACCAAGCTCCACCGGTCCAAACCCACACCGAACCAGCCTCCACCGGACCATGCTACCACCGAACCAACTCCATCTCCATACCGGACCAAGGTCTTATCTCCCACGAACAACCACCGGACCATGTGCTACCGGACCAATCTCCTCCAAACCAACTCCTACCGAATCAATCTTCTCCAAGCTCGGCCGAACCAAGGTATACCGGACCAAATTACCAGGCCAGATTGCTCCAGCCCAGGAGCATCAGCAGCTATATACTTCCAAGACCCTTGTCCCCAACCTCACTCTATAAATAGAGGGGCAGGGGTACAACAAGGGGAGACAAGTTTGAGAGCTCAAGCACGGAAGGAACTTTCAAACAACTTTCATATACTTGTATACAAAGCTTTGTACTTGTAATCTGAAGAGAAAAGGAGAATAATATATAAAGTGGACGTAGGCACGTTGTGGCTGAACCACTATAAATCTGTGTGTCTTTTACAGTTTAGTCCCTGCTTTTTACATATTTGCATAAATCACCCAAATCGCTAAGAACAACATATAATCAACTAAATCGTACGACTTTGAGGTGTTTGCCCATTTTTTGCGCAAGCACATATCTATTCCTGAAAGGATACGACGAATAGACACTTCTTTCGAAAATTTGAACTTTGAATTTAACGGATACCATGTCGACATAGAGGGTTGAAGGATGTCGATATGCTCTAGAAAAAAAAAGTAATTTTTGATTTTCTTATTAAAATTGGTTTCTACAGTTTATCAAAACAATTTCTAAACTTCTGTAAATATATTTGAATATAGTTTAAACATATAAGAGTAATTTTTAGTATATAATCTTTATTTATAAAGTGATTTAAAATCCGAGTATATAAATATTTAAAAGCTAAATATTAAAACAAGGGATAATTTAAAATCAATGATAATTTTGAAATTAAAATATTAAAATGATGATAATTTGAGGCTAAAAATTTCAAATAAGAGAGATGTCTTTTTAAAAAGAAGATTTTGAAAACATTTAAAATAAGAGATATATTTTTGAAAAAACATTTTTGTAAAATTAGTGGATATCAAAATAGGACCACTATATGTTCCACTAGATATTGTCGGGGGTTCCATCCCACTAGGGTTCCATCCCTTTAACAGGCTCGATGTGGATTTCATTCAACGAATAAATTTCGAACAAAGATGTAAGTGCTTTTAAGTAGTTTTAACATAATTCTAAACCCAATACTTATCTTTAATCTTGAAATCTTGATATTTATGAGTGTTCAATCTTGATATCTTCAGTCTTGAATCTCTATACTGTACAATCTTCATTCTTGGTATCTGCATGTTTATATCCTGCATATACATACATTTCTAAACTATAATGTTAGTATTTATATTTCATAACAAGTCCTAAAGTTGTTGTCATCAAAACCATCATCTCAAGGACTAACAATCTCCCCCTTTTGATGATGACAACCAATGTTTATAAAGTATACTTCTCCTTCAGAATACCTCCCCCTAAAACTAATAACTCCCCCTTAATCTAAACCTAACTACTCTAACTACTCTATTTTGCATTTCTCTCCCTTTGTCATCAACAAAAACTAATCCTAAACTGATATAACTCCCCCTTAGTCTTATACCGGAGTACCTTTTTCTAGATTTGTATCTCTGACATCAACGGAATCATGAATAGCCGTAAAGCACATATTTGAATTTTCCGTCTTTTGATCATCATCGCTTGAGGATGAGTGTGAGTCGTCTAGTATAGCGGTATATACTCTTTTCTTTTTCTTTGTATAATCGTTGCTTGTAGGAAACTGTTGCTTATTAGGATGTGGACAGTCTCTTTTGAGATGGCCTAGTTCGTCACAATTGAAACATTTGACGTGATTTGGTACTTCATTATGATTTCCAGAATTCCTGTGATCATTCTTTTTGAAGTTGTTCATCTTTCTATATTTCAGAAACTTTCAAAAGTTTCTTGTCATGAAAGCTATTTCTTCATCATCGTCACTTTCCGAGTCTGATCCATCTGTTAATGCATTGAACGCAATTGACTTCTTTTCGAATGTCTTGCTATCTCTTCTCCCTTGCATTTGTACTTCAAATGACATTAGATTTTCAATCATTTCTTCAATATTTAAAGTACTGATATCATTTTCTTCTTGATTGCAAGAGTTTTCTGATCCCATTCTGGAGTAAGAGAATTCAGTATTTTTCTGATTTGATCTTCTTCGAAAAAACTTTTTCCTAATGATAATAAAGAATGCACAATATCCTGTAATCTATTATACATATATGAAATGGAATCGTTTGAATTCATTTTGAATAATTGAAACTGATTTGTGAGTATGGATATTTTGGTCGGTTTAACTTCGCTTGTTCCTTCATGAGTAACTTGCAAAGTTTTCCAGATATCATATGCAAACATACAAACAGATACTCTATTGAATTCATTCCTATCAAGTGAACAAAATAAAATATTCATGACTTTGGAATTATTTTGTGCAATAGTCTTTTGCTCATCAGACCACTGTGCAAAACTAGTTGTGGGTTCAGAATATTCTGTTTGTGTGATATTCTAAGTGTCTAATCCTATTGACTGTAAATATATTTTCATTCCACTGTCCAATATGCATAGCTACTGCCATTAAAAAGTGGTGGTCTAGCAGCAGAGTAACCCTCTACAAATGAACTAGTGATAGTGTTAACAGAACCAGTGTCGGTAGCCAATTTTTAAAACTTTTCAAAATTCAAATTATGAAAACTTTGAAAACCTTGCTCTGATACCAAATGTAAGAAATGCGGATTACAGATCTTAAGGCTGAATTAACACTAGAGGGGGGGTGAATAGTGTTATGTGGATTTTCTAAATCTTTTTGAATCTTATGTAATTTACTCACCAACAAATGCAATTCACAAATACAGATATAGTCATAGAATCAGATACAGATGCAAATACTAAATAAAAGAAATAAAGGAAAGAGCACGTCAGGATTTTATACTGGTTCACAGTTACCCTACATCGATTCCCGCACAATTGTATGGATTCTTTTCAAAATTATCTCCCAGATTACACCCTCGGTTTCAACGCTACGACGTACACCCTCCTGTATTCGAGTCCAGAGCAAACTCTCTTGATTTAACCAGGCCACAAGATTACCTAATCGATTTCCGAGGCAACGATCACACCCAATTGATTTCAAGGTTCAACTGCATCGTTTACTCATAGTTTTATTTACAAATGATCCTATAACTCTGAATAGCACTAAGATCTTATGGAGAGAGTGGCAGAGAATCAAACAAGAGATAATCATGTGTGATTCACTTGGTATTTTGGCAGATTTTAGTTTTGGATTCTTTAAAATAAATGTGGAAGATGAAGAGGAGTGAAAACAAGTGAAATCTAATTAAAAATTCGTTTAGAACTACAGGTATTTATAGAAGACCAACAACCATATCTATTCGTGAAAGGATAAGACGAATAGACACTTCTTTTGAAATTTTGAATTTTGAATTTAACGGGCACCATGTCGACATGGGGGGTTGAAGAATGTCGACATGCTCTAGGAAAAATTGATGTTTTGATTTTCTTATTAAAATTGGTTTCTATAATTTATCAAAACAATTTCTAAACTTTTATAAATATATTTGAATATAATTTAAACATATAAAAGTAATTTTAAATATATAATCTTAATTTATAAAGTGATTTAAAATATGAGTATATAAATATTTAAAAGCGAAATATTAAAACAAGAGATAGTTTAAAATCAAGGAAAACTTTGAAATCAAAATATTAAAAATGATAAGATAATTTTGAGGCTAAAATATTTCAAACAAGAGAGGTGTCTTTTTGAAAATAAGGTTTTGAAAAAATTTAAAATAAGAGATATATTTTTGAAAAAAACAATTTTATAAAATTAGTGGATATCAAAATAGGACCACTATATGTTCCACTAAATATTGTCGTGGGTTCCATCCCACTAGCATTCCATCCCTTTAACAGGCTCAAAGTGGATTCCATTTCACGAATAAATTTCGAATAAAGAAGTAAGTGCTTTCAAGAAGTTTTAACATAATTCTAGACTCAATGCTTATCTTGTAATCTTGAAATCTTGAACTCTTGATATCTTGATACTCATGAGTCTTCAGTCTTGATATCTTCAGTCTTGAATATTTATATTGTACAGTCCTCATTCTTGGTATCTGCTTGTTTATATCCTGCATATACATATATTTCTAAACTATAATGTTAGGATTTATATTTTATAACAAGTCCTAAGGTTGTTGTCATCAAAACCATCATCTCAAGGACTAACATAGGCAACGGTTAAAAGTTGATGTTTAAAAATAGAGGAAATAAATTAATACTTATAAAACAAAAAGGCTAGACACATCAAAACTGACATGTTTTGCTTGTTTTTAACAGCTAGATTTTAATCGCAATAAACAAACGGACGATGTTGCTTTAGCTCTCTATAAATAAATGTGCAGGGCTAGTCTTCAAATCCATATTTTTTGAATGGACGTGGAAGCGCTATTACTTTTTTTCTCCTCTAATTCTTCAGAAATCAAATATATTAGATTTAGTTTTTCTGATTTGCAATTTGGGGGTAGAAACTGTAGTACTAGAGAAGAGATGTCTAAATTAAGCCGTACGTATGAGGTGAGTTTTCAGATCTAGTTTTCTAGTTTATCTGCTTATTTTTCTTTAATTAGATCCAGATTTATAAATTAATACAAATTCTGATTTGTGGATCCAAACAGGGTTGCAAAGGGAAGGCTATGGATAAAGAACTGGACTAAAAATCAGATCTAGAATTTAATTGTTTTCTTTTTAGGTGAATGGATTTAATTATATATCGTTTATGTTGATATATATTATCGTTAGATTGCCGTTAAATATTTTAATTCAGCATTTGAACTAATTTCAATAATTATTAGTTATGTTGAAACTGTAAATTTTATAAGAAAAGTGTACTTATATTTAAATGTTATTTATATGGAAAAAAGGAATCCAATTAAATATAAGAAGTATTAGACATAAAAATTATAGAGAAATGCATAAGCCTAAAAGTGAGAAATTTACAGTAAATTATGTTAAAACTCGAGGAATGAAATAAAAAGGGAAAATCTAATAACTTGATTTGGAAGTTAGTGATATATTAGTTGGCTGGTTTAGAAAAGGGAATATATTTCCATAGTTTAATATTGTAAGAAAAACGGTAAATGTAATTACAAGAATAAAAGCAAGAAAAATGGAATTAGTGCAAAATAGAGACATTGCTATATTTTGCATTATCCGATAATTAAAGAAACAATAAAAGAAATATCTTGCAGTTATGGGTTATTGTTTATAGCATTATTTATTATTAAAATAAGAAAATGTATTTTAGTACAATTTTTGTGACCAACCAAATACAATAGAACTACTTTTTAGAATAAAAGAGAACAACGTGAAGCGTTAAAGAAATTAAAGAAAAGGAAATAATCAATTTAAATATTTGACAAGACTAAAATTATAAACAGAAAATGTAACTAGATCTGCATTTACTATGTAGATAGTAGAATAAAAAGTAAAACAATTATTATGATAAGTAATTTGTGACAGTGGACGTAGTCCCAAGCTAAGACTGTCACATAATATAAGGGAACTAAAGAGAATTTAGTATCATGATAAAAGAAGACAGACTAAAATAGAAAAAACACTTGCAATTACATGTAGATTATAAAAGAAAGAAAAGAATATAAATGTGACAATTGCAAGTATAATTGTAATATGTAGGTTACAACTAAAGAGAAAGAAATAGAAGAGGATTATTTTATAAAACATAGATCAGAGATTAAATTAATAAGCAAAAATAATAGATGTGGCCCGTACCGGTAGCATTCTCTTTCAGGTCTAGGACTGATGGTCTCACAAATAGTTGGGGCTGGGTATTCCGATTAGGGTAAATAAGTAGCCAACGGAATAAGAAAACTAAACAAAACGCATAATAAAAGATTAGATGTATGGTCTAATAAAATGGTAAGGTGCATTTCGAGCAACCCGAAGGGAATCTGGACAAAGAACCTAATGAAGTAGTTCAACATAGATTTTTAGTACAGAAAGAGCACGTCCACCTTAGTTATTTTGGGCTAGAAGAAAGTATGAGACTTCAACAAGACGTGAGGATACTCTAGTATGGCCCTCTGGGGTAGGTCTAATGAAGCTGCACCCCCGGAGGCAGGTCTATAGGTGTTCCTTCAAGAGAGTATGCCTTGACTGTTTTTGCGTTGTAGGCCTAACGATGCGGACCTTTGTAGGCAGTCAAAAGGTTGATGATAGAGTAGAATATTCGTATGAAACTGTACTCTAGTTTGCGAGTAGGTTATAGTGGACAGGACCCATAAGAATAGTCACATGCGAATATCAACCATCATCAGTCAGAGCGAGTTCAAGAAAGACTGAGTTAAACTAACAGGCCAATGGTTCTTTCGCTATCAAGATATTGGATGAGGGTCACAACCAATTGGATGTTTAGATTGTTTGCAGTAGGGCACAACCACTTAGCTCTTGAAAGATCTTTAGATTAGTTGAGGGAGGGCTGCGTGGGGCCATAGCCTCGACGAGAAAAGAGGCTGACCAAGTAATATGTTTGTATTGTAGGCCTAACAAAGCAGGCCTTTACAGATATAGAAAATCTCTGATCGAGTTTCCTACAAAGCAGACCTTATTGGCGTAATTCAGTAAGTAGACAGAACGATTACGTTTAGTCCTCAAGGTACGCACTGGGTGGTGCATTATGGATGTCCGAGCATTAGTATAAGTTAGTGTGGATGCAGTTTCATGTTTTCATAGTAGATGATGGAACATCTATATTGTAGGCCTCACGAAGCTGTCCTTTACAGATGTAGTTACAATACGCTCTAGTTGCGAGACGATGGAGCCCATTTCGAGGAGGATACAGAAGGTACTATGGGTAGCACCTAAGACCGATGCGGTCTTTGGGCATGTGTGTGTGTGTATTATGCCTTAATCTACACTACAAGAAAATTTATCACTAATTGCATTAGAATACAGCATTGGAACGTTCTTGTAGTCGTTAGTCAGTCTAAAACGAAAAAAATTAATACGCGCATGCTATAGAATAGGTGGGACAATGAATTATTTCCACGGCTGCTCTTTTTCTAATTTATTTCATTCTCTCACACTGTTCAATTTCTGGCCACAATCATCAAACCTTGAAAATCTGAAAGTTACTTCATCCCTTTGCCTCTAACGTCTCCATTTTTTACCCCTTTCTGGCCTAGGGTTTCACCTTTAACCCTAGCTGATTATTAATTAAGAAGATTTGAACTATGCGGTTGCTTAATTTCTTAACCTGAATTGTTCCCGTAGTCCAAATTCATTTCTAGCTTGATTGAACTTTAATTTGGCTGATTTGATTTGTATAGTTTGTTGTAAGATTCATCAAGACTGATTTTCTATAAACATCAATTAGACCTTTTTATCATCTTATTATATTCATACATTTTTCCATAATATAGTAGATAGGAGGAAATCTTGAATACTAAATTACTGTTGGTATGTAAATTGAATGATAATTTGGTGAAGATTGTACATTTTTACACTCATTCACATTATAGATTTGATGTTGGTATGAAAATTGTATGTCATTAGGAAATTAGTATACAAAATTGTAAAATTGCAAGCATAATTTGTATCATAGGCCAACACTGATTTTTTTTTTAATTTTTCGATTTCATTTTAATTAGATGGTGGATTGAAAAGGAGCATAAGAAATCCATTCTTTATCGATCTATGCATTGTACTCGAACATCACACATTAAACGAAGTTAGAGTTTGATTCTCTGACCTATTTATCAGGGCTAATGAGTTTATATTTTCCTTAAACCCAATTTATTTTTTCTATTTGTAAGAGAATAATTCTACTTAAAAATGCTCTTGATTTGCAATGCATTTAGTTCAATGAATAAAGCATAACAGGATTATATGGAAACTGGGCCAAGAGCGATCGTCATATTTGATGGAGCTATAAGCATACCAAAGGGCAAAACTGAACATCACATCCGCATTGATTTACATGCTCTGCCACCATTATCTGTTGGAAGCCAGCGTTCCTTGCATATTAGTAAGATTTTTCTGAATTTGTGATCATTTTTCTCAAGATAGGGGTTTAATTGGACTGGTACATAAATGCTTTAGATTAAAAGTTGATTATTATTGAATTCCAACATAATATGCATTTACAAACATGAAGAAGAGCACGGTGGAAAACTTTGGCAGACCAATGTCGTAATTATTTTTGGCTGCAATTTAATTTTTATAATATTATTATAGTTTCACATGTTATGTTTCTTTCCGTCTACTCCTTTTTATCAAATATAGCTTAGGTTGGTTTTAGGTTCACATAGTTTGTGTTTTTATGTATTATTTTGAAAGATATTTTTAAATTGATGGAGGTTCTCAAGAAAAACGCTGAGTACAATTGGTATAGTATTTGCTTACGTGATGTAGATTGTAAAAATTATGATGAGAAACCCCCTACAACTTGATGTTTCCTGACTAATACCTTTGTACAAATAATTTTTTTCGACAACAGGATCATTGCTAATTAATCTGAGTATTATTTGCTTAGCTGATTCAGGAGCATTACTGTTTAATGTTCACATATTCCTCTTCTTTAAAAATGTTAGCTACAAGTTTACTACCATATTTATTTACATAAAGCTTAAAAACTGAAACAAGAGAAGACTATAAATAGTTGCAAAATCCATAGACTCTATAACAATATTATTCACAAAGATAATATGCAATCCAGGAAAATAAAACAATAGCGATTGTTTGAACCACATTAGTAGAGTCGTAAGCGAGTTGATATAAAGCATTGGCAAAATGGGCATATATGCACTTTCACTCCACACTTCTGGCAAGCTTGCAGTTAGAAAATTATCGGCGTAACAGATCGAATAAGAATTTTAATTTTAATTTAATTTTAAATTTAATTATATTTTAATTTTATTTTGGATTGTGTTACCTGATGCCCACATCCTAAAGCAAGATCCTTTGCTTGGTAAAGACATATAGGACACCGCTGTCATGAAATCGATATATGAAAAACATAAAAAAGGTTAAACTCATATGCAGATACCATGAACATGTATAAGGGGGTAGTAACTTCTACAACCGACTTGAATAAGAGAGTAAGAAAATAGTAATACTCATTTTATAATTTAATATCCAAATTCTTTAAGAAGACATTTTAACTATTTAAATCACTTCAAAAAACATAGTTCATAATTGAATTAATTTGAAATGTATGTATCTGAGCTTAGATGTACATGTATGTATATATGCATATGTATATGTGTATGTATGTGTGTATATGAGTATCTACTTATAGGTCAAAATTTGACAATATTTTTTATTTTGTTTATTATGGCACTATCCAAGTAGCATCGGTACATTTATTCATTAAAAAAAAGTAGTGCTGCTTAGGGATAGAGCTTGAATTCAAGAAGTGCCACAAAATGAAATACGTAGTTTATCAGTCTATCATTGAGAAAAATAGTGTTATATGTAGATCAAATACTATATTCAAATTACAGATTGATTGAGTTCTAATGTCCTACGCTTCTTCTTTTCTTCATTGAGTTTTGGCGATATCTGAGAGAGTGTGTGGAGGCTAGGATGAAGCAGGAATAATTAGTTGCATGTTTTATTAAATGAAGAGGAGTTTGCTTTATTAGACTAGATCACTAAATGCATGTTTTACAAATCCAACCTGGACTACATCACAGAATGACATAAATAGTTTTGTTCTTAATAGTGCTCTTTGAAAAACCTAAATGTCTTTCCTGACACATAAATAGAAAATGTTATGTTTCTATAAATAGTTTTGGTAGTAGTGTATGTGTGTAACTTATTCCAACAACAAGTGGCTTAATGGGTTTCCTATAGGAAATTACCACTGCAGGGCAATTCATAATTAAGTCACTTGCTTTATATTTCTTTCCATTTTCTATAGATAAATAGATAACTGGGAAAGGGTATAACATTACTGCATACCACTTTATCTTCAAGTGAGGATTCTGGTTGTTATGGCGTTGTTGTAGTAGATAGAGAAGCAGCATAGGAAAAGCTGCTTGATGTCGAGTATGAACGAGTATTAAACGCATGATCTCCGTTTCTCATTGGAGGGGGAAGACTTGCTCTGACAATAGTTCCTCTTCTTCGACTGGAAAAGAGAGGAGAAAAAAGAAATTATTGATCAATATATCATATAACAGTATGTTATAATAACATTCCACAAAAAAGTGGCGATTCAATAAATTAACTAAATTTTATAAAAGTTAACAAAGTTAACTAAGTTCTATAAAAATAACCGAGTTTATGAAAATTAATTAAGTATTTTTAAAAACTAACTAAACTTATAAAAATAGTTAAGTTTATAAAATAATTAGTTATGTTACAAATAATTAAGTTAACCAAGTACTATAATAACTAAATAAGTTCATGAAAACTAACCATGTTTTATTAAAATTCAATGAATTAACAAAGTTTCTAAAATTAACCAAGTTTTACAAATGTTTAACTAAGTTTCTAAAAGTTACCCAAGTTTTATAAAAATCAATTAAGTTTTATAAAAATTAAATAAATTTATAAAATTCATTAGTAGTAGAAATTCAACCTTTAGATCTCTCTCCAAATTTGGGCTTAATATGCCAACTTAATTCAACATATATTATGCCATCAAAGAAAATTAGAAAAGCTATTAGTCCTATAAAAATTTCCAAGTATTTTAGTACCATCTCTATTGTTTTTTTTATCAGTGGATTATATACAAATATATTTATCATTGTAATTATATTAGTCCTATATGTTTTTTAGTACCATCTCTATTGCAAATAGATTTAAGTTTCCATCTTCATTGTTGCTTAGTTTCTTAGGCTTTCCAATGCCTATGCTTATCCGTCTCCAGTAGTAAAGCCATCCAATGTGATAACACTCTTTCACTATTTCTTTGTGCTCACCTGTAAAAATCATAATGTACTTTCCCTAGTTAATTACATTTCTAATAAATGGCGGCATTATTCACCAGTTAGCATGATTTTTAGGATGTAGGAAAGTTAAGCTATCAATCAATACATTTGCATTGTATTTAATGAATGGTACGCAATCATATTGACCTGATCACTCCGAATGTCGACAATGAAAATTAAGATGATTTTTGTACTTAGACTATAGCTTTGAGCAATCAACCTATATTGTAATGTTAGGATTATATTTTTGTAATATAATGAATTAACATACTTTTGCGGCACATGTTTCCAGCCTTTTCAACTAGTTGCTGTGAACTTGTAAGAAGATAGGAAACAATGGTTGGTCCGAAGGGAGCGTGTGAAATAGATGTTTGGCCAGAACTCCAAAATTTTACTGGAGATGTAATCTCTCGTACAACATTTGGTAGCAGCTTTGAAGAAGGAAGACTTATCTTTTAAGTCCAAGGGGAGCAAGCTGAGCTACTTATGCAATCGTTTTTGTATGTGCAAATCCCAGGTTATAGGTCTGTTTCTTTGTACCTTATTTGTGCGAGAGAATCGTGTTTTAGATTAGCTAAGCATCTTATCCCTCATTTTTACTTTAGAGCAGGAAGTTGTTTGAAAATTCCTCCTCTCCTTTCAATAACTTAGCAACATTTTACATGATTGTTTCTTTAAGTACCAGTAGTCCTTTTGTCTTTATATTCACTAGTAGTTATAGTTTTTTTTTAACGGTACAAATAGTTGACTCTTCAAGTGTTTTTATGGAGTTACGACAAAATAACTAAACATGATAGCTTGAATACTGAACATTGTTATTTTTTGCAGCACACATAACCATTATGTTCGTTTTTTTGGGTTAAGATTCACAGCTATTAAGGATCCCCCTCCTTGGATTATAATACTTAACAAGATTCAGTATGGCATGTCATATCATTTATATAAATCATATATCTCATGGTTGAACACAAACAAACCATCATATGCGTATGGTCAGTTACATCACATATAACCATCAAGGAAACTAAACTAGCTCATTATATCCACTGAATGCATTGACTTGGATAACAGATACTTATGATGATTTTTTTCTGTTTATTTTTTTTTAATATGTGTAACTCATAAACATAGAAAAATGATGACAGATAGATCTAATTTTACCAACTATCATGACCTTGTACATGCGGTCGATTGCAAGATTGTAGCTCACAAATCACATATGAGAATGATTGGCAAAAGCTACATATCGTTCCATATATCTAATCAACAAATAGTTCACCCAACTAAATGTAATCCTGTGCTCTTTTGACACCTGGCTCCCCTCATTCCAAAAACTCATACATAACTTAATAAACTTTCTCGTATATTCCTCTCTTTCAATCCTAGACTTCCTATCTTTAAAAAAAATTAATGCAAAAAGCAAGAAGAGAATTTGATTTCTTGTTCATTCGAAAATGGGGTTTGATTTAGGTCTCCTATGAGATACTACATATCACACTTCCATAGTTTCAATCAATCATTTTACTACTTTAATCTGTGCTTATATTGTGATTGGTCATTTGCTAGAAGAAAATAGATGGATGAACGAAACCATTACTGTGCTTATTATTGTATGTTTTTTTGGGTTAGAATTTAGTATTTTGGTTTACTTTATGTGATTTTTTCATGATGACAGTTTTTGGATGCTGTAATTTTGATGCAGGGGTTGTGTACTGGAGTGGTTATTTTGCTTACTACTAAAGGGAAGAGCTCGCATGTGTTGATGTTTAGTGATGATTTGTTCTTTATTTATCTTCTTCCTCCTATTATATTTAATGCTGGGCAAGTTTGGTTTTTCATTCATTTTTAGAAGTTTTTTTAGTTGAATTTAGTAATGGGAAAGATTGGGAATTCAAATTAGTGTTGGAAAATATACATAATCAATAAAAAACAAAATACGACATCCTAATAATCACACAGGAATGATCGTTTCTTGCATATTTCAAATGCCTGTTGACATTTGGGTCCCCAATGAACATAACGTAGACAGGCTAGTAAGCACAATTGACCTTTTTTCCTGTCAAAGTGTAGATATAACTATGTTTATCATTATTCATCAATTTACTTTGTATGGAGCAAACATTTATTTGCTTAAGAAAAGATGAAGTGATAGTAAGTAGTTTGGTTCTTGCTGTAAAAACGTCTTTCAAATGCATATGGATGGTCCATATTGAATTGTCTAAGTTACCATCTCAATTATAAATACTGAATTTGGATTATGGAAATAGATTTGACTTTCCATTTTTTAATCTTATATGCAGGTTTATTTCTAACCAAAGAAACAAGCGAATGAAAGCAACAGATGATGGGATATGGTCACTTATAAGGTGCATAATTGAAAAAAGAGAAAAAGCTATGAGAAATGATGATGCAAAAAATGATGATTTACTTAGTGTTCTTCTAGAGTAAAATTCAGATAAAAAATCCAAGAATTTGCCAATGAGTAATGAAGAAGTTATTAAAGAATGCAAACTGTTCTATTTTGCTGGGGAAGAGACAACCTCAGTTTTGCTGATATGGACAATGATTGTATTGAGTATGTATCCTAGCTGGTAGAGTCGGGCAAGAGAATAAGTTTTAGAAGTTTTTGGAGGGAAAAACCAGATATTGATGGCATGAACCACTTGAAGACTGAGTACTTATTCTTATTTTTGTTGTTGCTGTTATTTTATGAATATTTTCTCCATTTCATGTTAAAATGGATTTATCCAAATACTGAGACTCGGTTTACTGAGTATTTGCTAACTGTGTCTCTACCTTAATTGAGCCTCAGTTAAACTGAGACACGGTTTAGCTGAACTCAGATTCAATGGAGACTCAATTAACTGAGTATCAGTTAAACTGAGACTCAGTTTAGCCGAGTCTCAGTTTCAATTAAGCCTTAATTTAACCGAGTCTCAATTTCAAGAACCGAGTCCAACTTAAAAACCGAGTCTAATTTTTTAAAACTAACTACACCTATATTGGTATACTGAGAGGACCACTTTGTTAACAACATCGACGACTAGTTTACATGGTCTGTAAACAAACCACTTCATACGTCGATAATATGCAGCTTGATTTTACTCCAAGTAAATTACCGAGTTCGTTTATTATTTTTTACTCTACTTCACTTATAGATGCTACTTGATTTTATGGCATGTTGTATACTTTGTATTAGTCAATCGCCTAATGAAAAGTGTGATGAATATTTAGTGTTTGCATTATGAATCCAATTTAACTTTGTGTAACTTTTTTGATGAATTGATTCTCCAGCATTACTTTTGCTTTACAGGTAGATAGATGACTGTGATGCAAAAAAGGTTACAACGAGTTATGGATCGAAGTTATTTTTGCTGCTAGAACTACTTTTTAGTTTTAACGTATGTACTACTTGCTTTTTTTTTTGCTATTGCTACTTGTTCTATATTTTGTTTATGAACTATTGATGACAAATTATTTATGTTTGGTGAAAGAATATTGTGTATTTTGATTATGAAATTTCATACGTTGGTTATCAAATATATGTCCAAAATGTGGTATTGATACAATATGTTGATTTTGAAATGTGGTATTGATATAATGTGCTAATTTTGAAATGTGGTACATATACACATTGTGACTGATGTTTACTGAAGTGGAATTACAGAAAAGTAGAAAAAGTCTAATTGACTTAGCTTTATATGCAATTTAACGGCGTTTTTAAAATGCCATTAAAAATATTCCACGGCGTTTTTAAAAACGTTGTTAAAACATTCAACGGCGGTTATGCCGTTGAATGTTTTAACAGCGTTTTAAAAATGCCATTGAACTGTTTTAACAGCTTCTTTTTAAAACGCCGTTAAATTAGACCGAATGTTGTAAAATGATTTCATGACACCAGGGAATCGTTGTTAAATGATTTGAAAAGATGTGCCTTTTGGAATCTAATTTTGTGAACTTAATTAAAGGTAAGTGGATTTGTTTGAGTTACCATAATATTAGAAATATTGAAAATTCAGCAAAATCTTTTGTTTCAAAACTTAGAGATCTTAGGATATTTCTTAAAAACTAGAACAAAAATGTTTTTGGCAATTTAAAAATACAAAAAGATAATATTCTTAATGAAATGTTAAAATTAATAAGATTGAAGAATCCAGACAATTAAATTTAGGTGAGCGTAATGTTCTTGCTAGTTTAAAAGACGAACTAAACTCTATTTAAGAAACGGAGGAGGTTATGTAGAAGCAGAGGTTCAGAATCCAATGGATTAATGAAGGTGATAATAACACTAATTTTTTTCATAATATTGCTAATAGTAGAAAATGTAGTAATACAATTAACTCTATTATTGTTAATAATGAAGAGTTAGTTGATCAAAGTGATCTTAATAAAGCTTTTACAGATTATTATAAGGATATTTTTGGCTCTAGAATCAAACATAGGATCGATGTTAGATGGAAAGATCTGTATCCGTCTGATTCTACTGTTGATTTATCTGAGCTCGATAATCCTTTTACTGAAGAGGAAATTAGTAAAGCTATTAATGACATACCAAGTGATAAATTCTCGGGCCCTGATGGGTTTTCAATTTTATTTTATAAAACATTTTGGGATGTTTTAAAATATGACTTGGTTAATATGTTTAATGACTTTTATAATGGTAATTTGCAATAGGGAGATTTAATTTTGCAAATGTTATTTCGTTACATAAAAAAGTAGGAGATAGAAACTCAAAAGATTTTAGACCTATTTCTTTGATTAACTGTTCAGTTACAATCATTTATAAAGTTCTATCTAATAGACTTAGTACAAGAATGAACGATTTAATTGATTGTTCACAATCGGCTTTTATTAAAGGGAGAAATATCACTGATGGAGTGGCAGTTGTTAAAGAATATATTAATTGCTGTTGTAAGAATAACACAACTTGTGCTACTATAAAACTGGATTTTGCTAAAGCTTTTGATTCGGTGGATTAGGATTTTCTTGTAGATATTTTTCGTGCAAGAGGTTTTGGTCATAGATCGGACCACTTGGATTATGAATTTGCTTAGAACCGGTAACTTTAGTATTATGGTTAACGGTATTTTAGGTAATAAAATTCAATCTAAGAGAGGTTTAAGGCAAGGGAATCCTTTATCACCTTTATTGTTTAACTTAGCCGTTGATGTTTTTTCTAAGATTATCGAAAGAGCAGTGAATTGCGACGACCCGACTTTCTACTACCAGAAAATCGCATCATCTTTAAGAAAGAAAGGGATAGAAAAAGAGAAAAGAAAGAAGAGAAGAAGAAACAACACATCAGAATCTAACAGCAGAACGAATAAACTATATTAATAACATAAATATTACATAGTTTACAACCATTATTAGAGTACACAGATATACAACACATACTAGACAGTTATAAACACCTGTCTAGTTATACAATTCAAATATAAATAACACAGAGAACACACAGCGGAATACTAATATCTAACGAAGAAGCCTCCTGCTCCATTTGCTCCTCCATAATTCGTCAAAGCAAACTTGAATCCTAACCTGAATTCCCTTGACTACTCATAAAAATTTGAGTACCCAAGAGTTTATGGAAAAACAAAGGATAAACTCCGGGTCAGACATGGGTCTGGTGTGAGTAACAGGTTAAAGTTGCTTAATTTTCAAAAACCTTTTGAAAGAAAGGTATCACGTAAGACTTCCCACACATAAACATAGAAAAGTTTTTACCTTAAGCTAACCAAAACATTTGATAGGAAATCCGATGATATTATAATAGTGTCTAGGGTTTTCAAATAAATAAGAAATAGACGAAATTGTTACATGATTAAATTCCAGATACTAGCCACAAAAGTGGGTAATACAATCAAAACCGTTGGCACTTATTGGATTTTGGATTCCATACAATGGCAGGGCTACTGGGGTACCGCCCGTCACAGTACGTGGCCTAGATCACCGTACCGAGGAGTACTCCCACTCCCCTGCAGCACAAGGCTGGACTCATTCCTTACTGAATAGTTCCGAACAAGATAACCCCGACGGTTAGAGCTCAAAAGACCGTCCACACAACCGAAATAAAAGGGACCTCTAGACAGGGGTAAATCTCGCCCTCCAGTGGGTGCGACCCACGAAGCCTTGCTGCACCTCCCCTGTTTTAGCCATTCTCGGTTGATGAGGCTTGAGGTTACGATTACCTTATAGGACATATCATCTTAGAATGCTCATCCTCCGCCTGACGATATTCTGAAAGCATTCGATCCATACAAGTCCGTTCCGGGTTCGAACGAAACCGAAGGCATTATCTCGTTACACTCGTTTTGGAATCACCCTCAGAGTTAACGACGATAACCCTTGCACTCTGATTCACCATCTCGAATCTATAAGTACCATTCCATCAAACTCATTACGGAATCACCCACAGAGCTATACTGACGTATAGCCCTTACACCTCGAGTCTTCACTCGCTCCACTTGGGTTCACGTCCTAACGTTATTTGGAATCGATGTGGTTTTCGAATATCCAAATATGGAAACCCGATCCCGGTCTCATCGAAAACCAAAGCGTGTCTTTTAAGGCCAAGTTGTTTTAAAGGTTTAAAACAATTCAATTACAGTATCTATATACACACAGATAGATAACTCACAAATCAATAATTGATAATTAACATTATCACATAACAAGTAATCTACATTATCAGTATCAAATAGGTAACCTATGTTATCATCACAGTACAATCAAGTCATTCATACCACAGAATATCATTTATCTCATTGCTGAGATCACAAAGCATCAAAGACAATCAATGACATCCATTCATACATAAGCAAAGATTTACTTATTTCAATATAATTAATTTAAAATGAATTAAATTAACTATCTCTAATTAATTTAAAATGAATTAAATTAATTACCTAATCTATAATTAATTTAAAATAAATTCAATTAATTACTTCACCAAAATAAATCTTGCTTTCTTAATTATTTAATTGATTATAATCAATTAATCATTTATTATTAATTACCTAAATTAATCACTCTTGATTAATTACCCTTAATTACATTCATGTAATTATCCTTAACTAATTCCACAAATTAATTATTCTCAAACAAACAATAATTAACCTTTAATTACTTCAATTAATTAATTAATCATAATTAATTACATTTATACTTAATTAATTACATTAATTAATTTCCTTTAATTACTTATCATTGATTAATTAATCTTAATTAATCAACTTTAGTTACATCATTAATTAAAATAATTAATGATTCCCTTTTATTAATTACCTTAAGTAAATAATTAACTTAATTACCATATTAAAACAAATTAATTATCCTTAATTAATCTCTTAATTAATCCCTTGATTAATTAATAAGTAATTTAAACCAAATTACTTTACACTTAAACATCTCCACTTAATTACAATCATGTAATTATTAATTAATTACTTAACTAAGTAAATACCAAAATCATTAATTACATAAAGTAATTATTTATAAAACCCAAATGTTTAAAATTAATTAAACTTAATTAATTAAATTAAACAATCCCATTAAACTAAATTAATTACATTTAGTAATTAATTTCTTAACTATTTTATTAAGTAATTATACTTAAACCATTTACAATTGATTATTATTAATTTAATTAATCTAATTAATTATAAAAATTAATCACATTAATTAATTATTTAAATAATCCTAGTTAATGACCATCATTAACCCATCTCAAATTATTTTATAAAGCAATTAACTTAAATTAATTACAAATTAATTATCTCTAGTTATCTATAATTTAAAGTATAATTATTTAAATAAATTAACCTTGATTAAAACCTAATTACTTAATTAATAATTTATTAATCATTAATTAATAATCTAATTAATGATCTAAATTTCAAATTGATTAACCCCTAAATCAATATGCATTAAACCTTAATAATTAATTAAATAAATTAATTAATTATTTCTTAATTACCTTTTTAATAAATTAATTTCAAACATAAATTCTTCACTTAATTTTAAATTAAAATATTTCTAAATTATGTTTAAAACAAATTTTATTTTAAACAAAGTACCTTTGAAACTGTTTCCCAATTTCATTTTAAATACAAGTTTTAAAATGAAAATAATTTAAACTTATCAAAGTTAAACAATTTATAACTTTTAACCTTTCAATAACTTCAATTTATATTAAGTTTAAATCTTTCAACTTCAAGTTTTCTTTCAATTTCAAAAACTGAAATACATATTCCACTTTGATTCCAGATTTAAACTTAAGATTCAAATTAGCTCTGAATCCAGATTTAAATTTAAATTTTAAACTCTGTTTAAACCTTAAACTTCAGATTTTAAAACATTTTATAAAATACTTTAACAAATTCAAAGTTGTTAAAAACCTTCTATCTTTATAAAACTTATATATTTTTAAATCTATAACTCAAACTCACTTTGAATTAAGATCTTAGACTTGTTTTAAAACTTTGTTTAAAACTTGCTCTACACTTTAAAAATTTAGTTTAAATTTTTAAAACTTAAATACTGTCAGGTTTGTAAAACAATTTTGACAAAACAGGTTCAGGTTTATTAAAACCTGTAAAAATTTCTTTTACCCGAGTCAACCCTCAAATTTACTCGAGCAAAACCCACCCTATCTTCGAGTCAGTAACTCGAGTGACTCGAGTTAAATTCCCAGTTCAAACAGCACCCCACCAACAACTTCCCTTGAACTCAACTGCACGGTGCACGTGCACCGTGGCTCCGGCCATCACCGGCCTCCACCAATACGTCGAACAAGTCGACGTTCAACCCAAAAACCCCCCACGACCTTCAGAAGCTCACCTTCCATACGAAATCCCAATTGAGTTCCTCAAACCCAAAACCTGGCAATAGCAAATTCCAGGTTTTCTCTAAACCTGTCAACGGCGCCATTTCTCACCTCCGACCACCTAACATCCAACCTCTCCGGCCACGAATGCTTCTACACACCCTCTACCACTTCCCAAAACACCAAAGCACTCGGTCAATCCAATTTCCTAAAATACCCAATTCCTTCATACCTTATTAAAACTAGGGTTTAAAAATGAAATCCCAAAACTGCAACTACCCCTATGGATTTCAACATCAACAAATAATTTTCTGGCATCTCCTCACACTCCTCCTTCACCTGAAAGAACCCGGTGCCTTCCAGTTGCATAGATCACCAGAAAACCAAATAATTTCCTTTCCAGTTCAAAAACCAACTGCAGCATAACTACTTTACTAAAAATTCAAATTCCAGTATTAAAAATCATATTTCAATTTGTGTTTTAAATTTATAGTACTGGATCTACAAATCATACAGTATAAATTTTAGTTCATATTAACATGCATTGGTGTTTTTATATGTTTCCAGAGACATCAGGTTTGAATTTGGCTTGCATAAATTTTTAACAGAAATCTAAGTTAAAACAACATAAACTTTAAACAAAATCAGTTTCTAACAGCAGCTAATTTAAAAGATCAGGAATTTAAATAAATAAAAAAAAGAAAGTGGAAACTGAAATCAAGCAAAGCACACCATTCAAATACACAGCATGCTACACATAAGAATTCTCCTCAGACATTTTCTAATAAATTCATGTAGTACTCAGCATTCAAACATGCAACAAATTTTTAAAACTTTAAATTTAAAATAAAAAGTTACTCACTTATTAAAAGAAGCAGAGCCTCAGTTGATCACTTGAAATTTTGCAGAAAAATGAATATGCAGGCTTGACTTCCTCTGTTTTTTAAAATCCTGATGAAATGCTCATGCTTATGATCCCATACACTAATTACTTGCATGCAGCTGTAGTTTAAGTTGCTAAATCCTCACATGTAGGCAGATGCTTTCATGTCTTCAAATCCATTCCAGGATTTAAAAATAGAATGCAGAAAAAAGAAAAATAGTGCAGGCTTCATTCATTTTTACAGACTTCTTTGATTTTGAGATAAATGTGGGTTTGATTTTGAAGAAGTGAAATTTGCAGGTGTTTGGATTTGAATATGCAGATGAAGGATTTGTACAGGGTTTCTGAATTTTGAGGAAATGCTGGTTTTTGATTGTGGATATGCAAATCTGATTTTTCATGAATTTGTGAATGCAGATTTTGATTGTTAATATGAAAATGACTTTGATTTATGAATTGTGAAGATTTCTTTTGATTAAGAAAAAAAATGAACATGCAATATGAAATGAAGATGCCAACTTAAACAAATGTATTTCAGATTTATGAAATAAAAGAAAATTTTAAAACTAAATTTTTGCACTTGTCAAATTGTTTATTAGTTTTTGAACACTTGTTAATTTGTTATGCTCATTTTTATACACATGTTACATGAATATAACACTTGTTTCTCTTTTTAAAGGTAATTAGGATTTAATACAAATTAATGTATATTAGCTTAAATTTAAGTTGTTGGTTTATATTAAAATATGGATATAAATTTACAAAAGAAATAAGAACAATCTATGTTTTACAATTTGAAACTTATACATATTAAAAATTAAAACAATTTAAGATTTTATACTTTTGAACTTAAATTCAAACTAAATTCAAAATCAAATGTTTCAAATCAAATTAAAAATATAAAATTCAATTTGAAATAAAAATTACAAATCTTATTCAAAGCTTATTTAAAAAGTCATTACAATATCAATATTATTTTTATAAATCTCTTATTATTAAATTAAAATCATTTTACAAGAAATTATACTTTTATAAACAAAATATCCATTTTATTAAGCCATCAAACCCTTTTGTTAAATTTATTCTAAATTTAAAACTCAATCTGATTTAATTTAAAACATTTCAATATTTTCTTATCAATTTTTAAATCATATTTTTACTTATGAAATAGTCTTTGAAAACTCAATACTAATTTGAAACAAAATTTCCAAATTAAAATGTCTATATTATAATTTTTAAAACATGATTCAATAATTTAAGCCAAAATCATTTATTCAACTTTGAAAAGCTTAAATATTAAATAAAACAAATTTTCCAAATTACTATAAATAATAAACTTAGAAAATATGTTTTAATTATTAAAATTAAAATAATACTAATGCATTTAAAATATAAACCAAATATTTATAGTTATGTCATAAATAGAAATTCATTTATTATTTTTAAAAGATAAAATAATCAATTTAAATATTTATTGAAGAAGATTGTCAAATTTATTTGAATGATTATTAACAGAATATCAATATCAATTTAATTTTTAATACAGATTATTAAATTGATATTGTTAAAAATTCCGAGATATTACAATCCTTCCCCCTTTAAAGAATTTCGTCCTCGAGATTTAAAACAAAGGTAATTTAATAATCTCATTAAATTTTAATTTTAAAACACAAGCATATATCAAACATATGCTAACAATCAAACAACCAATCAAACAAATCTAATTGTCCAGACAAATTCTGGATAGAATTTTATCGAGTTTCCCCAGGTATATATATATACCGGGATACTCGCTCTAGAAAATCCAATACAAACAATACTATGAAGCTACAAAGCTCCTATATAACTATATCTAAACACTAGACAAGATATCAGACTACAAACGAGTCTGACTCAACAACAAAAACTCCCAAACTGCTGGTTTCCCAACCAGAGATAGATCATACACGTACTCTCTCAGAGATACGTGAAACTCATTGAATCCCAGTTATCCAAACTGGCAATTCAATCCTATAGATCAATCACTAAATCTTCAAGATCACAGAAAAGATCCAAAACACTTCCGAGCTAGCTTCCCAGCCTTACCCAAACTTATAGCTCCTTTTCGATCGGAGAAAAGTTATCCAAAATTAAATCTCCGACTTCAGAGTCCAAATCCCTCCGACTCTTATCCACAAAATCTCTTCAGACAATTCCTGGGCTGTCTACAACTTACTGATCAGCTCAACCTTCGCTGATGCTTCTAGAAACAAACTGGACCAATCAACACAACAAGATGATCTCCTCAAGATCAACCAAAACCAACAACTCAAACTCAACTTCTCAACATCAGAAGACAACAACTTCTTCTGTCCAGAAAAGCAGATGCACTTCCAAACTACTTCCGCTGCTCAACTCTGATCCGACATAAAAGAGAATGCTGAAGAAGAACACAAGCACAATCAGGACAACACACCCCAGAGATATGGTTCAGCAAATCCATAAGAATCATTCAAAAGTTCCTCCAAAACTCCGAGCTGCTACACCAACTCAATCTCCTTGAAACCATTCTACTATAAAGCTGAACCACTGGTACCATTCCTGGAATTCCAGTCGATAAGAAAAGCTCAATCTCCTGATGCGAACCAAACTCTGACTCCCTGAGTACATTCAGAAAAACTCATATAATCCAAGAGATCACTCAAACAATCGCAAGTCACTTTTGTGATCCACCAAACCAAATCCAAGGAAAACTGTTCTTCCTTTACCAAACAGAACAGCTTACTCTTCACTAGCCAACCCTTCGAAGAAACGGGTCCACTTAGCTGCTTCTGAACTCCTCTTCAGAAAAACTTCTAAGCCAGAAGATCTCTTACCAACACCGAGAACACTCCAAGCTGCACTGCCGCCACAGATGCCAAAGAATTCCAAAACAAAGATCTTCGAGAAACTCAATCCTCAAAGCAAACAGAAACACCGGCTGAACACAACCACAACACCGAAGTGGGCTCACCTCCTTAAACTTTTTCCAAAGAAAACATCTTCGGCAACATCCATATTCACTGCGTCTCATCACGCAGCTACTACTCCCTGATGTATCCAAAATACCATCACTTGCTTTTGCCCAACCGACAAATCCAAATTCTACTCATTCATCTTCAAAGAATTCATTCCGAACCTTAACAGGTTTCCTTCAGAGATCAATGAAGTCCTTCATCACTACAAAGCTCAATCGAGACGGTATTAGGTCTACAGTCTCGATAGATACATTTCCAAACTCAAACATTCAAACCCCAACCAATGGTAGTCATGTTACACACACTACTACCCCATCTACCTTTATAACTTATATTGGAAGACTTGAACAGGTAACCCAAAAGATAGGTAGAAATATATATATATATATATATATATATATATATATATATATATATATTAAAATTACAAATACGCTCTCTCATGAAAGACACCACTACAAAGCCTAGGTATTCACTCAACCTAATGCTCTGATACCAAGTGCGACGACCCGACTTTCTACTACCAGAAAATCGCATCATCTTTAAGAAAGAAAGGGATAGAAAAAGAGAAAAGAAAGAAGAGAAGAAGAAACAACACATCAGAATCTAACAGCGGATCGAATAAACTATATTAATAACATAAATATTACATAGTTTACAACCATTATCAGAGTACACAGATATACAACACATACTAGACAGTTATAAACACCTGTCTAGTTATACAACTCAAATACAAACAACACAGAGAACACACAGCGGAATACTAATATCTAACGCAGAAGCCTCCTGCTCCATTTGCCCCTCCATAATTCGTCAAAGCAAACCTGAATCCTAACCTGAATTCCCTTGACTACTCATAAAAATTTGAGTACCCAAGAGTTTATGAAAAACAAAGGATAAACTCCGGGTCAGACATGGGTCTGGTGTGAGTAACAGGTTAAAGTTGCTTAATTTTCAAAAACCTTTTGAAAGAAAGGTATCACATAAGACTTCCCACACATAAACATGGAAAAGTTTTTACCTTACGCTAACCAAAACATTTGATAGGAAATCCGATGATATTATAATAGTGTCTAGGGTTTTCAAATAAATAAGAAATAGGCGAAATTGTTACATGATTAAATTCCAGCTACTAGCAACAAAAGTGGGTAATACAATCAAAACCGTTGGCACTTATTGGATTTTGGATTCCATACAATGGCAGGGCTACTGGGGTACTGCCCGTCACAGTAAGTGGCCTAGATCACTGTACCGAGGAGTACTCCCACTCCCCTGCAACACAAGGCCGGACCCATTCCTTACTGAATAGTTCCGAACAAGATAACCCCGACGGTTGGAGCTCAAAAGACCGTCCACACAACCGAAATAAAAGGGACCTCTAGACAGGGGTAAATCTCGCCCTCCAGTGGGTGCGACCCACGAAGCCTTGCTGCACCTCCCCTGTTTTAGCCATTCTCGGTTGATGAGGCTTGAGGTTACGATTACCTTATAGGACATATCATCTTAGAATGCTCATCGTCCGCCTGACGATGTTCTGAAAGCATTCGATCCATACAAGTCCGTTCCGGGTTCGAACGAAACTGAAGGCATTATCTCGTTACACTCGTTTTGGAATCACCCTCAGAGTTAACGACGATAACCCTTGCACTCTGATTCACCATCTCGAACCTATAAGTATCATTCCGTCAAACTCATTACGGAATCACCCACAGAGTTATACTGACGTATAGCCCTTACACCTCGAGTCTTCACTCGCTCCACTTGGGTTCACGTCCTAACGTTATTTGGAATCGATGTGGTTTTCGGATATCCAAATATGGAAACCCGATCCCGGTCTCATCGAAAACCAAAGCGTGTCTTTTAAGGCCAAGTTGTTTTAAAGGTTTGAAACAATTCAACTACAGTATCTATATACACACAGATAGATAACTCACAAATCAATAATTGATAATTAACATTATCACATAACAGGTAATCTACATTATCAGTATCAAATAGGTAACCTATGTTATCATCACAGTACAATCAAGTCATTCATACCACACAATATCATTTATCTCATTACCGAGATCACAAAGCATCAAAGACAATCAATGACATCCATTCATACATAAGCAAAGATTTACTTATTTCAATATAATTAATTTAAAATGAATTAAATTAACTATCTCTAATTAATTTAAAATGAATTAAATTAATTACTTAATCTATAATTAATTTAAAATAAATTCAATTAATTACTTCACCAAAATAAATCTTGCTTTCTTAATTATTTAATTGATTACAATCAATTAATCATTTATTATTAATTACCTAAATTAATCACTCTTGATTAATTACCCTTAATTACATTCATGTAATTATCCTTAATTAATTCCACAAATTAATTATTCTCAAACAAACAGTAATTAACCTTTAATTACTTCAATTAATTAATTAGTCATAATTAATTACATTTATACTTAATTAATTACATTAATTGATTTCCTTTAATTACTTATCATTGATTAATTAATCTTAATTAATCAACTTTAATTACATCATTAATTAAAATAATTAATGATTCCCTTTTATTAATTACCTTAAGTAATTAATTAACTTAATTACCATATTAAAACAAATTAATTATCCTTAATTAATCTCTTAATTAATCCCTTGATTAATTAATAAGTAATTTAAACCAAATTACTTCACACTTAAACATCTCCACTTAATTACAACCATGTAATTATTAATTAATTACTTAACTAAGTAAATACCCAAATCATTAATTACATAAAGTAATTATTTATAAAACCCAAATGTTTAAAATTAATTGAACTTGATTAATTAAATTAAACAATCACATTAAACTAAATTAATTACATTTAGTAATTAATTTCTTAATTACTTTATTAAGTAATTATACTCAAACCATTTACAATTGATTATTATTAATTTAATTAATCTAATTAATTATAAAAATTAATCACATTAATTAATTATTTAAATAGTCCTAGTTAATGACCATCATTAACCCATCTCTAATTATTTTATAAAGTAATTAAATTAAATTAATTACAATTTAATTATCTCTAGTTATCTATAATTTAAAGTCTAATTATTTAAATAAATTAACCTTGATTAAAAATTAATTACTTAATTAATAATTTATTAATCATTAATTAATAATCTAATTAATGATCTAAATTTCAAATTGATTAACCCCTAAATCAATATGCATTAAACCTTAATAATTAATTAAATTAATTAATTAATTATTTCTTAATTACCTTTTTAATAAATAAATTTCAAACATAAATTATTCACTTAATTTTAAATTAAAATATTTCTAAATTATGTTTAAAACAAATTTTATTTTAAACAAAATACCTTTGAAACTGTTTCCCAATTTCATTTTAAATACAAGTTTTAAAATGAAAATAATTTAAACTTATCAAAGTTGAACAATTTATAACTTTTAACCTTTCAATAACTTCAATTTATATTAAGTTTAAATCTTTCAACTTCAAGTTTTCTTTCAATTTCAAAAACTGAAATACATATTCCACTTTGATTCCAGATTTAAACTTAAGATTCAAATTAGCTCTGAATCCAGATTTAAATTTAAATTTTAAACTCTGTTTAAACCTTAAACTTCAGATTTTAAAACATTTTATAAAATACTTTAACAAATTCAAAGTTGTTAAAAACCTTCTATCTTTATAAAACTTATATATTTTTAAATCTATAACTCAAACTCACTTTGAATTAAGATCTTAGACTTGTTTTAAAACTTTGTTTAAAACTTGCTCTACACTTTAAAAATTTAGTTTAAATTTTTAAAACTTAAATACTGTCAGGTTTGTAAAACAATTTTGACAAAACAGGTTCAGGTTTATTAAAACCTGTAAAAATTTCTTTTACCCGAGTCAACCCCCAAATTTACTCGAGCAAAACCCACCCTATCTTTGAGTCAGTAACTCGAGTGACTCGAGTTAAATTCCCAGTTCAAACAGCACCCCACCAACAACTTCCCTTGAACTCAACTGCACGGTGCACGTGCACCGTGGCTCCGGCCATCACCGGCCTCCACCAATACGTCGAACAAGTCGACGTTCAACCCAGAACCCCCCACGACCTTCAGAAGCTTACCTTCCATACGAAATCCCAATCGAGTTCCTCAAACCCAAAACCTGGCAGCAGCAAATTCCAGGTTTTCTCTAAACCTGTCAACGGCGCCATTTCTCACCTCCGACCACCTGACATCCAACCTCTCCGGCCACGAATGCTTCTACACACCCTCTACCACTTCCCAAAACACCAAAGCACTCGGTCAATCCAATTTCCTGAAATGCCCAATTCCTTCATACCTTATTAAAACTAGGGTTTAAAAATAAAATCCCAAAACTGCAACTACCCCTATGGATTTCAACATCAACAAATAATTTTCCGGCATCTCCTCACACTCCTCCCTCACCTGAAAGAACCCGGTGCCTTCCAGTTGCATAGATCACCAGAAAACCAAATAATTTCCTTTCCAGTTCAAAAACCAACTGCAGCATAACTACTTTACTAAAAATTCAAATTCCAGTATTAAAAATCATATTTCAATTTGTGTTTTAAATTTATAGTACTGGATCTACAAATCACACAGTATAAATTTTAGTTCATATTAACATGCATTGGTGTTTTGATATGTTTCCAAAGACATCAGGTTTGAATTTGGCTTGCATAAATTTTTAACAGAAATCTAAGTTAAACCAACATAGATTTTAAACAAAATCAGTTTCTAACAGCAGCTAATTTAAAAGATCAGGGATTTAAATAAATAAAAAAAAGAAAGTGGAAACTGAAATCAAGCAGAGCACACCATTCAAATACACAACATGCTACACATAAGAATTCTCCTCAGACATTTTCTAATAAATTCATGTTGTACTCAGCATTCAAACATGCAACAAATTTTTAAAACTTTAAATTTTAAAATAAAAAGTTACCCACTTATTAAAAAGAAGCAGAGCCTCAGTTGATCAATTGAAATTTTGCAGAAAAATGAATATGCAGGCTTGACTTCCTCTGTTTTTTAAAATCCTGATGAAATGCTTATGCTTATGATCCCATACACTAATTACTTGCATGCAGCTGTAGATTAAGTTGCTAAATCTTCACATGTAAGCAGATGCTTTCATGTCTTCAAATCCATTCCAGGATTTAAAAACAGAATGCAGAAAAAAGAAAAATAGTGCAGGCTTCATTCATTTTTACAGACTTCTTTGATTTTGAGATAAATGTGGGTTTGATTTTGAAGAAGTGAAATTTGCAGGTGTTTGGATTTGAATATGCAGATGAAGGATTTGTACAGGGTTTCTGAATTTTGAGGAAATGCAGGTTTTTGATTATGGGTATGCAGATCTGATTTTTGATGAATTTGTGAATGCAGATTTTGATTGTTAATATGAAAATGACTTTGATTTAAGAATTGTGAAGATTTCTTTTGATTAAGAAAAAGAAATGAACATGCAATATGAAATGAAGATGCCAACTTAAACAAATGTATTTCAGATTTATGAAATAAAAGAAAAATTTAAAACTAAATTTTTACACTTGTCAAATTGTTTATTAGTTTTTGAACACTTGTTAGTTTGTTATGCTCATTTTTATACACATGTTACATGAATATAACACTTGTTTCTCTTTTTAAAGGTAATTAGGATTTAAGACAAATTAATGTATATTAGCTTAAATTTAAGTTGTTGGTTTATATTAAAATATGGATATAAATTTACAAAAGAAATAAGAACAATCTATGTTTTACAATTTGAAACTTATACATATGAAAAATTAAAACAATTTAAGATTTTATACTTTTGAACTTAAATTCAAACTAAATTCAAAATCAAATGTTTCAAATCAAATTAAAAATATAAAATTCAATTTGAAATAAAAATTACAAATCTTATTCAAAGCTTATTTAAAAAGTCATTACAATATCAATATTATTTTTATAAATCTCTTATTATTAAATTAAAATCATTTTACAAGAAATTATACTTTTATAAACAAAATATCCATTTTATTAAACCATAAAACCCTTTTGTTAAATTTATTCTAAATTTAAAACTCAATCTGATTTAATTTAAAACATTTCAATATTTTCTTATCAATTTTTAAATCATATTTTTACTTATGAAATAGTCTTTGAAAACTCAATACTAATTTGAAACAAAATTTCCAAATTAAAATGTCTATATTAGAATTTTTAAAACATGATCCAATAATTTAAACCAAAATCATTTATTCAACTTTGAAAAGCTTAAATATTAAATAAAACAAATTTTCCAAATTACTATAAATAATAAACTTAGAAAATATGTTTTACTTATTAAAATTAAAACAATACTAATCCATTTAAAATATAAACCAAATATTTATAGTTATGTCATAAATATAAATTCATTTATTATTTTTAAAAGATAAAATAATCAATTTAAATATTTATTGAAGAAGATTATCAAATTTATTTGAATAATTATTAACAGAATATCAATATCAATTTAATTTTTAATACAGATTATTAAATTGATATTGTTAAAAATTCCAGGATATTACATGAATAATGGATCTTTAGGGAGTGTAGGCAATGCATATGATGTAATGGTGTATCGGTTCTCCAATTTGCCGATGATACCTTACTTTTCTCTTCCTATTTGCCTAGACACATTATTACCCTTAAGTTCAATTTATATAGTTTTGAACTTTTATCAGGTTTAAAAATAAATTTTGACAAAAGTTCAGTTCTACTTTTAAATGATTTTGAAAAAGTTGAAAGCTTAATTGCTAATACTCTAAGTTGCAAAACTATGAACTTTCCTTTTGAATATTTATGTTTTGTGATTAGACCTACCAAACTCAAACATGATGATCGGCTTATTATTATCGATAAAATTAGAAATAAGATAATTAATTGGAATGAGAGATTTTTATCTAGAGTAGGTAGACTAGTCTTAATAAATTCGGTTTTATCAGCCCTTCCGATTTATTGGATGCCCATGCATATGTTTTCAGATTGGGTTATTGAAAAAATCGATAAAATTAGAAGAGATTTCTTATGGAGTGGGGAAAATTCTAATAATAATATAAAATGTCTGGTAAACTGGGAAGCCATTTGTAAAGCCAAAAAGGAAAGTGGTTTAGGAGTTATTAATTTGCATAATATTAATCTGTCCTTGCTAGGTAATTGGTTATAGAAGTTTAAGGATCTAAATGATAACTCTATTTGGAAAGAGATCATTTCCAAATATTACTATAATGGAAATAGCAATTTATATTAAATTGCTTCTCCAATCACACATAATATATCTAATTTTTGGAAATATATTTTAAAAGGTCATGAGATTTTTAACTTAGGAATAAATACAATAGTTCATTCTGGTAATCGTACTTCTTTTTGGCACGACCGTTGGATTTCGGTCTTACCTCTCAAATTGGAATTTAAAGAACTTTATGAAATTTATAATTTTAAGTTTGCTTTAATTAATGAAGTTTATTCTCCTGATAATGATCCTCCTTGGAATTTTAGTTTTAATAAAATTTTAGTAGGTTCAACCCTGAGACAATTTTCTTTTCTATATGCAAGATTAAATCTTTATAATGATAATGATAACGATATTATTTGTTGGGAATGGGATAAAAGTAAGAAATATACTTCTAATTCTTTTTACAGATTTATTAATTTTACGAGTACTATAAACAATTCATTTAAATTTATTTGGAAATCCAATGCTCCTCCTAAATCTAAAATCCACATGTGGCTAATATTGCATGGAAAACTTAATACAATAGAATTCTTAAAGAGAAAAAACATCCAAAATGATAATAAATGTTATTTTTGTAGTCTGCATCTTGAAGATATAAATCATATATATTATGATTGCATTGGTTCTTATTACATTCTAAATAATATTCTTAAAAAAAATTAATTTCAGTATAAAAACTAAAATTTTGGATTGTGACTTCTACTGGAACAATTTTAGATTTAGATTCACAAAGAATATTAGATTTTTACTTGACATCATTCACAATTATTAGCTGGTATATATGGTTTAAAAGTAATCAAAGAATTTTTAATAATAATAGTCTTCTTATTAAATTGATTTTTACAATTTCTTCATTTTGCTTTAATTGGATTTCTAATCCCAAATTTAAATTAGCTAAAAATAATTTTTTTAAAAGGATATCTTAATAAAGTTAGCTATTATATTAACTTATTTAAACACAACAATAATATGTTTAACATTAGCAGTATTAGTATTAATTATTTTTCAAATTTATATGAGGATCTTAATGTTAATCATAACTTACTTATGATTAAAGATTCATAACAATCTTTTAAGTTTAGTTTCAATTATTATTCTTGTCTTCATTGGTATTAGTTTATAAGCTCTTTAATTCTTTTATTTTTGTCCAGTTTAGTCTTAATTAGGTTTTATTTCCTACCATATCCATACATATATATGTATATCATTTATATAAATATACATATATATATGTATCATTCTAACTTTTTTCCGAGTCATCCTTCAGATACAGGTATGGGAGAAAGGTTGTATGGCACATTTTGTAGGTTCTTGTGTCTTCAGATCGCAGGTTTTCGGACTGTAGAGAGGCCATCAGAGTAGAGTTTCCCACTCAGGATTACTTGCAGTTCCATCATAGATACATGACACTTTCATCTCTATTTTGGCGTATTATATTCAGGAGGATCCATTCTTCTGCTTGGCATTTCTTCCTCTGTACAAAGTCTCTAGAGCAGATTTTTCTTTCAGCATCATATCCAGTTCCACTTCAGAGTAGATACTTCTTCCGATCCAGATGCATGGAGTTTTCTTTCTTTGTTGGTGATGTATGGAGCTTACGATCCAGATGTATGGAGATTCATCTTTCTTTTGTTTTTAGGTACTTCTAACACCTCAGTATCGGGTGGTGGTCATGCCGGAACTGGATATTGGGGCGTGATGGGTGGTGGCCTTGCCGGAACTCTTCTTAGTGGTACATGATTTTCTTTGATACTTCTATTTAGTTTTGTTACCTGTCAGGCATGTTGGAAGCACCTTATTATTGTGATATATATATATATATATATATATATATATATATATATTCTCGCATGTATGATCTCCTTTTTTTAGAGGATCGCACATTTTTCTCAAAAAAGGACATTTAACAGCGTTTATTCCTTGTCATTATATATCTCTGACATATAACTGCATGTTGATATACGACGTATGTAAAAACGCTGTTAATAGCTTTTTTTAGCTTTTTTTTAGCGTTTTTGAAACGCTGTTAAAGGTCTTGTTTATTATAGTGCTACTAGTGAGTAGATGGGTACAGTTCACGCACAGAGGCGAGAGTATTACGAACCCTATAAATCTAATATAACAGAAAATGAAAATAGAACAGTATATGTAGAATTATGTTTAAAAGTGTATAAACTGTCCATTCACCAGAACTTGAGATCTGACCCCCTCCTCATATCTTCCCACAGGTTAGATAGATGGCGGAGATTTTTCAGCTTTGTGACACTTGTGTAGAAAGTGTTATTCCCTCTATGAGTATTTACTTACTATTATATTTTAGTCGGTTCCGCTGTGAGATACCTATTTGAGCTCTGATATATTTATCTTTGCTTATTTGCAGGATACCAGATACTCAACTCGGACATCATTGGACTTGGAATTTAGTATTTTTGCAAAAAATTCGGACCTACTGAAACTCGAGTTGTTACACCTGGCTTTCTTCATAAGAGGATGAGCTAGTTGGCACATGTGGAAACATGAGTCCTAGTTAGTAGCCATGATGAGTGAATACTCCTCGTCGCTTAACCCACTGTTTCTTTCGACAACCTTGTCCCTGCGTTATTAAAACAACACACACTATTATAGCAAGTTCATGTATCATCTATTATGCTGTTGAAAGTTATATGTATTATTATGCTTACTAGTAATTAAGTTTGCCATCGAAAATGGATGAAACGTTTTCCATTAGTTTTACTCGTTCAGATTTGGAGGATAAATCACAAACTGAACTAGTGACTGTATAGTTTAAATCCTTCCACTCAGCCAAGCATTTGTCTAGTTCTGACTGTTGCACGAACATGTGTACACAGCTGCACCAAATGCAGCTAGTTCTTTCACAATGGTGTTCCTTTGCACAATTATAAACAAATTTATATATTTTTGATTTCATCGCTGAAAAAGAGAAAGAAGGGAGAACCAGAAAACTATTACCTAGTCCTTTTGGTTCCTCCAGTGACTAACGCTGTGGTTGTAATATAATTCCAGCATCAGTATTCAAGTAGGGATCTGCCACACATACTATAGCAAGAAGAATAAAACGAACATTATATCCACCTGGAACAGGCATACAAACAAAGGCAGAGCATTTCTATTTTACAGTGCATATATTAAGCTTTGGTTCTACTATTATTGATCAATACGTAGTTTACATATAATTGACTAATGATTTACTAATACGTTAACTGCACTTTCATTCTTTTTTCACAAGGATACATACATGACTGCCTATGCATATAAGCATTCATCTTTATCTTTTCATACATTTGCTTGCATATTCTAAACTTGTGTACAACATATTAAGGATATGTTATACATTTTAAGAACATCAACCAACCAGAATATTTCCAGTTTCAAGCTTGAGATATTGATAGAGGTCTTGGACTCTATTCTTTAAACATCCATTAAAAGCCAATATTAAAAAAATAAAAATAAAATATATCTGAGCTACAATGTTATTGGATTCACCAAGATAAACAACACAGGACCTCTCAAAGTAGTTTCCTCTAATCTTCAAATCACATACATTTTCGCTGGTGTTTGCAGCTAAGAACACATCCAGTTGAATAGTAAACTGAATGAAGGAAGACTTCTTGACACTGAACAAGAGATCTTTCGAGTCCAAGCTCTCCCCTCTATACACTTGCCATCTTCGTTGAGCAGATGATATCTAGAAAGATGATAATGCAATTACTGATTGTTATTTTTTACAAAGTCTCTACCACTTCACTTGAAACTGTTAATATAAGTCATAAACAGTTTGCATACTTTAAGAAAATAACATAAATTTGACATCTGCATGTTCCTTGACAATTATAATAGGATTCGTCTTGACTTTTTTTTGCATTGGTGGTCCGTATAGCCTTGGACCGAAAGTTCATTCCCGTGCAGATGTGACATTTTGATTTTCATCCTTGGTTCCGAATCACCGGGTTACATTAATATTTTAATGGAACAGATTTATAGTAAAATCTACACATATTTCAAATGCGTATATACCACTATTTTTGTAGAAAGCATCGAGGAGCTTAGATTAAATGATTGTCCTAGACTAAAAGCATGGTGAATTTCATAAAATTATTTCATAAAATTAATGCCAATTTTGTCTTTGGGACCAGAATTTCAATGTAATTTTCATTTTTTGACAAACTTTCTTATCAGTAGGCAGAAATCAACCACCCTAAATAGTCCATCTCCGCTAAACCCAGTAACTAAACTTTACAATATTACTAAATATGTATATATAGCTACCTGTGTAACGACCTGCTCTTTTGGACGTTTTAAGAAGATACATATACCAGACTCAAAACATTTAAAGGAGCAGATGGTCATGAGGTAAATAAGAAAAAGAGAAAGAAATAAAATAAGTACATAATCTCGCAGCGGAATGACAAAATATAACAACCAAATAACAGTTCATGAAGTTGTTTACAAATAAATTTGATTATACTTATACAATACAGAATCAGAATTACAGACAACAAGAAATAATAAATAAATACAGCGGAACAACATGATGTAGTGGAATAAATATAATAAATAATAATAGTACAAATATTCGTCTTCGTCCTCCAGAAATAAGGTCTTCAACCCTAAAATGCTCAAGCTGACCCGAGCGAATTGAAAAGACAAAATTCTCGAGTCAGAACTAAAAGATCTTATGTAAGTTAATCAATAATAAATAAATATGATCGTGGCAGCGTCAAAGATGTTTACGGGGTTTGACATCTTCTATCTAATGTCTAACATGAGTGTAATAACTTAAAAGATGTTCGTGATTTACATCTTCTAAGGATCCGTTAAACTATCTACTATGTAGTACAATACGCTATTATAATATGTCTACAGTAAAGTAAAAGTATTAAAATAGCGTTAAGGTATTACCCATATTCTCTTTAACACATTTTATATATTCTCATAGTCTATACAGTACCGTACGCTCCTCCGTGAGGTTTACCCAGAGGGCACTCCATAGGTATGGTACAACACAAACTCGTATAATATGCGATAGGGCATGTGAACACGACACTCGAGGCAATGTCAGGATAGATATACCAATTGCGGATCCGGACTGGTGGTAGCGCATAGCACCTACTACCGCCCACCTCAGAACACACTCCCAAATCAAAATCAATGGTGGCCACCAAATCAATCACAAAGCAACAGATATGGTATCGAAGAAATGTGACCGATAGGAGCAATTACCTCACTTGGTCCGGCATGGCTCCTGTTTAGTTACATCTAAGCTGACTCATATATGGGTCAGGGTCATGTCAATACCTCATACAGAAATCGTTCGTCAAACCATCTACACTTCATTTCTGGAATCTCCACCACGTACACAGTTGTTAAAGTGGTTTTTGGTATTGGCAGAGAGTATGACAATATTCGATCTCGGTCTCTTTAACAACCAAACGTTTATTTCACACCGGATGGTTTTTTTATATTTCAAAATTCAATTCACAATTAGTAGTCAAAATATCATATTCTCAAAGCCATATCACTTTCGAATTCATATTTACCTTCCAACTATATTCACTTTCAAAAATCATATTCACTTTCAAATCATATTCACTTTTGAAATTCATATTCACTTTTGGAATTCATATTCACTTTCAAAAATCATATTTACTCAATATGTAAATTTTCAAAAAGATATCAATTCCAAATTACAACTTAAATTGTATCATCATTAAGGATTTAAATATAAAGACTTCAACTTTATACGGTCTGAAATTTTAGGAAATAGTTTAGATAGTCATGAATAGTTTTAATAATAGTTAAAAATAGTTTGAATAGATTAAATAGTTTGAATGGTAAAATAGTTTAAATAGATTTAGATTTATTTAATTAGATTTAAAAATGATTTAAATAGATTTAAATGATATTAAATAGATTTAAAATATTTTAAATAGATTTAAAATAGATTTAATAGATTAAAAATATTTTAAGTAGATTTAAAATAGATTAAATAAATTTAATTTGTTTGAAATTGGTAAAATAGATTAAATTGAATTAAAAGGTTATAATAAATTAATATAAATTAAAATAGTTTAAATTGATTAAAATAGTTAATTTAATGGAAATAGTTTAAATTAGTTTAAAATAAATTTCAAAGTTATATCCAAACGTTTTCAATAACTCAATTCCGATAAATTCATCCATATCTGACACTTCAACCTTGACATTCCAATTTAAATCCTTTGAACAATTCATTTAAACCAATTCCAATTCAGCATTAACACTTGGATTATCGAAATTTTTTAATTTATATAATCAATTTCTATTTCAAAATACCAGTTAACCAAATTCAAAATTTTAAAGATTAAAAAATCATTTAATTTAACCAATCTGGTGTTTGTATATAATTTTCTACCCTAGGGTCAAGTAATAGGATATTTATTATTTCAATCCACAATTTAAAATTTTACGGTTATATATCATTTCAAACCGTAATCCCAAATTAAATAAAATCCATAGAAATCACTCGATTCTATCATTTCGACCCATAACGATTTTTTCCTAATCTATAGATCATTCAGGTATGTATCATTTCAACCCATAGGGAACTTACAATGTTATAACAATATAAAAATACAATATCCACTTATCCAACATCAACAATCAAACATCGATCACAATCAACATCCAAGTCAATCAATAAACATCACTAGATAACAGATAATCAATACAGGTATTAAATTGACAAATTTAAAATTCAATATTAAATTAAACGATGATTGATTGTAATAAAAGTCAAATTTAACTAGAATGACAACTTATCATACCAAACAACAATCAATTAATTTCTAATCACATCATAAATTTAATTTAACTAACATAAGATAATTTAGAAGCTACGAGTGGGTCAAAACACTTATCTTTGAAATTCAAATCGATTTGAAATTCAAATAAAGGCTCAAAATTCAGTAGTCTTAGTGTGATGACCCGGAATTTTAGGCAATATCTTTATTAATAATTAAATTGGTTTGATAATTTTCTTTTATAATTTTAATTTAAATTGGTAATTTTATTCTTTTAAAAGCTAATAAATATTTAATTTGGCAGAATTTATATTTATAAAGGCTAATAATATTTAGTTGGTACAATTTATTCTTTCAAAGCTGATAAAAATGTATTCTATTTATAATGTATATATATTGGTATGTATATATATATATTGTAAATAGAAAGGCTTTGATTTAAATTTAATAAATAAAAAATGTTTTCAAATTATATATATATTTTGTAATTTGCAAATTATGAATGAATTTAATATAAAATCTTTCAAAATCTATTTAAAAATAAGTTAACCATATATTTTCATAACACTTAAGGTAAATATTTATTTGTTTAAAATAAATTTTAGCTTAGGTTTAAAATAAGCTTTAATTACGTTTATTTCTTTTGTTTTAAATATTCTTTCTTTTTAAAATTTAACATAAGACAGTTTGGTTTGTAAATACATAAAAGTTAAAATAAAATCCACAAACATATAAACATATAATACATTAATTGATTCAAAACATAAGTAATTTATAAATAAATATTTACATAAATTCACATTTGTATATATATAAAAATTTAAAATCTTATTAATAAAAAGACAAATATAATATACATTTAAACATAATGCATAAATATATATAAACTTAAATAATTAAATAAAAAGAAATTCTAAACATTTGTAAACATTTTAAGATGGTTTTTGACATTTGTAAATAATTTAACATGTGTAAGATAAGTAACAGCCATAATGACAAATGACAACTATTTTTCTTTGTCAATTAAAGCTTATGAATTATAAAATATTAAGGAGAAATCTATTTTTATTTTTTTCAGTTCTAAACCTTTTCTTTCTTCTTCATCTTTCAAAACCAAATTTGAAAGAAAAAAATTAAATACAAACCTGAAACTAAAACCTGGAAATCAAAATTCAAATAAAATCAATTACCAAAAACTTCACCTGTTTCAAGTTCAAGATGCAACAGCTTACAAATCTTCAACAACCTGAAATCATACAAAACATAATGAAGATCAACACAGCTAGATTCAAATTCAACATCAGATTTCAACAATTCAGACTCAAATGCAATCAAAAACAAGAAAATAACTCTCTGTTTTAAATTTCCTGGTGGATAAACCTTATTTTAGAAACAGTTTTTAATCTGATCCTTTAATTGTTATCAGTGATAAATGTAGCAGTAAAATAGTTTAAAATGTTTATATGAATGTTGGATGTGAATGCATGCATATATAAAGATGAGACTGTGAAAATATCTGTGCATATGCTTCTCTGTTCTTGTCTCAAACTCCTGTTTTGCTTTTAAAAATTCATATCTCCCAATCGAATCCGTATTAACCTTTGATTTTTGGATAAAAGTTGATTGTTACATTATAACATTAATTATAAAAATGGTTTCAGGAATTTTAATTTAGTAAATAACTTTAAGTTGAGAAATAACTGTAAAATATATATAGGTCAAAAATCAATGAATTCGATTTCAGGGTTGGATTGCATGAATGGATTCATGGTAGAAAATCATGATTTTCAATATGAATATCATGATTTATAGATATGAAATTGATAAGATTTCTTGAGTTGTTCAGTTTTGGGATTATCGGCAATTGCCGACGATCTACGACGAGATTTTCCTTAGGGTTTGGTTTGAAGGAATATGTGGCATGGGGAAGTCGGGAAAAATGGATGGAGATTTTTCCATTGAGGAAGGCATCAGATCGGAGAAGATTTAGGGTTTGATGATGGATTTTGGTAGGGTTGGATGTCGAGGAAATCTCGACAAAATTAGTTCACTGGACTCGAACGTGATGGGGGAAAATCAAAGTTGGAGTCAAGGCGGAGTTTTGGGGATGTCGGCGAGGGATCTCATGGTCGAAATCAATGGCCAGGGTGGTTTCCGATCGAAGCGTTTGGGTTCCAGTTTTGAACTTTGTGCTCGTTTTCGATTGGTTGTCGGAATCGTTGAACTGGGATGTCGAGGAGGATGACGAGGTCGATGTCGACTTGTTAAAGGCCGGAAAGATGGTCGGAGGGGACTGGAATCGCCGTGCATGTGCATGGTGCATTTCATGTACCTGGGTTTTGATAAAGCTTTGGGAAGAAAGCTGTTAGTCGGGTCGAACTCGAGTTCTTGCGTGGGTTCTTTCGAAGTCGGGTGAGGTGTTGAGTGTCTCGGGGATTTGAGTTTTATGCTTGGGAAATTTTGTTAAAGGGCTTGGGTTGGTATTGTTATAGTAGCTGGTTTCAGAATTTTTAAAAGTGAATCAAGATCAAGTTTTTAAAAAACAAATAAAGCAAGTTCTAATTAAACAAGTTTTCAAAATCAATGTCAATCAAGTTTTAAGAGTGTTTAAATTGAATATATTTCAAAGTTTTAAAATGTTTAAGGTTGTTTGATTTTAAAAGTAGTTATAAACTAAATTAATTTTGAAATTTAATTCAAAGGTGTCTTCATATAAATATACTAGATCAAAGTTTTTAAGAAAAGAAATTTAAACAAGTTTTTAAATAAGAATGTTTCAAGTTTTAAGGTGTATTTAAAGTAAATATAAGGGATGTTTAAACCAAGTTTCAAAATATATTTAAAATGGATAAGTTTAAAAGATATGATAATTAAGTTTTCAAGAATAAATATTTATTGAATTTATTAAACAAGTTTGGAAAGGTTTTCAAAGATTTTAAATATCAAAATTAAATGTTTAAATTATTTTGGTTTTAAAGTAAAATATATTTTCAAAAATATAATTGATTTCTAAATGGTTTCTAATGAAGTTTAATGATGGAAATAAGTATTTAATATAATAAAGAATTTATCTTTAATTAGTAAAGGTTGAGATTAATTAAGACTAATTAATTATTAAAATAAATTAAAAGTTAATTACTTATTGTAATTAAGGATAATTACTTAATGAGGTAATTAGTGGATAGTTAATGAATGTAATTAAGGGATGAATCATTAACTAGTGATTAAGTGATGATTAATTGATTAATTAATTAATGTAATTAATTTTAAGTTAATTAATTAGTTTGGTTCATTAAAGATAATCACTTATGAATTAATTAAGTATAATTACTTAGTGAAGTTATTAATGAATAATTACTGAATGTAATTAATTGGGGGTTAATTACTGAATGTAATTAATTACAGAGTAATTAGTTAAGGGAAGTAATTAGAAGATAATTACTTTAATGGAAGTAATTAAGAATTAATTACTTAGTATAATTAATTAAAGGATTAATTAATGCAATTAATTAAGGGGTTAGTTAAGTAATTATAGGGTAATTAATTACTAGATGTGATTAATTAAGGTTAATTAATGAATGTGATTAACTAAAGATTATTTGTTAAAGGTAATTAATTAAAAGGTAATTAATTAATGAAATAATTGAGGATCATTATTAATATAATTAATGAGAGTAATTAAAGGTTAATGACTAAGGTTAATAAATCTATGTGGTTAATTTATGGTTAATTACTTAACGCAATTAAAAAATATATTTAATCATGAATGATTAATTAAGATGGATAATTAAGAGGATAATAATTAATTGGGTTGTAATAAATCAATGTTAAGTAAGCAGGATTAGGTAAATCTAAGTGATTAAAGTTGATAATTAATTTCATTAGAGATTAATTATATTGGTTAAGAATGAATAAATCTTGCTTATAGATGTTTGAATGATGTTGGGTGATTTGGATTATGTGATATCTCTGATATGTGATATGTGCTGCTTTGTGATATGAGATGTATTGATTGAATTGTGATAGTATGGATCAACTATCTGTGATAATGTGAATCATCTATCTGTACGTAATTTTTATTCTAAATTATAAACCCTTAAACAACTTGGACATTAAAACGGCGTTCCGGGATCAGATTTTCGAATTGGATATCTGAAAACCACATCGATCCAAATCTAACGATAGGTCGTGAAATCTCAAGTAAAGATGAAGACTCAAGGTGTAAGAACTATTTGTCATTAAAAACTCTGAGGGTGATTCCAATACGAGTATAACGGAGATAGTACTTTTAGATTCGAGATGAAGATTCAGAGTGCAAGGGCTATTGTCATTAACTCTAAGGGTGATTCAAAAATGAGTGTAATGAGATAGTGCCTTCGGTTTCGTTCGAACCCAGAACGAACTTGTATGGATTGAATGCTTTTAGAACATCATCAGGAGGACGATAAGCATTCTAAGATAGACGTGTTCTATAAAGGTAATCATAGCCTCAAGCCTCAACAACCGGGAATTGCTAAAACAGGGGAGGTGCAGCAAGGCTAAGAGGGTCGCGTCTAAGTAGGACGAGATTTTCCTCTGTCTAGAGGTCCCTTTTTATTCGGTTTAGTGGACAGTAGGTTCGCGGCCAACTGCTGGGCTACCTTGTTCAGAACTATCTAGTAAGGGATGGTTCCGGCCTTGTGTTACAGGGGATTTAGGGTGGATCCTCAGTACTCTGATCTAGACCAGGTACTGTGGAGGGCGGTACCCCAGTAGCCCTGCCATTGTAGGAATCCAATCTCCAATAAGTGCCCTCGACTTTGTTTGTATACCCATGTATGCTGGAATTTAATAAATGTAACAATTTTGGCTATTTTCTAGTTTATTTGAATACCCTAGACCTTATTATAATATCATCGGTTTTTCTATCAAATGTTTTGGTTAGCGTAAGGTAAAAACTTACCCATGTTTATGTGTGGGGAGTCTTATGTGATACCTTTGTTTTCAAAGGATTTTCAAAGTTAAGCAACTTTAACCCGTTTACTCACACCAGACCCATATCTAACCCGGAGTTTATTTTCTGTTTTACTAAACTCTTGGGTACTCAAATTTTTACGAGTAGCCAAGGGATTCAGGTTAACTTTGACAAATTATGGAGTAGATTTGGAGTAGGAGGCTTCAGCCTATAGATATATAATGGTTCCGCTGTGTTATATCTCTGTGATGATGTCTGTATGGCACTAGAGTTGTATGATAGATAGATCTTTATAACTGTCTAAATTGAGTTGTATAAGCTGTGTAACTCTGATATATATGATACTATGTAATGTCTTATGTGATGTAATATAATTTATTAGTTCCGCCGTGAGAATCCGATATTTTTTAGTTCTTTCTTTCCTATCTTTTCTATTTTTTGTCCCTTTCTTATTGGTGATGTGTCTTTCTATGAGATGAAAGGCGGGTCGTCACAAAGTGGTATCAGAGCTCTAGATTGAGTGATTACTTAGGCTTTGAAGTGATTTCTGTCTTGAGAGAGCGTATTTGTAATATATATATATACAAGTACGAAGGCACGTCCGATGGACGTGAGTAAAGCAAATTGTTGTAAAATTGGTAGGGTGCGAAGAAACCTGTGTGAAATGTATAATGTGGAGGAAAAATATTACCGTGCGAATTCATTTTGTTGTCCAGTATGCATATTTGGTCATTTTTCTTATTGGAAATTGATTGGGGGAATGGAGGAAGGAAACTACCGCATTCAAATTAGCCGGTAACTTTCTCCAGCGTGATACTGGTCGTTATTTTACCCGTATATACTTGTAAGAAAGAGAGTTCAGTGAATAGAGGTTTAGCGATGTCTGTTTGAAGTTTGTAAAATACCTTATTCAATTTCAAAGTTGGCAATCGTGTTGTGACGGAACGTAATCAAGGGCGTATTAAAACTTATCCGTTGGGACGTACAGCAGGTTTGTGGGAAATTTTTGGTTGCAGTGGGTAGTACAAAGCTGTAGCATTGAATATGGTGGCAGGTAAATGGTAACAGTACTTATGGCAGAGAAAGCAAGTGCATTTGTACGTCTGCATTAAAGTGAGTTCATAAAATGTCCGAAGTAAATTACCCGTATATATTCACGTAGACAACCGATATTGTGTTGTATACGGATGACGCGTATATGTGTGAGGCAATATGACTGATGAAGTTGATAATATGTGCGAGCAGGAAAGGACTGTTGCGGGCAAACATATGAAATTCGGAAGCTAATTAGTTGAAGAACGCGGAACAGAAAAATGGAAAAAATCATAATTCTGAGAAAAGAATGAAAAAATTTATAGTGCTTATGTAGGAAAAAACATAATGGTGCATTAGCGAACAAAGGTACAAAAGCAAACCATGTGATTATATTATTGATGATTATAACCAATATTAGTATAAATAATTATAGTCGTAATAATTGAATAGTTAAAGTGTATTGGAAAATATGCAATTATTAATTTATGTACATGCAGTTATCAAACACGGTGTAAAAAAAGAATCATTTCAATTACGGAGAGCATTTCCAACCAACTTGATATATGAATAGCCAAAATGTACACTGCATAGTGCATTGATGTTGTGTTTGGAATACAGTTAGGCTGTTTCAGTTCTTAAAAAATATACACGAAAACCGTGACATAATATTGAACAATCACCGTGCAAAGGAAAAAAAAGAAACTATGGTGAACAACGTCAAAAAATCTTCGCTTTTCATAAAGTGAAATTTTTTATATCATGGTTGTAGCACTGAAGTAGGAAGAATTAGTGTCAGAATGATGAATAATATGAATGCAGTTTTCTTCAATGCATCTTTTTATTTAATTAATCATTGGCATTTCTGGTGCTGATATGAGATGCTAGTTTGTTTGGGTCTCCATCCAAAGCAACCATCATAAGCTACCATTCATCCCTTGTAAAAAAATAGAAATGGGTGAGATGTCCATTAGAAGTGTGCATAGAAATTGTTGAGCCCCCCTTAATTTGTTACAATATTGAGATCTTTGTCATTAGGTACGTAAGAGAACAACATGATTAATTTCTATACATGTAGATTAAAATTATCTGTAGCAGTAGAAGAAATGCCAAGAGAAAACATAGAAAAGCCATGTTAAATCTAGTCAGGTCACTGTTGCACTTTGCCGCATCAAAACTGCTCTAACCAAACTTCGCTTCGCTATTGATATCCTGCTTGAACTCTCATATTCAGTACAGTCTTCTCACCTAAGCCACATCAGAATTAGTGATCATATTAGTGCGTACTTCATCCGATCAGAACTATATCAAGTTGCACCAAATATACAGACCATTGTACTTGCATGCGTAGTTTGTCACTGTGAGTCGTTGTACACATAGATTTAGCACTAACTTTTAAAAGCATGCAACAATCTTTCTACCAACGGTCAACAGCCATGTATAGGAACGGTTTAAAAGGAACATTGTTCAATGAGCATGTAGTTAATTATGGAAAAAAATATTAAATATTTCAATGCATATTTCATGCTCTCATCATAGAGAAAATACGTAGTATGTTTTATGTTAAGTAGCAATCAAGGACTTTTATTTAGAAAATGTATTCAAAATCTTGATGTAGGAAAAGAAGGAAAATTTAAATAATATTCAATCAGCATGTTGTTAAATTTGAAGAAAGAATAATATTTTAATTTGGAAAACAATATAATTTGGCATGTGATTAAAAAACATGAATAACATAAGTGAAGTTGGAGATATATTATATGATTGATGGAAAACTATTATTGAAAGATTTAAGTGTAAAGCAATAAAAAACTAAAATAAGAAAAGTATTATGTCTGCAAGTGAAAAATAAATAAAGATAGAAAAATGACTGGTTGACATACCATTAAATGCATCAACACAACAGTAAGTAATAAATCTTCATGATAATCAAGTCATGTAGATAAAAGGAATTGGTAAGTGGTATCGGTTTTTCGGTATTATTTATTTAATATACTTTTTTCAAAACAAAATAATAAATATTTGGTAAGTGTAAACTATCGTAAATTAAATCTTAATTAATTAGACATGAATATGATTGGAATAAAATTGAAAAAACTTATGTGGTGGTCATTTGTACCATATAACAATGTCCCACCAAATATTACTCTCATTTGTTAGGTATGTTACTTTTACATATCTAATATAGTAATTATTCACTGCACTATATATATATATATATATATATAGTGATATGGGGATCCTAATTCAGTGACCTAAGCCTAGAAAATACGTAGGACTTGACATAGGAATGTTCAAAGTTTTTTGTAGATGCATGTTTTCAGATGTTAAATGTTGGTTTAATGATACCGATTTGAACAATAGTAGAAAGTGAAATTTATTTTAAAAATATAACTTATATAAATGCAATTGGAAAAGATATAAATATTAGACATGGAAGCTGAAAAATTATTCGTAAAGGGTTAAAGGCTTAAAAAATCTCTAAATATTTGGTAAGTACCAGTAATCATCATAAAATAAACTTCAATCATGCAGTATAATTAATTGTACCATATGACAATTTCGAAGATCTGAACAATGCAGATAAAAATAAAAACATATTTTAGCATACCATTAAAGGACCGAGCAGAACATTGAGGTATCAATCTGTTTGTTGATGTAGTCATGGTGATAATTGATTTAGTCTTCTATAGGGGCTTGTTTAATTTTCCATTCGTACTCCGTTTCCTGCAAAATTTGGAGACCGTTTATTAAAAAGTTCAACAATGACAACTGTTTAAATGTTTGGTCACTATCAACTACCATGAAATAAAAGTTTGTTATAGTTCAATGTGTCATGAAAAATAATCAGAGAATGAAAATATTGAGAGTAAAAGTAGAAACATCTTTAAACATATCACTATAAGCTTGTGGACAACGTTGAGTTAACGAAATTTTCGGTAATACGGTCATTTGGAGGCTTATTCGTTGTCTAATTATACAGTGTTTCCTGCAAAATATCGTGATTGTTTATCTAAGAGTTTGGCAATGGAAACCCTTTAAATTTTTGGTAAGTATCAATTATCATAAAATTAAACTTCATGAAATATAATTAATTCTATCATACAGCAATTTCAGTGATAAAATAAATGGGTAAAAATTATAAATATGGTTGAGAATATTTCATTTTCCATCCGTAGCCCGTTTCCTGCAAAACTTTGAGATTGTTTATATTAAATAGTTCTACAATGGTAACTCTGTAAATATTTGGTAAGTATCTATTACTATGAAGTAAAACTTCGTTATAATTACATGTATTATAAAAAAAATTCAGAGAAAGAAAATAATGAGTAAAAGCAGAAACATCTTTAAATATATCATGATAAGCCTAAACACAACATTGAGCTATTAAAATTTTCGATAATGCGTCATTGGGAGGCTTTTTAATTGTCTAATTATACAGTGTTTGTTGTAAAATATTGAGATTGTTTATGTAAGAGTTTCCCGATGGAAACCCTTTAAGTATTTGCTAAGTATCAATTGTTAAAAAATAAACTTCATGTAATATAATTAACAGTATCATACCATTTTTAGTGATCAAAATAATGGTTAAAAAATATAAATATGTTTGAATTATGAGTTTACCACACATGCTTTTATTTCAGTTATAAGAAGTTATATTATGGTAAAGACAAACCAATATGTTTTCCACCATTCACTAATTCAAGTTTCAGGAACATATCCTTTTGAGAGGTAAGACTAATTGCCAGTGCAAACACCCTTCAAGAACCTCACATAACCGGGAGAGTTTCAACCGGTTTTAAACTTTTAAGCCATTTCACTTATAATCATTAATAATTATATAACATTAAATAAACTGATAAAACAATTCTACTAAATTAAAAGTACCCAAATGTAACAATTTACTACGTAAATAAATAAATAAAATGAAGCAAAGCAGTCAACATATATGAAAGTTGACGGAAAAAGGAAACATTTTTTAAATAAGTTAACAGAATAAGTCATATACATTAGAATATAGTGAACCGAGCGTAGTAAAAAGTGCAGGAACAAAATATATTTGCACTATCCCACTTGAAATCTAATAAATGCATTCATTGCCAAGAAAATCAATGATATTAACAGTAAAGTGAGTTTGCAGTATAATGTATATAGCATATTATGCAAAACGATAAGTAGGTAAGGTAAAAAAAAGAATACCTATTCAAAAGCAAGCAGCATCAAGTGTGACAAAAGGCCGTGTGCCAGACACATCATTACCAGTTGAGCTAGCTCCACCACATGCATTCATTGCCTAGAAAATTGAAGATATTAACAGTAAAGTGAGTTTGCAGTATAATGTGTATAGCATATTTTGCAAAACGATAAGTATGTAAGGTTAAAAAAAAAGAATACCTATTCAAAAGCAAGCAGATCAAGTGTGACAAAAGGCCGTGTGCCTGGCACATCATCACCAGTTGAGCTAGCACCACCACGCCGTCGACAGAGAGCCATTGAGCGGAGCCTGCTAACGAATTCGGCGAACATCAGCCTGTTATTCATCAACAACATGCATTTATTAAACTAAGCATAATAATATGTACGTATATCATAGTACACAAAACAATAAATAGGGAAGCTTAAAAAAGAGTCCATTATGTAAATAACTAAGCATAATAATTCATGCATATTAGTGAACCGAGCATAGTAAATAGGGAAGGAACAATGCAGTACTTCATTTAAAATCTAATAATTGCATTCATTGCTAAAAAAATCGCAGATATGTACAGAAAACTGAGTTTGCAGTATAATGTATATATCCTATCATGCAAAACGATAAGTAGGTAAGGTTAAAAAAGAGAATACCTATTCAAAAGCAAGCAGCATCAAGTGTGAAAAAAGCTGATGTCTCTGGCAAAACAGAACCAACCAAGCTAGCTCCAACGCGCCGCTGACAAAATAAGCAATTGAGCTGACCCTGCAACTGATTTAGACAAACAGCGGAGTATTATAAAAATCGATAAATAGGTAAGCTTAAAAAAGAGAATACCTATTCAAAAGTAAGCACCGCCAAGTGGAACAGAAGGCCGTGTACCGGGCACATCGTCACCAACATAGCTAGGTCCACCTTGGCGCCGAGGAAGTAAGCCATTGAGCTAAGCCTACAGCTGAAGTTGGCAAACAGCAACGTATTGTAGAAAATGATAAATAGGTAAGCTTAAAAATGGCAAACGGCAGCTTATTATAGAAAACGATAAATATGTAAGCTTAAAAAAGAGAATACCTGTTGAAAAGCAAGCAGCATCAATTATAACAGAAGGCCATCTGCTTGGCACATGATAACCAATTGAGCTAGCTCCACCGCGTCGCCGACAAACGATGCCTTTACGCCGAGCCTGCAACCAAGTTCGACAAACATCATCCTAGTATAGAAAACGATAAATATGTAACCAAGTTCGACAAACAACAGCGTAGTACAGAATACCTATTCAAAAGGCCGTGTGGCTGGCACATCATCACCAGTTGAGCTACCTCCACCGCGCTGCTTACAAACAAAGGCTTTGAGCTGAGCATGCAACCGAATTCGTCAAATAGAAGATGTGGACATCAGTGCGGCACATCGGAAACGGAATCAAAGCGGAGTCCATATATTGACGAAGCAGAAAATGGAAAAGCAGATAATAGAATGGAATCGACAAACATCGGATCTGGACGTCCACACGGTAGATCGGAAACGAAACCATAACATAGTCCATATATCCACGAAGTAGAAAATGGGAAAGTAGATAAAAGAACAGAATCAAAACATTAGGTCGTGCGGTGGTCGATTTGGACGTGGAATCAAAAAATTGGGGAGGATAAAAGAACAGAACCAAAACATTAGGTTGTGTGGTGGTCGATTTGGACGTGGAATCAAAAAATTGGGGAGGAAAGCAGCATGGGAGGAGGAATAAAAGGGACCTGAAATTGTTGGTTGTAGAAGGTCGAATGGAGATGGTTTGTAGAGGGAATGGAAGAACGGGCAGTTTGTGAAAGGTGGTTGAGGCATAGTAGGGTGAACATAAGGCGGTTGGGAGAAAACACAGAGAGGAGAAAGTGGAGGGAGTGAAAACGGAAAGAACAGTTGAAGAACCGCTGGAAGAAATGGGGAATAAAACGTTAGACGAGAATTGACCCATATGCCCTTTTTCCATTGGTAGTAAGTAAGTTGCCTAGGAAGTGGGTGGATGGGTTGATTGGGAAGTTCAAAAAAGCTTCACCAAAGTAAAGAATTTGTATTATTAGTAGAGATATATATATATATATATATATATATATATATATATATATACACCTACCTTATTTTGTTGGGTTACCCGTTCGGGTTTGCCAACATGAGTCCTAGAGGTAGATGGAGTAGTGGTGTGTGTAGCACGACTACCACAAATCGAAGAGGCCCTGGTGTTGAGGTTGGAAGAATATCTGTCGAGACTATAGACCCAATACCGTCTTGAGTAAGTTTTGCAGCTTGGTGTAAGGACTCCACCTATCTCGAAAGGAAAATCTTTTTAAGATACGGAGTCCATCATTGAAGTGTGAGCTTGGGTTCGCTCATGTGAGCGGATTTACTAAATATTGGATCTGTTGGATGTGCAGAAGTTAGTGATAGTATCATGGCAACTTCAATAAGGTGCAGCTGCACGGTGGGACGCAGTATCCATGGATGTTCCCGAAGGATATTTCTTTAGAATTAGTTTAAGGAAGTATTTAAGGAACTGTCTATACCTGCCGTAGGGAAGACTCGACTGTATTGGAATTCTCAGAAAATCGAGCAAGGGAGTTTGTCTGTATTGGAGTATGAGACTAAGGTCTATGAGTTATCTCGCTGTGAATATGGTCTCATTGTCACCCCCTTAAGAAGAGTAAGTTGCTGGTGTTTGATTTGAGGCCCGAGTATCTTGAAAGTTGGCTGCCCATCTCAAATGACTCTTTTGTGGAGTTAGCAGATATGGCTTTGAGGTTCGAGGAGCCTATGGATAAAGAAGTCTTTGGTAAGCTGTGGTAATAGTGCAGCTTGGAGGTGTCTTAGGTGCCTGTAGGAAGGTCGTCTGGCTAAGCAGTATCATAGAGGTGGAGTTCGGAAGCAGCAGTGTGGACGCGTTTCTTCGATGGTTCAGAAGTCTATGTGTTCTATCTGTCAGCAGCCCGGGCATTTGGGAAAGCTTGCTCACTTCTTCAGGAAGCTCAACAGAGCAGAATGTTTTGCTTTGAAGGTAAACCATCAAATTTTTCTTCTGGTAGGTAAGGCATTCTTGAAGGACTGACATTGTTTTGGATAAGCTGTTCTTGTTTATAAAGAGAGAACAATATCTTTGGAATCTAAACCGGGTAGAATCGCAAAAGTGACTTGCGATAGTTCAAGAGATTATTTGAGTAATCTTTTGCTTGAGATTGAGGCTTCTCAAGAGAAGCTAGGAGTTATCAAAGTTGTCAGAGGTTTACCTACGTCGGAGATTGAGTTCTGTATTGACTTAGATTCCAAGAGTAATACCGATGGTTCAACTTAGTGGACGGATGGCTCCTAGAGAGAGGGGTATTGGTGAAGCAGCTCAGGATTTCTCGGAGGAGGATTAATCTAACTTAGTTTTCTAGTTGGGGTTCTGCTGGGGTGTTTGTGACCAAGTCGGATGGGTCACTACGATTTATGGAACTGATGAACCGTGTCTTCCAGGATGTATTGATCAAGTTTGTGTTCATGATCATCGACGACATTCTCATATATTCCAGAATCAGAGTTGTGCAGCAGAAGCGAGGTAGCAGCTGTTCTAGAGTAAAACAACCAAAAGTTGCATTTTTCTTGGAACAGAGGGTTACTACGGGAAGTTTATATGGACCGCTGAGTGTGAAGAAGTTTTTAGAATCTCAAGATAGGTTGTTGAGTGCATCTATTTTGGTTAAACCAGATAGGAGAAATAAGTTCGAAGTCTACTGATGCTTGTGAAGTAGAGCTTGTGCTCTAGATATCGAAGGATCTTGGGAGGATCATTTTGTTGAGTAGGATCCAGAGATTGGTTTGTTTTTGGTCCGGTTTGTTTCAAGAAGCATCAACAAAGGTTGAGCTGATCAGGAAGAAGGTAGGCAGCCCAGGATCGTTAGAAGGTGTTATGTGGATAAGATGGATGAATTTGGAATTCAAAGTTGGAGACTTTGTTGTTGTTAAGGTTTCTCTGGTTAAGGGAGCAGTAAGATTTGGTAATACTGTGAAGTTAGTTCCGAGATATATTCGACTTTTTCTGTGTTTGGATAGGATAAGTTCTTCGGTCTACAGGATTGAATTGCCAGTTCGGATGGCTGGAATTCAATGTATTTCACGTATCTCTAAGGGAATACGTGTACGATTCAACACTGGTTGTAGAATCTGCAGTTCAGAAGGATTTGGAAGTTGAGCTGGACTTGAGTGTAGTCTGATATCTTGTTCAAATTATAATATCAAGATGAGAAGGTGCTCAGGAGCTTTGTGGTGAGCTAATTAAGGTTTTGTATAGCGAGTATCCCAGCAATTATACCTAGGAAACTCTAGATAGTATTAGGTAGGCCTATCCTGAATTGTGTCAGGATCGTTAGATTTGTTTTTTTGACTGAATGGGTTGCTATGGTTGTTAGAGTATGATTGATATCTATGCTTATTGTTTGAAATTAAAACTTTTGCTGGATTATTAAATTTTGTTTGCTTTTAAATTTCGGGGACGAAATTCTTTAAAGAGGGGAGGAATGTGATGACCTGGAATTTTGGGCAATATCTTTATTAATAATTAAATTGGTTTGATAATTTTCTTTTATAATTTTAATTTAAATTGACAAGTTTATTATTTTAAAAGCTAATAAATATTTGATTTGGAAGAATTTATATTTTCAAAGGCTAATAATATTTAATTGGTAAAATTTATTCTTTCAAAGCTAATAAAAATGTATTCTATTTATAATGTGTGTGTATATATATATATATATATATATATTGGTATATATATTGTAAATAGAAAGGCTTTGATTTAAATTTAATAAATAAAAATATGTTTTCAAATTATATATATATATATTTTAATTTGGAAATTATGAATGAATTTAATATAAAATCTTTAAAAAGCTATTTTAAAAAAAAGTTAACCATATATTTTCAAAACACTTAAGGTAAATATTTATTTGTTTAAAATAAATTTTAGCTTAGGTTTAAAATAAGCCTTAATTAAGTTCATTTCTTTTGTTTTAAATATTCTTTCTTTTTAAAATTTAACATAAGACAATTTGGTTTGTAAATACATAAAAGTTAAAATAAAATCCACAAACATATAAACATATAATACATTAATTGATTTAAAACATAAGTACTTTATAAATAAATATTTACATAAATTCACATTTGTATATATATAAAAATATAAAAGCTTATTAATAAAATGCCTAATATAATATACATTTAAACATAATGCATAAAAATATATAAACTTAAATAATTAAATAAAAAGAAATTTTAAACATTTGTAAACATTTTAAGATGGTTTTTGACATTTGTAAATAATTTAACATGTGTAAGATAACTAACAACCATAATGACAAATGGCAACTATTTTTCTTCATCAATTAAAGCTTATGAATTATAAAATATTAACGAGAAATCTGTTTTCATTTTTTTTAGTTCTAAACCTTTTCTTTCTTCTTCATCTTTCAAAACCAAATCTGAAAGAAGAAGAAAAACTACAAACCCAAAACAAAAACCTCGAAATAAAAATTCAAAGAAAATCAATTACCAAAAGCTTCACCTGTTTCAAGTTCAAGATGCAACATCTTACAAATCATCAACAACCTGAAATCATGCAAAACATAATGAAGATCAACACAGCTAGATTTGAATTCAACATCGGATTTCAACAATTCAGACTCAAATGCAATCAAAAACAAGAAAATGGTTCTCTTTTTTAAATTTCCTGGTAAGTAAATCTTATTTTAAAAACATTTTTTAATCTGATCCTTTAGTTGTTATCAGTGATAAATGTAGTAGTAAAATAGTTTAAAATGTGTATATGAATGTTGGATGTGAATGCATGCATATACAAAGATGAGACTGTGAAAATATTTGTGCATATGCTTCTCTGTTCTTGTCTCAGACTCTTGTTTTTCTTTAAAAAAATTCATATATCCCAATTGAATCCATATTAACCATTGATTTTTGAATAAAAGTTGATTTTTACAGTATAACATTAATTATAAAAATGGTTTCAGGAATTTTAATTTAGTAAATAATTTTAAAATGAGAAATAACTGTAAAACATATACATAGGTCAAAAATCAATGAATTCAATTTCAGGTTTGGATTGCATGAATGGATTCGTGGTAAAAAATCACGATATTTAATATGAATATCATGATTTATAGATAGGAAATCAATAAGATTTCCTGAGCTGTTTAGTCTTGGGATTATCGGCAATTGCCGACGATCTATGGCGAGATTTTCCTTGGGTTTGGTTTGAAGGAAGATGGGGCATGGGGGAAGTCGGGAAAAATGGATGGAGATTTTTCCATTGAGCAAGGCATCAGATCGGAGAATATTTAGGGTTTGATGATGGATTTTGGTAGGGTTGGATGTCGAGGAAATATCGACAAAATTAGTTCACCGGACTTGATCGCGATGGGGGAAAATCGGAGCTGGAGTCAAGGCGGAGTTTTGGTGATGTCGGCTAGGGATCTCGTGGTCGAGATCGACGGCGAGGCTGGTTTATGATCGAAGTGTTTGGGTTCCAGTTTTGAACTTTGCGCTCGTTTTCGATTAGTTGTCGAAATCGTTGAACTGGGACATCGTGGAGGATGACGAGGTCGATGTCGACTTGTTAAAGACTGGAAAGATGGTTGGAGGGGACTGGAATCGCCTTGCATGTGCACAGTGCATTTCGTGTACCTAGGTTTTGACGAACTTTGGGAAGAAAGCTGTTAGTCGGGTCGAACTTGAGTTTTTGCGTGGGTTCTCTCGAAGTCGGGTAAGGTGTTGAGTGTCTCGGGGATTTGAGTTTTATGCTCGGGAAATTTTGTTAAAGGGCACGGGTTGGTTTTTTTATAATAGCCTGTTTCAAAATTTTTAAAAGTGAATCAAGATCAAGTTTTTAAAAAACAAATAAAGCAAGTTCTAATTAAACAAGTTTTCAAAATGAATGTCAATCAAGTTTTAAGAGTGTTTAAATTGAATATATTTCAAAGTTTTAAAATGTTTAAGGTTGTTTGATTTTAAAAGTAGTTATAAACTAAATTAATTTTGAAATTTAATTCAAAGGTGTCTTCATATAAATATACTAGATCAAAGTTTTTAAGAAAAGAAATTTAAACAAGTTTTTAAATAAGAATGTTTCAAGTTTTAAGGTGTATTTAAAGTAAATATAAGGGATGTTTAAACCAAGTTTCAAAATATATTTAAAATGGATAAGTTTAAAAGATATGATAATTAAGTTTTCAAGAATAAATATTTGTTAAATTTATTAAACAAGTTTGGAAAGGTTTTCAAAGATTTTAAATATCAAAATTAAAGGTTTAACTTATTTTGGTTTTAAAGGAAATTATATTTTCAAATATATAATTGATTTCTAAATGGTTTCTAATGAAGTTTAATAATGGAAATAAGTATTTAATATAATAAAGAATTTATCTTTAACTAGTAAAGGTTGAGATTAATTAAGAGTAATTAATTAGCAAAATAAATTAAAAGTTAATTACTTATTGTAATTAAGGATAATTACTTAATGAAATAATTAGCGGATAGTTAATGAATGTAATTTAGGGATGAATCATTAGCTAATGATTAAGTGATGGTTAATTGATTAATTAATTAATGTAATTAATTTTAAGTTAATTAATTAGTTTAATTAATTAAAGATAATCACTTAGGAATTAATTAAGTAGAATTACTTAGTGAAGTAATTTAAGGATAATTACCGAATGTAATTAATTGGGGGTTTATTACTGAATGTAATTAATTACAGAGCAATTAGTTAAGGAAAGTAATTAGAAGATAATTACTTTAATGGAAGTAATTAAGGATTGATTACTTAGTGTAATTAATTAAATGATTAATTAATGCAATTAATTAAGGGGTTAGTTAAGTAATTATAGGGTAATTAATTACTAGATGTGATTAATTAAGGTTAATTAATGGGTGTGATTAATTAAAGATTACTTGTTAAAGGTAATTAATTAAAAGGTAATTAATTAATGAAATAATTAGGTGATCATTAATTAATATAATTAAGGAGAGTAATTAAAGGTTAATGATTAAGGTTAACTAATCTATGTGATTAATTTAAGGTTAACTACTTAACGTAATTAAAAAATATATTTAATCATAAATGATTAATTAAGATGGATAATTAAGAGGACACTAATTAATTGGGTTGTAATAAATCAATGTTAAGTAAGCAGGATTAGGTAAATCTAAGTGATTAAAGTTGATAATTAATTTCATTGGAGATTAATCAAATTGGTTAAGAACGAATAAATCATGCTTATAGATGTTTGAATGATGTTGGATGCTTGAATTTTATGATATCTTTGATATATGATATGTGCTGCTTTGTGATATGAGATGTATCGATTAAATTGTGATAGTATGGATCGACTATCTGTGATAATGTGAATCATCTATCCGTATGTAATTGTTATTTTAAATTATAAATCCTTAAACAACTTGGACATTAAACTGGCGTTTTGGATTCAGTAAGACCGGATTTGGATTTTCGAATTGGATATCCGAAAACCACATCGATCCAAATCTAACGATGGGTCGTGAAATCTCAAGTATAGATGAAGACTCGAAGTGTAAGAACTATTTGTCGTTAAAAACTCTGCGGGTGATTCCAATACGAGTATAACGGAGATAGTACTTTCAGATTCAAGATTAAGATTCAGAGTGCAAGGGCTATTGTCGTTAACTTTGAGGGTGATTCCAAAACGAGTGTAACGAGATAGTGCCTTCGGTTTCGTTCGAACCCGAAACGAACTTGTATGGATTGAATGCTTTCAGAACATCGTCAAGAGGACGACGAGCATTCTAAGATAGATGTGTTCTATAAAGGTAATTGTAGCCTCAAGCCTCATCAACCGGGAATGGCTAAAACAGGGGAGATGCAGCAAGGCTAAGTGGGTCGCGTCTAAGTAGGACAAGATTTCCCCCTGTCTAGAGGTCCCTTTTTTTTCTGCTTAATGGGCAGTTGGTTCGCAGCCAATTGCAGGGTTATCTTGTTTGAGACTATCCAGTAAGGGATGGTTCCAACCTTGTGTTGCAGGGGATTTAGGGTGGATCCTCGGTACTCTGATCTAGACCAAGTACTGTGATGGGCGGTACCCCAGTAGCCCTGCCATTGTATGGAATCCAATCTCCAATAAGTTCCCTCGAGTTTGTTTGTATACATATGTATGCTGGAATTAATATATGTAACAATTTCGGTTGTTTTCTAGTTTATTTGAAAACCCTAGACTCTATTATAATATCAACGGATTTCCTATCAAATGTTTTGGTTAGCGTAAGGTAAAACCTTACCCATGTTTATGTGTGGGGAGTCTTACGTGATACCTTTGTTTTCAAAGTATTTTCAAAGTTAAGAAACCTTAACCCGTTTACTCACACCAGACCCGTGTCTGACCCGGAGTTTATTTTTTGTTTTATTAAACTCATGGGTACTCAAATTTTTACGAGTAGCCTAGGGATTCAGGTTAGCTTTGACGAATTCTGGAGGAGATTTGGAGCAGGAGGCTTCAACGTTTAGATATATAATGGTTCTGTTGTGTTATATCTCTGTGATGATGTCTATATGGCACTAGAGTTGTATGATAGATAGATCTTTATAACTGTCTAAATTGAGTTGTATAAGCTGTGTAACTCTGATGTATATGATACTATGTAATATCTTATGTGATGTGATATAATTTATTAGTTCAGCTGTGAGAATCTGATATTGTTTAGTTCTTTCTTTCCTATATTTTCTCTTTTCTATCTCATTCTTTCTTATTGATGATGCGTCTTTCTGTGAGATGAAAGGTGGGTCATCACACTTAGAATTCATCTAAACCAACGTCAAAATGTTTAGAATTTCGTTACAATCCTAGCGATACAAACCGCGCGTAAATCAGATCTCATATGCAAAAGTTATTGATATTAGAACATTACAAAATTAAATTGAAATATAAAATAAGGGTAATATCGTGAATGGCTTACCTCCTAAAACCCTACTCACGCATGCGATCGACCTAGGCAAATCGAACGGCTGCCACCCATTCGATGAAAAAGGCGGCCGCCTTGCCGAACTTCACTATGATTGGAGCACGCGGCCGTGCTCGCCCCCCCAAGCCGACCCTACCACGCCGACGCCACCTATTCCTGTCCACCAAAGATCACCACCATTGTGAGCCAAACGTGGACAAACAAGCCTCGATTTCTGGCGATCTAGCTATCATTGAGATATACGAATAATGCCAATATACCCTACTCGACAACCTCTACGAGCCCATGCTTCTTGATCGACACCAGAGTGAAGCTCCACCGTTGGATCTCAATGACCACATATTAACCGTCGAAATTAATCACCCATTTCGGGCTAAACTATGACCCAAATCTGAAAACAGACCATGGATCTGACTTGCACTCGTCGAGAGCTTCGAAATGACATAAAATTTGATAGGTTTTAGAGGGATTTGATTTTTTTTATTTGATTTTGATTTGTAATCGAATTTGGAATTGGTTTTGTTTGTTTTCCATTAAAAGGAGAGAAGCAGATAGAATTGTACGTACAGACAAATGAAAATAAGAAATAGTTAGGGTTTATAATAGGTTATATATAGGCAGATCGGAAACAAGCGAACTGACTAGATCGATTTGAAAGTTGAACGATAAACGACCCGAAAAGCCCGTTTTGTTCCCGAACCGGAAATAAGCCATCCCATATATCGAAATAAATGTTTTCAATATTTTTTAAACTCAATGGAACATGTTTCAGGTCCTAAATCCATCGTATGAAGAATTTAGCTTAAAATCCGCTTATTTCAAATTGATTTCAATTGAATTTAATTAAATGGATTTCTAGGCGTTTCGAGTCCGTATGATCGAACGGTAAGTCCGATCGCTACGAAACTTGAAATCCTATAATAATTCACTGTTACGGATCCAATGAAACTTGTTTCGTCAAAATCCGAGTCAGTGGCCGAAATGGCTATTTTCACGTTAATTAAATAAATTAATATTAAATTAAATTTATCACTTCTTATATTTAAATAAATTAACTAGCCATTTTTATCATTTTTTATTACATATACATTTTCAATAATTTAAAACAAGTTTACTTAAAATTTCAATGTTAATTATTTTCCAAAATACAGTGTTCAGTTTCAATTGCAATTAATCTAATTAATTATAATTTAATTCCAATAAATTGATTTAATTTGATTTCAATCTTTTATTAAATCCATTATTACTCTATAAACATAGTTAACATTTGTTTACACCTTATTACACAAATATGCTACAATTTCAATCTTTTATTTTTATTAACTACTATATTTCAATTATATTGATTTTTTGTCAATTTTATTGTAATTTAAAATCCCAATTAATTTATTTATCTTGATTTCACTCTTTTATTACATCAGTTATTTCCTTATGAATAAATTAACATTTTGATACATTTTATTACATTCACATTTTGCAGTTATTGTATTACCTTACATTAATGTAACATTTATTCAAATTTATTTGCAATTGATTTAATTAAATTGGCAATTGTCACCATTTCTACATTTAATAACATTTGTAAGTTCATTATTTACCATTAATTGTCATACCAACTCACATTACACTAATTTTATTCGATTTCAATTTATTACACATTATTTCATTAATTAATGAACATTTAAATTTTCAGTTACTCTTTAAATCCAATTATCAATTAATACATACATTGCTATAATTTATTAACAATCTATATCAATTATAACTCTTTAATTCTTTTAATTAATTGGAATTACATTTAAAGCAGTTATCAGTTACCTTAAATTAATATAATTTCATTTTATTCTAGTTATATTCTTGTTATTAAATCACAAATTTTATTTCTTCCAACATTAAGTCACAAAACCTTATTTAATTAACAATTTTTAATTATCAAAAATTAAGGGTCGTTAGACTCTCCCTAACTCAAAACTTTTCATCCTCGAAAAGGAAAACGAAGGAAAAAGAAGGAATTTAGTACCCCTAATATACCGGGTCCCTGACATTAGACCCTTTTTCCCAATATTGATAGGTGAAAGCCTCTTTCCAATGTGTAAACTGAAAGGGCATCTCTCTATAAGGTCCAGCATCGCAGCGAATCCTGCATATAAAGAGCACAACGACGGCCTCTTGTCTCTCTATTCCCAGTAAAAAGCCCGTTTTACATATTTACTATAATTCTCCTCTTATTCAAAATATTAAAATTTACAAAAAATTAATTTACATAATTAAATGATTTAATTAAAATATATCAATTTATAATAATTAAATCCTTTATATTCAAGTTAATAAAAGTTGGAAAACATTTCACCCAAAAATTCACGAAAAATTTCGACAGAATCTCCTTTATATGGAGAGGTCTGGGAGAAATAATAATATCAATAATAACAAAATATATAATATTTTCAAAATAATACATCCTAAACCATGGGAAAATAATATAATATCGCTTGAAAACCGTAATCCGAGAACGTACCTATTTGTCGAGCAAACAACGCTTATTTTATAAAACCAAAAGAAGTAGCAATTGCTTCCATACTTATATTTTACTTATATAATCCAAAAAAGTTAATAATTATATAAGGTGAAATATTTAAGTTGTTTCAATTAGTAACAAACAAAACATCACAACTTAACAACAATTACTTACAACCAAATCATACAATCATCACATACAGTCAAAATATTAATTTTACATCTATAGTAACCAAAATAAATGGTTTGTTCAGATTTAGAAACCTCTAGTCGTATAAAATGGTAAATAAACTATGATAAACCATACACTCAATAGTCGTAAATAACTTGTAGATTATTTATACATCTTTATACAAAATAGAACTATCATTTCCCAACTAGTCCATAAGCTAATACAAACAGAGAATCCAACATATTTTTTTTAAGCTTACTCTATTTATTTTTTCACATCATTTATTGTCATCATTTCTTTTTCATACAATTATTTTCTTTAGTTCACGTTCATTATGTACAAAATTTAAATTTTCATTCATTCATGTAAGGCTTATTCCATTAATGTACATTCTTTACTTACATAGGTTATATCCATTTCAATTATTTGTTATTCTATTAATTTACATTCTTTACTTACATACGTTATATCCATTTCAATTATTTGGATCATAAATGAATTCATTACTGAAGTATTGTACACATTTACAGTTTAGCTTGACTTTTCCTCTTTTTTTCATTAATAATTTTTCTTTTCTCATTCATATAATGTTTGTTTTCATTAATTTACATTCGTTATTACTTACAAAAGTTCATTTCTCCTTTATTCATATCGTGCCAATTCTTTCATTTTATTACTTTACATTCATCTCTTAAATAAATTATTTTTATTTCAATTATTGGATTATACACTATTAGGTAATTTTTTTACAATTCAGTTCACCCTTATTGATTTATTTCTTTTTCACATTCATTCTTCCATATAAAGTATTGTTGAATATTAACTCCATTTCTGAATCCTTTTAATGTTTCCGAAGCTATACTCATTCAATTTATTAAGTACTCATTTAATTATAAATGACTTCTATATTAATTTAAGTTCATAATTATTTACTTACAGTATTCCTCTTTACCATTAAATCTAATCATAAATAGTTTGAAATGTTAGCCCAAGTTTATAATCATTTTTCTTACAATATTCACTTTCATTACATTTAATTAGTAACATATCAAACTATTAACTTTAGTTTATAACAATTTATAACATTAGAATTCTTATTTATAGAAGTAATTCCATTGAACACTCTCATTTTCTGAAGTTTTACTTGTATAATATTCTATCACATATCATATTTAACATCACAACCTTTTTATATTTTGGTAAGTTATATATATAAATGTCTTTTAGAATACAATAGAAAGTTACACAAATTTCTCTTATTTGTTTAGTTAACAAAATGTTCAACAGTTACCATTTCTTATTTTCATTTCCTTTTTATTTACAGTTTTCAAAATTTTAGTTTCTTATCGATTTTAATAATAATTTTAACATCAAATTTCTTATTTTTATTTTAGAAGTTTCCAATTATTACTATAGTCAAGATTCCATTTATTACAATAATTTCAATTTCTAATTTACAGAGACTTAAGAACTAAACAACTAGGTTCATTTCAATTATTTTAAAATAATATATACAATCATATCTTTGTACATTTCAAATCATATCTAGAATTCAAAATCAAGATTAATTTATCAAAACAATTGTGTAGTAAAATTACTACAACAGCCTTTCCACTTTGAAACTCGAAAATGAACGTCGATGATGCATGCACTCATCACCGAAATTATTTTCCAGCGATAGTGAGGGGAGTACAAAACTTATTTCCTTCCTAAATTCTTTTAAAAATTTCTTTCAAATCATACTGAAACATTTATATCTGAAAAAAATGCTTCCAAAATCTTTTGAAAGAAATTTCAAAAATACCAGAAATTAAGTTCTAAACTTCCAATTTATATTCATTTTATTTGTAAATCTTATTTTTCCATTTGTATTTATAAAATTTCACTACCTAACAAACAACATATTATATCAAACTATATCATTTATAAATTTATTATTTTACATACAAAATATATAATAAGTAAAACTATTTCATTTACCTATATTTCAAAACTAATATTGTGTCGGTATGCCCTATTAAGTGTTTAGAAATCCTCATCAATGTCAAAGCATCCTATGCACTGACCAGAATTTATAAATACAAAACGGAAAAATTAACATAATATCAAAAACCTTTTATAACACTAACAAATATGCTCTCTCATATATACACTCAACGACTCATTCTAGAGTATTACTACCCTATTTTTGAAGAGTCAGACCCCATAAAGCTAAGATTATCGCTAAACCAAGGCTCTGATACCAACTAGAATGACCTGCCCTTTTGAATGGTTTGAGTCTGGCATGTGTGTCTGTCTAAAACGTCCAAACGGACAGGTCGTAAATTAAGAGAAGCATTATCAGGAAAAGTCTTTTTGATCCAATTCTTGTTGGTAAATCTTTTGGAACATTTCCAAGTCAACCGATGCAAGTTATATGCATCTCTTTCCATGTGGCCACTGTACCATGATCCCCTGACTATTGTTTTTGCTTTAATTCTAGCTAGCATATAGCATCTATGCTCTTTGAAATATCAAGGTAGAACCAAAATATTACTTGTAAATTTCTAGAAGTTGTTCGGTAAGCCATATACAATAGACAACTAAAAAATAAATATACCTCCATTGGAATTTGGGTTTTGCATATTTGCACATTTTCATGACCAAAATCCGAAGAAAAAGAATAAATTTTAGGAAAAAGAAAGAAGAGAGGTTCAGACTAAGGAGATTATGTTATGTAAAGTTAATTAATCAATACCCAAAAGCAACAAAAGCAAATATTTTATGCTACAACATTTGTAAAAAAACAAACAGAAGTATTTGATTTCTTCAGTGTTAGAGCAAATCAACATGACACCAAAACCAAGAACCACTCTTAAGAAAACTATCCTAACATGAACCCAAATCATACTTATGACCCAAATACATATAAATTAAAAATCTTAACCCTTTTATATCTGAATAATCATATTTTGGAAGTAAAATTTCAAATTAAAAAAGAGTATCTTTTACATCATATTTCAAACATCATACATGCATATCTTTGCATGAAGAAGGTGGAGCCTTAGTAGATCTCAGAGGAGGTGGAGGTGGAGGAGAAGGAAGAGGTGGAGGAGTATAATGTAGTGCCTAGTATGACGTTCTTGGTCATCAAATCCGCAATCACCTCAAATCCGACAATCAACCCAAATCCCTCCAGTTTCATGCTTCCAGATCTAGCAGCTGTGTTTTGCTTAGGTTTAATTTTTTCGTTGCGATGGTTAAAACTAGGAAAGTGAAGGAAGAAATGGTAAAAAAATTGTGGCGGCTGTGACGACCCACCTTTCTGACCCCTTAGAATGACACTTAATACGTCCATGGTATTCCTATGTCATTGCCCAAGTATTCGAAAGACGAGTTGTCATGGGGTAAAATATAAGAACAGAACAATACTCTCACAACGAAACGGTTAAATATATAACATAAAATATGATAGTACATAAGGTTACTCCCAACATGGAGTTATCAGAGTTACAACAAAACTACTACTATCAGTCTAGGTGGGTATAATAACCTACCTATAAATATATATACATAGAGTCAACATCTCATAACAGGGGAAATAAATAGAAAGATATATAAGAAGCCTCCTTGATGCAGCACAGGCCAGAGAAGGAATTACGCAACCAATAACTCTCCAAGGGATGAGTCGTACACAAGAGCAAGAAATGGGTCGTACTCGACTCATGGGAGAATTGAGTCGTCCACGACTTAACATGGAGGCTATAGGCCATCCACGACCTAACTGGAGGCCAGAGGGGGACATTGTACTGAGTTCATGACTTAACTCCAACGGTTCACGAGTTAAGGAAGGTCGGCCACGACCTAATGAGTCACGGCCTAAGGAGGAGGCGCTAAGTCATCCACGACTTAACAGGACACGAGAGAGGGATGCCGCATGGAGCTTGAGTCGCATGAAGTAATGAATAAGCTATGCTCTTGAGTCGTGAGTACTTGAGTCGTGAGTCATTTGTAACGGATAAGTCGTGTGTCTTTAAGTCGTTGATTCTTGAGTCGTTTATGTTGTACAGTGTGACGTTATGTTGTATTTTTCCTTGAGTCGTTGTTTTTTTGAGTCATGAGTCGTTAGGTCGTATACGACCTAACTGCTGTAAACATGTGTTGTGTTGAGTCGGCCTTGTGTTGTAAGTTGTTGAGTCGTAGGTTGGCAGGTAGTTGAGTCAGCCGAAGGCTGTTGAGTTGTAAGATCCTTAAGTCGTCTGAGATGATGAGTCGGGTGAGTCGCTGTTGTGAGGTAGTTGAGCCGTAAGTCGCGGCTTGCTTGAGTCGTGTACATATGCACGTGTTGTAATTGAGGCGTGAAGTACCTGTTAGGTCGGCAACGACCTAGATGAGTCGTGAGTCGTTGGGGAGTGATGAGTCGGAAACGACTTAAGGGACAGGGTGTAAAACACTACAAATAGCGAGTGTGTTGTAACATTTGAGGTGGTTGATTTTGAAATAAAATTTCTTGTTGATTGCTGTGTGCTTTCTTCTCGAATTGGTAGTTGAGTGTAATCTCCTATCTCCTCTTTCGGTTAATCGAGTGCGCTCGATTCAACGATCGTAGAAGCCGATTCACGGTATCTAGTGCGCTAGATCAACGTACGAAGAATCGTAGATCTTTGGACACGGTATAGTGCGCTATCAACGTGTTTGAGATAGCTAGAATTCGGTATCTTCGGATCAACGAATTTGGGCATTTTGGTATTCATCAATCCACCAATTGCTACTTTCACCGATTGAAGTTTATTTTTGATTAATCCGCTGCGTCAGTTTTTTGGTATCAGAGCTTGACTTAGCCAATCATAGCTAAGCCGAGACTTGGAGCCAAATTTTGAAGTTGAAGTTTGAAGTTGTTGTTCATCGTGTTCATCTTGAAGTTGCAACGAGCTTGAAGTTTTTGATCCATTTCATTTTGGATCTAGAGTTGGAGAAGTGTTTGAGTTTGGTCGCGAGATCTTTGCGCGCCAAAATTTTGAAGTGTGCGAGCCAAGTTAAGTCGTGTAGTAGTATAGCTGAGCCGAGTTAGTGTTGAACCGAGCTAAGGAGTTGTGCGAGCTAGGTTGAGCCGTGAATTGTTTGACTTGTGTTGCTAGTTTTGAAGTATTTGTTGAAGTATTTGAAAAGTATTTGAAGTTTTTGAGAAGTTTTCAATCATGCCGCCAAGGAGAGCTAATCGTCATCAAAACGTTGAAGCTTTGTATAGAAGAGAAGAAGCCGAGCTTATGGAACAACGTATTAATGAGAAATTTGATGAAGGCGTTGGAAAGTTAGAGAAATTGATGAATGATTTGAATCAAACTCAAAGGAGGAGATCACCAAACTCGAACCATGGAGGAAACCGAGTTTCGCCATCGGTTACGGAAGCGAGGAGGGTATCACCGCATTCTTTTAGAGATAGAAGAGAAACATCAATTTCATCACGAAGAGATCATCATGACTATGGACGTGAAGAGAGAAGAAGTCAACGTGAATTTGACAATGATGCATATAGAGATGAAGAGAGACATAGTCGAAGAAGCATGCATGAACGAAGGGATGATAATGGTCGAGATCGATATAAACGTACATTTGATTTTGATGAAGAGGGTGATAGAGCTAGCATTCATTATCGAGATCGAGACCAAGTTCGAAATTCATATCGGGATGTTGAAGATGATCGTCGATGGGAATCGGGGATGAAGATGGAAATTCCAGAGTTCAAGGGTGGAATGGTAGCTGAAGAATTCTTAGATTGGGTGTCAAATTTTGAAGAGATCTTTGATTTCAAGGAGGTACCTGAACATAGAAGAGTGAAGTTGGTTGCTACTAGGTTGAGGGAGAGAGCTTTGGCATGGTGGCAGCAAACTAAACTTACGAGGGAGAGAATGGGGAAGTCAAAGATTGAGTCTTGGGATAAGATGAAGAAGTTGATGAGAGCTACTTTCTTACCTTACAACTATCAATCACTTATGTACCAGAGATTGCAGAATCTGAGGCAAGGGACAAAGTCTGTTAGTGATTATGCGGATGAATTTTACCAACTCATTGCCAGAAATGATATCATGGAAACGGAAGAACAGCTAACTGCTAGATTCATTGGGGGATTGAGAATGCAGATCCAGGATATGGTTAATATGTTTGATCCTAGATCAGTTGCAGAGGCACATTAGAAGACGTTGGCTTGGGAGAAGCAAGGAAGGCGTGGAGGTGGTGTGTTTACTAATTCTAATAATCAAGCGAAGGGTGTTAGTGGAAGTTCTAATGTTCCTAAACCTGTTACAAAACCAGTGGTGAAGGAGACTGAGAAGGCAAAGGTTAGCAGTGTTTTCAAATGTTACAATTGTCAGGAGTTAGGTCACAAAAGCAATGAATGTCCGAAGCCGAAGAAGAGAGCAATGGTTGCTGAGATTAAGGATGATGGTGAAGAGGCAGAATGTTCAAATGCACCTTATGAGGAGGAGGAAGAATTGTCTGGAGATGAAGGTTGTAATCTTATGCTGAGGAGGTCATGTCTTACACCAAAGCAAGAAGAGGATTCTAGTTGGTTGAGAAGCAATATTTTTCAGTCGACATGCACTATTCTAGGGAAAGTTTGCAAGTTCGTTATTGATGCTGGGAGTTGTGACAATATTATCTCTATTGAAGCAGTAAGGAAGTTGAACTTGAAAACTGAGAAGCATCCTAAACCATACAAGTTAGCATGGTTGAGGAAGGGTGGTGAAGTGAAGGTGTGTCGAAGGGCTTGTGTGAATTTTTCTATTTGGAAGAAGTACAAAGACGAAATTTGGTGTGATGTTGTAGACATGGATGTGTGTCATCTGTTGTTGGGCAGACCATGGCAGTTTGATAGAGCAGTGCAACATGATGGTCGTGCTAATAGTTATAGTTTCATGTTCGAAGGTACTAAAATCACTTTAGTTCCTAAGAAGCAACAACAGAAGGAAAGCAAGTTGGAGGAGATTGAAGAGCTGAAAACTTTGCTATCTTTGAAGGAGTTTGTTAAGGAAGTTGAAGATGAGCCTGAAGTCTATTTGTTGATTGGACGAGAGAGTCATGAAGAGGTTGAAATTCCAGAAGAAGCGAAGCCAGTTTTGAAAGAATTTGAAGATGTATTTCTAGAAGAGTTGCCTAAGGAGTTACCGCTACTTAGGGACATTCAACATCAAATTGATCTTGTTCCGGGAGCAGTGTTACCACATCGACCACATTACCGAATGAGTCCGAAGGAACATGAGGAGTTACGAAGGCAAGTGGAAGAGTTGTTAGAACAGGGACGTGTTCAGGAAAGCTTGAGTCCTTGTGCAGTACCAGCATTGTTGGTGCCGAAGAAGGATGGAACATGGAGAATGTGTACCGATAGTAGAGCTTTGAACAAGATTACTGTTCGCTACAGATTTCCTATGCCGAGGTTGGATGACTTGCTAGATCAGTTGAGTGGGGCTACTATCTTTTCGAAGATTGATCTGAAGAGTGGTTATCATCAGATTCGAATTAGACCTGGAGACAAATGGAAGACCGCATTCAAAACAAGGGAAGGTTTATATGAATGGTTGGTTATGCCATTTGGTTTATCAAATGCACCTAGTACATTTATGCGAGTGATGAATCAAATCTTTAGACCATTCATTGGAAAGTTCGTGGTGGTTTATTTCGATGATATTCTGATATATAGCGGGAGTACGAAGGAGCATGTAGAGCATTTGAGAAAGGTGTTAATTATTCTTCGTGAGGAACAATTTTATGCAGCTACGAAGAAATGTGTGTTCATGATGAGAAGTGTATTATTTTTGGGATATATTGTATCTGAAAAGGGAATCCAGGTGGACCAGAGTAAAGTTGAAGCTATTAGAAATTGGCCACAGCCGAAAACTATCACTGAAGTCAGAAGTTTTCATGGATTAGCATCTTTCTACCGAAGGTTTATTCCACACTTTAGTAGCATGATGGCTCCAGTTACTAATTGCATGAAAGGGAAACAGTTTGTATGGTCAAAGGAAGCGGGAGTTGCTTTTGAGAAGATCAACGAACTATTGACGACAGCACCGATTCTTGTTTTACCTGATTTTCAGTTATTGTTTGAACTACATACTGATGCATCAAAGGTTGGGATTGGAGGAGTATTGAGTCAGTGTGGAAGACCTATGGCATATTTCAGTGAGAAGTTATCAGGGGCAAAGATGAGATATAGTACCTACGATGTTGAGTTTTATGCTGTTGTGCAAGCTGTTAAACATTGGAGGCATTATTTATTTCAGAAAGAGTTTGTTCTTTACACTGATCATGAAGCGTTGAAGCATTTGCAGGGGCAGGATAAAATTTCAGCGAGATATGCATCATGGATCGCTTATTTACAGTAGTTTACTTTTGTGGTCAAATATAAGTCAGGGGTGACGAACCATGTGGCTGATGCTTTGAGTAGGAGGAGTCATTTGTTGACAACATTGAAGGTTGAAGTGACGGGGTTTGAATTATTGCCAGAATTGTATGAAGAAGATCCTTACTTTGTGAAGTTTGTTGAGAAAGTTAAGGATGGAGACACTGATGAATTTATGTTGGTTGATGGATTCTTGTTTAAAGGAAATCGGTTATGTATTCCTGAAAGTAGTTTGAGAATGAAAATTATCAAAGAATTGCACGAAGAAGGACATGTGGGCCGTGATCGTACATTGAAATTGATTTCTCAATCTTACTTTTGGCCATCAATGAGGAGAGAGGTTGAAAGGTTTGTGGAGAGGTGTCACATTTGTCAGATTTCGAAGGGAACAGCGACAAATGCAGGATTGTATATGCCGTTACCTGTACCGTCTAGACCGTGGGTTGATACCAGTATGGATTTCATTTTGGGTTTGCCTAGAACTCAAAGGGGAAATGATTCTATATTTGTTGTGGTGGATAGATTTTCGAAGATGACACATTTTATTGCTTGTAAGAAAACGGCGGATGCTGTTCGTGTTGCTCAGTTATTTTTCAAAGAGATCTATCGACTTCATGGATTGCCAGAATCTATTGTGTCGGATAGGGATACTCATTTTCTGAGTCACTTTTGGTTAAGTTTGTGGAAGATGGTAGGAACGAAGCTGAAATTTAGTAGCGCTTATCATCCGCAAACGGATGGACAGACGGAAGTTGTTAACAGATCGTTGGGAAATTTGTTGCGATGTCTTGTGAAGGATAATCTGAAGAGTTGGGACATGAAGTTATGCCAGGCAGAGTTTGCACATAACCATGCAGTAAATCGTAGTACGGGATTCAGTCCATTTCAGATCGTATATTCAAGTTTGCCAAGGGGACCATTGGATTTGGCTGTAGTACCACAATCGAAGGGGACGGTTAGACGAGCTACTGATTTTGTTGAAAGTTTAACGGAATGTCATAGAATCGTTCAGGAGCGAATGGAGAAGGCAAATGAGAAGTATAAGCAAACTGCAGACTTGAAGCGACGAAATGTTGAATTTAACGAAGGAGACTTGGTGTATGCTGTGTTAACGAAGGATCGTTTTCTAGTAGGCGCTTATAACAAGTTGAAAGCCAGAAAAATTGGTCCTGTAGAAATTGAGAAACGAATCAATGACAATGCTTATAAGTTGAAACTACCGGAGGATGTATACACTTCTGACGTGTTCAATGTTAAGCATCTTGTACCATATTATGGGAATGAACAATCTGATGTGGAAGAATTTACAAATTCGAGGACGAATTTTTCTCAACTAGGGGAGGATGATGCAGCACAGGCCAGAGAAGGAATTACGCAACCAATAACTCTCCAAGGGATGAGTCATACACAAGAGCAAGAAATGGGTCGTACTCGACTCATGGGAGAATTGAGTCGTCCACGACTTAACATGGAGGCTATAGGCCATCCACGACCTAACTGGAGGCCAGAGGGGGACATTGTACTGAGTTCATGACTTAACTCCAACGGTTCACGAGTTAAGGAAGGTCGGCCACGACCTAATGAGTCACGGCCTAAGGAGGAGGCGCTAAGTCATCCACGACTTAACAGGACACGAGAGAGGGATGCCGCATGGAGCTTGAGTCGCATGAAGTAATGAATAAGCTATGCTCTTGAGTCGTGAGTACTTGAGTCGTGAGTCATTTGTAACGGATAAGTCGTGTGTCTTTAAGTCGTTGATTCTTGAGTCGTTTATGTTGTACAGTGTGACGTTATGTTGTATTTTTCCTTGAGTCGTTGTTTTTTTGAGTCATGAGTCGTTAGGTCGTATACGACCTAACTGCTGTAAACATGTGTTGTGTTGAGTCGGCCTTGTGTTGTAAGTTGTTGAGTCGTAGGTTGGCAGGTAGTTGAGTCGGCCGAAGGCTGTTGAGTTGTAAGATCCTTAAGTCATTTGAGATGATGAGTCGGGTGAGTCGCTGTTGTGAGGTAGTTGAGCCGTAAGTCGCGGCTTGCTTGAGTCATGTACATATGCGTGTGTTGTAATTGAGGCATGAAGTACCTGTTAGGTCGGCAACGACCTAGATGAGTCGTGAGTCGTTGGGGAGTGATGAGTCGGAAACGACTTAAGGGGCAGGGTGTAAAACACTATAAATAGCGAGTGTGTTGTAACATTTGAGGTGGTTGATTTTGAAATAAAATTTCTTGTTGATTGCTGTGTGCTTTCTTCTCGAATTGGTAGTTGAGTGTAATCTCCTATCTCCTCTTTCGGTTAATCGAGTGCGCTCGATTCAACGATCGTAGAAGCCGATTCACGGTATCTAGTGCGCTAGATCAACGTACGAAGAATCGTAGATCTTTGGACACGGTATAGTGCGCTATCAACGTGTTTGAGATAGCTAGAATTCGGTATCTTCGGATCAACGAATTTGGGCATTTTGGTATTCATCAATCCACCAATTGCTACTTTCACCGATTGAAGTTTATTTTTGATTAATCCTTTGCGTCACTCCTTCTCGTCTACCATCTTCAAAAGAGCCCAAAGAAACCTATCAATTTTGGACCACTCAAATATAGACGAGTACCCAGATTTTGGGGAAAACAAACAATTCGGGTCAGATAATAAGTCCGGTATGAGTAAACTCCAAAAAAATAGAACACACAGAAGAACTGGTGAGACCACGTCGCAAAAATGCCGAATTGATTTCCCTTCACAGGAACAACATCCAAGCATAAAAGAATGGACATAAATAATTAAACATTGTGAAGAGTGCAAGATGCTTCCCGTTGTAATAAGAAAGAATAAATCCAAAGATTTGAATCAAAAATAAGGAAAACGAATTTTTCCAACAATGACTAGGAGGGTACGCCCCCTTATCGAAAGTATACCTCTAGAAAATATACTTAAAAACTATGATGGCTCTCGAAAACCTCCAAGCCGGACCCCGCCAACCTTACAGAGTATCTGAGTATTTCACATCTACGTGCGCATACAACTGAAACCAGTCTAGAGTAGATGTGAAAATACCCTAATGGGAGCAACCCTACATAGCTTGGCCCTACTTGCTGTTTATTTAGTCATTTTCGATAAAGAATATCAATGCTCTAAATGAGCAACAAATCATCTTAGATTGATGAAAAAAAACAAAAGGAAGAAGGGTAACGAAATTGATAATCAAGATATCAACTACCGAGGATAACATAACGATCGTATATGGAAATTAAATCTTATATTTTTTCAATGCTTGGAAAATATCCATATACTTATCCCATCGGTATAAGTACATTCACAAAACATGTGGGAGGATTTCATATTTCAAAAGCATAATTAGATGGGTCAAAAACAATTTATTTATAAGACATGCGAATGTTTTGCATTATAATTATAAGGATCATTTATGGAAATCAAATCTCCTACACTTGTCACGTTTTCGATATTCTCGACTTACTCTACCCCTCGCCCATAAATAAAGCCAGGTAAGTCAGGGTACTGGTTGCTCCTAGCCTTATCTAGATACTTCGGTTCTAGATTTCACAGATAGATAATCAATCTACTCATCGGCTTTTAGTGCTAAGTATAGGACTACTTACTTTCCATAAATAACCCATTTGAATCATTATATAAATTTTGAAGCTCCTTTAAAATACTTTAAACAAAGATTTAAAACTTCCAATCAAATCATAACTTAAATCCATCATCTTTAAAGGAGAATACGACCAAGAGGGGCGAAGCTCCCTCTTAATCAAATGAGATGGCTAAAAGAAGTGTTATTTCCTTTTAACCAAAAAGTCACAAATGTCAACCCTAAGTTAAAAGGTGGTGTAATTTGCCTTTAACTAAACATCAAAGTTATTGCTCATAAACTGGCCAAACACAAATCAAACAACCAAACAAGAATAATAACAAGAATAACAACAGACCCATTATTATTAATAAATTCCAATCAACAGTTAACACAACATTTATTAAAATGTAAATGAGTCAAAGGAAAGAGATTAAGATTACACTCACTGTAAAATAATTAAACTATACCTACAAAATAAGTTATATCCACTAAACTATGAAAACAAGGAATATACTCACATCCTATTTGCTTTGGTGGAGACTTGGAATACTTCACCTTTATAATGAATTTTAGTTCTTTTCTTTAGTTTGTGAATGAATTAATATGACATATGGACTTGACTATTTATAGGTGAAGAGAATGGTACTTTAGTCATTTTCTATAGCCTAACCAGATTCAACAAGATTTTGGTCTAATAGAAACCAGCCTTATGGCCTAATTTGATTCGACCATATTTTGGTCCAATAGAAAACATCTTGATGGCCTAATTTGATTCGACCACATTTTGGTCCAATAGAAAACATCTTGATGGCTTAATTTGATTCGACCACATTTTGATCCAATAGGAATCCTCTTTATTAACTATGAAATAGCATGATTCGACCAGATTTTGGTCCAATGGCAACCATTCGCATGGCAGAAATTGATTCGACCAGATTTTGGTCCAATGGCAACCATCCGCATGGAATATAATAATCATTATGCTATTTTGTTTCATTAGGCAAGTACATATAATGTTCTGTTTTATTAGGCATGTAATTGTACTATTCTATTTTATTAGGCAAGGTTAATAATTCACTCTTGTTTTATTAGACAAGTAATTATACTATTCTATTTTATTAGGTAGGTTTAATAATTATTTCTTGTTTTATTAGGCAAGTAATTATACTATTCTATTTTATTAGGCAAACTTATTCTTAAATAAATTTCTACCCCTAACCCTTTATAACTCAAACAATCTTTAAACTATCATTTTACATCAGTTTGAAAAAGTCCATTCGAGACGTTTTATCCAAATTTTTATTCTAGATATATAATCCATTATTTAATCATTTTAAACCATATTAACTATTCAAGTTCAAAGTGATTAAAGTATGGGTCGTTACATCCTCCCCTCCTTAAAGGAAATTTTGTCCTCGAAGTTAACAAGATAAACTCTAGATATCAATGAAACCCAAATGATATAATATAAACCACACAAAGATACAAGGAAAGTGACTTCAACACAACTAGTGAGTGCATTAAAAGGAAACAAAATACAAACAATAGCTATATCAACTCTGGATAAGAATCCATAATATAGTCCTCAGTTTCTCAACTACAATCTCTAACATCTCCACTCTATTGAACCTGAAAAAGATTCACAACCTTCTTCCTTAATCACTTTATATCTCAAGCGACAATACCAATAGGCCACCTAAGAATGGTTAGGTTAGGCTAATCCTCCAAATCAACTTATTGTCCCGGTTCTACTATCATCGAAAGGCCGTGTACATACTTACTTATTGAGATACATGAAATACGTTGTGCAACATATGATAATCGATCTGTTAACTCCACTTTATATGCAAATTTACCAATCCGTTCCAGTATGGGAAAAGGACCAATATTTTGAGGGGCTAACTTCCCTGTCTTCCCAAACCTCACGACACTTCTCAGAAGAAAGACTTTTACAAATACCAAGTCCTCGACTAAGAACTCTAGATCCCTACGCCTTTGATCTGCATAACACTTTTGCCGATCTTGCGCTTCCTTCATCTTTCTTCTAATATCAGCTGCCATCTTATTGGCTTCTAAGATTACCTCGGGTCCAAGAACAAGTCTATCTCTAGATTCAACCCAACATGAAGGAGAACGACATAGACGACCATAAAGAGCTTCGCAATGGGCCATACCAATGCTTGCTTGATAGTTATTGTTATAAGTGAATTTGACTAAGCGTAAATGATCTTCCCAAGAACCCCCAAAGTCTAGAATGCATGCTCGTAATTAATCTTATGCTCGCAATTAATCTTATGCTCGCAATTAATCTTATAAGATCCGGTTCACTCTCTCCGTCTTCCCATCTGTTTGGGGATGGTAAGCTGTACTTAGAATTAGCTCAGTCTCTAAAGCAGTCTACAGTCCCTCCCAGGATCAACAAGTGAATATCGGGTCTCGGCCACTTACAATACTATGAGAAATCCCATGGAGTCTCATAATCTCCTTCACATACAAACCCGCCAGACTCGTAGCAGTCCTAGTCAACTTAACTTGAATGAAATGGCACTTTTGCTTAGTTGATCAACTATAACCCAAATGCCATTGTTACCTCTTCTTGACCTAGAAAGCCCATCAATAAAGCCCATAAAGATCTGCTCCCACTTCCACTTTGGGATCTTATGTGGCTGAAGAAATCCATCTATCTTCTACTGGTCACTCTTAATCTGCTGGTAGCTTAAACAATGACTCACAAAGATTGAAATATCTATCTTCATCCCCTTCCACCAGAATACCCTCTTCATATCATTGAATATCTTGGTAACTCCTGGATGAAAGATAACTTTGAATGGTGGCATTCAACTAACACTTCTTCCCTAAGTCCATTAAAATCTGGAACACAAATTCGCCCATTTATTTTCAATATGCCTCGGAGATCAATCTCAAAGCTAGAAAAAAGACCTTCTTCAACATCCTTCTTAAGTCGAGCCAAAATAGGGTTTGCCTCTTTATTGGATGCAATTCTCTCTAATAATGCTGGCTTAACTTCTAGGTTTGCAACCATTGCTACATTCCTATTTAGTGCATCACAAACAACATTTTCTTTTCCAGGGGTATAAAGAACCTCTAGATCATAAGAGGCGAGAAACTCCAGCCATCTCTGCTACCTCAAATTCGAGTTTTTTTGGGTAAAAAGGTATTTTAAGGATTTGTGGTTCATGTATAACTCGAACATTTCATCCAAAAGATAATGCCTCCACATCTTTAGTGCGAAGACAACAGCTAAAAGCTCCAAATCGTGTGTAGCATAATTTTTCTCATGCAGATTTAGCTGTTGACTCACATAGGTAATAGCTTTCCCACGCTGCATCATAACTGCTCCTAGTCCGGTTCCACAAACATCTATATACATGGTTAAACCTTCACTTCCATTTAGAATGGTTAATACAGGATCGCTAGTCAACTTCTCTTTAAATTCGCTGAATGCTTGATCACACTTAGAAGTCCAAACGAAATTAACATCTTTCTTTGTTAATTTTGTCAGATGAGAAGCAATCTTCGAGAGGTCCTTGATAAAACTACGGTAAAAACCAACCAATCCTAAGAAACTACTAACTTCCGTTGCACTTTCGGGCTTCTTCCAATCTTGAACCGCCGCAACTTTAGCTGGGTCCACCGATATGCCTTCTCCCGAAATAACATGCCATAGAAACCTAACTTCAGATTTCCAGAAAATGGCATTTTGAAAACTTAGCCTTTAACACATGGATTCTTAAGGTATCGAGTATGACATGGAGATGGTATTTGTGTTCCTCCTCTATCTAGGAATAGATAAGAATGTCATCAATAAAGATGAGATTTTTTATTAAGAATGTCTCGAAATACTCAATTCATTAAGTCCACAAATTAAGCGGGTGCGTTAGTCAATCCAAACGGCATAATTAACCACTCGTAGATATTTTCAAGGGTTCGAAAGGATGTTGAGGGAACACTCTTCTTTGCCACTCTCAATTGGTGGAAACTGGTGGCAAGATCTAATTGAGAAAATATTTGAGCACCGTGGAGTTGGTCAAACATATCGTCGATCCCTGGCAAAGAATATTTATTCTTGATTGTTCATTTGTTCAACTCCCGATAGTCTATGCATAACCTTAGAGAACTGTCCGCCTTTGTACTAAAGACGACTGGCGATCCCCAACTCAAGGTACTACGTCGGATTAAGCCTTTCTATAACAAATCATAAGTCTTCCTTTCTAGCTCCCACTTCTCTTTTGGAGCCATCCTTAGTAAGGGTTGTATAGTTCCCGAAATCAAATCAATACGGAACTTGACTTCACGGTGAGGAGGTAGACCTTTCACCTCATCAAAAATATTTATGAAATCTCGAACAACCGACACATCTCTCATCTCCGCTTTAACCAAACTACTCATTAACTTCTTATGCTCTTCACAACTAATATCAACACCAATATCTCCTACATCACTAACTCTAATGAGCCTTCTACCACAATCCAAGATAGCTTTAAACTTAGATAACCAATCCGTTCCCAGTAACACTCCAAAACCCATAAACCCAAGAACAAATAAATCAAAAGGAAAGAGATAATTTCGACAAGAAATAGGTACATTTAGACACATAGTGTCACGGTTTGTCGGACCTCCAATTGGGTTTGACACACAAAGAGGATTACTTATGACAAGATATTTAAGTTTTAGTTTGTCCATTAGATTATAAGAAATAAAACTATGGGAAGCTCCTGTATCAAATAGCACCCTTACAGGAATATCGTAGATGGATAATGTACCTTGCAACACTTGCTTTCCTTTTTGATATGAAGAAGTGGATGGTATCTCTTCAATGGTAAATGTCTGTCCTTGAGATCCCTTTTTAGGTAAAGGCCACTCATTCTTTTTATGTCCTAGCTGGCCGCAATTAAAACATGTGGCAATTGGGCAATGATTTGCAAAGTGGCCCATCTTATTGCACTTGAAACAAAGAATGTTGGCCATGTTGGTTTGCTTCTTCTGTGATGGAGCGCCATCTTCAGGTTTCTTCCCTACACCCTGCTTCTTTCCCTAAAACTTACGCTTGAAGTTTGGCTTTCTTTCAACAGGTATAACTGATAAAGGCTTGGCACTTATTGCTGGTACTACACGCTTCTGGACTCCATCCTTAATATCAAGAGCCTCAAACCTCAAAGCCATGCTAATAATGTTGGTGAACATACGCATAAGATGATTGGTCATTTCATGATGGAACTCTGGTCACATTCCATTCACAAACATTTCATTTTTCTTGAGCGGTGTGTCAATCAACCCAAGTCCAAAATGGGACAAAGCATTGAACTTATGCTCATACTATGAATCAGTCATATCACGCCGCTTTAATTAAATGAAACTTCTAAATAACTGAGTTTTTATGGCTTTTGGAATAAACCATGCTTCAAAAACTTCCTTGAACTAGGCCCAAGAAAACTCCCCCTCTGGAGTACTACCTGTTTCTGAATCCCATCAATCCATCACCGACTTTTAAAGTTGTCGCGATGCCAACATCCGTTTCTCCGCATCCTCCAACCGAAGATCTACAAATATTCTTTCACAAGTTCGAAGCCACATCTGCACTCCAAAAATGTCTTCAGTCCCATAGAATGGTTTCCCGCCCAAAGTGGTAAAATTCTTACAAAAAGCTGCAAAGTTCATAGGGGTCTGAACTTGCACTAACATTTCCTCTACCGGATCTATAGCTGACATAGTAGCATTTCTAGGTACCCTTCCATTAGTAGCCGTGCTAGTTCTAGATCCTCTGCTTCCTCCTCTTCTTGTATTCATTTTCTATTATTTGAACAAATAATAGGTATCTTTAGAATACAATTATAGGATTAAAATCGTTCAAGGAAATAACACCAAAGGATCTAAAATTTGACTGTAGAGGATAAATATTATTGTTATAAAAATTAAAAATACGCTCTTCCAAGATTAACACATTCTAACGCATCACTTACCCTATCGCCAATGAGTTGTACCCCAATCAGGCTAAGGTGTTCGCTCAACCAAAGCTCTTATACCAACCGTGACGACCCACTTTTCTGACCCCTAAGAACGACACTTAATACATCCATGGTATTCACATGTCGTTGCCCAAGTATCTAAAAGACGAGTTGTCATGGGGTAAAATATAAGAACAGAACAATAATCTCACAACAAAACGATTACATTAAATAAGACAGTACACATGATTACTCCCAACATGGAGTTATCAGAGTTACAAAAAGTACTACTATCAGCCTAGGTGGTTATAACAAGCTACCTTTAAATATACATACATAGAGCCAACATCTCATAACAACAGAAATAAACAGCTAGATAGATAAGGAGCCTCCTACTCGTCCACCATCTTCAAAAGAACCCAAAGAAACCTGTCAATTTCAGACTACTCAAATATAAATGAGTACCCGAGAGTTTAGGGAAAACAAATAATTCAGGTCAAACAATAATTACGGTATGGGTAAACTTCAAATAAAATAATAAAACGCACAGAATAACTGGTGAGACCACATCGCAAAAATGCAGAATGGATTTCCCCTCACAAGGTCAACATCCAAGCATAAAAGAATGGATATAAATAATTGAACATCGCGAAGAGCGCAAGACGCTTCCCGATGCAATAAGAAAGAATCAATCCAAAGATTTGAATCAAAAATAAGGAAAAGGAATTTTTCCAACAATGACAAGGAGGGTGCGCCCACTTTATCGAAAGTATACCTCTAGAAAATATACTTGAGAATTACGATGGCTCTCGAAAGCCTCTAAGCCATACCCCGCCAACCTTACCGAGTATCCGAGTAATTCACATCTCCGAGCGCATACAACCGAAACCAATCTAAAGTAGATGTGAAAATACCCTAATGGGAGCAACCTCGCATAGCTTGGCCCACACTCGCTCTTTATTTAGTCATTTTCGATAAAGGATATCAATGCTCTAAATGAGCAACAAATCGTCTTAGATTGACGAAACAAAAACAAAAGAAAGAAGGGTATCGAAATTGATAGTCAAGATATCAACTATCGGTGATAACAAAATGATCGTATATGGAAATTAAATCTTATACTTTATCAATGCTTGGAAAATATCAATATACTTATCCCAACGGTATAAGTATATTCACAAAACATTTGAGAGGATTTCATATTTCAAAAGCATACTTAGATGGGTCCAAAACAATTTGTCTATAAGAAATGCGAATGTTTTCCATTATAATTATAAAGATCATTATGTAAATCAAATCTCCTACACTTTTCACGTTTCCGATATTCTCAACATACTCTACCCCTCGCCCAGAAACAAAGCCAGGTAAGTTGGGGCACTGATTGCTCCTAGCCTTTCCTAGACACTTCGGTTATAGATCTCACAGATTGAGGATCAATCTACTCATCGGCTTTTAGTGCCAAGTATAGGACTACTTACTTTCCATAAATTACCCATTTAAATAATTATTTAAATTTTGATTCTCCTTTAAAATACTTTAAACAAAGATTTAAAACATCCATTCAAATCATAACTTAAATCCATCATCTTTAAAAGAGAATACGACCAAGAGGGGTGAAGCACCCTCTTAATCAAATGAGATAGCTAAAAGGGGTGTTATTTCCTTTTAACGAAAAAGTCACTAAATGTCAATCCTAAGTTAAAAGGTGGTGTAAGTTCCCTTTAACTAAACATCAAAGTTATTGCTTATAAATTGATTGAACACAAATCAAACAACCAAACAAGAATAATAACAGGAATAACAACAAACCCATTATTATTAATAATTTCCAATCAATAGTTAACACAACATTTACTAAAATGTGAATGAGTCAAAAAAAAAGATCAAGATTACACTCACTGTAAAATAATTAAACTATACTCACAGAATAAGTTATCCCAACTAAACTATGAAAACAAGGTATATACTCACATCCTATTTGCTTTGATGGAGACTTGGAATACTTTACCTTTTATAATGAATTTTAGTCATTTTCTTTAGTTTGTGAATGAATTAAAATGAGATAAGGACTTGACTATTTATAGGTGAAGAGAAGGGTACTTTAGTCATTTCCTATAGCCTAACCAGATTCGACCAGATTTTGGTCCAATAGAAACCAGCCATATGGCCTAATTTGATTCAACCATATTTTGGCCCAATAGAAAACATCTTGATGGCCTAATTTGGTTCGACCATATTTTGGTCCAATAGAAAACATCTTGATGGCTTAATTTGATCCGACCACATTTTGGTCCAATAGGAATCCTCCTTATTAACTGGAATAACATAACTCGACCAGATTTTGGTCAAATGGCAACCATTCGCATGACAGAACCTGATTCAACCAGATTTTGGTCCAATGGCAACCATCCGCATGTAATATCATAATTATTATGCTATTTTGTTAATTAGGAAATTATATATATAGTTTTGTTTTTTTAGGCAAGTAATTATACTATTATGGTTTATTTGGCAAGGTTAATAACTCTCTCTTGTTTTATTAGGCAAGTAATTATACTATTCTATTTTGTTATGCAGGGTTAATAATCCTTTCTTTTTTATTAGGCAAGTAATTATACTATTCTGTTTTATTAGCCAAACTTATTCTTAAATAAATTGGTACCCCTAACCGCCTTATAACTCGAACCATCTTTAAACTAACATTCTACATCAGTTTAAAAAAATTCCATTCAAGATGTTTTATCCAAATTTTTATTCTAGAAATAAAATCCATTATTTAATCATTTTAAAGCATATTAACTAATCAAGTTCAAAGTGATTAAATTATGGGTCATTACAGTGGCTGTATTTTATTGAAGTCGTCTAGGGTTTCTTTAGATGGGTTTGAGCTAAAAATTTTGGAATAGAGGGAAATCTTTTAGATTTTGAAGCCAAAATTTTAGTTATTTAGAAGAAAAAAATTATGTATGTTAAAGAAAAAATTATAAAAGAAATTTTTTTAGATGCATATGAACATAATAATTTATTATTAAATATTAATACCATTTATTAATTATATTAGAACTGAATAATATATTGAACTCTAAGCAAAACTGAGCCTTAACCACTACCTCCATTAAATAAAATTTCTCCCAAAATAATATAAAATTATCATGTTACTATAAAGAATTCATTCAAAAGAAAAGGCAATCTATCTATTAATAGTAATTATTTTATATTTCAAAATAATTATTAATTATTTTTATTTAATTATAAATTATAAATTATTATTATAATTTAACACTGAATTTTAACATTTAATTACTATCATTTAATTATCATTTATTATAAAATATTTATTATTAATTTTTAATTACTAGTATTTAATACGAATAGTTTAGAAATTATTAATTATTAATCAAATATATGATATATAGTATTTATTTTCTCATTATTTATTATTAATATATTAATCAATTATTACTTATTAATTACTAATTATTAATATAAATTATTTCATATTGCATATTAATTTTTAATTTTTATTATTTAATAGCTGTTGTTAATTATTTTATATTAACATTTGATTATTATTATTTAAGTATTATGAATTTAATGTTAAATTTTTTATTGATTATTGCTTATTATTATTTTAATTAATTATTAATTATTATTATCTAATATTTATTTTTAACCTTTAATTATTATTTAATATTGATTTTTAACTTTTAAATATTACATAATTAATTAGTAAAACTATTATTTAATTATAATTATTTTAATTAATTAATTATTTAAAAAATTGTCTATAATAAGTTATTTATGAATTGTTCAAAGTTAACCATCAATTATTAAATATTACTTCTTAATTATTAATATTTATTATTACTTCTTAATTATTAATTATTTGTATTAATTATTCATCAATAAAAATTAATTATTATTTATTAATTATTAATTGTTCAACAATTATTATTTATTAATTATTGTATTAATTATTGAATATAGAATATTAATTATTAATATTAATTATTACCATTATTTTTATTGTAATGTTAACTATTATTGCTTTCCAAAAATTTTATGAACTTTTAAGCCTCCGCTAACTAATGTAATAATAATTAAATAATAAACATTAAATATTAATTATTAAACATTAAATATTAAACTTTAAACATTAATTATTAAACATTTAATATTAAACTTTAAACATTAAACGTTACATATTAAATAATAACAGGAAAGTAACATTAAGTCTATTGGAACACTGATTAAATCCTATTACGACATCTAAAATAGTCGAAGGTAACAATGATCGGTAGCTAAGAGTTCTTGAAAATTGACATCTATTACAATGGATAAAAGAAAATAGTTATAATAGGCATCTACTACAACGGGCAAATAGGGCTGAAAACTGATATGTGGTACAATGGGCCAAATATGAGAAATGCGGTTTACGGATCTTAAGGCTGGAATAAACACTAGAGGGGGGATGATTAGTGTTTTAAGGAATTACTAAATCTTTTTGAGTTTATGTTAATTTGAAAACAAATGTATGCAATATTCAGACACAGATATGATCACAGAATCAAACACAGATGTAGAAATAAAGTAAAAGCAATAAAGGAAAGAACACATCGGATTATATACTATTTCGGAGTTACCCTACATTCAGTCCCGCACATAAGTATGGATTTCCTTTCAAAAGCATACAATTACACCCTCGATTTCAAGGCTACGAGGTACACCACTTCATATTCACAATTCTCTGGGTAGAGATACCTGTTTTTACGGGCAACAAGTTCACCCAATTGATTTCCTAGGCTACAATCACACCTTTTCTCGCTTGATTGATTTCACAGGCTACAATCACACCTTTTCTCACTCAGTTTATTACAAAGAAGCCTATAACTCTGAATAGCACTGAGATCTTGTTGAGATAGTGATAGAGAATCAAACCAGGGATGATCTAGTTAGATTCAATGGTGATTTCAACAGAGTAATGGTAAGAATATATATAAAGAAATGTGGAAGAAGAAGAGGAGTGAAATCAGAGAAAAATTGCCTATAAATTCATTTTAAACTGCCCTATTTACAGTAGAACAATAGCCATGTCCGTTCGTGAAAGGATATGACGAATAGACACTTCCTTGGAAATTCAAAATTTTGAAATAAACTGCCATCTTGTCGACAGGGGTCCCTAGGGGTTGTCGACAGGCCTATGGTATTTTTGGTGATTTATTTTTTCTTTGAAAATAACTTTTATCTTGTTTTAAAACTATTTTTAACTTTATAATATTCTTTACTATAATTAAAATAAATAAATATAGGGAATAATATTTTGCTATATATAAAATTTTACTATAATTTTATATTTAAGTCTATGTATAAATATATTATTATTAAAAGATAGTTTAAAAACCAAGGATAATTTGATTTTGAAAATAAAGATTATTTTGAGGCTAAAAGTATTTAAAATCAGGATAGATGTTTTTGATTCTTTTGAAAGGAAGATTTCTAAATCATTTTGAAAACAAGATATATTTTGTAAAAAAACATTTGAATAAAAGTTAGTGGATACAAAACAATGTTCCACTAGATTTTTCGTAGGTTCCATCCCTTTAACAGGTTCGAAGTGGATTCCATTCCACGAATAAATTGGATTTTAAGATGCCAGTGCTTTTCTAGGAGTTTTAACAAAATTCCTAATTAAATTACTTATTATTGAAATCTTGAACTCTTGATAATCTTGATACTCATGAGTCTTCAATCTTGATATCTTGAATCTCTATACTGTACAGTCTTCATTCTTGATACCTGCATGATTAAATACTGCATATACATATATATCTAAACTATAATGTTAGTTTTTATATTTTATAATCTTATTCTAAGGTTGTTGTTATCAAAACCATCTTCTCAGGGACTAACAATCTCCCCCTTTTTGATGATGACCACCTTTGTTTATAAAATATTACTTCTATCTTAATAACTCCCCCTAAAACTAATAACTCCCCCTTAATTTATGCCTAACTATCCTATTTTATACTTCTTCCCCTTTGTCATCAACAAAAACTAACTCCAAACTATATGTGACGCCCCACCTCTATACCCACGCTAGCCAAGAACACTCCGGAGTAGTGCTGTCAACTAGCACGGAGAATAAGGCCGTTGAGGAGCGACCATCCATGTAATTGCTTATCACACGGTGGCTATAAATAATCTTCGGAAACAAACATAGAAATAATCATATCACAAATCAGTCACAGATATCCATATCACAAAGGCGGAAGAAGATATGAATATATAACTAACACATGAAAGTGTACACCAGAGTAGTGGTCAGTAAGATCCACGATAATACAAAAGAATAGCAACACGTGCTATACAAAAGAATACAACTATGAGTTTATCTCTCAAGTGTATACAACAAAAACTGCTAATCTAAACAGTTAGCCAAAAGTCAGAGTGATGAATCCCTGGGAAGAAGTCAAGCAGAAGCACCTGTAACATCTCGGTCTGACCCGAGCATTATTTAAGAAAATAATAAACGGATCAGTCTAGCTATAAATATCAGATGACATGATATAACATAAAAGATATGGCATAAACATAAACATCCATAATGACATACCACTATAAGTATGTAAATAATGATCAACAGAAGATCAGTCAATAAGAGATAATCAATATCACAAGAATCTTCTCAAAGATTCGGAAAGGGCATCATACCCCAAACTTGTTCTCATAACAAGTCAATGACATAAATTCTAGAAATCAATGCAAGAAGTCCAGAAATCATAGAAAAGAGAAAGAGGCCTATCACATGACGGTCCGAAGACCATGGGGAGCTACCCCGCATGTGTGAATGGAATCACACAGATTGAGGTCAAGACTAACCAAAAAGCAGAAAGGTATGTGTGAATGGAATCACACAAGTGGTGTCTAGTCTAACCTTGCAATGAAAGAGACATCGTGCAATTGCTAGTCTAATTCATAAAGCGATCATCAAGATCAACGAGAAGTGTCAATTACACTAAGCTAGTAAATATAGAAGTTTAGCTTCATGTCCCATAACCACTTGCTTAACTTAAATATTTACGAACAAACTGTAAATCTTCACTAATAAAATTGTCACAAGAGGTTCAATCGAACAAGTTCAAGAATTAACCGACGAAGTGAACGCAAGCGTTTCATACCACTTGTTTTACTAAGTCGTTTAATTAGATTTCTCATCCGAGTGAGGTAAAGGCTTGTATATACTAATAGATTGGAAAACGGTTTAAGAAAAGAGCTTTGTTATTAAAAATAGAGTTGAAATTGTTTGTTAAAAGAGTTTTGATATTTACTACTAGTATTGAAACCTTTATATTTTAAAGTGACAAAACACAGAAGCAATTGTAGAAACAATCAGTCACAAAAATCGCATACAGAGATGTGAATAAAATCCAAGGAAATCAGCTCAATGTTTTTCAGATAAGATCCCCTACGGAGGGGGGGTCCAGGGGGGTGGCAACCCCCCAAGCTGGGGGTGCGGGGGCAACGCCACCGCTTACGGGGTTCGACCTGCCAGGTTAGGTCGCGGGGGTCCAGGGGGCAGCGCCCCCGGCGGGGTGCGGGGCAGCGCCCCGTCCAAAACGGTACGACTTAGTGAAGACAAAATGAGGTCTAACGACCTAAAAGTTAAGGGTCCAATGACCTATAGGTTCACGCGACCTAGGTGGAATGCGACCTATGAGATAGGCAAGTGGAATGACCTAAGGATGAATGGGTCGAACGACCTAACGTGAGCACAGGTGAAGCGACCCATCGGTCCAACGACCTAAGGGGAAAAGGCAACCTAGGTCTAACGACCTAACTGCTCACGACCTAAGGGTCTAAAGGCCACGCGACCTAGAGGAAAATAAGGTTAAGCGACCTAAGTGGGTTCGCGACCTAACGACAAAAAGGGGCGAACGACCTAATAGGTGCGCGACTTAAAGCCATCGCGACCTAACGACCTAACAAGGTCATACGATCAAGTGGTTTCCAACGACCTAATGGTGCAACGACCTAAGGCCAAACGACTTAAGGGTTCCAGAGGAGAGCGACCTAAAGGAGGCGCGACCTAAAAGAAGCGCGACCTAAAGGAGACACGACCTAAAAGAGGCGCGAGCTAAAGGAGACGCGACCTAAAAGAGGCGCGAGCTAAAGGAGACGCGACCTAAAAGAGGCACGACCTAAAGGAGATGCGACCTAAAAGAGGCGCGACCTAACTCAAACAAGCATTTTGATGACCCAGAGTCATGCCGAGCGACCTAGACCCAAACGACCCACGACCTAGCGACCTTGCGACCTACGACCTAACTCCGAGGTGAAGATTCAAGGCAGTGTGACTTAGCGCGATAACACGCGAACGACCTAAGGGTTAGGTCGCGAGCGACCTAACTCCGAACACCAAAAATGGCCAGAACGACCTAAGTGCAGAAAATTCACCAAAACGCTAAAAATTGGAGTTTTTCGCCAATCCAATCCAAACCAAATGCTAATGTGCATGAAAAAGTGATAGGGAATCATTTCCAACAGTCCAATATAGTTATAGACTAGATTTGTGAGATAAAAATCTCACCTTTGCACCAAATATCAATGAAAATGAAGTTTTAAGCAAGCAAGAATCAATCCTTCTTCTATCTAAGCACAAGAAGCTTGAATCCAATGTCTTCTTCTTGAATTTGGAGTAGAAAGATGGATTGCAATTGAATTTGAGTTTTGGAATTTTAGTTTCCCATTCCCTCCACCATTAATGCCAAAGCTTGATTAGTTAGGAAATTTATGAAGAGTGAGGAGAAGAGGGTTGGAACTTGAGCTTAATAGGCTAAACTAACCCAAAGTCCAAAGCGGGAAAAGTTAGTGAAATTTCACTAACTCCAAACCTATCGATGTTTATACTTAAAAAAGTTGTAAACGACATTTCGAACTCAATGGAAGTGGTCTCGAGTCCTAATTTGACCGTTTGCAAAAAGTAGCTTTTCGGACCAAAATTCGATTAACGAGTTAATATTTAAATAAAATATTTAAATACAAACTCGATAAATATGCGGGTTGTTACACGATATAACTCCCTCTTATTCTTGTACTAAAATACTTGCATTAATATAATATTCAATGGAGTATATAATAGATAGATTAAAAGATAATTATTCTAATAGACATGATAACTAATCAAAGATCATATAAATATCAATGTGTTTTTATACAAGTTTTGCATACCAAATATCAATCCACACCAAATATCAATCCATACCAAACCTAATCAAATCAAATCAAATCAATCCAAGCAATCAATTAAAATTAAACAAAGCAATCAAATAAAATCAAACATTACGAGGAATTTCCACCCATCCTTCTTCTCCAAATATAGGGTCTGCTTTAATGGCATCCCAATTTTCATTATCATTGGTGAGAGAGACTAGAGGATGTGCTTCATCATCATCTTTGGGCAAGGAGAAAATCATCCATCGTATCGCATCGAAATGCTTTTCTTGCACCTTAATCATCTGCATTTGACTCAACTCTAAGTGTCGCTGGTTACGAAGAATGAAAGAAAGAATATTCTTGAAAGAATTAAGGGTTCTACAAGATTCTCAGACAAATTATGAATTGGATTGGCCATATTAGAGTTTGTGAGAAGAATTAGATATAAAGTAGATAAGAAATAATTCCGAGTGATGAATTCTGGAAGAAATTGGTATTTATAGGTGTAGAAATTCGTTTGAAATCAATAGACATAAGGTAGATATTCAAATTTCAAATTTAAAATGAAAAGTCATTTCTGACCATTACATGTCAACATGGTCAAGGCGGGATGTCGACAGGGGTCAGTCAATTTTGACGACTCATTTTGATTATGTGAATAACTGTGTATATATATATTTATATAATATACTAACACTTATTCTGGAGATAAGATAAGCTAGATAAAAGAAAAGTAATTCAATTTCATTTCATAATAGAACGATACAATGATTAAACATTAAGAACTACACGAACATTCAAATCAAAACAAACTAAAACTAATACAACAAAATGAAAAGTTTAGTTAGAGGATGACGAAGATGAAGATAATTCAAGCTTCTAGCTGACTTTGGTGAAAAATTGTTCATCTTAGATGACATTTTATCCAATTTCTTACTAACGGACCGTTTAAGAATCCGTTGGTTCTCGACAATGGTCTTTTGATTTTTGAGTAAGGTTTTATTGGTTCGATTAGGAGGATAGTCAATGCTTTCCAAAGAGGTTTCACCTTCTTCTTGTTCTATTTCCATTTCATCCCCTTCTTCTTCTTCCTCTTCCTCCTCTTCCATCTCCTCATGAGCCAAACGCTCTTCCTTTTCGGCAAGAGTCTCATAAGGTTGAAAAACAAATGGAATTTTCATAAGAGAAATGTTTGAGTGATTAAAAACCTTTCTTAAAACAAATTCTTCTCCTTTGAAATTTACTCTAAAATAGTTAAAAATTCGAGTGAGATAGATTCCATGATACAAAGTGTTTTCACCCATTTCAAAAAATTTCGGGCGAAATTCATCCAAATTGACTTGCGCGCAATTAATATCATAATTTCCAAAAATAGAAAAAAGTGTTTTGCAAACTTTTGAAGTTGGATTGTTAAAACTCCCCGATCTTAGGGTCAAAGTATGTTGTAAAAGAAGATTAACAATTCTATCTTTTGGTCGAAAGTTTCGATTTTTGAATTCAAAGTTATCATTTCCTTCAAAAATGTGATGAAATGTCTCACGATCATTTTCATCGATATTAAAACCAGAAAGATCCATTCTCATGCTTTTGCAATTGAGAATGGTACCCAAAAGATCACAATTTAAAGCGATTCTAGTGCCTTGACACTACTCCAAATTTCACATCATTTCCATTATTAAATCCACGGTTGAGATTTGCACAGAAAATTTTAACAAGATTTGGATAACAAACAAAATCATTTTGAGAAGCATCAACAAGACTAAGAACTTGGTTATTTGCAAAAAGAGAATCGATTTCATAAGTTGATAAATCTTGAAATAAAGCAAACTTCCCGGGATGGACTTTTCCATAGTTAGCATAGTTGATATATGCTTTTATAGCCTCCGAATCATTGCAGAGTTGCTCTTTTATCTTTTTGGAAATTCTCATTGTGGAAGGGTTGCTTGAAGAAGCCATTAGAGTAGAGAGTAGAGAGCTTGAAATTTTGAGATAAGAGTTTGAATTTGAAAATGAGAGTGAAAAGTTGTGATAAGAGATAGTGAATAAATAGATTCTCAAAGGACATGTTCTCTGGTCAAAATGTGACTTTTCAGAGAATTGAATGAAGTGAAAAGATGGAGGGAAATTCAGTATTTGAATTCAAATTTTGAATTTTGAATTTCTGTACCCTTGCCGAAACATGGTGGGGACCTTCTCGACAGGTGTCTTTGAATTTCTATGATTATTTTTTTATGTATTCTAATATATATATATATATATTTATTATTTTTAATGTGTATATATATACCTGGAATATTACTAGAATTATAGTATATTTCATAAAATATTATGATATTATTAAAAAATAAAAATGAAAATGAAAATAAAAAAAAATAAAAAAAAGAATAGTAAAAAATAATAAAAATTTTAAAATTCAAAAAATCACACCAATTCAAAATCAATCAATCAAGCATCCAATTCTAAGCATGCAATTTCAACCAATTGTATTGTAAATGTGTACCTTTTTCTCGGTCCGTTTCTCTGAATTCATCGGAGTCGTGAACTGCCGTGAAACACATATTTGAATTATCTGTTTTCTGATCATCATCGCTTGAGGACGAGTCTGAGTCATCTAGAGTAGCAGTAAATACACGTTTTCATTTCTTTGTGGAATCATTGATTATAGGAAGATTTTGCCTATCTGGATGCGGACAGTCTCTTTTGATATGGCCTGGTTTGTAACAGTTGAAACATTTGATATTATTTAGCACTACATTCTGATTACCAGAGTTCTTATAGTTATTTCTCTTGAGATTATTCATCTTTTTGTATTTCAGGAATTTTTGAAAATTCTTGGTCATAAGGGCTATCTCTTCATCATTATCGTTGTTTGAGTCTGATCCATCGGTCAATGCATTGAATGCCATTGATTTCTTTTCAGATGCTTTGCTTTCACTTCTCTCAATCATTTGGACTTCAAATGACATTAGATTTCCAATTAATTCTTCTATCTTTAAGGTACTGATGTCGTTGCCTCTTCAATCGCAGGTATCTTTTGATCTCATTCTGGAGTAAGAGAATTTAAGATTTTTCTGACTTGATCTTCTTCCGAAAATTCTTTTCCCAAGGATATTAGAGAATGCACAATGTTCTCAAATCTACTATACATATCGAAAATAGACTCATTAGATTTCATTTTAAATAATTGAAACTGATTTGTAAGCATGGAAATTTTGGTCTGTTTAACTTTGCTTGTTCCTTCATGAGTTACTTGCAAAGTTTTCCAGATTTCATATGCATACTTACAAACTAACACTCTATTAAATTCATTTCTATCAAGTGAACAAAACAAAATATTCATTGCTTTAGGGTTATTTTGTGCAACAGTATTTTGCTCAGCAGTCCACTGTGCAAAATCAGTTGTGGGTTCAGAATATTCAGTCTGTGTGACATTCCAAGTGTCTAGTCCTATAGATTGTAAATATATTTTCATCCTACATGCCTAATATGCGTGGTTACTGCCATTAAAAAGTGGTGGTCTGACAGTAGATTGACCTTCTACATATGAACTAGTGACAGGAATAATAGAACCAGTGTTGGTAGTGTTAACAGTACTAGTGTTGGTAGCCGTTTTGAAATTTTTTCAAAATTCAGATCATGAAACTTTGAAAACCTTGCTCTGATACCAAATGTGAGAAATGCGGATTATGGATCTTAAGGCTGAAATAAACACTATAGGGGGTGAATTGTGTTTTAAGGAATTGCTAAATCTTTTTGAGTTTATGTTAATTTGAACACAAATGTATGCAATATTCAGACACAGATATGATCACAGAATCAAACACAGATGCAGAAATAAAGTAAAAGCAATAAAGGAAAGAACACACCAGATTTTATACTAGTTCGGAGTTAGCCCTACATCCAGTCCCGCACACAAGTGCGGATTTCCTTTCAAAAGCAATTGTACAATTACACCCTCGATTTCAAGGCTAAGAAGTACACCACTCCAGATTCACAATCCTCTTGGTAGAGATACTTGATTTTACGGGCAACAAGTTCACCAATTGATTTCCTAGGCTACAATCACAGCTTTTCTCGCTTGATTGATTTCACAGGCTACTATCACACCTTTTCTCACTTAGTTTATTACAAAGAAGTCTATAACTCTGAATAGCATTGAGATCATTTTAAGATAGTGATAGAGAATCAAACCAGAGATGATTTAGTTAGATTCAATGGTGATTTCGGCAGAGTAATGGTAAGAATACATATAAAGAAATTGGAAGAAGAAGAGGAGTGAAATCAGAGAAAAATTGTCTATAAATTCGTTTAAAAATGCTATATTTATAGTAGAACAACAACCATGTCCATTCTTGAAAGGATATGACGAATAGACACTTACTTTCAAATTCAAAATTTTGAAATAAACTGCCACCTTGTTGACCGGGGTCCCTAGGGCTTGTCGACAGGCCTATGGTATTTTTGGTGATTTATTTTTTCTTGGAAAATAATTTTTATCTTGTTTTAAAACTATTTTATAATTTATAAATATTCTTAACTACAGTTAAAATAAATAAATATAGAGAATAATATTTTGATATATATAAAATTTTACTATAATTTTATATTTAAGTCTAAGTATAAATATTAAAAGTTAAATATATTATTATTAAAAGATAGTTTAAAAACCAAGGATAATTTGATTTTGAAAATAAAGATTATTTTGAGGCTAAAAGTATTTAAAACCAGGATAAATGTTTTTGATTCTTTTAAAAGGAGATTTTTAAATCATTTCGAAAATAAGATATAATTTTGTAAAAAAACATTTGAATAAAAGTTAGTGGATACAAAACAATGTTCCACTAGATTTTTCGTAGGTTCCATTCTACTTAGGGTTTCATCCCTTTAACAGGCTCGAAGTGGATTCCATTCCACGAATAAATTGGATTTTAAGATGCCAGTGTTTTTCTAGGAGTTTTAACAAAATTCCTAATTAAATTACTTATTATTGAAATTTTGAACTCTTGATAATCTTGATACTCCTGAGTCTTCAATCTTGATATCTTGAATCTCTATACTGTACAGTCTTCATTCTTGGTACCTACATGGTTAAATCCTGCATATGCATATATATTTAAACTATAATGTTAGTATTTATATTTTATGATCTTATTCTAAGGTTATTGTCATTAAAACCATCTTCTCGGGGGCTAACACCAAAAACCGTTGTAATAGGACTATATTACGACGGGCTGAAAACCGTGTTAATAGAACTATATTACAACGGGTCAAAACCGTTATAATAGAGCTGGAAACTGGTATCTATTAGCACGGGCCAAAAATCATTGTAATAGGACCATATTACAACGGGCAAGCTGACAACGTTGTAATAGGTGTACTGGATGATGAAAAGTTGAACCTATTACAACGGACTTAGGAAAACCATTGCAAAAGGTTTCTATTACAACAATTGTTTATGGTCCATTGTAAAAAAGGCACTATAAAATGATAGTTTTGTTGTAGTGTATCAAAAATGGTAAATTGGGACTTATTGTTTTCTGTATTAACAATTCACTTCCTCGGTTTCAGATTGTGTCGTGAACTAACTTCATGAACATAAGTGTTTGTTGTTTTTACTTCTAAAACTATTATAATGTCGTCGACCTTTGAACGCACGCTAATGCTGGTTTAGACGATAGACCATCTAAATAGTTTTTGATGCTTGTAACATCCTAAATATTTTAATAATAAATTAAAATATTAATAAGGGTAAAAATATAATTTTACATAAAATTACAAAATAGTATATTTCTATAAATGAACGAATTTAAGGAATCTGACTTTTTCATTGTATCAAGAAGCTTTTTCTCGCCCAAAATAATATACAAAATGTTAGAAACAGATATCATATGAAGAAGAGACATATGTTTACCATAGTGCACATTTTGCGTTTTGGGCCTATTTTGAAGGACTTAGTTTAAGAATTAATGAAAAAATAAAGAAAAACTTATTTATTAAGAAATCAGTTGAGTATGTATGAATTACTCCAAAGAAAATAAATAAAGAGGGTACAATGAAGTATGTGTATTTAAAAGAGAAGAATGAAAAGTATTTATGCATACGAACATGAAAATGCTTCAACTGGAGTACAGTGAAATTATTGTTATACTTAATAGGTTGAAGATATAGAAAAGAAAGAGAAAGAAAGAATATACCAATATATTTAAAAAAGTGCAATTTTGTTAATGAACATCAAAGAATAAAAGGAAATATTTAATGGAAAGAGAAAGCTTTAATTACTCTTTTATAGAATTTAATGCCATAATTAATATACATTACATGTGTTATAAAGGAAATATAAAACAATACTATGAAGGAAAAGAATATATCTAATAATATATGTTTAAAAAGTGAATATACATGGAAGTAAAATGTTATTTTAGAAGAAATGTAGTTACATGCGCAGAGTCAAGGATATTAACCAAATTAATGGAGCAATTTATCATTATATGTATGTTGCTTATGTTAGAAGAAAATGACAAAAATATATTTAAGGAAAATAAGGATGCATATAATATTGTAGAAATAAAGACAACAAATTAGGGAAATAAATCATTGTTTTAAGAAGGGTGAATCCAATTAAACTTGGAAGCATAAATATTAATCTATTAAAAAATTGATGATGCAATGAAGTAGTAGAGAACTGTTATAATATATGTAAATATAAATAGTGAATATGATATATACTGTTTTGTATTTAGCCCCACATCATGGGATTAGTTCTACCCCAAGCTCCTAGGCCTCTATATAAAGGTGCTAATGTAATGTAAATTGATAATCTATTCTCAGGAATAAATAATATGTCTTCTGCCTCTCTCTCTAATGGCTTCCTATTTTCTTTATTCTATAACACGTTATCAACACGATCTATACAAAAAAAATATATAATAGATCAAATATAATAGATCTCCAGAAGAGATTTGTTGATATATTTGGTGTTTTTACTAAACCAAATAAATATATAGAAACATATCTACTCTTCTACTCTCTTTCTTTTTAATTAAAAGTAAGGCATTCTAATAGGAAGTTTATTTCCTATTTTTTTTCCTTTTTCCATGCATCCAATCACTTTTCAAAAGGTAAAATATAATAGATCAAATATAATAGATCTGAAATAATCTTAATTTCCTAAATTTCTAAAATAACTTGTGTTGATTTGAAGATTTACATGTTTGTTTTGATATATTTGGTAAAGAGTTATGAAGTTAGTTTTCTTATGAAAATAATAATGATTTGGATCTGAGATTTATAGTTATTTATGATTATGAATAATATGGATAGATCTGAGATAATTTTGTTTATTTAGAAATTCTGATTATTGGGAAACAAAGTTTCGCTTTAAGATATTCATTTTAATTTTATTATTGAGTAATATTGAACCTATATTTGAGATGAAATTGTGTTACTTTGAGTACTGTTTGTTCAATTAGTTCATATATTTATAATGAAATTATTTTGCTATGACAGTAGTTATATCCTGAACCACATAAAGGTTAATTGTAGTTATTTTTATCACAAATGAATTAATTGCAAGTGTTATGGTAATAAATTAAATCATTTATTGTCATAAATGCATTAAATGCATTGATTATTGTAAATTAAATGACGTTGTATGTTTGTGTTTGGAATAAGAATAGACATATGATTTACTATTTGATGTACTTATTTTGACAAGTAATGTCTGTTATAACGAAAAAAATAGGTTTAACAACTCAAAGGAATTATTTTAATAGAAGTTGTATAACTCAAAGTCCAAGGCCTGAAGTCTGGAATTATGAAAAGATTTTCTGACAAACTTTACAAGCTCGAATTCTTGTCAGTATTTTTTTTTTAATTTGTCAAAATGTACAAGCTTCTAAAAAAATGGCAGTTTACACAAAATTTGAGAACCCGAAGTTCATATAAATTAGTGAACTTGAAGTTCATGAATTAGAAGCCCGAAGCTCTATTGAAATTGTGTAAAATGATAAGGTTGTACTTCTTGAAGAAGTTAAAGGAAAATAATATATTATCATATGAGATAATAATGCTGCATTAAAGAGATTACAAAAATCTCCAAATGAGTTATACCTTACCTTATATCTTCATATTTATATTATATTAACCAAATATCCTGAAGATATTATGTTATATGATATATCAAACATCATTGGATGTGTGTGTATTAATCTCTTAAAAAGATGTTTTAGAGATTTATTTATATTTATATTGCAAAATTTAACATCCCAGAAGAGATGTTATAGAAATTTTATTTTTGTTACATTGCAATTCCTTAAAAGGAAACACTATATTCCCTGGAGAAATAACCATATTTTTTTTGAAGTAATAACAATAATTTTTCAAAAAAAAAGGGATATTGTATGCCAATATTACACTCCAAAAGTAGTGGTTTTATCTCTTAAATCTTACTTTCATTTGGTGAATCTAATTTTGTTACTGTATTTAAAGTTTGATATGCCATTTCAAAGATAGTTACAACAAAAATCTCCAGTAAGGATGTTTTATGTTATTGTAAAGGTAGTAATTATGTAATTTCTACAAATAGAAACATTGTACATTGATATGACATTCCAATAGTACACACACACACACACACACACACACATATATATATATATATATATATATATATATATAGAAGAGATAAATTCACTCTAGAAGTAGTGATAATAAAATATCCCTAAAAGAGACTAATAAATTAGGAAATGATAACATATCTCTAGAAGAGATTTGCTTATATGTTTGGTAATTTTATTAAACCAAATAAATGCATAGAAATTTGATTATAAAGGATCCTAATTTAGTTTAGATTAGATCCTAAAAGTTTGAGAGCTATACATACGGTCCTAAGGAAATCTGTATCTGTAACATTCCAAGTATCCAGAAGATACTATTATTATTTTTGCTGTAATTTTTTTTACAGAACTCTCAATAGAGATGTGTAGAAATGTCTATACGCAATTAAAAATTATTCCTTGATAAGTAATCATAATTAAGTTCAAAACTGATATTTGAGATATAATTGAGGAATAAAACTTAACAACTTAAAGTTGTGTGTATATTTTATTCGAACCAGAAGTTCGATATGGTTTCAAACCAAATGTTTTGAAAATTATCATGTTGTTTTGACAGGTTTGCATTGACATTGATTTATAAATAGAAATTAATAGTTTGAATCCTTGCAATATTTTGTTCTAAAAATTACTAATTCAAAAGAGAAAGAATATGCAAATTTATAATATATATATGCAATACGTGGACGCACGTATATATCCATATGTGAAAATATTTAGCTAACAACCTGAAGTTTGTTATGAGCTCATCATATAGATTATGTATGGATATTATTTAGTGATTTAAAATTCAATCAACAGAAATGTTGAATGACCTGAAGTCATGTATGTATTCAAATGATCTACATACGTTCTATTTCTTATTTCCTTTGAAACAGCAAGTATAGCAGACTGTTAAAGTGGCAAATCGAACAGAATTGTTCTTGCATTTCGTTATAAACCCGTTACTTTTCCTTCTGCAAGAAGGTATGGAACGCCATTTGAGTGATAATATATGCCTACTAGATAGGGCAACTGCTCATATGATTTTGAAAAACCAGAAGTTTTTCTATGAAACTATCTGAAAATATTTTAGATAAAAATTTCAACCATAGCAAATCTGCTAATATAATTGAAGGGTCCAGAAGATCCCATATAGTATTACCAAATGGTACATATATCTTACATCAAAATACATTATACTCAAGAAAATTTAAAAGAAATTTGTTGAGTTTTGAGGATATATAAATGAATGGCTACTATATTGGAACTATAATGAAAACGTCAAAGAATATCTTTACATTATTCTCAAATTGAAAGCCAGAAGCTTATTTTAGAAAAAGTTGGTACAATTTCAACTGGATTATATTTCACGAAATTTGGCATAATTGAATCTCATATTCAAAAATGAGCCAGAAGCTCACAAATATCACTTGAACGCATCTTATCATTTGATAAATGGATTATCCTCCTATTATTAGTATTTATGGTGTATTTGCTAGTAGCAATATGATAATGGATCAAAATGAGAATCCAAAAATGATGATTATTTAATGTGACAATGTTTGTCCACATTGAGGGGGAGGATAAAGAGGTACATGTTCATTTTGATCATCAGTGTCAAATATTTGTTAAAATATACAATGATGCAATATTAAGTAACTTGAATAAATTATCAACAATATCACTAGTAGACTTTCTCCAATATAGATTTGAATCCCTGAAGGATCAAAATATGTATACCACATCTAAAATATGGTTCAAAATACTTTTGGAGTAAGTAATAAAGATGCCAAATAAAGGAAGTGTGTATTCTTGAAGAAACACTTAAGGGTGCTCTGAAAGAGATCCATGACATGATTGTCAAATAACCCTGGAAGTGCTTTAGGTACCTAAAATATGATAAATAAAGAGATCTCATTAAATCATATCTAGAGCTGACAATAAACAATCATTGATTATAAATTTATAAATAATAAAGCGCTTATGTTTATAAATGGATTAAAGATCCTGGATTAGAGAAAAACATGATTGGCCATCATGAAATTCTCCTAAATAAGAAATATGGACCTGTAGTCCACAAAATAAAATTCGAAACATATATACAAAGTGGCAAAAGCACACTGAAATTATTAAAGTACACATAGTGTCAACAACATGTTAAGTTCCATGGACATGTAGTCCGCAAAGTAGCAAAAGTGCTTGAAACACTTAATATACCCCGAAGGTACAAATATGGTTAAAATCATATTAATGATGAAAGTACACAAATTCCTGAAGAATATAAACAACTTTTGTGGTTATAAAGAATGAAAAGAACAAGGAGCATAGATTACAACTTCTTCTAAGTATTGTTGTAATGAAAATCTTGATATACTTCAAGATGAGTAGATTACTTCCTGCTTTCTAGTAATGTTGTAATAAATTTTTTAATATTCATGAAAGATGTATAGTTGCAATGCGCAAAACTAATTTAAAGCATAAAAATGAAAGCACATGAAGTGTTTTTCATAAAAGTAGCATATAAATGCATAAAATGCAAACCATATTTGGAAGAAACAATCTTAGAAAATTTGATTGTATCAAAGGAAACTATTAATAAATTGTATTATTAATGAGATTCATATTTATAGATCCAGAAGTATCTATAACCAATTTGAGTTATCGAAAGACGAATATGAATTCAAAGGAAAATTTTAAATCAGGAGGAGCATACATAAGTATTTTATAATGCACTCTTTTTCCTTAACTAAGATTTTTCCCACTGGATTTTTATTAGTAAGGTTTTAACGAGGTATTATCTTGATCTAGAAGTATCAACTCCCTGTAACATTTGAAATAAACTATAATGTACTCTTTTTCCTTATTTAAGATTTTTCCCACTGGGTTTTTCTTATTAAGGTTTTAATGAGGCATTATCTTGATCTAGAAGAATCAAACGTCTTTTCAAGAAATAACATCTCAAATATGTTATTTAAGTTAAATTATATTTTTATCCTTGACTAAGGTTTTTCCCATCGGGTTTTCCTTTGTAAGGTTTTTACTGAAGTATTAAATTGATCCAGAAGTATCAAACTCTATCTGATGCAGTAAATTATTGAAATATGACATACTATGTAACGCCCCACCCCGAGACCTACATTAGTAAAGAGAATTACTAAGTAATCCTGTCTACTAATGTAGAGAATAGGGCTGGCTAAGGGCGACCCTCATGATAATGCATTAGCTAAGAGCTAAGTATGTCGATTTTTTTTATATGGTCGACACACCTAGTCCTTAACTAGTACGATACCATGACGGTTTAGGATCATTTCAGAATAAATGCAATATACAATTAATTATAAATAGACACAGAACAACAAACCCATATTAGAGTATACATACATCTCCATACATCATACATAATACGTTATACATATAAGTAGCATCAACTGCAAAATATACATACACAACCATCCCACAAAATAATAGGTACAACATCCAAGTCCGAAAAGAAAAAAAATGGTTCAGACAAAACAAGCTAACGGATCCAAGAAGGAGTGAGCTAAATCCATACCTAACCTACAACTCGGTCTGACCCGAGTAATAAATACACGGGTCAGGCTAGCTAGAACTTATCATTAGTAAAGATAACAGTAATAGAAAAAAAAACCATTCCGTTGTTGCCAACAGAACGATGTAAGTATCATCAAAATCACCTCTAAGGTGAGACATCTATGGGTCCATCATGATTTCATAAGGGAATTCAATTAGTTATCTAACGATGGTTCATCTTCTATAGTTATATAAGTGAAATAGGCAAGGATTTAAACCATATAAATAATCGTCATAAAACAGTCTAAAACCTCATAAAACCATCTTAATAGAACTCAATGAGGGTTCAAACATCATTCTATAAATCACCATAAAACCATCAAAACATATAAGCCTTCATCTTACTCAAGGCTATAATAACATCCTCATAAAAAGGTGAAATCAAAACATCTAAAACTTAATGGAATACTACACGTGCTTACATCGTGACTAGTAATAATATTTGGTACCATAAACATCGTGATGACTGGAGTCAAGTAACATCATAACATCGTGAACATCGTGATGACTATAGTCTATAATATCATAATGACTCTCAGTCATAAAGACCCGAGTTAATAACATCTTGATGATCAGAGTTGCAGCTACATCGTGATGACTCCAATTAAGTACTCGTGGTCTATAGTACTAGTAAACATCGTGAATGTGTCTCAACTTCTCGGATAGGAACCCAATAGGTGTTAACGCATGTCCCATACCGTACGTTCGCACCTAACGGTTTACTAGCCGCTAGTTGGTACCACACTAATAAAACATCATAAACATTATGAAAATATATACTCTGCCTCATCTCATCAGCGAGTAAATTCAATACCCTATTCGTCTTATCTCATTGACGAGCACTAGTGGCATCGTAACTTGTCTCATCTCATCGACAAATGAAAATCATTATAATACATATCAATATCTTAAAATCATCATAAAGTAGCTTACCTCATCTCATCGGCAAGTTAAAATAACATCTAGATGGTTATTTATAACCATAATTCCATATAGGAACTTCTAACTCTTAATTCTCCTCAATTTTGACCCGGATAACATCAAAGTTATAGAAAGCTCAAAACACAAAACATGTAGCACTATTTCTAAGCTTTCTAGAACATCCAAAATTATGTAATTTGGTTAAGAAATGAATAAGTTATGCTTAATTTAGTTTCAGATTCAACAACAGAGCAAATAATAGTTTTGCTCTTGGAATTGCAATAGAAATACTCAATTTCGAAACAAATAACTTCAAAATTTTGGAAAACACAAAACATGAAAATTGTAGCACTATATCAGAGATTTCCAGAACATTTAAGATCATCAAATTTGATTAAGAAACACAAAAGTTATACTTAATTTAGTTTCAGATTCAACAACAGAGCAAATATAATTTTGCTCTCGGCATTGAAATAGAAATACTCAATTTTGAAATAGATAACTTCAGAATTTTGGAAAACACAAAACATGAAAATTGTAGCTCTATATCAGAGCTTTCCAAAACATCTAAGATCATCAAATTTGATTAAGAAACACAAAAGTTATGCTTAATTTAGTTTCAGATTCAACAACAGGGCAAATATAATTTTGCTCTCGGGATTGCAATAGAAATACTCAATTTTGAAATAGATAACTTCAGTATTTTGGAAAAGACAAAACATAAAAATTGTAGCATTATATCAGGGCTTTCCAGAACATCTCAAATCATCAAATTTGATTAAGAAACACAATAGTTATGCTTAATTTAGTTTCAGATTCAACAACAGAGCAAATATAATTTTGCTCTCGGGATTGCAATAGAAATACTCAATTTTGAAATAGATAACTTCAGAATTTTGGAAAACACAAAACATGAAAATTGTAGCTCTATATCGGAGCTTTCCATAACATCTAAGATCATCTAATTTGGTTAGGAAACGCAAAAATTATGCTTAATTTAGTTTCAGATTCAAACACAAACAAGTTTTCCAGAGATGATTTTCTATTTTTTTTAACTTTTTCTATGGCCAAGCTCTCACAAATTACCGTTTCAGCTAGCAAATTTATGAGCATGCACTCACCTTAAGGATATAGCAGCGTATTTGGAAGCAAGATGATGACTTTTGGTGAAGAAATGATCCTTAGTGACCTGTAGAAGTTAGAAAAGAGACATGCAAAAGAAATAGAACATGTTACAAACAAATTCATATCAAGCTCATGGATTTTGATGAAATTTTTAAAGAATTGGTTGTGATTACCTTTTTCTTTTCTAATTTTGGTGATTTGTTCTTTGAATTAGCAACAATTTTGGATGGAAATATGGTTTTTATTTGAGAAAGCCATGACTCTTTTTTTTCTGTTTTCTTTTTCTGTAAATTTGTGTTTGAGAAGGAAGATGAGGAAAGAAACTTACGTACAGACACTTTCTCACAAACCAGAAGCTTCTAAGATAGGATAATGGATCCAATCTTACCCAATTAAGCCTAAGAGCATAATTACTTAGATAAATATGAAACCATGTACATGTTTTCTCTTATTTTAACACTATACTCACATTTTCTACATTTTTAAGTTAAATAAAATGTATACAATTATTTGTTATGAAAATGAACTTGTTATTAGAACAAAATAAACTTAATTTTAACAATAAAAGTTATATATATATATATATTATGATATTTTATAATTTACACAATTTTAGTGTAAATATACCATTTTTAACACAACTAGCTTAATAAAAATTATTTTCTTGTCAAATAAGTTGCAATAAATCATTCTATTCTTATTGTATCATTAAAATATTATTTTCAACCAATATTCCATCTTATACTTTGATAAAATATTTTTTTTTTTTACATTTTTTCCTCTTATATTCGATAAAAGGATAATATTGGAAATAATTACCAATATTATCACATTAACTTAATTAAAATACAATAAATGATTAATTTCACTCCAAAACTTCAAAATAAAGTTTTTAAAACTATCTTTCCTTCAATTTGGATTTATTTCAACAATTTAATGATGAATTACATCACCTGGTAAATTAATTCACCCAAATTTACCTAAATTCCAATATTTTCCATTTTATTTAATCAAAAATCCAAACAATGAATTTTAAACCAATATTTAACTCCAAACATATTGTTTATTTAAAATGAATAATTTAAACCAAATTTATTTTCTTCATTTCATTTAGTTCTCAATATTAAACTATAAGTATTGTTATACTTTAATATTTTAGGTAATCACCAATACCAGGGTTGTTACAGACTTCCCCCTATAAAAAAAAATTGCGTCCTCGCAATTCCTAGAGGTAATCCATATTCAATATACTTTATTTCATCAAACAAAGGGAATTTAGATAGATTAAACTAGAAAATTCTTACCTTCGGAGTGAGAAGATAAGAAATCAGGATACATTTGCTCGATGAATTCTCTGGTTTCCCAAGTGCAGTCATTGGAATTATCTGACCATTGAATCTTCACGAGTGGAATATTCTTGTTTCGAAGGCGTCTAACCTCCGAAGCAAGAACCCTCACAGGATGCTGCACGAATGATAGATCAGGAGAGACTTCTAGCTTCTCTAAAGCACGAGAATCGAACACAGAATCTGAATCTCGTAGACACTTCCTTAACTGAGAGACGTGGAATACGTCGTGAACTCCAGAAAACTGATCGGAAAGTGCTAGTCCAATATAGCGTGGTGCCAATTTCCCTGTCTGGCTGAACCGTATCACTCCCTTCAGAGGAGAAGCTCGGATATAAACAAGATCACCCACTGAGAACTCAAGAGGTCTCCTACGATTGTCCGCGTAGGATTTCTGTCGACTCTGAGCCTCTTTCATTCTCTCTCGGATAAGATGGATCTTCTCAGATGATTCTCGAATAGACTCGGGGCCAAGAATGAGCTTTTTCCCCGACTCACGCCAACATGATGGAGAAGGACACGGCCTTCCATATAAGGCTTCGAAAGGAGCCATGCTGATAGAAGATTGGTAGTTATTATTATAAGCAAACTCAACTAGAGGAAGATGATCCTCCCAACTACCACCAAAATCCAAGATACAAGCACGAAGCATATCTTCCAAGATACGATTCACCCATTCAGTCTGTCCATCAGACTGTGGGTGATAAGCTGTGCTAAGATTAAGCTTTGTGCCCAAAGCTTGCTGGAGATTCTGCCAGAAGTGACTCGTGAAAAGAGGATCACGATCAAACACAATAGATGAAGGAACACCATGTAAACGCACGATCTCCTTAATATAAAGCATCGATAAGTGAGATGCCATCCTATTAGACTTAATAGGAATGAAATGTGCGGACTTGGTAAGACGGTCCACAACAACCCAAATACTGCTATGGCCCGACCTCGAACGAGGTAAGCCATCGATGAAATCATAGAAACTTTGTCCCATTTCCACAATGGAACCTCTAAAGGCTGAAGAAGACCACTGGGTCGCTGATGCTCGGCCTTAATAAACAGGCAAGTCATGCAATTGCTTACATAACTTGTTATATCTCGCTTCATGCCTTCCTAGTAATAGAGGCGACGCATATCAGCATACATCTTACTGCTTCCTGGATGAATAGTATACTTAGAACGGTGACACTCAGCTAGAATGTCCCGCCTAAGTTTTGGAATAGAAGGCACGACTAGACGGTTCTTCTTTCGAAGACACCCATGCATATCGATGTTGAAATCCCTCATCTCAATGTCATTGTGGGATTTAGATTTACACTTCTGAATAAGAGCAGATATATCGGAGTCTTGCCGCTGAGCCTCGACAATCCGATCAAGAAGAGTAGGACGAGCTTCCATGCTATATAATAGAACAGGAGAGTTGGATGTGGAAGCATGATCACGAATATCACATATGGAAAGAGTCTCAAGAACTTTCCATTCTGTAACCATCATGGAAACAATAGCTAAATGCTTGCGACTCAAAGCATCAGCTACTCGATTCCCCTTGCCAGGAGTATACTGAATATCAAAATCATATGAAGTTAGAAACTCGAGCCAACGCTGTTGTCGCATGTTGAGCTCCTTCTGGGTGAACAAGTACTTAAGAGACTTGTGATCGGTGAAAAGAGTAAAGTGCTTTCCCAACAAATAATGACGACACATCTTCAGAGCAAAGACAATGGCTGCAAGCTCTAAATCATGAGTAACATACCGAACCTCATTCGGACGCAACTGCCTAGAAGCATAGGCAACAACACGATCTTTCTGCATCAAAACAGCACCGAGGCCACTATGACTGGCATCGGTATAAACAATAAGATCTTGGTTCCCTTCAGGGACCACAAGGACGGGAGCATTAGTGAGAAGCTCCTTCAATTTCTGAAAAGAAGCCTCACACTTATCAGACCAAATGAATCGAACGCCTTTCCTCGTAAGGCTAGTCAATGGAAGCACGATACGGGAAAAGTCTTTGATGAAACGGCGGTAATAACCAGACAAACCCAGAAAACTACGAATCTCGTGAACATTCTCAGGTCTCTTCCAACTCTGAATAGCCTCGACCTTAGAAGGATCAACGGAAATACCTTCTGAAGATACAACATGGCCTAAGAACTTCACTTGCTTTTCCCAGAAGTGACACTTAGAAAGTTTTGCTTTCAGTTGATGCTTTCGGAGAGTACTCAAAACAATTCTAAGATGTCGAGCATGGTCCTCTTCGGACTTCGAATATACTAGAATATCATCAATGAAAACAAGCACGAACTTATCGAGATATTCCCGGAATACTCGATTCATAAGATCGACAAAGTAGGCAGGTGCGTTCGTCAATCTGAACGGCATGACGAGCCACTCATAAGAACCATAGCGAGCGCGGAATGCGGTGAGAGAAATACTATCTTCTGTGACTCAGAGCTGATGAAAACCAGTGGCAAGGTCAAACTGTGAAAAGACCTTAGCACCACTTAATTGATCGAACATGCCGTCGATCCTCGGTAAAGGGTAACGATTCTTGATGGTTAACTCATTAAGCTTGCGATAGTCGACGCAAAGCCTAAGAGTCCCATCGGACTTCTTCACGAATACTACCGCGGCTCCCCACGGAGAAGAACTATAACGATTGAAATGCTTGGCTTCAAGATCGAGAAGTTGCTTTTTGAGTTCCTCATTCTCTCGTGTAGACATCCTCGTGGGAGGACGACTAACTGGCTGTGCGCCAGGAATAAGATCGATACGGAACTCAATAGCTCTCTTAGGAGGTAAGCCAGAAACGGGCTCGAATAAATCTAAAAAGTCGCAAACGATAGGAATACAGGATACATCGTTGTCGTCATCTCGAGAATCAAGAGCAAATAAAGAAGCCATGGAATCACAATCGGAATCACGAAGCGAAAGAGATAACTGATCAGAAGAATCTAGATGTCGAATATATAAGACTCGCTCCAAACATAAAATCCTGGCCTCGTATCGAACTAGCCTATCCATTCCCAATATCATATCAAATCCAAGAAAAGGAATAACGTGCAGATTCGCACGGAAAGAAAATCCACAAATCAAAATCTCAACATCATCACAAAGCAAACTAAGAGTTGCATATCCTCCGATAGGATTCGCAATTCGTAAAGATGTAAGCATGCAAGAAACATCTAACTGCAAAGCATCAACGAGTTCTTTCGATACGAATGAGTGAGATGCACCGGTATCGAAAAGCACTCGAATATAACGATCATGGAATAAAATAGAGCCCTCTAAAACAGAAGAGGAAGTACCTCCAGACTGAGCAGCACCTCCAGAGGTAGTAGCCACACCAAGATGACCCTGACGAGAACCCTTATCCTTTTTGGGACAAGCTGACACTAAATGTCCCTCCTTCTTACAATAAAGACAATGCTTAGGCTTGGGACACTCCCTCACTAGATGGTCAGGTGCACCACAATTGTAGCATGCAAAAGGCTTAGTTGAAGGAGTAGACTGAGACTGGGAAGAAGATCCCCTCTGTTTCTTCTTCTTACTGGGATGGAATGGCTTCGGCTTGTGGAAAAACTTTTTCTTATTCGGGTTCCCCCGAACATCACCCTCATCATCACTATCTTTCTCCTTCTCGACCGCTTCAAGCTGAAGGGCCGCATCCACAAGCTTTTCAAAGGTGAGCTCAAGGCGAAGCATGAGGGACTTCTTCAGATATTTCTTAAGCCCGGAGACGAACTTAAGATTCTTCTTATAAGGAGTAGAGATGTGCTCGAGACCATACTTAGACAAGGCTTCAAAAGATGCAACATATTCAGAAACGGTCGACTTTCCTTGTTTGAAATCAAGGAAACGTCGAGCAAGAATAGCCTTCTCGGATTCTAGAATAAACTTGAGTTCGAATCTCTCACGGAACTGATCCCACTCTAGAGTGGACTCATCAATCTCAGCAATAAGAAGATCATACCAATGTAAAGCTCGTTCTTGCAACATACTAGATGCTACAAGGACTCGGTGATGACTAGAGATCTCCATACGACTAAAGATATGCTCACAAGAACTGAGCCATTCCTCAACCTCTAAAACAGTCTCGGTGCTTTTAAAGATCTTGCCTCCAAGATGAGTGAAGTCACTACACATGCGCGCAAACGCGGATTTACGCGGAGGAGAAGAGTGAGCTGGAGCGGAAGGCTGAGTGCTCCGAATAAGCTCAAGATCTGATCGGTAGACATATATACGCCTTCGGGACGAGGACCACTAGACGGTCCCGCCGTCGAAGAGCATCCTCTACCTCTACTCGACATAGTTGAAAGATAAGATAAGATATGATTATTCATAAGGTAAATAGATATATTAGCAATTCAAGTGAAGGAATACTACGGAATATAATTAACATTCCTAGACATATTCCTTTCTATATACCCCAAAGGAATTAAAAAGGGACACAAATCAAAACAAGGATAGGGGATAGGCAAGGTCAAGGTGAAACCGATCATGATTAAGGGATGATGTATATGGATGTATTATATCTGATGTATGATATCTCGTACGCTGTTCTGTATATATTACATTATATTCTGAAACATTGCTCTGATACCAAGCTGTAACGCCCCACCCCGAGACCTACATTAGTAAAGAGAATTACTAAGTAATCCTGTCTACTAATGTAGAGAATAGGGCTGGCTAAGGGCGACCCTCATGATAATGCATTAGCTAAGAGCTAAGTATGTCGATATATTTTTTATATGGTCGACACACCTAGTCCTTAACTAAAACGATACCATGATGGTTTAGGATCATTTCAGAATAAATGCAATATACAATTAATTATAAATAGACACAGAACAACAAACCCAGATTAGAGTATACATACATCTCCATACATCATACATAATACATAATACATTATGCATATAAGTAGCATCAACTGCAAAATATACATACACAACCATCCCACAAAATAATAGGTACAACATCCAAGTCCGAAAAGAAAAAAAATGGTTCAGACAAAAGCAAGCTAACGGATCCAAGAAGGAGTGAGCTAAATCCATACCTAACCTGCAACTCGGTCTGACCCGAGTAATAAATACACGGGTCAGGCTAGCTAGAACTTATCATTAGTAAAGATAACAGTAATAGAAAAAAAAACCATTCCGTTGTTGCCAACAGAACGATGTAAGTATCATCAAAATCACCTCTAAGGTGAGACATCTATGGGTCCATCATGATTTCATAAGGGAATTCAATTAGTTATCTAACGATGGTTCATCTTCTATAGTTATATAAGCGATATAGGCAAGGATTTAAACCATATAAATAATCGTCATAAAACAGTCTAAAACCTCATAAAACCATCATAATAGAACTCAATGAGGGTTCAAACATCATTTTATAAATCACCATAAAACCATCAATACATATAAGCCTTCATCTTACTCAAGGCTATAATAACATCCTCATAAAAAGGTGAAATCAAAACATCTAAAACTTCATGGAATACTGCACGTGCTTACATCGTGACTAGTACTAATATTTGGTACCATAAACATCGTGATGACCGAAGTCAAGTGACATCATAACATCGTGAACATCGTGATGACTATAGTCTATAATATCATAATGACTCTCAGTCATAAAGACCCGAGTTAATAACATCTTGATGATCAGAGTTGCAGCTACATCGTGATGACTCCAATTAAGTACTCGTGGTCTATAGTACTAGTAAACATCGTGAATGTGTCTCAACTTCTCGGATAGGAACCCAATAGGTGTTAACGCATGTCCCATACCGTACGTTCGCACCTAACGGTTTACTAGCCGCTAGTTGGTACCACACTAATAAAACATCATAAACATCATGAAAATATATACTCTGCCTCATCTCATCGGCGAGTAAATTCAATACCCTACTCGTCTTATCTCATTGACGAGCACTAGTGGCATCGTAACTTGTCTCATCTCATCGACAAGTGAAAATCATCATAATACATATCAATATCTTAAAATCATCATAAAGTAGCTTACCTCATCTCATCGGCAAGTAAAAATAACATCTAGATGGTTATTTATAACCATAATTCCATATAGGAACTTCTAACTCTTAATTCTCCTCAATTTTGACCCAGATAACATCAAAGTTATAGAAAGCTCAAAACACAAAACTTGTAGCACTATGTCTAAGCTTTCTATAACATCCAAAATTATGTAATTTGGTTAAGAAATGAATAAGTTATGCTTAATTTAGTTTCAGATTCCACAACAGAGCAAATAATAGTTTTGCTCTCGGAATTGCAATAGAAACACTCAATTTTGAAACGGATAACTTCAGAATTTTGGAAAAAACAAAACATGATAATTGTAGCTCTATATCAGTGCTTTCCAGAACATCTAAGATCATCAAATTTGATTAAGAAACACAAAAGTTATGCTCTCCTAGAGCCTCCACCCTCCCATCCTTCCGCCCCATCAGCCTCTTGAACACCACCTTCAAAATCATAACCAAGGTCCTTGCCAACCGCCTTCAATCAGTCATCGCCCCCCTAATTGGTATTGAGCAATCGGCGTTCATCCTGGGACGTAATATAATGGATTGTGTAGCATCTACACAAGAGGCCATCTCCTTCTGCCATCAATCTTCAACGCCAGGTATTCTACTTAAATTAGATTTCTCTAAGGCTTTCGACTCAGTGAACTAGTAATTCTTGTTGGATCTCCTGAAACATAGAGGCTTCCCCCCGAAATGGTGTACATGGATCCATTGCATTCTCAACACCAGTTTCTCCAAAATTTCGATTAATGGTGCTTCCGGTAGCCTAATTAAGTCCGCTCGAGGTCTGCGTCAGGGAGACCCTCTCTCTTCCCTTCTCTTCACCCTTGCCACAGATGTCCTTAATCGTATGATCAAACTTGCAATCTCAAACAACCTTTTTGATGGTATCAAACTTCCCAACTCGAATCTGACCATATCCAACCTCCATTTTGCCGACGATACTATCCTCTTTGCCTCCCCCAACGACACTCATATCCGTTGCCTTAAAGTTACCCTGTACACTTTTGAACTAATATCTGGCCTCTCCATTAATTACAACAAAAGCTCCATCATCATGCTTGGCAACTCCGATCACCTTGGGTCTTCTTTCTCCAAATTACTCAATTGTAAATTATCGCAGTTCCCGATCTCTTATCTGGGTATCCCCCTCCGCCCAACGAAGCTCCTCAAAACAGACTGGATCCCCCTCATCAAACAAAATCGAAAATAGACCCTGCTCCTGGAAGGCGCACTCTCTCTCCTCCGTCGGCCGACTAGTCCTCGTTAAGTCAGTCCTATCAGCCATTCCCACTTATTGGATGTCGTTTTACACGCTGCCTACATGGGTAAGAAATAGATTTGATATGATTAGAAGCTCCTTTTTATGGAATGGTGGTCGAATTAAGAAACTGGTGAATTGGCGGACTATTTGCTTGCATTCCAATAATGGTGGACTTGGTATTGTTGACCTGCATCACTTCAACCTCGCGCTTCTGGCTAAATGGCTATGGCGTTTTCTTTCTTCAGGTTCTTTCCTTTGGAAATCTTAGATTTCCTCGTGCCACTACGCTTCCAACCCCCACCTGGCCCTCCACCTCACCCCCACCATCAAACCATCTCCCTTCTGGTCTGGCGTCCTCTCCACCCTCCCCCGAGTTAAGTCTCTTTTCCATGTCAAAGCTGGTAATGGTGAGAACTGCCTCTTCTGGCTTGATACCTGGCACGGTCAACTTCCACTTTCCTCTTCCCTCCCCAACCTCTTCTCCCTCTCCCCCTTTAGCCACGTTTCCATTTCCAACTCCCTCCGCCTTAGCGCCGATCACTTCCTTCCTTCATGCTATTTTGACCTCTCCTCTTTTGCGGAGCTCCTCCAACTATCCACTCACCTACTCGGCTACGTCCCAACTATCACCACCTTTTTTGATCATTGGCAGTATAATCCCCCCAACATTCACCTGGATCCCTTTGTAGCTGTCTTCAGTTGGTGCATTTGGGTTGAACGTAACGATCGGGTGTTCCATGGTACCAATCCTCACTTTGAGAGAGCATGTAGGCGTACTATTTATTTTTACTCTCTCTCAACAGGGCATAGCTACTCTGCACTGTTCAGGCTTAGACTGCCATACTCCACCACTTCGCCGACAGAATCAGTTGGTAGCACTTCTGCTGATCCTATTGGCAGGCATCATAGGCAGCAACTGTAGCCCCCTGTGCGTAAATTGTCTGTTTGTCTGTACTTGTTCTGCATTACTATGTTGTAGTTGACTGTTCTCTTATTTTGTGTTGAAAGACTACGTTGTAAACTCTCATCATTTTGGCCATCGATCGGGCCTGTCGATCGAGCTACTTATATATTTACTATTATCTAACCGGCTGTGTAGCAGCACGCTACACATCCGTCTTGCTCTAAAAAAAAATTAGTTTCAGATTCAACAACAGAGCAAATATAATTTTGCTCTCGGGATTGCAATAGAAATACTCAATTTGGAAATAGATAACTTCAGAATTATGGAAAACACAAAACATGAAAATTGTAGCTCTATATCAGAGCTTTCCAGAACATCTAAGATCATCAAATTTGATTAAGAAACACAAAAGTTATTCTTAATTTAGTTTCAGATTCAACAACAGGGCAAATATAATTTTGCTCTCGGGATTGCAATAGAAATACTCAATTTTGAAATAGATAACTTCAGAATTTTGGAAAACACAAAACATGAAAATTGTAGCTCTATATCAGAGCTTTCCAGAACATCTATGATCATCAAATTTGATTAAGAAACACAAAAGTTATGCTTAATTTAGTTTCAGATTCAACAAGAGAGCAAATATAATTTTGCTCTCGGGATTGCAATAGAAATACTCAATTTTGAAATAGATAACTTCAGAATTTTGGAAAACACAAAACATGAAAATTGTAGCTCTATATCAGAGCTTTCCATAATAAGATCATCTAATTTGGTTAGGAAACGCAAAAGTTATGCTTAATTTAGTTTCAGATTCAAACACAAACAAGTTTTCCTGAGATGATTTTCTATTTTTTTTTTAACTTTTTCTATGGCCAAGCTCCCACAAATTACCATTTCAGCTAGCAAATTTATGAGCATGCACTCACCTTAAGGATATAACAGCGAATTTGGAAGCAAGATGATGACTTTTGGTGAAGAAATGATCCTTAGTGACCTGTAGAAGCTAGAAAAGAGACATGCAAAAGAAATAGAACATGTTACAAAAAAATTCATATCAAGCTCATGGATTTTGATGAAATTTTTATAGAATTGGTTGTGATTACCTTTATCTTTTCTAATTTTGGTGATTTATTCTTTGAATTAGTAGCAATTTTGGATGGAAATATGGTTTTTATTTGAGAAAGCCATGACTCTTTTTTTTCTGTTTTCTTTTTCTGTAAATTTGTGTTTGAAAAGGAAGATGAGGAAAGAAACTTATGCACATACACTTTCTCACAAACTAGAAGCTTCTAAGATAGGCAAATGGATCCAATCTTACCCAATTAAGCCCAAGAGCATAATTACTTAGATAAATATGAAACCATGTACATGTTTTCTCTTATTTTAACACTATACTCACATTTTCTACATTTTTAAGTTAAATAAAATGTATACAATTATTTGTTATGAAAATGAACTTGTTATTAGAACAAAATAAACTTAATTTTAACAATAAAAGCTATATATATATATATATATTTTATGATATTTTATAATTTACACAATTTTAGTGTAAATATACCATTTTTAACACAACAAGCTTAATAAAAATTATTTTCTTGTCAAATAAGTTGCAATAAATCATTCTATCCTTATTGTATCATTAAAATATTATTTTCAACCAATATTCCATCTTATACTTTGATAAAATATAATTTATTTATTTTTTACATTTTTTTCCTCTTATATTCAATAAAAGGATAATATTGGAAATAATTACCAATATTATCACATTAACTTAATTAAAATACAATAAATGATTAATTTAACTCCAAAACTTCAAAATAAAGTTTTTAAAACTATTTTTCCATCAATTTGGATTTATTTCAACAATTTAATGTTGAATTACATCACTTGGTAAATTAATTCACCCAAATTTACCTAAATTCCAATATTTTCCATTTTATTTAATCAAAACTCCAAACAATGAATTTTAAACCAATATTTAACTCCAAACATATTGTTTATTTAAAATAAACAATTTAAACCAAATTTATTTTCTTCATTTCATTTAATTCTCAATATTAAACTATAAGTATTGTTATACTTTAATATTTTAGGTAATCACCAATACCAGGGTTGTTACATACTATATTGTACTCTTTTTCCTTCACTATGATTTTTCCCATAGGGTTTTACTTAGTAAGGTTTTAATGAGGCATTAATTTGATCCAGAAGTATCAAGCTTTATTTAAAGAAATAAGAAAATAAAATATGTCATTGTACTCTTTTTCCTTCACTAAGATTTTTCCCATTGGGTTTTTCTTAGTAAGGGTTTAATGAGGCAACGGACAATATCTATATCGACTGAATGGATAAATGCAAGCAAGATAATAATGAGGGGGAGCAATCATCATACACGTTTCGAAACGGAAAATTTCTAGTTATCAGAGGATTCAAGATTTTGAAGATGCATATTCAAGGGGGAGTGTTATAATATATGTAAATATAAATAGTGAATATGCTATATATTGTTTTGTATTTAGTCCCACATCGTGGGATTAGTTCTACCCCAAGCTCCTAGGCCTATATATAAAGGTGCTAATGTAATGTAAATAGATAATCTATTCTCAGGAATAAATAATATGTCTTCTGCCTCTCTCTCTAATGGCTTCCTATTTTCTTTATTCTATAACAAGAACAAGGTTTTTTTTAATTACTGTAATAATTAAACATACATGTACATATACTGGTTCTTTCTTTATAAAGAAACGTCTATTAAGTAGCAGTGAAATTTATGGCTAAATAGGTATGTTATTTTTTTTCTTTGTAAGGAATAGGGGGGAATGTAATAACCTGGATTTGGAAAGATAAATAATAGTTAAATATTGTAGAAAAACAAAGTTATTAATCAGTATCAATATATATACACGCATATACAAACATGTGTGTGTGTGTGCGCGCGCACGTGCGCTTAAGATTCTCTGTAATGGTTAAAAATATATGTATACATATATATAAATCAATGAATCAATTAGAATTAGGATGACATAAATTAGGATAACGAAAAGGTTATATCTTTAACATAGAAAAACCAAAAGGACTTAAGGATAAATAAAACTTAATGATTAAGGAAGCATTAACTAAATAACCATCCGTATTTAATATGTTAGTCCAACAGTCCACAATTGACCAAATATCTTTACTTGAGAATGAAGTAATTAATTAGCGTATTTAATTAAAACAACGATTTTCCAAGAGTTGATAAAACGGTTAGAATTAATTTAAATTCCTATAAATGTACATCTAACCTAAACTCCAATTCAACGTAAAATTAGTCAATATACCAACACTCTATAAGTTGGAAGAGCTTAGGCATATGATGAGTGGGAATGAGTATAATAAGATGAATATTTGCACTTAAATTTAACCTATTCTTTATGTTCTAAGATGTCGGTTAATAAAGATAATAACTACAAACCATAATTCTCAGATCTAACTTCTACACTTGAAATTTAAATTAAACTGGAATTGATATGAATTGGTTAATATCATCTAAACCCTAGTTAAACCCCCTTTTCTCTTATTTAATTATAACCCTAAAAAAGGTTAACATTAGTAATTTAAAATCTATACTGTAAAACTCTTATTTGAAACATATAATGTAGGGTAGAAATTGAAGTTACAGTAATTTAATAAATCTGACACTAATACTATCATAACTCCTAACTATTTAGCTGAAATCACTGTGAATTATCGGATCAGATGCTAGTACACCCTTTAATTATTTAACTGTAACCCCCAAAATCTACAGACCCTAAACTTGTAAACAGTGGTTTCTATAACTGAAATTAATATTGAGAAATTTGGACTGGTTGAATTACTGCTTAGGATTCTCTGTAAACTAAAATCAACAACCAACTAACGATACTAAAAATCAACATTAAAATCGACATCGGAAAATACTAGATCCTAATTTTAGCCTACGACCGGTTGACCACTAATCCTTAGCGGTCGACCAGTAGCAGTCGACCGGTTAGGTTAGTGGTCGACCGATCTATATGTAAAATGCAGAATCTAAACCCCAGCCTAAGGCCCAAGTTATTAATAAAAATCATATAATTTAAGATAAAAATTATATATATGTTAATTGTTTGTTTGAACCTATTTTAGATCTAACTCATATGCTAGAGATAGTAGAGAAGCTAGTTCCTTATCAAAGGACACCGGGTAATTTGGTGTTGGGTAAATGTTGTTTACCCAATTTTGGGTCGATTAGTCGACTTAGGGCAGTTTTTATTGCAAACAGAACTTATAGGAGGTTGGCACATAGCACTGACGAGAATGCTTGATAAAGTGTTGCTTGGTATAACGAGAATCCTAGTATGCACAATTTCTAACGTGATGTGATACAGTTCTGATAAAGGATCTCGATGCATGCAATAAGAGGCAAACACTATGACCAAAAGGTGGATACAGATTGTAATGACCCGCTTTTCATTCCATAGAAAGACGCATCATTAATAAGAAAGAAAGGGATAGAAAAGAGAAAAGATAGAAAAGAAAGGACTAAACAACATCAGAATCTCACAACGGAACGAATAAATTATATTATATCACATAGTATCATATATATCAGAGTTATATAGCTCTTACAACACAACTAGATAGTTATAAACACCTGTCTATCATTACAACTCAAGTACATCATAGAGATACAGATATAACACTAACACAACGGAACCACTATATATCTACAAACGCCGAAGCCTCCTGCTCCATATCTCCACCAGAATTCGTCAAAGCTAACCTGAATCCCTTGGCTACTTGTAAAAATTTGAGTACCCAAGAGTTTAATAAAATAGAAAATAAACTCTGGGTCAGACATGGGTCTGGTGTGAGTAAACGGGTTAAACTTGTTTAACTTTGAAAAACCTTTGAAAACAAAAGGTATGTCGTAAGACTTCCCGCACATAAACACGGAAAAGTTTTTTCCTTACAATAACCAAAACATTTGATAGAAAATCCAGTTACATTATGATAGGGTCTAGGGTTTTCAAGTAAAATACAGAAATAGTTGGAATGCTTACTTCTCACATTCCAACATAGTTAGGAACAATCAATACGTACGGCAATTATTGAAGATTGGATTCCATACAATGGCTGGGCTACTTGGGCACCGCCCGTCACAGTATGTGGCCTAGATCACCGTACCGAGGATCCACCCTAAATTCCCTGCAACACAAGGTCACAACCATCCCTTACTGGACAGTTCCGAACAATACAATCCCACAGTTGTTCATGACCAGCGGCCCACACAGTCGAATAAAAAGAAACCTCTAGACATGGGTAAATCTCGTCCTACTTGGGTACTACCCACTTAGCCTTGCTACACCTCCCCTGTTTTAGCCATTCCCGGTTGATGAGGCTTGAGGCTAGGATTACCTTTATAGAACACATCTATCTTAGAATGCTCATCATCCTCCCGACGATGTTCTGAAAGCATTGAATCCATAAAAGTCCGTTCCGGCTTCGAACGAAACCGAAGGCACTATCTCGCTACACTCATTTTGGAATCACCCTCAGAGTTAACGACAATAGCCCTTGCATTCTGAACCTTCATCTCAATTGAAAGCACTCTTTCCATTAACTCGTGTTGGCACCCTCAAAGTTAACGACATTAGTCTTTCCTTTGAATCTTCATCTTCACTTGAGATTCATGACCTATTGTTTAATTTGGATCGATGTGGTTTTCGGAATTTCAAATTTGGAAATCCGATCCCGGCCTCACCGAAATCCAAAACGCCGTCTTAATATCCAAGTGGTTTAAGTTTGAACAATTTAATTCAATTTAAAACATTGAATTCACACAGCATCATTCATAGATAAATATCACACATTTATCACAGCTATAACTAATATCACATCACAGAACATCACAGATTATCAAACTATAAGCATCAATTAATCCAGACATTCTATCAAAACAATCATCCACAAAACAGGAATCATTAATCCAAATTATAATTAATTTAATCAACTTAAATTAAATTATTTACTTAAGAATTAATCAATTAACCCTGCTTAAATCAATCATTAATTAATTACAACCATTTCATTAATTAATCATCCTTTAATTACCTTATAAACCAATTAATTAATCTTTAATTATAGACTAATTATCCCTTAATTATTCTTTTAATTAATCATCCTTGATTAATTATTCTTTAATTACATTAATTAATTAGCCTTTAAATTAATTACACAAATTAATTATTCTTTAACCATTCACATTAATTAACCTTAATTACTTTTATTAATTAATTAACTATAATTAATTACATTGATCCTTGATTAATTATGTTAATTAATTATACTATAATCACTTCATTGATTAACTATCTTTTTAATTAATCTCATTCATTAATCAATTAAACCTTTAATTATTCTTATTAATTACATTAATTAATGATCCTCTAATTACTTCCATTAATTAATTATTCTTTTAATTTAATTTAATAATTAACCTTTAATTAATCACATTCATTAATCAATCTTGATTAATCACATTCAGTAATTAACTATCCTTAATTAATTACAACAATTAATTAACTTCTTAATTAATTAATTAATTAATTAATTAATCCTTTAATTAATTACACTGAGTAATTAATACTTAATTACTTCCACTAAGTAATTATTCTTTATTTACTTTCCTTCAGGTCATTCCCCTTTAATTAATTACATCCAGTAATTACCCATTAATTACTTATACTAAGTAATTACACTTCATTAATTACATTAAGTAATTATACTTAACCCATCATCAAGTAATTATCTTTAATTAATTAAACTAATTAATTAACTTAAATTAACTACATTAACTTAATTAATTACATTGAGTAACTAATCCCTTTAATTACTTCATTAAGTAATTACCCTTAATAATCCTGTTAACATTCAGTAATTAACCTCTAATTACATTCATTACTTAATTATTCCTTAATTAATCTTTGATTACTTAGATTAATCAATCCTAAATTAAGTAATCAACTACCCAAAATTAATTATATTAATCAATTCTTTAATTAATCACACTATGTAATTTATCCTTAATTACTCTCATTTAATTACTTCCATAAGTAATTATCCTCTCTAATTAATTATATTACATAATTATACATAGATCTTTTACACTAAGTAATCACTTAGTTAATTAAGTAATTAATACTTAATCCACTTCATAAGAGATTATCCTCAATTAATTAAACCAATTATTTATCTTAAATTAATTACCTTAATTAATTATTCTTAGTTAATTAGTTAATGATTCCTAAATCAATATTATTTATTAACTAATCCATTATTAAGTAATTATACTTTGATTATTAACATACAAAAGTTATTTTGAAATCTTTTGACTAACTAAAGTTTAATGACTTTCTAATTCATCATTATATCATATTTAAGAATTTTAGTAAGTTGATTATCCGAATAAAATTATTTTAAACAAAACAAATTTAAAACATGTTTTATCTTTAAAAAAAAAAAAAATCTTAAAAACCTGTTTCAAAACTTGTTTTAAAATTTCACTTTGAACTTGGAATCATTTTTATTGAAAACTAAAACATTTATTAAAAAACATGAAACCTGGTCTACACATTTTCCCTTTTATAAAACTGTTCCTGTTTTACATTTTAAATACCCTGGTTAAAACATTACAACACCCGAGTCCAAAGCAATAACCCACGAAACGAAAACCCGAGACAACAAGCCAAACTCCCGAGCAAAGACACGAGACACACAAATTCCTCTCCGCTTCGAGACACACCCATGAATGACTCGAAAATGACCCAAGCCTAGACTTCATCTTCCTCATCACAACAAACCAGACATACTAATCACCTCCATGCACATGCATGACTGGAAAACTTGACGCCGACCATCTCTCCGGCCCTCACCAACCCGCAATCGACCTCGACAAATATCTTGACCATGCAGAACTATGAAAATTGATGGCGAACCAAAAATTGAATATTTTATCAAACTAGAATGCGAATTTGATCAGAAAACCACCTTTAGCCTTCGACCTGGACCATGAGAACCCTTGTCGTCCCTACCAGAGAATCCCCTCGACCTCCAGCATCGATCCCCTCCATCGCGAATCATTCTGATCTACTACAATAATTTCACGAAACCCATCTACATCGATGACTCACCAGAGTATAAAACCCTACTTCTTCCTTCTCCGTCACCACGACCAATAGAAAAATCCTTCGCCATTTTTCCAAAGACTCCTGACATCCCGGCCACCTCCATGCCAAAACACGAGCTTCCACTCGTCGCCGATCAACGGCAAATGACCAAAATCTCAAAATCGAACAACTCACGAATTCTCGGCCAATACTCATTTAAAAATTTTCAAATTCATTCTAGAATTCATGATTTGTTTATACGATTCAGGCTATATAATCTAGAGATGAAATCGTAGATATTGATTTTCAACAAAATTTTGATTTTTACTGTAATCTTTAATTTTCTAGAGTGTTTACCAAATTTATACACCTAAAATTATTTTTAAAAACAAGATTACATTATTGTTATCATTTCCTTTTCAATGATCAAAGGCTAGAAATGATTAATTGGGGAGATAGGAATTTTTCTAAAGTTGTTCTTGAACCTGACATTCATAGAGAACATAAAAACATACATATACAGGCATGCTTTCAAAATTGCATAATACAAACCAGATTCTAGATGAAATATCTAAGAAAACAAATATATTTATAGCATCATCACATAGATATATTAGCACCAAAAGATTTTTCTTTAAATTTTTACCCACCAGACATGAAGAAACAAAGAACTCTGTTATAATTTGTTTTCCTGGAACGTTGTTTTAATCTGGTAGTTTGAATCTGTTGTTTGAGTTGAATTTGTTTGTTGAATTTGAAACCCTTGTTAGTTGAATCTTCTGTTTAATTCAGAGAAACCTTTGCAGTTGTGTTGATTTAAATCTTGCTTGTTTTAAGTTGAGTTGAAAACTTTGTTTTGGTTTTGATTTGATGTTCTATGAAGAAGGAAAGAGTAGCACAGAGGAAGATTTTTAACTGAAGAAAAATGAACACATTTTCTCTTTAAAACATTAGTTATATACTTAATTTTCTTTAAAACAAGGTTTGGCACTTGTTATCTTAAATTGTGATATGCTTACACATGTCCCTAAACAATATTACATGAATAACAAGTGTTTAGTTTCTCATTTTAAATTAATTTCTTATGTTTACAAATTATTTAAATCTTTATTAAATATTTTCCTTAATACTTAAATTTTATATAAATTATGAAATGTGTTTATATCTTTATTAAGTATATACTTTTATGTTTTATTTATATATTCTTAAAATACATTTTTCAAAGTTAAATTTAAAAGAAAGAAAATTAAAAAGAAAAGGATATTAAATTAAATCTTATTTTAAAGTTTAAACAAAAAAATATTGTACTTAAATATATATGTGTATATATATAAACTAAATTTATTTCAAGAACCAATTTTTAAAAGAAAACATATTAAACTCTTTTATTATAATATACTATTTTTAAGCTATTATATTTTTAAACAAAATAAATATTTACCTTAAGTGTTTTTGAAAATATAAGATAAATTTTAAATAGCTTTTGAAAAGTTTTATTAAATTCAATCAAAATCTTCCAAATCGTAATATATTCATGTATATATATATATAATAAATTTAAAAATAATTTTATTAAATTTAAATTGAAACCAAACTTCTTTTTCGCAATGTATATACATACATACATTATAAATAGAATACATTTCTTTAGCTTAGAAATATTAACTTTTATCAATTAAATATTATTAACTTTGAAAATAATAAAATTTGCAAAATTAAATTATTATTATAAATTTTGAAAAGATAACATTTGTCAAACTAAATAATTATTAGTTTTGAAAAGATAAATTCTGTTAAATTAGATTATTAAATCAATATTGCACATTTAAAAATAATTTTTAATGGAAATTATCAAATAAATATTGCGCAAAATTCCGGGACATCACACAGATGCAAATGACAAGCCACTTCAGCAAGTCGACATTGTGACCTCCCCCTCTATGCATAATTGGGTTGCGTGTAGTTGCGAAAGTTAGGGGAAATATCAATTCCCCAGTAGCCTAGTGGTGATGATCTCAATGGGAGTAGTCTCCATAGTAGCGGTGATACAAGTGGAAATTTATTTCCACAGTTACAAAATGGTAGTGTTTTCTTATTAAGTAGTTCTAGGAGCAGTGGCTGATCCTTAGTTGTGGGGTCTGATACATAGTTCAATCCTTGTAGTAGCCTATGCAAGTTGTAGTGTAAGTGTGTATTAGATAAGAATCCTTAGGTAATGGATCTTAGGAATTCATAGACATCTATAGCACAACCTATGTCATCTAAAGTAGCTTTAAAATTAACTACATATAATCAGTTTATATTAAAATTGCACTCATTCACCGGACTTTTATCTGTCCCTCCTCATTCTTTTCATTTTCCCCCACCATAGGATGACAGGATAGCGGTTGGTGGGCATAGAACATCTAAAAAGGAGTTTCACATTGGAGTTTTCATGTTATTTATTGTTCATTATGAGGTTACTTATTGTATTAAAAGTTTGTAAAACTTGTATTATACTTTGGAAATAGTGTATATGGTAAATAAATATTTTAGGGACTGTTTTTATGAAATGTCTATTTTTCAGTACTTATATTTTAACTTATTCCACTATGAGATCTAAAAGTACAGTATGTCTCGGAATTTACCCATATAATCATATCCTATAATGTTTAAAAATCCAACAGTTCATATTTCTTGGTATGGCGTGAGTTCGAAAGTCACTCTAAACTTTGAATCGGTGTGTCGGGAGGTGCGGTTTGTTGCATTTGGTATCAAAGCCTAGTTTAAGATCCTTTAGGATTTAGGCATGTATCGAGAGAACGTGGTTAAAAGGTTTTTTGAAAAAAAGTGATTTTTCAAATGGTTTTCAAAAATGTTTTCCAATTTTTTTTCAAAATAGGTTAGAAAATATACATTCACACACGCGCGCACACACACAGATATATATATATATATACGCACACACATATACATACATACATATATATATATATATAATTTTTCAAAAATATCTCCAAAGATTTTATCAAAATATCATAATTCTCTTTATTCAAGCCTATACTATCTTTGGAAAAGTTGAAAATAATTCTCAATCACAAATAGCAAGAACGAGTACCTGTTTTAGTGGAATGGCTATAGAAAGGCTAGTAGAGTTTCTTTACACCAACTAGTAGTAGGAAGTATATTATGGATATAAGGGTGAATGAAGAAGATTAGTACTATAAGACTCATATAATAGGACATAATATTAATGAGTATAAACCGGACATGAGGAGAACTTTACAAATTTAAGGAAGATTCCCCAGTTAAAGTTGAAACCATATTCTTATATTAGTAGTAGTCGCAAGGAATTCTATTTACATAATGGTATGGCTAGAATATTTCCATAATAATATTGTACACTATGTTAGAAAATAAACTTGAGTTAACCGTCTTTGAAAAGGAAGACAAAAACTTTATGCACTTAAAACATTGTTTGGTATAAGGGTCTTAGATAATTAGGTTGCTATTGTCTACTCCAATTTAAGTGATAAACCAATAAAAATATTTTCTAAAATGTTAGAAACGGTGGATGTTCGATACTTTAAATAGAAAAGGTTGGTTTTTGATTTTATATAAAATAATCAGACAAACTTTATAAAATTTATTTAGAATGAAAAATTAGAGAATTAGATGAAAAGCGATTTTCCAGTAACTATTATAATTTTTTTTTTGTCTTTTAGGCACATTGATGTGTACTTTGTTTTTAGTAGTAGAACATTTGAGAATTTTTTTTTGAGAAGTATGTAGGACTTAATTTTTGGACTCCTTTTATATATAAGAAATAGTTCGAACTTGAAAATATATTTTATCAATGTTTTTATCAAATTCTTAAATAATAATAATAAGTTAAAAATACCACATTTTCTTTAAAGATACGCCTTTATGAAAATTTCTTATTTATAAAAGAAAATCATTTTGTAGAAGGTGTGCTTTATATACATTTTATTAAGTTAAGGTTCATCGTTTTGGTAATTTAATTAAAAGAAAATGTCATGATCTTAGTAAAAAAGAAATAAAAAGAGGGCTTTAAATTTTTAAAAACTTAATAGTTTTGTGGAAATAATGTTAAAAAAAAGCTTTTGATTCAAAAGGTCGATGGAAGTACTATGATTATCAGTTAAACTTAAAAGAATATAGTTAAATTGGAGTTAGATAAATAGGATTAAATAAACCACTATGATAGAATTGACCATGGAAATATGAAAGCATTGGAATGGTTGGACAAAGATAAAAAGATAAAATGGAAATTTAATGACCATTTCAATCAACAATTGAATTTGGGAGATATCTCACTAGGTGAAACTTTCTTTACTAGTAAGGAATTAATGCCACCACATGTCCTATCCAAATATGGTTTAGATTGTAAAATCTTGGCACAAGGAAGTTGGAAAGTATAATTTGGGTAAACATATTATAGAATAAGAAAAGAGTAAGTCAAGATGTTTTAGTTGTATCAAAGAATACTGCGAATGCAAAAAAAATTGTTTTGAAGTGTTAAGGGCCAAGTAGGGTCTACAATCCTTGTTGGGAATGTTAACTAACAAATGGGCATTTCCTTGATTATATTAGGCAATCTAAATATAATGGTAAATGTAGGCTCAACGCTATAATGCAAGGTCGGTACCATATAGGTGAGGATAGGATATCTGTAGACTTTGGGTGGTCTAGATATTGCATTGTTCACCTAAAGGCTATGGTTGGACCAAGTGGACATGATTTAGAAAGTATATATGTTATTGGATTTATATCATACTAGATGTGTTCCATGTATGCGTACGTAAATCATAAATGTAACAACCCTAGATTTTTTTTGCATATAATTTAAATTTGACTCTATATTATTTTGAAATTATTTTAAATTTATTTTATTTCAAACATTTCATTTTTAAATTTAAATTTTGATTATTATATTAATTATAATTTCAAACTGGTATAAATTGAATATTTTCCTGAAAACTGAAAAATGGATTTGTGGTCAAAACTGGTCAAACTTTGACTTTTAAATTTTAAATTTAAATATTTGAATTCTTGAATTTTTTTCTTTTATTATGAAAATAGATTTAATATCATGAATACTGCTTTTTGTTTCGTTGAAATTGGATTTAAATTGTGAAAGTTATACTCTTTACAATATTGTGTGCATATAGGGTTATTTAGCAATATTCTTTGTTTTAATTTATATAAATGATATTTTTACTTGATATATCTTATTCTAATTTGTATATTTATGTTATATTATGTATATTTTGAATTTTAAATATTTTAAAGTGATTTTTGAATTTTTCCAAAGCTTGTTGAATTTATTTTCTATTTATAAAGCCTAGTTTCCATTTTCTTTGCTATTTTCTTAATTTAATTATATATAGTTAAAATTTATTTATTTATTTTATGAATTCACTCTTATTTTCTGTGTTTTACTTTATTTTATTTATTTTACATGTATTTAAATTAAAATAAAATTTTCCAAAGTTATTGAAGTTATTTCTAGTTTTTAACACCTAGTTTGCAATTTTGTGCTATTTTCTTATTTTAACCTTATATAATTAATAATTATATATATATATATATATATATTATATTTTGTTATATTTTCGAAATTTTGACTTAGATTATTATTATTTTCAGTAATTAAAATTTATATAAAGAAATAAAAAGTAATTTGAAAGGTTTATGACTTTTAGTTTTCTATGGCCTTTTATCTTCTAACCTTTTCATATTTGTAACTTAACTTTTCATAAGTATGCCATTACTTCTCAATACTTTCAGCCACATACTTTCTTTAGCATTCACGTACATTCCTTTTTCTCATCTCCTGAAAAAAATTCGGCCCTTGCTTGTGAAGGTTTTGATAAAAAAAATTCATTTCTCTTCTTTCTTTTGTTTAATTCTTTTGTTTTGACATTGTTTTGCACTTGTTCTTCTTCACTTCTAGGTTCGGCCACCTTCTCTCCAGCCCCTGCTACCTCCACCACCACCTGAGAACACCAGTATCATCACCTCTTCTCTGACCAAACCCCAAGCCGTGTCTCCTTGTGGATTGATCCATCACCAAAATCCAACAAAACTCCATAAACTTGTCTAGGCCGAGCACAATCATCCACATCCACCACTTCCACCACCCATGGCCGCCACTATCATCACCTCCACCACCTCCAGCACCACCTGGACTCTCGGCCACACCATCCCCTTGGACCCCACAGTGCAGGCCGTGACCCTAGTGCCTTGACCGAGCCTTGTTTTGGCCTTGAATCATGTGATATTGCCTTATTGTGTTGTTTTCACCACTACCCACCTTTGCACCATCAACAACCAAGTGTAGGCCGACCATACCCAATCAAAACCTGATCCAAATCTTGCCCTAGAACTGTAGTACACCTTATGGCTGAACCTGAAGGTTGTTGGAAGCAAGTGCAAAGCAATTCTGTTTTGATTCGTGCAGTTGATTCTATCTTATTCTATCGTATTTTGCATTCGAAAACTTATGTTATTATTATTGTTTTGTGTGACTTGTATTTAAGAGGTTTGATACTTTGGCTCTTTCACTCATCTCTGTGTTGTGTTATCGTGCTTGTGTGGATTCCTTTTGTGCATTCGTAGTTGTGTCTCCAGATCAAACCAGTGAGTGATTCTCACCAGACAATTTGTACTTATATAACTAGTAAACTGACCCCTTTTGAATCTGTAAAATGCATTATCATGTTACACCTGCTATATTATGATCATATGATGTTCACCCATGCTTAAACACCTGTTATATCATATGTTACTGTTATATTATGCTGTTCTGTTATTTTTATCAGTTTATCACACTGCAAGTTCCATTTAGATTAGAATCACTATGGGTTGAAATGATACATACCCGAACGGACTTTAGAATAGGGGAAAATCATTATGGGATGAAATGATAGGCCTGAGCGATTTTCAATTTATTTCATTTACTTGGGATTGCGGGTTTGAAATGATAAAACCCGGATTTTCTTCGTAAATTACGGGTTGAAATGATATATTACCCGTATCACTTTACCTAGGCTTGAAAATTATATACAGACCCGTAGTTAAAATATATTTTTCTAAAATTTTACAAATACGTTTGAAATTGTAAAGATTATAATATTTTGATTTAAAACTTAATTAAGAATGATTTTTGCAAAGTATTATTGATTTTCTAGAAATTTATAAGTTAAATAAATTATGAAAAAGTTAGAAAATTTGAATGCAAGTTATTTTGGAAATTTTGATTTAATTATAATTAGAAATTAAATTAAATATGAAATTATGATAAATTTATGATAATTTGGATTTAAAATGAATTTAAAGTGATTTTATAATATATTAATGATTTTTGAATAAAGTTAAAATGTGAAATGAAATGATTATTTAAGTTGAAGTTTTGAAATATAGCCAAAATGGGAATTTGTGAGCTTGGCTTAAATGTGAATTTGAAGTTAAATAAATAAATTGAAATTAAGTTATATTTTGAAAATTTGAACTTAAGTTTTAATTTGAAATCTAATTCAATGAATTTAAAATTTAATGTTGGAATTTAATAAGTAAATTATTATTAATTCTTGATTTTTGAAGGGAAATTTAATTTTATAAAATCCTGAACTTAAGGAAAATTAAATGATGTTTATAAATGTGAAAATGTATGATTTTATAAGTTAAAAATGTTTAAATAAAAATATAATTGGTTGTGAAATTATATTGAATATTTGAAGTTAATTAGCTGCATTTTTGGAATGCTATTAATTGTAATGTAAATGATATCACAGCATTTGTAAATGCTGTAGTTGATGATAATGAACTAAAACGCTAAATTGAATTAAAGGCTATTGTAGCATTTTTTGTAAGTGCTGTAATTGTTGAATTTTACTAAGTTTATTTGAAATTTAAGTAAACCCTATTACAGCATTTTTAAAATGCTGTCTTTTGTTAAATTGAACTATTTTGAATGTAACTTTCCGTAGCATTTTCTAAATGCTGCGAAAAGTGAATTTTCACTGTTTTGATAAACTTAAGTGAATAAATGAACTTTGAAAGTTGAATTTTTTGGAAATTTAATAATTTAATTATTAAATGTAATAACTTCATTTTTGATTTAAATGAAGTAATTTGATTTGAAATATAAACTGTTTTGAAATGTGAATTGAAATGGTATTTTAAATTGAATAAAATGAATGTGGTTTTGAAAAGATATGATATTTTGATATATTAAAATGATTTGAAATGTGGTTTTGAAAAGATATGATATTTTGATATACTAAAATAATTTGAAATGTTGTTTTGAAAAGATATGATATTTTGATATATTAAAATGATTTGCAATTAAGTTTTGGAAAGATATGATATTTTGATATATTAAAATGATTGGAAATGAAGTTTTATAAAGATATGATATTTTGATATATTAAGATGATTGGAAATGAAGTTTTGTAAAGATATGATATTTTGATATATTGAAATGATTTGACGGGAAGTTTTGGAAAGATATGATGTTTTTGAAATGGTTTGGAATTAATTTAATCTTTATTTTGATAAAGATTTGGATTTGAAATGATATCCTATTTTGAAGTATAAATATTATTTTAAAAGTTATAACCGCGGGTTATAATAACGATTGGTTGGCAAAAAGACCAGGATCGGATATCTGGCATACTCTCCGTCGATACCGAAAACCACTTTGACTAACCGTGTACGCGGTGGAGATTCCAGAATGAAGTAGGATGGTGGCGACGTTTTTGAGGTATATTACGTGGACCCGACTCCCGTGAGTTGGCTTAAGGTGGCTAAAACAGGAGCAATCTCGGGCCAAAAGGGGTAGCTCCTTTGGTCGGACACATTCCTTCGATATTATACTCTTACTTGTGGTTGATTTGATGGCCATCCTCCGATTTTGATTTGGGAGTGTGTTCCGAGGTGGGCGTATGTGGCTGCTGCGTTACCACCAGCCCGTGTGCATAATTGGTATATCTACCCTGGCATTGCCTTGTGTGTCGTGTCACCTACCATACTGAGCCTTTACTATGAGTTTCTATTTGTGTCGTACCTACGTAGTATCTTCTCGTGGTCTCCCGATCAGGAGATATGCATGTACTGTATAGACCATTGGCATTATTTGTGTGAAGGGTGATATGGGTAGCCCGAAACGCTATTTAAATGTAGGTTCATTTACTGTAGACATTATTATAATAGTGCAACATTACTATACAGTAAATAGTTTAACGGATCCTTAGAGGATGGACGGTCCCAGCATCCTTTAAGTTACTTGTACCTTATTACAGTTCACTTGAGTTGGTTTACATTATATAAGTATATATTGTCCTGACTTGAGTGTTTGTATTTTTATTTACGCTCGGGTCAGCCTGAGTTATTCACAGATTTGGATTCCACTTTCTGAAGATTGGAATCGCTGGAGATTATCTGCTTATCCGGTTTTATCTATTTCAGTTCTGTTGTTCTATTCAGCTTGTACTTGGTTGTCATCTTGAGACTTCTGTTTTACTTTATTTCTTCTGTTGTATTTTATTTAACTTTGATATATTTATATAGTAGCTTCATGAACTACTATTTCTTTTACTTCCGGTGCATTATTAAATACTCTGTGTCTGCGATCTATGATTATTATTTACTGTATATTCTGACATTTGCCAAATTTTATTTACAACGCGGTATTTTGAGCAATTCAATTCCGGCATGAGTGTCTACCTATACACTTATAATGGATGCGAATGGTTGAAAATATCGGGTTGTTACAATAAAATTGTAGGGTCACCTATTGCATTTACTTAAATACAGAAAATAAGGAGAAAGCAGTCCCTAAATTAATGAGAAACTTTATTAAGGAAAGTATATGAGAATTCCACATTTTGTTGGGTAACCATGGGTTAATAGACATATTTGGAAGTTGTTATAAATTGGAGTGAGATTTAAGTAGTATTTTAATTTATTTGAATGATGTAGCAATGAAAATTCCTATAAATTATCCAGTTTAGTATAAAAGTGTATCGTTTGAAATAACAATGAATATAACCGAAAGAAAGAGATGTACAAAATAGAGATGTTAACCGTATTTTATACCGTCCATTTCAATAATAATAGGTATAATAATTTCTTGTAATTCCAAATATAACGCAAATACACTTTTAGATATTCATGGAAAGTTACGAAGTTCACATTTCCTTTTTGAAAAAAATGTTATTCCAACGTATTAAAATGCAGAAATACCTAAGTATAAACTAAAGTATTGGTCATTATGTCCATTAGGTTAAAACGACATCAAAAATGGTAAAATTTTGGAAAATCAAAATACAGAGGATATTTTAGATAAGTTGAAATCAAGATTATTGCAATGGATGATTAATTCAAAATTTTGGGTTCCCATTAAAAAACAGTATAATGTTACATTTTCACGCATCAAGGAAGCAACAGAAAATGAGATTTCAAAGATTTTTATAAGACTTTAAGATGAAAATGGTAATCTTTCAAATACCACTTAGATACAAAAGGACACTTCTAACAAAACTATCATAGAGTATTGACTTAAGTAATTGATATATTACTGGGATGATTTAAGGTTTTGTGTATGTGCATTGAGGGTTGCATAGGAGTACTTTTACATTTTAGTTAGTATAGTTACTTAGACATTTAGTGTTTAGCTTACTATATTCCATAGGTGGGAATGTTTGGATAATAGGAATAATTGTAAACATGTCAATAGGACGTGATATTAGTGGTAGATGCTAGTGGATGTATTATTGGGATTGTTTCTTATATACGTTTAGGGTAGTATATCCTTTAGGTAGTGCACAAATATTCACATTATCTCTTATTATTATTTAGCTCATTAGATATGACACATATGGTGTTGCATATGGATGTTGCTTAAGAATTGTTGCACATATAAGTAGAATTGTAAGTATATTTACTTAGAATGTTGCATAGATTTTGGCCATATAGGATGGGCGTTTGCATTACATGAGATCGACTTGATCATGAGACCGTCTACTCTTTACCTTAGTATAGGTTCACGTGCATTTCACATTGCATACATATGTATATATGGCATTAGAAATTTCTAAGGACAATGATTGCCCATGGATGAGTATCTCGTTATAGTTATTCTTTGTTATCTGTATAAGTTATATTTTTCCATCCTCAGAGATTTCGAGAATGGAATACTTTTAAGGAGGCCCAGGGAATTTTAATAATAAACTTAAATATTAGTACGGGTAAAAATGTAATTTCACATAAAAGGAGAAAATAGCAAATTACTATAAATTGAGAAATATGAGGAATCTAACTTTTCCATTGTGTCAAGTAAATTTATCTAGCCCAAATTCATATATAAGTTGTTAAAAATAGATACCGTATGAAGAAGATACAAAATGTCAACCATATCGCGCATTTCGTGTTTTGCACCTATTTTGAAAGACTAAAGTTAAGAATTAGTGCAAAACTAAAGTAAAACTTATTTTCAAAAAATAATTTAAGTATGTATTGAATTACTCCAAAGGAAGGAAAAAAGAGGGTACGATAATGTGTATGCATTATAAAGAGAAGGAAAAGTAGTTATGCACACGAATGAGAAACTCATTCAACGAAAAAGCATTAATGATGAAATTATTATTGTATTCAAAAGGTTGAATATACTAGAAAAAGAGAGAAAGAAAGAATATATCAATATATTTAAAAAGGCTACAATTACCCTTTTATAAAATTTATAGTTGTACTTAGCATACGTTACATGTGTTAGAAAGACGATCGTACAAAAATACTTTAAAATAAAAGAATATATCTAATGTTATATGTTTGAAATATGAATATACGTAGAAGTCAAAAAATTATTTTAAAAAAAATGTATTTACATACACAAAGATAGGGATATTAACCAAATTAATGGAGCAATTTATTACTAAATATATGTTGCTTGTATTAGAAGAGAGGGACAGTAATATAGTTAAGGAAAATGAAGATGCATCTAATGTTGCAGAAATAGTGGTAACAAAAATAGGGAAATAAATTAATATTTTAAAAAGAAATGTGGAATATGCTACTCTCTATTAGTAAAAATAAAAATAAAAAGTGTGAGTCCAAATTGAACTTGGAAGTGTAAATATTAATCAATTAAAAATTGATAATGCAATTATATTGTAGAGAATAAGGTTTTTATTTTAATTATTGTAAATAATTACACATACATGTACACATGTCTTTCTTTCTTTATAAAGAAATATCAGTTAAGTAGTAATGAAATTTATTGTTAAATAGATATGTTATTTCTTTTTCCTAAGGAATAGAGGGAAATGAAATAACTTGGATTTGGAAAGATAAATAATAGTTTAGTATTGAAAAAAGTAAAGTTCTTAATTATTGTTTAGATATATATGTACATGTATTTATGCTTAAGATTTCCTACAATGGTTAATAGTATATGTATACATATATATAAATCAATGAATTGATTAGAATTTGGATAGCATAAATTAAGATAATGCAAAAGTTATATTTTTAAGACAGAAAGAGGAAAAGGGTGATTCTTAAGCAAAGCAAGCTACGAGAGCTTAGACATAAGGTGAATGAGGATAGGTTTAACAAGATGATTATTTACAGTTAAATTTAACCTATTTTATCCTTTCTAGGGTGTTAATTAATAAATCCGATAACTATAAACTATAATTCTTAGATCTAACTTCTAAAACTGAAATCTGAAATCTGAATTAAACTAGAATTAATATGAATTGGATAATCTTATTTAAACAATAATTAAGCCCATTTTTCTCTTATTGAATTGTAACCCTAGAAATTGGTTAACTATTAGTAATTTAAAATTAAAATCACAAAAGCCTAATTTGAAACATATAATCCAGGATAGAAATTTAAGTTACGGTAATTTAATAAATATGGCATTAATGTTATCATAACCATTAATTATTTAATTGAAATCACTGTAAATTGTCAGATCAGATGCTAGAACACCCTTCTAATTATTTAAATGTAAATCTTAAAAATCTACAAAACCTAAACCTATAAACCCAAGAGTTAATAATTGAAATTAAAATTAAATTTTTTGGACTGGTTGAATTTGTGCTTAGGTTTCACTGGAAACTGAAATCAACAACGAAATTAACAACGTTAAAATCGACGGCAAAAAAGACTGAAATCCTAATTTTTACCTAAGACCGATCGACCACTGATCCCCAGTGGTCGATTGGTAACGATCGACTGGTTAGAGTTTATGGTTGACCGATCAACATGTAAAATGCAGCATCTGTAACTCGGCCTAGGTCCTAGATTAGTAATAAAAATTATATAATTAAAGATAAAAATTATATAAATGTTAATTGTCTATTTGAGCCTATTTTTGGTCTATGTGTATATGATAGAGATAGTAGGGAAGCTAGTTCCTTATCAAAGAATTTTAGGTCAGTTCGGTGTTCGGTAAATGTTGTTTACCTAATTTGGGGGTCGATTGTTTGATTGGGGGCGATTTTTATCGCAAATAGTACTCATAGGAAGTTCCACCGTGGACGCACAGCATCAACGAGGATGCCTGATGAAGTGTAGCACAACATAATGGGAATTTCGAAATGCACAATTTCCGTCGTGACGACGTGATATAATTCCGATCGATCCCAAAGCTGGCAAGAAGAGGCAAACATTACAAACGAGTAGTAGATGCGGATGCGGACGATGAGATACTTCAGTGAGTCAGCATTACGATTTCCCCCTTGATGTGCAGTTGGATTGTGTGTAGTAGCAATAGTTAGGGGAAATATCGATTCCCCAATGCACTAGTGGCGGTGATATTAGTAGGGAGTAGTCTCCACAGTAGCATTATACCACGACATAAGTGAAAATTTTATTTCCTTGGTAGCCTAGTGGCGGTGTTCCATATTGGATAGCTTTAGGAGCAGTGGCAGATCGTTAGTTATGAGGTTCGATACGTAGTTCGATTCTTGTAGTAGCCTACACAAGTTGTAGTATATGTGTGTATTAGACAAGAACCCATAGTTAATAGACTTTAGAATTCATGGACACTTATAGCACACTCTATATCATCTAGAATAGGTTTAAAGTTAACTGGACATGATCACCATATATTAAATTTGTACTCATTCACTAGACTTTATCCGATCCCCCTTCTTTTCATTTTTCTTCCACCACAAGATGATATGTTAGCGGTTGATTGGACATAGAATAAGGAAAAAGGAGCTTCATGTTGGATTCTAATATTATTTATTGTTCATCGCATAGTTACCTATCGTATTAAAAGTATGTAAAACTTATATTGTACTTGGGAACTATGTATATGACAATTAAATATTTTGGAGAATTTTTTTGTGAATTGTTTATTTTTCAGTAGTTATATTTTAATTCATTTTGCTGTTAGATCTAAAAGTGTAGATTGTCTTAGAATTTACCAATCATGCTCTGTAATGTTTAAAATCCAACAGCTCGTATTTCTTAGTATGATACGAGTCCAAAAGTCATTTCAAACTTTGGATTGGTGTGTCAAAAGGTGCGGGTTGTTACAATACTCCTCTTAAAGTCGTATGTAATAGTTTTACGACTTATCGTACCTTTCTTCAGTTTTAGTGCAGAATTTTTTATACCCAATTTAGGTGATTTTTGCCAAGACAATGGTGTATGTCATTATCATATCATGCCACTGTCATCACTGTCTTTGTATGTTATTACTATTATAGTGTAGAGTCATAAGTCTTTAGGTTGTGGTTTTAAGGTCAGAAGAAGATTTGTTAGTTTTACATGCCACTATCATAGGTGACTATGAAATTCAGTACCGTAGAGCCATTATTGCTCCAAGTCTTCCCAAATAGGACATGGGCTGCACAATCTGAATTTGAAGGCAGTATCACTCAGTAACGAAGGTTTATACTGTGATTTTTCATCTACCACTATCTGATCTGATCGTTTGTACTGATTTGCACATGTATTCTACTTGACCTTAGTGGATATTGTTACAAAATGTGGATGGTAAACCGTCTACCCTTCTTGTCGGCTTGTACTCAATAAATATGTTAGCTAACCTGAACATGCTATGAAGTAAAAATGTTTTATTGCTACTATTTTTTTCAAAATGGTCGTGTTATTTATTGGTGCTGAACTAAATTGTTTTTTCCAATTTCTCTTATCTGCGTGATTTAAGGAAGAGAGAAATTGGAGAGTGACATTTCTGTTTTGCATTTCCAATAACCACTTAAACACTATTTAACTATTTAATGTGGATCGCTTGATTGTTTGCGTTCACTAACAAATGGTTCCAAATCATTATATGGTACACTAGTGCAAACATTTTTGTAAAATATGTAATGTATAATGTAAGTTATTTTCGTGGTACTACGGAACTGATGAAATCTGTTTGTACAATTGATTGTCACTGACCGATGATGAAGGTACACATTGACTTACAATTTTTGAAGTAGCGTTTCTTATGATATGTTATATTACATTGATTAGTTTTTGTGTTTGATGCAAGCTTGGATTCGTAGGAAGGTTATAAGACATTATATACCCTAAAAAAATGCTGACATACTTTGAAACAAATAATGTGAGTTCCTGTCAACAATTTTTTAGAAGAAAATGTAACCACTTGTTTTTGGTAACATAGTTTGTTATGTTTTAGTCTTTGTTTTTCATCAAGCCATTAGAAGTCGTTGTCTGTAGGTGGGTTGTTGTTAAATGGTCAAATATGAGTATTTGTATGAGTTATGTTACTTTTACATTAAAAACAATTGACTTAGTTGTGTTCTAATTGCTACATTCCTCAAACTTTGGTCAGATGGTGATGTTTATTTTAACAATTGAAATTACGAACATAAATGTAGATTATGCACGTAGGCTGTACCCAGTATTAAATAAATGATTGTATACCTATGTTACTTTTATATGATTTTTGTTTACTATACAAAACAATAACTTAACACGTTTGTCCAATTACAACTGGGTACAGGGTTGTAGGGTTTGCTAACCTGAATGAAACGGATAGAGTAACACTGCTGAGGTTTACCAGTGTTATATAGGTATAAAAAATGGGTGTGTAAGCTATCAGTACATTCTTTGTATTCACCTTAAGGCAACTGAATACCCGCAAACAAGTTTGTATTATTAAACAGCCAAAAATGAAATTGGATAATACGTTGAGTCTTGCTTGTGACTACACATTGTTGTTTTGAGATTTAACATTGCTATGTGTGCTGCATGTTTTATGCTGCAATCGATTACCATTTTACTTATCGACCATCTGTATATGGTCATGAAGTCCAGGTGCAGTGTATAACAGAAAATGTCAAATCTCGATAAAAAAAATTAAATGATATAGTCTACATTTTGTTGTGCAGTAATTGAATCTCTTGCGCTATGATTTCCGTGTATGTTTTTTCAACACATTTCTCACTAGTAGTTATGTCGAGGTCAATGTCTAATCTTTGATTGCAGATATAGCGGACTGTTAAGGCGAAGTTCAGGCTGATGCTATCGTTCAAGAAAGTTAAAAAAAGATTGAAAAAAGATGGTTGAGATGCAGCAATTGTTGTCAAGAACTCGTGGATGAACAAAAAACCCAACATTGCGAAAAAACAAATAGATACAGATTAATGTTGAGGCAAAACAAACAGCAGATAGTCACCAACTAAAAGCAATCACAGATTAACGAATAAAAAGAACATACGTGTTTTATTGTGGTTTTACGTTCTACTACCGCGAGGTAGTGTATTTGCATTTGGGGAGAGAAAATTTTATTACTTTCTAATTGGAGAAAATTTTACAAGATTGATAACGGAAAAGAAAAACAAGAAATACAACCAAGAGAGATAATTCTAACCATGTTAATCTCTGTCATTATAAAGTGATTAATACTTGGGGTTCAAGTAATTGATTTATGATCATAAATCAATGCTTTATTAATTCTTCGATTTATACAGCAACGTTTATCCATTTGATTTTTCAATTCCTCTCAATTTACATACACCTGATAAGATTTCTTCTTTAATCGGCTAATTAGTGAATTAATTGATTATCTCAATCCTCCAAAATAAATTTTTTATCACGCTACAAAAGAAGAAAAATATATTTAAGTAATTATCTTAAATATCTTTCAAATCTTCTGCAATTGGGAATATTGTATCACTAAAATCAACATCTTCCAAATCTTCTGCAATCGAAAATATTTTACCACTAAAATCAACAATATCTTCCAAATCTTCTGCAATTGAAAATATTGTATCACCAAATCTTACAATCTCCATCTTGATACTATATTTTTCCGCAAGCCTATCACTCCACCTACGTTCTCTTACTCTAAATAACTCATGGTCAAGACACCACAGATACTTTTTCAATGAGCTTCCACGTAGCCATCACCCGATGCACTTTGTCAGCGAACTCTGGCAAGGCCGATGCCCACCAAAAAAGTGTTGAAAATACCCACTTCAAGTAGGAACTATCAATCTCCACAATGAAAACAAACGTATCCTCTACCAACTTATTCTTCCACATGTCACCCTATGGCACCTAACACTTCATCAAGCGAATCAAGTTCGAGCAATGCTCGAACTTTGTAATGGATAATGACTTGGTAAATATATCCACCGCATTCTCCTTTGTGTGAACCTTCTGAAGACGCACAAGCTTTTCTTCATCGATAGAGACAAGAAAGGACTCTCTCATCTCAATATGGTTCATCCTTGAGCTGAAAGTCAGATATTCAGCTAAGTGAATTGCACTTTCAAATCATAATCAAAAAATCCAACCAAGCTGAAATCTCTATCTCTGCCGCCAAAGACAAGCCCATTGTCTGGAGTCCCTCTAAGATTTCTGAAAATATACTTCACTAGCTCCCAATACATCGTTTTCGGATTTGATATGAATCTACTCACCAATCCCACCGCCTATGCAATGTCAGACCTAGTGCAAACCATGACATACATCAGACTATCAACTACATTCGCATAGGGAACCTTCTCCATATAAGTCTTGTCCTTCTCCGAGATCGGAGAGCCTCTTCTAGAAAGCTGTATGTGCAAAAGCATGGGTGTGCTAATTGCCTTTGCTCCTTTCATGCTAAATCGAGTAAGCACTTTCAGAATATATTACTTTTAAGTGAGCATCAAAAGTCTAAGCTTCCTATCCCTTCGGATTTTCATATCCAAAATCTTCTTTGCTTCTCCACGGTCTTTCATCTCGAACTCCACCTTAAGCTTCAACTTCAAACTATCAATTTAGCTTTATCCTTGGAAGCAATCAACATATCATCCACATACAAGGGTCAATACTGTTAGTCCTTAAGATGATGGTTTTGATGACAACAACCTTAGAATAAGATTATAAAATATAAATACTAACATTATAGTTTAGATATATATGTATATGCAGGATTTAACCATGCAGGTATCAAGAATGACGACTGTACAGTATAGATATTCAAGATATCAAGATTAGACTTATGAGTATCAAGATTATCAAGAGTTCAAGATTTCAATAATAAGTAATTTAATTAGGAATTTCGTTAAACTCCTGAAAAGCACCGACATCTTAAAATCCAATTTATTCGTGAAATGGAATCCACTTCGAGTCTGTTAAAGGGATGGAACCCTAAGTAGGATGGAACTTACGAAAAATCTAGTGGAACATTGTTTTGTATCCACTAACTTTTATTCAAAATGTTTTTACAAAATTATATCCTGTTTTCAAAATGATTTCAAAACCTTCCTTTTAAAAGAATCAAAAACATCTATCCTGATTTTAAATACTTTTAGCCTCAAAATAATTTTTATTCTCAAAATCAAATTATCCTTGGTTTTAAACTATCTTTTAATAATAATATATCTAACTTTTAATATTTATACTTAGATTTAAATATAAAATTATAGTAAAATTATATATATATCAAAGTATTATTCTCTATATTTATTTATGTATTTTAACTATAATTAAGTATATTTATAAAGTTTAAAATAGTTTTAATAGAAGACCAAAGTTACTTTCAAAGAAAAATAAAGCACCAAAAATACCTTAGGCTTGTCGACAACCTATAGGACCCCATGTCGACAAGGTGGCAGTTTGTTTCAAAAAATTAAATTTCAAAAGAAGTGTCTATTCGTCATATCCTTCCACGAATGGACATGGTTGTTGTTCTACTATAAATAGGGGCAGTTTTAAACAAATTTATATACAATTTTTCTCTGATTTCACTCCTCTTCTTCTTTCACATTTCTTTGTATATATTTTTACCATTACTCTGCCGAAATCAACATTGAATCTAACTAGATCATCTCTGGTTTGATTCTCTATCACTATCTCAAAAACATCTCAATGCTATTCAGAGTTATAGGCTTCTTTATAATTAATTGAGTGAGAAAAGGTGTGATTATAGCATGTGAAATCAATCAAGCGAGAAAAGGTGTGATTGTAGCCTGTGAAATCAATTGGGTGAACTTTTTGCCCGTAAAATCAAGTATCTCTACCCAGAGGATTGTGAATCTGGAGTGGTGTGCCTTGTGGCATTGAAATCGAGGGTTGTACTTTTAACAATTGCTTTTGAAAGGAAATCTGTACTTGTGTGCGTGACTGGATGTAGGGTAACTCCAAACCAGTATAAAATCCGGTGTGTTCTTTCCTTTATTTCTTTTACTTTATTTCTGCATCTGTGTTTGATTCTGTGATCATATCTGTGTCTGAATATTGCATACATTTGTGTTTAAATTAACATAAACTCAAAAAGATTTATTAATTCCTTAAAACACTATTCACCCCCCCTCCAGTGTTAATTCTAGCCTTAAGATCCGTTATGCGTATTTCTCACAAATACGCCCAATAACCATTCTTCAAATTCTTGAAGAACACACAAGCATCTTTGATGCTACGATCAAAACCAAGTTAAAGCATAAAAGAATCAAACCTCTTGTACAACCGTCTAGGTGACTGCTTAAGTCCTTTCAGTGACTTCTTTAGCTTGCAAATCCAATTCTCTTTTCCATCTAGGACATATCTGTCTGTCTATTTCATATAAATGGTGTCATCCAAGTCTCTATGTAAGAAAGCGGTCTTCACATCAAGTTGCTCCAACTACAAGTCGTGTGCGGCAACTATAGCAAGCAAAATACGGAAGGAGGTGTGTTTCAATACAAGAAAAAAGTCTCATCGTACTCCAATCCCTTCCTCTGTGAAAACCCTTTAGTAACAAATCTAGCCTTGTATCTACCATCATCATTCACCTTGGAGGCCCAACTGCAACCTATGGCTTTGCTTCCTTGAGGAGGAGGTACTGAATTCCAAGTCTTGGCCTTCTTCAATGACTCTAGCTCCTCTTCCAAGAGAACATCCACTTTGAACTGTCGCATAACTTCAAAGCTTTATGAAGGTCAAGCAGCTCCTCATGAACCACATGTAGGGCATAATCAAACTGATTACTAAGGCTAATGTTTGTGTACTACCAATCACCATAACTCCCAGACGGCTTAATAGTCATACGATTGGCTCGAGTAGATACAACTTGACCTAAACTCCTTCCAGCTTCACCTTGAACTGAACTTCCTCTAGTCTCATGCTCATTACCAACAGTACTACAAGGCACCTATGGACTACACTGTGATGTCACATCAACTGCATCTATCTCACTCTCAACTTAATAAACAACTCTACTATTATGCTGTAAAATAAGAACCTCTTCCATTTCCTTAGGCCTATCATAAACATCTAATGTGGTAGTAAAGTCTTTCTTAGGATTTAACATTGCCGACTCATCAAAAGTAACATATTTGGAATGAACAATCTTCCTATCAATAGGGTGTCAAATATGATACCTTTTGATATTATCTGTGTATCCTAAGAGGGTGCCCTTGTACGCTCTAGCCTCCAACATATCATCACCTATATGGTGAACATACAAAGGACAACCAAAAATATGAAAATAACCAAGATACATGGCTTAATTTCTCCACTTCTCTTCTAAATCTTCCTATCTATGGCGGAGCATGGAATCCGATTAATGATATGCGCCGTAGTCGATAATGCCTCAGCCAAAAATTCTTTAGATAAGCCCCGTTGTCAATCTCAAGCAACAAGACTTCTCAGGTGATATGCACGTAATTGTGCATATATTTATATCCATATTTTATCTCTTTTTATTTAAATAATCATCATATTTGGGCATTTTAACATGTTTAAAACCAAAATTCAATTATTTCCAACCATCATATTTTCATCTTCATCCAGGGGCAAAACGGTCATTTTGTGCATGTGTCTATATAAGAATTTTTACTTGGGCATTTTTTGACAATTTTTATAGGAATTTGGATGCATATGGAAGAGGCTTATATGAAGATATATGCATGCACAAATGAATACAAAGGAAAGATGAGGGAAATAATTCAAGCTATGAACATGGAGGACCCCACCCACTTACCTAAAAGTACAATTTGGAGCTAATGGACAACTAAGTGGAGGTTAAAGCTTCATGCAAAACAAATGATGGATTAATTAGTGGTTAATGGTTACTTGTTGGCCACACTTCCTAAAGGGCATTTTAGGTAGCCCCCTAAAAATAGAATTAGGGTTTTATGCATGTATATATAGCCCTCTTATGCATATGAAACTATCATCTACTCTTTCATTTTACTTAGGAAATTAAGAAATCAAAGTGTAAGCTCAATGTTCTATGAAATAAAAATGGCTTCCAAGCCTCTTTCTTCTCTCTTTTCTACATGCTTTTCTTTGTTTTATTGTTAATGTTTATTTCTATGCTCTCTTTTCCTTTATGTTCATAACTTAGATTTACATTTATGCAAGTAGTAAGTAGCTAATCTCTTTTGCTTTCTTTGCTTATTTTCTATTCTCTTTTCTTTTTAATGTTGAAATTTGTTTGTGTTGCTTCAACGCCACAAATGAGTAGCTAAACCCCTTCAATTTAGGGGTGATGAAGCTCTCTAACTTTATGTAATTTCAACATTTTTATGATGTATGATCTCTTTGTTTATGCTTCATGAATGTGAATTTTGATGTAAGTTTATACAAGTGGGTTTGATAGCTTATATTGCTTATGCAAATGAGCTATTCTTACTCAACAAAACACAATTTACATCAACATTTGCTAATTAATTTTTGATTATGAAATGAAAGTAAAAATGAAATTTGATGATCTATGTTACTAGTTACAATAGTAAATAGATCATACTTAAAATAGTTTTTGCTTTGGCTTCTTTTTCATGAGAATTGTAAGTGGTATAATTGTTGTATTGTAGTTTGATGGTTTGAGTTATGTTAACTAATAACATAAACAAACCATACTTATGATAAGTGCAATGATTATTTCACTTCATATCAAAGTTAGAGATCATAAATTATGTGTTTGTTGATTTACAGAAATTTGAGAGTGGATTTGCCTCTAAATTGTTCTTTAGTCTAATAATTTTTGAATCGCATTTTATAGTGTTAGCCTCATTTTATTTCTAGTTAACAAATCCTCTTCGACTTTGGTATAATTTGGTTGAATAGATTTTTAAATTCATCAATTCCCTGCGGAACGACCCGTATTCGCCGCGTGCTACATTCGTACACCGTGCGCTTGTGGTTATTTTTATTTCTAAATTCGTTCGACGGTTTTTCTAATTTCATAGAATTTCCGCCGACGAACAAGTTTTTGGCGCCGTTGCCGGGGAATTGTCTTGATTTTAGTTTTCTATTCTTCGAATTATTTGTTGTTTGAATTTTTTTTTTGTGTTTTTTTTTGTGTGTGTGTGTTTGTGTGATTTTTGTTTATATTTGTTTGTGTGCATGTTATCGTAGCCTTTCTATTTTCATTTGCATTTAATATTTTTAAAAAAACACACAACTTCAATTGAAAAAGAAAAAGAAAATTCCATTAGATTTACAATTTCAAAGATTCAATTTACAATTCACTAATTCTAGTGAAAAATCACTGTTGCTTTCTCATTTCCCTCTCTGTTGCATTTTCCTATCTCTGTTGCTTTACTGCCTACATCAACTTGTTTACGGACCACCAACTTCCTCTACTTCACTTCCCTCAGCAGATACTTCACCACAATTCACCACCAGAAAATCACACACATTTTCCTCCTCCTCCGCCATTAAACACACTGCCTTACCTCTTCATATCCACTTCATTCCCATCCCAAACTACTCCATTTCCACCTCTGTTCACCCAATCCTGTACAATTGCCAGTTGCTGCCCATCATCAACTCACAAATTCCACAAATACATCAACAGCATCATCAATTGCCAGTTGCTTGAAACAAACAGTTTCCTGACCTCTCACCACTTATACAACCTATTCTCACTTCGACTACCAACCACTTGCATACAATCCACAAAAGCAGTCCACCACCCTGTTCCACAATCTCCCACTGGCCATAGCAACTGCAGCCAATTCAATACCCACCAAGCAGTTCACTCCCCTGCCATCTACTTGCACAGTCTGCCCACTTGTCTGCAACAATCCACCAGACCATACTTCTCCATCTCAGTAAACATCTGCTTTTCCTCGACATTCGGCAATTCACCAAAACAACCTCCCCACAATACAACCAGAACTCCCTGACCTCTGCATTTCCCAAACAAGATCTCACTGCCTCCACTCAGATCATCAACGTAACCCACTGCACTGTTGCATTCACTTCTCAATACCAAAATTCCATACCTCATCAGAGCCTCACCTGTCATCACTACCTTGCCACTGCACCTTTCCCCTTGCCAGGCAACAATAACACCCAAAGCAACCACTGCTCATCTACCACCATCATACAGTGCAGTCATCCATAGCCTTCAACTCACCATAAACATAATTTCTGCACTCCATCAAACCTTCCACACTTCTGCTGCATAATCTGAACAACACACTTCCTTGCATATCATCAACATCTCTGCCATCTACCATACATCACCATACTCATACGACCACTTGTCGATTGTCAAAAACCATCGAGACAGCTGTTCATACCAGAGAGCTACTACCTCACTACTTCCTCACTTCTTTTGACCACCATCCTTCACAACCATCCTCATCCCATAAGACTTCACTACATCTAACTTCCGTCTACCTCTCCACTACACCAACTGCTACTCCCACTTCACTGAAATCGCCTCTTTCAGCCTCACCCCAAACCGCAACAGAGCCTTTACCATCTCCTCAAACTCACGAACCACCTCAGCAAGTCGAACTGCCTTCACCCAGACAACTCGTCATTCAACCTAAAACAGCATTTACCCTTACCCAAATTCTGCTGCCCAAATTGAGAACTTTCCAAATCTACCACTTGATTTCACAACCCTAAACCCGCTGTAACTAAATCCCTTCATGCCCCTTCAAGCCGCCTCTAGCCGAGACCACAGAAAAGTCATTTAATTTGGTTTTGAATTTGCGAATTGGTTTGGGGAATCTCGCTGGATTTGTAAAGAATTCAAATTTGCGAAGTAAATTGCGAGATGGATTAGTGAGATAAATAATTTGTTGTTTTGAAATTTCGAAGTGATTACTGAAGTGGTGAAACTATTACTTTAATATTGGGCTGAGTTTGTGATATTTGGTTTCTTTCTTCTTTGTTATCTTAGTTTTGTCTTTTCTTTTCTCTTTTTTTTTTCGTTTGTTTTAAGTTTTAATTATTATTTTTTCTCATCTCTTAAAAAAAACAACCAGTTTTTAGTTTTTAGTTTCACTTGTTTTTTTTCCATATATTTTAGTCTCTTCTTTAAAAACAAAACAAAACAAACAAAATAAAAAATGTTTGTTCAGTGAAGATTTTGAATTTTTTGGGGCTTGTGAGTGTTTGATTTTAGTGTGTCTTCTTTTGTTTTTTATTGTTTTGTTTAATTTCTACCCAAAAAAAAACAATTGTCATAGAAAAACTTGTTTTGTTTTGGTTCTTTTGTTTCAATAGTTTTGGTTGTTTCAATAGTTTTGATTTTACAAAACAAATAAGTTTCTTTTTTCTTTGTTTGAAATTTTTTTGTTTCGTTTCCTTTGATTTCAACAGTTGTGTTATTTTCCTTTGTTTTATTTCATTCGATATATATAAAAAAAATTGTAAATATATCTTGTTCTTCATTTCAGGTTGCTAAAGCAGAAATTCAAAAGGGAAAAGTGTTTGCCAACAAATAAACTGCTTTGCTTTGTTAAGAAAAACCGCCGCTAAAAAAAATATTTCTAAATAATCTACACGCTCTGGTATCGTGCACATTTCTCCTTATTTTTTTTATTGCATTGTTGGTTGCTTGCATTTGCATTTGTGTGTATATATATATATATATATATATATATATAATTCAAAATCCAAAAACAAACTTCATTTTAGTTGCATTGTAATTTCACGTTTAATTTCTGCTTTGTATTCATCTCATCTTGGTTTTCTTTTCTAAGGGCAATACCCCAATTCACATAAGGTGGGGGATTTCATCACCCTTTCCTTAGCCCACAAACGCATTTCATCGTAGAATTTGACTAATAATAAAGGTTAGACATTGGACCTAAGGGTGTCACGAGCTCACTTAGGGCTTAATTGTATCTTCACAATTGTTTTATTTGAACGATTTTATTTCTTGGTGTCTAGGCTACGACAGAGTAATAACCAGTCATAAAAATTACGGTGATACGTAAATATTATACTGGTTGTTCCTCTGAAGGTACTTAAACCTTCGGCTGCATTGCTACGGTGATTCGTGGTGCACCGATAACTCCTGTCCGTTACCTGGCTGAGAAATATTTTTGTTGATTTAAGACAAAGTGTGATTATACAATTTTGGGTTAGGAGCTACTAAGGACAGAAAATTGTAATTAAGTCCTTTGCATTCATTTAGTTGCATTAGTTCATGCATATTTTAAAAAAAAATAAAAAATCCAAAATCCAAAAAAAAAAATTGTAAATTTTAACTTGATTTTTCATTCAAAAAAAATCCTTTTCTTTCTTTCCTTTGAAAATATTCAATCAAAAACAAAAATCCAAAAAATATATATATATATAATCTTTTCAAAAAGAAAAAAAAAATTTGAAAAACAAAAATCAGTTTCCATTTTCTTAAAAAAAAAATTTGGTAAATATTTGAAAATTCAAAAAAACAAAAAAATACAAGACCAAAAACATATAAAAAAAAATTTGAAAAACCAAAAACAAAATAAAAATCAAACTTTTCTTTTGAAAATAAATCTCACTTGTTAAATAGTTTTCTCCCTTGTAAAAAAAAATTCAAAAAAAAAAAGAACACAAAAACACGTTTTGAAATCTTCTTTCACTCCCTATACTCAATTCTAACTCCTTTCTCTTCTCAACTTTCACTTGTGCATGAGTACTTGGACCCGTGACACAACGACAAATCGTTGGACTTGCTACCCTTCTACAAACTGTTTAACTCGAACAGACGATCCTCCTGAAATGGCGAACGAAAACGCCCCTCGAACTCTTATGGATAGAATCTTTCATGATAGAGTTTCTATTCCATCTTGCATCACGTTACCCGCCCCTACGGGTAACCATTTCGAAATTCATTCGAACCATATTGCCACGCTTCCAACATTTGGCAATTTCGAGCACGATGATCCATACATCTTTTTGACTAAATTCGAACAAGTTTGTGCAACCATTAAACTCCAACAACTTTCTGATGACGGAATCAAACTTCAATTAATCCCATTTGCTCTTACGAATTATGCTGAAAAATGGTTGTACAGCTTACCTTCGAACTCAATTAAAACGTGGGAAGAATTTGTAAAAGCTTTCTTAAAAAAATTCTACCCCTTGGAAAAAACAAGTAGAATTCGAAACGAAATTGTAAATTTTCATCAATTCAAGGGTGAACCATTCGGAAAATATTTTGAAAGATTCAAAGAGCTTTTGATAAAATGTCCACACCATAACTTTGAAAAATGGACGATTTGCCAAATCTTATACGATGGAATAGAAAACAGCTCACGAACGATGCTCGAATCAATGTGCCAAAGCAATTTTCTTACCCAACATCATGATGATGCTTGGCAATTTCTTGAAAACCTCGCTGAAAAGTCGTCCCAATGGGAACGCTCGAACGAAAAATCAATCTACTCACGATCGAGTGCACACTCGATAGGATCTTCTGTTGCTTTGGAAGCTAAGATCGACGCAATGATTAAAAAATTCGATAACGTTTTCTCATCGAATCAAATGAACCAAGCTTCCCAACCGATGTGTTATAAATGCAATGATCCTAATCATATAGCCGATCAATGTCCCAACTCTATCGAACAAATCAATGCTTTTAATAAAGCCAAAAACGACCCGTTTTCTCCAACGTACAACCCTGGTTGGAGAAATGATCCGAATTTTGCGTGGAGCCAAAACAATCCCAACACGAATACGATTCGTCCCAATTTTCAAGCATTTCCGAATAATGTTTCGAATCCTCCCTTTCAGCCAAACAATTTTCAACCAAACTTTGCGGGTCCACCCCATAATCAACCATAACAATCAAATTTTCAAACAAATTCTGCTCATCCTTCCCAAGACGATAAACGTTTAACTTCACTCGAGAAAACTCTTGAAACGTTGGCTAAGGGAACTACTCAAAGCCTTCAATCAAACAACAATTTGCAAAATTCATTGACTTCATATATGCAAAACACAAACCAATCAATTGCAAAACTCGAAATGAAAATAAGTCAATTAGCCACATCTTTAAGTGAACATGAACGAGGAACATTCCCAAGCCAGCCCCTTCCAAATCCCAGAAATCAAAACACAAATTCAAATCAAGCCCATGTTGTTCAAGACAGCAATGTCACCCAGTTGAATGCTATCACAACTCTCCGTTCTGGTAAACAAATCGATAATCAAGTCGTTAATCCAAATGATTTACCGAAAACTTTTCTCGACACTTCTAAAACAACGAACGACTCAGAACAGAACGTGGAGCCAAACGTCGAATCGAACGACAATCAAAATTCTTTTCTTCCACTCGAGTAGACCCGCCTACCGAGTATCGTGTTCCATTTCCACATCGTCTTCGACCAAAGAAACACTCGGACCAAATGGAAAAGATGTTGGAAATTTTTAAACAAGTAAAAGTGAACATCCCGCTTCTTGACATCGTTCAGCAAGTCCCCACTTACGCGAAATTTCTTAAGGACTTGTGCACCCAAAAGTGACACACTCAAGTGCCCAAAAAAGTCTTCTTAGCCGCTAGTTTGTGTGAAGTCTTGTCCCAATCCATGCCCGTTAAATACAAAGATCCTGGCTGCCCTACAGTTTCGTGTACAATTGGAGACAAGACGATTAACAAATGTTTGATAGACTTAGGCGCGAGTGTCAACTTGATTCCATACTCCGTGTACAAACAATTAGGCTTAGGTGAGCTCAAACCCACGAAAGTTACTCTTCAATTTGCTGATCGTTCCATTAAGAAGCCCGTGGGAGAAATCGAAGACGTGCTCACTCGAGTAGGGCAAGTTATATTCCCTATTGACTTTATCGTTCTCGAAACACAACCCGTGACGAATCCCTCGATTCAAATTCCGTTGATTTTAGGCCGACCATTCTTAGCCACCTCAAATGCCTTAATCAATTGTCGTAACGGATCAATGAAAATCTCTTTTGGAAACATTACTTTGGATCTTAACATTTTCAATCTTGAAAGCCAATCGAATGAACCTCATAACGAAACGTTGGAAGTTAGTGTCATTCATGAAAACTTTGAAAACGAGACACTTGACCTTAACAACGAACGTGAAGCCGAGTACGAAAAGTTGTTTACCGAAATTCCCAACGAGATTGAATACACTCTTCCCTTTGAATCGCTTCAAGATGAGTCCGAATCTCGATCCAACTCTTTGATCAAAAAACTCCCGTAGTTGGACCTCAAACCACTTCCCGATCACCTTAAGTATGCATACTTAGGTGAAGACGAAACGTTACCCTTCATAATTTCCGCAACTCTCTCTTGATCAAGAAACCTCGTTACTCTCTATTCTTTCGAAAAATAGAGAAGCAATTGGATGGTCGATTTCCGATATAAAGGGATTTAGTCCCACTCTTGTTCAACATCGCATCCGTTTAATCGACGATGCCAAGCCTACTCGTGACGCGCAGCGAAGGCTTAATCCAAAAATGAAAGATGCGGTGCGTGATGAAATTCTTAAACTTCTCGATAACAGAATCATTTACCCAATCTCCGATAGTTCATGGGTTAGCCCAATTCACGTTGTACCAAAAAAGTCTGGCCTAACCGTTTTCAAGAACGAATCAAACGAGCTTATTCCAACTCGTACTCAAACAGGTTGGCGTGTTTGCATTGACTATCGAAAACTAAATGCCGCAACACGTAAGGGTCACTTCCCCCTTCCTTTCATCGACCAAATGCTCGAACGTTTAGCCGGCCATGAATTTTACTGCTTCCTTGATGGTTATTCTAGCTATAACTAAATTCCAATCGCTCCCGAAGGTCAAGAGAAAACAACTTTCACATGTCCATTCGGTACCTTTGCTTATCGACGTATGCCATTCGGACAATGTAACGCTCCTGCGACTTTCCAACAATGCATGGTTGGCATCTTTTCCGATATGATTGAACGCTTTTTAGAAGTTTTTATGGATGATTTCTGTATCTTTGGTGATTCTTTTTCCCAGTGTTTACATCACCTCGAGTTGGTTCTGAATCGATGTAAAGAAAAACATTTGACTTTGAATTGGGAAAAATGCCACTTTATGGTCAAACAAGGCATAGTCCTTGGACATATCATCTCAAATAGAGGCATTAAGGTAGACAAAGCAAAAATCGATGTCATTGCAAATCTACCCATTCCCAAATCCGTTAAGGACATTCGATCATTTCTAGGACATGCAGGCTTTTACCGTCGTTTTGTGAAAGACTTCAGCAAAATCGCCCGTCCTTTGACAACCCTTCTTGGAAAAGACGCTCCTTTCGATTTTAGCTCTGATTGTATCTCTTCTTTTGAACGTCTTAAGAGCGAACTCATTTCTGCCCCAATCATTTGCACACCCAATTGGGATCTTCCTTTCGAAATAATGTGTGATGCTTCGAACTTTGCCGTTGGTGCTGTCTTGGGACAACGCATCAACAAGATCCTTCATGTCATTTACTACGCGAGTATGACCTTGAACGACGCTCAACTCAACTACACAACAACCGAAAAAAAGTTTCTAGCTGTCGTTTTTGCGCTTGAAAAGTTTCGACCTTACTTGATAGGTTCACACATTACGGTCTACACTGACCATTCTGCGCTTCGATATCTCTTCGCTAAAAAGGATGCTAAATCCCGTTTGATTCGTTGGATCCTTTTACTTCAAGAATTTGACCTTACAATCAAAGACAAAAAAGGATCCGATAATGTCATAACCGATCACTTATCTCGTCTTTCGAATGCACCATCTCCTTTGCCAATCAATGAAAACTTCCCCGATGAACAACTTCTTTCAATTTCGATCGATCTATGGTACGCTGATATAGTAAACTACTTAGTCACTAAACAAACTCCCTCATCTTGGTCCAAACAGGAAAAACGCAAATTTATGTCCCAGGTGAAATACTTCTATTGGGACGATCCATACTTGTTCAAATATTGTCCTGACCAAATCATCCAACGTTGCATTCCGGATATTGAAATAAGGAGTGTTCTTTCGTTTTGCCACGATCAAGCGTGCGGTGGACATTTCGGTGCTCGAAAAACTGTGGAAAAAGTGCTTCAGTGTGGTTTCTATTGGCCTTCTCTTTTCAAAGACTCGTTTGAATTTTTTAAAACTTACGATCGATGTCAAATGCTTGGACGAATTTCTCGACGAGTTATGATGCCTTTAAACCCCATTCTTACGATCGAAATCTTTGATGTATGGGGTATCGACTTTATGGGACCTTTTCCAAATTCTTTTGGAAACTTGTATATCCTTCTCGCTGTCGATTACGTTTCAAAATGGTCGAAGCTGTTCCTTGCAAAACCAATGACCATAGAATTGTTGTGAAATTTCTCAAAGAAAACATCTTTTCGAGGTTCGGCACACCTCGCACAATAATCAGTGATAACGGAACCCATTTTTGCAACCGTTCTTTTGAAACTTTAATGAAAAAATACTCGATAACCCACAAGTTATCCACTCCGTATCATCCTCAGACGTGTGGCCAAGTTGAAGTTTCAAATCGACAAATAAAACAAATCTTGGAGAAAACTGTCAATAAAAATCGAAAAGATTGGTCTCAGAAATTGACCGACGCGCTTTGGGCTTACCGTACTGCTTTTAAAACTAACCTTGGGATGTCCCCATTTCGTTTAGTTTACGGCAAAGCTTGCCATTTACCCGTAGAAATTGAACACAAAGCGTTGTGGGCAATAAAAAACTTAAACTTGGATTATGAAAAAGCTGGCGAAAATCGAAAACTATAACTCAACGAACTAGAAGAACTTAGGAATGACCTGTATGAAAATGAGAAAATTTACAAAGAAAGGACCAAAGTTTTTCATGACAAGTCAATCCTAAGGAAAAAAAATTCGCCTAACCAGAAAGTTCTTTTATATGACTCAAGACTTCATTTATTCCCTGGGAAACTTAAATCAAGGTGGACTGGACCATTTGTGGTACGAACTGTTTTTCCACATGGTGCATAGAAATAGAAAGCCCAAAGGATGGATTCAAAGTCAACGGTCATCGGTTAAAACCCTTCTTGGAATTTCCCGGTAACCAAGAGGAGGAGATCATGATCCTTCATGAGCCATGCTACGTCTAGTAAGAATGTTAACCCCATTTTGTAAATATGTACATATTTTTCCCCGTTACACTCATTATATCATGCATCGACTGTGGGGACACAGTCAAAATTAAGTGTGGTGGGAGTCTCATTTTCATTTTTTTCTTTAGTTTTTCATGGCATTTTTGAATTTTCATTTTCTTCAAAAAAAAATCTCAAAACTCCTAAATCTCAAAAAAACATTTTCTTTTTACCATTTTGATTTATTTTCGAATAAACACTATGAGATAAGTATAAGTTTTGGTTAATAAATTGAAATTTTTGAAAATTTATTTGTCTTAACAAAAAATAAAAATAAAGTTTGATTACAAATAATGATGGTTTTACTAGTATATAGGAAGGTTCATCTATATTAATTATGAAGTATGTTCTAATTGAAAATCTTTGTTTAAAAAGTGGTAAATTTAAAGTAAGGATATAACATTTTTGTCTTCTAAGTTAAATGGTGCTAAGATGGTTTTGCAAAACTCTCTCTCTCTCTCATAAAAAAAAAATATAAAAAAAATACAAAATAATAACATCTAAAGTATTCACTCTCATTTAAAAGTCCTCACGGTTATGCATGGGTGAATTACTTGGAATATTTGATTATGTGCTTTCATACTCATTTAAAAGTCCTCATGGTTATGTACGTATGGAACACATACCCAAAAAAAATTAAAAAAAATAGACTTAATAAAAACCACCTATGGTCGATAGGTGTATGCACGAAAGTGTGAGCACTCGCCATGCTCTGTACTCCCTTCACATAAGCCCGAAAGGCAGTGCATGGGTGGTATATCTGGCCTCAGTTTACCTAAGCTAGGTGTGTAATTTTTCTTGCAAATAATGAGAGAGCAAGCAATTGAAATGCTAGCACTATTTTAACTTGTTTGATTTAACTTGTTATTGAAAAGAAATGAAAATACCACTTTAATAAACTTTGATAATCAACTAAGGATCCATTTCATAATTATATTGTGTTATCAACCGAAACAACTAGCCAAACTATGGTCTATCTGTTATGACAACTTGATTTTTATTGGAAATTTTGACGAGTAAAAATTTTCAAGACAATGACCAAAACTTGTATTTAACTTATTCGTGTCAATTTAAAAATAAATCCTTCATTTGTAAATATTTCCAAAAACTCGCATTCATCTCTTTGTAAATAAATCTTGCATTTTGTAAATATTTTCATCCTGCATTTGGATTTTGTGGGTAGTATTCGCTGAAAACCCTCACGAGACAACACTCGTCCTACTGGTGACACCCAGAGGTTTAACGACTTGTTGCATACGCTCAATGCAATCGTGCTCCCTACGAAAACGGATTTATCTTAGTTTTCCTTTATTCGAGGACGAATAAAAAGATAAGTATGGGGGTATTTGATATGCACGTAATTGTGCATATATTTACATCCATATTTTATCTCTTTTTATTTAAATAATCATCATATTTGGGCATTTTAACATGTTTAAAACCAAAATTCAATTATTTCCAACCATCATATTTTCATCTTCATCCAGGGGCAAAACGGTCATTTTGTGCATGTGTCAATATAAGAATTTTTACTTGGACATTTTTTGACAATTTTTATAGGAATTTGGATGCATATGGAAGAGGCTTATATGAAGATATATGCATGCACAAATGAATACAAAGGAAAGAGGAGGGAAATAATTAAGCCATGAACATGGAGGACCCCACCCACTTACCAAAAAGTACAATTTGGAGCTAATGGACAACTAAGTGGAGGTTAAAGCTTCATGCAAAACAAATGATGGATTAATTAGTGGTTAATGGTTACTTGTTGGCCACACTTCCTAAAGGGCATTTTAGGTAGCCCCCTAAAAATAGAATTAGGGTTTTATGCATGTATATATAGCCCTCTTATGCATATGAAACTATCATCTACTCTTTCATTTTACTTAGGAAATTAAGAAATCAAAGTGTAAGCTCAGTGTTATATGAAATAAAAATGGCTTCCAAGCCTCTTTCTTCTCTCTTTTCTACATGTTTTTCTTTGTTTTATTGTTAATGTTTATTTCTATGCTCTCTTTTCCTTTATGTTCATAACTCAGATTTACATTTATTCAAGTAGTAAGTAGCTAATCTCTTTTGCTTTCTTTGCTTATTTTCTATTCTCTTTTCTTTTTAATGTTGAAATTTGTTTGTGTTGCTTCAATGCCACAAATGAGTAGCTAAACCCCTTCAATTTAGGGGTGATGAAGCTCTCTAACTTTATGTAATCTCAACATTTTTATGATGTATGATCTCTTTGTTTATGCTTCATGAATGTGAATTTTGATGTAAGTTTATACAAGTGGGTTTGATAGCTTATATTGCTTATGCAAATGAGCTATTCTTACTCAACATCAACACAATTTACATCAACATTTGCTAATTAATTTTTGATTATGAAATGAAAGTAAAAATGAAATTTGATGATCTATGTTACTAGTTACAATAGTAAATTGATCATACTTAAAATAGTTTTTGCTTTGGCTTCTTTTTCATGAGAATTGTAAGTGGTATAATTGTTGTATTATAGTTTGATGGTTTGAGTTATGTTAACTAATAACATAAACAAACCATACTTATGATAAATGTAATGATTATTTCACTTAATATCAAAGTTAGAGATCATAAATTATGTGTTTGTTGATTTACAAAAATTTGAGAGTGGATTTGCCTCTAAATTGTTCTTTAGTCTAATAATTTTTGAATCGCATTTTCTAGTGTTAGCCTCATTTTATTTCTAGTTAACAAATCCTCTTCGACTTTGGTATAATTTGATTAAATAGATTTTTAAAATCATCAATTCCCTACGGATCGACCCGTATTCGCCGCGTGCTACATTCGTACACCGTGCGCTTGCGGTTATTTTTATTTCTAAATTCGTTCGACGGTTTTTCTAATTTCATAGAATTTCCGCCGACGAACATCAGGTAAAGTATTATTCATCCTTTCAGCAACCTCATTGGATTGCAGATCACCCGATGTATTGAAATGCCTCTCAATGCCATATTGTCTATAAAAGTCGAGGAACTTTCCAGAGATAAACTTGCCACCGTTATCAGAACCCAGCACCTTACTCTTAGAAGCAGACTGGTTCTCAACAAGCACCTTCCAAGCCTTAAACTTCTCAAAGCTATCTAATTTAACATTCATCACATACACCCAAAATTTTCGAGAAAAATCATCAAACATAGAATAAAATACTTCACTTCCTCAACAGAAGCAGTAGCAACTGTTCCCCAAACATCTGCATGCAAATAATCAAGTACCCTCTTCGATCTATGGAGTCTAACTCCAAAGGACACCTTAGTTTGCTTATGAAACACACACTTCTGGCAGAAATCCAACTTTTCAAAGTCACCTTTGATCATCTTCCGTCCACTAAGCAACTCAAAGCCCTTCTTAGAAATATGAACCAACTTGAGACGCTAAAGTTTGCTGGCATCCAAAGCACGAGAATTATCAACTCCAACACATGACTCTCCAAGAACTGTGGTCACCTTATGCAAATACAGATTCTGGAATGCGTTTCCTTCATAAGAACAAGAGCATCCATTGAAAATTCTCAAACCATCTTTCTCTAAAGTGACCTTGCACCCATGGATGCCAACTGCCCCAAAGAAATTAAGGACTTTCAAAGACCCGAAACATACCGAACATCTGTCAAAGTGCGTATCACTCCGTCAAACATCCTAATATGCACAATACGTTCTCCTATGGCTCTATAACTATCATCATTACCCATAAGGATTGCACTTCCCTTTCTGTCGACTAACGAATTGAAGTAATCCTTATTATGCGTCATATGAAAAGACACCCCTGAATCATGCACCTAATGGTTTTTGATACCACTATAGATAACACAACACCAGATACAGCTTTCTCAACCGTAAATGATGAAGAACCATCTTCTTCCTTCTTCTTCTTCCAATCCGAAGTCACTTCTTCCAATGGCCTGGTTTCTTACAATGTTGACACTTCCCATCCTTATATTTTCCTCTATAATTATTACCGTGCTTTCTAGATTTGGAATCCCCCTTAGAATTTCAATTCTTCTTCTCCTCTCTCCCTCTCTCAACAAATAGGCCTTAACTACTACTTCCTCCTCTACCTTTACCCATCTCCTTCATCTGATCCCTCAAGTCCTCAGATAGAAGACCCAACTTCACAATCTTCAACGGTTAAAATATCTCTTGCAAAGATAAGGCTGTTAGCGAAACCTGTGTAATGCACCTAAAGGGAAAACAAGAGCATCATAGTCATATGCTCTTCATCTACCTACAAATCCACAGTCTTCATCTTCATCACTAGATCGTCGAAGAAACCTAGATGCTCTTTTATAGAAATACCATCTCTCATCCTCATGGAGAAAAATATCCTCAACAAAATTAGAAGGTTAGTCCAAGATTTCTTGAGATAGAGATTTTTAAGCTTGGTCCAAATACTCTTAGAGTAGTTTCACCACTAATCTCAGAAATAATATTTTTCTCCCATAGCTAATTTCAAAGTAGTAAAAGCCTATTTTCCATCTCCTTTTTCACGGCTGAAATTTCAATCGTCAACTCCTTAGTAGAAAACACCACATGATGAACTTCGTTTCTCATCAGAATAGATTTCATCCTCCATTGCAACTTCTTGATGTCTTTATCATTGTTCCACTTCCCTATTGCTAAACTAGATCCTAATGCAATATAGGTCCCTCTAACGAAGGGTTTTGGTACAACAGCTGGAGTCTCCTCGTCTCCTATCATAATGCCTAACACCCTTTCTCAATCAACCTTATCGCTCTGATACCAGACTTTTAGGGAAAAATTCCTCAAGATTTCCTTAAGAACAGAAAAACCAACCTTGCGAAAAAAATAGGACTGGATTATTGGTGAGGCAAAACAAACAACAGATAGTCACCAGCTACAAGCTATCATAGATCAAGCAATGAAAAATAATAATAAACGTGTTTTATAGTGGTTCCACTACCACGAGGCAGTATGCATCCACTTGAGGAAAGGAGATCTTGATACTTTCCAAGTAGAGAAATTTTTAAAAGATTGATAATGGAGAAGAAGAATAAGAAATACAACTCAGGGAGATAATTCTACTCATGCTAATCTCTGTCTTTATATAGTGATTATTACTTCGGGTTGAAGTAATTGATTTATGGTCATAAATCAATGCCTCATTTCTTCTTCTATTCATACATAAAACGTTTATCCATTTGATTTTCAAGTTTCCCCCAATTTAAATGCGCCTGATAAGATTCCTTTTTTAATCAGCTAATTAGGGAATTGATTGATTACCTAAATCTCCTAAAATAAGTCTTCTTCTCATGTAGGTAATTTATTACTCTCTTTAATGCTATAAAAGAAGCTTGAGTAATTATCTCAAATATCTTTTAAATCTTCTTCAATTGGAAATATTGTATCACTGAAATCAACATATCTTCCAAATCATTTGCAATTGAAAATATTATAAAACTGACATCAATAATATCTTTTAGATCTTCTGCTATTGGAAATACTGTATCACCAAATCTTACAGATCTATCCTAAGCAATTTTTATTTCTTTTTATGTAGAAGTCATGAAAGGATGCTAAGGATTTGCTGCGCATCATCCAAGCACGTAAAAGACAAGGTCAGCTTTAGGTTTTAGTCGTCTTTAACTGTACCTACAAATGAATATTTCACTTAGGATAAATTGTTCCTCATAATTGTACAACAATTTAATTGTCATCTCTAACATTGATATTTGAAACACAAAAAATGGTGGAGGGGAAAGTTAGGTATGTGGTTATACATTTGTCATGTTAAATGTACACCTATAATGGTCGGTAGATGGCACTATATCCTAATTTTGCATATCCTACTACAAGTGATGTGTTTAGCTAATGCTATAGGAATAAATAAGCTAGACAACAATCCTTCTGACTCATTTATACCAGCCTTCAATGAATCAGTTTGGATGCAGAATTATCCCCACCTAGATCCTTCCCAAACTACATATAAGCCAGAACCACCATTTACGACCATGAGTTCTACTACCACTTGAAGTTACAAATAGTAAAATTGATACGTAGGTGATTTGTGTTGCCTTTTTTTATAGGTAAAATGTTTGTTGTGCACAACTTTAAGCATGAACATTTTCCTTTTATGGTATGTTGGTTTGATTTGAAGAAAGAGTTAATAAGGATAATATAATTCCAAAACCAAATTTTTTTGATATGCTGACAGAAGGGGAAGGTTCAATTACCGCCATACCAAACAGCCATAAAGTATTTGCTACCAAGTCTTAAATATAATGGTGGTTTTCTATCAAAGAAGTTTAGGAAAAATATTTTTTCATACAACTCAATCCTTACTTTCATGTCAATGAGTGGACATGTTAACAACCTTATTAACAATGGTCGTGGCCCTTATGTTTTTAGAATAAATGGAAAAAATCATTATAGGATTAGGTCACTACTGCCAACATACGGAAGACCAAAATTTTCACAGCTATATTTCTATGACACTGGCAATGAGATGAGTAACAGGGTAGTAACACCTAGTGGGGAAGTGACAAATGATCTTGATTATTAAGTATTTCCATGTATGTTTAACCAATGTAATGAGCTAGCTAAAGTTTTTCGAATGGTAGAGATAGATTTCATGACACTGAATATGTAACAACCCATACCTTAGTAGACCCAAAATTTTGCTTAATCGAAAATTAAAGTCCACTAAAGTATGAATCATCAGTATTGGTATCCTATAAATAAATAAAGTATATCAAAGCACTATCGATAAATCTCACATCGGAATAGTTAATTATAATAAAACATACGATTACTAACCAAGGTTGACATCTTTGATCTCTAGTGCCCTTTTCAGTGTCAAGCATACATAAGAAAATCTGTCCTTCCACGTTTCCCGTCTTATAACGGTTCCTATCTTATACCGGTTCCTATCTCTCTAAAGTTATCATATGGGTTGTAAGGAGGACGGGTGCAGAACAGCTTTTTGGTGATTGGTAATTACACATTTTATACATAACGCTAGTTTATGCTGATTGTCTTCCATTACATGCTTTATGTATTTTGTTTTACTTAGTCATCTTGACTTTACGTATGTGTATGATGTACCTCATCTACATGAGATATAGAATAACTACATATGTGTGTGTATAAGTACCACAATCCCTCTTTGGACCAAGATACTTTTCCCACTAGTATCCGTAACTCAGCACCTCGTTAGTATCCATCGTCAATAATGTATCCAATCCTCATCATCATGCATACCAAAGTACTCTCGTAGTGCCTAATAACGGTGTCATAATAGTTTAACCGTATTCTACTCGTTTTTGAAAGACCTCCACAAAAATGTTATCTTGCCTTACCTCCTAAGAGCAAACAAACCAACAAACAACAATGAGGTTTGGTGCATGTCCTAAATAGGATAAACACTAGTAAGAGGTGTACTGAACGCTCGATATCAATGACCATCTCGAACCATGTGAAGAACTCATATTCCTCGTTTATGATACCAATCATACTGTTATTGTACCAAGCTTAGCTCATCATTGCATTTAGAATGCCTAATGCAATCTAGGAAATGCTCATTTGGTTAGTTAAAATGTACACCCTAAAAGGTTGAAGCAGATTTTGTTTGTTCTTGAAACCTCGACCGGGGCAAGCCATTCTAACTTGAGTATTCTCTTCACCTATATGCAAACATATACTCCTATGGATCTAGAGTTGGATAGGTCCCACATTAGTATAATGTATAAACAACTGCAGGTAGCCCCTTGCAATGGGCAGCTATTGTGTAACACTATTGACCTCACATTTCAATCCATTTTAATGGACATGTCATTCTTATTTAATATAAGATATTAGCTACATTTAATGATTCACACTCATCATAAACGCCTATTTGAGGCTGTGAATATGTTTATGCTTGTTTATTTACTACGCCTTCGATGTTCAACTATTAATATTTAGTTACTTTTACATAACCGACTCCTTGTTTCATTAATGTCAATTTACCACTTACTTTTAACTTAAAAGATTTGAATATCTTCTCTTGCTTACTTTTAATTATATAAATTTATCATCTTTCATCACTTAACTTCTACTTGATATTATTAAGTATATCCTATTACTCACCTTTTTAATTGTTATATCTTCCTTTGATTGCTATAATCTTCTTACTCGTTTCATTGTTATACATATAATTCACCACCTACTATTTATTCTCTAACTTATCTTTATTGCATTTATTCATTTTATAGTCAGACCATTATTATTATTACTGCTTATAATCCTTTAGTTTATACATAGAGATTTCTACACTTCAATATATTGGAACTATATCTTCCCTAAGAGGAAATGTTAACACTGTAAACTTTTGTAACATATCTAAAAAAAATATTATGCTTGAAATTACAACAAATTTTTTTGTTTTTATTGAAATAGACAGTACAAAATACTAAAATATCCCTATTTGACCCATCTCTTTCTTTTTAGCGTGTTCCTTGTTATTTAAATGATACACCTTTACTTATAATTATAAAAATGAATAATTTATAGAAATTTACATTACAACACACCTTATTCCAATGAAGTAAAGTACAACTTAAATCCTAATCCAATTTATAATAACATATTTACTAATTGTTAATTGGATTTTTAACCAAGCAGAATTCAACCAGAAGTAGATGTTAAGACGAAGACTAAATGACTCAAGAACTTAGAACACACTTGGGAAAGCAAGATGATGGGGCACAAAAAGTTTCAAGTCCATAGGAGCAATAAAAAGCTCTCGGTACCGAGAGGTCCTCTCGGCATCGAAAGGTCCATATTGCCCCCATAGACACCACTAACCACTTATACACCAAGTACAACTAATACCGCTCCTTATAAAGTGCTTTTCTCAAAAGAAAATCAATAATTCTCGGGTTGATGAGAGTAACGCAAAGTGAGCAGGATAGCTCAAGTGTTATCGCCAATACGATTGGGACCAACTCAAAGTTAATGGAATAGAGCTCAAAACACATTAAGTAGGGGATAAAAGGGTAGTGCAAGTGGAAACAACAAGTTTCCACTTAAGAAAAGCACTCGGTATTGAGAGAAACTTCTTAATATCGAGTGGTTTTTATTGCATGTAGGCCCATGTGCTTACACGTACATCTATAGGCTTTCTTCTAGACTTCGACTCAAGTAGATTTCTGACCCTACGCACCTATTTCTTTATAAATACCAACCTTACTACAAACAGAAAAGGATCTTGGCTGATTTTCACTTAGTTGCACTTCTTCATCTCCTTCTTCCCTCACAATAATCACCGAGGAAGCTACTGTTGGTAGTTCTAAGCTGTAGAACCTGTCAATTCCTATAATAGTGATTTGTATTCTCTAATTCTTGTACATAACAATCTATAAAATCTTTAAAGTGGATGTAGACTAGAGATTGCCAAACTACTATAAAAATAATGTTTCTTCCTCTTCTATATCTTTCCTATTTTCTCTATTACCTACTAAATCTAGGTCTCGCAGGTTCCCTACAACGTATCTTTGGGTGTTGATATATTTTCAGCGTCAACATTTTGGTGCATTTTCTAATGGTTGAACTCAGGCTTACATCTGGCTCTCTACTTTGGATTGGAAAGACCCAGAAGTTAGCCTCAGAAAACTTATATAAGGAACTTGACGGTTCGCTACTAAAAACTTATGGCACCTAGAAAAATAAAATCTGTATCTGAAAGATTAGAAAGAGTTGTAGCCAGTGATGATGAAGCAAACACACACTAAAAGGAAGTTAACAATGATTTGCGATTTAACAATGAACATGCAGTAACAGGCTCTTCTTCTCAAAATGAAGTAGTTACCATAGAGAGCTTGATAATATGATGCAAGAGCTTAACCGAAAGATGGTCGATAGCCAGAAAGCTCTGATGGATAAGATGAGTACTTTGCTAACTCTATAGCTGCCAAGGACAAGGAGAGTCAGAATAGAAACTTCTTCCACAATAGAACAAGAGAACTCTTCAGTTTATGGCCAAAAAGAAGGGCGGAAAGAAAATATAGAAGAAAGAAATTGCTCGAGTTGTAGGAATTATTGCAGGAGGAAGTAGAAGTCTACCCCACAAGAAAACTAACTGGTACCAAGAGGAATCCTTTCGGTACCAATAGGAATCTAAGGTTGGACGATGCATAAGAAGTGGATGCTATGGTGGTTTTTGATGAGGATGAGGATGTACAACTTGATGGTGATGATTTAGAGTTGGATGACGACATTGATGAAGGTGTAGTTTAGACAACCACAGTTCAACCAACCATAAATCCATGGAATTCCAAAGGAATGGTTCTTACAAAGAAAGGCGGACCTAGATGTCAGTTGAAAAACCAAGACCGTTTGCAGAGTCAAACATTCAGCCCATTTCCTGATAGTCAACCTTCATATTACCATGCTAGTAAGGAATACATCGCTGACATGGTCAAACGATTGGTGGAAGAAATTAGGGGTAGGAAGAATGAGGATTGGGCTTCCACGCCAAGCCAAACTCCATTCACTTAAAATATCTTATGAGAAGAATACCTTAGAAAATTCACTATGCCAACGATGCCATCATACAATGGAACTACCGACCCTAGGCAACACATACTCAAGTATAAATGCAAGAGTTAGAGCTACGGATGTTGTTCGTTGTCAATTTTTCCATATCTTCTTGGAAGGTGTTGCTTCTATATGGTTTACAAGGCCTATTCCAAAGTCCATATCAACTTTTGATGAGTTGGCCTAGAAGTTTCTGAAGCAGTTTACGCTCCATACTACTCGACCAAAGGACGTAATGTCCTTGCTGGTTTATTGCAAGGACCTAAGGAGTCACCAAAGGCTTTCTTGAATCAATTCAACATTGCTATTACGAAGGTTAATGATCCAAAGGAAGATCTCGTATTCATAGCATTTGTCTATGTCATTCACACAGATATGGACTTTAGTAGATGGCTAAAGATGAAATAATCAACCGTCATGGAAGAATCCCATCGAAAGCCAAACTGGTTTCTATGATTAGAAGAAGCAAGCTTCATTGAAGGAACAGTCAGCGATGGATAGTTAAAGGAGGTAATTCAAGGAAATATGGCTGTTAAACAGGATGGAGAAAACTCTTATGGAATTGCAAAAAATGCTGAGAGCTCTAGGAATCATAAAAGGAGGAACCAAAACCCTGGTGGTAGGCGTAATAAGAATAGGAAGTGTTCTAGGAATATGCTACTAGAGGATTATACTCCTCTGAATGACACACTGGAGAATATTTATCTTGCTATTTAGGGAACTAAGCAATATAAGTTGGTCAGGAGGGAAGCAATAGAGCAGAAGAAATGATCTAGGAAGTATCATCGTTTCCACGAAATGCTTGGGAAAAAATACCAACAAATGTTATCACTTAATTAAGGAGCTAATACAAAAGAACAAGCTCCAGCGGCATGTGAGGTAATAGAAAAACTCTGACCAAGCCGTCCGATCCCAAGGCCCATCAGCTCAAAGAAAACCACCTAGACCAAATGAAGAGGTGTCCAAGAGTATAGAATGAAGGCTAGTGATTAATACGATAACTAGAGGATTTCACGTAGTGAAGAGAAGCTGGGGCAAGAAGGAAAGATAGCTAGTTCATTTAAACTAGCACCACAGAGAGTTGCTACACCATCGAAGATAGAGCTCCGATTAAAAAATTAAAGATGGTAACATATTACATTGTGTTCAAAAACCGAGATTTTGATGGGGTTGAAGCACCAACCCTCGATCCCATAGCGATAACAATCGACATTGGACAAGTAGTTGTGCGCTAAGTGTTAGTGGATAATAGAAGCTCAGTTAACATTCTGTTCAAAAAGACTTTCAACCAGATGAAAATAAGTATGAAGGATGTTACTACCTGCAAGACAAAGGTCCAAGGATTTACGCATAAAGATAAATAGCCGATTGGGATAATAGACTTGCCTTTAAAACTTGGTAACATAAGGTGGTGCACATTCAAACATTTGTTATACTCATTGAGTACTTAGCATACAATGCTTTCTTGGGCTAACCAACCCTAGCTTGTTTCAGGATACCTTTGACTCCATGGTGCTTAACGATAAAGTTCCCAATGGAGAATGAAATTAGAGTGGTGCAATGGGACCAAAACGCATTAAGTAAATGCTACGTTGTAGAACTGCAAGAAGCTAAACATCGAGTGAAAGGAAAGAATATGGGGAAGACTCTCCGCATATAGGAACCGCAAGCATAGTAATTAGGAAACGACCTTTGGAATAGGAGCATAGCCGATTTGATAGGTCTATTGATCCCTGGAAGCAGTCAGGGGAAGTACGAGCAGCACTGGCGGAGCATATAATGAGTGTCCCTATTGATATGGATGGCCCAACTTGGGTATTGATGATTGGTTCTCAGCTTGGAATTGTAGTATGCACGGTACTGTTTAATTTACTCTAAGAAAATCTGGACGTGTTTTCTTGGATGCATACTAATGTGTAGGATATCATCGGAGATAGCATATCATGCACTAAATATCAATCCTGAGTTCACATCAATAAAACAAAAAAGTCATAAACTAGGTCCGGAGCGATCTGCTGCATTGAAGGAAGAAGTAGATAAGATGTTGGTCAACGGCTTTATCCGTGATGCTTTATACCCTCAATGGTTGTCTAACCATGTATTGGTCAAAATGTCAAATGGAAAGTGGCAAACGTGCATCGATTACTCGGATTTAACAAAGCTTGCCTAAAGGACAGCTTTCCTTTGCCTAAACTTGACCAACTCATTAATGGAACAATGGAGCTTGAATTGCTCTCATTTATGGACGCTTACTCTAGATACAATCAGATCATGATGCATGAGCTAAATTAGGAGAATACTAGCTTTATCATAGATTTGGGATTATACTACTATCAGGAAATGTCATTCGGTTTGAAGAACGCTAGAGCAACATACCGATGATAGGTAAATATAATGTTTAAGAACCGTACTGGACGGGCAATGGAGGTATACGTAGATGACTTGCTTGTGAAGTCACGAGTGTCTTCAAATCACTTAGATGGCCTATCAAAGATGTTCGAAATCTTGCAAAAGTATAGAATGAAGTTAAACCCATTGAAATGTTCCTTTGGTGTTGCTTTAGGAAAGTTCCTTGGTTTTATTGCGAATGAAATAGGTGTAAAACCAATCCAGAATAGATTGATTCCTTGCAAAATGTTAGAGCCTCGACAATAACGAAGCAGCTTTAGAGCATGATGGGAAGATCGTCACTTTGAATCGATTCATCTCAAGGGAGATAGACAAGTGCAAACCTTTTTTTGACACTCTCAAGAAAGGTAAAAAGAACTTTGAATGGAATCAGGATTGTCAGAATGCCTTCGAGGAGTTACTAAGGCATACAAAAACACCGCTGGTCTTATCCAAACTGCTAGATGGGAGGATTTATTTATCTATTTACTGATGTCTTCTCCCGTGCTAAGTGTAGCATTACTACGTGAAGAGGCAAAGATTCAGAGACTGGTGTACTGGATCAGCCAGTGGTTTATAGGTGCAAAAAGGAATAACTCGAAGTTGGAGAAACTTGTGTACTGCTTGCTAATTGCATCCAGGAATTTGCGACTGTATTTTCAGGCTCATTCAATCAAAGTGCTAATAGATCAGCCTTTAAATCATGTTTTGTATCGACCCGAGACATTGGGGATGTTGCTAAAGTGGAATATGAAGTTGAGTTAGTATGACATCACTTACCATCCGAGAAGAGCAATAAACGGGCCGACGTTGGCAGACTTCATCACACATGATGGTGAAAAAGAAGAAGATGCTGCGATCGTGACTACTCACTAGAAATTGTTTATCGATAGTGCTTCAGATAAATTTAGCTTGGGGGAAGGAGTAGTGTTTGAAACACCGAAAGGATTGGAATTCCCTGCTACTAATAACGAAGCAAAATACAAGGCATTGATAGCAAGATTGAAAACAGAAAAGGAACTGGCAACAAAGACGCTGGACATATTCAATGACTCACAACGGGTTGTCTGCCAATTCAAGAAGGAATATCAGACAAGGGTGCAAGACTAGCCCCTTAACTATCAAAGGAAATGGAACTGGTTGAATATCTAGAGAATTACATGATAACTCACATTCCCCGAGAGGAGAACACGAAGGCTGACTCACTAGCTGAGCTTGCTAGTTCTAGAGAAGTGCAGCTGATGGGACTGGTTTCGATGGAGATTCTAATAACTCCAAGCATCAGTCAAATGGAATCCGATTGAATTTTGGAGACAACTTAGGAAGCATATTTGTGGATGACTTATATCAAGGACTATTTTCTCAGGGAAACACTCCCTAGGGACAGGAACGAGCGGAAGAAACTCTTTCAAAAAGCACCGCGATTTGCGAGTAAAGATGGAATACTTTACATGAGAGGATTATCTACACCCTTGCTCCAGTGTGAAACCAAGGATGAAGCTAGGAAGATCCTCATGGAAGTCCAAAAAGGCAGCTATGGTGATCACACCGGAGGCAAACTCTAATAAAGAAAGTACTGTGACGTGGGTATCTATTGCTGACAATAAACCAAGGGGTTGCCGACTACACCAAACTATGCAATTAATGTTAGAGATTTGCAAAAAATTTAGAGCCTCGTCTTTAGAGGTAATGTAGATAGTTAGCCCATGGTCATTTGCGATTTGGGGAATTGACTTCAACGGTGTGTTGCTAATAGTGAAAGGAGGAGACTGTTGAAATTTTCAACTCCCCATCGCATCATCTACTCTGTGCGAGCTTCATTTAGTGTAGATGAGGCAAGACCACTAAAACGAAGCTCTTTTGGTGCTAGCGTCATGATTGAATATCCCTACATGCCCTTTAGAGCATATATATTTTCATGGCAACATTTATTTATAACAAAAGTAATCCCTTATTGTTATGTGCTGCCAATCTTATATATATAAGCCGATCTCATTTAGAATATCTTCCAATGTGACTATTCATAATCCAATCTATGCACTCACTCTAATTCAACGCGAGCCACACCTAACAGATTTCCACCATGGCGGGCATTTTCTAAGTTCAATTTGAAGTTATACAAAGTCCTCAAACACTTGAATAAGGTCTCTTAATACCTCCGGTCGTTTAGATTAGCTCGCTTCTACCTGTCAGTAGTTGGGCCAAGCTATTTTACAAAGATTACATTTTTTCATTATTGGAGCAGGCCGTGTTCTAACTTGTAAATCAACCTTAATGAGAATCCCAAACTCAAGCCACATACTGGAGCATATTTAGATCAATGCTGCATCATATTGGTCCCATTGAGCCATCGGCTCTAATACCATGTTGAAATTTTCAGCATCCCATCGCATCTTCTGCTATGCACACACTTCATCTATTGTAGAAGAGGCAAGACCAGTGAACAAATCTCTTTTGGTGCCAATGTCATGATTGAGTATCCCTACATCCCCCTTAGAGCACATATATTTTCATGGAAACATTTATTTGTAACAAAAGGAATCCATTATTATTACATGCTACCAATCCTATATATATCGATCTTTTTTAGAATATCTTGCAATGTGGGACTAATCATAGTCCAATCTATGCACCCATCCTATGACAATGCGAGCCACACCTAACAAAGCCAAATATGTTATCATCGCAGTAGATTACTTCACGAAATGGGCCAAAGCATAACCGCTTGCCACAATCATAACAAAAAAGGTAATCAATTTTGCAACGAAGAATATTATTTGTAGATTAAGAGTACCTTAGTAGATCATCATTAATAATGAGACTCATTTCGAAAGTGGTGAGTTCAAGGACTTTTGCAACTGATACTCAATTGAAAAGAGCTTCTCGGAGGTAGCACATTCGAATGTAAACAGGCAAGTGGAAGAAGTAAACAATATCACCGAATGCACACTGAAAAGGCAGCTAACTGAAGCTAAAGAAAATTGGGTTGATGAGCTTCCACTCGCACTGTGGCATACGGGACAACACATAATTTTACGATCGGACACTCACCATCCTCCTTGGCCTATGGTTCAGAAGCTATGAACTTAGTGGAACTGGAAGTCCCATTTTATTGTGCAAGACATTTCAACCAAAGAGAAAATGAGGAACTACTTCTCGAGTCACTTGACATCATTTATGGAAAGCGGGGAGAGACTGAACTAAGGGTAGTTGCTCACCAAAAACGAGTATCATGGCACTTGAACGGCAAGGTATGCAACCGTACCTTTGAAGTAAGGGACCTCATTCTGAAATGGGTCATCTTAGAAATGGGAACACTTGGCCCAAATTTGGAAGGACCACAAATGATTGGTCAAAAGCTTGGAGATGGAAAGTTCAAGCTGGCGACCATCGATGGTGTGCTGATCCCGCATGCATGGAACAATAATCAGCGTCGACACTATTACATCTAGCTTTCCTTATTTGGTTTACCGCAAGTAAGTCATCTAGAGATTCTGGAGGCATCGTAAATAGGAAGGACTTGCTATTTATTCTATTCATAAATGAAATTAGCTTTTTAAACCAATGGAACAGTGTTCTCATACTCAAATCGTCGGGTCGACGATCAAATCAACCCCTACATTCTGAGAACCGATGTTGCCCCAGTAACGTCCGAAAGGTCCAAAACCATCGGGTCAACAGTCAAATAAACTCTTACCTTTTGAGAACCGACGTTGCCTCGACAATGTTGCGAAGGTCCAAAACCGCCAGGTCGACGGTCAAATCGACCCTTACCTTATAATAACCAATGTTGCCCATGCAACGTCAAGAAAGTCCAAACCGCTGGGTCAACGGTCAAATTGATAATGTCGAGAAGGTCCAAAACCTCCAAGTAGATGGTCAAATCGACCCCTATCTTCTGAGTATCGGTGTTTCTGTCAACGTCGAGAAGGTCTAAAACCACTAGGTCAACATTCAAATCGATCCCTACCTTCTGAGAAATGATGTTACCCTGGCAATGTAAGTTAGGTCCAAAACCACCAGGTTAATGGTCAAATCAACCCCTACTTTATGAGAACCGGTGTTGCCTCAACAACATTGGATAGGTCTAATACAGTCAGGTCGATGGTTAAATCAACCCCTACCTTTTGAGAACAGGCATTGCCCTGGCAATGTCGGGAAGGTCCATAACCATCGCGACGATGATCAAATCAACCCCTTCCTTTTGAGAACCAATGTTGCCCCAGCAACGTCAGGATAGTTCAAAATTGTCAAGTCGATGGTCAAATCTACCCCTACCTTCTAAGAATTGGTCTTTCCCTAGAAACGTCGGGAAGTTCCAAAACTACCAGGTCGATGGTCGAATCAACCCCTACTTTCTAAGAACTTGCATTGCCCTAGCAACGTCGGAAAGGTCCAAACCACCATGTCGATGACCAAATCAACCCCTACCTTTTGAGAACCGACGTTGCCCCAACAACATTAGGAAGGTCCAAAACTATAGAACCAATAAGGAAAATCGATCCCAACCTCTTGAGAACTAGCATCGCCAAGAGCAAAGTGATGCTGGGAAAGTCAAAACCGCCGGGTCGACGGTGAAAATCAACCCACAACCTTCCGAGAATCGATGTTGCCTAGAGATAGGCGACACCAAGAGGCCAAAACCGCCAGGTCGATATTGAAAATCAACCCTAACCCACCGACATTTTACATAGCCTGGAAATTCGCGATGCTGAGAAAGAATCTTTGGATTCAAACTGTTGAAGCACTTGCCTCCAAAGACAAATGTCGACGCTCGACTAAATTCTACAATCCTTAGGAATCTATATTGCAAGAAGATAAATGTTAGTAGGAAGGTGACATTAATTTAAAATTGATCCAATCAATTAACTAACCCACAGATGTAAACCGTTGCCCAGATATAAGAAATGTTAGGGAGATTTCCCTGTAATATAACCATTGGTACTCTAGCTTCCAAAGATAGAAACTGGAGCACGACTGGATTATCAACACCGAACATGGAAGGGTTTATTATGATGAAAAATGATGATAATTCATTTTTACTATACATTCATTTAGAATATTGAATAAGGATCTCAACATGGAAAAATTCGGTTGCAGCTCAAAGATTGGTGATACCTAATACACAACGCTTGGAATCGAGCAGGAAAGTCACTAGTTCCTAGAAATAGGAACTATTTTGCAAACAGAATTTCCATAATGATGATAGCGACAAAGTTGGGAATGCTCGGTCAAGGATGGATAAGAATAGTTGTAAAGAATCAAAAGCTGGAATTATTATACTACCTCAATGTAGGAGTAGGGTTGAGAACCAAACTGAGGGCAATCAAATAGTTGCCCACAATATGTAATCCCTCATAACAGACCAAGCTCGAACACGAATAACAGCAAAGCTAGTTAAATAATAATTCTGTTTTGCTAGGTAGAATGGTTTGGTATCTACAAATAGAGCTGAGTAACAAAATATAACTAATGCAATTATGGAAATACTTTCTACATGCATAAAGTTGCGGTAAATAACCATATTGAATAGAAAAAAACATAAATAATTACAGCACAGGCTGTTACACGCAAACGGGCACAATACATAAAATGTAGACAAGTAAATCGAAGAGAGATAACAGAAGAAAAGTGAATCTTTCATCACTAATCATTTTTTTGTATAATCAAATAGCAGCGGCTGTACCTACACAATATCGACTAGTTCAAAAAAAGCTGCAGAATCGATAACAACACATCAAAAATGAAATCAGGCTACCATGCCAACAGTCTCAAATCACTCTTCATTTTCCCTCTCTTTCCACCTTTACCCCCAAAGGGATTGCTCTTATACATTTTCTTTTCATCCTCAAATACCTTACCTGGGGTGTCTCACATTTGGGATGGGTGGACACTTCACCGGCCGCAAAATATTACTCTTCAGATTGGTTGGTTGAGGTCTCAGTGGGATTCGTCCTAGGTGATTAGATCTTCTGAGTAGGATCTTGAGTCTTGGACTTATCGATTTAGAAGCAGCGGGATCGATGACCTCGGGTGCTTTCTTTACTTGAATTTTCTCTATGTCCTTCCTTAGCCTCTCCACCACAGTCTCATGCTTTGTTGGGTCGGAAGCACTCAGAAACGTCAAGTCCTCCTTTGGAGAAACAGAAATCCTCTAAGATCTCCAGAGCAGCAATCTTTTTGGAATCAGGACCTAGGTCAGAATTGGAGATGGGAGTAGTGCGCCAAACCCCATGGAGATGGTGGTTAATGTAATAAGGATAGCCATAGTTCTGACCCATGCATAGTCGAAGGTAGAGTGTAAAGACCCTGAATTTTGAACAATTTAAATTGAAAATATTTAATAAATTTTAAATATTTGAATGATGGTTTGACTTGAATTTCAAATTATCAGAATGAATTTGGCGATTAAATTTTAGAATTTAATCTATTAAAAGTTGAATAAAATATGAATCTTTAATTTTAAGCTGGTTAAAAATAATTTAAAGGCTTAGAAAATTCACATTGATAATACTGAAGATAATAGAAGCTTCAGAATTGAATTTGAAAGTGATTTGTTTAGTTTTGAGATTTTATCATTTAAATTGAATTTAAAAATAGCCTTCCGAGGCACAGTCTCGGAATTCGACAAAACCAGTTCCATTGGATCCGAAATATTGAATTATTGCCGGATTTCAAATTTCGTATTTATCGGAGCTGTTATGAGAGCATACGACATATAAACGCGTTGAAATTTATGTCGAAAACAAATTGAATTTAAAATAAAAAAATATAATATGATAATCTAATCACACAAGCATCCTAAAATCACGCCATAACTCACGCCCAAAATCACGCGACTCTCTTTTTTTTCAGCCTAAAATCACGTCCCCCCCTTTGTTTTATTTTCATTCGATAACCCTAAAATTTCCAAATCATTCAAAACAAAAAAAAATAAGAAAATAATGTCGGCCCGTTCCTTTTTCCTGTGCTCTTGATAATGGCGGCTTGTTCTTGTCTTCCCTTGCTTGCAAATTAGGGCTCGTTCAATTCGAAGGGCTTCGACTTCAGTAGCTCACGGCTCCTTCTATTTGCGTTCGTTAAACAAGGTGAGTGATCCACTCACATCTAATTCATACCTTGTGCTTATTTTAAGGTTCGAATTCTGTGATTTTCATTCCTATTCAATTGTTTAAATTTGTTGATTCATTTTGCTCGCCGTCCGATTTATGTTGCTTGTTTGAGATTTATCTGACTTCTTCAAGATTCGTTTTCGTTTCTGGTTAACTTCGATTGATGGGTTTGGGGTTCTTTTCAAATTAGTACTATGCCTCTCGTTCGATTTTGTTTTGTGGTTATGAATTTTTGTGGGCTTCGACCATCATCATTGTTTTAATACAAAACTGTACTCTATGGACTTTGGTTATTAGTTGGCCACGGCTTCGTTTTTTTTGACTTGTTCGAATTTGGTAAAGCACGACATTGATTTTTGCTTGGCACATTGTCGACTTTTGTCACTTGAAAACTGCAGTTGTTTGAATTAAAATAATTTGTTTTGAAGAAAAAAATGTATTCTATTGTTACACTTGCTTGACTTCGAACTGGATGCCTTTGAGCTCGGAGTTCATTTTTCTTGTGCTGTGTAGCTTGTTGTTTTGTTCGAAAATGAATTGTGTTTGATCTTGGCCATACAGTATACTGTCTTTGGCACACTTGTCTTCCCTGTTGCACCAGAATTATCGAGGCAGTGGCATTATTATGTGAATATTCAAACTAGTGTAGTTTTGTTGCTGTTTCGATTTGTTCTAAACGGTGACCTTGCTCTGTCACCTGCTTATTCAAGCTGTATATATTTTGACCTGACTTCTGGTGGTTTCACTTGTACAATTGGGTTGTTGATTCTTTTGGCACTGCTTACTGCTAGTTTTCACGTAGTTTGACTATACGTATATGTAGCAGTATTTCACTCCTAGTTTTGATTTTCTTGCATTTTGGGTTTGAACCACGACTTGATGGAGTTGCTGCCATTACTGTGGGCATTGACTTCACCTTGCCTACACTTGATGATCAGGTTGCATACTCCTTGGTGCCTTTATGTGCACTTGTTTGCACTGTTACTTGCTGGAATGATGTGGCAATTGTTTTAGTGTTATGGTCTTTGATGTTGAGGCTGCTTGTTTGATTTCTTTGTAATTTCTGTGCCCTTGCGATCTTGTGGTGGCTTCAGTATTTGTTGTAGTTTACCCTTGTATCCTTGTGGTGGCGGCAGTTCCATTTTTGTTGCATTATTGGATTATATATGTTGACTTGAGCCTTTTTGTTGCTTACTGCAACTTTGGTTTGCATATTAGATATGCAGTAACCTGTAGCACTTGACTTCGGCTGTTTCTTTGACACTGAACTGTTGTATCACTTATTCATGTATTTATGCGCTGTGGTGCCATATCTATGGTGCCCTCACCTTCATACTGCTGTGTTCATGTAGTTGTACTGGTGCCTTGCCTATGTGCTTGTTTTTGCTGGACATTAATTGTGCACTATCCACTTATTTGTCCTTGTTATCCCAACTGCTGAGTACAGGTTGCATGCAAATTTCAATTGTTGTCAACCTGTGGCCTTTGTGCCTTGATGCTATTCATTTTTTTATGTATGTTGTGCATTAGTTTTCAAGTGTAATTGCAACATGTTGTTGTTGCAGTTTCTATTTGCTGTGCCCTTGTATTCAGGTGGTGGCTGCATTTTCGTAGCACTCTTGCCCTTGAATACTTGTGGTGGTTGCAGTTTCTTATGTTGCAGTGATATTCCTTTCATTCTGGTGTACTCTATGTTGCGACTACTCTTGTTATTTTTAATAAGATTAGGGTATTCTTCTTTATATTTGAATTGAGTGATACTATGGCCTTTGGTCATGATTCACTAGTGTGCTTATGCATGCTGTTGTTCCATTTTTGCTTGTATATGTTTTGATTTTGGGCTGCTCTTGAGCTCCTGTACATGAACTGGACTGCACTTGTATATATACACTTGTATACCATCAGCTGCAATAGCCTTTTCCAATATCCATATAGTTTTTCCACCGTTGCTTTCTTTGCACCATTCATGTTGCAAGTATTTCTGGTTGAAAATTTTGGTATATGCATTGAGTTCCATCACTGGCCTTTGCATTGCTGAGTTGACCTTGGTGTTTTGTTGTACATATGAAATTAATTCATATATATGCTAAACATTGCTTCTCAGTGACATTACTTGCATTCATATGCTTAAATGTTTTGGGTTGTTGCTGTGTTGTCTTTGGCCTGCTGTTCAAATGGCAGCGGCATTGATATTTGAAGTGTTGCATATCTGTTGCCTTGGTTCTGACCAAGTTGCACTATAATCTGGTTTGGGTTTAAGCATCACTGATCTGATATACATTGGATTTGTTTTTCTAACTACACTTGAGTTGAATCCAGCTGAAACGCTCGGGTTTGACCTTGTACTCGTTTGGAACTTCCGTTGATCTTTTGTGCATTTCATACTGTAGTGGCAAGGCAGTACACGCGTGCGTGTACTGCAGCCCTACTAGATCTGATGTTTTAATTGATGTTTTCTATTGCTAGAATTGTTTTATGTTGCCAATTCAATATGTTTTGAATCGTATTTTGATTTGGTTTAAATTTGATGATTTTGTTGTTAATTGCCATTTAGGCAATTATGTTGTTTTCTAAATTATCTTCATTGATAATCCTTTCATATATCTTCGTTGATAATTTGAATCTACTGATTTGTTGTTTAACACTATTAAGTGTTATATTTACCGTTATCCGATTTCTTTATAAAAAGGATCGGATAGGTGAATTTATTTTGACTGTCGTCTAATTGTTATTTAATTATTATTGCTTCTATGCATTAATAACTGAGTTTGAATTAGACTGACCCGTGTATTATTTTCTTTTGAATGTAATACTCGGGTCAGACCGAGTGTTTTGCAGCTTGAAGATTTTCGGGCAGCGAAGTAAGAGAGAGAGGGAAAACGCTCACTTTAGTTCGGGGATTTTGTATTTAAAGAAATATTCTGTTGTATAAATTCAATACATTGTATAAACTCTGATGTTTGTAAGAAATTTTTTTTCTTTCTTGCGAATTATTATTATTATTATTCTGTGATACTGTGGCTGATTCTGTTTAAACTCTATAAACTAAATAACAATCCGTCATTTTGAACATTTCAAGTTGGTTTAATTACCGACTAGGGGCGGTCAAAAGGGCGGGATGTTACAAAGTGGTATCAGAGCTTTGCTTTATACAAAGCTTAGTTTATGGCGTTTAATATGAATAGTCACTAGAATCACTTTAAAGAAAGCGTTTTTCAAATCTAAAGGAGTATAAAATTATTTTTTTTGAAAAATAAAAGGTATTTTGAAAATTCAAATCCTTTTTGGAAATTACCCTCTCTAAATTAGGTTTACGATAGTTTCTCTTCGATAAGGTCTCCTTAGATTTGAGTCCCGATCATTCGAAAATCCATTATCGAATTGCTGAGATTTATGAAAAATAAAATATAAGTTAAGTGAATTAATGAATTGGTTTAAATAAAATATTTTGAATATCTCCAAAGTAATAATTGGGAAATAAATGGCATGTCAATTTAGCTATAGCCAAGGGGATCATTAACTATAACTTGGGAATTTGATTCTGAATTCTTTTGAAAATTGATTTCAAATGTTTTGAAAAACAATACTAGTAGCATATACAGGAAGAAAAATTTTCAAGTAATTTTTCAAAATATTTTTGAAAATAATAAAATAAAATAAATTTTGTTTTTATGTTTCAAGCAAAGTTTAATACGCAAGTATGTATATATATGTATATTTCAAATGTTTGAAATAAAATCCGAAGTTGAATCTCAAGTTTGGTTGAATAATAATCCTATATATCAGGATAATGTAAATTTGCAAATTGTCTTGGGGAAATGATTGAATAATCCAACCTCTGCTAATAAGGATTGCAAATTTTGATAGGAAACTTCGAAAACATCTTGTTAATTATAATGGCGAAAACCGAAGAGGGAAGTTTGGCAAAGATGCGTACTACCAGACAGGAAGTCGATGATCCTCAATAATTCTGAATCTTAAACCAATCAGTATATTTGAAGCAATCAATATATTTTGTAGTACTATCTTTTGTAATCCAAAATCTTCTATGTACGTATTTTAAATGTATTAAGCTATGGATAGTTTTGTACGGAAAGAAGTATTTTAGTAAAATAGTGCCTTGGGAAGGAAATTTATTTGTCGACTTAACTGTACGAATCAAACTAGTTTTGATGTATAGCTTATATTTCAAGTTCAGACTAATGCCTAAAATAGTTAATGTGGAGATATGAATCTAATGGAACCAAGTCGATGAATGGTTGACTAAAGAACTAGTTGATTAATTTGGAAATAGAAAGCAAATGCAAAGTTCAAATGGAATTTAGATTTCAAATTTGAAGTTTGTCAACATGATAATCCATAATAGGTTTAATAGATTCAGTGATGAATTTGAATTTGAACATCAGAGAATTAAGTTAAGTGAAAAACTTAATATTGGAAAGTTTGAAGTCGGTTTAAAACTAATATTGTGAAAAGTATGCGGAATTCAAACTATGAATTAAGTTGAAGTTGAAAAAGTTAAATGGGAAATTTGAACAATTAGTTCAACTTGAATTTTTTTTAAAAAGATTGAATCTTGAGTTAAATTGAGTTTAACTTCGACACAAAAAACAATAAGTTGAGTTTTGAATTTGGGATGGTCGATTTGGATTGTATGTCTAACATTGTGAATTGATGACATAGAAATTGATCTCTATTAAATATATATCTGTTTGGTGGCGGAGAATTTATTCTCTTAGTTATATACACCCTTCTTTGAGGCGTACGAGCTCAGAGGTTATATATCGGTAGACATCAATTATGTGTTGAGAATTGACAAGGTAACGTGAAGTCAAAATCGAATGTGAAGTCGATAATAAATTGAATTATGAATATGAATTGGGTTTGAGATAACCTTAAATTTCCAAATCGACTTAGAGGAAAAATTTTAATTGGTAACGAGATGGAAAATTCAGGAATCCTCTATTTGTTATGGGTATGGGATATTGTGGTTTTCGGAACTTATATATGAGAATGCAGTAAATTCGAAAACCATCAATTTGGAAAGTAATTATTATGGAAATCTTATGTAAGTTTACATAGATATGATATGTACGAAATGTGAAATGAAGTACTATATGTATATGACATTATGCTTTCTAAACTGAGGATATGGAAAAGTACCTTCCATTTAAAATTTGTGAAGGTGTTGGAACTCGATATGAGTGTCCATTTGAAATTCGTAGCTACGTAGAATTTCCATAAGTTGGAGTGTCCATTTGGATTAGAATCCCTCGTGATAGGATCATGTTGATGGGATCATGTTGATTGATTATGATGTATGCTAGCGTAATTTGAGGGGCGTGATGCCTACAGTTACAAGCGATTCCACTGGGATAGTGGTGCAACCGCCGCGTAAACTACGATCTAGATGCCAAAGCGAAATTCGAGGGGTGAGATGCCTACGGTTACAAGCGATTCCATTGGGATAGTGGCATAACCGCCGTGTGAACTGCGATCTATGGCAACAACCAAAATTCAAGAGATGTGAAATCTACAGATTACAAGCGATTCTACTAGGATAGTAGCGTAACCGCCGGGTAACTGTGATCCATGGGGGAACGTGCTTTCCATATCCATTTTTAAAAGATTTTTAAGTATTTTCACTGGGAGTTGAAGCAAGTATATTTAGTACTTGGAGATTTTTAGTCCTGCGCCTGGCCAGTGTATGCCTAATGTCTGTAAGAACGACGATAGACTTGTTAAATTTCGAGTTAGCAAGTATTTTCAAATTTTAAATAGCAAATCAATAGTCTGAAATTAAAATTATATAATTCCAACCTAATTAACTAAGTAAGAAGATCTTTAAAATGTCTTGAAAGTCCACAACTTTGGAAAAGATATAATATGCAAATCTCTAACATGAAGAATTTCAAGTTTAAATCTGAGTTTTGTAAGTCGAAAATTTTGGTAAAAGACTTTTGCGTCTTGATTGTAGAAATCAATGAACAAAAGGAGATAATGAACAAAGCTAGTGAGATAAAACAAATGGAATGAATCCTATATTTATTTATTTTTAATAAGTTTCGAGCTTGGTAAAATTGTGTATGGTATAAATATCGGTGAGATTTTAACAATCATTTTTTCCTAACTTATAATTTCGGGACAAAATTCTTTTAAGGGGGGAAGATTGTAACGACCCTGAATTTTGAACAATTTAAATTGAAAATATTTAATAAATTTTAAATATTTGAATAATGGTTTGACTTGAATTTCAAATTATCAGAATGAATTTGGCGATTATATTTTAGAATTTAATCTATTAAAAGTTGAATAAAATTTGAATCTTCAATTTTAAGCTGGTTAAAAATAATTTAAAGGCATAGAAAGTTCACATTGATAATACTGAAGATAATAAAAGCTTCAGAATTGAATTTGAAAGTGATTTGTTCAGTTTTGAGATTTTATCGTTTAAATTGAATTTAAAAATAGCCTTCCGAGACACAGTCTCGGAATTCGACGAAACCAGTTCCATTGGATCCGGAATATTGAATAATTACCGGATTTCAAATTTCGTATTTATCGGAGTTGTTATGAGAGCATACGACATATAAACGCGTTGAAATTTGTGTCGAAAACAAATTGAATTTAAAAAAATATATAATATGGTAATCTAATCACACCAGCATCCTAAAATCATGCCATAACTCACGCCCAAAATCACGTGACTCTCGTTTGTTTCAGCCTAAAATCACGTCCCCCCCCTTTGTTTTATTTTCATTCGATAACCCTAAAATTTCAAAATCATTCAAAACAAAAAAAAATAAGAAAATAATGTCGGCCCGTTCCTTTTTCCCGTGCTCTTGATAATGCCAGCTTGTTCTTGTCTTCCCTTGCTTGCAAATTAGGGCTCGTTCAATTCGAAGGGCTTCGACTTCAGTAGCTCGCGGCTCCTTCTATTTGCGTTCGTTAAACAAGGTGAGTGATCCACTCACATCTAATTCATACCTCGTGCTTATTTTAAGGTTCGAATTCTGTGATTTTCATTCCTATTCAATTGTTTAAATTTGTTGATTCATTTTGCTCGCCGTACGATTTATGTTGCTTGTTTGAGATTTATCTGACTTCTTTAAGATTCATTTTCGTTTCTGGTTAACTTCGATCGATGGGTTTTGGGTTCTTTTCAAATTAGTACTATGCCTCTCGTTCGATTTTGTTTTGTAGTTATGAATTTTTATGGGCTTCGGCCATCATCATTGCTTTGATACAAAACTGTACTCTATGGACTTTGGTTATTAGTTGGCCACGGCTTCGTTTTTTTGACTTATTCGATTTTGGTAAAGCATGACATTGATTTTTGCTTGGCACATTGTCGACTTTTGTCACTTGAAAACTGCAGTTGTTTGAATTAAAGTAATTTGTTTTGAAGAAAAAAAATGTATTCTATTGTTACACTTGCTCGACTTCGAACTGGATGCCTTTGAGCTCGGAGTTCATTTATCTTGTGCTGTGTAGCTTGTTGTTTTATTCGAAAATGAATTGTGTTTGATCTTGGCCATACAGTATACTATCTTTGGCGCACTTGTCTTCCCTGTTGCACCAGAATTATCAAGGCAGTGGCATTATTATGTGAATATTTCAAACTACTGTAGTTTTGTTGCTGTTTCGATTTGTTCTAAATGGTGACCTTGCTCTGTCACCTAATTATTCAAGCTGTATATATTTTGACCTGACTTCTGGTGGTTTCACTTGTACAATTGGGTTGTTGATTCTTTTGGCACTGCTTACTGCTAGTTTTCACGTAGTTTGACTATACGTATATGTAGCAGTATTGCATTCCTGGTTTTGATTTTCTTGCATTTTGGGTTTGAACCACGACTTGATGGAGTTGCTGCCATTACTGTGGGCATTGACTTCACCTTGCCTACAATTAATGATCAGGTTTCATGCTCCCTGGTGCCTTTATGTGCACTTGTTTGCACTGTTACTTGCTGGAATGACGTGGACATTATTTTAGTGTTATGGTCTTTGATGTTGAGGCTGGTTGTTTGATTTCTTTGTAATTTCTGCGCCCTTGCGATCTTGTGGTGGCTGCAGTATTTGTTGCAGTTTACCCTCGTATCCTTGTGGTGGCGGCAGTTCCATTTTTGTTGCATTATTGGATTATATATGTTGACTTGAGCCTTTTTGTTGTTTACTGCAACTTTGGTTTGCATATTAGATATGCAGTAACCTGTAGCACTTGACTTCGGCTGTTTCTTTGATACTGAACTGTTGTATCACTTATTCATGTATTTATGTGCTGTGGTGCCATATCTATGGTGCCCTCACCTTCATAGTACTGTGTTCATGTAGTTGTACTGGTGCCTTGCCTATGTGCTTGTTTTTGCTGGACATTAATTGTGCACTATCCACTTGTGTGTCCTTGTTATCCCAACTGCCGAGTACAGGTTGCATGCAAATTTCAATTGTTGTCAACCTGTGGCCTTTGTGCCTTGATGCTATTCATTTTTTTATGTATGCTGTGCATTAATTTTCAAGTGTAATTGCAACATGTTGTTGTTGCAGTTTGTATTTGCTATGCCCTTGTATTCAGGTGGTGGCTGCATTTTCGTTGTAGTCTTTCCGTTAAATACTTGTGGTGGTTGCAGTTTCTTATGTTGCAGTGATATTCCTTTCATTCTGGTATACTCTATGTTGTCACTACTCTTGTTATTTTTACTAAGATTAGGGTATTCTTCTTTATATTTGAATTGAGTGATACTATGGCCTTTAGTCATGATTCACTAGTGTGCTTATGCATGTTGTTGTTCCATTTTTGCTTGTATATGTTTTGATTTTGGGCTGCTCTTGAGCTCCTGTGCATGAACTGGACTTCACTTGTATATATACACTTGTATACCATCAGTTGCAGTAGCCTGTTTCAATATCCATATAGTTTTTCCACTGTTGCTTTCTTTGCACCATTCATGTTGCAAGTATTTCTGGTCGAAAATTTTGGTATATGCATTGAGTTCCATCACTGGCCTTTGCATTGTTGAGTTGTCCTTGGTATTTTGTTGTACATATGAAATTAATTCATATGTATGCTAAACATTGCTTCTCAGTGACATTACTTGCATTCATATGCTTAAATGTTTTGGGTTGTTGCTGTGCTGACTTTGGCCTGCTATTCAAATGGCAGCGTCATTGATATTTGAAGTGTTGCATATCTGTTGCCTTGGTTCTGACCAAGTTGCACTATAATCTGGTTTGGGTTTAAGCATCACTGATCTGATATACATTGGATTTGTTTTTCTAATTACACTTGAGTTGAATCCAGCTGAAACGCTCGGGTTTGACCTTGTACTCGTTTGGAACTTCCGTTGATCTTTTGTGCATTTCATACTGTAGTGGCGAGGTGGTACACGCGTGCGTGTACTACAGCCCTACTAGATCTGATGTTTTAATTGATGTTTTCTATTGCTAGAATTGTTTTATGTTGCCAATTCAATATGTTTTGAATCGTATTTTGATTTGGTTTAAATTTGATGATTTTGTTGTTAATTGCCATTTAGGCAATTATGTTGTTTTCTAAATTATCTTCATTGATAATCCTTTCATATATCTTCGTTGATAATTTGAATCTACTGATTTGTTGTTTAACACTATTAAGTGTTATATTTATCGTTATCCGATTTCTTTATAAAAAGGATCGGATAGGTGAATTTATTTTGACTGTCGTCTAATTGTTATTTAATTATTATTGCTTCTGTGCATTAATAACTGAGTTTGAATTAGACTGACCCGTGTATTATTTTCTTTTGAATGTAATACTTGGGTCAGACCGAGTGTTTTGCAGCTTGAAGATTTTCGGGCAGCGAAGTTAGAGAGAGAGGGAAAACGCTCACTTTATTTCGGGGATTTTGTATTTAAAGAAATATTCCGTTGTATAAATTCAATACATTGTATAAACTCTGATATTTGTAAGAAGAAAAAAATTCTTTCTTGCGAATTATTATTATTATTATTCTGTGATACTGTGGCTGATTCTGTTTAAACTCTATAAACTAAATAACAATCCGTCATTTTGAACGTTTCAAGTTGGTTTAATTACCGACTAGGGGCGGTCAAAAGGGCGGGATGTTACATAGAGGAGGCAGATGTGGTTGACCTATAAGTTGATAGACAGAGTAGTACAATTTAGTAAAAGACTCAGGAGTGAACAGGTGCTTATAGAGAACATGTGAAACTAGAGAAATACCTAAGTCGGGGCTTCTTTCCTAGACTTTGACTTTGAATTCCACTTCCTCCGTAGTGTGTCCTCAGCTTAGTCGATGGGAGAGGCAATATAAGGCTCAAAAAATACAGCTACCGCTGAAGTAGGAACCACATGGGTGGCTCTAAAACTAATCCCTATGAATGTAGAAATAGTCGCCATCAGCTCTTTGGATTTTGAAGCGAACAATTTATGCTAACCCGAAGAATCGGGTCCAGCGAGAGAGTTGTTAGTAGCAACATTAGCTGCCTCTTTTGCTAAGAGGGCCTTCCCAACAAAAAGATATTCTTTCTCTTCGGCATTAAGGTATGTAACCATCATCTCTTCCTCAGAGAGATTGTCTCTGGCATGTGCATCCCTGTGTAGGGCCTATTGTTGAAACTAGGAAATGCCTAATATAATCTAGGAAATGCCCTTCGATTACTTAAAATGTAACCCTTAAAAGGTTGAAATTCTACTTGTCCTTTGATCCTTCGACCAGGGCGAACCGTCCTACCTTGGGTATTCCCTTCACCTATATATGAACTATAATCCCATTGGTCTTACAGTTGGATATGTCCCATATTGGTACAATGAATACAAAACTACTAATTACCCCTTACGGTGGGCAGACTTCTATTGTGCAACACTAGTAACCTCGCATTTCAACCCATTCTAATGACTATATCATTCTTATTTAATTTGAGATATTCGCTACATTCAATAATTGACATCCATCATAAACGCATACTTGAGGCTATGAATATATTCATGCTTGTTTATTTACTGCACCTCGAATGTTCAACTCTTAATGTTTAGTTATTTTTACAAAACTGACCCCTTATTTCATCAATGTCAATTTTTCCGCTTACTTTTAACTTAAAAGATTTAAATACACTTTACTGCTTATTTTTAATTTAATAGATCTATCATCTTTTATTACTTAAATTCTACTTGATATTATTAAGTATATCCTATTGTTCCCTTTTTTAACAGTTACTATCTTCCTTTGATTGCTATAATCTTCTAACTTATTCATTTCGTTGTTTTACATATACTTCGTCACTTATTGCTTATTTTCCAACTTATCTTTATTGCATATATTCATTTTATAATCAGACTATTTTTATTATTACTACTTACAATCCTTTAGTTTATACGTAAGGATTTATGCATTTTAATATGTTCGAATTATAGCTTCCATAAAGGGAAATGTTAACACTGTAAACTTCTATAACTTATCTAAATGGGATTTGTGTTATGTTTGAAATCACAATGAATTATCTTTTTTTTATTGAAGTAGACAGTACAAAATACGATAAATATCCCTATTTTATGCATCTCTTTTCTTAGGCATATTCCTTATTACTTCAAACGATACCCTTTAATTAATTTATAGAAATTTATATTACAACACACCTCATTCCATGAATTAAAATACTACTTAAATCCCAATCCATGTTATAATAACCTCCATCTCATATTTACTAACATATGCCATTTTAATCCATAAATCTAGAATTTCTTTGTGGTCTTGTTTAATCAAGGGACTATTGCTTACATCCTAACTTTCCAAATTCAAGTATATGCAACATTTAATTCAAGTTAACAGTTCACAAAATATGTAAGCATAGTTTTCAATCTCATTATGCATGTAATAAAGCCTGCAACTCCAAAAGAATTATATCCAGGCATACAAGGAGTTGATTTACAACAAAATAAATCATATATTATATAAAAATATATAATTTCCCACTCACCTTTAAGCTTTCCAAATCTCTAGATCTATACCCCGCTATTTCTGTTTGACTCCCTTTTTTCTCCATAACGGAATATTTAACTCAAGCCTATACGTATGTATTAGACATTTATATCTGAAAAGAGATTTGAATTTAACTTAGATTTGGATTTATAATTATAATTTACCTTGGCTTTGAAGATTCGAATTGACCCTATTCTTCTTTTCTATTATCCTCCACTATTCTCCACTTGTATATATATAGACTATAGTTTTATTTAGATTTAAGAATCTATAGAGAAAAGAAAATTGAAGAACTTCATCCCGCTTTAGAAAATTTAAGAAGATAATTGAGTTTTTAAGCCCTTTTATATAGGTTCGAATCAATATCAGCCTTCAGATTATTTTGTTTTAAATCCTTATAATTTAAATAAAAGTTAACTAATAGCTAATGCTAATTGATGTTAATTAATGTAGTTAAGTATATTTATTTCCTTAATTACATATATAATTATTTTTGATTTAAAATATTCAAAAGCTAATAAACTTTTCGTTTAAATTCTAATTGGAAAACTTTATATATGAAAATTATTCAAAAAATCACCGACGTTAGAAAAAATTTCATTTTCGACATCATTAATTATTAATTAATTTATTTTTAATTTATTTCCACTATATTTATATGGTGCTATAGAATACCAACCAATATCAATTGAGTTGTTCGAGAAACAATATAGAGATAGAAGAAAATACAATCTTCTAACCACTTTGGAGATTGAAGCGCTAAGTGATGCCTCAAATGTGAATTCGTGTGGTTACAGGGATATTGTGATTGGAGAGTTAAATGGAATGCTCGAAAGAATTAGTAAAATTCATTTGTCTGTCATGTCTATGTAGTATCCTATATTGTTTCCCCATAGAGAAGATGGGTACAAATATAATATTGAGTACAAGCTATTTGATATTGGTAGATCGACTAGAAGAACGGCCATGACAATATGAGAGTATTATGCATACATCATTCAATATATACATGAAGATGGTTCACTTTTACTACTTGGAGGTAGAACTTTTCAATAGTTTGTGGTTGATTGTTACATGTGCATCGAATAGGATAGTCTCGTGTGGGTAAAAATTAATCAGATTACGTTAATATATAAAGTCTACAGTGATCATCGTGATCCTATAAATGCAGGTGATACATCTGGTTCGTTAATTGGAAGAAAGGTTGTATTACTATCATCTTTCGTTGGAGGTCCTAAGTACATGGTTTAGAATTACGAGGATTCTATGGCATATGTCATTGTGTCGGTTCTTTAGTTTTTTTCGTCACATTCACTTGTAGTCCAATGTGGCCTGAAATTGGGATGGCTTTATCAGCCATTCCTGGTCAAAAAATTAAGGACAGGCCATACATTATTTCCCATGTTTTTCAAACGAAGTTGATGGAACTAATGCGATAAATAAAAAATTAATCTCAATATGGTAAAGTTAAAGCATGTTAGTCCTATAATAATTCTTATTCTTTTTTACAATACTATAATACCAATTATCGAGATACTAATTTAATTTTATTTATATGGTGGTTTACACAATTGAATATCAAAAAAGAGATCTTCTACATGCTCATATACTTACACTTATTGTTGGGGATGAAAGATCAAATATTGTTAGCCAATTGATAAAATTATGGGTGCTGAAATTTCGAGTAAAAAAGGTATCCTTTTACATACCAGTTGATTTGCCAATACATGACTCATGGACCTTATGGATACGCAAATCTTGAGTGCCCATGCATAGTTGGCAGAACATGCTCAAAACAAAACTCTAAGTGGTATTGCATAAAAATGACTTTTGACACAAATAGCTTTCCAGTTTACAAGAGAAAGAGCAAGCAAGACACGTTTTAAGAACAAGCAAGACATGTTTTAAAGAAATATGGTTTGATTGAAAAGTAAATAATTTTTTTTGGAAAGATAAAATTTTAAGTAACCCAGTCCTTTGAATTTTTAACAGACAACTTCAAAATAACACTTTCAAAGGCAAGAAAATTTTAAAATTTTAGAACCTTTAATTTTTGAAGTAAAATGAGAAATATCAAACCGAACCAGACTTTCAAATATGGACTAGATAGAATCATTTGCTGGGTGTAATAGGAAAAGTACAAGGCTATAGTAGTAATTTCTCCTAGTAGAAATAATAAAAGTTCCCGTAAGGTGTATAAGACACTAGTGAAAACCCAGAAATGTTGCTTCATGTGTGTACGCTATAGAAGAATAGTGAACTGATATTAGTAAGATGGTAAAAGACACGCGTGGTGGGAAAAGTAGACCTTAGTTGGGAAAAAATAAAGAGTAAAGAGAAAATTTTCCCAAGCTTAGTTGTCTTTTTAGATAGAAACTGCATAGATTGAAACCCTTATCCATTACAGTAAATGAAACTTAGTTATTTGTTTTTGAGCATGGAATAGAAGAGATGAATAGATCTTATTCGTCATGAGTAATACAGCCTATGTTGGTAACAAGTAATAGGCGGTAGGAGGAGCATATGCGTTACTTGGATTTCTAGAGTTGGACCTTTCTGTGTCAAAGTGGACATGGTCCTAGACCTCCTTGGCCTAGATGATAGCTGTGTTTAGTTGCTGTGTAAAAAAAAGAGTAAAAGCAAAATACAATAACTAAAAGGAAAATAATAAATTTAAAGAAAGCGACATAACGTCAACCAAAAAATTGAAAAAGAGATATTTTCTTATGTAAACTATGATTGGGGAAGTAAATATTTTTCTAGAACAGTAGCTTAAATCCTAAGTACGGAGGAAAATGTGCGCTAAAGAAAATCAGAGAAATATGAAGTTTTTCCATTTTCTTCATTCTTGCTAACATAAGAGATCGAATTCAAAAAATTAGATTTTCTCAAATTCGAATATTAAAGTTGTATGGTAAGTTTTGGATGCAAAATTCATTGAACTACACCCCTATTCAATCGGAATGTGGGAAAAATTGGATGAAAAGTGTTTTAAATTTTCAAAAGATTGCATTTATTTAGAAACTGCAAGTATATTTAGGATGTGTGCATCATGTTTAAAAAATAAATTTTTAAAGAAGCTAAGCATTCATATAGGAGGTATCGCTTTGAAATTCATGTACATGCATATATTTTGTATTGGATAACATTTTTGCACAAGAGCACGGGTGGTCGAAAAATTGGATGTACATAAAATGGATGTGATTGATGCGAGAAATTACATAATTTTACTCTTGTCGAATTTCGGGGACAAATTTCCTAAAGGATGGGAGAATGCAACACCCCGCATTTCTATATAATTAAATAAAATCAATTGAATTAACATAATTGCAAAGCAGAATATAAATATCAAATATATGCATTTAAGAATTAAGATGTTACATAGATTTATACAAGCAATGAGTATGTGATTAACTGATGCATTAATCAATTAAAAGGGAATTAATTAAGAGACATAGGGACGTCAATTAGTTAGAGAATATGTCACTTTTATAACATTAATTAATTTAGTGATCTTCTAATAGAGGGAAATATATATGGGAAATCAATTAAATGATAACATACATATATTAATTTATAATCGACGTAATCAATTAATTAAGAAATTAACTAAAGACATTAAGTAAGCATCAATTAATAAAAGAGGGAAACTTTTATGTCAATTAATTGGGTAGTGAATTAGCGGTTTAAATATATAGAACTAATAAATGTGTGACTGAGTGATGCATAAGAATTAACTTGGATAATGGAAAACGTGTCAATTAATTTATTGGCAATCAGTTGAGCGCTTTAAAAAGGGTGTCAATTAATCAAAGCATATGCCTCTGTTACAATAACTAATAATGTAAATTAATTAGCTAGAAGAAATCCCCTGTCATAGGATTATTTGTTTCCAGTTATAAAGAAAAAATGAATTGGAATGCATACAAAAATCAAACGGAGTAACTAAGTTTATGATGAAGGTAAGTTAATAAGAATAGATTAAAAGGTATAGCTTTTATATACAATCAATTAATAGAGCTATTAATTAAAATGTTCAAATAGGTAAGAAATTATAACGTATAAAAATCAATTGGGTATACATACACATACATAGTATATATATATATATATGATCTAATTAATTGGATAATTAATGGGAGAATCTTATTTAGAAGGAATGTGAATTAATAGGTTCGTATAACAAAGAAACAAATGAATAACATTGTAGAATTATATGTTATAAGTTAACGTGAACAAACCAATAAATGACGGTGAGGATCATTTTTAGGGTTAATCATGTGGTTCATAGTTGTTTACTACAACTATAAATTAAACGTAACTTAACCCTAGCCCACACTATTTTCTCTAAATCAGCTACTGGCATTTACAGCAAACTCTTCTTCTCTTCTCCCTCTTCCTTTCTCCTCTATTAATCAAATCTTTCCCTAAAAAAATTAAGCAAGGATATACAAACAAGAAAATCAAAGAATTGCGCAAACAAATCGAGGAATTTACTGTGAATTAAAAAGAGAAAAAGCTGAGAAAAGCGTAGTAAATTAAAAGGGATAGAGATTGAAGCTAAGGACAACATATGAATGGATTTATTTATATATTTTTTAAGTTTAAGATATATTATCATTTAATTCCCGTTTAGATAATTTTATTCAATAATTAATCCTATTAATTGAGTTATGCTGATATATAAGGAATTTAGAGTTTATTTACAGTATTAGTATTTATTTACATCTGTTTCTACGTTTTGGATTTCTATGCAAGCGTCATTCTTCTTCTATTTTCTCCTCTTTCTTTACGTATGGATTGGAATAGATTAATGTGAATATGGATTAAATAATTAAGAATACTGAAATGAAGAAAATAAGATGTAAAGTAATAAAAGTTTGAGGACTGGAATTACTGTAATAAATTACATTAAAATGATAAAAGTTAATTAATCTAATAACTGGATTTAGAAGTAACTAAAAGGTTAATTGGTTGATTTAGAAAATAGGATACATTTCTATAGTTTAATATTTCAAATACAATAATGAACGTAATTGCTAGAATAAAAGAAAGAAAAGAGAATTGGTTTGAAATAGAAAAATCACTATATTTTACACTATTCCAAAATAGTAATAGAAATATCTAGCAGTTACGGATTATCGTTTATAGTATTATCTAATATTAAAATATGGAAATGGATTTTTAAATATAGATTTCATAACCAACCAAATTATATATAATTACTTGCTAGAATGAAGATAATAAAGCAAAGTATGACATGAATCAAGTAAATTATTAAATAAGAACTTGAAGCTGTAAACGATAATTAACCTAGGTCTGCATTCACTCTGCAGATTATATAAGAAGATAGTTATTATGATAAGTGAATTATATAATATAAGAGAATAAAAGAATATTCTATATTATAATAAAAGAAGGAAGATTAAAATAGAAAATAAGTGCTGGAATTATGTATGGACTATAGAAGAAGAGAAAATGACAATTACAGGTTGAATTATAACATGGGTTCTAATTAAGTAATAAAAATGGAAAAGCTTATATTGAGACTTTAAATAAATTAATGTGCAATAATAATGGTAGAAACTTATATAAATATTTTATATTAAGTCAATAAGCAAATAAAGCTGGAATGATAAAACAGGCTTATTTTAATGAACTTAAGATTTATATTAAGTTAAATAAGCAAGATAATGAATGTGACTCATAACAACAACATTCCATATTAAATTAATGGAAATCTCATATTAGATAGAGGTGATATGAGGACAAGAATATGCTAATTAGGGTAAATAAGGAGCCAATAGAATAAGAAAGTAAACAAAATGCAAATTAAAAGATTAGACTTAGGGTCTAATAAAAGAATTGAGATGCGTTTGGAACAGCCCAAAGGATGAAGCGTTCAACGAAGTAGTTTGTCACGGATTTCAAAAATGGAGAAGCATGTCCAACTTAGTATTTTTGGGCTTCAAGGATGTATGAGACTTCAATGGGACATGAGGATACTCTAAGATGGCCCTTTAGGTAGGCCTAACAAAGCTGCACCTCCGGAGGTAGGTCTGTAGGTGTTTTATCAAGAGAGTATGCCTTGACCGTATTTGCATTGTAAGCCTAATGAAGCAGACCTTTATAGGCAGTCAGAAGGGCTTGGTGTTTGGAGTAGGGTATTCGTATGTCCAGTACTTGCAAGTAAGTTTAAGGTTAGCCGCTTGTGGATATCGGCCAGCATCAAGACCAAGAGCGATTTTGGGAAAGACTAGAGTTAAACCAATACGCCAATGATTCTTTCACTATTGAGACATTGGACGAGGGGCACTGCCATTTCGATGTTAGATTGTCTGCATTAGGGCACGACCACTTAACTCTTTAGATGTCTTTCGGGTAGTTGAGGGGTGGCTGCTTGGGGCCATAACCACAACGAAAAAGAGACAAACCAACTAGAATATCTGTATTGTAGATCTAATGAAGCAGTCCTTTATAGATATAGAAAATACCCGACTTATTTGATGATAATAAATACTCGTACTTATAGATATAGAAAATCCCTAAAGGTAGTTTATCACAATAAATTCATAATTGGCATTAATACTCTATTAATTATGAAATTATGAGTTATCCTTTTTAACGACAACATATTGTCAACATAAATACTCGTACTTATTTGAATTCATTAATCATCACTATAAGAATATATTTTTTATCCCAACCTTAATTCATTCCAGTTACTTACAAAATTTAGTAATCCAATATAAGTTCAAAATAACAAGCTTCTATTACCATTCGTTTTTTATATATGTATGGGCGTGTGTGTGTATTTAACAAAACATTTGCTTTAGCGACTCTCAATTTTATTTATTTCTCTTTTAAAACCATTTCAAAATTTAAAACAAAAATACCTATTTAAAACAATAAATTTATCATTATTGATGATTCATGACTTTACAAAAATGATTATATTTCAAAACAAAATTTTATTGACTTATGATTTCAACGCATGCTAACCCTTTGCAAATCAATTTACAATGCTATTATTTATTGTCCCAATTCATCATTATTTTCATCACATAAAAAATACTTTTACTCTACCTCAATTAATTGCAAAACCGTTACCCGGTTGTTTGACCATGTAACAAGAGGCTCGGCATAGATACCTCGGAGACGCTCGGCATAGATACCTCGGTCGGCACAGGCCTCGTCCGGCACACCTTCCCTCGCTCGGCATAGAAGAGTCGCTTGGCATGAGGTCTCATTCGACATAGAAGGTTAGATCGGTAGTAGGCCTCGCTCGACATAGAAGCGTCGCTCGGCATGAAGCCTCATTCAGCATAGAAGCGTCGCTAGGCATGAGACCTCGTTTGGCATAGAAGGGTCACTCGGCATGAAACCTCGTTTGGCATAGATAAGTCATTCGGCACAGGCCTCGTTCGGCACACCTCCCCTCATTTGGCACAAGAACCTTGCTCCGCCTAAGTACCTCGATCGACACAATGCCTCGTTCGGCATGCGAGTGTCGTTCGACACGCATCCCTCGCTCGGCATACGAATATCGTTCGACCTGGATGTGTGGCTCGGCATACTCTGTTTCGAACAACCTTGCTTGGCAATTGCCATTCGGCATTCCTGGCTCGGTGCGTAGAAGCTACTTACCATGGGCCGAGGTACCTTGTTCCTAGGCCCATGAGGGAAGTCTAACCCATCTTCGTCTATAAATAGAAGGACAGGGGCATAGTGAAATGGACCTTTTTTTGACAACACTGGGGAAACTCTACTACATTCAAGAATCATCCTTTTTGACTTAGCATATGTATTCAAGCCATTATTGTACGGATTGTATCTGTATTCAATCATTTGTGAAAGTAATAAAGATAAAAACTCAAAGTGGACGTAGGCAGTTACGCTGAACCACTATAAATCTGGTGTTCTTGTTTTTTGAAATTAATTTAGCATACAGTTCTCTGTTTTAATTTATTTCTTCATTAATCTCTCTACACAATCTTTCTCAAGGGTGTTAATAACCAATTCTATTGTTAACATTTTGATGCTTTCACTGAGAATCAAATTCTCAGGCCACTAGGACATACTTTTGTAGCGAACAGATTCAAGCTGACGCCAACCTTATGGCTCAGCTCGCTCAACAACAACATCAGAATGTTGGAGGTTGTCCTGCTCTCTACTCTTCATCTAATAGCTCGACTTCATCCGATGAATCTCCTAAGCGTAGACGTCGTAAAACTGAAACTATGCAAGCAGGTATCGCTGATCGATCAACTAGGTATCATTTACATCTTCGAGACCACACCCAAGCTGGAACAGGAAATTTAGGAGTTGGAGTACGTGAGAAAACTGGACGCCCGGCTCACCAAGACCCTAATGAAGCTGGTCCCAAGATACACGTTTGGCAGATCGTCAACAGAGGAGACATCGACCCAAGTGGTCCCGTAGAACATAGTCCAACCTTCCATCATCCATATAAACCCCGAACTTATCGGCTATGGTGAGACAGTTGATGGGAGAAAATCAAGGCTTGACCAATGAAGATTGGGGAATATCCTTGAGTCATACTCCATTCGCAGATATTATTCAACAGGCCGAGTACCCTAAGAAGTTTAGCATGCCAACTATCCTGGCGTACGAAGGGAAGACTGATCCCAAACATCATGTGATGAGGTATACATGGATGATGGATTCGGCTAGAGGGAATGATCCAACCAAGTGCAGATGCTTTCCAATTACTTTACCCGAAATCGCCACCATGTGGTTCACTCGACTTCCTCCGGGGTCTATATCCAGCTTTTATGAATTGGCGACGAAATTTGTAGAATAGTTCAGGATTCATGCTTCTCGTCCGAAGGATGTGACGTCCCTATCTAGTGTAATCCAGGCCCCAGGGGAGTCATTGAAAGAGTACTTACAGAGATTTCATGTCACGAATACTAAAATTAGCAACCCTAATGACCATGCAATTATGATGGCTGTAATGCGAGGAGTGGATCCGGATTCAGAGTTTGGAGATTGGTTGGCAGGGAAACCTCCAACTACGTTGGATCATTTTTATTCAAAGGCTCATCAGTTCATATGAAGAGAGGAAGCCAGATAAACATGGCGAGATAAGGCATCAGGGCCTGTTCAAGGAATTGTGAAAAGCAACATTGCCATAAAAAAATCCGGTGACAACTCGGGGAAGGTTCAAGTCAATGTACAGAACAAGCCTGGGCAATCTAAAGGGTCCGGAGGAGGAAATCATGGAAAGAAAAGGGAAGCAGGTAAATGGAAGCCAAGGATTCCAACTTACAACAATTATACTCCTTTGAATGCATCTCTAGAGAATATTTACCTGTCAACATGTAATACTTTACAATACAGAAAGCCGCGCCTAAAGGAGTCAAAGAGGAACAAAAGCAGACGGGGAAGTACTGTCGCTTCCATGAGACTTACGGGCATAATATAGAAGAGTGTAGACACCTCCATGATGCCATAGAAAAGCATATTAGATAGAAAAAGTTGCAGGAGTTTATCAAGAACCCGCAGGAAGGAAGGCAAGGAACGTCAGACCCCGACGCGGGCCGGCTCCACGCCATCCAAAGGAACCTACCCGAACTATACCTAGACTAGTCATAAACATAATTGTCGGTAGACCTCACCCTGTAGACAAGAAATGGAAGGAAATAGAGCGGTATGATAACTCCTTAAGGCATGCAGATCATGAGTGTTGTTCGAATGTGGAGGATGGGACCCCGCTAAACAACGGCACATGACGACTGACGATATAGTGTTCAGGAGCCGAGACGCCTACTAGGTGGAGATTCCTACCGTTTTTCCGATGGTCATATCCACGACAATCGGGCTAGCTTATGTAAAGAGAATTTTAATTGATTGTGGAAGTTCTATTAACATCATCTTCAAAAATGCATATGACCAAATGAAGATGGAGATGAAGGATTTGATGCCATCTAAAGCTCGTATCCATGGCTTTAATGGTGTAGCGACTGAAGCAGTGGGGTATGTTGAATTTCCAATTGAACTGGGACAAGGAGAGCGTAGGAAGGTGCGAATCCTACCTTTCATAGTTTTGGACGTTGATTCTCCATTTAATGTGTTTCTGGATCGATCGGCCCTGACAGAGTTTAGGGCAGCTTTGGCCACGTGGTGTTTGACTTTGAAATTTCCGACTGACAAAAGAGTTGGTGTGGTGCATGGCGATTAGGTGACCGGTCGTGCAAGTTATGTGGATGAGCTAAGAGAGGCCCAGTGGAGAGAGAAAGGAAAGGTTGTGGACAGCTCCAACCTCCTCTGGAATACCGACAATCGATAAGAAGTTCCCGAGCCCTGGCTTGAGTAACATTCTCGAATCTATAGAGACATAGATTCGAGAGATGATGATGGGGAACCCAGGGAAGCAAAAGCAGTACCGGTTGAGCTGACGATCGATATTCCAGTCAGCCAAGTTGACCATCATGAGTACTTAAGATTGGATCACAACTCGACCCCTCGATGGCCGAGGATCTTACTGATTTCCATCGAGCGAATTGGAAGTTTTCGCTTAGACGCATTCTGATATGTGCAGGATTTCCTCCAAGTACTTAAGTTCGTGGAGCAGTTTAGGATCTGTGCTACTCGCCCAAAAGACATGATGTCGCTATCCAATGCGATTCTGGCTCCTGGTGAGTCACTGAAAGACTATCTACAGAGATTCCACGTAGCTGCCACCGAAGTTAGTAATCCGAATGACCACGCCATCCTTATGGCTGTCATGTGGAAAGTGGATCCAAAGTTTGATTTTGGTGATTGGCTGGTAGGAAAACTACTGACTTCCTTAGAACACTTTTATTAAAAGGAGAACCAATTCATGAGAAAGGAAGAGCCAGGTGATCAAGACGGAGCAGTGCGCCAGGACCCAGTAAGGAAGCGGTGCAGAGCAACATTGCGGTAAAGCAATCTGACGAGAACTCTGGTAAGGTTCAAATCAATATTCAAAATAAGTAGGAGTAGTCAAAAGGAACCAGAGGAGGAAGTTCTGAATGGAAGAGGGAAGAAGGAAAGTGAAACCAAGAATCCCGATCTATATGAATATACACCCCTGAACACATCTTTAGAGAATATTTCTCTATCAACTTGTAGCATCTTTCAATACCGAAAGCCACGCCCAAGTAACTGACTGAGGAACCGAAGAAAGCCGGGAAGTATTGTCGGTTTCATGAGAACCATGGGCACAATACTGAATAGTGCAGACACCTCCATGATGCTATAGAAAAGCTAATTCGATAGAAGAAGTTGTAGCAGTTTGTTTAGAATCTGTAGGAAGGCGGACATGGGGCATTCGACCCCAATCATAGGTAAGCTTCACATCGACCTAAGGAGACCACTCGGACCAGAGGAAGCCTGGTCATAAACACAATAATCGATGGGCCTCATCCTGTGTATAAGAGTTGGCAAGAAATGGAGCGCTATGCAAGTTCTTGAAGCATGCGGACTGCGAGTGCTGCTCGAACACAGAAGACGGGACTCCGGCGAAACAGCAGCAAATGATGACGGATGATATACTATTCAGGATTAGGCATGTCGATCAGGTAGAAGCACCTACCGTTGACCCGATGGTTATCTCAGCTACGATCCGACCGACGCTTGTGAGAAGAATACTAATTGATTATGGGAGTTCTATTAGTATTATCTTCAAGAAGGCGTATGACCAAATGAAGATGGAGGCAAAGGATCTGAAACCATCTAGAGCCTGGATTTATGGATTTAATGGTAAAGCTACTGATGTAGTAGGTTTTGTCAAATTGCTAGTTGAACTAGGAAAAGATGAACGTAGGAGGGTACAGATGCTACCATTCATCGTGTTGGATGTTGATTCCCCTATAATGTTTTTTTGGGCCGATCGGTCCTGGAGGAGTTTAGGGCAGCTTTGGCCCCATGGTGTTTGACCTTTAAATTTTCGATGGACAATGGAGTTGGTGTAGTGCATGGCGATCAAGCAACTGGTCATGCTTGTTATGTGGCTGAGCTAAGAGAGTCCCGGCATAGAGAGAAGGGAAAGGGTGTGGATATGCCTTTCCGGATCCATCTTGCTGAAAATTAACAAGTAGCGCCTGAGCCTTGGATTTTATAACATGGCCGGATCTGTAGAGACATAGATCTAAGAGAAGACGATGAAGAACCTACGACGGCCAAGGCCGTGCCTGTTGAAATGACAATTGACATTCCAGTCAGCCATGATGACCTGTCACGGGTTTTGAAGATTGGATCACAGCTCGACCCCTTGATGATGAGGGATCTTATTGGTTTCCTCTGATCGAATCTCGATGTTTTCGCTTGGACCCATTCTGATATGTGTGGGATTTCTCCTGCCATCGCAAGTCATATATTGAACGTTGACCTAAGTATGTGCTAGTGAAACAAAAGAGGAGAGGTATGGACCTGGAGAGGTCCGCTACTCTCAAAGAGGAAGTGGATAAACTCAAAACTAATGAGTTCATCCGCGACACCCTCTTTCCTGAATGGATATCTAATCCCATACTGGTGAGGAAGGAAAACGGGACGTGGAGGACCTTTGTTAGTCGGGCCTTAACAAGGTGTGCCCTAAGGATAGTTTTCCATTGCCTAGAATTGATCACTTGGTCGACTCGACAACAAAACACGAGTTGTTGTCATTTATGGATGTGTATTCGGGATACTATCAAATCCCGATGCAAAACCCAAATCAGGAGCGTACCAGTTTTGTCACAAACGTTGGATTGTACTGTTAGGTAGTGATGCCTTTTGCATTGAAGAATGTAGGGGTAACTTATCAACGACCGGTGAATCGAATGTTTAAAATCAGATCGGTAGAACTATGGATGTCTATGTGGATGATATACTCATGAAGTCACGGCAAACAAACGGCTACATTCGAGACCTTGCAGAGATGTTTGATATACTCAGATTTTATGGAATGAAAATCAATCCATTGAAATGGTTCTTTGGCATTGCATCGGAGAAGTTTTTAGGTTTCATTGTCAAAGCATGAGGGATTGAAGAAAACCCGAAAAAAAATTCAAGCTATTTGGGACATATGGGTACCCAGAACTATAATGCAAGTGCAGAGCCTAAATAGGAAGGTCGCAACATTGAGTTGATTCATATCCAGAGCTAACGACAAGTATATCCCCTTCTTTGATTTGATAAGGAAAGGGAAAAGGAATTTTTAATTCACTTCGAATTGTGAACACGTGTGTCGAGCTCTGGTGAGTCACCTAGAGAGGCCATCTATTCTGTCAAAGCCCGTATACCATGAGGAGTTGTATGCTTGCTTGGCCGTATCCTACCATGCCATCAGTGCAGCTTTGGTTCGTGAGGAGGACCGAATCCGAAAGCCAGTTTACTATGTTAGTAAGCGTATATTGGGAGCAGAGAGAAATTATCCCAATATTGAGTAGTTGGCTTACTATTTGGCGATCGCTTCATGCAAACTCCACCTGTATGTCTAGGCACATCTGGTCATTATCTACACCGATCAACTTTTGCGGTAGGTGCTTCAACGGCCAAAGATTTTTGGAAGGTTACTCAAATGAAACATTGAGCTAAGTCAGTTCAACATCACCTACCTACCATAGAGAGCTATCCAAGGACAAGGGTGTAACGACCCGGAATTTTGGGCAATATCAATTTAATAATCTGCAATAATAATTTAATTGGTTTGATGATTTTCTTTGTAATTTTAATTAATTTGGTGAAATTAATCTTTTAAAGGTTAATAAATTTTAATCTCACAATATTGATAAGAATTATTTTCAAAAGCTAATGAAATTTTGTTCTATTTATAATATATATGTTTGATATATATTGTGAATAGAATATCTATTGTTTTAAATAAAAGATGAACTTTAAAATTATAATATATATGTATGTATATGTTATAGTTTGAGTTGTTTTGAAACTTAATTTTTATCTATTGATAATTTATATAAGTTTGAAATTTATAATTTAAAGCTTTATTTTAAATTTATATTTTCAAAAGTTAATTTAAATTTGTCAAATAGTTTTCTAATATAAGATTATATTTATATTATAATTAGTTAGGATATTTTCTTTTAAAAAGTAAACTTATTTACATACATGTAAGTATTTATTAATAAAGTAAGTAAAAATTTAAGTTTATATTTACATTTAAAATCAAATAAAAATTCAGTTTAAAAACACTTAAGACATGTGTAACCATGTTGGTTTCTTAATAACACTTGTTAATCAATTGAGCAAATAAAATGACATTTGTAAGTTTTTAAACAAGTGTCTTTATTTTAATCTTATACTTTTCTTTAATCTAGAAAAACATAACTCTTTATCCTTTATCTTCTTTTCTAAAGATTCAAAACCAGAAATTAATGAAAAAATCTGACTATATCAAACCTGAGATTTTAAAATCAAAATCAAAGCTCTTCACTTCAACTAGAACCTGCAAATTTAATACCCAAAAACCAAATCTGAAAACTGCAAATTTAAAGTACTGCAATTGTAAAGCCTACAAATTCAAATGGAATTCAATCTTCAACCTGTTTTGAAGATCAATCTGCAACTAAATCAAATTACAGCCTGCAAATCAAAGATTATTGAAGCATGCAAAGGAATTCACTTCAACTGCAAATGCATTTTGAATTAGAGTTAAAGCCTGGGAAGTATAAGTTTCTCTGCTCTGCATTGTTAAATAACAGGTGAGTAAATGTTTTTAAAAACGGTTTTGGTTCAACTTGTGATTGAATATTGATGCATGTGTTAATCTGTATTATGTTATATGAAATTCGTTTTACATTTAAATGCATGTTGAATTTAATTGTTGAATTGCCTGTATAAATTCATAATAGATACTGTGTTTGCTAAAACAGTTCAAGATACTTCAAAAATCAGTAACTTGATTTTGGATGCAAATAGGATATTGATTTGTAAATGAAAACTGTTTGAAATCACATAATTTATCATCTAAAAATAATCATAGGATTTAAAAATGGATGAGTTTCTCAGAATTTTAAATTTACAGTAGAAAACCATTTTGGGCTAAAAAAATTTATGAACTTAAACTTAAATTTAAATTGATTGGAATAGCAATGGAAATTAATGATTTTTAATACTTGTTTCATGATTTTTAGTTGTGTAAATAGGGAGAATTTGGGGTTTATTCGTAAATTGGATTTTAGTGAATTACCGATTATCCATACTGTGATTTGGTGTGAAACTTGGATTGATGCTTGTTTGTAGGATGTAGATGTTAGGAAAAATTCAAAAGAATTTTTATATTGAGTGAATTAAGGGAATTTTGAGGAAGTAGGGTTTTTGTTTTGCTGTTGCTTTCGGCATGATCAATGAGACATGGCCGCGGGTATGTTGAACCGAGTTCGCTCATTTTTGGGGTGGACGATGTACTTGGGTGTGGCAACTTGGTGGTGGGTTGGCGTTGGTCAACAGTGAGAAAGTGGCTGGCGATGATGGGTTGTGTGGTTCGTGTGTTTTGCAAACTTGTGCTCGAGAGTGAGATTTTGATTCAAAGTGAGTTTCTTGGATCTGGGTGTTCGATCGAGGTAGTGGTGGTTCGTTTGTTTATCATGGATGGTCGTGATGATCGTCGTTGGTCGGAGATGGCGTGCTAGGTGCACGAGCACAGTTGTGTGCACGATGAAGCTTTGGGCTGGGAATGGGAGTTTTGGGGAAGACGAGTTGAAGCGTGGGGTTCTCGCGTGGTAACCGGGGATGAATCGAAGTGGAGGTTGTTCGGTTTTTCTTCGGGGCAAACTCGAGTGGGGAGGATGTTTGTCTCGAGTTGGGTTGGAAGGTGATTGTAGTTAGACCTGTAGTGATGTTAAGTGCAAATTCAACTTGTGTTTGAATAATGGAAGTAAACATTATGGTGTAGACAAGTTTATAAAAGAAAAACAAATTAAAATATGTTGTTTTGAATTAAAATATAAATCAAACTTTTAAAGGTATTAACCAAAGTTATTTCAAAATTTACATTTGTTTAAAATGATTCTTTTGAGGTAATTAACCTTATGTAAATTTTGAATTCTAATTTAAAAAAAATGTTTGAATTTAAAGTATTAAATTAACGTTTAAGTTAAATTTTAAAATAATGATTTAAAACGAAGTTTCAATTCATATTGAAAATAAATAGGTTTGAAGTTAGATAATTTAAAGTATTTTAAATTTGAAATTGATTTCTAAGTTCCTTATTTTCAAAATAAGGTTATTGTTATGATTTTGGAAAACCAAATTGAATAATTTGTTTTAAGTTATTAAAATTTAATTCAAATAATTTATTTAAGAAAATAAATAAAGTTAAATTATTTGGATATGAATTTGAGAATTCTTAATAATTTGTAAATAAGTAAAAATTTAATTAAGATTAATGTTTTCTTAATTAATTTAGGATTTTGAAATATTAGATGTTAATTAATTAATTATTTAATTAATTTTAAATAATTAGTTAATCATTTATTTAATTTTTAATAACCATTTAATTATGAATTAATTAAGTGTAATTACTTAATGAAGTAATAAATGGTTAATTATTGAATGTAATTAAGAATGATAATTACTTATGAAAGTAATTAGAGGAAATTACTCATGGGAATAATTAGTTGAAGTGATTAATGGATAATCATTTAATATTATCAATTAAAGAATTGATTAATATAATTGTTTAAAGTTAATTAATTATGGATTAATTAATTAATTAATGAATTAAGCATTATTTAATAATGTAATTAATTATTTGTCAAGTAATTAATTAAGGAAGTAATTAAAATTTATTAAATAAGTAATTAGAGATAATACCTTATGTAAGTAATTAAGAGTTAATTACTTAATTAGTTTAGTTAATTAATTATTGTGATTTAGTAAGTAATGAATGAGTTTAACTTAAGATTAATTACTAAGTGTAATTAATTAATAAGGTAACTAAATAAGGATTTATTTATTAACTTAATTGTTTGATAATTACTTAATGAAGTAATTAAAAATTTATTAATTTTATTAATTAATCAAGGATTAATATAATTAATTTTGGAAATAATTAAGAAGTTAATTAATTAAGATAAGTAATTATTATTTATGATAAATGAGATGATTAATTACAAGTTAATTATTTAATTAATTGAAGGATTATTAATTAGTAAAGATTATTAATTAATATAATTAATGAAGTAATTAATTTAAGTAATTAATTAAAGTATGATTAATTAATTGTAATTAATTAAGGATTAATGTAATTAATTATAGTTAATTAATTAATGAAGGATCATTAATTATTGTAATTAATGATAGTAATTAAAGGTTAATAACTGAATATGGTTAAGGATAATTACTTGAATGTAATTAAAGGATAATCAATCAGGGAAGATTAATTAAAGAAGATCATTAAGAGATGATTAATGAATTTGATTTGTAATAAATCAATGAAGTAGGAGTTAGGATAATCCAAGTGATTAAAGGATAGTTATAAATTTTATTAGAGATTAATTAAATTGATTAAGAGTTAATCAATTCTGCTATGGGTAATTGATTAATATTGAATGGTTGATATTGAATGATTGATATTGGTTATTGAATGATATTGGATGTTTGATATTGGGTGATTGGTTGATATTGGATGATTTGTATATCTATGTTATGTTATGCTGCATTGTGAGATGAATGGTTTATATGAATTATCTATAGTGATAATGTTATTCATCTATCTGTTTATATCATCCTGAATAAGTTAAACTGTTTAAATCCCTTAAGTACAACTTGGACCTTAAAATGGCGTTTGGTTTCGATGAGACCGGGATCGGGTTTCCATATTTGGATATCCAAAAACCGCATCGATTCCAATTAAACGTTAGGTCGTTAATCCAAGTGGAGCAAGTGAAGACTCGAGGTGTAAGGGCTATACGTCAGTATAACTCTGTGGGTGATTCCGTAATGAGTTTGACGGAATAGTGCTTATAGATTCGAGATGGCGAATCAGAGTGCAAGGGCTATGGTCGTTGACTCTGAGGGTGATTCCAAAATGAGTGCAACGAGATAGTGCCTTCGGTTTCGTTCGAACCCGGAACGAACTTGTATGGATTGAATGCTTTCAGCACATCGTCAGGCGGACGATGAGCATTCTAAGAGATGTGTTCTATAAAGGCAATCGCAGCCTCAAGCCTCATCGACCGGGAATGGCTAAAACATGGGAGGTGCAGCAAGGCTTCGTGGGTAGCTCCCACTGGAGAGCAAGATTTACCTCTGTCTAGAAGTCCCTTTTTATTCGGCTGTGTGGGGCGGTTGAATTCTGGACAACCGTCGGGGTTGTCTTGTTCGGGATTGTTCAGTAAGGAATGGTCCCGGCCTTGTGTTGCAGGGGATGAAGGGAGTAATCATCGGTACGGTGATCTAGGCCACGTACTGTGACGGGCGGTACCCCAGTAGCCCTGCCATTGATGGAAACCCATTTTCCCTACGAGACCCTACGGTTTTGTTTGTATTACCCACTTTTGTGGCTAGTAGCTGGAATTTAATCATGTAACAATTTCGGCTATTTCTTATTTACTTGAAAACCCTAGACACTATTATAATATCACTGGATTTCCTATCAAATGTTTTGGTTAGCGTAAGGTAAAAACTTTTCCATGTTTATGTGTGGGAAGTCTTACGTGATACCTTTTCTTTTCAAAGGTTTTCTAAAGTTAAGCAATTTTAACCCGTTTACTCACACCAGACCCCTGTCTGACCCGAGTGTTTATTTTTTGTTTTATTAAACTCTTGGGTACTCATATTATGTATGAGTAGTCAAGTGATTCAGGTTTGCTTGACGAATTTTGGAGGAGATATGGAGCAAGAGGCTTCGACATATAGTTATATATATTGGTTCCGCTGTGTTAGGTATCTATTTCTTCTGTTGTACTTAAGTTGTATGAATTAGACAGATGTTTATAACTGTCTAATATGTGTTGTATAATTGTGTAGCTCTGATGTAATGAGATACTATGTAATATTTTATGTTAATTATTATATTTTATTCGTTCCGCTGTGAGTTCTCTGATGTTATTCTGTTTCTTCTTTCTCTTTCTTTTCTTCTTCTATCCCTTTCTTTCTTCACTAGTGATGCGATTTCCTGGAGATAGGAAGTCGGGTCGCTACAGTTGGTATCAGAGCATTAGGCTGAGCGAATACCTAAGCTCTGAAGTGTATTTTTCTTTAGGAAGCGTTAGGTTGAGTGAATACCTAGGCTCTGTAGTGGTGTCTTTCTTGAGAGAGCGTACTTGTAATTTTTATATATAACTATGTATACTTATATATTTATATTTACCTAATCTGTTGGGTTATCTGTACAAATTCTCCAACATAAGTTATAGAGGTAGATAGTGGAGTAGTGGTGTTTGTGTGTAACACGACTACCACTGATGGAAGAGGTCCATATGTTTGAGGTTGGAAGTATTTGTCGAGACTGCAGACCTAATACCGTCTCGAGTGAGATTTGTAGTTTGGAGTAAGGATTTCTCTTATGTCCAAAGGAAATCTTTTTAAAGATTCGGAATTTATCTTTGAAGAATAAGTTTGGATTTCACTCAGGTGAGCGAATTTTTCTTGAGTTTGGATTTGATGGAAGTGCAGAAGTAAGTGATGATATCTCGATAACTGCGAGATGAGATGCAGTATCCTTGGATATTTTCCAAATATGTTTTCTTTTGAAGCAGTTTTGGAAATGATTGAGGAGCAGTCTTTACCTGCCTCAGGGAAGACTCGTCTGTGTAGAAGTTGTTTGGATCTTTAGCATGGAGGTTAGCAGTTTTGGAATATGAGACTAAGGTCTATGAGTTGTTTCTCTTCAGGCATGGTCTCATTTGTCGTATCCTTTAAGGAGAGTGAGGTGTTGATGCTTGATTTGGAGCCCGAGTTTCTTTTGGGTTGTCTGCCATCTCAGAGGTCTGTTGTGTGGTTGCAGATGGTTTTGGTTTTCGAGAAGCATTTGGATTAGAAGTCTTTGGTTAGCTGTGGTAGCAGTTCCAGCTCGAAGTGTTCGGTGTGCTGACGAGAAGGTCCTTTGCCTTTGCAGTATCATCAAGGTAGAGTTTGGAAGCTGCAGTGTTGGTTGTTTTTCCGATGGTTCGAGAATCTTGGTGTTTATTCTAGTAGCAGCCCGAGCAGTTGGTGGAAGTTTTCTTGAAGAATTAACCTTGTTTGGAAAAGCTTTAAGCTGTTCTAATTGGTAAAGAGAGGACCGTTTCTTTGGAATCCCGATTAGGTTGGATCGCAAAAGTGACTTGCGATTGGTTTGGAATTTTCTTGAGCATTCTTCTGTTTGAGACTGAGGATTCTCATGAGGAGGTAGGAGCTGCTGGGATAATCAGAAGGATTGTCTGCATCTGGAATTGAGTTCCATATTGTTTTGGTAGATAGCCCGGTTATAGGACGGTTCTTGGAGAAGAAGAGTTGGTGTAGCAGCCTAGAAATTTTTGGAATTTGGATTGGTCAGATCCAGTTTTGAATTGGATTTCTGTAGTAAGTTTGTGTGACCAAGTCGGATGTGTCACTAAGATTATATGGATTTGATGAACAAAGTTTCTGGTATATATTGGATATGTTATACCTGTGTTCATTAACAGTATTTTAATCAGAGTTGTGCAGCGGAAGCGGGGTAGCAGCTGGGCAAGGAAGGAAGTAAGTTCTTTTGCTATTGCTTGAGTAGTAGTGATTATGTTCTGGTTTTCGATGGATTTTGAAAAACTGTTCTGCTGAATAGAATCCGGGAAGCTGTTTGTTTTGGTCTAACTGTTTCTGGAAATATCAGCATAGGATGAGTTGATCAGGGAGAGATTGGCAGCCCAGGATTGTCTGTTGAGATATACAGATTTGAGATAAGGAGTTTGAATTCGAAGTTGGAGAATTCATTTGTTGTTAAGATTTCTCTGGTTAGTAAGCGGAAATTTGAGTAAGATTGGTTGGTTAGTGCTATGGCATTTGAGATTTCTTATCTGTGTTCTGATAAGATAAGATTTGTTGTCTATGGAATTGAATTGCCATTTTGGATAGCTGGAGTTCATTTTAATTCACGTATCTCTGAGGGAGTACGTGTATGATTCATTATTGGTTGGTGAATCTGTAGTTCAGTTGGAATTGGATGTTGAGCTGGATTTGAGAGTAATCTGATATTTTGTTCAGATTAAAGGAATCTAGAGATGGGAAAGGAGCTCTGGATTTTGATGGTATAGTTTATTAGTTTAGCTTCTGTAGAGCGAGTCTCCCGGTTATTTTTACTTGGGAAACTCGAAATAGTATTAGAGTTTTATTCTGATGTATGTCAGGATAATTAGTTAGGTTTGTTTGTTTGTGTGACTGATTGCTTTAATTGTTAGTAACTGATTGTTAGGAATGCTTTGCTGATTGAATTTAAATCTTTGCAGGGTTATTAAATTACCTTTGCTTTTAAATTTCGGGGACGAAATTCTTTTAAGGGGAGAGGATTGTAACGACCCAGAATTTTGGGCAACAATTTAATAATCTGCAATAATAATTTAATTGGTTTGATGATTTTCTTTGTAATTTTAATTTAAATTGCTGAAATTAATCTTTTAAAGGTTAATAAATTTCAATCTGACAATATTGATAAGAATTATTTTCAAAAGCTAATGAAATTTTGTTCTATTTATAATATATATGTTTGATATATATTATGAATAGAATATCTATTGTTTTAAATAAAAGATGAACTTTCAAATTATAATATATATGTATGTATATGTTATAGTTTGAGTTGTTTTGAAATTTAATTTTTATCTATTGATAATTTATATATGTTTGAAATTTATAATTTAAAGCTTTATTTTAAATTTATATTTTCAAAAGTTAATTTAAATTTGTCAAATAGTTTTCTAATATAAGATTATATTTATATTATAATTAGTTAGGATATTTTCTTTTAAAAAGTAAACTTATTTACATACATGTAAGTATTTATTAATAAAGTAAGTAAAAATGTAAGTTTATATTTACATTTAAAATTAAATAAAAATTCAATTTAAAAACACTTAAGACATGTGTAACCATGTTAGGTTTCTTAATAACACTTGTTAATCAATTAAGCAAATACAATGACATTTGTAAGTTTTTAAACAAGTGTCTTTATTTTAATCTTATACTTTTCTTTAATCTAGAAAAACATAACTCTTTATCCTTTATCTTCTTTTCTAAAGATTCAAAACCAGAAATTAATGAAAAAATCTGACTATATCAAACCTGAGATTTTAAAATCAAAATCAAAGCTCTTCACTTCAACTAGAACCTGCAAATTTAAAACCCAAAAACCAAATCTGAAAACTGCAAATTTAAAGTACTGCAATTGTAAAGCCTGCAAATTCAAATGGAATTCAATCTTCAACCTGTTTTGAAGATCAATCTGCAAACTAATCAAATTACAACCTGCAAATCAAAGATTATTGAAGCATGCAAAGGAATTCACTTCAACTGCAAATGCATTTTGAATTAGAGTTAAAGCCTGGGAAGTAAAAGTTTCTCTGCTCTACATTCTTAAATAACAGGTGAGTAAATGTTTTTAAAAACAGTTTTGGTTCAACTTGTGATTGAATATTGATGCATGTGTTAATCTGTATTATGTTATATGAAATTCATTTTACATTTAAATGCATGTTGAATTTAATTGTTGAATTGCCTGTATAAATTCATAATAGATACTGTGTTTGCTAAAACAGTTCAAGATACTTCAAAAATCAGTAACTTGATTTTGGATGCAAATAGGATATTGATTTGTAAATGAAAACTGTTTGAACTAACATAATTTATCATCTAAAAATAATCATAGGATTTAAAAATGGATGAGTTTCTCAGAATTTTAAATTTACAGTAGAAAATCATTTTGGGCTAAAAAAATTTATGAACTTAAACTTAAATTTAAATTGTATGATTGGAATAGCAATGGAAATTCATGATTTTTAATACTTGTTTCATGATTTTTAGTTGTGTAAATAGGGAGAATTTGGGGTTTATTCGTAAATTGGATTTTAGTGAATTACCGATTATCCATACTGTGATTTGGTGTGAAACTTGGATTGATGCTTGTTTGTAGGATGTAGATGTTAGGAAAAATTCAAAAGAATTTTTATATTGCGTGAATTAAGGGAATTTTGAGGAAGTAAGGTTTTTGTTTTGCTGTTGCTTTCGGCATGATCAATGAGACATGGCCGCGGGTATGTTGAACCGAGTTCGCTCATTTTTGGGGTGGACGATGTACTTGGGTGTGGTGACTTGGTGGTGGGTTGGCGTTGGTCAACGGTGAGAAAGTAGCTGGCGATGATGGGTTGTGTGGTTCGTGTGTTTTGCAAACTTGTGCTCGAGAGTGAGATTTTGATTCAAAGTGAGTTTCTTGGATTTGGGTGTTCGTTCGAGGTAGTGGTGGTTCGTTTGTTTATCGTGGATGGTCGTGATGACCGTCGTTGGTAGGAGATGGCGTGCTAGGTGCACAAGCACAGTTGTGTGCACGGGGAAGCTTTGGGCTGGGAATGGGAGTTTTGGGGAAGACGAGTTGAAGCGTGGGGTTCTCGCGTGGTAGCCGGGGATGACTCGAATTGGAGGTTGTTCGGTTTTGCTTCGGGGCAAACTCGAGTGGGGAGGATGTTTGTCTCGAGTTGGGTTGGAAGGTGATTGTAGTTAGACCTATAGTGATGTTAAGTGCAAATTCAACTTGTGTTTGAATAATGGAAGTAAACATTATAGTGTAGACAAGTTTATAAAAGAAAAACAAGTTAAAACATGTTGTTTTGAATTAAAATATAAATCAAACTTTTAAAGGTATTAACCAAAGTTATTTCAAAATTTACATTTGTTTAAAATGATTCTTTTGAGGTAATTAACCTTATGTAAATTTTGAATTCTAATTTTAAAAAAAAATGTTTGAATTTAAAGTATTAAATTAACGTTTAAGTTAAATTTTAAAATAATGATTTAAAAACGAAGTTTCAATTCATATTGAAAATAAATAGGTTTAAAGTTAGATAATTTAAAGTATTTTAAATTTGAAATTGATTTCTAAGTTCCTTATTTTCAAAATAAGGTTATTGTTATGATTTTGGAAAACCAAATTGAATAATTTGTTTTAAGTTATTAAAATTTAATTCAAATAATTTATTTAAGAAAATAAATAAAGTTAAATTATTTGGATATGAATTTGAGAATACTTAATAATTTGTAAATAAGTAAAAGTTTAATTAAGATTAATGTTTTCTTAATTAATTTAGGATTTTGAAATATTAGATGTTAATTAATTAATTATTTAATTAATTTTAAATAATTAGTTAATCATTTATTTAATTTTTAAAAACCACTTAATTATGAATTAATTAAGTGTAATTACTTAATGAAGTAATAAATGGTTAATTATTGAATGTAATTAAGAATGATAATTACTTATGAAAGTAATTAGAGGAAATTACTCATGGGAATAATTAGTTGAAGTGATTAATGGATAATCATTTAATATTATCAATCAAAGAATTGATTAATATAATTGTTTAAAGTTAATTAATTATGGATTAATTAATTAATTAATGAATTAAGAATTATTTAATAATGTAATTAATTATTTGTCAAGTAATTAATTAAGGAAGTAATTAAAATTTATTAAATAAGTAATTAGAGACAATTACTTATGTAAGTAATTAAGAGTTAATTACTTAATTAGTTTAGTTAATTAATTAATGTGATTTAGTAAGTAAAGAATGAGTTTAACTTAAGATTAATTACTAAGTGTAATTAATTAATAAGGTAACTAAATAAGGATTTATTTATTAACTTAATTGTTTGATAATTACTTAATGAAGTAATTAAAAATTTATTAATTTTATTAATTAATCAAGGATTAATATAATTAATTTTGGAAATAATTAAGAAGTTAATTAATTAAGATAAGTAATTATTATTTATGATAAATGAGATGATTAATTACAAGTTAATTATTTAATTAATTAAAGGATTATTAATTAATAAAGATTATTAATTAATATAATTAATGAAGTAATTAATTTAAGTAATTAATTAAAGTATGATTAATTAATTGTAATTAATTAAGGATTAATGTAATTAATTATAGTTAATTAATTAATGAAGGATCATTAATTATTGTAATTAATGATAGTAATTAAAGGTTAATTACTGAATATGGTTAAGGATAACTACTTGAATGTAATTAAAGGATAATTAATCAGGGAAGATTAATTAAAGAAGATCATTAAGAGATGATTAATGAATTTGATTTGTAATAAATCAATGAAGTAGGAGTTAGGAAAATCCAAGTGATTAAAGGATAGTTATAAATTTTATTAGAGATTAATTAAATTGATTAAGAGTTAATCAATTCTGCTATGGGTAATTGATTAATATTGAATGGTTGATATTGCATGATTGATATTGGTTATTGAATGATATTGGATGTCTGATATTGGGTGATTGGTTGATATTGGATGATTTGTATATCTATGTTGTGTTATGCTGCATTGTGAGATGAATGGTTTATATGAATTATCTATAGTGATAATGTTATTCATCTATCTGTTTATATCATCCTGAATAAGTTAAAATGTTTAAATCCCTTAAGTACAACTTGGACCTTAAAATGACGTTTGGTTTCGATGAGACCGGGATCGGGTTTCCATATTTGGATATCCGAAAACCACATCGATTCCAATTAAACGTTAGGTCGTTAATCCAAGTGGAGCAAGTGAAGACTCGAGGTGTAAGGGCTATACGTCGGTATAACTCTGTGGGTGATTCCGTAATGAGTTTGATGGAATAGTGCTTATAGATTCGAGATAGCGAATCAGAGTGCAAGGGCTATGGTCATTGACTCTGAGGGTGATTCCAAAATGAGTGCAACGAGATAGTGCCTTCGGTTTCGTTCGAACCCGGAACGAACTTGTATGGATTGAATGCTTTCAGCACATCGTCAGGCGGACGATGAGCATTCTAAGAGATGTGTTCTATAAAGGTAATCGCAGCCTCAAGCCTCATCAACCGGGAATGGCTAAAACAGGGGAGGTGCAGCAAGGCTTCGTGGGTAGCTCTCACTGGAGAGCAAGATTTACCCCTGTCTAGAAGTTCCTTTTTATTCGGCTGTGTGGGGCGGTTGAATTTCGGACAACCGCCGGGGTTGTCTTGTTCGGGACTGTTCAGTAAGGAATGGTCCCGGCCTTGTGTTGCAGGGGATGAAGGGAGTAATCCTCGGTACGGTGATCTAGGCCACGTACTGTGACGGGTGGTACCCCAGTAGCCCTGCCATTGATGGAAACCCATTTTCCCTACGAGACCCTACGGTTTTGTTTGTATTACCCACTTTTGTGGCTAGTAGCTGGAATTTAATCATGTAACAATTTCGGCTATTTCTTATTTACTTGAAAACCCTAGACACTATTATAATATCACTGGATTTCCTATCAAATGTTTTGGTTAGCGTAAGGTAAAAACTTTTCGATGTTTATGTGTGGGAAGTCTTACGTGATACCTTTTCTTTTCAAAGGTTTTCTAAAGTTAAGCAATTTTAACCCGTTTACTCACACCTGACCCCTGTCTGACCTGAGTGTTTATTTTCTGTTTTATTAAACTCTTGGGTACTCATATTATGTATGAGTAGTCAAGTGATTCAGGTTTTCTTGACGAATTTTGGAGGAGATATGGAGCAGGAGGCTTCGACGTATAGTTATATATATTGGTTCCGCTGTGTTTGGTATCTGTTTCTTCTGTTGTACTTGAGTTGTATGAATTAGACAGATGTTTATAACTGTCTAATATGTGTTGTATAATTGTGTAGCTCTGATGTAATGAGATACTATGTAATATTTTATGTTAATTATTATATTTTATTCGTTCCGCTGTGAGTTCTCTGATGTTGTTTTGTTTCTTCTTTCTCTTTCTTTTCTTCTTATATCCCTTTCTTTCTTCACTAGTGATGCGATTTCCTGGAGATAGGAAGTCGGGTCGCTACAAAGGGCTAGAAGATTTCATTGCAAAGTTCACTATATCAGACGAGCCAAGTGGAAGTGATGTGATTCCCGCTGTTCGATGGAAGCTATATACTGATGGGGAATCCAACGACCATTGTTCTATGGATGATGTTATTCTTATAACTTTCGAGAACCAATCGATTTGTTATGCTTTGAAAATTAATTTCCCAGCTACGAACAACGAAGCCGAGTATGAAGCGTTGATCGCTGGACTGAAGCTTGCCAAAGAACTTGGAGTAAAATCGATTGAAATCTTTTGTGACTCACAGTTGATGGTATACCAAGTACGGGGAGACTATCAGGCAAAGGGACAAAGGCTTGCCCTATATCACGCTCGGGTTCAAGAATTGTTGGCGGACCTCGAATACTATGATATTTCGCACATTCCACACGAACAAAACAGGGAAGCCGATTCCTTGGCAAAATTTGTGAGCACTGGCAATGCATAACAGATGGGCTTGGTTCCCATTGAAACTTTACATGCCCCAAGTATAAATGAGATGGATGTAGATTTTGTGGCAGAAACGAAAACTGAAAGGGAGTCGTGGATGACCTTGTTCGAAGAATACTTGCTACACAGAACCTTGTTCGAGAGAAAGTACGGGAGACGATAAGTCGTTCGTAAGGCCTCACGATATTTAGTGCAAGATGGAATAATGTAACGGAAGGGTTTCTCCGTTCCTTTGCTTAGTTGCATCACCTACGATGTGATAAAGCGGGTTTTAAGAGGAGAGTATGAAGGAGAATGTTGCGACTATATTAGGGTAGAAACTTGTCGAAAAGATACTCCGCTATGGATACTATTGGCCGACCGTGAATTAGGACGCCGCGGACTATGTAAGGAGATGCGAAAAATGACAGAAGTATTTAAAGAACCCAACAGCACCGCCGAATGAACTCACGCAAATGGTTAGTCCATGGCCGTTTGCGATATGGGGGATTGATATTAGTGGCTACTTGCCAATCTCTAAAGGTGGTGCGAAATATGCAATTGTCGCGGTCGATTACTTTACTAAATAGGCAGAAGCGGAGCCACTAGCTACGATCACCGTTAAAAAGGTCGTTAACTTTGTCGTGCAAAACATCATATGACGCTTTGGTCCTCCATGGACTATCATTACTAATAATGGAACTCAATTTGAGAGTAGAGAATTCAAAGAGAAAGTATTGCATTGAGACAAGGTTTGCAGCTGCCGTTATTATACTTAGTCTATTTCTTTTGCATTTCAATGGTAATTGTTTCTAGTATATGTTTCTTTTATTGTTCTTTGTTTCTGACATGTAATAAGACAATTCGGTTTATCCCTATTTTCTATAATCAATAAAAGCTTGAAGCTATTTTCTGTGAACTATTGGTATTCCGTGTTTTATAAATTTATGACAAGGTTAATTTGCATTAATCTGTATGGTGTAAGAACACAGAAACAAAACTAAAAGTCGACCAGCTATGTATTCAAAAATCTCTAAGTCCCTATAGTGAAAACTGAAGTACTTTGAGTCCCTAGAGCATGGTCTAGAGTACAAACGTATTCAAAAATCTCTATGTCCCCAGAGTGCAGATTGGAGTACTCCAGATCTCTACAGCGCGGACTAGAGTATAAACGAAATCAAAATCTCTAAGTCTCCAAAGTGTGGACTGGAGTACTCTAGGTCCCCACAGCGTGGACTAGAGTATAAAGGAATTCAAAAATCTCTAAGTCTCTGGAGTGCAGATTGGAGTCCTCTGAGAAGGGACTAGAGTATAAATGTATTCAAAAATCTCTATGTCCCTAGAGTTCGGACCGAAGTACTCTAGGTCCCTAGAGCGTAGACTAAAGTATAATCGAATTCAAAAATCTCTGAGTCTCCACAGTGCGGACTGGAGTACTTTGATTCCTCAGAGTGTGGACTAGAGTATAAACGTATTCAAAAATCTCTAAGTCCCCAAAGTGTCTACTAGAGTACTCTGGGTCCTCAGAGTGTGGACTACAGTATAAACGAATTCAAAAATCTTTGGGCCTCCATAGTGCGGACTGGAGTACTATGAGTCCTTGGAGCGTGAACTAGAGTGTAAATGTATTCAAAAACCTCAAAGTCCCAGCGTGCAGGGTGGAGTATTCTAAGTTCTCGGAGAATGGACTAGAGTATAAACGAATTCAATCATCTCTAAATCTCCAAAGTGCGGACTAGGGTACTCTGAGTCTCCAGAGTGCGGACTGGAGTATAAACGATTTGAAAAAATTCTTAAGTCCTAGAAAGTGGACAAAAATACTTTAAGTCCTTTGAAGGTAGATTGGAGTTTAAATGACCTGCAAAACTTTGAATTTCAATTTCAGATCAAATTATAGGTTATGCAACGAGAATCTATGAATGTAAAGAAACAAAATTTTATTTACTTCTCCAAAAATTTCTTTACAACTTCTCTAAAAGTTCGAAGACCAAGTCTAACTACAATGACTACTGATAAAAAAAAAGAGGAAAGGAAAGCAACTACATGGTTCTAAATTATTTAAGCTAAGCAAATTGTTGCGAGACAAATCTACTTTTTCGGTTTTCTTTCCTTTTTCAGCTTTTCCGAAGTCTCCACATCTAAGCATCTTTTCTTGGATCCTTCGCTTTCAAGCAATGTGGTACCCAAGGAAGGAGGAGGAACTTCTAAGTGTGTGGTCGGATCAGGGCGAATGACCTTCAATAGCTTATTTAGGGGATCGTCGAGCTCCACCACCTTGGTTTCTATCTTAACTTTGATTCTCTTTTTCTCATCCTCCTTGAGTTTCTCCTTCATGCTAAGCTTGGAAATGTGCTTAGGAGCGTCTGTGGTTTCGATATCGTCATGTTCTTTTATAAGTAAGGGGTCTTCTGGTTTATCCTCATCTAGCGCACCGATCACTTGGGCATCAGGACCAGAGGTATCTCCGGTGTGAGGTGCCTTGGCCTCGTTTTCTTCCCGTCAGTGGCGGCATCGCTCCTTGGAGTCAGCTCAGGACCAAAATGACCTACGTGAATTAATGAAAAGCAAATGTAAAAACACATCTGTTACTCACCAAAGGTGATGACTTCCTAGACACTAGAAGGTGAAGTTACGTACTAGCTTCTAATTGACTTTCAGTGGTCCTCGAAGTATCACCCTCAGGGACTGGGGATAAAATGTGAATGCCAAGTCCAGGCTTCTCTGGGTCACAACCGACATGCTGCTCAAGAGACTCAAGTGATAAAGTCTCAGCAATTGAACGGGAGGATGAACTTGAGAATCCGTGCCATACGGGCCTGCAATATCTTCCTTACCCTTTGATGTTGAGGAGTCTCTTCCAAAGAGGGATTTTACTGCAGATAAGTTTGAAGGCTCATTTCCTCGAAGCACTTCCCTCAGAAGGGCCTCTTCAATGCCCAGCTCCACTTTATTTATTTTTGTCAAATTATCCTATGCTTCTGTTACCGACTCAAGATAACCACTGCCTATGAAAGATAGGTCGTGGTGCATGAGAACTCTTGCATTGTACTCTACGATGAGCAGGTCAAATGAACACTTAATCTCTTCTCTATTGGCCTTGGTTGCTTATGTCTACCTCTAAACATGCTGCCTTTTTGCTTTCATCATGAGCTGCATCTTTTAGCTCTTCAATCTTAAGTAGTTCTTCATCGAGTTTTGTTTTCAAATTCCTCATCTCGACGATTTCGTCGTAGTATTTTTGTGATTCTTCCTGCGATGCGATTTTTTCTTCCTTTTCTTTGGAAAGAAGCTCCTCTAACTCTTTGATTCGGTGGGTCATGATATCATTGTCCTTTTGTAGAGAGTCTTTTTCGAAAGCAAGAGCATCGCTGCGTTGATCTACCTCGTTTAATCTTGTTTATGGCTGGCCTTTGAGGGATTGACCACATCGGCATTCCCCTTGGCATTCTTCTAAGTGGCCTTGAGTTGAGATTTATATGAGAGCATCTCTTCATCCTGGCTCTTTATAATATCTCTGTCATGAATGGCTTCAAGCTTAAGGTGGTCAATCTCATGCTGGCGCTCGATGGAGACTTCCAAGACTTTTCCACTAAGTGTACGAACGCGTCATGTTGAAAATACACATCGTCATTGTAGGCAATAACGCTTTGTTTAACGTTCCTAGGAATAGGATGAATGGCAGAAAGGAATTTCAGCCTGTCAAAAAAGATCTTCGGGAACGTAACTTTAAGCTCGGCTAATTTTTCTACCATGGACGGACCGTGAGCGGGAGCTAGGGGGTCTACCTTGCTGGAGTCACCGATTTCTTATGTGGCTCACAAGATTGCTTACTACTCGAAGAATCAGAATGTTGATCGCGAGAGATTTCAGACTGAGAGCGTTTCTGGGTAGATTTGTCCTCACTATGCGCTGGAAGATTAGAAGGTTCATTTGAATATGAAGAGTAGCCATGGATTCTCCTTCTGGAGGATAAGGACAATTCTCTAGAAAGATAGTCTCTATCTCCGCCATCTTCCTTATCTCTTCGTTTACCCAATCCTGAGTCTCGACCAGAGTGATGAACGACGGAGGATCCTCGAAGACAGTCAATGCCATGTGTGCACCCTATTTCACCTATACGTAAGATTAAATGAGAATGAATTAGTAGAAGTCACACGACGAACTAAATTCAAGTGCTGGTGGAGTGTAAGTGTTCGTATGTGCCCTAGTGCATCCCCCCAACGGACCAGTATTTTTTTCTTCACTCGTTCGAGTTTTCTCTCGTTGATTATGAATTTGTGCGCCATCATCACTTCTTGCAGGCGAGTTAAATCCCATAATATTGGGATTATTGAAGTCATAATTCAATATATCATCTAGAATGGTTAAGTCGGATAGTCCATTCAGCGAGCTTGAAGACGATCCTTTATCGATAGAGGTTATCGTGACCTTTGAAGTTCCGCTGACTTTATTCTTTTTCATCTTATATGCTAAGCTTTTTTCTTTTTCGAAGGAGGCAGTGGTTGGGTTGTGCCGGGAACATCGGCTACTGGCCCTTATCCGGGGCTTATATTCTCGTCCACCGATGTTAGAGCCTCTATTTCTTTATCTCACCTTCCTCAAGAGTATCATGAGTCCCTTCGGTGGGGGCATAGAAGAACCGACTTATTTTTTACTCGCATCAGCAGTCGATCTTGTGGTTGTGGTGCCACTTGGAAGGCTAGTTATACGACCCTCTTCTAATAATCTAAACCTCGAAAGCAGTTCGTTGGTGACTACCAATTTGATGTCCTGATCTTCCATGGGGGTAGCTTGAATAACTTCAATTGCCTCAGAGTACCTGTTGCCTTTGGGCCATGGGAGAATACCTGTAAGGATTAAAAGAGATTCATACTTTCGAAGAGATACACCTTAAGTCTTAGAATGAAGGATGGGATAAGGATGAGACTTACGTCCTTCCAGCCATCTTCTCGCAAAATAAGGAGGATAGCGTACGTAGAACCACTCCTATTTAAATTGAGAGAGTTTGTTCCACGTGCCCATGAGAACTTGGCATTTGGGATGCGGCTCAAGGAATATATAAGATGGGATATCAACATGTCTCTTGAAATTGTAAATGTAACAGATATCCTTAGGAGTTCGAGGTCTGAATAGGAAACACATAAAAAGATGTAGGTGCCATGAATGAACGCATGGCTATTGGGATGCAGTTGTATAGGAGAAAGCCCTATGTACTACAACACTTCATGGATGAACGAATTGAAAGGTGGCATACATCCGGCCCAACACATGAATTTGTTGCATGTGGTATATCCAGCTGGGGGCAGATGGGGCCGATCTTGTCCTGACGGTACCAAAACATCATCGAATGGGATTTCGGGGATAGAGAATAAACGACAAAGAGCGTATTTGCTAATTTTTGAGGCTTGAGAATCGATGGGGTTATCTAGAACAAGAGCATCGTCTACTGCATCGGGAGTCGAAGCTATAAACTAAGGAGGTACTGGAATGTCAGGAATGGAAGCAAATAACGGGCTTAATGTCCTTAGTACCTCTTGCTGTGAACATGGTCTAGGCTTGTTAGATATAGTGGCAGAGGTTGACTTCTTAGACATTATGAGAAGGCACTTGGTGTGAATAAATACCTATTTAAGTTATACTTGAAAGACAATCAATATTAGATATAACGACAATGTATTCCCCCATGCGGTGTGTGAAGTAGTGCGGCTATTCAAACATGAGTACAAAGAAATTGAAGTTTTAAAGACAAGTGTAGCGTGATAAAGCTCTAATTTGTCAACCTTGGAGACCGTCATCACTGACCGTCTCCGGTAGTTTATCATACGATCGATAGTGGAAGTCTTAGAATCGAGCATTGGCATCATAGATTTGTAAAGGCTGCTATTTGCATTTATTGGGTTAGATTCGCATTTAGAATTACTTAAGTTGTGAAGTTGTTAGTCTGTATTAGGTCCTGATTATACGCTTTGGTCCCTGTCATTGTTCACTATTTTATGCTCAGGCATGGAAATTTGTAGTCTTGATGTATGTGATGTTCAAATTGAGATGGTCCTGATTGCCAATGCCGACTCTCAACACTTAATGCCGATCCAAACACTTAACCACTTATACCGATCGCCCCTCTAAACAAAGATGACCGATACACCCTCTATAGAACACCAACCCACTCTCTCATAAATCACCGACCCAAACCTCCCCAAACAACCTACCGAACAACTTCCTCCCAAGTTACCGATCCCCTCCACTGCTATATTCCTATCGACCCACTCCACTGCCATATTCCTGCCTACCCACTCCACTGCTAAAATCCTACCGAACCCTCTATTTCATCGAATGCTGAACTCCTTTCTTCTCCAAAACATTGACCTCAATTATGACACCGGTGATTACTTCTCCTAGTGTTCGATGTTTTAATCCATAGAGGCCTAGTTGAATCCCTAACCTAAGGCATGCTCCTACTCCTAACTCATCTATTTCTCTTCCACGCATCCCATATTGGTTCCTATCCAAGAGGCTATTTACCCATTCACTTAAAATTCACACAAGATTTCGAGTTTAGGGAGATGAATTAAAGGTGATATTCATACCTATATGGTGAGTTTAAGGCTTATGAAAGCTATATTTCGGATTGAGGTTTATTCGAGTTTGTTTGCAGCTGGAGTCACGGGGTTGGCGACTTGGGTTTGAGAGAGAGAAAGAAGGACTGAGTGGCAAACGAGGATTGGAGGAAAGTAGGTTAGCAGGCTTGTGATAATGAAGTAGAAGAGAGAAGAAAGGAATTAGAATGTGAGCTTTTATATGGTGAAGAGGGAGATGAATGAGCACTTTCCTATAGGCACGGTCCCTAAGCATCACTAGGTCGGAGACTAGATATGTTGAATGTTGTCCTAGTGAATCGTCCAAGTGAATCGGTCTTCGTATGCCGATCCACCCCTTATTCAATATATATATATATATATATATATATATAATGATAATAAATAAAATAATAAGAGTATTGATGGTAATAAAATGTATACATATGAATATATACACATATAATGATGATTGAGTGGATGATGATGTGGAAAAGAGACAAATACTACCTAATATGCGGAGAAGCTTGAGTTTAGAAAACCCGCTGCAATTCAGCCTTCGAAAGGTTACAAACATTTAGCTTTTGAAAAGTAAAATAGGATTTCAAGAATCTCTTTGAGGCTAAATTAATACGATCAAACTATGTGAAGCTTCTTCAAAAGCCAATGAAAAAGCAACGGTCGGTTATCATTATGAACAAACTAGCCTCTGGGAACAAGGATTACTCATAGATTCAAAGCATGTCATGTTGATTCATAAGACACGCTTTGGGGGGAAAATGTTACCCAGCTACTTAGCCCGGCTAGGAGGCAATAGTTGCAAAGGATATGGTTGGACCTAGACGAAATTCAAGCCAAAAAGAGGATTGGAAGTATAAGAGATCGGTGTAACTTGTTTGGATTTGTCTGTATATGTGGTTCAGTATTTTACGGTGGGTCATTTGGAGTAGGATAGATATTATGGAAAGTCATGGATGGGTCAGCCCTGGTGGTCGGTCAAGGAAAATAAGATGAAGTTGGGTCGACCATGGTGGTTCGGCCTCGGTGGATCAGCATGTAGTGGGTTGACCAAGAAAAATAAGTTAAATTTGGGTCGGCTTGGTGGTTCGGCCTCGGTGGATTGGCATGTGGTGTTCGGTCGAAGAAGATAAGTAGAGGTGATTCGGCCATATTAGGTAAGCCTACGTGGATTGGCCTTGGTGGTTCGGCCTTAGTGGATCGACATGTGATGTCTGGTTGAGGAAGATAAGTAGAGGTGGTTCAGCCATATTGGGTCGACCTAGATGGATCATCCCTAGTGGTTCGGTCAGATGTGGTTCGGCCTTGGTGATTTGGTCACATGAGTTGGTTTAGCTTGGCTTGGTTTCAAGAGTGGATCAATGCGAGCGTGAGCATGAATTACTTAGGGTCATGATCTAGCTTGCTTCGAGCATACACGAGAGCTACTCCGAGTCGACATTCAGAGGATCCCAAATTAGCAAAAGGGGGTCGATCAAGGTAGCTCAGGGTGCTTGGTTCGGTCTACCTAATTCCTTAGCTATAGACCGAACCATCTTAGTCATGGACCCGGACAGGGGGTCCAGCCTATCTTCATCTATAAATAGAGGGGTAGGGGTCCAGTTTGAGGGACCTTTTTTTCGAGAACCCCAGAGAGACTGCCATTTTCTACAGTTACTTTCTTCTTAATTAAATTTGTATTCAATCTGATTATTGACAGATTGTATATGTATTCAAGTAGTTGAAAAAGCAATAAAGATTACATTCAAAGTGGACATAAACATTTACGTCGAACCACTATAACTATGAGTGTTCTTATTTCTGTTATTGTTTTTGCATTCTACTATGATAATCCTGTATTTAATTTATTATCACCATTAATATCTCTACAAAAATCTATTCTAGGGTGTTAGTGACCAATTCTGGTGCTAACAATTACTACCCCTAAGGATCAAAATACTTGGGAGTAGTTCAATATGAGATTTGAAGAGAAGTGTATACGGCCGCTTATATGCCGGTGTTCTTCCAAATTACTGACCTGAAATAGGGGATATGTCCGTATGGGATTACGTGGCTTAGTTCGACACAATGTCGATGTATGGCCTGTCTTTTATCGATACTCCACTAAAGAAGAATGAGAAGATTATGAAAGTCTTGGATGATTAAAGAGAAGCTTGTAAGGCATATTGATAAGCCGTCTGAGAGGCTGGTAGAGAAGACACTTCAACATGAGAATCTATACCCTAAGCCCAAGCTAGTTGTTGCTCCTAAGGATGAGCCGACCGCAAGATAGTGGGGGAGGCAAAAGGAAGTGGGACAACAATAAGAAGAAGAAGCAGTTTCAAAAGAATGGCCAGAAGAAGGGCAAATAGGAGCTTACATGTTATAACTATGGACAGAGGGGCCATCTTAACAAAGATTATAGGAATGAGAAGAAATGTTTCAATTGCAACAAGTTACGGTATACCAAGAAGGATTGCCCATAACCACAAAGAAATAAGCAGGTTGTGTCTGTTTAAGCTTTGAACGTTGTCCTAGCTTCGTCGAGTGCTCTATCGACGGAGGAGAAGGGAAATAGCATTGTTATACAGGGTATGCTTTCTATTTCAGATATACATGTATGCAATTTATTCGATGTCATGGCTTTACATTCCTTTATATCTAGTGATTTGGTAGATAGATTGGGATTGGAACCCGAGATAGTTAACCGAACTTTGATTGTCATAAACCCTGTTAGACGATCGACTAGCCTATGCATGGTATGTTGAGACTTAGCCTTATCAAATCATGGATGTTCGATTTCTTGTGATTGCTTCATTTTGGGTCTTATGGGGTTCAGTATTTTACTGGGGATGGATTGGCTTAGGAAGTGTGCGGTAGTGGTGGATTGTGAGAGGCCGTTTGTGAAGATAGGGGGCTATGGAGGTTTGACGTTAATGATTGGCTGCCTGCCAAGGGATGAAGTTATGTTTAGCGTTCTATATTTGCTTTAGACTCCACAGGATGAGTTGTCATATGTGCCTATAGCGAGAGAATATCCAAACATATCCGACGAGGTGATCGGATTACCACCACACCAAGAGATTGAGTTCCACATAGACTTAGTGAAAGATGCAAGATCGATAGTTATGCGTTTAAGGCGCATGACACACAAGGAACAGAAGGAGTTAGAGATGCAAGTGAATGACCTATTGAGGTAATGGTTCATTCATAGGAGCATATCCGAGTAGTGTGCACCTGTCATTTTCGCCACTAAGGTGGATGGCTCTCTTAGGTTGTATGTAGATTACCACGAGCTAAATAAGGTGACAACGAAGAACCACTATCCACTCCTACGTGTCGATGACTTGTTCGATCAGCTCCATAATGCTAGAGTGTTCTCTCAATTAGACATTGCGACTAGGTTTCATTAACTGAGAGTGGCTAAGGAGAGTGTGTCGATTACAGCATTCTATACACCATTTGGATTCTATGAGTGGTGGGTTATGCCGTACGAGCTAACCAATGCATCGACATACTTTCTATATCTTATGAACTATGTTTTCAGGGATCAGCCAAATAAGTTTGTACTTGTGTTCGTGGATGATATCCTTGTTTATTCGAGGAGGGGGGAAGAACATAAGAAGAATTTGAGGACTATGTTCGAGGTGTTGAGGAAGCACCGATCGAAGGATAAGTTTTCAAAGTGGAACTTCTGGAGAAAGGAAGTGTGATTCTTGGGTCATATTGTTTCTAAGCAGGGCATTGATGTACATCCTACGAAGGTGGTAGCATTATAAGACTGGAGTCGGTCCAAGACCGTTATAAACATGAGAAGCTTCGTTGGACTAGTAGGATACTATAGACAATTTATCCGGGACTTATCTAAGGTAGCAACACCATTAACCAACTTAATGAAAAAGAATCAGACTTTCACTTAGGACGTGAGGTATGAGTACGCATTCATGAGTTTGAAGGAAAGGTTGACGAGCACACCGGTGTTTGTCATTCCTAGCGGGAATGAGGAGTTGACAGTATACACAGATGCCTGAGGTACTAGACTTGTGCGTGTTGATGTAGAGGGGAAAGGTTGTTTCCTACGCTAGTCGACAAATGTAACTGCATGAGAGGAAGTATCTGACTCATGATTTAGAGTTGATAGTGGTAGTGTTCGCTTTGAAGATATGAGACACTATTTTCCTGGGGAGAGGTTCGAGTTGTATTTGGACCATAAGTCATTGAAGTATCTATTCTCCTAGAAGGACCTCAACCTTCGTCGGTAGCGATGGTTAGAATTCCTAGCCTCCTATGACTTTGACATTTCCTATATGCCTGATAAGGGAAATGCAATGCTGATGCATTAAGTAGAAGACATGCCAGTTTGGGAGTGATATTCCTAGAGTGGAAGTCGTTGGAGTTTATTGCTGGCTAGATTTTAGGTCTCGATGTGAGTTAGAGCTGAAAGTACTAGCTAGCCTGACGATCATACCTACCCTGGTCGAGCGGATCGGTACTAGTCAGAGGCGAGATGCTAGACCAGTAGAGATCATAGTAAAGATAGATGGAGGGGTAGAGTCTGAGGAGATAAAGAAGGATGTGCTCAGTCAAGATGGTTGGCGTCGTAAGGATGAGAAATTTTTGTTCTTGATGTCGATGGGTTGAGGGATAAGGTGCTACGCAAGTGTCATCATTCAAGATTGACTATACATCACGGTGGGAATAAGATGTATCATAATATGAGATGGACAATTTATTGAGAAGGGATGAAGAAGGGTGTTGGTACATTCATCTCAAAGTGCATGGACTGTCAGTTGGTAATGGTAGAGAAGAAGAAGCTGAATGGTTTAATGCAACCACTCAAGGTTTCCATGTGGGAATGGGAGAATTTTTTTTGATGGAAATCATCGATGGATTACTAAGGACTAGAGGAGGGTACAATAGCATTTGGGTCATAGTCAATAGTTTGATTAAGAGTGCCTGATTCATACCCATCAAGTCAAGTAGAACATCATCCAAATTGGTCGAGTTGTATATGAAATGGGTTGTGCAATTCCATGTGGTGCCAAAAAGCATTATGAGCAATTGAGACCCTTGTCCACTTGCGGGTTATGGTAGATCTTACAAGAGGCTTTGGGGATGGAGCTGCATCTTAATACAGATTATCACCCATAAATTGATGGGCTGGCCGAGAGGGCAAATCAAATTCTAGAGGATCACTTGCGAGCTTGCATTCTCGATTCGGATAGCTCGTGGGATGCTCATCTACATTTAGTAGAGTTTTCATACAATAACAATTATCAGTCCAATATTGGTATGGCTCAATTTGAGTCGTTATATGGCTAATAGTGCAATGGTCTTTCGTGTTGGTGAAAAGCGGGCAAGAAACTGATACTTGGGCCAGACATGGTAAGTGAGACTTCGAAGAAGATCGACATTATTCGGCAATAAATGAAAGCAGCCCAATACAGATAGAAAAGTTACGCTGATAGGAGAAGACGTGATTTAGATTTCTCCATAGCTGACATGTTGTTTGTCAAGATCTCTCCGTTGAAGCATGTCGTTCAATTCGGTACCAAGGGGAAGTTGGCATCGAGATTCGTTGGTCCTTTTCTGATACTAGAGAGGATCATCAATCTAGCATATAAAGTCGACTTGCCTCAGAAGATGGTGGACATGCACAATGTATTATACATATCTCACTTGAGGAAGTTAGTGCATGACTTAGGCATAGTAGTTCAATCGAATCGGCTTGATGATATCGAGATTGAACTAGAAGCATCGAGACCTTGTAGCCTATTCATATTATCAGACATGATAAGAAATAGCATAGAAGGAAGATAGTAGAGCTGATAAAGGTTCAATGGAGTGAGAGTGAAGACGATTGTACTTAAGAGACTAAGGAGAGCATGAGGGCCGCTTATCTAGAGCTCTTTACTTAGTGATATTTTTTTATCGTATTTACTTTCACTTTCCATATCATATATAGTAGTTTAGTATCCTGCATGCTAGGGCAGGGGTAGATATCATTTATTGCTTTTGTGTGCATGTTTGATATTTGGTATGGTTGCTGGTGGATGATAGGCATGTATGGTAGCAATGTTTGATTTTACATTGTTGTGTTGGGGATTTCGGGGGTGAAATTTCTAAAATAGGGGAGAGTGTAGTGACCCATATTTTATGTATCGAAGGATCATAAAATATATATGCGGTTGAATGACTCTACAACTTCGGGAAATGCCTATTAGTGACATTTCCTATATTTAGATTTTTCCAAACAATTTTATCCCTAAAAATTTGTATCGTCCATGACTTTTGATAGGAGTCGAACTAGCATCTGAGACCACTTCCATTGGAAAGATATGATGGTTTCCTTTTCCTTAGAGTGGTCACAGTAGCGATTCGGATTTTGCGGCAAGGAGATATATTTATTTGAAGATTGGCAATTTTTGAAGCAGCTTAGTAGGTGATTAGTGAGTTTGGAGGGCAAGCCCACAAGTTCATTTTGGATTTGAAGACCTTATATGACCAAACCATCTTTACCAAATCACTTTCACACATTCCCACTTAGATCTAAGCCTCCATCAACCCATCATCTACCCAAAACCTTCTTATTTCTCCTCCAAATTAAGTCTAAATCATATATTCATATAAGATTGGCAAGGACATTTATTAGAGATCTTTAAATCTACATTTTTGGAAAATAAATTCCATCTTTACTATTCATTTTCGGATCTACCTCGATTTGCATGAAAAACTTGGATTTTAGTGGCTTCAATGAATGATTTATCATGTCTCACCTTATTATATATATATATATATATATATATATATATATATGTATTTATAGGGTTTGGCATGTTTTAAACTCAGTTTTAAAATCAAAATCACGTTTTGGAACTGTTTTAATGTCAAACCTAAATTAAAACGAATTTAAAATGTTTCTAATTGTTTTAATTATGTTGGTTTGACAGGCGATTCTTTTGATGTATGTTAGGCTATATTATAAAAAAATTATACAATGATTTGTAATGAATTATTGTACGTTCGCATGCTTGAATGTTTGAATGTTGGTTCTATGTATAGTGTTTGATCGATTTTTTGTATGGTTGAAAAGCTCATGGGAGTGACTTAGAATTAGGAACTGCGAAATCGATGCTTCAACGGATTGGCTCTAAAGCATTTAGAGTCATATTGTTGCATAGATAAAGCATGAGAGTTGAAGCGTTAAGAATAGAGATGGAATCAGTGCGATGTTGAAGTGTTGGAACTGATATAGGGATTCGGTTCGATGCTTTAACGGATTGGCTTTAGAGCATTTAGAGTCATATTGTAGCATAGACGAAGCATGAGAATTGAAGCGTTAAGCATAGAGATGGAATCAGTGCGATGTTGAAGTATTGAAAGTGCTACAGGGATTCCGTTCGATATTCTCGGTTCGGCATTGATTGGATTGGTGGAGAAATGGGCTTGGTGGCCCAACAGGATTGGCTGTTCGATGGGGTAGATGGAGCCGTGATAGTATAACAAATTTGGTTCGATGGTTTGTTGGTTTGGTGACCAGAAAAGCGGTTTATCCGGTGGTAAGTGGAGCGGCGACCAAACGAGGTTGCAGTTCGGTGGTTGGGTGTGAGGCATGGTTCTGGGGTGTTTTGGTCGGCTAAAGGAGGACGTCAAACATAGCATGATGCAAAGCTTTTGGAATGTTAGCTTCGTGGCAAGGCATGTGTTTGCTTTTTATCTCACGAGTTAGTTTGCGATAGAGATGGAGAACCTCGAGATGGCCGTAGACGACTTTAAATGGCAACCAACGAGGTATGACAACTTCGATGACTTGATGTTGCAAGTGACTATAAAGTCTAGTGGTGGAACGAAAGGACGATTTATGCATAATAGCTCATAGAGTGGAAGGTGAAGTTATGATGCTTATGAGTAGGACATGGTAGTCTATGTGTACCCAGGGTAGTATGCGTGGACCCATATGTTTGGATGTCTGCATGTGCCCATTCCTTAGCCATCTGCGTAGGAAAGAGTGAGCATTTATATGGTAGTTCTACTATTGGTACGTGTTCTAAGGGATTCATGGATAACTCTATGGTTGTGATCCTCATTAACAAGACGGGGTAGTCTGTGTGTACCCAGGGTAGTCTACCCATAATTATTAGATGTTTGCGTGTATCTAGTCCCTGTCCATCTATATAGGTAATAAGTTGAGCATCTGAGAGAGTTATCACGTATCTAAAGCACTTGGGTGAGAGATTTAATACTATATGATGGATTCTATGTTTACTGTGTGCTTGGTATGTTGTACGATACCCTTATACAACATATCTTCCATTTGTGATTGTAATGTACAATATATTGTATTTATATGCTAACTCTTTGGATGTAGGGACTGCTCGAGTATGGTTGTTCAAAACTATACCTTCTTTACTTTATACAAGTTTTATAGTATTTTGGGACGATATATCGCTCATATCAAGATGTTGTCTGACCCAAAGTTTTATGCGTTGCTTCTTTTTATCTCGGATACTCTTAAATGAGTAGATTAGTGATAGCAGATCTGGATAGCCCATGGAGCTAAATGGAGTATGAGCAGAAGGCAACACTTTTATATATCTAAACTTGGAGCTTACTATTGCTTATATTGTGTTGTGCAGTACTGTGGAGCTATGTTAGTACTTGTATCATTATAGACAATTATAGAATTAATTATGGAGATTTGGGATGCATAAACTTTTATTTTAGTTTTTATATAATCCGTGAACCCGATGCACTCTGATGTTCTTATTTATGGTTCATTTGATTACATCACTATCTCACCTGTTTTACATATATGCTGTTATATTATATTTTATATATGCGCTATGAGATGTTCTATAGGTTCTGTGTTTGGATTTTTCTGCTCTTTCTATTCAAGGCTACCATCCCGCATCGGCCGAGTACCTCCATAGCGTATCACATATGTATATTTGATACCAAAGGTGTAGTGTGGTCATTACAATAATTGGAGGGCCTCATCTAGTAAAGAAATACTGAGTGAAATGGAACGATACACGATCTCACTAAACCACATGCTGCAAGAGGATTTCTTTGACATGGTAGACGAAGCTCTTGTTAAGCAACAAAGGATGATAACAGATGATGTAGTGTTCAGAAAAAGAGATGTTCATGGAGTCGAAGTGCCAACTTTTGATCCCATGGTGATAATGGTGGTATCTGACCAACAAAAATGCATTGGGTCTTGGTGGATACTAGAAGTTATGTGAACATACTACTTAGCAAAACAGTTTATCAAACGAAGATTAACATAAAGTAGGTTACAGCTAGCAAAACCAAGATCCAAGGGTTTATAGGTGAAGCGAAACAGCCAATTGGGGTGATTGATCTACCTGTAGATTTAGGTGATGGAGATCGTACGATAGTTCAGTTTCAATTTTTTTTACTATGGATGAATACTTCGTATACGATGCATTTTTGGGCCGACTGGCCCTTATTGATTTTAGAACTGGTGTCTAATAATGAAGTTCCCTATGAAAAATGATGTCAGATCATTAAGAGGAGACTAAAGCATAGGAATGGAATATTATGCCGTGGAGCCGAGGGAACTAAAGAGACAAAAGGAAGGCAAGAATATGGAGATGGATCCTTGCTTTTGAGATTCATAAGCATAGCAATTAAAACTCGAACCTTGGCTCGAGAACCATAGTAGGTTTGATAAGTCTACAGATCATAGGAGGATGTCAGGGGAGAGACGAGCAACGTCAGCGGTAATGTTCCAATCGATATGGATGATCCTACGCAGGCTCTAAAGATTGGATCTCAGCTTAACATTAGCTTAAGAAATAAATTAGTTAATTTCCTCCGAGGAAATTTGGGCGTGTATGTTTAGAAGCATTCAGATATGTGCGAGATATCGTCGGAGATAGCATGTCATGCACTGAATATTGATCCAAAATTTACACCAGTAAAAAAAGAAAAGCTGCAGTTTGAGTCCAAAGTGATCTTCTATGTTGAAAGAAGTGGTGGATAAGCTGATGGAAAATGATTTTATCTACGATGCTTTATACCTTGAATGGGTAAAAAACTCAGTATTGGTCAAGAAATCAAACGGAAAATGGTGGATGTGTATGGACTATTTGGATTTGAACAAAGCATGCCCAAAGGACAGCTTTCCTTTGCCCAGAATCGACCAACTGATTGAGAGACTACAAGATGTGAGTTGCTCTCATTCATGGACACTTTTTCAGTTTATAACCAGATTCTAATGCATATATTGGATCTGGAGAATACCAAATTTTTAATGGATTTGGGATTATAATGCTATAGATTAATGTCGTTTAGTTTAAAGAACACTAAGCCACATACCGAAGAATGGTAAATTCTATGTTCAAGAATCAAATTAAGTGGATGATGGAAGTATATGTAGATGAAAAGCTTGTGAAGTTACAAGTGTCACAGAACCATTTGGATGACCTTTCAAAGATGTTCAAGGTTTTACGAGAATACAGAATGAAGTTGAATCCATTGAAGTGTTCTTTCAAGGTGGCATCAAGAAAATTATTGGGACTTATTATCAATACAAAGGGCATCAACGCCAATCTGGAGCAGATTATCGCGTTGAGGAACTAACCGTCCCAACTATGAAAAAAAAAAGCTACTGAGCTTGAATGGGAAGATGGCTACCTTGAATCGGCTCATCTCAAAGGAAAAAGGAAAATGCATCCCTTTCTTCGATGCCCTCAAGACGGGCAAGAAGAATTTGATTGGAATCAGGATTGTCAGAACGCCTTCGAGGAGTTATTGAGACACATGGAGACACCACCAATCTTATCCAAAGCGCAAAAGGTAGAGGATTTATTTGTTTATTTGGTAGTTTCTGCTCATGCGCTAAGTGCAACATTAGTGCATGAGGACTTGAGGATTCAAAGGCCTGTTTGCTATATCAGCAAGCAGTTTACAAGAGTTGAAAAGAACGACCCAAAGCTGAAGAAATTGGCATATTTCTTTTTGGTTGCATCGAGGAAGCTACGCCATATTTCCTGGCTCATCCGATCAAAGTATAGATGGATCAGCCCTTAAAGCAGGTGTTATGCCTACCGAAAACTTTTAGGAAATCGTTAAAGTGGAAGATAGAATTGATCCAATATGACATATTTAATCCGAGGAGATCGATAAATTGGCATGCATTGGAAGATTTCATCGCTGAGTTTACCACACGAGACGGTGAGGGGGAGGACAATACAATCACACTTCTCCATTGGAAGTTGTTCGTAAATGAAGCTTCAAACGAACATACCTCTGATGTGGGAGTATTTCTTGAAACTATGGAAGTGCGATCGATTAGTTCTGCATTAACGCTGGAATTCCTTCAACTAATAATAAGGCTGGGTATGAGGCATTGATACCGGGATTATGGATAGCGAAGGAACTGGGGATATGGACATTTTTTGGTAGGAATTCCTTGCTAAGGGTGCTAGACTTTTTCCTTACCCGACGAAAATGCTGAAACTATTAGACAACGTCGAGTATTATACGATTGCGCATTTCCCCAGAGAGGAGAACGCAAAGGCTGATTCATTACTAAATTGGATAATTCTGGGGAAGTGCAAGTGACTGGGTACTAATGGTGGTTTTGATAGATCCGAGTGTTGACCAAATGGATGGAAAGTGGATTCTTTAGACTGTAGAGGAATTGAAGTCATGGATGACCCCAATTAAAGATTATTTACTTAAGGGAACTCTCCTAAGATATAGGAATGAACAAAAGAAACTCCTTTGAAAAGCACCTCGGTTCATGATGCAAGAAGGAGTGTTGTATAGAAGAGATCCTCTGCCTTCTTAAACCAAGGACGAGGCTAGGAAAATCCTCATAGAATCCATGAGGGTAGCTGTGGTGACCACAACAAAGGCACAGTTTGGTAAAAAAGATACTTCGTTACGAGTATTTGACCAATAGTAAATTGGGATGCAACTGATTACACCAAATGGTGCGACCATTGCTAGATATTTGCAAAGATTCAAAGAATGCATCCATAGAGCTTACGCAAATGGTTAGCCCACGGTCATTTGTAATTTGGGTAAATAATTTAATCGGTGTGCTATCGATGGTAAAAGGAGGAGCCAAATATGTGATAGTTGTAGTGGATTACATCACGAAGTAGCCGAGGAAGAACTGCTTGCTCAATTACAATGAAAATGTTGATTAAATTTGTTATAAAGAATATCATCTATAGGTTCGAAGTATCTCAGAAGATTATAACATATAATGTAAATTGATTCGAAAGCACCGAGTTCAAGGATTTCTACAACCGGTATTGAATTGATAAGAGCTTCTCAGCATTAGCACATTTATAGGTAAATGGACAAGTGAAGGAGGTGAATAAAATCATCAAGTCCACATTGAAGAAATGGTTAATTAGAACTAAAGGCAAATGGGCAATGAGCTTCCACAAGCACTATAATCTTATAGGATGACCCACACGCCTATGACTGGATATACACTGCATAGTTTGGCCAACGAATCAGAGGCGATGATCCTGATAGAATTGGAAGTCCCATGTCATCATAAAAGGCATTATGATCCAAAGGTAAACGAGGAACTCTTGCTCGAGTCCCTCGATTTGGTGGATGAGAAAAGGAAGAAAGTAGAATTGAGGGTAGCTACTCACCGAAAAAGAGTCACACGACTTTTGAACACCAAGGTCTGTAACCATACTTTCAAGGTAGAGGATCTCGTTCTAAAATGAGTTCTCCCGGATGCTGGGGGTGTTTGATCCTAATTGGTATGGTCCTTATGCAATTGAGAGAAGGCTTGGAGATGGAACGTTCAAGTTGGCCATAGTTGATGGAATCCCGAGTCCACGGGCTTGGAACAATGACTTGCTGCGGTACTACTATACTTAGTTTTATTTAGATTATTATACTACCTTCCTTGTTTTCCATTTATAAATGCGACTTTCTTCTTGAACTAATAGAACCATGTTCTCGTAAGCATGAAATTTTATGTTTTGCGATTAGTAGTATAATAAGGCGCAAAATCCTTCGGTCCAAGATTTGGACCAAGGAAGAGAATCGTGAGGATCGATCGGATAATTCGACCCTGCTATTTCAAAACCTGGGGACCTTTATAATTCACCCAACCCTAGATTAGGGCCGAGGGGAATGACTCTAAGAGGGCGATCGATAATTCGACTCTAAAGGATCAGTCCCTTTAGTCCAGGATTAGGATGAGGGAGGAGTAAACACGGGGATCGACTGGATAATTTGACTCCAACCTTCAAAATTTTGCCATTTCTCGAAGTTTGGGAACGTCAAGAAGGAACGGCCATATAGGTTCTGTCGAATAATTCGTCCTCAACCTTTAGGAATGTAATCATTGCAAGAAGTTAAGCAACGTCAAGAAGGAATGACTATAGGTTTTGATTAGATAATTAATCCCGGCCTTCAGAAATTAGTCATTGGCCGGAATTAGGTGACTCGAGAGGGAATGCTTGAAATCAGATAATTAAAGCACTATTTTTTGAAGATAGAAACTGACATTGGATTTAAATCCCAATGACCACGGTTGCAACCCAGCTGTAACGACCCGTAATTTCGCTACTTCGAAAATAAGAGATTTCATTCGTTTTAATTTAAAAAGAAATTTAAAACTTAAATAAATATTTTATATATAATAAATAATTATCTATTCTTATAGTTAATAAATTACAAAGTATAAATTTGGATTTTAGAACAAATCGACAAAAGTTAAGTTTTGTTAATAATAAATAAAGGCTTAAATAAATAGGTATAAATATTTATTTAAAAAGGTAAATCTTATTTAAAACATCTATTAAAGATAATAAAAGTATATTAAAAGATTTAAAAGAGTATTGATAATCATTTTACAAAAATAACCAAAATTTGTCGCATTTGTCAGTTTTATATACGCTGTAAAATTAGAGATTTTGATATTAATTAAATATGATTTTAAAATATAAAGAGACATGTTTTAATTTATTTAAAGAAGTAAAAAGTTCATTTTAAAGTTTGGTTTACTTCAATATATAGCTTAACAAAAAGGTCAAATTTAAACGGTAAAATTTGTCGACAAAAACACCGTTTTCAACCAAAACAAGTTGTCGACGAGTTGTTGCAACTTGATACATTTTCTAACATATAAAAATGCATATTACAAACTATTTAAACACTTTACATTTAGAATTAAAGACAAAAAGGGTATACTTTTGAAAAATTTACATAAAATAGTGTAAAAAGTGAAAAGACATGATTTGACTAATTAAGTTTTATTTTAAATCTTTACAAACCACATCATTACATATATGTCATGTCTCATTTATGGGATGTTACGTGTATGCATGGAAAAGGAGAAAAAGGGTAATTATGTAATTTAAAAAGTAAAGAAAAAAGACAAAATCATTACTTAAGGACTTAACATCACATCCAAACTTCTCTTCTCATCAATGCACATCATTTCTCATCTTGAAAAGTAAAGAAAGCAAGTTGAAAATTAAAAAAGTAGAAGGGTATTTTAGTCAATTTGGCTAAGGTTTAAAATGTAATTTACATAGGAAATTTTTGCTATAAATACCACTACACTTTCAATCATTTTCTTCACACCTCTCATTCTTCTTCTTCTTCATTTTTGAGCTTTCTTTTGCTCATTAATAGATTCTCCTCTTTAAGAGAGGTAGGAGGGTTAAAAATAGTGGAGTGCTTAAGAAATAATCCACTTGTTAGTCTCTAACCTCTTCTTAATTCACTTCTTCTTCTCTTCTTAAAAAGGGCCTTAGGCCGTGAGTTTGGGAGTTGATAAGAGGAGGACGTGAGCAAAGCAAGTAGAGATGGAGATGGTCGAGCACTTGGAAGCATGGTTATAATAAGGTTTAGAAAAGTTTAGTGAAGCGTTGAATTAAATGAATGTTGGTAGGAAGTTAAACGTTTTGCTTAAAGGTGAGAAATTCTCATCGCTTTTGAATTTATATTTTGGCTAAGTTAAAACAATCATATTTATACTCTTATGACATATGTATGTTTATTTGATTGTTAATTTGAATGCTTGATTGTTGGTTAGATAATTGAATTGTGATAATGTATTTCTTTATGATATTAATAGTGAATGTTGAATTTGAAATCATATGTATGTGATTAGTTGAATGTATGTTATGTTAGTGGTAAATAATGAATATTGGATATGTTCATTTTGATTAAGTAATCACCTTTGTTAATGAGACCATATTTTAGTAATATGAGATATTTTGGAAAAATAAGTCTCTTTTCATTTAGAAGTGAAATTAAAGTAAAAATAAAAGAGAATTTGAAATTTGAAGTGAAACGGATTTGAAAAGGATAGTTAAATTGAAATTGAAATTGAGATGAATAGTGAAATTGAAATCGATTTTGAAAATTGAAGTTTAGTTTGAGATTGAATTGAAGTTTAAATTGAAATTAGATTTGAAATCTAAGTTTTAAATGTGTTTAATTTGAAGTTAGAATTGAAATTGAATTGAAATTGAACTGAAATTGAACTGAAATTGGAATTTAAAATTTAATAATAATATAATAGGAATAAAATAATATTATAATATGGTAATAGTAAAAAAATACATTTTAAATGCTTTAAAAAGTGAAAATATTGATTTAAAATGATTTTATAAGTGTTAAAATCAAATTTGAATGGATTATTTCAAATAATGAAAAATAAGTTAAAACTAGGTGCGTCGCGCAAAAGTAGTTCGCGATGTCGCGCCGAAAAGTTCAAATGAATGTGTGGAGTGAAATATAGCTCGGAATTCTTTGTGATAAGAAAATTCCGAACTATTATATCCATATCTTCTAAACGAAGAAAGAAAATCAAAATTTCGTTGAGTAGATTTTGAAATAAGCCCAAATAAATTTTTCAGAAAAATCACGCTATTGTAATTCATAACAGGAAATCTGTTTAAATGAATGTTTTTAATATTGGAAAAATATGAAATAAATTTGATAAATATATTTAAATATTTTTAAATAGATTTAGATTGAAAAATATGAGTTATCGAATGTTTAGAAGTTGATTTAATCAAATTAAGCTTATATGGCACTTTCCACAGCACTTTTATGCTGTGAATTCTATAACTTGTGGAATATGATTTGAAATGTAGCAACATTTCCCAGAATCAATTGTGAATGTTTTAAAAAGGTTAATTAAGCGTTTTGAAAGATAATTTGGAATATTTATAAGAAATTCCAAAATAAAGTGGAAATCTTTATTATAGAGGTGGGCCTGAACTTACGTGGCCTATGTTTTCTTTTCTTAGGACAGAGGTGGAACAGATCGAAAGGAAAGCCCGGATGCTCTTAAATAAAAAAGATTTTGTTAAGTTTTCCAAAATAAAAGAAGACTAGTATTATCCAGAATTTAAGCAATATACATAATGAATGATTTCTATGATCCAATTTACTCCAAAATGTTTGCTCTGATTATTTTAGGTTTTATCGTAAACGATGTCTTAAATAACATTGTTTTTGACCCGCATAAAAGTAAAGAATTTGATTGAAAGTTAAATAAGAGAATTTGAGATATGTTCCAAAACAAAATAATGAATTTCATAGAATTATCTTAAGTCAAAAGGAAGAGATTTCAAAATCATCCGAAAAGAATTAAAGTGAAAAGAGACTTAATAAATCCTATATACTCATATTCACTTTTTATCGATAAATGGATTTCAAAGGAACCGGGGTCGGATTTGGTTGATTCCTATCCGAAAAGCACTTCGAACCAATGTATACGTTCAAACGTGAAGACATGTTGAAGATGATTGAAGACCGTGGATCTTTATAGCGTGAGAACTGCTTGTTGACTTGCTCTGGGTAGCTCCCGAGTAATATATAGCAGTGGTCTCCTCATTTTGGAGATTTTTCGGATTGCAAGGACTACTCGCTACTAGTGGTAGTAAGAGAGTACATTCAGTTTGTCCTGTTCCTGGACAACTTGCATGGATGTTTGTCTGACATTGCATTTCTAAAGATTACGTACATTGGTTTTTACAAACGTACATCAGTGGTGGCGGAGAAGGCAACTTCTCTTAGCTTAACACCCTCCTTGGGTCATACGAGCTCAAGGGTTGTATTTTTGTGGAACGCAATTAGTAGTCAACGGAATGGCAATGTGGCATTCAAAGATGTGATATGTTCTATGTGAAAAGGTAATCGTTTGCCTTAAGCCTCATCAAATCGAAATGACCGAAAAAGGATTAGATGCGACAAGGCTAAGTGGGTCATTCCCAATTAGGGTATGATCATCCCCTTCTAGATATATTTTTTTCCGCTATGACGTTCGAGATGTTAATTAATGTGGCGTATGGAAAGAGAGCTCTCGGATAAAGGTCGATAACGACCAAGGGATGAAATATTCGGTACCATCTAGTTATAGAGGTAGGCCGGTCTTGTGTTGGTAGAGAAGCTGTGTGATGGTTTCTCGAGACATCCATTTAGAGGTGTACCCATTTCAGAAGGTAGATCCTACGCCTGGTCATTTGTACGGAAATCCATTCTCTAATAAGAACCTACGGTTTTGTTTGTAGAGCCTAGTATGCTGGAATTTAAAAATGGTAACAATTTCGGCTAAGATTAATAAGTTTATTTGCAAATGTTTTCAAAGAGATGTCATTAGAAATAATATCAAAGGTTTTGATATAAAAGTGTTTTAGTTATCATAAGGTAAAAACCCCTCCATGTTTATGTGTAGGTGTGGTCTTATGAGATACTCTTTCTTTTTAAAAGGATTTTATTCAAAAGCTGATATATGACACTGTCATTTATTGTTGAGTTTTTCTCACGCTGGTTTATCAGGCCTGATCTGGGTATTCTCAATACTCGGGTTAGATCCGAGTAGTTTTAGGTTAGTCGAAGACGGTTGGAGTTTCCAGAGGAGAGCTGGAAATATTCATCGACGTATGGACATATTCTACTATCCACTATACTTAGTGTATTTTGTTTGATGTTTGTCAGCAATTGTAAGGACAGATGTTTATAACTGTCCAACCTGAATCTAGGTTAGATTCTGATAGTGTATTTTAAATTTTTCCGCTGTAAAAATATTTGTTCAATATTATATTCCATTCGTGTGAGATTCTTCTCTGTCTATTTTTCTTTATTACCCTTCATGTTCCGTATTTTTGTGCAATTTGAGTTGGACATGTGTGGTTTATTGTCGATTCAAAGGGTACAGGAAAACGGGTCTTGACATTTGGTATCAAAGTTGAAGGTTAAGCGAGAACCTTGGCTCTATTATGCGTAAAGTCTAATCATAGATAGGATTAGTAATATCCTAGGATGAGTAGCTCATTAGAGATATGGTTAGTAACACCCTAGGATGAGTTATAAGAGTATTATATATATATATATATATATATGAGCGCGTATTTGTTAATTTTATAAAAGTGATTTTGTTTTTAAAAAAAATGGTAAATAAAATAATTTTACCTTGGGTTTATATTATAAATATTAAAGGGGATATTATTATCTTTTGGTTAGATATTAAGGATTGATTATAATTTTGCTTAGTGAAACTAAAAGACGAATATCTTGTGATTAGAATTGCACGATTTGACTATAAGATATTCTATATAGAATTAATTAGCTGGAAGCTAGAATTTAGAACTTTAACCATAGACATTTGATTATTAAGAAATAATAATGATTAAGTGATTATCATAATGGATGGATTTAAAAGCTAAGTACAAATATCTTTTGAAGTAAAATTCACAATTTGACTGTAACATATTTGATGATAATATTAAAGCTACAAGTTGTAACTAAAGAAAATAAACAGAGAATGAACACTTAGAAAAGTTCTTATCAACAAGATAGGAAAAAGATAAACCAAAATTGAGACTTTTTATAAATATAATATAAAAGGATAAGTTCTATAATTTATAAAGGAGATAAGGCAATTTGAAATTTAGACACTTTTATTAGGTTAAAAAATTAAAGTGAAATTTAGGAATAAGAGATATAAGGAAAAAAATCATCCTAATATAAAAATTTGAATTAATGATACATTTATGGTAACATTTGTAATTCATCATGAAGTAAGATTAGAAGGAGATAATTTTAAATAATATGGTTAGTAGGGTGATTGTTGGATAAAAAAGGTTAATAACAAATACCATGTGAATTAAGTTTCACAAATTTGACTATAAAGTATTTGATGGAATTAAGATTAAGAAATTTGATCTAGAAATGGATAGGTACATAAGTTAAGTAGATAACCATAAGATTAGAAAGAAAAATATGTACACTTCGTAAAGTTGTCTTATTAATATATGGATAAGATAAATAATATTAACTAAATTGAAACCTTAGATAAATAGAGCTAAGGATTAAGTTTTATAACTTATTAATTTAAGATAATAGTAGAATTCTACATTGTTTAAACATCCTAACTAAAGTAATAACGATTTGAAGTTTGGGGATATGTATATATACTCTTAGGAAGTAAAGGTATATTATACAAATTTAAGTCATATTTGAATGCTTAAGTAATAATGTATTTAGAAAAAGGTGAATGGGTGTGAAATAAACTTGGATTAATAGAAATTTTGAAGAAATGTATTAGGTAAAGATGAATGTGAATAAGTACATAAGTTAAACGTAGATTATTTCAACACATAAATTTTGATCTAAGATTTGAGTACAGAACTTTGAGGTATCTACACCAATCCGGAAAAGAATTTATCACTTGATTCTTGACGGCGAGCATTGATGAGAGTTTGTGATTATATGCTCAAGTTTTCTATCATAGTTGAGAGCTATACAAGGAAAGTAAGAGTTTGTGATTAATAAGTCTGATCAAAGTCCGCAATAGAAAATCGGGGGATCGATACTAGTTCGGAAGTAAAGTTGTGGATTCGAATAAAAGATCGAATCAAATATCACATATAGTATGATGTTTTGGGTCTGTCTACTTAGTAGTTGGATAGTTATCTCAAATAGTAGGCATTAAGATATAGTGGTTGGACTTATGTTTTGATATGTGTATATTTATATAGACCTCAGGTATAGTACATGCTCAGGACAGAGGATGAGTTATGTGGATGTATTCATTTATGTTGATATAGTATCAGTATGGTTGTTTTTGGATGTATAGTCTTGTTGGGTTGTTGTATATATATTATATTAAGTGTGCAATATGCACTAGGATGGGTAGGATAGAAGTTTGAGTTGATGTATGTATATATAATCGTAAGTACGTGATAGATACACAGGTTAATGTGGAGAATCTTTGTATGTATGTTTGGCATCATTTGCTTTAGTGTTGTCATGATCTCAACCTTCTTTTTTGTTATATCATCAGAATAACTAAGTCAAATTATTTGAGGATATGAGTATGAGATGGATTCCTTTATCTAACTTTCATTTCGAGGACAAAATGCTTTTAAGTAGGGGAGAATGTAACGACCCGTAATTTCGCTACTTCGAAAATAAGAGATTTCATTCGTTTTAATTTAAAAAGGAACTTAAAACTTAAATAAATATGTTATATATAATAAATAATTATCTATTCTTATAGTTAATAAATTAAAAAGTATAAATTTGGATTTTAGAACAAATCGACAAAAGTTAAGTTTTGTTAATAATAAATAAAGGCTTAAATAAATAGATATAAATATTTATTTAAAAAGGTAAATCTTATTTCAAACATCTAATAAAGATAATAAAAGTATATAAAAAGATTTAAAAGAGTATTGATAATCGTTTTACAAAAAAAACCAAAATTTGTCGCATTTTGTCAGTTTTACATGCGCTGTAAAATTAGAGATTTTGATATTAATTAAATATGATTTTAAAATATAAAGAGACATGTTTTCATTTATTTAAAGAAGTAAAAAGTTCATTTTAAAGTTTGTTTTACTTCAATATATAGCTTAACAAAAACGTCAAATTTTGACGGTAAAATTTGTCGACAAAAACACTGTTTTCAACCAAAACAAGTTGTCGACAAGTTGTTGCAACTTGATACATTTTCCAACATACACATATACATAAATACAACTTTACAAATTATTTAAACACTTTACATTTAGCACTAAAGACAAAAAGGTTTACTTTTGAAAAATTTACATAAAAGAATGTAAAAAGTGAAAAGACATGATTTGACCAATTAAGTTTTATTTTAAATCTTTACAGACAATATCATTACATATGTGTCATGTCTCATTCATGAGATGTTATGTGTATGAATGGAAAAGGAGAAAAAGGGTAATTATGTAATTTAAAAAGCAAAGAAAAAAGAAAAATCATTACTTAAGGACTTAACATCACATCCAACCTTCTCTTCTCATTAATGCACATCCTTTCTCATCTTGGAAACGAAAGAAAGTAAGTTGAAAATTCAAAAGGTTGAAGGGTATTTTAGTCATTTTAGCTAAGGTTAAAAATGTAATTTACATAGGAAATTTTTGTTATAAATACCACTACACTTTCACTCATTTTCTTCACACGTCTCATTCTTCTTCTTCATTTTTGAGCTTTCTTTTGCTCATTAATGGCTTCTCCTCTTTAAGAGAGGTAAGAGGGTTAAAATTAATGGAGTGCTTAAGCACTAATCCACTTGTTACTCTCTAACCTCTTCTTAATTCACTTCTTATTCTTCTCTTCTTAAAAAGGGCCTTAGGCCGTGAGTTATGGAGTTGATAAGGAGAGGACATGAGCAAAGCAAGTAGAGATGGAGATGGTCGAGCACTTGGAAGCATGGTTATGATAAGGTTTAGAAAGGTTTAGTGAAGCGTTGAATTAAATGAATGTTGGTAGGAAGTTAAACGTTTTGCTTAAAATTGAGAAATTCTCATCGCTTTTGAATTTATATTTTGGCTAAGTTAAAACAATCATATTTATACTCTTATGACATACGTATGTTTATTTGATTGTTAATTTGAATGCTTGATTGTTGGTTAGATAATCGAATTGTGATAATGTATTTCTTTATGATATTAATAGTGAATGTTGAATTTGAAATCATATGTATGTGATTGGTTGAATGTATGTTATGTTAGTGGTAAATAACGAATATTGGATATGTTCATTTTGATTAAGTAATCACCTTTGTTAATGAGACCATATTTTAGTAATATGAGATATTTTGGAAAAATAAGTCTCTTTTCATTTAGAAGTGAAATTAAAGTAAAAATAAAAGAGAATTTGAAATTTGAAGTGAAACGGATTTGAAAAAGATAGTTAAATTAAAATTGAAATTGAGATGAATAGTGAAACTGAAATTGAAATCGATTTTGAAAATTGAAGTTTAGTTTGAGATTGAATTGAAGTTTAAATTGAAATTAGATTTGAAATCTAAGTTTTAAATGTGTTTAATTTGAAGTTAGAATTGAAATTGAATTGAAATTGAACTGAAATTGGAATTTAAAATTTAATAATAAAATAATAGGAATAAAATAATATTGTAATATGGTAATAGTAAAAAAATACATTTTAAATGCTTTAAAAAGTGAAAATATTGATTTAAAATGATTCTATAAGTGTTAAAATCAAATTTGAATAGATTATTTCAAATAGTGAAAAATTAGTTAAAACTAGGTGCGTCGTGCAACAGTAGTTCACGATTTCGCGCCGAAAAGTTCAAATGAATGTGTAGAGTGAAATATAGCTCGGAATTCTTCGAGATAAGAAAATTACGGACTATTATATCCATATCTTCTAAACCAAGAAAGAAAATCAAAATTTCATTGAGTAGATTTTGAAACAAACCCATATAAATTTTCAAGAAAAATCGCGCTAGTGCAGTTAAGTGACCATAATTGGAAATCTGTTTAAATGAATGTTTTTAATATTGGAAAAATATGAAATAAATTTGATAGATCTATTTAAATATTTCAAAAGAGATTTGAATTGAAAAATATGAGTTATCGAATGTTTAGAAGTTGATTTAATCAAATTAAGCTTATATGGTACTTTCCACAGCAATTTTATGCCATGAATTCTATAACTTTTGGAATATGAGTTTAAATGTAACGATGTTTTCCAGAATCAATTACGAATGTTTTATAAAGGATAATTAAGTGTTTTTAAAGAGTGTTTTTAAAGATAATTTGGAATATTTATAAGCAATTCCAAAATAAAGTGGAAATCTGAGTATGCGGAAACGACTAGTACATTTGTCCCGCCTATGAGATCTGGGAAGATAAAACAAGGTGTTTAACTAAGGTTAGGGATAGAGCAACCAGTTCCCTGAACTTACCTAGCTTGTGTTTTCTTTTCTTAGGCGAGGGGTGGAATAGATCGAAAGGAAAGCCTAGATGCTCTTAAATAAAAAAGATTTTGTTAAGTTTTCCAAAGTAAAAGAAGACTAGTATTATCCATAATTTAAGCAATATCCAAAATGAATGATTTCTATGATCCAATTTACTCCAAAATGTTTGCTCAGATTTATTTTAGGGTTTATCGTAAACGATGTCTTAAATAACATTGTTTTTGACCCGTATAAAGGTAAAGAATTTGATCGAAAGTTAAGTAAGGGAATTTGAGATATTTTCCAGAACAAAAGAATGTATTTCTTAGAACTATCCTAAGTCAAAAGGAAGAGATTTCGAAATCATCCGAAAAGAATTAAAGTGAAAAGAGACTTAATAAATCATGTATACTCATATTCACTTTTTATCGATAATTGGATTTTGAAGGAACCGGGGTCGGATTTGGTTGATTCCTATCCGAAAACCACTTCGAACCAATGTATACGTTCGAACGTGAAGACATGTTGAAGATGATTGAAGACTGTGGATCTTTATAACATGAGGACTACTTGTTGACTTGCTTTGGGTAGCTTCCGAGTCATATATAGCAGTGGTCTCCTTGTTGTGGAGATTTTTCAGATTGCAAGGACTACTCGCTGCTAGTGGTAGTAGGAGAGTACCTTCGGTTTATCCTGTTCCTTGACAACTTGTATGAACGTTTGTCTGACATTGCATTTTCAAAGATTATGTACATTGGTTTTTACAAATGTACATCAGTGGTGGCAGAGAAGGAAACTTGTCTTAGCTTAACACCCTCCTTGAGACATACGAGCTCAAGGGTTGTATTTTTGTGGAAGGCAATTAGTAGTCAACGGAAATGGCAATGTGGCATTCATAGATGTGATATGTGCTATGTGAAAAGGTAATCGTTTACTTTAAGCCTCATCAAACCGGAAATGATCGAAACAGGATTAGATGCGGCAAGGCTACGTGGGTCATTCCCAATTAGGGTATGATCATCCCCTTCTAGATATATTTCTTCCCGCTATGACGTTCAGGATGTTAATTAATGTGGCGTATGGAAAGAGAGCTCTCGGATAAAGGTCGGTAACAACTGGGGGATGACATATTCGGTACCATCTAGTTATAGAGGTGGGCCGGTCTTGTGTTGGTAGAGAAGCTGTGTGATGGTTTCTCGGGACATCCATCTAGAGGTGTACCTATTTAGGAAGGTAGATCCTTGTATGGAAATCCATTCTCTAATAGGAACCTACGGTTATGTTTGTAGAGCCTAGTATGCTGGAATTTAATAATGGTAACAATTTCGGCTAAGATTAATAAGTTTATTTGCAAATATTTCAAAGAGATGTCATTAGAAATAATATCAAAGGTTTTGATATAAAAGTGTTTTAGTTATCATAAGGTAAAAACCCATCCGTGTTTATGTGTGGGCGTGGTCTTATGAGATACTCTTTCTTTTTAAAAGGATTTTATCCAAAGGCTGATATATGACACTGTCATTTATTACCAAGTTTTTCTCACGCTGGTTTATCAAGCCTGATCCGGGTATTCTCAATACTCGGGTCAGATCCGAGTAGTTACAGGTTAGTCAAAAACGGTTGGAGTTTCCAAAGGAGAGCTGGAGATATTCGTCGACTTATGGCCATATTCTATTATCCGTTGTACTTAGTGTACTTTGTTTGATGTTTGTCAGCAATTGTAAGGGCGGATGTTTATAGCTGTCCAAGCTGAATCTAGGTTAGATTCTGATATTGTATTTTAAAGTTTTCCGCTTCAAAAATATTTGTTCAATATTATATTCCATACGTGTGAGATTGTGTTATGTCTATTCTTCTTTATTGCCCTTCATGTTTCGTATTTTCGTGCAATTTGAGTTGGACATGTGTGGTTTATTGTCAATTCAAAGGGTACAGGAAAATGGGCCTTTACACTAGCAGGATAAGCCAAGCTAAGGTAAGGCAAGGACGAACGGTGGAGGTCCTTATCGGACACTCGAAATTAGGTGAGACTATAAGCGGACGCCCAGAGATAGGCATCCAAAAGCACAAGTTCTTGGATATTCGAATTAGCATGCGGACAAAAACTTCATGATAGACTTTAATGTTTGAAACGGCAAGTCCTGCACATGAAATCTGGTTTATGGCGGAATTATGTAAACAAGAATGTTCCAACCACCACTCCTCGGCAATAAGGAGCACCATGGAACCTAGGTTATCTACGGATAATAATCTATCAGAAGAAATTCAACCTAAGAAAACAAGAATAATTGTAGAGTTGTTTCAATCGTAATTCTATTTCACTAAAAAATGCTTTGGCAACTATAAGTCGATTTGAATAGTGGAATATAGCCAAAGCAGTCATAGGAATTTTGTTTGAATGCGTAGAATTGTAGTAAATAAAAGCATCACATGGAAATAAGCATGTATAATGTAGGAAAATTGCAGTACTAAAAGTTATATTATATATGCAGGCAGTTATGTTATATGTATAAGAAGGTATAGTATGTAAGAGTGTGAAAATTAGGGACAAAGATTACAGTGCAAAACGAAATATTTCATTACTTAAACATTTATGTACACAAATCGTCGAGGTAGCTCCCGCACAAGCACGACATGTTCGCAATAAAAAGAGAGGACAAAAAGCATAACAAAAGAGATATCACACCCACAATCTTCAGGACCAACTTGCTCTTTCCTCTTTTTCCACCCATGCTACCAGAGCCGCAGAGTTGCCTTTTTTGTTCGACCACCCTTGATTTCCCCTCTTTGGGAGTGTCACCCTCAGACTAGGTAGCCTCACTTGCAATTGTAGTGTGTGGCTCGTCAGACTTCTCGACAGGGTTCTTGGAGGATTTGATTTTGAGAGGCTTCAGCTTAATCGAGTAGAGCTTGGTGGTAGGGCTTATAGGCATAGATCTGATGGATTTTTCGGTATCGATCTCCTTCTTAATTTTAATCATGGAGCGGTCGATTAATAACCGCTCCACCGTTGTAATCTAATAGGTCAGATCTATAGGACTGGTGATAAAGACGTCTCCCTCTAAGGACATGGACACATCCTTCAGATTCTCTTGGGGGAAATTTTATCATAATCGTGCCCTAGGTCGGAATTCGAAAGAGGAACAGAATTGATTAACCCCATGGTGATAGAGGTCAATGTGGTGAAAATAGCCGTAGAACCCAAGCCCTGAGTTGCTGACGGAGAAGGAGGAAGATGTACACGACTTACATATTGGCAAACAGAATGGTAGAGGTTAGAAATGGACTCATATGAGAACTGGAATTTCTTAAAAATTGGTGAAATAATAGATTTACCTTCACCTAAAGTTGATTGTGAAGCAGGAGACCTAGAAATTTCATCCTCTTCAGGCGGGTGTTTGATTGGTTAGTGAATGAGGGAAGGAACGTAGTGCTCAACAAAGGAAGTGTAACACCTCATAATTTTATGAAATTAATTAAAAATAAAATTAAGTAATAAATGATAATGCAAACAATAGGACTTTTATACACATTGGAATTTGGCTATGAAACTTGTAACATTGGATTTATGGCTATTGTTTGATCAATTTTCATATTATTTTTTCAATCGGAGTTCAAATGAAAAGGTTATTAATGTTTGAAGTTTTTGAATCGGAAATAATTATATATGCAATCAAAGAAATAAAAAATTAATTAAATAACATTAATTATCGTTAGTTAAAGTTAACGAACAATTAACATTGCTTAAATGTTAATAAAATGTAAGTGGAAGAAAATTGGAAAGCTAATGAGGAATGAAATAACACAAATCAAAGCACGTTAATTAAATAACGCCAAAACACCCCACATGTCGACCTATGTGCATGCTGGATGACCGGTAGCGCTCGACCATAAGCAGTGGGTAGTCGACCTGTGTTGTTGTGAATTCGACGTTAATTCATGGCCAAGCAACCCAGATTCAATATACTTTAATTTGATGGCTAGCATTGATTTGACCCTCCATAAATACAGACCTAAACCATCACTTCTAAACTCATATTTCAGAGTGATGCCGAAGCTCCACCATTTTCTCTCCTCCTCTGAATTCTAAATCTTAAAAATAGTAATAGTACGTACGTACATACAATTGGAGAATAGTAAAAGATGAATGAGAAGAAGAATAGGGTCAAATCAAATTTCCAAAACCAAGGTGAATTTTAAATCTTGATCTTCGGTAAATCTTTGTGCGCTTGCAGTATATATATCCAAATAGGGAGAAAAGGAAGTCAAACTGAGATAGCAAGGATTAGATCTGCATATTTGAAAAGCTAAAAAGGTGAGTGGGAAATTATATATCTTTACATAATACTAAATTTATATCGTTGTAGATCTATTCATATATGCCTGAATGTAAACTGGAGTTATAAGCTAAATTTATGTACATGAAATAAAATTATAAATACTGCCTATATATTTTGTTAGTAATAATTTGAATTGAATATTGCATGTATGTAAATCTGGAAAATATTGGGTATTAATAGTCCTTAAATCTAGTCCCTAAAATTTATAGAATACGTTATATTTCCATACTTGTAAATTTAATATTATTTGTGCAAATAAAAAAGTAAGCTTATTATCACAGTAAATTTAGGTATTTATGTAGTTTTTTATTTTATCGAGTTATATAGCGTGGTGTAATGTGCAATCCTATACATAATCATGTTTTTGATCTATAAATAAAATTGTAGATGTTGAAATAACAAGGAATACACCTAAAAAGAAAGAGATGTATAAAATATGGATATTTACCTTATTTTGTACTATCTATTTCAATTAGTATGTAATTCCAAACGTAAAATAGATTTAAAGTTACCACAGGACTTCTTTAAAAATAACGCTGGTGCTAACTAAGATGAACTGCTTAGCCTTATGAAGCTCTTTCCTTCTAACTCTACCAATTGCTTCTTTAACTCCTTCATCTCCTCTGGAAGCATTCTACTTGGGGGTTGACTAAATGGTTCAGCCCTGGTAGCAAGTCAATACAAAACTCTACCGCTCTCAGTGAGGGTGACCCCAAAACTGTTTCAAACACATCTCGAAACTGCTTCACTAAACGTATTGCTCCATGATCTTCTTCTACATAAGTCAAAACAAATAAATTACTCTTGCACGATTCTCCACATTCTTCCAAGACCACATATACTATATCTCCGAGATTCGGATGACTCAGAGTAATTATCTTTTCTGCGTAGTGCACTCATATACTATACTTCTCCAACTGGTCCATCCCTAGAATAACTCTTAAGCCTATGTAGTCAAATACATAAGGATCATAAGAAAACTTACACTCACCTTACTCGATATCTAGATTGGTGCATCTCAATTTGAGGGTGGCATACCCTCATATTGGATAATCTACACGTATAGAGGTAACTAATAGGTAACTCCAAACCTAAGTCTAGCAACCGACTCTTTAACTATGAATGAATGGGTAGCTCCAGTACTAAACGGTACTCTGATTTGAATAGCAGAAATCACAGCCATACCTTCCAAGACTTTCCGCTTGCCTCTTTCCTCGGTTGATTGTCCTTCCTTTGGTCCCTCCAAAGCATAAACCCATGCTTAAAGCTCTTGACAGACCTTCTTCAAATGTCTTTCTTTGTGACACTTGAAGCACTTCATCCTTCCAGATTCCTTAGGCATAGTGCACCTCAAAGAATAATGCCCATTCTCTCTGCGACTAAAGCATACAAACTTTCTACTAGCAATTGCGCCCCCTTCCCTTTATGTGTTCCTTTCTTACTTTTCGTATATGGAGTAAACTTCTTCTTCCTCTCTACTTTGGGTCTCGCTTCTACTCTTCTCTTCTCTTGGCACATCCCATCTTACCTCTACCCATGTCAACCACAGACTTAAAAGGAGATGCTAGATAAGCAATCACCTATGATCAAGACCTTGCTTCAGGCACTTGATAAACTTCTCATTCTTCAGCATCATGGTATTGATAATCTCTTAGCCATACTTAGCCAAAGAATTGAACTTTTGGATGTACCCCTCCACTCGAAGGTCACCCTGCTTAAGATCAATAAACTCTCATAGCAGCACACTCTTTTTGAGATTTTGATATAAACTACACCTCAAACCACTCTTTGAACTGCTCCAAAGTGATCTCCACCTTTAGGGTCTCAGCAATTACTGCCTCTCACTAGTCCAATGCATCTTCCTACAATTGTCTTGATGCCAACCTTCTCTTTTTCGCATCATTTAAACTTAGGTCTCCAAATATGTGCTCACAACTTCTTAGCCAATTCAGCACTTCGACTACGGGCTCCTTCCCTATAAATGCCTTCCCTCCTAGATTTCTACAATCTTTATTCATCTTTGGAAAATCCTCTTTCACCATCGTTGGTATTGACTAAACTACCTCTAGTGCAGCTTCCCTCATCATCTGAGCCATGAACTATATGAATAATACATTTACATCCATGCTTACCTCATTTTTTAGCTGTGTAGCTTCCTCCCTTATTACCCTTGGAATTCTTTTCTCATTCCCTTTATTAGTCTGCGTACTTTCTAGCTCCTTTCTTACACTTTCTCCTCATATCATAATTCATCCACTCCTCAAATCCATCTTGTTTTAATGTTAAGTAAGAATTTATTAGAAATGAAAAGAAGAGGAGTGAAATCCCAATAGGAGACTGTGTGTATGTGTATAACAACATACAAGTACGAGATAAATATATTAACGCATCTCCTCTCCAGAATGTTTGTCTTAGTCTAAGTATTGTTCCTATATTCTATCTCTGTTTTACTAAAGTGTCTGTAACCTATGCTCTAATACCAAACTGTTACATCCTCCACCTCGAGACTCGAAGATAAATGCCAATGATGCTACAATCATCACCATTATTATCTTCCAGCGATAAAAGTGAGTTTAATTTATTAGTTAAGCATAGATAAAGTAAATAGAGTAGCTAAATAATTTTCATTACATCAAATTTTCTTTAGCATCCTTTACATGTACTTCTGTCACAACTAACCCAAAGACATGCCTACATATGGGTCAAATATAGTAGAAAATAACATAGTAAAGAGTCGGGTCAAAATATGATGATGCGGGTCATACATATAGTTTGATGTGAATAATACTTACCTAAAAAAATCATATGGTGAGACCAAACCAAACTATGCAGGTTGGTTTTCCCCTCTATTCAAACAACAAGAATGGAACGTTCAAAATACTTACACAATTGTTTCTTAACTGCGTATGCATCCTACGCTTCCCTAAGCGGTCCCTCTTTACCGCTGCACTCCTAATGCAATCCTTACTTAATTCCCAATTTAGTCCATCCTTGTGATTAATTGCAATACTCACTACAGCACACCAAGCACAATCCCCAATTGGTTCCCACCTTAGATTATTATTTAATCTATTATAATATTATGCCCCGCGCATCTTCTTATTCATCCTTTAACTGTTTAATATCATGCCCTGTACGGGTCTTACTTATTGTTCTTTAGCTACTTAATACTGGGTCCCGTGTATGTCTTAATGTTCTTTTTAAATATTTAGTACCGCACCCTCATAATTTTAACATATTATTAGTATTTCCTTTAAAATGTTTTATACCAAGCCTATGAAGTGCTAACTTATTTAATATCGCGTCTCGTGTAGTTGAATACCTCTCCTCACCTTTCCTATGTATGCATTCCTAAATGCCTCTCCTCACATTCCCAAGGTGTGCATCCACTTTAAACATTTGTTTAACTAATGAAACTTCCTTGCAGTCCCTAGAAGTTAAATGCCCTTCATCACTTTTCCAAGGTGTGCATTCGAGTGAGCATCCCCACTCGACGTCAATAGCCCTTCCAACCTTATTTCTAGCATAGGATCCATTCCCTGTATTGACCTGGCCTCTCCCCGAGTCCCACCTACTTATCTATTATTAGGTTTCGTTTACTACTTTTCTTACCACGGTACGACACCACCCAAACCTTGAGTGCTTCCCACATTTCTTACTAAGTGCTCTCTTCCCAATCGTGGTGCAGCATGACCCCTTTATGTTGCGTGCAGTCCTTACTTATAAATGTCGAGCATCGCCGCAATGCTGTTTTAGACAAACCCTAAATACTCTTACAACGTCTTTATACGTAATGTTATTATTCGTCCTTCTTTTACTTTTTTTATTTGCAGTGTCCATTTCTTTTTAACAAATGATTTGGATCCCGTTTTCCATTTACCTAACACCTATTAACATATTTTCCCATATCATTTTATTCTCATGCATCCCCGTAGTTCCTACCTACTACAACATAGTTCTTAGTCCATTTTGGTTTATTTTCTTTCAGAAAATCCCAGTAAATTCTTAGAAAATTTGTGAACACTTATTCTAACACAGTTAATCTTTATTTGGACTTTTAAGGGTATTTTCCTTGTATATTTTCTAGTTATGCACCTTCAATAAATCATATCAAATCATATAAGCTTAAGAAACTTCTCAAACTAAAAATCCATCTCTAGAATCATGATTAGAACATCAAATAAGATTCTCGCTATATTTCAAAATAGGTATAGTATAGGAAACACATCTGAACTTCTCATGTTTATCTATTCTTCCCCAAATCGTTCATTAATCTTTTCTATTTATTGATTGAAACCCATATGTACCCCCATCATACTTAAAACATGCAAATCTAAACTGATAGCATATGTTAGGGATCAGTATATAAAGGTTAAGCATTACTCACTTAGACCTTTAAGATATCTAGCTATGGTCTTCTTAATCCCCTTTAGCTTGCATTTTATTTACCTTCTTCCTTTTTGGTTTCTCTAAGTCACCACCACTAAAATTCTTACTTATCTATTATTTTAGTTTAGGTAGGATGAAATAAATAATAGAGAGGAGTAATGTTTAGTATCCCATAATAATTTGGGCTTGGGCCCTTATATCCTCATTTCTATTCATTCATTTCCTTTACTTCTCATGTTTAGCCCATTTAGTTGATTTATTTGATTAATTATAAATTTAGCATTGTTACGATAATGTTATCAAACAACTCTAGGATGAGCAATGAACATACATGGATAATAGTAAATGCTTATCTTGTTTCGGAGTATGATTTGTTTTCAATAAAATCATACTTTGGAGGATAGTGTTATCCATATTTTTGACCAAGCATATTTTTACTAGAATCAGAATGTGAAGATGAAGATAGAATAATTCATGGACTAGGAACATGCTTGGAAAGGCAATAGGAGCACACCCAATAAATTCTAGAAGCATTGGAGCAAAGGGGACCACTCGGCACCGAGTCCTACCACTTAGTACCGAGTGCTTTGTATTTCACGTGGTACCCTAAAGCTCTAGTACGTGAAGCCACGGCTCGACTGGTCATCATGGGGTGTTTTTCATGAGGAATATAAGAAGAACTCTAAGGATTCTTTTGGATGAAAGCAAACAAGGACATGCAATATCAAAACCCTTCAGAAACAACACAATCTTCAAGGAAAAGTGCTCAGAGCACATTGGATTAGAGATAGAAGGCCAAATAAAAGGAGGGTAGATTTTCCCCCTTAAAAACCGATCAATGCCAAGTAGTACCACTCCGTACTGGGTAGTTTTTATTGATGTTTGGGCCCTACTACTCACTTCTACAAATTTGGCTTGGATCTGGACCTTGATATTTCGTGGGCCTCTGATTCCGCTAGACGATTTCTCTGGAAATACTAACCTCATGGTTACTGGAAAATGATCTTTTAGCTCATTATCTTCTTTTCCATCTTCTATCTCTCCACCATTAAAGTCATTGAGGAAGCTACCATTGTTATTCTAGACTTTAATTCAGCAAATCCACTGTACTAGTGACTCTCAATCTATTATCAATATAATTACAGTGGATGTTGGCCAGAGTTTGCTGAACCACTATAAAATTCTAGCATTCTCTTTCCATTTCTTATAGTTTTTGCTAGATCTTTATTATTCTACCGGTCTTGGGTATTGATCCATTTTTTGCATCAATAGTTCTGACCCTGCTTTGATACCAGGCTGTAACGCCTTACCTTAATAACTATACGAACAAAAAATATTACATAGTAATATTGACTTTTGATATAGAGAATAAGGTTGGATAGGAGTGAACACATGTGATTATTACATTGGGATAACACCGACACATTTTACTTTACCTCATAAATGATAACTGACATGTATGGTATCAGCACAAAGCAACAAACACATTGGCTATTTAAATATAGAATAATATATAATCATCATAGTGCATACAGAATCATAGATCACGACTAAAATTATAATACAAACACGAAGATACTTACATAAAGTGAGTCTATAAAATAGAAGTATTGGACTCACATAATGCATATACATGATAGAACAAAGAATAGTGCCAAAAGGATATACATCATGATTCACTATATCATACAAAAGACAGATGACATATACACAAGGATTAAAACAAAATGATATATATACATATACATATACATATACATATACATACATATGTATATAAATATATAAAACTCTAAAATTAACCCAACATCCATAGTCATTAAATCGCAGAACCTAAAATGTCTCGGTCTGGCTAGAGTACTAATAAATAATAAATAGGTCAGACTATTTTCAATTCAACAAAGGTGAGGACACAGGTGTAACAGAAGTAAATCACCATAGCATAGTTATAATATAAAATATGTTTATATTACAAGAATAATGGCATAGTTACCAATAAATCACCTTGTCGTAGAATAGTATCATGCTTATTATAAGTAATCATCTCAAAAATATAATGAATCCAATATCTCACAAATTAGAATCATAAACTAGCATGAAAGAAAATTAATACCATAAGAAAAGAATGAAAGCGAGTCAAAACCACAAGACTAGTATGAAAGCGAGTCATCTGTAAAATGAGCATAAAGCAGACCGAAACGAAAGATAAGCATGAGGCATGCCAAACCAAAACACGAGCACGAGGTATACCGAACCAAAAGACGAGCATAAAGCATGCCAACATACAGAGTACATCATAGTTAAATACAAACTTTATCAGTTGGACAGTTGTAGAATTCTAACCTTATAATTACTGATAGGTAACCATGTAATACAACAGAAGATAAACCACTACGATATGTGAACATCCAGCTCTTCTCCAATAACTCTATATCGCCAAATCCAACCTGGGAAAATCTCGTTTTTACCCGAGCATTATAATAAAACAACAACTAAATCAGTCTAGAAAACCAACATGAGAAAACTCAAGTAATATGATGAACATATAAAAAAAATTGTGAGACCACGCCGCTAATGTGGAGATGGCTTTTACCTTATAGAAACAACATCTATAAATGAAGAAATGGGAAACAAATCAAAACAATAATCCAATCAAGAAAGAATGAAAATAAATAACATAAACAATCTAAATAAAAGGATGGGTACTAGTAAGAACAAATCCCACATTAGATGAATATGCATAAATAATATCAAATTCAAGACTTGAAAGAATGGACACAAATAATTGAACATGGAGAAGAGCACAAGGCGACACTCCATGCAATTAAAGAAACAATTCAAAGATTTAAATTAACAACAAGGGAAAAAGAGAAATTTTTCCAAGAATGGCTAGGAGGGTGACACTCCCTTACCGAAAGTATACATTAAGAAATATACTTAAGAACTTCGACGACTCTCGAAAACCTTCAAGGCGGACCCTGCCAACTATTACCAAGTATCCGAGTATTTTACATCTCAACGCGCAACACTAAATTCAATCTAGAGTGGATGTGAAAATACCTTAATGGAAGCAACCCCAACTAGCTTAGCCTCCACTCTCTCTTTGGGTTTAATCATTTTTGAAAAAGGATAATAAAGCTTAAATGAGCAACATATCGTCTTAGAGTGACAAAATATAAAGAAGAAAGTAGAATCAAAGTCGATAGTCAATAAATCAACTATTAGGAATGATAAAATAGTTGTTTTCACTTATGGTATTTTCACACCACAATACTTTTAAAGGCACTTTAAAAACACTCTTTAAAATATTTTTTAAAGGTGCAAGTTATATTTTCTAAGTGTATTAAAACCAAGGTCAAAACAAATGTCAAAACATTGTTTATTATAAACCGAAAACACTTTATTTAAAATAATCCTTTTAAAAAAACTCTTTTTGTTTATAAACTATTTAAATTTTAAAACAATACTTATTATCCCAAAAAGATAAAAATCAAATTTAAATTACTTTTATCAATTAAAACAAATGTTTATTTATTTTGAAGAAATAAATCAAATTTAAAATCCTTTTTATAAATTTAACACAACATCAATTATCACGAAAGATAATTAATCACATTTTTAATCTTTATAAATTTTAAAAACAATATTAATTATCCCAAAAGATACTTATTTATAATCTCTTTTAATAAATAAATCACATGTTTTTTTAAATAGTTAATTATCTCAAAAACCAACTTTATTTAATCAGCAAATTAACTGTTAAACTTTATTAAATCAATTAATTCACTTTAAAATCTTTTATTAATTCAATTAATTAACTTTTAAAACACCATTAATTAAAAATACTAACTAAATTCAAATATCATTAATTAAAATGATAAATTACATTCACATATTGTCAATTAAAATGATGAACTAAATTTAAAACATCATTAACTAAAATAACTAACTAAACTCAAATATCATTATTTAAAATGGTTAATTGCTTTTAAACATCATTAATTAAAATGATTTATTAAACTCAAATATCATTAATTAGAATGATGAATTCATTTAAATATTATTAGTCAAAACGATTAATTAAATCTAAAAATCTTTTGTTAAATGACTTACTAACATAAAACAACGTTACTTTAAATGATTAATTAAATTCAAGTCTCATTAATTAAATGATTAGTTAAATCCAAATATCGTTAACAAGATGGATTGATTAAATTCAAAAAAGATGTAATTAAATTCAAACATCATTAATTAAAATGATGAATTAATTTAAATATTATTATTCAAAATGATTAATGAATTTAAATATCTATTTTGTGAAAATACAAGCTCAAGACAACACACACAAAGGATTTAGGAGATGATATTCAATAGATGACAGCATAGTGAAATATTGCTCTAACCACACTTAAACAATTTTAATAGAATACCACGATTAATTTCAGCTAAACTGCAATTAAAGCAACATAAGGAAATAAGTAATAATTATTGGCGAGAAACCCTTTAGGGTCTCTCTACATATGTTCCTTGCAAAACAATGGATACGGACAATATATATAATCATATGGGTTCACAGCAGTTAAATTAATATGTCACCCATTATTAAAAATGGGATTTTAACCAGACAATAATCAAACAACAACAACAATATCTAACTATCAACCAAGCATTTAATAATAAATTTATAGCATCACAGATATTATTTAGTTAATTTAAAGGTGAGTAAACTCAAAGAAATTCTACTTACAAACGAGGCACTATGTTTTGAACTAAAATCGAACGGGCATTCGATTTTAGCCTAAAATTCTACAAGCTCCAAAGTCACCCAATTCAGTTCCAAATTGTATATAATTATTCCACGAGTACAATGCAACTGACCACGTTTGATTTAGACTCGTATGAGCAAGTTATGCAATTTATATGTATTCAAATTAATTGAATATAGAACAATTCACTAATCACTTGTTTAATATATAATTACCCTTAAATCCATTTATTAATCGGCCTTCCAAAAGTAGATAGACTTCCTGCCTGAACAACAAATACATGCTGTGTAACAACCCGCGATTTTGGACTATTCAAATCGACAATAAATCCACACATGTCGTACTTGAATAATTCAAAATACCAGATTGTTAATTTAAATTGGCAAAACACCGAATATACAGTAAATAAATCATATATCACAGACATTGAGTAATATAATGCAGCAGAAGCAAAGAAATAGTAGTTCATGAAGCTACTATGTAGATACATCAGAGTTGAACAAGTTACAACAGAAGTAACAAGATACAACAGAAGTCTCAATATGATAATCAAGTACAAATCAGAATACATCGCTGGACTCAACTGAATAACTGGAATCAACTGGATAACTAAAAGTGAAATAGATAGCTGGATCTCCAAGCAAAGCTCCAACTCTAAAGGTGAGTCTCAAAAACTGTATCACTCAGTCTGACCCGAGCGTAAAGCAAAACAAAAAACACTCAAGTGATGACATACATACTTATACAATGTAAACCAACTCAAGTGAACCATATAAGGTACAAGTAACTTAAAAGATGCTTGGGACAGCCCATCCTCTAATGATCCATTAAACTATTTACTATGTAGTAATATTTCTCTATCATAATAACGTCTATAGTAAAATAAACTTACTTTTAAATAGCGTTAAGGGGTTAGCCATATAGACCTTAACACATAATAGTCCCAGTAGTCCATCCAGTATCATAATACCTCCTGATCGGGTGGCTAATAGAGGATACTCCACGGGCTATGGAAGAAAACCAAACTCGTACAAGGCGCGTAAGGGTAGGGGACACGTCACAACTAGGCAATGCCAGGGTATATATACCAATTACGCTTCCGGAGAGGTGGTAACGCATAGAAGCTACTACCGCCCACCTCGAGCCACACCCCTAAAATCAAAAGGGCCCAATCAATCACAAAGTAATAGAATGGCATCGAAGGAGTGTGTCCGATAAAAGATGCTGCCTTCTTACCCTGTCAATCACTCCTATTTTAGCCACTTTATGCTAACTCACGGGAGTTGGGTCCACGTATATACCTCAAAGAAACATCGCTACCATCCTACTTCATTCTGGAATCTCCACCACATACATGGTTGTTAAAGTGGTTTTCAGAGTGGGCAGAGAGTATGACAACTTTCGATCCCGATCTATTAAACAACCCAGCGTTATTTTAACCCATGGATATTTATTTCAAAATAATTTATACGTTAAAACCAAAATCAATATTTCATTTCAATTTCAGAACTAAATACTATATTTAAATTCCAAAACCAAATCAATATATCATATAAGTAAAACCCAGATTTCCAAATCACTAAATATTTCTTTCAATTTATTTAAACTTGAAATATTCCTCTAAATCATATTAAACCAAACTACTTTATAAAGTCGTATTCTCAAATCTTAAATCTCAAATCAATATTTTCAAAGACAATAAATTCAATTTCACATAATATTCATTTAAAAGTTGTCGCGTTTCTAAGTTCATTCATTTAACTATAAAATTTCCAATACATTGTAAATTTCAGAATATAGGTAAGTCTCAGAATTGATAGCACTTAGCAATGCTATTTTAAACCACAGTATTTTTGTAGTGCTATCAAAACTAATTCCAGATTTATTATATAATTTTAGAAACATGAAAACTTCAATTTTAGCCATTTTAACTTATAAAAATAATAATTCTCGCTTCGGAAAATATTCATTTGGATATCATTTATCTTAAGATTAAATAAAATAAAATTTATAACTAAAACATCCAAATTAACTATAATTCATTTATAAGTCAAAATTACATTATTTTACTTAACCTTTATTTTACAAATAACTTTACTCTTTATTTTAAAATATCCATCTCATGAATAAAATATTTCTATCACTAAATTAACTTAAACTTTCATTTGAAAACTAAATTTCCAATTATCAAGTTAAGTCATCTTTAAGTTACATTTTTCCATTTAAATCATAATCGTTTATTTTTACAAAACATAATCATAAATAAAATATTTTTTCATAGTTAATATAACAATCCAATTCTCTTTATAAATCTATTCATCTAGACATCAATTAACTATGATTTCACGTTAAATAAATTTTATTACAAAATGTCCCATTAAAATGTACTTCATTTAATTTATTCAAAATACATTATTTACTACATAAACATATGCATTTCAGGAAATAACCTTTATTAAAATTTCTAGGTTAGATTTAAGGTTCCATATTAAATCAAATTTAATTATTAAGTTATTTAAATAATTCTTCAAATTCCCTTTTTAAAACCAAAAATTGACTTATAGAAAACCAATATCTCTTACAGAAAACCAATATACCTTTATATGCAAACCATTAAATCAAATTTAGGTTAAAATTCCATATATTCTAAAATTTCAAAATACCGAATGATAATTTTAGGAAAATATTACTTTAAAAATATTAAGCATGGGCCTGTATAATATTTTCTAACCTAGGTCAAGTGATACATATATGTATCATTTCAATCCGTAATTTTAAAAGAAAAATCCAGGTTCTATCATTTCAAACCCGCAATCCCAAGTAAAAAAATACAATAAAATCACTCGATTCTATCATTTCAGCCCATACTGATTTTTCCTTAATTCATTCGGGTATATATCATTTCAACCCATAGTGATAGGGAACTTGCAGTGTGATTTCCAGGAAATAAATAACAGTAAAGCATACAATATCATATCAGATGATGGAAAAAGTATATAAACAACATTTAACATCATATAAACACATCATAGGCAGGTATGAACATAGCATAATAATTTATACAATTCGCTTGCCATCATTTCACCAATATAAAAGTACGTATGTCAAGAGTGATAACTCACCTTTCGAGGCTAGAGATGAACGAGGATGACATGAGTTATGAATCCAAGCATGAATTCCAAAGCGAAACAAGATTGGCACGAATTCGATGATCAAAGCTGATAACATGGAATAGACAAATTCAAATCAGAACTGGATTGATGAAGATAAATAGTATCAATGAACTTATATACAACTATATATAACTATTTCCATATATAAATAATATTCTAAATTCAACCACTTTTTTAATTAAATAAATACTTATATATATATATACTTATAAAAATGCAAAATATTTACACATTAAAACCTATATATATATATAAAATCAAAAATAAATATTCAAATTTATCTGATTCAATATCAAAACATATAACGTAAAAAAAATCCATATATTATATTGCAAAATCATTTCTTAATTTAAGACACCTAGAATTTGAAATCAAAATGTGAATATATATATATATATATATATATATATATATATATCAATACAAAGTATAACTCAGGTATATAAAAACTAATATATATATATATATATATATATTAATATAAATACTGTAGCAAATATAACCTGTACAAATTTATTATAAATATATATTTTAACCAACATATTTATACCGTACTGTATAGTTTCCGAAACCTGAATACATAAAATTTACTAGCATACAAGTTGCAAAAGTTTTATATATGCGTACCCTTTTATATATTAAATTATACATAAATCTGAACAAAAGTAGAGATAAAATGCTCATATATTATACAACATCAACAGGACATTCGAAAACCTGTGTAAACTATATATCTACCAACATATATATAAGTACATATATATTACAACATATATTATATATAACTAAATATATACACACACGCCCAAAACTTACACTATTATATGTGCAGATTCAAAAGAAGCAAGAGGGAAGGGTATCGAGAAGTTCGGCGGTGAGCGGCTTCACGTGGAAGCGGATGAAGAGGGGCAGGCGACGAATGATGGAAAGCCTGGGAGAGATGATGGCTGAGGCGTAATTGCCTCGCAAGTCATGTTGGCATCACTTAGGTGGTGGGTTCGGCAGTCCGAGGAAGGGATGCGGAGGTCTGAGCATGGTTAGGTCGGTGCTTATGGTGTGGCCATACATGGGTGGTAATTGTTTGGATCTAGCCGCGAGATGGGTTAGAGCTTCGGTTGTCAGGTGGAGATAATCGGTTGGAGGAGATGAGTAGTGGTGGATGGTCGAGGTGATGACTGCGCTGTGGTGTTGCTCGGCAACAATGGAACGACCGAGGTGAAGGCTGAAGCTTTAGGTGATGAACATGGAGAGAAGATGAGTGATGCTAAGTACAACAGAGAAGGGAAGAAGACAAAAGATTTGAACAGCATATACATTTTATATTGAAATAAAATCTCAAAAGCAAAGCTAACATCGAACCACCGAGGACAAATGTGAAAAGATGGAAGCCAATATGTTAAATTCAAGAAATAATAAAAGATGCAGTTTGAATTGATGGATATAATGAAAGCAGAAGGCTGACTGTTTTCTAAAATACACGTAAGGATAGAAAACCAAAAGGTTGAGATTATATACCGATACAGTTAAATCGTTTCATATTTTTGCTGTCTTTTGGACTTTGAAACACAGAAACGAATATACCATAGAGATCAGCATGACGGGACGATTAAAACGGTATACAAATATCAGTGGTACGATCATCCGATCAAAAGATGATACAAACACTGATATACGTTGCTATTCCGTATGGAAAAATCCAAACGGAGCCAGAAACGTCCAAAATTCACAAAATGAATTATGCAATCTTATTCAGAGTGTTCTAAATAAATTTTCTCATGTTGACATATTTAGGTTTTTGAACACTTTTAAATTCAACTATTATTAACTGATTTAAGTTGATATAAAATTACACAAGAAAATGAACTTCAATATTATCTGATGAAAGTTTACCATTTGCAATGTTTAAATAGGCGTAATCCAAATATCAAATTTATATTCCAAAATTTTATTATTTAAAACTTCACAAAATTTCGATTAATTAAATTAATATAACCACTAAATTTTTCGGGTCGTTACACTCTCCCCCACTCAAAACCTTTCGTCCCCGAAAAGGAATGAGGTAGGAGAACAGAAACAAGCAGAAAGAAACTAGATTAAAAACAAAATAAAACAACTAAGTCATTCCATATAAATTTCAATTTAAATTGATTAATACTCAATGATTGATTTTAAATTCAAGGTATTTCATTAAGTTGATTAAATTTTAATTTATTAATTTTTTCAAAACAAAATTTATTTTAACTTGTCTCATTTACTATTCAATCAACTTATTATTCTATTATCCCTATTAACATTTTATAATTAAAATTTAAGTGTATAACGTTTATTATAACCACTCAAATTTTATTTATAAAATTCATTTTATATTGTATATTATCTAATCTCATATCCAAACTTCTGAGGGGTTTAGGTAAGTTATATATAAAAATGAAATTGGGTTTTATACAAGTAAACTTTTCTAATTCAATTATTTGAAATTTAAATATTCATCCAAAATTTTGGCTTTATTTTATAATTAAAATCACCTTTAATATAATTTAAGAATTAAACTTTCGATTAATTTCATCCGCTCGTTACCAAACCAAATGCGAGAACCCCCTATCATGCTGCACCCTCCAAGTGCATAGGCAGAGACAAATGTCCGTGCGAGGGTTGGTATAGTCGAGAGGTTGGCCGTAAAGGCAGAATACAAGTGCCAATGTATACTACGGTGGGCGTTACCCCACTGGCAGGTGGTCCATTACAGTTGGTATCAGAGCTTTGGCTCTAGGAAAAACTTAGCATATATGGTAAATTTATGTACAGAATCACTTTCATTCGAATGTGAATCTCTTCCTTTTTAACTCACTTTCCTTTGAATTTTGAAAAGTTTCCTGCGGTTCCAAAATCCATTCTTGTCCCTCACCATTCGTCTTCTTTTGATTTTGGAGTATCCCATAACTCCACTTCGAATGAGCTTTACAATGTGTCGGCCGTCTCGCCAATCTCAAATGGATTTATAAAAGGGGAAAACACCTTTACAATAGGCATTGATTTTCCGGAGATTTATATACATCTTCGGTTTAGATACTAGTATATCTTGTTATCCTGAATTATATATCTTGAGATGGGATGTAGATTTGCCCCAGAACTCTACATCGATCTTATTCTTGAAGTCACGGTTGACCCGGTTAAGGTTGCCCGCGATTTATATATGCTTATTCATTCCCTTATTTCGTAGTTTAATCGCTTATCTTTTTCTCCAACTTATCCTCAAATCAAAATTTTTCTTTGATTTGAGTTAATCAAATTTGAAACTCTATCCTTGCTTTGAAAATCTATTCCTGTATAATGTATTTGGAAAACTAACATTTAAATGTTTTATACATTGTGTTGTTTGAGTTGTTGATGTTGATTTAGTTTTTCGATTGATTCGTCTGATCAACGCTATCGATAGGATTTCCAAAACACATGAACAGAGCAAACTGACACAATTGTTTTCAAAATGAAATACATTTTTTACAATTATATTATAAAGTCTGATTTTCTGAATTTTGGTGGTTAATTGAATTGATTGTTTGAAATGATAATATTTCATTATCATTTATTGTTCTAAATGAATTTATAAATATGATTTATAAATTGATTTGGGAATTTAAATGAATTTAAATCTAAAATTTTGAGAATTTTGTATAATTATACTATATATAAATATATGTTAGTATAAGTTTTCTGAAATTAAATAGTTAATGAATTGGTTGTTGAAAATAATAATATTTGATTTTCATTTACCATTTTATAAACCATTGACTATTTCAACATTCAGATTTGAAAATTTAGTTGAATTTAGATTTAGAATTTAAGGATTTAATTTTTGATGATTTCAAACTATGGTTTTAATGTTTTAAAGGGTATATTATTTATTTAAAGTATTTTGAATATAAATCGTTTCAAAGAATTTTTAAAGTCTTAAAACAGCGCTCTCCTATTTTGTCGCTGGAAAATAATTTCGGTGATGACAGCCGCATCATCGATATTCATTTTCGAGTTTCGGAGTGAAGAGACCAATTCATAGCTTTGCTACACTTTTTATTTGGAAAATTAAATTGATTTTAATTTCTAAAGTATGACTTGCCTTATAATATATTGGTATATGATTTTAGACCTGATTTGATAGATATAGTATATATAGATATTTGTATCTCTAAATGGTTTGAAATTAATCGAAAATTTAATTCTTAAATTATGCTAAAGGTGATTTTAACTATAAAATAAAGCCAAAATTTTGAAATCTGGATGTTGAAATGGTTAATGGTTTATAAAATGATAAATGAAAATCAAATATTATTATTTTCAACAACCAATTCATTAACTATTTAATTTTAGAAAACTTATACAAACATATATATAGTATAATAATACAAAATTATCAAAATTTTAGATTTATATTCATTTAAATTCCCAAATCAATTTATAAACCATATTTATAAATTCATTTAGAACAATAAATGATAATCAAATATTATCATTTCAAACAACAATTCAATTAACCACCAAAATTCAGAAAATCATACTTATATACATATAACATAATTATACAAAATGTATTTCATTTTGAAAACAGTTGTGTCAGTTTGCTCTATTCATGTGTTTTGGAAATCCTATCGATAGCGTTGATCAGACGAATCGATCGGAAACCCAAATCAATATCAACAACTCAAACAACACAATATATAAAATATTTAAATATTAGTTTTCCAAATACATTATATGAGAATAGATTTTCAAAGCAAGGATAGAGACTCAAATTTGATTAACTCAAATTGAAGAAAATTTTGATGTAAGGATAAGTTGGAGCAAAAGATAAGTGATTAAACTACGGAATAAGGGAATGAATAAGCTTATATAAATCACGGGCAACCTTAAACGGATCAACTAAGACTTCAAGAATAAGATCGATGTAGAGTTCTGGGGCAAATCTACATTCGATCTCAAGAGATAGAATTCAGGATAACAAGAGATACTAGCATCTAAACCGAGAATGTATATAAATCTTTGATAAATCAATGCCTATTGAAATGGTGTTTTCCCCTTTTATAAATCCATTCGAGATTGGCGAGACAGCCGATTCATTGTAAAGCTCATTCGAAGTGGAGTTATGAGGTACTCCAAAATCGAAAGAAGACGAATGGTGAGGGACAAGAATGGATTTTGGAACCACAGGGAATGTTCCAAAATTCAAAGGAAACCGAGTCAAAAAGGAAGAGGTTCACACTCGAATGAAAGTGATTCTATATATAAATTTACCATATATGCTAAATTTTGTCTAGAGCCAAAGCTCTGATACCAACTGTAACAACCCGCTATTTTGGACCATTCAAATCGACAATAAACCCATAAATGTCGTACTTGAATAATTAAAAATAACAGATTTTAATTTAAATTGGAAAACACAGAATATACATTAAATAAATCACAGATCACAAACATAGAGTAATATAATGCAGCGGAAGCAAAGAAATAGTAGTTCATGAAGCTGCTATGTAAATACACCAAAGTTGAACAAGTTACAAAAGAAGTAAAAAGATACAACAGAAGTCTCAATATGATAATCAAGTACAAATTAGAATACAGCACTGGACTCAACTAAATAACTGGATAACTAAAAGTGAAATAGATAGCTGGATCTCCAAGCGAGGCTCCAACTCTAAAGGTGGGTCTCAAAAGCTGTATCACTCAGTCTGACCTGAGCATAAAGAAAAACACAAAACACTCGAGTCAGGACATACATACTTATACAATGTAAACCAACTCAAGTGAACTGTAATATAAGGTACAAGTAACTTAAAGGATGCTTGGGACCGCACATCCTCTAAGGATCCGTTAAACTATTTATTATGTAGTAATATTTCTCTATTATAATAATGTCTAGAGTAAAATAAACTTACTTTTAAACAGCGTTAAGGGGTTACCCATATACACCTTAACACGTAATAGTCCCAGTAGTCCATCCAGTATCATAATACATCTTGATCGAGAGGCTACTAGAGGATACTCCATGGGCTACGGAAGAAAACCAAACTCGTACAAGGCGCGCTAGGGTAGGTGACACGGCACGACTAGGCAATTTTAGGGAAGATATACCAAGTACGCTTCCGGACAGGCGGTAACGCGTAACAGCTACTACCGCCCACCTCGAGCCACACCCCCAAAATCAATGGGCCCCAATCAATCACAAAGTAATAGAATGGTATCGAAGGAGTGTGTCCGATAAAAGGTGCTACCTACTTAGCACGTCAATCGCTCCTGTTTTAGCCACCTTATGCCAACTCACGGGAGTTGGGTCCACGTATATACCTCAAAGGAACGCCTCCACCATCCTACTTCATTCTGCAATCTCCACCACATACACGGTTGTTAAAGTGGTTTTCGGAGTTGGCAGCGTGTATGACAACTTCCGATCCCAGTCTCTATATCAACCCAACGTTATTATAACCCATGGATATTTATTTCAAAATCATTTATACTTTAAAACCAAAATCAATATATCATTTCCATTTCAGAACTAAATACTATATTATTGAAATTCCAAAACCAAATTAATATATCATATAAGTAAAAGCCATATTTTCCAAATCACTGAATATTTCTTTCAATTTATTTAAACTTGAAATATTCCTCTAAATCATATTAAACCAAACTACTTTATAAAGTCATATTCTCAAATTAATATATTCAAAGACAATAAATTCAATTTCATATAATATTCATTTCAAAGTGTAGCGTTTCTAAGTTCATTCATTTAACTATAAAATTTCCAATACATTGTAAATTTCAGAATATAGTTAAGTCTCAGAATTGATAGCACTTAGCAATGCTATCTTAAACCATAGCATTTCTGAAGTGCTACCAAAACTAATTCCAAATTTATTATATAATTTCAGAAACATTAAAACTTCAATTTTAGCCATTTTAACTTATAAATATCATATTTCTCGCTTCAGAAAATATTCATTTGGATATCATTTATCTTAAGATTAAATAAAATAAAATTTATAACTAAAATATCCAAATTAACTACAATTCATTTATAAGTCAAAATTACATTATTTTACTTAACGTTTATTTTACAAATAACTTTACTCTTTATTTTAAAATATCAATCTCATGAATAAAATATTTCTATCACTAAATTAACGTAAACTTTCATTTAAAAACTAAATTTCCAATTATCAAGTTAAGTCATCATTAAGTTACATTTTTTCATTTAAATCATAATCGTTTATTTTCACAAAACATAATCATAAATAAAATATTTTATCATAGGTAATATAACAATCCAATTCTCTTTTTAAATCTATTCATCTAGACATCTATTAACTATGATTTCACGTTAAATAAATTTTATTACAAAATGTCCCATCAAAATCTACTTCATTTAATTTATTAAAATACATTATTTATTACACAAACATATTCATTTCAGGAAATAACCTTTATTAAAATTTCTACGTTAGATTTAAGGTTCCATATTAAATCAAATTTAATTATTAAGTTATTTAAATAACTCTTCAAATTCCCTTTTTAAAACCAAAAATTGACGTTAAATTTTTGACTTATAGAGAACCAATATCTCTTACAGAAAACCAGTATACCTTTATATGTAAAACATTAAATCAAATTTAAGTTAAAATTCCATATATTCTAAAATTTCAAAATACTGAATAAATTTTTTATGAAAATACTACTTTAAAAATATTAACCATGGGCCTGTATAATATTTTCTAACCTAGGTCAAGTGATACATATATGTATCATTTCAATCCGTAATTTTAAAAGAAAAATCTGGGTTCTATCATTTCAAAACCGCAATCCCAAGTAAAAAAATACAATAAAATCACTCAAGCCTATCATTTCAGCCCATAATGATTTTTTTCCTTATTCTACAGTTCATTCGGGTATATATCATTTCAACCCATAGTGATAGGGAACTTGCAGTGTGATAAGTAGCAAATAGATAACAGTAAAGCATATAATATCATATCAGATGATGGAACAGGTATATAAATAGCATTTAACATCATATAAACACACCACAGGCAGGTATGAACATAGCATAATAATTTATACAATTCACTTGTCATCATTTCTTAATTATAAAAGTATGTATGTCGAGAGTGATAACTGACCTTTCGAGGCTAGAGATGAACGAGGATGAGATGAGTTACGAATCCAAGCACGAATTCCAAAGAGAAACAAGATTGACATGAATTTGATGATCAAAGCTGATAATAAGGAATAGACAAATTCAAATCAGAACTGGTTTGATGAAAATAAATAGTATCAATGAACTTATATACAACTATATATAACTATTTACATATACAAATCATATTCTAAATTCAACCACATTTTTAATTAAATAAATACTTATATATATATGTACTTATAAAAATGCAAAATATTTACATATTAAAAACCTATATATATATATATATATATATATATATAATCAAAAATCAATAACCTAATTTATTTGAAATCAATATCAAAACATATATCATAAACAAAAATCCATATATTATATTACAAAATCATTTCTTAATTTAAGACACCTGGAATTTAAAATCAAAACGTGTGTGTGTGTATATATATATATCAATACAAAATTTAACTCAGGTATATATAAACTAATATATATATATATATATATATATTAATATAAATACTGTAGCAAATATAACCTGTACAAATTATTATATATATATATATATATATATATATATATATATATTAACCAAACATATTTATACCGTACTGTATAGTTTCCAAAACCTGAATACATAAAATTTACTAGCATACAAGTTGCAAAAGTTTTATATATGTGTACCCTTTTATATATTAAATTATATATAAATTTGAACAAAAGTAGAGATAAAATACTCTTATATTATATAACATCAACAAGACATTCGAAAACCTATGTAAACTTTATATCTACCAACATATATATAAGTACATATATATTACGACATATACTAGATATAACTAAATATATATACACACACCCAAAACTTACACTATTATATGTGCGGATTCAAAAGAAGGAAGAGGGAAGGGTGCGGAGAAGTTCGGCTATGAGCGGCTTCACATGGAGGCAGAAGAAGAGGGGCAGGCGATCGGTGATGGAAAGCCTGGGAGAGATGATGGCTGAGGCGTAATTGCCTCGCAAGTCATGCTGGCATCACCTAGGTGGTGGGTCTGGCAGTCCGGGGAGGGGATGTAGAGGTCTGAGCATGGTTAGGTTGGTGCTTGTGGTGTGGCCTTACACGGGTGGTAATTGTTTGGATTTGGGCGCGAGATGGGTTGGAGCTTGGGTTGTCAGGTGGAGGCAATCGGTCGGAGGAGATGAGTAGCGGTGGATGGTCGAGGTGATGACTGCGCTGTGGTGTTGCTCGGCAACTATGGAACGGCTGAGGTGAAGGTTGAAGCTTTAGGTGATGAACATGGAGAGAAGATGAGTCATTCTAAGTACAACAGATAAGGGAAGAAGATAAAAGATTTGAACAGTATATACATGTTATATTGAAATAAAATCTCAAAAGCAAAGCTACAACGAACCACAGAGGACAAATGTGAAAAGTGGGAAGCCAATACGTTAAATTCAAGAAATAATAAAAGATGCAGTTTGAATTGATGGATATAATGAAAGCGGAAGGCTGACTATTTTCTAAAATAGACAAAAAGATAGAAAACCAAAAGGTTGAGATTGTATACCGATACAGTTAAATCGTTCCTTATATTTCGCTGTCTTTTGGACTTTGAAACACAGAAACGAATATACCGTAGAGATCAACACGACGGGACAATCAAAACGATACACAAATATCTGTGGCACGATCTGTTGAATATGCGCTTATATGATTTTTGTTTGATGATAATAAACATATATACATTCGTTTAAATGTATTTGATAATATACTATTTATTTTCACAGATTAAATAAATATTTGCTGAATAAAATAAATAACACAGAATTTGAATTCAAACGAATATTTTATTCAAATAAATATTTATTACAACTTTGAATAGTACAATTTCAAGCTCTCACTATAACTATACAACTTTGATTACAATTACATCACATTTCATATTTACAGGTCACCTCACTACATATCACTCACACTCGTATTTATCTTCAACTGCATTCCAGTTAGAATCCAGCATCTGAGCAATCTGCAAAAATATAAACTAACGCAGTAAAATTGAAAAAGAAATATTTTTGCAATTCAAAAATAAAATATGGTTTTTGAAAATAATATTTGCCTCAGTTATTTGGGTTGTTCGTCATCATTTAAATTTGAATTCATCATACACGAACAACTTGTGACATACACAGTGTATTACTGTATATGCCACAAGGCCGTGCACACCGATATATACACTTGATCGATTTACAGGGACAAGTGAGCACAGGTCAAACCCAAATGAAAAGCCGGGTTCAACTCACGTGCAATAACATTGAAAATCTCGAATCGAGCACAAGGTCAAACCCGAGTTTTTTGAAAAACTGGATTCAACACAGGGCAGGTCACAAGTCAAAAACAGTGTACAAAACTCAATGCAAGTTCAAGTCATCAAGTTCAAGTCAGACCACTGTAATAAGGCAGTAGTGTACATAGATACAACTACAACAATGACCAAAAGTGTACAGCAATGCAAGTAAAGATGACACAAATTCAAGCAAATGCAACAAAGATGCAAGCTGCAGCATACCAGTGACATGAATGCAGTGTACAACAATGGAACATGACTATCATGGTACAATTCAAAGCTCAAGTTCAATCCCAAAGGAAACTCAACAGTACGGTGAAGTACAAAGCAACTACAACATATGCAGTGATGCAAGAATATAGCAGCAATGTACATGTACCAATGATACAAGAGAAGTGAACAACAATACAACAGTGTGGAAGTTAAACAGTGATGAAGCTGGAAATACAAAGACCAGCTACTCAATGCATGCAACATGACTCGACTACAAGAACATCACAAGTAAATCAGCAGGGCAATGCACAAATGCAACAGGTCACAGTGACACCATTAAGCATATGCAAACAAAACAAACTACATCAAGTAGCAAATCAAACCACAATGCATCAGTGAGCAACACAGCAACATGAATACAGATTCACGCCAATCCTAACAGCATGAATCGAGCTCGTTAAAGGCCGCAACAGAATACATCAAAAGCAAGAACAAACAACAATCAAACAATGTCACAGCTACACGATACCAAAATATCAAGTTCAGGTGACATCAACCAAACAGTGACAATGCAGACACAACTGAAATGAGACAGGTCATGAAATGGAGTATCAAAATGATGCAAATAACAAGTACAGGCCGCAACAGTATGCACCAGTACAAAACAAGTCAATGCAACATGAACCAACTCCAAATGTATCAGTAGCATATATTACAGGGATGAACACATGAGAATGGACAAGGCACAGATCAAGTTCAAGTTATACAAGACAGCTACAACACAAAAGTTTTCAAACCAACTACAAATGCACAGCATACATACGAATCAGAGTACCTAAAGACAATGGCGTGAAAATCAATACTACAGAGATGAACAAATTGTAACAGTGAAAAGATGACAATGCCACCAGAATTTCATATCAAGCAAGTGCAGTCAGTTCATGTTAAACCGATCAGAAGATGGCCAGAGACTATAGTTCTCAGTGAAGTCGAAATCAGTGTCAAGGCCGAAGTCATAGTAAAATCGCCATGTCAATGTTGAACAAGTCAACAAAGTATAAATTCCAGAAATCAAAATACCGTGGTCATCACGAAATTGAATCAAACCGTGTTAACCAAGTAAACATGAAATATTCGAAATTGAAGAAGTCAGAAGTCATCACATCCGTTGAAGAAAAATCAAGTGGCAGAGATGAATAATTGACAAATTCAAATAAAATATATACGACGAAAATACAGGGGGGTCGAACCCTATAAAAGTGATTAACATCATCGGCAATTGAGGTATTCGAGTTCAAGCAAAACTGAGAATAATAATCATTCATCTCGAATCAGATCGAGTTCAAGTATGAAAGATTAGAAGAAGCAAAAAGCACAAAATACATACCGAAGCAATCGAACTCGACGAAAGAGAAGCAGCCACATGCGAAATCGAAGAGACGATTATTCGACAAAGCAAGCATCCAAGATCAGAAACTCGAATCATCGAAGCGGCGCTTCAATTTCTCAAAATCCCTAATTTAAGAGCGAAAAGGAAAGAGATCGAACGAAGCCCTAATTTGCAAAGACACGGCCGCCATTATCTCGAACATAGAAGGACCGGGCCAAAAATTATAAAAGAAGAAAAAGGGGGCCGGCCGTTAATTCTAACATTGGACTTTATAATTATAAAGGGCTTTTAGATTACAATTAGGGTTTATTTTATTTTTAAATTGTTTTTAAATTTGTAATTTCTTTTTTAAACCGTTTAATTTTCTAGTCGTGTGACTAGGGTACAAACTACGGTGTGTAGTTTGAGAATTCGCAACTCGGTAGTTGAGTTTTGGCAGGGTTTTGAGCGTAGAATTAGATTAGTCAATAGCGGGTATAGCGAGTTTACGTGTGTAAGCGAGGGACTATCTAATTTCTAGTAGAAATCTTGGGGGCAGCACGTAGGCAGGGTTTTGCCGAAGCTGGGTAAATTCTGTGTTGTTCTGTTTTATTCTGTTATTTATATTCTGCGATATCTGTGCTGCTATTCTGTGATCTGAATTGAAATTAATTTATAAGCTTCCGCGATTAATTTTAATAATTAACACCATCACCCTATTCACCCCCCCTCTAGGGTGAAATCGATCCTACAAGTGGTATCAGAGGTAGGAACAAAAGCCGTTTTTGTTTTAAAATTTGATTTAACAAAAATCAATTTTTGTTTTAAAAATTCGTGTTTCAAAAATCAATTTTTGTTTTAAAAATTCGTGTTTCAAAAAAAATCGGTTTTTGTTTTAAAAATTTGAATTTTTAAAATGGCTTCTTTTAATAATGCTTTTGCAGAAGGTCAATCCATAGTTAGACCACCAATGTTCAATGGTGAATATGCTTACTGGAAAAATAGAATGCAAATTTTTCTGAAAACCATTGACGCTTGGAATATTGTTGAGACAGGTTATAGTATACCAACTATAACTGTAGATAATCAGGAAATAGAGAAACCAAAAGATCAATGGACAGATCTAGAAAATAGATTACAAAATGCTAATGCTAGAGCTATGAATTCTATTATCTGTTCATTGGATCAATTTGAATTTAATCGTGTCTCACATTGTCTAACTGCACAGGAAATATGGCACACACTAGAAGTGACTCACGAAGGAACATCTCAAGTCAAAGAATCTCGCCTTGCAATGCTAAGCATCGAATACGAGAACTTCAAAATGGCGAAGGAAGAAAATGTCAAAGAGATGTACGGACGACTCTCCAATATCGTATACAAATCAAAAGCTCTCGGAAAAACATACACCGAATTAGAAATAGTCCGGAAAATCCTCAGAGTCCTTCCACGAAGCTTTGAAGCAAAAGTAACTGCCATACAAGAATCGAAAGATTTAAAACAACTTAAAGTTGAGGAACTCATCGGAAATCTCACCACTTATGAGCTTGAAATGAAATTCAAAGAACAGTGTGAAGGAGGTGACACTCAAAAGAAATCAATAGCTCTCAAAGGAACAACCGAAAGTGATGATGATAACGATGAAGATGATGGAGCAGCAGAATTGGAGCTGTTAATAAGGAAATTCAAAAAATGGAATCAAAAACATGGAAATTCAGCTCGAAATCAAAAAGCAAAAAGCAGAATAGCCAAAGCACTAGACTACTCAGAAGAACAAAAGTTTATTTGTTATAATTGCAACAAACCCGGCCATATCAAGCCCAATTGTCCACAAATTAAATCCAGCCACGGAAAGAAACAGAAAAAGAAAAGTTTTGCAGCCACTTGGGATGAAATAGACGAGAATGATCAAAGCACTGGCAGTGAAAGCGAAAAGGCAGAATTGTGTCTTCAAGGTGATACAACTGACAGTGACGATGACGAGCCAAGTGAGGTATCAAAACTTACCCATTCTGAGTTGCTTATATATTTTCATGAAGTAAACGGTTGTTTTGAACGACTTAGGGAAAAATACGCCAAACTTGAATCTCAAAAAGATACTTTGATAGAATGTAATAAACAACTTGATCAATTAGTTAAAACCTATCAAAGTAGGATCCCTAAGTGTGATAAGTGTCCAACATTTGAAAAGGAAATTAAAAAATCAGAAATCAATATAAAAACACTTGAAAATGAAATTCTGATTTTAAAGGAGAATGAAAATACTAGGAGAGAGAATTCTATTAAAAAGTGCACACAGTTGTTAAACGAAAATGAATCTCTCAAATCACAAGTCCAACAATTGTCAACAACTTTAGATAAATTTTCAAAAAGTGAAAAATCGTTGAATATGCTATTAGGAAAGCAAACTGTTAATTCGGTTAGACAAGGACTTGGATATAATAGTTCGAAAATTGTTGAAAGCAATATTAGTCAAGCTAAATCCATGTGCACGATTTGTAGAAAATATGGACACGATCACAATAATTGTTGGTATAGACCCAAACATGTGAAAACTATACCGATTTGGGTTCCAAAAGGCACAAATATAAAATCTCTCAAAGTTAAACAAATTTGGGTGCCGAAGGGAACAATTATAAATAGTTTTGGGTCTTTACAAAATTGTTTTTCAAAATTTTATGCCACTAACAACCATGGACCTATAAAAACAAATAGGTCACACAAATTCTTTTCCGTGTAGGTGTGGTGGCAGGCTAAGGAACAACAATAGTGTTCTCTGGATTTTGGCTGTTCCAGAAACACAACGGGCGACAAAGCTAAGTTCCTTAGCCTAGTATAAAGGTGACAGAATCACAACGGACAACAACAAAAAATATCGTAAAGGTAAAACTGGTATGGTATGTTTTAAACGATATATTAAATGTGATAATCTGCACCGTATTTTGAATTAAATCAGCCAATATTGAGATTGATGAAAAGATGATGATTTTGATTCTGACTTATTCATCATAGTTGGCCAAGTATATTCTTATGTCAAAAACACTATAATAATCTCTAGATTCTTTGAATTACTTCATATATATCAATTTGAATTAAAAATAGTGTTTTTGTTGGATAATACAATTGGTTATAGTACGACTAACTCTATATTCATGGTTTTTGATTATTTACACGGCTTCAATTCAAATTCAAAAGAATGTCATTTAAATTGCTGTAAAATTGAGTTTGAAATTTTTTAGTGCACACTTCATGGTTTGGTCAATCGAATTCAATTAATGATAATTTTGAGCGAAAAAGAAATTCAGATGCAGATTACACTGGTAATCTAGTTGATAGGAAAATTACTAGTGGAACGTGATTTTTTTTGACATTTAGTAACTGCATCGTTTTTCAAAGAAAATATCTACATATTCTTCATTTCAAATAATTTTCAAATAGCAGAAAATTTTCTTTTAAAAACCCCCGGAGAAAATCATTTTTGACCATAGTTTCAGATTAGTCATTTTTTTTAAAAAAAAAATCATAATTATTTTTGAATTTGTTTTTAAATGACTATTTTGACTATTCTGACTCCCTAATGTTTATCGAAAAGAAAAATAGTGATTGAAAAAGTGACGAGTGTTAATATTGATCAAATATTATGACTCGAGACGGTATAATTAATAAATTTCTTTAGAAATTTAAACAAGAGTTATAAAACTGTTTTGTTGGTAAAAATTCCATGACCATCTCTATATCTATCATATTTCTAACGACCATCACTCATCAAAATTCTATATAGTTTGTCAATATGTGGTACTTTAAACAGGAATCGTTCGTTTTTCGTTTTTTACAATTTTTTTAAAAAAAAAGGTAATAATAATAATAATAAATACCAAAGTATTCACTCTCATTTAAAAGTCCTCACGGTTATGCATGGGTGAATTACTTGGAATTTGTTATGTGCTTCCATGCTCATTTAAAAGTCCTCACGGTTATGCATGTATGGAACGCATATCAAAAGTTGATTTTTAAAATAAACAAGTTGATTCTAATCCCATTTAAAAGTCCTCACGGTTATGCATGGTTAGAAGATACTTGAATTCATTTTTTTAAAATAAAATTGGAATACTACTAATCTCATTTAAAAGTCCTAACGGTTATGCATGGTTAGTAGATATTCAAATTCCTGATATAAAAATACCACAAATAGACACAATTGTATGGTTTTATATGATGACATCATCTCCATCATTCTAAAAGTGGAATATGCGCCTAACAAAATTTTTATGATTTTTGTTTTATTTTTTTATTGAAATTTGATATTTATATTAAATTGAGTTTTAATGTTGAATTGATATCGATTACTTTATCTCTATTTTCTCTAACACTATTATTCTTTTGCTGATAACAAAAGGGGGAGAGAAAAGTTAAGATTTTGTCAAATAAAATCTAGCAAAGGTCAAATAATTTTCCATTTTGCATCTAGACTCTTTTGCATATTTTATTTGTATGCATATATGTAGGGGGAGTTTTGTGTAGAGAGGAAGCAATTAAATAGGGGGAGCAATTAGAGCATATCAATGATCAAATACATTTAACATATTCAAAATCTTAAATATATGTTTGTTATCATCAAAAGGGGGAGATTGTTGAATATGCGCTTATATGATTTTTGTTTGATGATAATAAACATATATACATTCGTTTAAATGTACTTGATAATATACAGTTTATTTTCACAGATTAAATAAATATTTGCTGAATAAAATAAATAACACAGAATTTGAATTCAAACGAATATTTTATTCAAATAAATATTTATTACAACTTTGAATAGTACAATTTCAAGCTCTCACTATAACTATACAACTTTGATTACAATTACTCACATTTCATATTTACAGGTCACCTCACTACATATCACTCACACTCGTATTTATCTTCAACTGCATTCCAGTTAGAATCCAGCATCTGAGCAATCTGCAAAAATATAAACTAACGCAGTAAAATTGAAAAAGAAATATTTTTGCAATTCAAAAATAAAATATGGTTTTTGAAAATAATATTTGCCTCGGTTATTTGGGTTGTTCGTCATCATTTAAATTTGAATTCATCATACACGAACAACTTGTGACATACACAGTGTATTACTGTATATGCCACAAGGCCGTGCACACCGATATATACACTTGATCGATTTACAGGGACAAGTGAGCACAGGTCAAACCCAAATGAAAAGCCGGGTTCAACTCACGTGCAATAACATTGAAAATCTCGAATCGAGCACAAGGTCAAACCCGAGTTTTTTGAAAAACTGGATTCAACACAAGGCAGGTCACAAGTCAAAAACAGTGTACAAAACTCAATGCAAGTTCAAGTCATCAAGTTCAAGTCAGACCACTGTAATAAGGCAGTAGTGTACATAGATACAACTACAACAATGACCAAAAGTGTACAGCAATGCAAGTAAAGATGACACAAATTCAAGCAAATGCAACAAAGATGCAAGCTGCAGCATACCAGTGACATGAATGCAGTGTACAACAATGGAACATGACTATCATGGTACAATTCAAAGCTCAAGTTCAATCCCAAAGGAAACTCAACAGTACGGTGAAGTACAAAGCAACTACAACATATGCAGTGAAACAAGAATATAGCAGCAATGTACATGTACCAATGATACAAGAGAAGTGAACAACAATGCAACAGTGTGGAAGTTAAACAGTGATGAAGCTGGAAATACAAAGACCAGCTACTCAATGCATGCAACATGACTCGACTACAAGAACATCACAAGTAAATCAGCAGGGCAATGCACAAATGCAACAGGTCACAGTGACACCATTAAGCATATGCAAACAAAACAAACTACATCAAGTAGCAAATCAAACCACAATGCATCAGTGAGCAACACAGCAACATGAATACAGATTCACGCCAATCCTAACAGCATGAATCGAGCTCGTTAAAGGCCGCAACAGAATACATCAAAAGCAAGAACAAACAACAATCAAACAATGTCACAGCTACACGATACCAAAATATCAAGTTCAGGTGACGTCAACCAAACAGTGACAATGCAGACACAACTGAAATGAGACAGGTCAAGAAATGGAGTATCAAAATGATGCAAATAACAAGTACAGGCCGCAACAGTATGCACCAGTACAAAACAAGTCAATGCAACATGAACCAACTCCAAATGTATCAGTAGCATATATTACAGGGATGAACACATGAGAATGGACAAGGCACAGATCAAGTTCAAGTTATACAAGACAGCTACAACACAAAAGTTTTCAAACCAACTACAAATGCACAGCATACATACGAATCAGAGTACCTAAAGACAATGGCGTGAAAATCAATACTACAGAGATGAACAAATTGTAACAGTGAAAAGATGACAATGCCACCAGAATTTCATATCAAGCAAGTGCAGTCAGTTCATGTTAAACCGATCAGAAGATGGCCAGAGACTATAGTTCTCAGTGAAGTCGAAATCAGTGTCAAGGCCGAAGTCATAGTAAAATCGCCATGTCAATGTTGAACAAGTCAACAAAGTATAAATTCCAGAAATCAAAATACCGTGGTCATCACGAAATTGAATCAAACCGTGTTAACCAAGTAAACAAGAAATATTCGAAATTGAAGAAGTCAGAAGTCATCACATTCGTTGAAGAAAAATCAAGTGGCAGAGATGAATAATTGACAAATTCAAATAAAATATATACGACGAAAATACAGGGGGGTCGAACCCTATAAAAGTGATTAACATCATCGACAATTGAGGTATTCGAGTTCAAGCAAAACTGAGAATAATAATCATTCATCTCGAATCAGATCGAGTTCAAGTATGAAAGATTAGAAGAAGCAAAAAGCACAAAATACATACCGAAGCAATCGAACTCGACGAAAGAGAAGCAGCCACATGCGAAATCGAAGAGACGATTATTCGACAAAGCAAGCATCCAAGATCAGAAACTCGAATCATCGAAGCGGCGCTTCAATTTCTCAAAATCCCTAATTTAAGAGCGAAGAGGAAAGAGATCGAACGAAGCCCTAATTTGCAAAGACACGGCCGCCATTATCTCGAACATAGAAGGACCGGGCCAAAAATTATAAAAGAAGAAAAAGGGGGCCGGCCGTTAATTCTAACATTGGACTTTATAATTATAAAGGGCTTTTAGATTACAATTAGGGTTTATTTTATTTTTAAATTGTTTTTAAATTTGTAATTTCTTTTTTAAACCGTTTAATTTTCTAGTCGTGTGACTAGGGTACAAACTACGGTGTGTAGTTTGAGAATTCGCAACTCGGTAGTTGAGTTGTGGCAGGGTTTTGAGCGTAAAATTAGATTAGTCAATAGCGGGTATAGCGAGTTTACGTGTGTAAGCGAGGGACTATCTAATTTCTAGTAGAAATCTTGGGGGCAGCACGTAGGCAGGGTTTTGCCGAAGCTGGGTAAATTCTGTGTTGTTCTGTTTTATTCTGTTATTTATATTCTGCGATATATGTGCTGTTATTCTGTGATCTGAATTGAAATTAATTTATAAGCTTCCGCGATTAATTTTAATAATTAACACCATCACCCTATTCACCCCCCCCTCTAGGGTGAAATCGATCCTACACGATCGTCCGGTCAAAAGACGATACGGACACCGATATACATTGTTATTCCTTATGGAAAAATCCAAACGGAGCTAGAAACGTCCGAAATTTGCGAAACAAATTTCGCAATCTTATTCAGAGTGTTCTAAATAAGTTTTCTCATGTTGACATATTTAGGTTTCGGAATACTTTTAAATTCAACTATTATTAACTAATTTAAATTGAAATAAAATTACACAAAAATATAAACTTCAATATTATCTATTGAAACTTCACCATTTGCTATGTTTAAATAGGCGTAATCCAAATATCAAATTTATATTCCAAAAGTTTATTATTTAAAACTTCACAAAATTTTGATTAATTAAATTAATAAAACCACTAAAATTTTCAGGTTGTTACATGCTGCTACCACCCAACTCGTCACTTTGCTCCACTTATTCCTCCATCACGCATCGACGAAATCGAGAAAAACTCCTCCATTCAACTCCCCTTCATCTCCTCTTTGAATCCCATACAAAAATGAAAGCCAGAAGCCTCCACAAAAATCATGACCATCACAGCGACCATAATTTGGCCAAGGTTGCATCCTCCAAACATCCATTGCCCCTCACCATTTCTTGGCTATCGATGTTGTAAGCCATGCCGAACTCGAATCCATCTCTGTTTAGCCCATCGATGTCTACAATCAGCTAACACCTAAACCCTAGCTCGACCGTAAACTTAGGCTATTCCCTAATGCAAGATCGAACACCAACAACAGCATAAAGGATTGAAGGTTTAGTCCATGCCACTATAATGAATTGAATTTTGGGATTTTTAATGGAGTGTGCTTTGAATGTTAATTTTTGAAAACTTGGCCATTGTTTTTTATTAACTGGAAACGATATGAAGGAGAAGAGGGAATGAAAATAGAAAGGTGGAAATGAGTCTGCATAGTTTTATAACCAAGTAAAATAATAAGAAAAACAAAATGAATATGTTTATCTTTTCCACAGGAAAAAATTTCGAACCACCCAAAGCGTCCATGCCATCAAATTGTCATTAAAATTTGAATTTTTGATTTGATTTTACAATGGTTTTTAAATGAAATATTTACGGTGCTCCACTATACAATATCTTGTACGAGTATTATAGTTTGATTTTCTTATTATTCATTCGAACCATTAATTATTATAAATAAATATACAAAATGATTCACTGTTATTATTTATTAATTAAAAGGTGTCAACTAAAGCTATTAAATCCATTTAATCAATGTCTAATCCATAATTCAAGTATTTAAATACTCAATACATCTGAATTCAAATAATGTTAACAAGAAAACTTGTCTACACCCCAAAGCAGAGTCTAAAGTGTATATTTCTCCTTCGAAACTCCTTTTCGATCGGATAGAGATAGTTAAAACCTTATTAGTCCCTTAAGACCACCTTTTGATATAGGTCGTTTTAGTTGAAACTTCTTCTTGTCCAACCTTTCGTCTCAGTTGAAAGGTTGATTCCTTTTCTTATAACTTTTTAACTGGTTAATTCTAAATTCTTCCTTATTCAACCTTCCGGGTCAATCGAAACATCTGTATCTCTTCCTATCAAGCTCTTCAAGCTAGTTTAATTGGTTTAATTATCCTTTCGAAACCCCTATTTTAAAATAGTTGAGGAAACTTAAGGGTTGGACCTTTAGATATGGATGAGATGTAAAGGTTTTGACTTCGTCGAAAGCTCGCCTTTCGATGGCTTGGGTTAGGGTCTATGGATCTATGGACATTAACCGAGCTAAAGGTTTCAACTCACTCAAAGGTATCCTTTCGACAACTTGAGGTTAGGAGGTAAGGCTCAAAAGATATTGGTTGAGCTATGGGTTTCGACTAACTCTAAAGGTGACCTTTCGATCAAATCGACGTAAACTGGCCATAAATTGAATCCAATAGTGTTGTTAAGTAAGCTTCATATCCAATAATTTCATAATTTTTCTTTGAAAACTCAAGTAGTGCAAATTGATCAAACCCCAATCTAATTTTTGAATTAGGTTTATAAATTTAAGAAAGTACAAGAATGAAGTGAGTGAATTCGGATCCTCCCAAAACCAGACCCCTAGGGTCATATTTATAGGTGCAGGTTGGCACCTTTTGAATCTGTCCTTTCAACTTGGTCGAAAGTAGTCGTATAGACTATTCATTGCCGTTCACATTAAGGGATCCTTCCGCATTGCTTTCAAATGGACTTGAGTGCTTTCGACTTCATCGAAAGGGGTAGGTATGCATTTCCAACTTGTTTTGGTATGTTGTTGCTAGTAAGAAGAGACATGAGCTTTTGACTCTGCCAATTGGTAGATCTTTGGGGTATCGAATGTGTTGAAATGTTAAGGGCTTTAAAGCGGAAGGTAACTTTTGAAGGCATACTTGCTGATTGATGCATAACCCTTCTTCTGGTATAAGAGATTGCCATGTTGAACTTTAGCAAGCTTTTCTTTCTTAGTAGTGAAAGGTTTCGACCGGTTCGAAAGGCTTAGTAATTCTTTCAAATGGATTGGTTTAACAAAACATCTTTCTGTGGAATGTGAATAAAGGTGAAACCTTCAGTTTTGAAAAGTTTGGCACGCATGTGAGTGGCTTTAATTTGTTGCCTTCCTCAACTTATTCGAAACGCCTTTATGCAGGAGGAAGTCTCTGCAAGTCTTTAAGAAAGCAGTATTTGGAAAATTTTGAAGATTTCAAAAGCGAAGCCTTTCTTAGATAATCTCTTTTTAGTCTAACATATTTGTTTAAATAATCTGTAGAAAATAGGCTACATGAGAGGCATTCATTATCTGATAACGTAATGAAATACAATTAAGTATAAAAGGAAGCTAGAACGAGAAATTTATAAATCAATATTATTACATATTATAAGTGTTTATCGGGTTCATACAAAATTGACTTTTTGAATAACTCTGAAACAAAATCGTACTTAAAATATTAAGTTTTTCAAGAGGCAACTCACGAGGAATCTATTTCACTTGTGATAAATTCCAACATGCCCCCGGATGTGGATCTGATCTAAATTCATCCAAATATCTCCTATGTAAATGTCTAAGTAATCCCTCGCTAAAGTCACCTAAGTATGAAAAATCTACAGTCAAATGTCTGCAATAGGCTTTAAATAGGAAGTCTACAAGGATGTTCCTTTCTTCAACCAACATCCAAATGTGTGTAATTAATTCCCGATTCTCTTCCAAAAGTATATCATATTGAAGGCATGCCCTTTTCAATTGGGGGGCGGCTTCTTGATCGTTGAAAGTCGCTAACACTGCTGCACTCTTATTAAGCATATGATACTTGTTGGAGGGGTATTATGTTCTTTTAACTACTTATCTAACTCTCTATATAAGCTTTTTATTTCTGCTTTTTTTCTTTCAAGCTTTGTTTTATAAAGTTAGATGGATTTTCTCCTTGTATAAAATAAAAGATATCAACTATTATTATCTTTGAACTGAAAGTCATTTAAACAAGGTATCCCATACCTAGGAGACGGGGACTGAAGTTTGAGAGACCTGCTTTTTCCCTCTTGATTCTTCAACGTTAATGTTAACAGTCCTTTCTTGAAGGTCTGAAGGCTCAGGGGGTTCAGGTGGGCTTGCTTCACGAATACTTAGATCAAGGTTGACCTTTTCTTAAGCTCCGGTGATGTCATCACAGTCTTTTTCATGAGCGTCGATGTGACCACCTCCGTTTCCATCTGAACCTTGACCTTTATCTTCGTTTTCATCATAATCATCATCATCGTCATAAATATTGTTATCGTCATCATTGCTGCCTTCGTTAGCAGCGACTTCATCTTCGTAACCTTCTTCATCAGAATTAGAGTGTACTTCGATAGAAGGGACTTTAAAATATAAAATTTTGGAAGCATCAATCTCCTCTCTCTCAGGGACTTTATCTCCCTTCTCTATTTCTTTAACTTTATCCATAAATCTATTGACAAGAGCACGGTCGAGTGAAGGAAAGCTCCAATTTCAGCATTTCTCAATGTTGTCGGCGTAGGCAAGCATAACGGTGTCCTCATAAGAGTTTACGATGATGCCATCGAGGGAAGTACTCAGAAACTGTGACACCCTTTGCTTAGCATCAAAGATAGTGTTGACAACCAATTTAATGGAATATTTCTTTTTCTCTAACTTCTACCTGAGAGATGATTGTTTGACCACCATTTGAGCTTTCTCATCTTCAGACTCTTTCAAACCCATTTTCAGAGCCAAATTTTCATTGGACAAAAGTTTTTTTTTGCTTTCCTTCTTTTAGAAATGATAGATTCTGCTTGAGCGAAAGAGGCTCCTAATCTTTCATGTTCCTTCACAGCATTGTTTTATCAGTAGACAGGGAGATGATTTGGCTGTTCAAGGATGAGATTCCGTCTTGAAGTTTGGATGCCTTAGTAGAAGATTTTGATATGTTTTCTTGATGAGAAAGCCATCTTTTGGAAATCTAAAATGAAAAGTACAACATAAGTCGGCATTCAGAGAGAAACGATAACAATAAATTTAAATAGTATGAAACATACCAGAAGTTAATGCTCTATTAGAGATTGACAGTGACTAACCGGGTCAGGAATAGAAGAGGAAGGGTCAATTGAAGTAAAGGATAAATAGTTCAGAATAGATTGAACTATTTTTTCAAAATTACTTAACGGCACTGGTGACGTGGGTCTATAAGGGTTCAACTCCTGAGAGGGATTTGAAGTTCCCAATACTTTTTGCATCTTCTAAATAACATGAGGAGAGTAGGAAATGATGATGCAAGATAGGGGATCATACTTTGAAGGAGTTGTTTTAAATCTATCGAGAGAAGCTTCAAAAATTGGACTCTTTAAAGTTCTACCCACATCAACAGTCTCATCCTCTTCTAGTGGTGGAGAATCTGGAACTTAAACAATGTTAGCCTTCTTGAGACATGGGCCCACTATAGCTACCTTGCCCAATTTTCTCTTAGCAATCATCTTCGACCTAGCGATGGCTAGAGTTAGGGATGATGCACTAGATGTGAAAGTTGAGTGAACTAGATCACTTGCAACTAATTCGACCTGAGGAGCAGTTGCTGAAAATCCAAAAAAAAAATCACAAGTCGCTGAAGTAATTTAAGAAGTAACACAATAATAATCTACAAGTGCTATGCTTAAGCTTGCGAGGGTTATCTAGGAAAATTGGAGACATAGGAGAGAAGTTATTAGGATCACCAAAAGACAAGAAGCGTTTGCTCCGAGAAGTATGTTGAACAAGTGGAGGTTGACCAAGTATTCTCTGACTCGTGGGGAGAATAGAATGTTTTTGGAGATTTGATGGAGTCAACAGTGTAAGCCGGTTTCCAATGCTACTTGAAGCAATAATCAACAGCTTGACGGTTTTCTTATCCTCATCATTGAGATCATTAGCTGAAGGACCTGATAAAGAAGCATAGATTAGCAAAAGAAAGTAACTAAATAAAGATAAATGCTATGATCAACTTACAAGGAGGAGAAAAGACACCACTAATATTTGGAAAGCATTTGACAAAGAAGAATTGAGTCTCCCAGTCTCTAAATTTGTTTACCCCCTCTGAGATTATTTTTTTGGGGGGGTTAGCTCTGAAGTTCTAGTTGTTTAGGTTGCTGAGTTTAACTAATCGAACTAGATAGTTGAGAAATTCAACTTTTAATGACGGAATGCCTGATTCCAGAGTCATATGTTCCAAAGAAAGAAGGTATGTGTATACGTTAGGGGATACCTGAATAAGTGCAATGGCCAGATGAGTTAAGAACTTGGATAAGAAATATGGGAAAGGCAAGAAGCCACCATGCCAAATATGAAAGACTTGGGTTTTAGTAAAATCAATATAAATGAAAGGGATTTAGGACATTTCGACAATGTCTGCATAAAAACATAATCAAATCTTAGTTAATTACGATGGGTTTCGAGTAAGTCAAAAAGGGATGTGTGGTTTCGAAAGCATACCAAACCAAACTTGATTTGATATGGTAGGTTTCGATCTAGTCGAAATGTTTGATTCGATTTTCAACTTAAGCAAAATATGTTTTCTGCAATCAAATTCATGCTGAGAAGAGTGAATTGCTAACGCTAAACATCTTCTAAGTTAAATTAAAATTAGACATGAATCAAATGGATATTAAATTCACTTTGATATACATTAGGCTTAGAATCATTTAAAACAGAAGTTGGATTTTCGAAAGTATGTATTACATAACAATTTAAGGCGACTTCCATTTAAGGTACCAAAAGAGTGTTGAAATATACTCTTGCTTACGAAGAAGTATGCCATTGATTACATCAACTTCTTCGAAGGGGCTCACTTAAAGGCGAAAACATGAACTCCTTTCGACCCCTTCGAAAGAGGTCAAAGTAGTAAAATGAAATTGACCGCCTCAACCCCCTTTCGAAAGGGTTGAAAAGTCAAATTAAGCTTAGAATTCTCTTTGAAGCCAATAGAACAGTGCCTTCTTCTCCAATTCAATTTTAACCCGATACTTTAAAGTATTAACAGTTCAATTGATTCGAGTGCAAATTTACACCCAACAACAATAAAAACCCAAAATTCAAGTCTTGAAAAATATTATTAAGCGCAATAAAGTTTGTGCATGGGTTCATATGAAGTAATAACGAACAGTCCCAAAATCTAATTGAATTTGAATTCTAACTCAAAATTAATATCACAAATCAAATCCAAGAATAATTTCATACAAATGAAAACTCAAATCGTCTATTTGAGCTCGAAACAGAAATACAGGATAAAACCTAAAAACTTTGAAATTGAAATCAAATGCAATAAATTAATTTTGGGGATAAAAAAACAAGAATATACATTAGATCTAAAATTGTGTTGAATAAAAATAAGGATTTAAAAGGAGGTTGTAATTTTTAATTTTCGTCGTGGGCTTTCAGTGGCAGGTAAATAAAAAGGAGAAGAAGAAGGCACAATTTATAAAACCCGTAGGTGCAAAGAAGGCCATCCAATCATATCTAAAAGAATGGTCAAGATCAATCTGGGAATATCAAAAGATGGGAAACTTTATGGGTTTCGAAATAGTTGATTGGAAAGTCAAGAGCATCGCTTTGCAATGGGGCAAGTGTTACCATCAGTTCTCACTTCAACCTTGTTGAAACCAATGAGAGTAAAATAGAAGAATTTACCTAAGATGATAACATCAACCAAGCCTTTTGAAGAAGTCGATGAAATGCTACAACAAAGATTAAGTGTGCTATAAGCTTTCGATGGGGTCGATGAAAGGGAGTGCGGATTAAGGATCTTGAGGCTAATTTAACAGTAGAGAGGGGGGGTGAATAGTGTTTAATGGAATCTAAGGCTTATATCAACTAATTTAAAATTATGACACAAACAAATGCAGAACAATCACAGAATCAAACACAGATGCAGAAAGTAAATAAAAAACAATAAAGGGAAAGAAAACACCGGTTTTTAAACGGGTTCGGAGTTACCCTACATCCAGTCCTGTACCAAGGCAAACCACCTCATATAGATTTTTATTATACCAATGTCGAGATTACATTCCTCAATTTCTAAAGGCCTTAAGGTACCCTCATGTCTCACGAGTCTGGGGCAAACTTTCTTGATTTATGAACCACAAGATTACCCAATTAATTTCCAGACACAATCACACCTTATAGAGAGACTCGATAAACTTTTGATTACAAATTGATCCTATAACTCTGAATAGCACTTTGATCTTCGAGAGAGGGCAAAGAATCAAACAAGAATGAGATTCTAATTTGATTCACTTAAGAATTTGGCAGAATTTTGGCATGATCTTAAAAATACGAAAATTATAGAATATGGATTTGGGGAGAAGAAGTGAAGAAAATATGAAAATAGATGATTAAAAAATTCATTTTTGAAGCCTATTTATAAAGCACCAATGGTCATAACTATTCATGAAGAGATTTATACGAATAGATGCTTCTTTTGAAAATTGAAACTTTTGAATTCAACGGCCACCATGTCGACATGGGGTATCCCATGATGTCGACATCCTTGCGTAAAAAATAATGTAAAATTTGTTTTTGAAAATGAAGTTTAAAACAAGAGTTCATTTTAAAACCAAAACAAATAATATTTTAAGGCTAAAACATATTTTTGAAAAGATAATTTTAAGGCTAAAATATTTTGAAAAGTAGTTTTGAAAATCATTTTTGAAAAAACCATTTTGAAGTAGTTTAGGAAGCTTCTTCCTGCAAAATATCTCATCACATCAGGACTCGAGAACTTATACAAAATCAGGATGTTCGTAGGTTTGTAAGCCACTTGTTGTAGGTTTGTAAGCTACTTGTCATGGGTTTGTAAGCCTCTAAGAAGGTAGAAATGGGTTCCATCCCAAATGAAATTCGGAATGAAGATTTCCATGTTATTACGAAGTTTTAACAAAAAAATCTAGACACATATCTTGAAATCTTGATCTTGATACTAATGAGTCTTCAAATTTGATTTCTTCATTCCTGATCTTGATACTATACCGTCTTCAATAATCAGTACCTACGTCATATATATGTATATATCCTGCATAACAACATTCATATACATACATACATACATACATACATATATATATATATATATTGACAATAGAGTTAGTATATAAGTTATAATAAAATAAGTTACATAGGTTGTTGTCATTAAAACTACTATCTCCAGTTCCTAACAATCTCCCCCTTTTTGATGATGATAGCCTTATAAAACATACTTACCACTTCAATCGTACTATAACTCCCCCTTACTCCAACAACTCCCTCTTACTCCAAGCCTACTATTTTATATAACTTCCTCCCCCTTTGTCATCAACAAAAAATAACCTATAAACCTTGAACTTAATAGAAAAACGGATAAAAAACACATGACATAATAATATAACATCCTAACTACAATTCATGTTTCTATACATCGAAGATTGTTTTTAGAAGAACCTTAAGATAACACTTATATACGAATTAACAAACTAATATACAATCACGAAAGAGAAAAATCAAAAAAAGGACCCTTAACTATTGGTGATTTATGGACTGAACAATTTGGATAATGAAGATAAAAGTTTCCACGTTGTTCAACCAAGTTCCCATTAGCGTCAAAAAGGACCTCTCCAACGCAAATCACGTCATTGTCTTCATCCATATGAACATCCAGATTCGGTAAAAGATTTTCTTCTTGTTGATTCTCTTTTGGTTCTTCTAGAGGCTCTTCTTCTTTAGAATCCATGGCTTGTGATGATTCTTCAATAACAATGGGAATGGCATGGTTATCATAAGGAATTTTTGTTGATTCCTAAGGATTCTTCCTTGCCTATCTTGTTCTCTTGCCATTCGTAGTTGACTAACTTGAATCTCCGTCATCATTTGAAGCAAATCTTTCATCTTCTCTTGCAATTTGATGACTCGTAGGTGTATGGATCGTTGAAAAGGACTAGAATGAGGAGAAGTGGGTGAAGAAGGTTCATTATTAGAAGAGGAAGCCATTAATTTACAGTTTTAGAAGTTTGTCATAGAGAATCGAACAAAGAAACGGAGTAAAAGTTGAAATATATAAATATATAACTTAATTACTAATTTTAAAGGGAAATTTAAATTTGAAAATCACGGCTAGTATGTCGACATAGGGGGATGGGTCATGTCAGCATGCCTATTGTAATTTTTAAGAAATTTTTATTTATACTAATTATTAATTATACTTGAATTATTTATAATTTATATTTCAGTTTATAAACATATATCTAATTCTCTTCTAAACTTAGTAAAGTTTTGTTCATTTAATGGTTTGGTTAATATATCAGCGATTTGTTTTTCGGTATTGATATATTCAAGAGTTACGACTTCTTTACTTACATTATCTCTAAGAAAATGATGTCTAGTATCAATATATTTTGTTCTAGCATGATGAGTTGGATTCTTTGATAAGTTTATCGCACTAGTATTATCACAATAAATTGGTGATTTATTTATAGTTAATCCAAAATCTTTTAAATTTTGTTGCATATATATAACTTGAGAACAAGCCAAAGCAGTAGATATATATTCTGCTTCAGTTGTTGACAAGGATACATTATTTTGCTTCTTACTAAACCAAGAAACCATAAAATGTCCTAGAAAGTGACAAATTCCACTTGTACTTTTCGGTCTGATTTACGACCAGCGTAATCAACATCACAATATGAAATTAAGTCGAATACATCGTTTTTAGGATAAAATAAACCATAGTATAAAGTATGTTTTACATATCTTAAAATTCTTTTAACAGCTTTTAAGTGAGTTTTCTTAGGTTGAGATTGGTATCTTGCATAGAGACAGGCACTATGCATGATGTCATGACGACTTGCTGTTATATAAAGCAACGAACCAATCATTCCCCTATATAATATTTGATCAACGTATTTTGATTTATCTTCTTTACTTAATGCTACATTAGTTGTCATTGGAGTTGATTTCCCACCAGAATGGTCAAACCAAATTTATTAATTAAATCCTTAGCATATTTTCTTGACTAATGAAAATTCCTTTATCTAATTGTTTGACTGAAGCCCTAAGAAGAAACTTAATTCCCCCATATGACTCATTTCAAATTCTTTAGTCATTATACCATAAAATTCTGTATTCTCTATGTTATTAGTTGATCCAAATATTATATCATCTACATATATTTGTACTAGTTGAATATCATATTTGTTTCTTTTAATAAAAAAAGTTGTATCTATTTTACCGATTTCAAAACCAGATTGTCGTAAATAAGATCTTAGTCTTTCATACCAGGCTCTAGGAGCTTGTTTCGGATCATATAAAGCTTTCTTTAGTTTATGTGTGTGATTTGGAAATTTATTATCTTCAAAAAGTGGAGGTTGTTCAACATAAACATCTTCTTTTACAAAACCATTTAGAAAAGCACTTTTAACATCCATTTGGTATAACATAAAATTATTGTAGTTTGCGAAAGCAAGTAGAATCCTGATAACTTCTAGTCTTGCTACAGGTGCAAAGGTTTCGTCATAATCAATTCTTTCTTCTTGATAACAACCTTGCACGACTAAACGAGCTTTATTTCTCACGACCTCACCAAATTCGTTCATTTTATTTTTATAAACCCATTTTGTTCCAATTATACTTTTATCATTAGGTCTAGGGACAAGTTCCCAGACATCATTTTTGGTGAACTGATTCAATTCTTGTTTAATAGCAAGAATCCATGAATCATTAGATGATGCTTCTTTTGGATTTTTAGGTTCAATAGTTGATATAAAAGCTACATTACTCATACTATTTAGTTGATTTCTTGTTTTAACTATAGATTCAATATTTCCTAGTACATTTTCTACAAGATGATCTTTTAATAGCCTAATTCTTTTATTAGGTTGAATGATTTCAGAAATTAGTTTCATTAGGTTCATTATTTAAAGTTACAAAATCTTCTTCATCTTCTATTTGTACAGTGTCTTTAAAATTTTCATCAAAGATACATGCATTGTTTCTTCAGTAGTGTTAGTACTTAAATTATAAACTCTAAATGCTTTACTTCTATTAGAATATCCGATAAAGATACCTTTGTTGGATTTAAGTTCAAATTTATCTAAATTATCTTTTGTATTATGAATAAAACACTTACTACCAAATTTTTTAAAATAAGCTACTATGGGATTCTTATTGTAAAATAATTCATATGGTGTTTTATTAGTTAATGGTCTAATTAAATCCTATTTAATATATAACATGCTGTAGCGACTGCTTCAACCTAAAAGTTGTTAGGTAAGTTACTATCAGAAAGCATTGTTCTAGCACACTCTTGAATCATTCTATTTTTACGTTCTACCACTTCATTTTCTTGTGGAGTTCTTGGAAAAGAGAAAGTATGAATAAGTCCTTTTTGATTACAGAAATTCTCAAAATTTTCATTTTCAAATTCTCCACCGTGATCACTATGAATAGTTTTTATTTTTAACGAAAGTTGACTTTGAATTCTTTTAGCAAAATTTTTAAATAATTCAAATTATCACTTTTAAGTTTAAGAAAAATTGTCCAAGTATATCTAGAATAATCATCTACAATTACGAAAACATATTTATTGTGATTAATTGATTGAACTTGAGATGGACCACATAAATCTAAATGAAGTAATTCTGGAGGTTTAGAAGTAGAAATCATGTCTTTTAATTTAAATGAACTTTTCTTAAGTTTTCCTAATTGGCAGGCATCACATATACTATCTATTTTAAAGTTTAACTTGGAAAGATCTCTAACTAAGTCAAGTTTTGATAACCTAAATAATAGTTTGAAATTTAAATAACCAAATCTTTTATGACCAAATCTTTTATGCCAAATCCTTGTATTAGCAAAAAGACATAAGTTATCATTTGAAATTTTCATATCGAGAATGTAAATGTTTTTCTTCCTAATTCCTTCAAAGATAAAATTTGACTTATTATCTTCGGTGTGACACTTATCTTTTTCAAATTTAATTTTAAATCCTTTATCACATAGTTGACTTATACTAATCAAATTATGTTTTAAATTCCTAATTAGCAAAATATCATAAATAAGAGGAGTTTTAGAATTACCGACATTGCCGATGCCAACCATATATCCTTTTGAGTTGTCTCCAAAGTTGACCAATCCACCATCTTGATGTATAATGTCATTGAGTATCTCGGGATTTCTAGTCATATGCCTTGGAAAGCCACTATCAAGTATCCATTTATCTTTCTCAATTTGCATAATTTGTCCATTGGTTGTTGATTCTTCAAAAGCCATGTAACATGTCTGTTCCTGTATAACAAGCCAATTCGGCAGATAACTTGATTTTTCATAAAAACTATATGCAGACTTATGATACTTTGATGAAACGCATAAATTCAAACTAGTATTAACATAATTTCCTAAAAATGATATTTTTAACTTTTTAAGTTTCAGATTACGAAAACTATGAAAACTACAATTCGATACCAATTGAAAGGGAGTGTGGATTAAGGATCTTAAGGCTAATTTAACACTAGAGGGGGATGAATAGTGTTTAATGGATTCTAAAACTTATGAACTAATTTAAAATTATGACACAAACAAATGCAGAACTTAATCACAGAACAATCACAGAATCAAACACAGATGCAGAAAGTAAATAAAAATCAGTAAAGGGAAAGAACACATCGAATTTTATACTGGTTCGGAGTTACCCTACATCCAGTCATGTGCCAAGGCAAACCACCTCATACAGATTTTTATTATACCAATGTCGAGATTACATTCCTCGATTTCTAAAGGCTTTGAGGTACCCTCCTATCTCACAAATCCGGGGCAAACTCTCCTGATTTACGGGCCACAAAATTACCCAATTGATTTCCAGGCACAACCACACCTTACAGAGAGACTCGATAAACTTTTGATTACAAATTGATCCTATAACTCTGAATAGCACTTTGATCTTCGAGAGAGGACAGAGAATCAAATAAGAATGAGATTCTAACTTGATTCACTTAAGAATTTGGCAGAATTACGGCACGATCTTAAAAATATAAAAATGATAGAATATGGATTTGTGGAGAAGAAGTGAAGAAAGTATGAAAATAGATGATTAAAAAATTCTTTGGTGAAGCCTATTTATAAAGCACCAACGGTCATAACCATTTGTGAAGAGATTTAAATTAATAGACACTTCTTTTGAAAAATGAAAGTTTTGAATTCAACGGCCACCATGTCGACATGGGATATCCTATGGTGTCAACATCCCTATGTTAAAAACAATGTAAAATTTGTTTTTGAAAATGAATTTTAAAACAAGAGTTTATTTTAAAACAAAAACAAATAATATTTTAAGGCTAAAACATCTTTTTGAAAAATCTTTTGAAAAGATAATTTTAAGGCTAAAATATTTTGAAAAGCAGTTTTGAAAATCATTTTTGAAAAATCATTTTGAAGTAGTTTTGCAAGCTTCTTCCTGCAGAATATCTCATCACATCAGGACTGTAGAACTTGTACAAAACCCGGATATCCGTGGGTTTGTAAGCTACTTGTCATAGGTTTGTAAGCTACTTGTCATGTGTTTGTAAGCTACTAAGAAGGTAGAAATGAGTTCCATACCAAATGAAATTCGAAATGAATATTTCCATGCTATTATTAAGTTTTAACAAAAAAAAATTAGACACATATCTTGAAATCTTGATCTTGATACTCATGAGTCTTCAAACTTGATTTCTTCATTCTTGTTCTTGATACTGTACAGTTTTCAATAATCAGTACCTGCCTTATATATATATATATATATATATATATATATATCTTGCATAATAACATTCATATATATCTAGACAATAGTGTTAGTATATAAGTTATAATAAAATAAGTTACAAAGGTTGTTATCATCAGAACTACTGTCTCCAATTCCTAACAGTCGAAAGGGAGGAAATAACCCTTTCGAAACAGATGCTTCCACCCTCATGAAGACTTTTTCGAATAAGTTAGGGAACAACCTTCGAAGGTAGCAAATTACACCACTCACATGCATGCCAAACCTTTCGAAACTGAAGGTTTCGCCTTCGTACACATTCCACGGAAAGATGTTTTGTTAAAGCAGCCCTGTAACAACCATGGTTTTGTTGATTATTTGTAAATATTAAATTATAACTGTAGTTATAATTTAGTATTGTGAATTAAGAATAAATTGGAGATTTAAATTGTTTATTTGAAATAAACAATGGATTTTGAAAATAAAATGTAAAAAAAAATTCAAAAATTTTTCTTGGTTTTTTGAGAAATGTGAGTGAAATATGATTTTATTTAGAGAAAATGCAATAATTCTTGTAGTTATTGTCAAGTATTTCCGTTATTGATTCTTCAAAGAAGTATTAGTTTTAATATGAGTTTGTGATAAATAAAAAGATGAATTTGGTTTAAAAATAAGTTTTGGACATAAAAATGATGTTAAAATGATTTATTGCATTTTATTGTGCAAGAAAATAATTTTGTAAAATTTATGTTGTTGAAAATAGTATTTTACGTAAATATTTGTGTAAATTGTGTATTTATTTGAAAATAAGAGTTTTTGTTAATAAAAATATTTTTATAATTAAATTATGTTTTTATTAGTTGTAAAATGTTTTGTAAACATGAAAATATGTTTGTGTAATTTTGGTGTGTTGAAATTTTGTAAAAAAATAAAATAAATAGATATGTTGTTTTAATTTGTTTATACAAGGGTATATGTGATTTAGAGATAATTTGATTTTCTTAGCTAGTTAATTCTTGACCCATTTACAGTCCAAAACTAAGAAAAGAGAAGCTTCTCCTTCTCATTTTGGTATGTATACTTTTATTACAGTAAACAAAAGAGAAAACTGCAAAAGCTTCTTCCTCTTTTAAACCTAATAACTAAAATCTCCAATTTTTTCAAACATTTGCTGGAAATAATCAAATTGAAAGCACTAAAAATAGGTAATCGCTACAACAACTAATTCTACTTTTTCAGTTTCAGATTTTTAAGAAATTTGTTTGCTGAAACTTTTACTCTTTTGCTGCATGTTGGGTTCTTTGCAAGTTTTAGGATTTTACAACTGAATCGGAGGCAAAGCTTCCATCTTCTTAAGGTTTGCTCAACTAATTAGTAAAGGTGAGTATCATTCTCACAAAATCTAGTTCATGCAATGCAAAAATCACAAGTTGAAATCAAAAATTTGCTGAAAAATTCGTTTTTGAACTATTTTGATTTTCTGTGAAAACTGTCTTGAGTTGCAACTTTGAGACATCATATTTTTTCATGATTTGTCTAAATTGAATGATTCTTGGTGCAGTTTTAATTGTTGTTTTTGGGTCTTATGCCCATTAAATTTTAGGTCATTTCGACATATATAGCTTATAGAAACATGCTGCCGAACATTTACTCGGAGCATGTTTTTGCCTAAATTTTTATAGTGAAAGCACTGCCGGGTCCAACTTTGAGACATCATTTCTTTTTTATGCTTTGTCTAAATTGAATGATTCTTGGTGCAGTTTAAAGTTTTGTTGTTGGTCTTTATGAACGTTATTTTTCAGGTCATTTGGACCTACATAACTTATAGAAACATGCTGCCGAACATTGACTCGGAGCATGTTTTTTTCCAGATTTTACAGTGAAAACACTACCTGGATCCAACTTTGAGATGTCATAACTTTCTCACACTTTATCCAAATTGCATGATTTTTTTGTTTGACAGCTGAAGTTTTGTATTATAGGCTTAAAAAATTTCAGATTAATCCGATCAAATTTGGTCCTCTGTTTCATGCCTGAAAGTTGAGCCTCAGAGGGTTTTCAGGCCTGTGCATTTTTGGTTTTTGAACTGTTGCAGACACGGCCCGAGTCCGTGTTTGAGACAATGTAACTTTTTCATTTCCAGTCGGAATTTATTGATTCTTTTTTTTGTTGAAAGATGAAGTTTTCTAGTCTGTTTATACTAATTTTTAGTTCAATCAAAGGTCGTTCGACCGCCAGTTTTATATCCGAAATAGAACCCCGAGAAGATTTCAGACCTGGGTATTATTTTGGCCAAGTGATTATGTTCTTTTTCCATCCGATTTTTAAATTATACTTGATGTTTTTGTGATATTTATAAAATGTTTTGAGGGCTATGATGCCTATCAATAGGCTAGCAAAGGTTTAATGAATTTGAAATTCAAATTTGATTTGAATTTGAATGACAGTTTTGAGTGATTTCTATGATTTCGAGCACAGATTTTTCCAAACAATTTTGAAATAATTTTTAAAATTAGTTGGCATTTAAAGTAATTATTGTAATATTTTTAAATTACTTTAAGCTGTAAAATCTATTTATTCTCTATAATAATGGAATTTCAAATATCGTCTTCAAAATTAATTTCGGAAAATGGTTTTAAAAGCTTGTATTCTCAAATAAATTATTTTATATATAAAATATACACTTTTGTATTATTCGAACATATGAGAAAGAGAATTAAATGATTTTGTAAAGCACGTGGTATGGGACATATGCGTTTACTATTTCGGTTAATTTAGACTTGTACGATCGAAGTTATTTGAAATTTTTGATTCCAAGATGTTTTGCCATTTTATAGCGTATTTTGAATTTTATAATTTCTATTTATTGGAATTATTTAAGATGGCCAATATTTGGCAAGTATTATGGTTTGAGATCTCCTATGCAGGAGTATGGTCGATGAGAACCATCATAATGTTTTATTTACTTGCCAATGATATAAGGCAAGTCTTGAGTTTGTGATTTCATATTTTGAGATTTATGGTTTATGAGGAACCATCATAATGTTTTCCCTTGTCAATGAGATGAGACAAGTTACGATGCCATTTAATACTTGTTGATGAGATGAGACAAGTATGGTGTCTCTTTCTCACTCGCCAATGAGATTAGGCAAGATATAATTTTTTGAGTTTTATGATGTTTCTAGTATGACATCGACTAACGGCTAGTAAATCGCTAAGTGAGAATGTGTGGTATGGGAAACACATTAACAATTTTCGGGTTCCTATCCATGATTTTGTGACACATTCACGATGTTTTCCTAACAAAACTGCTTTGAGAGGTGTTAGCGACCTTGTCATGACGACGAATTGCTTTGGGAAGTATTAGCGACCTTGTTAGGGATGACAAAATGGCTTGGAGATGTGTTAGCGACCTTGTCATGAGGACGAACTGCTTTGGGAGGTGTTGGTGGCCTTGTCTAAGGCTTTGGCCGTCTGAGTTTAGCACGTGCAGCATTGCTTCGGCATTACAATCGGGGATTTGGCCAATCCGAATTTTTTGAGTTTTCTGTTTTATTGTGATTTCACCTTTTTAAGATATTTTATTACATCGATAGCCTAGTGCTATATGAGATGTTATATATATGATGATTTCAATTATGATATTTTGAACTCTTATCGAGTTACTTGAGTTATGAGTTTGGATAATTTTAGGATTTTATAGGATATTCTAGGTTTTGCCATTTTGGCAAGTTGAGATTGAGATTTATATACATTTATACCGATGAGAAGAGGTATAGTTGAATTAAGAGATTCATCTATAATTGGGTTTTGGATCATCCTATTTGAGAATGTTTTATGTTGTCCATTTTGGCTACAGTTTGTATTGATGTTTCTCCTTTTGAGGAGATATGGTTCATGGAAACCATGTAGACATTTTGGGATGTCGCCGATGATATTAGGCACTTGTGTTTGATTTGAGTATTGAGTTTGAGTTACCTCCTTCGAGGTATTTGTTCACTTAAGTAGCGTTTGTTACCTAAGTGTTGAGCTTATGAGTTTATCAATTCATTCTTCTCTTTCGAGAAGAAGTATCTTCATGTCTATTCTGCTTCATATTACCGTTATTGACTGATTTATGTAGCTAGACTGACCCGTGTATTTATACTCGGATCAGACCGAGTTGTTTCAGGTATCATCTATTGGACTTAGCTTGAAGTTGATGCAGGATATCAGCTCTCCTTTATCTTGAGGAATTTCTATTCTTCCACATACTCTGATGTGTTTGATTCAATGTATATGGTGTGGTCGAGTACCACCTTTATTGTATTCATATTGCATTGTAATAAACATGTATCAGTGTATAAGTATATGTTTGGAGTTGATTACTATTCTGTGATTTGGTTTACATTAGTTATTGTATTTTGTTCTGATAGGTCCATTAGCCACCTATAGTTTTGGATTAAGCATTTACTGTGTATGTCGATCCACTGAGATAGAAAAGAAAAATCATATTGCATTTATCGATGTATTCAGTAGATGTTTATGACAACGTTATAGATGGTCGCCCATAACTAGCCCTATTCTCCACTTTAGTAGACGAAATTACTCGTTAATTCTGTCTACTAAGCTGGGTCTCAGGGTAGGGCATTACAAATCCCTTCGAAAGCATTACTAAGCCTTTCGAACAGGTTGAAACCTTTCACGACTAAGAAAGAAAAGCTTGCTAATGTTTGATTTGAAAATCTCTCATACTAGAAGAAAGGGTTCGGCATCAATCAACAAGTATGTCTTCAAAATTCACCTTCCATTTTAAAACCCTCATCATTTCAATACCTTCGAAACCCCAAAGATCTACCTATTGATAGAGTCGAAAGCTCATATCTCTTCTCATTTGCAACAACTTAGCAATACAAGATGGAAAATCATACCTGCCCCTTTCGATGAAGTCGAAAGCACTTAAGTCCATTTGATAGCAATGCGGAAGGATGCCTTAATATGAACGAATGAAAGGTCTCTACAGCCGCCTTTCGACTAAGTCGAGAGGACTGATTCGTAAGGTTCCAATCTGCAACTAAAAATAAGACCCTAGGGGTCTGGTTTTGGGGGGATTCGAAATCACTCACTTAATTCTTTTACTTTCTTAAATTTATAAACCCTAATTAAAAATTAGGTTGGGGATTTGATCAATTTGTACTACATGAATTTAATCGAAAAAAGATTATGGAATTTTTGGATACGAAGCTTGTTTAATATTACTGTTGGACTCAATTTATGATCTACTAATGTCAATTTGATCGAAAGGTCATCTTTAGAGTGATTCGAAACACTTAGCTCAACTAAAATCTTTAGAGCCTTAGCTCCTAACCTTAAGTTGTGGAAAGGACATCTTTTGAGTTAGTCGAAACCTTTAGCTCAGTTAATATCCATAGATCTATAGGCCCTAATGCAAGCCATCGAATGGTGAGCTTTCAACGAAGTCGGAACCTTTCTGTCTCATCCATATCCTAGGGTCCAACCCTTGAGGTTCCTTAACTATTTTAAAAGAGGGGTTTCAAAAGGATAACTAAACCGAAACTAGCTTTAAGAACTTAATAGGATGGGATACAAGTGTACAACCGAGCCGGAAGGTCGAGTAAGGAAAAATTATAAGAAAAGGAATCAAGCCTTTCAGCTGAGACGAAAGGTTGGACAAGAAGAAGTTTCAACTAAAACGGCCTATATTGAAAGGTGGTCTTAAGGGAATAATAAGGGTTTAACTATCTCTACCTAATCGAACAGGAGTTTTGAAGGAGACATCTACACTTTAGACTCTACTTTGGAGTGTTGACAAGTTTTCTTGTTAACAAATAATTATCCTTAGAAAACCATTTATTTAAATATTTAAAATTAATTAAAGATTCAAATTCAAAAAAAGTAAGTTACATTCTCCCCCACTTAATAGAATTTCATCCTCGAAATTCCCAAGAAAGAAATGTCACCAAACCCTTAAGTTTTAAAAACTTATTAACTATAATGAGTTATTAAACTTATTGCTTAATTAATTCATAAATATCATGGAAAATTTTAGCAGCTTCTCCTTTACACTGTTCGATCGGAAAAAATAAAAATCGCTACCACGGGCCCCAAACTAATCAAAAGAAAACGAAAGCCAAGTGGCCTCCCATATCTAGGGCATAAATTCATTAACCGATTTAAATTTCTAAATCTACTACAAAGCTTTCTACATTTAATTTTTAAATTTTTGCAAGCAACTTATTATCTTGATGCAAATGCAGTTGCACAAGAAACAAATAGCAATCTCTTGCTTATTTGTACTTACAAATGCAAAAGACAGCTATACTGATAAAACAGATATACACTAGCTATCTTTATCATAAATTCAAATAGCATAAACAATCTAACAATCATATGCAACAAGATAATAAGGTGCAACTGACAATAATGAGGCAACCTACATGCAAAAACTAGCATGATATAAATCTACATACAACTCTAATATTAAATAAAGCTACATGCAATCAAAAGCAACATATCAACCATATGCAACAGAATACAAAAAATATTCCGTAACAGATGTAATGCATCCAAAATTTTCAAACTATAAATTTAGAACCAAATACCCGAATTTTATATTCAAAAATATATTTTAAAACTCCCTTAAGAAGAAATATATCAAAACTAGATTCAATATGACTCGGAGGGTGCGCCCTCCTTCCAAGCATGGTATAACTCTAAACAAAAACAATGGAGCCTCTAGTGGTATTCAGGTACCTCCTAAAACAATAGATGAAATACACCTGGTGAATCCCAAAATGGAGTAAACTCCCAACCGCGCTTTGATTTTAGTCATTCAACGTAATAAATAATAATATTTGTAAAACACTTTGATAATATCTATTGAAAAAATTGCCGATTTTTATAGAAATAATAATATTTCTCAAATACTTCAAATCATATTGTTATTATTTCATTTTACAATCATTCTAAAAATTCTTTTAAAATGATTTCAAAACCAATGGGATTTAAATCCTAATAAATAACATTTCAAAAACTTTTTTTGCAAATTCAAACTATATAAACTATGGTATATAAATCACACAACAAATCACTCAAATCATATCAATCAAATTTCGTAAAGGATTAAACTAACACTAACAATCAATTAAATTCCATATGGGAAAAATATAACACTTAACGTTATTTAAAATGTCACATAACTAACAATTAGATTTAGAATTTTGCTTAAGCTCATAACTTTTTTATATCATATACGAAGTATACAATTATACTTAAATCCGTATGATATACATAAATCATCCATACACTATATTTGATCTGATCACTTACTTGCATGTATAGACTTCTACTTTCGAACTAGTATCGCTCACTCGACCTCCCTTAGAGTGAACTCTATCCAGGTTTCTTGATTTGTGATATCCTAGAAATTTCAAGCAATTTAAAATGTGATAATCTCTTTTATAAATTATTTAAAATTGGTAAAATTGTTGTTTTCAAGAGATAATAATAATGATTATTTATATATAGGTATGATTACATTTTAAATAGGATTATTATTTACAAATTTAATCTGTGATTGTTTAAAATATATATCTGAGTTGATTTCAAATAGGATTTTTAATTAAATTTGAATTTGAATTTGAATTTGAATTTGAAATTCAATAGATAAATATCTTAAAGTAAACTGAAAAGTGTATATATATATATGATTTTATTAGTATATAGTTTGTTATTTTCATTTAAAGATCATATTAATATAAATGAAGGAACGTGGTTACTAAATAGAAATTTAATACAAGAGTTTTATGGAAAACATTTAAAAATATAAATAAAGGATATAGAGTTTAAAGAGTATATTTGTATAACTATTATAAGTGTGTAGTTAGATTTTATATCATCTACTTTTAAAATTAAATAGACAAATATAAGAGGAAGAATAAATATAATTAAGTAAGAATAATTTAAGATAAAATTTAAACATTTAAAATAAAAGATATTTATAATATAAAAGCTAAATTTATAATATTATATAAGTACACATAAAAACATATAAAACATGGATTTACAAATGTAAGCAAGAAATATGTTTAATGACAAGTGTCCTTAATTTCTTAAAATGATAATATAGGTTATATAACATCCCCATTCCTCTCTTTCATTTCTTTTATCATCTCATTCTTAAAAAAAAGAAATCTGAAGCTCAAACCAAAAAGAAACCAACTTGAACAATCAGATCTAAGAAACAAACCATTGAAAAAAATAAAAACATCAAAATAGAGTCAAGCATCTATAGCTCAAAACTTGACACAAGATCAGTTCTCAAATTGTAAACAACTCTATACAAATCATCAGGGGAGATTCCAACTCCAAAACTAAATCAAAGCAAGATCAAAGCAGATCTGGTTTAATTCGAAGGATATTCAAAACCGCAGTCTCAAGCTTTCAATTCCAGTTTCGAACTCCTCTTTCATTCATTAACAGGTGAGTAAACTTGGTAAGTCTGATGAACCTTGAGCTAGTATGCGATGATCTTATAAGTATGATCTGAATTTTGCTGTGCATGTTTTTTAAAAATGATTTTAAGCATATATATGTGTGTGTGTTAACAATTATACTGACTTGAACATAAAAGGTAAATCTTTGTTCAGATTGAAACAGTGAGTAAACAAACTGTAATTTATTCTAAAAACTAGATGCTTGTGATGATTTTCAAGGGTATGATATGAATTATGCTTGCATGTTGTATCAAATGTGAATTTCTGTATGTATGTATAAGTATGCATGTCTGAGTTGCATTATTCTTAGTTCTTTGGGTTTAAAAACAAAATGAAATTTTAAATTTCATCTTTAAAAATCTTATAGGTTGTGAAATTCAAACCAGATATGTTTGTTTAAAACATAAGCTAAGTTTTTAGAATATAATTTAGCATAATAAGTATAGAAATTATCTGGAAATTATGAAAGACGGTGAAATTTTTAAACATATCAAAATTCTGACTCAAACAATTCATGGTTTCAAGTATATAACCTGTTTTGTTATCTAAAATCATGAATTTAAAGCGTCTAATCCAGATTTTTAGTGCTAGATCGAGTGAGGAATTTTAGGTTGAACGGATTTGGGCAAGTCGGCGAATTGGGGCGACTGGGTTGATTCGAAGATGTGGCACTTGGCGTGGAGGAGGAATAGGACATAGGGAACGTGGGGAAAATGTATCTAGAATTTTCAAGTGCTTGTGGAAGCGGGTCGATCGAACAGTAGGGTTTAGGGGATCTTCGATTGGCCTTAGGTTTCGGTTTGAAAAGCGAAGCCAAGGGAAGAATAGAGAGCTTCGCACGTGGGGGAAACTATATAGGAGATGGTGGCGGGTCTTCCGTTGAGGTTTGAGGGTATAAGATGATAGGAATGGTCGGAGTGGGGTGATCGATGGATTCTGTTCATTTCCAGTAGGTGAGTCGAAGGTTGTTTTTGTCGAACAAGGTAGTTCGTCGATGTCTGGGTGGTTGGACGGGATGGGATGATCGTACGAGACTTGCGGAGATGATTGGAGGCATAGTCGCCGCCTAGGGGATGGTGTGCATGTAGACCGTGATACGGTGTGCAGGTGGATGGACGGACGGGAAGAAGTAGAGGAAGAGAAGGAGAGTGAGCAGGGGTAGTTATACTCGAATGTTATTGTGACGACCCGAACTCGATGTCCGACAAACAACATCAAATTCGTATCGCCGGAGCTTGCAACAACATTAAATGATAAATAACACAGCGGAAATAAAAGATGATATCACTGATACAACATGAATACAATACCTAATACATCAATTTGATACAATGATCATCATCAACATCCGAGAATACACACACAAAATACAGCGGAACACGATACAATATGAGATAAGTCTTCACAGATTCTAATACTGCAACTCCAATCCAAAACTTCAAAGCTAGAGTTCCAAAACTTCAAGCTCGATCCATCATCAAGGTTGCACAAAGCTAAGCTCGGTCAGTCGTCCAAGGACTGAACTAGCTCCAGATAATCTACTAAGCCTGATATTTGAAAAACCAAACTCTAGACTGCCCGTGTGTAAAATTATGGGCATCCAAAGTTTAGGAAGGGAACAATAAACTCGAGGTCAGTCATAGGACTGCTATGAGTAAGAAAAAACAATCTTTATCTTTTAAAACAACAAAGGAATTTAAAACATTGAAAACCGTAATGCTTTTTGGAAAACGAAACTACCATAAGGCCTCCTGCCACACACACCATGCAAACGCAGAATTGGAGGAGATTTCCCCTTATGATTGTAAAAAATGCTTGATACGCGAAATACTTTGATATTATTATTATTAGTTCATAGTGTGGAAAACATTTCGGAAGTATAATATTAATCTTAGCCAGCATAGGCATTTCACACTTATGCCTACTATAGCTACCAAGTTCAATAGCAGGTTACCACCATATTCCATGGCAGGTTATACAGCCAAAACCGTACAGGGCGCGTATTGTTTCTTTAGATTTTCCAACAAATGGTCAGGCTAAGGAAATTCCTACTGCCACATGGGAACGCCTCTAGAGAGACGCCCCAAGAACCTACCCGGCCCTCTGCTAACACAAGGTCGGTTACCCCCTTCCAGGGAAGGAAAACCTAAGATATGCCATCCCCGGTCGTTTGCGACCTTTATACGAGGTACCTCTACACCAACAACATCACACAGTAATAAATGTACTACAGTGCCCACATGAGCAAGTATCTGGGCTCCATACCATGATACCACACTTTTCCAAAAGGAATGGACATACCCTATGGGAGCTACCCCTTAGGGGAGCTACCCCTGAAACCTTACCGCATCTTTCCTATTTCAACCATTATCGGTTTGTGAGGCTCGATGAGGTCTCGTCCATAGAGCTACGCTTTTTCACAAAGCCATGCTTTGATCACAAATGATCAACAAATGATCATCAACACACAGCAGCACTTAGCATTCCACACTACCAAATTGAAAGTATATCGCTGATAACCTTCAACTACATAACCTCTGAGCTCGTACGTCTCAGAAAAGGGTATTAAGCTAAGAGAATAAATTCTACGCCACCAACAGATATGTATTTGAAAGAAATCTGCTTTATATCTCAAAGTGTAATGTCAGACATACAACCATACAAGTCTGTTCTGGGTTCGAACAGAACCGAAGGTACTTTCGAAGAAGCCCTTGCAATCCGGGTATTTACAACCCCGATCGGACTTCTCATCACTTAGGGAATCTCTATACCGTAGCTACTCGGTGCAGAGACAATCGATAGGTCATCCTATCGTTCTCGCAAATACCCGATCTCTACCACCAGTCTTCAATGCTATCCATAACGTCGTATCACTATTCGGAATGGGTTATATGACACAAAGTCCTCTCCCGGCTAAACCGAATAATGAGCGTAATATTTGAAAACATATGGATATGGGATTTCAATTAAGTCATAACTTTAAAATTCAAAACTTTCTTTCACCAATTACCATTTCAAATCTTTTAAACAAAAAGATTTGTTTCACAAAGTTCACCCAGTTTCACAAAGATCCTTTCACGGATTTCAAAACAATTTCCATTTCAATTGGATTAATTTATTTAAATGTTTAAATCAAAGGTTTATCTCATAGCTTTCAAAACTCGTTTCCAAAGATTCATCCATAACTTGGAAAACCATTTTCAATTCAAACTTGAAATCCCTTTAATACAAATTGGAAATTCATTTCCTATATGAAAGCTTTTATCATTTGAAAACAACAGTTTTATTTCGAAAAAATCTGATTTTATTTATACAAGTTAAAATCTTTGGGGTTAATTCAAATTCCCAAAACAACACTTTAAAAATGGTTTAAAACCCATATAAGCTTGTATAATCCTTTTTAAATCATAAATACCAAATATAGAATTCAATTTTAGATATTGAATTCCAATTTAAATCAAATTATTCAAATTTCAAATCCTTATTAAGTTATTCAAAATAACTTTCATTTTTAAAACACCTTTTTAAAAGCTTTTTATATTAAACTCAATTCATTTCCAAAAACATTTGGATTTAAAATTCAAATTAAAAACTATTTTAAAAATCTGTGACTTAACCGATGTCCACGTGCAATCCATATTTCTGTGTGTATAAGTGTAGTCCAGGGGTTTTACACAATAGTGCACAACATCAATCATCACAGATTCAATCATATCAATCTCGATAAGCGATATAATCCATAACGCTTATCATCATTCACAGATTCACGGATAAAGTAAATTTATCAATCACAAAGATTCATCATACGATTCAATGTGGGTTTCGAATAACCAACTGGGGTCTGACTCCCTGTCGGATCGAAGTTTAAATGCCGTTTTACGGGAAAAGGGGTTTTCACATAAATGCAGAAACAAATCACAAATCACAGTTCAGCACAAAGCAATTCGCATCACACAATATCACAAACACAAACAGAAATATCAATCTAGTACACAACATTTTGATGATAGTCAATCATCTTCAATTTAAGGTGAAGGTGATTTAAAAGAGTTATCCACATAATTATTTTTATTGATTTATTTAAATCAACGATTAACTATTCTTAATGATAAATTAATCAAATTTTAAATTAATTATTCCTTAATCAATTATCTTAATTAACTACTAATTATAAATAAATTAACTTTAATTATCTAATTAACAATTCGTAATTACAAATTAGTTAAACACTTAATTATTAAATAACCAATCTTTAATTATAAATTGATTAATCTCTAATCACTTAGTTAACTATAATTTTAAACCAATTAACCATTCTTAATTAATAATAATTATTTGTCTTAATTAACGTTTTAAAAATCTTCTTTAAACTTTGAAATTTAAATTATTACTGACTTGAAAATTTTAATGGTAATTAAATTTAATACTTAACTTAAATTAACTACTTAATTAAAATATTAGTTAAGGTTTAAAACATTCTTACGTATTCACTCAATTAATTAAAACTTGAAATAATCTCTTAACTTAAAATAGTCAAACATTAGATACTTGAAATTGTTAAACATCCTTAACTTGAAATTTAATGAGCTTAACCCATTTTTAAACAAAACCCGAGCGTCTCCAGTTTTACTCAAGTAGCCACTCGAGCTTTCCCACTATTTTTCTTGATACATTCCTAGCGTATGCTTCTTCTTCCTCTTTTTTTTTTCTTTTATTTACAGTTAGGTTGAGTTTAGTTTAAGTTAAATCATAATAACAGGCAACCAAGCTCACGTACTCGAGTACGAACCCGAAGCAACGCATTCGTTTTCTCGAGTATCAACTTGAGTTACTAAGCCACCCAAAAATACCCTGGTACGATATCGTCGCCGCGCATGTGCACCTCTGCCGCGATCATCTTCGGCCAACGTCGCCATCACAGTCAAGCCACTGACCATCTCCACTCTCGATCTCAACCACCCAAAACCCAAAACTAGTTCGAAATCAAAATCGAACTCATCGGTTCCCACTAGGAACCCAATCATCACAAGTAAATCGCCTCCCATCCCCACATCAAGTCATTGGCGATCACGAGACTCCATCCACGACTACTTCGATGATCCACGAAGCCTCTCCCTCTGGTCCGATCCCACCCGATGCCACGATGACGTCGCGGCGATCTTATCTTTCCCCTCGACCAAAATGGACCTTTAAACCCTAAAATGCTCTCATCCCATCAATTCGTACAATGGAAAAATTATCCAACAATTTTCCCATTACTATCAATTGCCAAACTTGCTTCAAGCAAGATCTCAACATTCAAATTTTGTTCGATCATCAAAAATTGATCAAAATGCACGTTTTGTTCAAATATGAACTGCACTTGAATAACTAATTAAAAATCATCGTATTATATTTAAAAATCCTATCTTTGTATGTTTATTCAAGTTATATAATCAAATCGATAATTTAAACTATTCGAATAAATCATATGATTTCTTATTTAACTGTAAAACTGAGTTTACAAAGTCTATATTCCACTATCAAGCTTCAAATAAATCCTAGGCTGTGACTTAAGTTTAAAGAACTTATTTTATATAAAAATCCTAAGTTTAGAATGTTTGTATGAAGATTTATAAAAAAATTCTTGTTTATGTTCACCCTATAACCAGAAACAAGAAGAACAAACCATCAAAGTACACAGTACCACATATACTTATACAGAACTAAAAATATACAGCCAAGCACAAGGTTATTCATGAATAAAATGTATAGATTTAAAATTCTTAAAGTAGTATGTTTACTCACTTCAAATTGAAGAACAGGGAGCAGCTGTTGTTTGAAGGCTGCAGCATTGATCTGCCTTTAACCCTATTTTGTTTTTTTGTTATTGAACGATTTTGAGTTTGTAAAATGAAGATGATTCTTTTCTTTTTCCCTCTGGTTTTGCTTAATTTTTTTATTGAACGAACTAGAATAGGATGAACACATACATATAGAGAGAACGGTTTGCATAAGGGAAGGTATTTTCTGGTTAAGCTTCTTATCTTTTGGTCAGATTTTTTTGTTTTCTTTGACTAAAGATTTTTTTTAGTTTGGAGGCTGAAATGTTTTTTTCTTTTTATCATTCGAAATGACTTAATGTTGTGCTGAGAAGATAGGGTATTAAATGCATGTGTTCCTATTTTGTCTACATATAATCCTATTTGATTTGTATATGCAGTTTAGTTCTGTAGATATTTTTTTGTTTCTTTTCTTTATACATGTACATAGATGTTTTATCTATCTTCTTGCATGCATACACAACTCACATACAAACATACATGTACTTCATATGTTTACTTAAGTATTTATGTTTTATTTTTACTAAAATAATCTTATGTATCCATATGAGTACCCTATATATTTATTATTAACATAATTCTTAGTTTTATTTCTATTTATAGTTTGATTTTCAAACATTTAATTTATAACATATATTTTGTACTTATATTTTACACTTATATTTAATATTGATAGGATAAATTTTATTTTATACTTTTTTATAACTTCATAAAGAAAATGGATTAAAACATAATTTATACCTTTAATAAATAATCATACATATTATTCTTTTCCAAAGTAAAAATTTTAAATCCAATTCATTTGAAAATATTTATTTTGAGTTTCAAATCCAAAATTTTAAAATAAACAAGTATATATAGCTTATTAAATTTGAAAAATTCAAATAAATCCACAATTTAACCCTAAAATTTAATTTAATTACAAATTTAAATTCATCTTTAAAACGGGATCGTTACAGATTTCCCCCTTAAGAAATTTCGTCCCTGAAATTTTCCAAAGAGATAACAAAGATAGATGAAAGATAGAGAAATATCTTTCCAGATCAAACTGGATATCAATTCTGCATTTGGCTTACCAAAGCATAATATCAACAATTGATATGAGAACAAACTCAATCAATTATGAAACAATTGAGTTATCTGATCTACGAAGTATACAGGGGTATTGGTTAGTTCAAAGGTATAACTAACCATTCGTAGAACATATCGAAACCCAATGAAACAGACCAAAATAGATTCGATTATGATCTCAGATTAAAGATTTAACTCATTTACGATTTGCTGAGGAATAAAACTATGTGTAGTTCCTATGTCTTATAAAATTCGAACAAATTTAATCGTAAACGAGAAGGTTACCTTATAAAATTTCCTTTCCTTAATCAGCTTTTGGGGTTGAAGAATCATCTTTGATTGCATACACCTTTGCTACTAGAGCTTGCTTCTGTGCTGGACAGTCCTTGATCCTATGTCCTGACTTGCGGCAATAATAGCATCTCGTAGATTCCTGATCTGGCCTCATAAATGGCTCTCTCATTCCTGGCTTCCAAGGATTCTTACATTTGTCTGAGTAGTGGCCTTTCTCCAAGAAATTGAGACAAGTAACATCCTTCACCTTTTTCTTCTGTATATTCTTCTTTCCTTTATCTTTCCTCGGTTTCTTTCCGCCAAACTTCCTTTTTCTCCAATTCAGACTACTTGTATTTCCATTCTCCTTCGGATCTTCTTGCTTATCCAGAGTATCGTATCGATAGCCCATATAAAAAACAATTCCTTAACATGAGTAGTCATCCTTTCCTGAAACTCCTTGTTCATTCCTCGAATAAACTTTTCATTCTTCTTTAACGATGTATTCACCAATTCTGGACCAAATCAAGATAATTCATTGAATTTGTTTAAGTACTCCTCAAATGATAAACTTCTCTGCTTCAAAACCATAAACTCCTGGTACATTCTAGAGATACCAGCAGATGGCATATATCGCTACTCGAACACTTCCTTGAAACGACTCCAAATAAATTCATTCGCCGGCTCATCCAATGTAACTGTTTTCCACCAAACTAAAGCCTCTTCCTGGAGTTTCCAGGAAGCTATCAATCGCATCTGATCATCTTCTAACTTTAGTCCTTTGAAAATCCTTTCACACGATCGAATCCAGGCTTGTGCTTTGATAACGGTTTCCTTGCCTGTGAACGGCTTTCCACCAAGTCTAGAAAAGCTTCGATATAAATCAGCCAGATTTGGTTGAGATCGAATGGGAATATCTATCATTGCAGGGCTTTGACCAGCTGTAGTGGTACTTCCCTATCCCCAATCTCGTCCTCTTCTTCCACTCATTCTTACTATCTATAAATAGTAAGAAGACCGATTTAGGCATTCGGACGAAATATCTTAGAGAATAACAACAGATAAAGAGAATAGACTAAGTAGTTTGGGTTTGGTTTCACTGGTTGTACTCATTCTAGGGTATACTTCACCCTATCTCTAATGAGCCATCTAATGTGTTACACTCCATAGCTAAAGTTCTTACTCAACCTCTAGCTCTGATACCAAATGTGAAGACCCGAACTCGATGTTCGACAAACAACATCAAATTCGTATCGCCGGAGCTTGCAACAACATTAGATGATAAATAACACAGCGGAAATAAAAGATGATATCACTGATACAACATGAATACAATATCCAATACATCAATTTGATACAATGATAATCATCAACATCCATGAATAAATACACAAAATACAGCGGAACACGATACAATATAAGATAAGTCTTCACAGACTCTAATACTGCAACTCCAATCCAAAACTTCAAAGCTAGAATTCCAAAACTTCAAGCTCGATCCATCATCAAGGTTGCACAAAGCTAAGAAAGGTCAGTCGTCCAAGGACTGAACTAGCTCCATATAATCTACTAAACCTGACTATCTGAAAAACCAAACTCTAGACTGCCCGTGTGTAAAATTGTGGGCACCCAGAGTACAGGAAGTAACAATAAACTCTAGGTCAGTCATGGGACTGGTATGAGTAAAAAACAATCTTTACCTTTTAAAACAAAAAAGGAATTTAAAACATTGAAAACCGCAATGCTTTTTGGAAAATGAAACTACCATAAGGCCTCCCGCCACACACACCACCATGCAAACGCAGAATTGGAGGAGATTTCCCCTTATGATAGTCAAAAATGCTTGATACGCGAAATCCTTTGATATTATTATTATTAGTGCATAGTGTGGAAAACATTTCGAAAGTATAATATTAATCTTAGCTAGCATAGGCATTTCGCACTTATGTCTACTATAGCTACCATGTTCAATAGCAGGTTACCGCCATATTTCATGGCAGGTTATACAACTAAAACCGTACAGGGCGCGATTATTTCTTTGGATTTTCCAACAAATGGTCAGGCTAAGGAACTTCCTATTGCCAAATGGAAACGCCTCTGGAAGGACGCCCCGAGAACCTACCCAGCTCTCTGCCAACACAAGGCCGGTTACCCCCTTCCCGGGAAGTAAAACCTAAGATATGCCACCCCCGGTCGTTTGCGACCTTTATACGAGGTACCTCTACATCAACAACATCACACAGTGATAAATGTACTACAGTGCCCACATGAGTAAGTATTTGGGGTCCATATCATGATACCACCCATTTCCAGAAGGAATGAACATACCCTAGCGAGTGATCCCTGAAACCTTGCCGCATCTTTCCTGTTTCGACCACTACCGGTTTGTGAGGCTCGATGAGGTCTCGTCCACAAAGCTACGCTTTTTCACAAAGCCATGCTTTGATCACAAATGGTCAACAAATGATCATCAACACACAGCAGCACTTAGCATGCCACACTACCAAATTGGGAGTATATCGCTGATAACTTTCAACTACATAACCTCTGAGCTCGTACGTCTCAGAGAAGGGTGTTAAACTAAGAGAATAAATTCTACGCCACCAACAGATATGTATTTGAAAGAAATCTGCTTTATATCTCAAAGTGTAATGTCAGACATACATGTAAGTCTGTTATGGGTTCGAACAGAACCAAAGGCACTTTTGAAGAAGCCCTTGCAATCCGGGTATTTACAATCGCGATCGGACTTCCCATCACTTAGGGAATCTCTATACCGTAGCTACTCAGTGCAGAGATAATCGATAGGTCATCCTATCGTTCTTGCAAATACCCGATCTTCACCACCGGTCTTCAATGCTATCCATAACGTCATATCACTATTCGGAATGGGTCATATGACACAAAGTCCTCTCCCGGCTAAACCGAATAATGAGTGTAATATTTGAAAACTTATGGATATGGGATTTCAATTAGGTCACAACTTTAAAATTCAAAACTTTCTTTCAAATGGTTTAAACCAATTACCTTTTCAAATCTTTTAAACAAAAAGATTTGTTTCACAAAGTTCACCTAGTTTCACAAAGATCCATTCACGGATTTTAAAACAATTTCCATTTCCATTGGATTAATTTATTTAAATCCTTAAATCAAAGATTTATCTCATAGCTTTCAAAACTCGTTTCCAAAGATTCATCCATAACTTGGAAAACCATTTTCAATTCAAACTTGAAATCCCTTTAACACAAATTGGAAATTCATTTCTTATACGAAAGCTTTTATCATTTGAAAACAAACAGTTTTATATCGGAAAAATATGATTTTATTTATACAAGTTAAAATCTTTGGGGTTAATTCAAATTCCCAAAACAACACTTTAAAAATGGTTTAAAACCATATAAGCTTGTATAATCCTTTTTAAATCATAAATACCAAATATAGAATTCAATTTTAGATATTGAATTCCAATTTAAATCAAATTATTCAAATTTCAAATCTTTATTAAGTTATTCAAAATAACTTTCATTTTTAAAACACCTTTTTAAAAGCTTTTTATATTAAACTTAATTCATTTCCAAAACCATTTGGATTTAAAATTCAAATTCAAAATTATTTTAAAAATCTGTGACTTAACCGATTTCCACGTGCAATCCATATTTGTGTGTATAAGTGTAGTCCAGGGGTTTTACACAATAGTGCACTACATCAATCATTACAGATTCAATCATATCAACCTCGATAAGCGATATAATCCATAACGCTAATCTTCATTCACAGATTCATAGATAAAGTAAATTTATCAATCACAAAGATTCATCATTACGATTCGATGTGGGTTTCGGATAACCCACTGGGGTCCGACTCCCTGTCGCATCGAAGTTTAAATGCCGTTTTACGGGCAAAGGGGTTTTCACATAAATGCAGAAACAAATTACAAATCACAGTTCAGCACAAAGCAATTCACATCACATAATATCACAAACACAAACAGAAATATCAATCCAGTACACGACATTTTGATGATAGTCAATCAACTTCAATTTAAGGTGAAGGTGATTTAAAAGAGTTAACCACATAACTATTTTTATTGATTTATTTAAATCAACAACTAATTATTCTTAATGATAAATTAATTAAATTTTAAATTAATTATTCCTTAATCAATTATCTTAATCAAATATTAATTATAAATAAATTAACTTTAATTATCTAATTAACAATTCGTAATTACAAATTAGTTAAACACTTAATTATTAAATAACCAATCTTAAATTATAAATTGATTATCTCTAATCACTTAGTTAATTACAATTTTAAATTAATTAACCATTCCTAATTAATAATAATTATTTGTCTTAATTAACGTTTTAAAAATCTTCTTTAAACTTTGAAATTTAAATTATTACTGACGTTAAAACTTTAATGGTAATTAAATTTAATACTTAACTTAAATTAACTACTTAATTAAAATATTAGTTAAGGTTTAAAAATATTCTTACGTATTCACTCAATTAATTAAAACTTGAAATAATCTCTTAACTTAAAATAGTCAAACATTAGATACTTAAAATTGTTAAACATCCTTAACTTGAAATGTAATGGGCTGAACCCATTTTTAAACAAAACTCAAGCATCCCCAGTTTTACTCGAGTAGCCACTCGAGTTTCCCACTATTTTTCCCGATACATTCCTCGCGTATGCTTCTTCTTCCTTTTTTTTTCTTTTTTTTCCAGTTAGGTTGAGTTTAGTTTAAGTTAAATCATAATAACAGGCAACCAAACTCACGTACTCGAGTACGAACCCGAAGCAACGCATTCGTTTTCTCGAGTATCAACTCGAGTTACTAACCCACCCAAAAATACCCTGGTACGATATCGATGTCGTGCATGTGCACCTCTACCGTGATCATCTCCGGCCATCGTCGCCATCACAGTTAAGTCATTGACCATCTCCACTCTCGATCTCAACCACCCAAAACCCAAAACAAGTTCAAAATCAAAATCGAGCTCATCGGTTCCCACCAGGAACCCAATCATCACCAGTAAATAGCCTCGCATCCCCCCATCAAGTCACTGGTGATCACGAGACTCCGTCCACAGCTGCTTCGATGATCCACGAAGCCTCTCCCTCTGGTCTGATCCCCCTCGATGCCACGATGACGTCGCAGCGATCTTATCTTTCCCCTCGGCCAAAATAAAACTTTAAACCCTAAAATGCTCTCATCCCATTAATCGTACAATGGAAAAATTATCCAACAATTTTCCCATTACTATCAATTGCCAAACTTGCTTCAAGCAAGATCTCAACATTCAAATTTTTTCGATCATCGAAAATTGATCAAAATGCACGTTTTGTTCAAATATGAACTGCACTTGGAATACTTAATTAAAAATCATCGTATTAAATTTAAAAATCCTATCTTTGTATGTTTATTCAAATTATATAATCAAATCGATAATTTAAACTACTCGAATAAATCATATGATTTCTTATTTAACTATAAAACAGAGTTTTCAGAGTCTATATTCCACTATCAAGCTTCAAATAAATCCTAGGCTGTGACTTAAGTTTAAACAACTTATTTTATATAAAACTCCTATGTTCAGAATGTTTGTATGAAGATTTATAACAAAATCTTGTTTATGCTCACCCTGTAACCAGAAACAAGAAGAATAGAACCATCAAAGTACACAGTACCACATATACTTATACAGAACTAAAAATATACAGCCAAGCACAAGGTTATTCATGAATCAAATATATATATTTAAAATTCTTATAGTAGTATGTTTACTCACTTCAAATTGGAGAACATGGAGTTGCTGTTGTTTGAAGGCTGCAGCTTTGATCTGCCTTTAACCCTATTTTGTTTTGTTTTTTGTTGAATGATTTTGAGTTTGTAAAATGAAGATGATTCTTTTCTTTTTTCCTCTGGATTTGCTTAATTTTTTTACTGAACGGACTAGAATAGGATGAACACATACATATAGAGAGAACAGTTTGCATAAGGGAAGGTATTATCTGGTTAAGCTTCTTTTCTTTTGGTCAGATTTTTTTTGTTTTCTTTGACAAAAGATTTTTTTTAGTTTGGAGGCTGAAATGTTTTTTTTCTTATCATTCGAAATGACTTAATGTTGTGCTGAGAAGATAGGGTATTAAATGCCTGTGTTCCCATTTTGTCTACATATAATCCTATTTGATTGTTATATGCAGTTTAGTTTTGTAGATATTTTTTGTTTCTTTTCTTTATACATGTACATAGATGTTTTATCTATCTTCTTGCATGCATACACAACTCACGTACAAACATACATGTACTTCATATGTTTACTTAAGTATTTATGTTTTATTTTTACTAAAATAATCTTATGTATCCATATGAGTTACCCTATATATTTATTATTAACATAATTCTTAGTTTTATTTCTATTTATAGTTTGATTTTCAAACATTTAATTTATAACATATATTTTGTACTTATATTTTACACTTATATTTAATATTGATAGGATAAATTTTATTTTATAATTTTTTATATCTTCATAAAGAAAATGGATTAAAACACAATTTATACCTTTAATAAATAATTGTACATATTATTCTTTTTCAAAGTAAAATTTTTAAATCCAATTCATTTGAAAATATTTATTTTGAGTTTCAAATCCAAAATTTTAAAATAAACAAGTATATATATCTTATTAAATTTGAAAAATTCAAATAAATCCACAGTTTAACCCTAAAATTTATTTTAATTACAAATTTAAATTCGTCTTTAAACCGGGATCGTTACAGTTATCTCTGGGAAATGGACGGTTTTACTCGAGTTTTGACCCGAGTGTTTTGATATGTGGCTCGGGTATTTTTCTTTAGGAGATTAGGTGGGCTTTGATTTTAAGGTTTAAAAACAAGAAAATTGAATCCAACTTTCAAAACAAGTTAAAGTGAACAAGTTTGCACAGCCAATATCAAACAAGTTTCAAATATAGTATATTAAAAACTTTAATAAGAAGTGTTTTGACTAAATTAATTCCAAAACTTTTGGATTTCAAATAAGTTTAATGATGAACTAAGTAATTAATTTAAGTATGTGGATTATCTTAATTATTTAAGATTTTAAAATTGAAATATAATCTATTAATATAAATTAATGGGTAGTTAATTACTTAGTATAAGTAATTAAAGAATAATTATTAAATGGAATTCATTAAAGGATGGTTAATTATTTGATGTGATAATTTAAAGTAAATAAATGAATGTAATTAGTTAAAGATAATTAACTAAAGAAAGTAACTAAGGGTTAGTTTACTTAACTTGAGTGATTTGGATAATTACTGGGTGGAAATGGTTAAGAGATGATTAATTACTTAATGTAAGTAATTAAAGGATTAATCTGTTGAGGGCTAATTAAATTAATTAGTAATTAAAGGCTAAATTGTATAATGATTAAGGTTAATTAATTGAGGAATTGTCCAATGGGATAATCACTTGATGAAAGTAATTAAAGGTAAATTACTTAAGGAAAGCAATTAAGGATTAATTACTTAGTGCAATTAATTAAAGGATTGATTAAGGAAATTAATTAAGGGATAGTTAATTAATGAGTATGATTAATTAAGGGATAATTAATCAATGAAAGTGGTTATAGGATAATTAATTTGAGTAATTAATTATGGTTAAATGTAATAAGTCATTGTTAATTACTTTATAAGAGTAATTAATGGATTTTTTTAATGTGATGAGGGAAGGCTAATTAATTTGTGTGATTAATTGAGAATTATTTACCTATTGTAATTAAAGTAAAATTAATCAAGGATGATTAATTAAGATGGATAATTAAAAGATGATTAATTAATTGATATGTAATTAATTAATATTAAGTAAATGTAATCCAAGTAATTAAAGTTAGTGATTAATTTGAGTAGAGATAAATTTAAATAATTTTGGAAGTGATCAATTTTGCTTATGAATGATTGAATGATGTAAATGCCTTAAATTGGTTGATATCTTTGATATGGAATGATTTTTGATATAATATGTTTGGGTGGACGGTGATAGTATGGTTATCTATCGTTGATAAATTGATGTGTAAAAGTGACATCCTATATATAAAGTAGAATTGTATTTCACTTGAATAACTTGGGTTAAAGATGGTATTGAATTCGAAGAGACCGGAGTCGGGTATCAGTAAATACCCAAACCCACTTCGATTAGTAACCTACAATGATTCTTTATAGATTGATATGTGAAATCAAGAGGTTGGAATGGAATAATATGGACCTTGAAACTAAGGGATTGATTTGTGAAATAAGCATTGACTAACAAATTGTGAACTTATAAAGCAATATGAGTTACCCAGGTTTTAAATAGTCTACATGCATTAGTATTTCTTGTTAGATGAGTTTACTTGTGCTGGTTTCCAGCTTGACCCAGGTGTTACTTTGATGTAATGCTCGGGTCAGACTGAGTATTATAGATTTTTAGGTGAGGACGTTCTGGAGCTCAGGAGGCGAGTTGGATGGCAAGAACATATGGAGTGTATCCGCTGTGTTTTGTTGTTGTTGTATATCTAGGACAAGTTATTTTAACTATCCAGTGATTGTGAAATGTGTAACTCTGATGTATTAAAATATAATTTGATAAGTACAGTTTTTCTTTGTATAATTATTATTATTTGATATTATATTTTATCCGTTGCGAATGTGAGATTCTGAGTTTGGTTTTCTGTTTCTTCTTCTTCATTCTTTTTCTTCTTTTCCTAACTAAAATTTTCGGGATAGAAATTTCCGGGTCGTTACAGTTGGTATCAGAGCTGAAGGTTAAGCGAGAACCTTGGCTCTGGCAGGATTACTCATTAAGGATAGGGTCAATCGTACCCTAGAATGAGTTGATTGTATATATATATGAGAGCGTACTTGTTATTTTCTTATATAAAGATTTTAAATGATTTTATATAAGAATATATTTTGATATATAAAGCAATATTTCTTTCTAATAAATATTAAAGTAATTGGTTGTTAAATTATTTGAATTAAATTAAGTGGTAATAGAAATACAACCAAATTGAAATTAAATAAAGATTAGTTTGAAATGGATTCAAACTGAAATTAAAATCTTGAATTTGGGAAAGAGTTTCAGAATAAGATAATAATGAATTGATTTCCAGATATGATAATCTTGGTTATTATCATAAATGATTGCTGTGCTTAATAATAAAATGTGTATTAATGAGTAAGCAAATGAAATGTTTTAGGGAAATAAAACATTTGGAATTAAAGATGATCTAAATTGTGAAGTTTTAAATCTGGGTCCAGAATTTGAAAATTGTTTCAAAATGATAAAGAAATAATATTATGAATTTGGATGAAAGGGTCCTATTCCAAACAAGAGTTGTTTGAAATTTAAAGAAATTTGTTTTGAATTATAACCAAAGGTGGTTTAAATTTTAAAATTTGGTTTGATGGGCCAAGAAGTAAATATGTATATATATGTGTGGATATACGTAATATTTTGAAATAAACTCTAAAGTGATGAGTTTTGATTTTCCTTGAAGTGTGATATAAAACCCAAATGATATAAGTTTTGAGCTTATAAGTGGGAAACAATTTTGAGATTCGAAGTGGGAATTCAAATTTGAGTAAGGTTAACGGAATTTAAATTAAATTTAACTTAGAAAAGGTTAAATAAGTTTGAATGAACTAACTAGTTTGGAAATTTCAAGATGAAATTGAGATTTAACTTGGGAAGTTAAATGGTTAATTTGAATTGGGAGCTTATGTGATCTCAAAATGGGTTTGAGACCTGGAAATTGGAAATGGATGGATGTTTTAAAATAATTTGGATGATATCATCCTGTTGTTATTAATAATCTTTAAAATTGTGGATTGGGTTTGTTTAAATGAATAAAGAAATGTGGTGTAGTAGTATATCCATTATTAAGATAATATGGAATCATTTTGGACTTAAGATTTAAATGTTTAAGATAAAACTTCAAAGGTTTGGTTTCAAAATTGAAATTTGATGATAAATTGAATTTCAAAGATTTAGTTGTTTAAAAAGGGTTGAATTATTATTTAAACTTTGAAATAGGTTAAGAATGGAATTTGGATTCAGAATTAAATGGTTTAAAGATATAAGTTGATTTGATTTAAAGGATTAAATCAACATTTAAAAATTTAACTTGAATTTACACAATTTGAGATGGTTTAAATTTGGAATTTGAATTGAATTAGTTCGAATTATATTTGATTTGAATTAATTAGAATTGGAAATTTGGAAAGCCTAGTTGAGAATTATCGATTTTGGGATAATCGATTTTGAGAAAGGAGATTTATATGAGATTCATACTAGGTGTATGATTTGGAAGATACTATATGTATAGTATAAAGTGTTTTGAAAATGGCTCTGGAGAAAAATGCGCTCCCTTGGAATGAACTTCTCAGGAGTGCCACAGGGTGGTACTGCCTTGAACTCTAAGGGTGGTTCTACAATTGATCCTGTGAGGAGTCTGGACAAAACTAGTTCCTGAGGATTATGAGTAGTGTGTAGCGAAAGTCGAGGGCGTTGATGCCTACAGAGGCATTTGAGTTATGTTGTGACGACAGTTTAACTCGATGCCACTGCGATCTACTGCAGACCATAGTGAAAGTCGTGTGTGCTGCTGAGAGCCAACAGTCTACGTTTGATCTTATATCGGTAGACTACGACCTATGGTGACATAGCGAAAGTCGTGTGTGCTGTTGAGAACCAACAGTCTACATTTGATTTTACATCGGTAGACTGCGACCTATATGGGAGTGGAGAAGTTTCATTCTTTTGGCAGCGAAATTCGAGGATGTTGAGGCCTACAGTTATATGGGTTTTTGTTATGATAGCAACGTAACCCCGATTGTAACTGCGATCTATGGCGGATTCCATAGCGTAATCGAGGGGAGCAGAGGCCTACAGTTATCTATGGATTTTGCCGGGACGGCAAGGTAACCATCATCTTAACTCGACCATGGATGGGGGTGATGATTTCCAAAGCATTCTCACCAAAAATATTTCCTCTTTTTTCAAAAATGTTTTCTATATTTTCAATAAAATTATTTTCCAAGTATTTTTATTTGGTGTTGAAAACGGGTCTGCTAAGTATTTCTAGATTTTCAGTCTTACGCCTGATCAACGTATGACCGAATTTATATAAGAACGAAGATGGACTTGTGGAAACATCGAGTAATAAAAGTATTTTTATAAATCTAATTTGGTAATACTATATATATTTGAAAGGTATTTTAAAAATAATCAAAAAGAGATTTATCTGATTTTAAGTGCTGAATAAATTCTAGCTTCGTTCCTTTTCGAGGACAAAAAGATTCTAAAGGGGGAGGAATGTGATATCCCAGAAATTTCAAGCAATTTAAAATGTGATAATCTCCTTTATAAATTATTTAAAATTGGTAAAATTGTTGTTTTCAAGAGATAATAATAATGATTGTTTATATATATAGGTATGAGTAGATTTTAAATAGGATTATTATTTACAAATTGAATTTGTGATTGTTTAAAATATATATCTGAGTTGATTTCAAATTGGATTTTTAATTAAATTTGAATTTGAATTTCAAACTCAAAAGATAAATATCTTAAAGTAAATTGAAATATACATATATATATGGTTTTATTAGTATATAGTTTGTTATTTTCATTTAAAGATTATATTAATATAAATGAAGGAATGTGGTTACTAAATAGAAATTTAATATAAGAGTTTTATGGAAAACATTTAAAAATATAAATAAAGGATATAAAGTTTAATGAGTATATTTGTACAACTATTATAAGTGTGCAGTTGGATTTTATATCATCTAACTTTTAAAATTAAATAGACAAATATAAGAGGAAGAATAAATATAATTAAGTAAGATTAATTTAAGATAAAATTTAAACATTTAAAACAAAAGACATTTATAAATATAAAAGCTAAATTTAGAATATTATATAAGTACACATAAAAACATATAAAACATGGATTTACAAATGTAAGCTGTTTAATGACAAGTGTCCTTAATTTCTTAAAATGATAATATAGGTTATATAACATCCCCATTCCTCTCTTTCATTTCTTTTATCATCTCATTCTTAAGAAAAAGAAAGCGAAAGTTTAAACCAAAAGGAAACCAACTTGAACAATCAGATCTAAGAAGCAAACAGTTGAAAAAAATTGAATCATCAAAACAGAGTCAAGCATCTACAACTCAAAACTTGACACAGATCAGTTCTCAAATTGTAAAATACTCTATACAAATCATCAGGCAAGATTCCAACTCCAAAACTAAATCAAAGCATGAATCAAAGCAAGATCAAAACAGATCTGGTTCAATTCGAAGGATATTCAAAACTGTAGTCTCAAGCTTTTAATTCCAGTTTTGAACTCCTCTGTTCGTTCATTAACAGGTGAGTAAACTTGTTAAATATGATGAATCCTGAACTAGTATGCGATGATCTTATAAGTATGATCTGAATTTTGATGTGCATGTTGTTTAAAAATGATTTTAAGCATATATATATATATATATATATATATATATCTGTGTGTGTGTTAACAATTATACCTGACTGGAACATAAAAGGTAAATCTATATTCAGATTGAAACAGTGAGTAAACAAACTGTAGTTTATTCTAAAAACTAGATGCTTGTGATGATTTTTAAGGGTATGATATGAATTATGCTTGCAAGTTGTATCACATGTGAATTTCTGTATATACGTATAAGTATGCATGTCCGAGTTACACTGTTCTTAGTTCTTTGGGTTTAAAAACAAAATGAAAATTTAAATTTCATCTTTAAAAAATCTTATAGGTTGTGAAATTCAAACCAGATATATTTGTTTAAAACATAAGCTAAGTTTTTAGAATATAATTTAGCATAATAAGTGTGGAAATTATCTGGAAATTATGAAAGACAGTTAAATTTTTAAACATATCAAAATTCCGACTCAAACAATTTATGCTTTCAGGTATATAACCTGTTTTGTTGTCTAAAATCATGAATTTTAAGCGTCTAATCCAGATTTTTAGTGTTAGATCGAGTGAGGAATTTGAGGTTGGGCAGTCGGCGAATTGGGGCGAATGGGTTGATTTAAAGATGTGGCACTTGGCGTGGAGGAGGAATAGGACATAGGGAACATGGGAAAAATGTCTCTGGAATTTTCAAGTGCTTATGGAAGCGGGTCGATCGAATAGTAGGGTTTGGGGGATCTTCGACTGGCCTTAGGTTTCGGGTTGAAAAGCGAAGCAAAGGGAAGAATAGAAGGCTTCACACGTAGGGGAAACGATGCAGGAGATGGTGGCGGGTCTTCCGATGAGGTTTGAAGGTATAAGATGACAGGAATGGTTAGAGTGGGGTGATCGATGGATTCTGTTCATTTCCAGTATGTGAGTCGAAGGTTGTTTTTGTCGAACAAGGTAGTTCGTCGATGTCTGGGTGGTTGGACGGGATGAGATGATTGTACGAGACTTGTGGAGATGATCGGAGGCATGGTCACCGTCCAGGGGATGGTGTGCATGTACACCATGATACGGTGTGCAGGTGGATGGAAGAACAGGAAGAAGAAGAGGGAGAGAAGGAGAGTGAGTAGGGGTAGTTATGCTCGAATGTTATCTCTGGGAAATGGAGGGTATTACTCGAGTTTTGACCCGAGTGTTTGATATGTGGCTCGGGTATTTTTCTTTAGGCGATTAGGTAGGCTTTAATTTTAAGGTTTAAAAACAAGAAAATTGAATCCAGCTTTCAAAACAAGTTAAAAGTGAACAAGTTCTCACAGCCAATATCAAACAGGTTTCCAATATAGTATATTAAAAACTTTAATAAGAAGTGTTTTGACTAAATTAATTTCAAAGCTTTTGGATTTCAAATAAGTTTATTGATGAACTAGGTAATTAATTTAAGTATGCGGATTATCTTAATTATTTAAGATTTTACAAATTGAAATATAATCTATTAATATAAATTAATGGGTAGTTAATTACTTAGTATAAGTAATTAAAGAATAATTATTGAATGGAATTCATTAAAGAATAGTTAATATTTGATGTGATAATTTAAAGTAAATAAATGAATGTAATTAGTTAAAGATAATTAACTAATGAAAGTCATGGCAGCTCCCACCATTCCTCCCGTCCATTTATCGTCCTCTTCCACCTTTCTCGCTTCCATCCCCTCACCTCTTTTGTCAGCTCCATCATGTAATCATCGTCCTGCTCCTGACCCCCCACCACCTCCTCTTCCAACTACACCTACCTCCAGTGATCCATCCTCATCTTCCGTTCCTTTGCCTTCCATTTCCTCCCTTCCTCCTCTGCTCTCGAATCCTGCTCAATTGTCATGGACTTCTCTTTTCAAGCGTAAACCAAGTAACGCAGGGAAGTACATTCCAGTTGAGATGACCCCTGAGTTCAAGAATGATATTTTGATTCCTCCTCCCATTGTTATTGAAGCGGGAGCTTAAGTTTGGAGTAACTACCTGGTCGGTTTCTTTCATGACAAGCCGTTATCTTACTCAACTGTAATAAATCACCTGAAAAAATATTGGAAACTGAAGGGGTCGATTACAGTTCGATCAAATGGGTTTTTGTTTCTTTTCCTTCTTTCATGTGACGAAGATTGAAACAAGATTCTGCAAAGTGACCCCATAGTTATGAGAAACAAAATCTTTATAGTTAAGCAGTGGGATCCATGTGTGGGAAACGCCTGTGAGAGCATTTCATCTATGCCGATATGGGTGAAATTTTCCAACATTCCAATGTTTTCTTGGTCCCATATTGGAATAAACTGGTTAGCCAGCGGATTGGGTAAGCTTGTATGTATGGATGAATCTACGGAGAAGTTGGAGAGGCTATCATTTGCTAAGTGTTTAGTTAAAATAAAGCCTGATCAGATTTTGATTGACTCCTTTCCTGTTCAGCTTCTTGATGGAGGAACTCAAGTCATTCACATTGAATACCAATGGAAGCCTGATATTTGTTCAAGTTGCAGTGTTTTTGGACATACGTGTCTAACTGTGATAAGTCTAATACTGTTGTGGTGATTGAGAAGAATGAAATGAATACTTATTCTGTTGAAGTCAATGTTAATGAGTCTAAAGCAAACAAGATTGATGCTGTTAAGTCTATGAGACAGAGGAAACAAAAATGGAAAATAGTAAATAAATCTAGAAGACTGCGGATGAACTCGTTTATTTTGAAAGCCAATAAGGAGGATACAGATGATGTTATCAATAATGAAAAAAAGTTAGTGATTGATAGTGAAGTGCTTGAGGAAGGGGAAATAGAAATTGATGTTCATTCTAAGTCAGTTAAGATTGGAAAAATGGCTTCTATTATTGGTAACCCTAATATGCAGGAGGATAATGGATTTAATGTTCTATCAGAATTGGGTGAGATAGACACTGAAGTGGATGTTTGTAACTTAAATGGTGATGAGAATGTATCAAATTATGTAAATGGTCCTGCTAATATGAAGGATATGCGTGACAATATAAAACAAGCTACTGTACCCAATCTTAAAAAGAAATCCCTCCTTTCTACTAGCATCAATGATGAAAATTATGTTGTACCCTTTTCAACAAGCAAAAGCAAATTTGCTGCTCTCCTATCCCCCTCTAATTCTGAATCATCTCCATCTCTCCTCCTTCCTTCCTCCAGTCCAAAATCAAGCTCAATGCCCTTGTCTCCTTCTTGTTTACCGATTGTAAACACATATGCCACTGAATCAAATCCTTCATCCCAAACTAAAACTATGCACGTTTCCGCTGTGCACGTGCACGAACTGATAGAGACTTTATGTAGCTCTGATGCAATATCTCCTACAACTAATAACTTTGTTGTCTTCCTGGAAATCGAACTTCCATACAAACATATTCAAGCACCCCTTGCATGGAAACCACCTCCTCCTCCTCCACCCCTCCTCCTCCTTCTCAATCCCTTCCCTCTGTAAAACCTCCATCTAGCAATGCAAAATTAGTGCAACCAGCAAGACTCATTTCTTCTTGTAACAGTAAGGCTCTCAAATCAAATATAACCCATTCTGTATTGGATCTCAACCCGTGTGTTGGTTCCAAAACATCCTCTACCTTCCCTGGTGGTAATATCAAAACCACCCCTCTAACCAGGGGTAACAAAAAGAAACTCCTTCTCAACCAACTTGTTGATCAATGTTGAACAACATTGGTGTGTCGAATATTAGAGGAGCCCACTCAGAGATCAAACTAAACCAATGTAAAAACTTAATTGCCACTCATTCCCTTAGTATGCTTGCTATACTAGAAACCAAGTTGAATGCTCCTCTTTCTTCCAAGGCTTCTAATTTCATTAACTCATCGTGGAAGATGATAAATAATCTCACTGAAGCGCCGTTTGGTAGAATTCTTCTTCTATTTAATCCCTCAGTATATGCATTGTCTCCAATAATTTCAACTTCCCAGCTTATACACACCCACTGTATCCATATCTCTTCCTCCACTTCTTTCTACATTACTGTTATTTATGGTCATAATTCGGTAAATGCTAGGAAATCCTTACATAATCTCCTCCCTTCCTTTAGACAGGAAATTCATCCATGGATTGTTATAGGAGACTTCAACTGCTCTATCTGTTATCTCGTCGACTTGGTGGTAATCCCATGTCCCTTCATGAAATCAGACCCCTTAACGTTACTATCTCTGAATCTAATCTATTTGAAATCAATTCTGTGGGTTCCCCCTTCTCTTGGAATAACTCTAGAAGATTTTCTCCTCGTACCTTCTCTAAGATTGATTTCACCTTTTCTAACCAGTTCGTCCTGACTAAACGACCTAATATGTCAAATCTCCTACCTATGCCCGGCCTTTCTGATCACTCTCCCCAAATCTTATCTTTTGGTGCTGCTATGAAGAAAAGAAATTCTCATTTTAAATTTTTTAGTGCTTGGGTTCTTCACCCTAAATTTTTTCCTATAGTTAAAAAGGTGTGGTCCTCTTAGTTTTTTGGTAATCCTATGTTGTTTTGCAGTGTAAGCTTAAAGCTGTCAAAACTGAATTGAAAGCATGGTCGTTGAGTAAATTTGGCTACGGAAATTTGGCTTTCCCCACTCTCTCTCTCAAACTTCGGAAAGTTCAACAATCCATGCTGTCAGACAACCTTAGCGTTGAATTGGCTGCTCAGGAAGCAACCTTATCATCCGAACTTTATGAAGACTTAAAGCATGAAGGCCTTATGGAAAAACAAAAGACTAGAATGGAGTGGTTCAAGGATGGTGATAGGAACACTTCATTCTACCACTCCACTCTAAAAGCTAAACAATATAGAGAACTAATTTGTACTCTTATTAATGATAATGGTGTGCTCATCATTGACCCCCTAGTATTGCTAATATGTTTCTTGATTATTTCAGCAACTTGCTTGGCAACAGTAATGACTTTACTCCTACGCTTGAGCTTCTTGACTCTGTTAACCTTCCCAAAATTTCTTCTAAAGAAAATATCATGCAATCTTCAGCGATTACTGACGCTGAGATTAAATCTGCGTTGTTTTCACTCAATACTAACTCAACTGGAGGGCCGGATGGATTCAATGCTTCCTTTTTTACTTCTTGCTGGGAAATTGTTGGCCCTTCATTCCTAAAGGCTGTTCACAACTTCTTTAAAAATGATCCGTTCAGTTAATGCTACTAACATAGCTCTCATTCCTAAAGTGAAAACCGCCTGCCATCTCTCTGATTTTAGGCCTATTTCTTGCTGTAACACCATATACAAATGTATATCTAAGATTATTGCTAACAGACTCAAGTTAGTTTTGCCTAACATCATCTCACCCAATCAAGCAGCCTTTCTTAGTGGTAGAAGTATCCTTGATAATGTTTTGATGTCCCACGAACTGCTGAACGGTTATAATTCCTCTTATATCTCTCCTAAAGCCATGTTCAAGCCTGATATCTCTAAAGCTTTTGACTCCCTGCAGTGGGACTCTGTTGTTCGAATCATGGGTCTAATGAATTTTCCTCAACACTTTGTGGCATGGATTGAAGCTTGCATCTCCACATCTAGGTTTTCCATCATGGTCAACAAATGTAACAAGGGATATTTTCGAAGTAAACAAGGTATACGAAAGGGTGAACCTATGTCTGCCTACTTATTCATAATGGTGATGGAAGTCTTAACGCAAATTCTTATACAGCAAGTTCATGATGTTATTTTTTCGGTTCACCCTAAATGTACAAATCCTCTCATTACTTCTCTTATGTTTGCCGATGACTTTGGTTATCTTTTTATCTTTTTCAAGCCTACTATGATGACTGTTATTTCTATCATGGATGGTCTTAATAAATTTTACAAGATTTTTGGTTTATCGATCAATTTATCCAAGTCTGATCTGATGATAGCTGGAGTGGATTCTGAAGTGATTAGCCGAATAACTAACTTTACCTCTATTATGCAACGTGCTGATACTTCCATGTACCTTGGTATTCCATTGGCTACTTCAAGAATCACTTACCCTCAATGCTTCCCTCTGTATGAGAGGATCACTGCTAGACTAGCTATGTGGACTAATAGGTTGCTTAGCCAGGCAGGAAGGCTTACCCTTTTAAAATCCATTATCTTCTCCATGTCAGTGTACTGGGCCAGATCACTCATTCTTCCAACTAAGCTAATCAACATGATTAGAAGTGCTATGTCCAACTTCTTCTGGCATGGAACTATTAATTCCAATAAACTATCTCCCTGTGCTTTCAGTAAGCTTAAGTTGCCTAAGTCCAGAGGTGGTCTTGGAATCAAGATTATTCTACAATGGAATCGTGTTGCCATGGTGAACCACATTGACAACCTCCTAAATCATAAAGATAATTTTTGCGTTAAGTGGTCCCACAAGTATATCATAGGCAATTGGAATTTCCGGACGATGCCAATTCCTCAGTCTTGTAGTTGCACTTGGCGCAGTATTCTGAAACTTAGATCTGTGATTCTTCCATACGCTAATTGTAAGATCGGTATTAATGGTCGTGTGTCCTTTTGGCATGACCCATAGGTGAAGTCTGGTACTATTCTGTGTCATCTAATCTCCTTCAATGATCAAGTTCAATCTGGTATTTGCACTGATGCTCTGGCTGTTGATTATCTTGCTGATGGATGTGTTGTCCTTCCTTATTCGAGTAATCAGTGTGTTAGACAGTGCTGGAATCTTTTGCAAGGTTGTCATATTCCTTTATCTCTACATGATGGCATAACTTGGTCATTCAGTCAGGAATGTTATAAAATTAGTGCCATGTACAAGCTACTGGCTTGTCAGAGTAACTCTGTTACATTCTGCTGGCATAAGAGAATTTGGCTCAATCATAACTCGGAGAGGCAAAACCCGTTTCTATGGAAAAAATTCAGTAATTGTTTGAAAACGAAAATTAAGTTGAGACAGAGAGGTGTCATCATTGATACAACTTGTAGTTTTTGTCATGCAGCTGAAGAAGATACCCTTCATTTGTTTTTTAACTGTCCATACGTCTTCAAGTTATGGAGTTCTATTAACTCTTTCATCACTGGTAGGACAGTTGCCGTGATCAGTGAAGTTGAATGGGATCTCATCTACAAAGCAACGAGATGGAAATGTGAATCAACTTATGTGCTTCTGTTCTCTCTCAAAATCTTCATCTCTATGGTCTAGGATGAGAGAAATGCAACAATCTTCACTGGAAAAAGGAAGCCATTCATCCAAATGAAAATATGTATTGTGGAGGGATTGAGGAATGGAATTTGTGCTTCAGGGCATGTGTTTGATCCTGATTTCCTTAATTCTCTTCCCTAATGCAAGTGTGCTTATTCCTGTGTGTCACTGTGTTGATTGTTTTTTTATTTCTTTTCCTTTTTCCCTTATTGATATGCCTATGTTTCTTTGTTTTTCGCTGGCCATTTGCTTGCTTTGTTTTTCCCATCTCTGTAATTCTTCTTGGTATATTAATAAAAATGGTAGGGGTCCATTTTTTTAACCCCGCTGGCCTTGCCAAAAAAATTAACTAATGAAAGTAACTAAGGGTTAGTTTATTTAACTTGAGTGATTTGGATAAGTACTGGGTGGAAATGGTTAAGAGATGATTAATTACTTAATGTAAGTAATTAAAGGATTAATCTATTGAGGGTTAATTAAATAAATTAGTAATTAAAGGCCAAATTATATAATGATTAAGGTTAATTAATTGAGGAATTGTCCAATGGGATAATCACTTGATGAAAGTAATTAAGGTAAATTTCTTAAGAAAAGCAATTAAGGATTAATTACTTAGTGTAATTAATTAAAGGATTGATTAAGGAAAGTAATTAAGGGATAGTTAATTAATGAGTATGATTAATTAAGGGACAATTAATCAATGACAATATAGGATAATTAATTTGAGTAATTAATTAAGGTTAAATGTAATAAGTCATTGTTAATTACTTTATAAGAGTAATTAAGGGATTTTTTTAATGTGATGAGGGAAGGCTAATTAATTTGTAAGATTAATTGAGAATTATTTACTTATTGTAATTAAAGGATTATTAACAAAGGATTATTAATTAAGATGGATAATTAAAAGATGATTAATTAATTGATATGTAATTAACTAATATTAAGTAAAGGTAATCCAAGTAATTAAAGTTAGTGATTAATTTGAGTAGAGATAAATCTAAATAATTTTGGAAGTGATCAATCTTGCTTATAAATGATTGAATGATGTAAATGCCTTGAATTGGTTGATATCTCTGATATGAAATGATTTTTGATATAATATGTTTGAGTGGATAGTGATAGTATGGTTATCTATGGTTGATAAATTGCTGTGTAAAAGTGACATCCTATATATAAAGTTGAATTGTATTTCACTTGAATAACTTGGGTTAAAGGTGGTATTGCATTCGAAGAGACCGGAGTCAGATATCAGTAAATACCCGAACCCACTTCGATTTGTAACCTACAATGATTCTTTATAGATTGATATGTAAAATCAAGAGGTTGGAATGGAATAATATGGACCTTGGAACTAAGGGATTGATTTGTGAAATAAGCATTGACTAACAAATTATGAACTTATAAAGCAATATGAGTTACCCGGGTTTTAAATAATCTATATGAATCGGTATTTCATGTTAGATGAGTTTACTCACGCTGGTTTCCAGCCTGACTCGTTTGTTACTTTGATGTAATGCTCGGGTCAGACCGAGTATTACAGATTTTTAAGTGAGGACGTTCTGCAGCTGACGAGGCGAGCTGGATGGCAAGAACGTATGGAGTGTATCCGCTGTGTTTTGTTATTGTTGTTGTATATCTAGGACAAGTTATTTTAACTGCCCAGTGATTGTGAAATGTGTAACTTTGATGTATTAAAATGTAATTTGATAAGTACATTTTTTCTTTATATAACTGTTATTATTTGATATTATATTTTATCCGCTGCGAATGTGAGATTCTAAGTTTGGTTTTCTGTTTCTTCTTCTTCTTTCTCTTTCTTCTTTTCCTAACTATCTGGAATTTTCGGGATTGAAATTTCCGGGTCGTTACATGATTAGAAACTTCCATCCTCCTTGTGTGGCCATATACTATAATAGAAAACATCTATCATATTAAGAATCTAAATCAAGTGTTCGTTGACAAGAATCAAATGAGAAATCCTTTTTCAGACTAGTGTGAATCTTTGAAATTATATGTTCAGATCCTAGATCAAGAACAATGCGAATAAAATGATCTACGTATAATTTACGTACTTAGTTCGACCGGTTTCTTAAATATACCAATGTCTTCCTAAATCCCTTGTATTTTCCATTTAGTATTTTATTCAACACTAAAATTATTTTATGAATCACTTCATAAATTTTGATCTAAGTTTATAAATATTTTACAAAGACAATTCTTTATAAAAACAACAAATAAAAGTATATTCTATCTTGTTTACTTGTATAATACTCTTCTAGGTCCAAGAGCATACACAAAACACCAATTTTATTTTATTTATTTTTTATTTACTTTTATTTTTCCCCAAATTTAATTAGAAGTCCAAAGACAATATAGGTCTTTAAAACCGAGTCAACTATCCGACCCCTTTACCTTAGAGTGCTCTAAGGAAATATGTTTATAGGTTAGCCCAATATCACCCAATATTTTACACACCTTATATAGTTAACTAAAATTATGTTTATAATTAAATAAATTTACCAAAACTTTTCTATTAAATTTAACTCATTCAAAACTTGAATTAAATTATTTCTTTTCTATTGAAGATTTTTAAATTTTCCACTTTCAAATTATTATTCAAACTAACTTTTATTTTAGTGAATATGAGGCTCAGGTCCATAAAATCAAACTTAATACATGAAAACCAAAAAATGATTATAAATTAGGTCCCAAGAATTAAGTTATTGAATAATTGCATGCATTTATGCAATTATTCGGAGAATAATTGCAGAAATTTATGCAATTATGTCAAAAAATTGCATAAACGTCTTCAATTTTTCAGTGAATAATTGCGAAAATGTCTACAATTTTGGATATAATTGTATAGATGTCTGTAATTATTCACCTAATAATTCATAAATGTATGCAATTATTCAATCACTTAATTCTAGGGACCTAATTTACATATTTTTTTGCAAGGAAGTTTGGTGTATTTTGAAACTTAATAGGGACTTTAGCCAAACTGTCCCTTTATTTTAAATCAATTTCCTTTAAGGAAACTTAAGCATAATTACCCTGGATTTTACTTCAAAACTCATTTTGAGAACATACTACATATATTTCATTTATGAAATGACTTCAACAATTTATTTTCTAAAACTCATTTTGGTTTCATTTGGATTTGAACTCATTTCGATCGCATAATGGTCAAGAAAATAATTTACTAAATACACTACATTCGCCTAAGCGAACATTCAATCGTCACTTAGAAGATTATTCAGATTACCACAAAACTAATCGAGACGGTTTTATCTGAATTACCCTAAAGAAAATAAATTCCATTTAAAATTTCACTTCTAAAATATTTTTAATTTAGAAATACTTCCAAGTAGTACTACTGCATATATTTTTTCAAAACCTTTCGAAATTATTTCAAATAACTCATGGGTTTAAATTCAAAAATCCTTTTTAAAACACATATTATAAATCAAATTTATATAAAAATACCTTTGTATAAAATCATTTCGTATTATAAAAATTCTACTATGTTATAATAAAATTTGCCCAAATATTTATTCTGTAAATGTCTTATCCTCCCATTTAGATTACTTTAAACAATCTTTATCAAAAGATTACTTTAACTTAACCTTTACTCCGAACGTCTTATAGTCAAATTGTGAAACTTAATTCAAAACGGGATTGTTTTAATATACTTACAATTATCAAACAATATATGCACATAAACTAGTTGAGCATAGATTAACAATCAATAAACAATAGTCAATGCTCCTAAAAATCTTAGCATGACAAATCAAATAATAATTGTAATAAAGAAGTATTATCATTAACAAAATAACACTATAAATAATTATATAAATTTTAAAATTATTCCTTTATATATAAAAATAGAGGTAAAATATTTCATTTACCAAATTTTTGAAAATCAATATCATGTCCATTTGGCTTGTTCAAGTGTTCAAAATTCCCTATCGATACCGTGACTTCCCACTTCTTGACCAGAATTCATAAACAACTCATCAGTCCAATTAACACAATATGTTTGTGTAACAATAACAAATATGCTTTCGTATATATATAATGCTCTCAAACTCATTCTAGGGTGCTACTTACCTTCTCTCCAATGAAGTACTCGCTCTATGGTATTACTAACCCTATTTATGATGAGTCATACCCTACCAAACCCAAAATTCTAACTTAGCCTTCATCTCCAATACCAAAACGGCCTGCCTTTCCAACCATCGTAAGTCGACACCGAATACATCCATGGTATTCAAATGCCGAACATCCAATCACTACAAAGGCAGATTGTTAGGGTAAAATAAAAAGAAAAGAACAGAGAACATGAACATAAAGATTTCACAATGGAATCAATAATATGTAATATAACAAAGACAGTAAAAATAGTCACTCCAAGATACAGAGTGTATAAGAGTTGAAAACAAACCTTATAAGCTGGACAGTTAAAAAATTCTGACCTTACAATTGTTGACGGGTATACCATATAATACACTAAAAAATAAAACACTATGATAGGTGAACATCCAGCTCTTCTCCAATAACTCCATGTCACCAAAGCCAACCTGGGAAAAACTCGGTCTAACCCGAGGATTATAATAAAATAACACCCAGGTCAGTTTGAAAAATCAATGTGAGAAAACTCAAGTAATATGATGAACATATAAAAATAATGTGAGACCACATCGCTAATGCAAAACTAGACTTTACCTTACAAAAAGACATCCATAAATGAAGAAATGGGAAACAAATCAAAACAATAATCCAATCAAGAAAGAATAGAAATAAACAACAGAAACAATCCGAATAAAAGGATGGGTACTAGCAAGAACAAATCTCATACTAAATGAAAGGGCATAAATAATATCAAATTCCAGATCTGAAAGAATGGTCACAAGTAATTGAACATAGAGAAGAGTACAAGGCAGTTCTCTATGCAATTAAGGAAACAATTCAAAGATTTGAATTAAGAACAAGGGTAAAAGAGAAGATTTTCCAACAATGACTAGGAGGGTGTGCCCCTTACCAAAAGTATACCTCTAGAAATATATTTGAGAACTACAATGGCCCTCGGAAACCTCCAAGCCGAATCACTCCAATTGTTATCAAGTATTCGAGTATTTCACATCTCAATGTGCAACACCGAATCCAATCTAGAGTGGATGTGAAAATACGCTAATGATGGCAACACTATATAGCTTGGCCACTACTCGTTCTTTGGGTTTAGTCATTTCCAACATAGGATAATAATGCTCAAATAAGCAACACATCGTCTTAGAGTGATAAAATATAAAGAAGAAAGCAGAACTAAAGTCGATAAATCAACTACTAGGAATGATAAGATGGTTATTTTTACTTGCGCTTGATTTTTACACCACAATACTTTTAAAGACACTTTAAAAACACTCTTTAAAATATTCTTTTAAAGAGGCAAATTATATTTTCTAAGTGTTTAAAAACCAAGGTCAAAACAAATGTCAAAACATTGTTTATTACAAACCCAAAACAATATACACTTAGCTTTATTTGAAACAATTTTTTTAAAAATCTTTTTGTTTAATAAACTATAATTTATAAATTTTAAAACAATACTTATTACCCTAAAAGATAATAAATCAAATTTAAATTACTTTTATAAATTAAAGCAAATGTTAATTTATTTTGAATACAATAAATCAAAATTAAAATCCTTTTTAGAAATTTAACCCAACATTAATTATCCCGAAAGATAATTAATCACATTATTAATCTATAAAAAATTTAAAAATAATATTAATTACCCCGAAAGATATTTTATCAAATTTATAATCTCTTTTAATAAACCAACCACATATCTTTATTAAATAATTAATTATCTGAAAACACCTTAATTTAATCAGCAAATTAGCTTTTAAACCTTATTACATCAATTAATTTACTTTAAACTCTTTTATTAAATTAATTAATTAACTTTTATAGTACCATTAATTAAAAATATTAACTAAAGCCAAATATCATTAATTAAAATGATAAATTTGATTCAAACATCGTTAATTAAAACGATTTACTAAATTTAAAACATTATTAATTAGAATAATTAGCTAAGCTCAAATATCATTATTTAAAATGGTTAATTACTTTTAAATATCATTAATTAAAATGATTTATTAAACTCAGATATCATTAATTAAAATGATAAATATAATTAATCAAAATGATTAATTAAATTTAAACATCTTTGATTAAAATGACTTATTAACTTAAAACAACATTAATTAAAATGATTAATTAAAATGATTAATTAAATTCAAGTCTCGTTAATTAAATGATTAATTAAATCCAAAAATCATTAACTAGATGGATTGATTAAATTTAATTATCTTCAATTAAAAAGATGTAATTAAATTCAAACATCATTAATTAAAATGATTAATTAGTTTAATTATCATTAATCAAAATGATTAATAAATTTGAATATCTACTTTGTGAAAATACAAGCTCATGACAACACACATAAAGGATTTAAGAGGTGATATTCAATAGATAACGGTATAGCAAAAATTGCCATAACGACACTTAAATAATTTAAACAGAATATCATGATTAATTTCAGCTAAACATCAATAAAAGTAACATAAGAAAATAAGTAATAATTGTTGGCGAGAAACCCCTTAGGGTCTCTCTACAAATGTTCCCTACAAAATAATGGTTTGGGACAACATATATAATCATGTCGGCACGCAACAATTAAGTTAATATGTCATTCAAAATGGGATTTCAAACAAACAACAATGATATCTAAACTATCAACCAAGCATTCAACAATAAATTTATAGCATCACATATATTATATAGTTAGTTTAAAGGTTAGTAAACTCATAGAAATTCCAATTACCGCCAAGGTGTACCTTTTTGAACTTAAATCGAACGGACTTACGATTTTAGCCTAAAATCTACAAGCTCCAAACTCCACCAATTCAATTCCAAAATGTAGATAATGATTCCATGAGTGCAACTTAGTTGACCGCATTCGATTTCGACCTCGTACGAACAAGTTATGCATTTTATAAGTATTTGAATTAATTAAATATAAACTAATTCACTAACCACTTGTTTAATACATAACTACCCTTAAATCCAATTATCAATCCATCTACCCAAATTAGATATACTTCCCGCCCGAACAATGGACACATGTTGCTCCTACAAAAGCCATCACCTTGCCCTACCATTTCCTCCATCACTGATCGACAAAATCAGGAAAAAATTCATTCATTCAACTCCCCTTCGTCACCTCTTTGAAACCCATGTCAAAAATCAAAGCTCCAATCCTCCATAAAAATCGCGACCATTACAAGCAGGCCGCGACATGGGGAAGGTCGCATCCTCCAAACATCCAACGCCCCTTACCATTTCTTGACCGTCGAGGTTATAAGCTACGACATTCGAATCCAATCTCCGTTCCACCCATCGATGTCTGCAATCGACGAACACCTAAACCCTAGACCATACACATCGGCCATTCCCCAAAGCAAGATCAAACACCAACAAATGCATATAGGATTGAAGGTCTAGCCCATACAAGTATAATGAATTGAGTTCGGGGATATTTAGTGGAGTGTGCTTTGAGATATTAATTATTGAAATCTCGGCCGTTGTTTTTTTTAACTGGAAATGATATGAAGGAGAAGAGGGAACGAAAACTTAAAGGGGAAATGGGTCTGCATAGTTTTATAACTAAATAAAATGAAATAAATGATTATGTTTACCGTTTCCATAACAAAAAAAATTCTCAAGGCACCCAAAATGTCCATGCCATCAAATCGTCATTAAAATTAAATTTTTTGATTTGATTTTTAATGGTTTCTAAATGAAATTTTTACATCCCTCCGCTATACAATACCTTGTTCGAATATTACAGTTTGATTTTCTTATTATTTATTCCAACCATTTATTATTGAAAATAAATTTTAAAAATAAATTCACCATTATTAATTAAAATGAGTTAACTAAAGCTATTAAATCCATTTAATTAATATTTAATCCACAATTCAAATATTTAAATACTCACTAAATTTGAATTTGGATAATTTTCCTAAGAAAACCAATTATTTAAAATTAATTAAATATTCAAATTCAAAAACAGTCAAATTTCTAGGATGTTACATATTCATTTAAATTTTAAATAATTAATTCCATACTTTAACTTTATAAACATTGTCCAAATTTATAATCTTCCATCATTCTCAAATTTTGAATAATATATAAATATTATTTCCCTAATTTCTTTTTAACTTAACTAAATTTAAATAAGAAATTCTTTCTTAACAAATTCAAAAGCTTTAATAACAATGTTTCAACTTTACTAAATTTTATACTCATATTTCAACAAATTACTTATCAATACAAAATTTTCAGTTTAATAAAATATGTTTCCCTAAAGGGACTTAGCATAAAAATTCATTATTGGCATTAATAACCTATACGCTTTTTAATTACTACACATTGTCAACATAAATACTCTTACATACTTGAATTCATTCATCATTACTATAAAAATATTTTCTATCCCAATCTTAATTCATTCCAATTATTTACAAAATTTAGAAATCCATATTAGTTCAAAATAACAGACTCTATATTACCATCCATTTTTTATGCATATACATATATACACACACACAAACATATAAACACACACATATACATATGTATGTAGTATGTATGCATGCATGCATGCATGCATGCATGTATTTAACAAAACAATAAATTTATCATTATTGATGATTCATGACTTTCAAAGATAATTAAATTTCAAAACAATAATCTTAACGACTTAAGATTTCAACACTATTTAGACCTTTCGCAAATCAATTTACACTACTGTAATTTATTATCGCAATTCACCAATATTTTCATCTCATAAAACAATATTTTTACATTGCCTTAATTAATTCCAACCCAGTTAATATTTGTCATTAAATCCATATGATATTACTTTTCATTTAAAAATCAATTTTATTGCTTCTTAGTTACCATGTTGTTATATTATTTGAATTAAAAAGGATGATTTTTATAATCAATTTCCTTGAAAAGAATTTTAATGAGTTCTATGACATGAATTATTTTCAAGTTGAGAATAATAGGATTTAAAGTAAAAAATGAATTTTAAATCCTATGTGATATACATATGATACGAATTTTAAAACTTGTAGTTGGACTTGGAGGAAGCTTCTTATGTTTAGATCCATGTTCTTACCCCATACTCAATCCCACTTTACTAGCATAAACTTTATCAGCTTTTGGCATGATCCCTGGGTTGGTAGATGCATCATTTTATATCAACTTCTTACCTATCAGCAAATTCAGCAGTCAGTATTCATTACCATGCTAAAGCCAACGAACATGTCAGTGAAGAGGTAGTTCTTCTTCCATACAACAGTAGTCAAGCTGTCAGACAACTTTAGGAGACCAATCATAGCAATCTAGCTATACCATATCCAACCCTCTCTACCAACCTTTGGGAACTACAAGCCACATTCTATTGCCATTGTGTATCCGCTGCTCTTTGAGAATATCACTCTGCCTGCTGCTAAATGGTCTTCCATCATCTGGAAAACTGACACCTCCCCTGTAGAGAATTTGAGGCTATGAAAGATCCTTAACAAAGCTCTGTTAACTACTAATAAACTTCATGGTTATGGTGTGTCGTGTTCTAGAGATTGTGTTTTATGCTATTTGCAATTTGAATCAACTAGCCACCTTTTCTTTAAATGCCCTTCACTGCTACACTTATGGTCAAAGTTACTGTTGAAAGCAGGAACTAGTCTTGCTTGTGTACCTTCTGATCTTTAGTGGGATTATGTTTATTAGGCTGCTAAAGGGAAGCCAGATGGAATGAGACGGTATACAATGGTTGTTAAGATATATATTGACACTATATGGAAGGAAAGAAATGCCATAATATTTGAAAGCAAAAGGAAAACAAAGGATTGCTTATGGTTTGAGAATAAAGCCAGAACTCTTATGCAATTGAAGAGATCATCATCTAAGTTCCTTGCCAGTTTTATCGCTGCTTTGGCTTGATTTTTCCTCAATTTTATTTTGGTTCTGTTTACGTTAATCTTCTTTACCTTGTATTTTTGTTTTTTCCTTCTTCTCTCTTGTTTCTCTTCTATCTCCGATTCAAAGTATGTTTTGAATGGATTTGTTTTATTGTTTCATTGCAAAAAAATCTAGTAGGGGCCTAGTCAACGTCGTTAGCTTTGCTAAAAAATATTCTTATTTGAGTTTTGGAACTAGAAATGCTCTTATGGGTATAAAATTGATTTATTTTAAATAGTTTGAACTCAAATTTAAACCATAAATGATGAATGGTTTAAATATATAAGCTTTTCTATAAAAGAATTTTGAGAACTATCCAAAGTGACATTGAAAATATTTTATAAATGAATTTTGAGTTCATTTTATATACCAATAAAGTTACTTTATTTTGATTTGAATACCAAAATAAAACTTGGTTGAATTTTAGAAGGATATAGCATAAACGAAGTATATATACACACATTTAGATATGTATATATTTTGAAAAGCACGAGTATTGTTTTATTAAATATGAGATATAAGATTTTAGAGTTCGGCAAATAAATGGTTTTTTTATTTTGATGTTAAGTGTTGATATTTCATCCATGCTATGCCAGAATAATCATGATAAGGTTGATGATTGAAAACTCATATGATTTGGAATTGAAGTGATGAATTGGATGAGATGACTAAATGTGGGTGATTTTAAATACTTATTTGAATTTAGAAACACCAGTATAGAATTATAATATATATATTGAACTGTAATTTATATATAAGCAAGTTTATTATATCCTAATATTATTGAATTAAATAGATGAATTCTCGTGTTTGAATCAAAATGTTTGAATACCTTATCGCTTGACGATTGAATTAAATTTCACATGACATTTATTAGGGATATAACATCATTTACGGAATAACGGTGTTTTGGCTAGTCAAATGTTTTTGAAAGATAAGTTTTAACATTTGATGGGAATTATGTGATGTATTGACTAGTGACTGCTAGAATCCATCCTGGCAAAGTAGTTCAAGAATCGCAACCCAAATCATGATGGCTTTGTACTCGTCACACATTATAATGATCCTTTGCAAAGACAATATAATAAATAATAAGATATTACAGACGTAGTGCCATGTGAGCTAGCACCTCAAGATCGAATTAGATAGGTGTCTACAACAAATAAAATGTATATGTCTTCAGAAGTCAAATGAGCGATGTAACTAAAGGACCGTGTGAAGTGAACTCACAATTGGTAGAAAGAAGTGGATTAAAAAGGCCACATGGGTTTGTTGAGGATGTTAGTCTATGTAGAGGGTGAATCAAGAAGGGGTTACCTACGAGTATTCTTATTGGCATCTCGTGAAAGAGAGTTAAGGTATAAGTCTCCTTTACATATATTGTTATCTAGCCTTTTGACCATGCAATATTCAGACAAACTAGATGGATCAAACTTGGGTTTATCAAGGCAGGAAGCCAAGAATGATGGCTCAGGAATCCAGAAACCAAGCACAGATAGAACTGGGAGGCAAAAGAAAAAACAATCCAAATGAAGTCGGCCAATAATTCACCCAAGTTAGAGGTCAATAAATACCCCACCCTATGGGTCGGTACCAACTCCTATCCCCACCTTCAGTGGACCCCATCTTCTACCTGTAACCTTTACTCGATTCCAAAATCCTATTTCAAATGTTATTTTTCCAATGCAATTCTCTAGCAATCTCTATGAACACTTGAAGTTGCAACTCTATTCTTCCACAATTTCATCATTTGGACCCAGAAATAAGCTAATATTGGTGTAAAGAACTATGGAATCATGAAGCTAACCATGAGACAAGCTAAGATGAAGAGTAAAAGACAACCATATCGGCCATTCTATGGGTCGATATCGGCCGCTAACCTTGGAGTTGTACCGACCCATATGAAGTGATGAGTTGGCACCTAATTTCTTGAGAGAGTTGGTCTAAATCATGGATAATAACTTGGAGATATTTTGTGTGAGATGTTAAGCTCCCTACCTCTATAAATAGGAGAGTATAACTCATTTTTCAGGATCTATTGCCTCTAGTTCTAATCTATTTTTTATTCTTGTAATTCTGAAAATCTATGTGTCGGAGTTCTACCAACCCTTAAGAACTTTTGCACCCAATTCAACAATAAGCAATAAAATCTTAAAGTAGACGTAGGAAAAGTTTTGCTGAACCACTATGAACTATTGTGACTTGTTTATTTCTCATTTTCATTTACATTTCTTCATATATTATTCTCCATAAATTCTGGATATTTATGTCATTTTTGGTTCAACATATATCAACCTCGTAGAGTACATGAACATTGTTTAGATATGCGGTTGATAATGACCATACTATGGTGGAAAATGAATACAGACATCTGTTATTATGTAGACATGCGATTGAAAAAGTCCGTACAACCATAAACAACACAATCGACTTCAGAGATTTGAAAACAGTGTCTTAAATTTAAACTAAAAAAACTCATATAATACGAACAGATTGATATCGCAGTTCATTAGAGTTCCAGTTGTGAGTCACAATGATTAGATCCGCTACACTTATGTTAAATATATTTTAATGAAATGTGGACAGGATATTGTTTGGTGTAAGTGACATTGTTATATTTGATTAGTGTATCATGCATTTATACTTAACACCACACTTATATGTTATTATTAAGCACTTTATACTCACAGCTAGATTTCTAACCTGAATTCGGGTTTGTTATTTGTTTAACAATCTTAGGTTAGAGTGAGGGTGTTTCACAGGTCAATGGAATGTATGTGCTTTATAGGGTACGATATGGAGTTGGAACAAATGATGATGGTGAGTAATTGAGTAATTACTCTGTTTGTACTTATATTAAACTATCATTATATTAGTCGATACGCTTTGATGAGTTACAAATATATATGAGATAATGCACTAAAACTTTGGATATGATATAATATTCATTATTTTTATTCACTTCGATTCTATTAGTTGGGAAGTTTTTATATATGTCTCTAATAATGTATTATTCAAGTTTATTACTCATGTACTTTGCCTTGCATTAAGCTAAGATACAAATTATTTTAGATGCATTTAGGTATTAAAATGTATCTATATTGACCCAAAGTAATGTATATAAGAGATCACTCCTTTCGTGCTCATTAATTTGAGCTATCGGATGGTAAATTACCTTTGATATTTCAGTCTTTAGAGCCGGAGTGTCACACATGCGTTGCTATGATTTGTTGGAGGATGACAACAAGTGGGATGAAGCTCTGATTGGAGCTACAATTTGGGCATCTCCAAAGTCACTGACGGAAATGTTTGCGACGCTATTACTTTTCTATAAGTTTTTTATTCCTAAACATCTACGAGAGAAGCACTGGGAGTTGTTTGGCAATATATAAAATAAAGACGCACAAAATCAAATGGTCAAAGACATTGTGAATTGTAGTGCATGATTGTAAAGTAAGAAGCGTTATGTGAGGTGGAGAGGATTATGACTAGGAACAATAGGTCATTGAAAGATTTTTTATCTATTTATGTAAATGAGTTATTTCATGAACGAGCTGTAGATAATGCGCTTATAAGAGAGAGTTAAGACTACGACTATGATTTGTTAAGGAATGAAGCTGGAAGATTGGTGCCACTATTTAATGAGGATCAAAAAAATTGTTTCCAACGATGTCATTTGGGCCGTTACAACCAATCTGGAGGTTTTTTTGCATATTGAAGTGGTGGTACGATAAAAATCTTTCTTTGGAAAACCATACTAAGAAGTGTAAGAGCTAAAGGTCAAATTGTACTAGCGGTGATGTCTTCAGGTATTTCTTCATTGCTGCTTCCTTGCAGCAGGATTGCATATTCTAAGATTAAATTTCCTATAAATCTAGATGATATTTCAACATGTGATATTCCTAAGCAATAACGTTTGAATGACTTGCTTAGGCAGACAAATCTAGTTATTTGGGATGAAAAACCCATGATTCACCGAAATGCACTCGAAGCATTTGAAAAGATCTTGAATGATATAGTTTCTTCTAGCTCAAGTAATCTGGATGACCAAATTTTTGGTAGGAATTTTTTGTAATAGGTGGATATTTTAGATAGACACTGCCTGTTGTTCCCAAAGATACTAGATAGATGATTGTTCATTCCTCTATCAACAAGTCTCCATTTTGGAAAAAGTGACAGTTTATATGCTTAAAACAAAAATACATTTAACAAATAACAACTCAACCATTGATGAGATAGAAAAATTATCAACCTTTTCCAGGTGGAACTGGATGTAGGTAATGGAAAAGTACCTGCTCTTTCTTTAGAGACAATAAAGAACTAACTTGGATAAAAATACATGAAGAATATCTTATACCACCAGCAGATGATCCTATATATCAAATAGTGAAGAACACTTATCCCGGCGTAGAGTAAAATATGGCACAAATTTTTTATCTAAGAGATAGATGTATTCTAGCACCTACGAACGGCTGCGTGGAGGATATTAATCCTTACGTAATCAGCATGGTGGGTGGTTCCACGAAAACTTATTTTAGTATGGCTTCAATCAACTTGAATTTTTAGACACTCTTAAAATCTCAAGTATTTCGAATAATGAGTTGCTGTTGAAAGTAGGGATGCCAATAATGGCCCTTACGAATCTAATCAAAATCTTAGTTTTTGTAATGGTACAAGATTAATTGCAACTTAGCTATGTAACAAAGTTATTAAAGCAGACATCATAACTTGAAACAATGCTACTAGAAAACTACTACTACCATGAATCCTATTAACATCTAGTGGCACAAAATGGTTATTTATTCTTCATCGTTGATAATTTCTAGTTAAGTATGTTTTGCTGTGACTATAAACATGAGTCAAGATCAAACTTTGGAATAAGAAGGGATCTACTTACAATGGCTCGAATTCACATACGACCAACTGTATGTTGCTAATCAAGAACAATGTCGGCGTCGGATTTGAAAATGATGGTTCTGATAGATAACGAAGGTTTTGACAAATACACACATAACATTATGCACAAAGAGGTTTCCAAAAATATTTAGAGTATTCAGTATTTCATTTGCGGATTTTTTCTTAAAATGGAACTTTAACAAAAAAAATTACCTTAATGTAACCTCTCTAATACACTAAATTTTTTGTCTAGCTGCAGAGGGAATGATAGAAGATGTTGAGATGTGCTAATAGCCACCTTTATCCTAACAACAACCCTTTTTAAAGCTAGTATGAAATCGTAATTTCTTCTGATAACTATGATTCAAATTTACGCATTAGGTATACATATAGTTTTAAATGTATGGCTACTTTTTTGACATACACATGGTGGTCTTCTACTCTTTTCTTCTCTCGTATGCATATAATGTTGGTTTTAACATGTTACTGCCATATTAATTAGCCAGTAATAGATGCCAACAAATTGGTTTAAAGTGTACATTTGTTATGTAATAACAATAGGGATATATAATGTCGAATATGTTCACAGAATACCTCTGGTATGAATATCTTCGACTTAGTCTTTTATCTAATTTCTGTTTTAAGAATAATAATTTTTAGTCTAGCAGCATATGTTTTAGGGTTGGTTATAAATATGATCGAAGATATGTTCTTTTTGTATGATGAATGTAACAAATAAATTAAAAAATGGTATCGAAATGAGGTTGATTCTAGTACGTTATCAGTAATCATGGTTGGAAACCGCTGAGTTGGCTTTAGATTGCCAAGGTGTGCGCAAATCTTGTTTATAGCTAAACATGTTCAATCCATAATTAGTGATAACCAGGGAATTAATCAAGTTATTATACCAATAAGATATTGAAGCATGGGTTATTTCACCGTAAAATATTTATGTTAATTAATTTTCTTTATATTATAAATAGATCTCTCAAAAGAAAATATTTTAATAGAAGAAGGATTACTTTTTTAAAAAATGATAATGTCTCAAATTACAAAGAAATTTCTTTCAACAGTTGAGAATTCAGATTTCAAACAACTTGAGTTCTTAAATTTAGATTATAATTTTAAATCGAGAAGCATAATTTCCTTAGATAGCTACAAATTTATTTGTAGATTCGATTAACAGTTTAAACATATATTACATGGAGAAGGCCAACAGTTAAATAGCTTAACAAACTTAATTATAAATCTTACCATTAATTTAGAATAGTGTGATAATTCCATTGAAAAATCCATAAAAGTGATCGCTGGATCTATAGGAGAAAAGAACAGATTGTTAAAATGGTTAACAGATAATTTTGATTTTCTAAAAAATCAAAACGAAAATTTACTACAGTCTATCTTACAATTAAAAACAACTATTCCAAGTAAATCTTTAATTACGGAACTAAAGTTTTTGCTTGAAACAAACAAGCCAAAGGCTATTGAACTAGAAACTAAAAGGTTAATTGAAGATTTAAATCATAGAGCTCTTGACTTTGATGACAAAATCAAACAAATAGAGCAGTTAGTCGAAGAAGTTAGGCACATAGTGCTAAATTAACTATTTTATGAATCCTTATTTAAAGAAAGCAGTTGATAAAGCCATAGAGGTAGGAAAGCAAACTATTGAACCAACAGGTTATACAGATTATACAGGAACGGGTAGATCAGATAAGGTTTATCCTTTTTTATTAAATATTTTGATAAATCTTAATTTACAAATCCTTGAAAAACTTGAAGTTTTACAAGAGATAGAAACAAAACAGAAGTTTGAAAAAGAACTTGATAAACGTTCTGAACAATTAGTAAACCTTTCATTAGGAAAACCAGCAGAAGCTGTTAATAAAACGCCAGAAATATATAAATTCTAAATACCAAGAAAATAGTTTAATTATATTTCTACAACCTAGAAGTTCATTTTTTGGGTCCAAGTCGGACCATAGCTGAATCTAGTTTATCTAAAGGAAAACCAAAGGTTGAAATTTCCAGTGTATTAACAAAATTTAAATCTAGAAAAGATAAACAGATTATACAGTTAGATGATGAGATTGATCTTGACTGAAATCTAAAATTGTATAATACAAACCAGTTAGATGTTTTAAATCCTAGAATGTTATACCAAACTAGTATAACAAATATAAACACTACTCTAACCAGAAGTATTAGAGAAGAAGAAATTAAAGTTATAAACAATAGTATTAATTTAGATATTTTATCACCATAGACTATTTCAAAACTAAAAAATACAGGGAAAAGATTTTTCCATTTAGGACTAATAATAATAGGAATAAAAGTACTTACCAGAAAAGGAACAGGAACCAAACTTTTAACCCTAGTGTTAGATAAAAGTTGGACAGCTAATATAGAAAAAACCTTATTATCAGGAATGGAGATTGATCTTAATGATAAATCTGCATTAGTGTGATGTATCCCAGATATTCTTAAATCTATTAAAGATTTGAAAATTTTAAAACTAGGATTTTCAACAGTAGGATTTGATGACTATCTTGGGAACAATTTAATTATCAGTATCGGGATTTTAGGAAAAGCTTCTAACCGTTTGGGAATGAAATTTAAAATTAATTTAGAAGGTATCGTATAAAATATATCGTCTAAGGGAATTAAGATGATAGAACCCAGAAGATTTGATCCTAAAGACTTAGCCGGTCTTGAATGGGATCTTAAAATTTTTGTAAAAAATGAAAAAAGGTATTTTAATACCAGAAAGCCATGTGATATACAATAATCAATTTGGAGAACCTAGTCTTCATTTTGGAAATTATAAATCTAAGCAAAATGAAGAAGAAACAGATACATAATCTGAATTAGAAGTATCAATTAGAAGTAGTCTAAATGAAATAATTTCAGAAGAACCATAGAACAGTCCAACCATATGAATTGGTATAATGGTCCTTTATATGATAGTGAATCGGATTTAGAAGAAGAATTAGTGAAATTAAAAATCGAAGAAGAAGATATTCTTGGTTATTTGATAGATAACGAAGAATATGAAGATAATGAACAGTTGGACGAACAGAATTTTGTAACAGAAACTAAAAAAGTTTACAAGATATAATAAACAGAAAGATAACTGTAGCACAAGAATCTGATAATATGATTATCTCATGTATGTCAGATTTAAATATGGACTGTGAAGAGTCATTTAATACTCTCAATAAGTATTACAATATGCCTCCTATAAATGATATAGCCAATCAAAAAATTCCTTTAAGTGATTTTTTCTTAGATACTAGTTTTATGGATCAAGCCATGATACCTAGTAAAAAAAGAGGTAAATGGGACGATGAACCTAGTGGTACAGAATATAGAACAGGCCCATTAGAAAGAGAAACTTGGGAACCAATAGATTGGCAATACCAAGAAAGTCCTTTTATAGGAAAAGGAAATAGGAAACCAGTAGGAAAACTCTATAGTCGAGATATGTTATTATTAGAAAACCAGTCCCCCCAATTATGGCCAGAAGAAATTTTGGTTTGGGAACATAATGTAGTAAGATTTTGTGAGATAAATAAAAAAGCAGATATGGATATGTGGGGAGTTTTAGAAACAACCTAAGGACCATTAGCCTTAGGAATTTATATATCTAACAAAAGGGAAGTTCCAGAACTAATTACAGAACAGAAAACATTAGGAAGCAATGCTTACAACTTTACCAATTTTATAAGGCAACTAATTTTAGGAACAGATCTAGCTAAAAAAGAAACCATTTTACAAGAAATTGCATTTAGGTATCTAAAGCAATTAACAATTAAAGATTTTAAATATATAAATGAACTTTCACAGCATTTTGCAATAATGATCGCACAAACAGGCAAAGCCCGAGATGAAGAACTTTGTAATAGATATTTTACTAAACTTCCAGGAGACTTGGGTTGACAGTTGCATGAAACTTGGAATGAAAGATATGGAGATATACCAAAGCTCGGTATTGGACCAAGAATCATGTTTGTCATTGATGAATTAGAAAAACACTGTAAGGAAGCTACCTTACAAGAACAGATTAAGCGTCAAGCTTGGGCATTGTCGAACAGCCATTTATACACCTTAGGCATATGGATATCATAAACCTAAGAAGTATTTACGCAAATCTAAAAAAATATAATGAATATAAAAAAGACAGATACGTTAGACGAAGACGTCCTAATAAAAAATGTCATTGCTTTATCTGTGGTGATCCTAATCACTTTGCAGATAAATGTCCCAATAGACATAATAATAAACAGCGCTCTAATTTAGTAGATGAAACTGGAGAATGTGACTTAGAATCAGTTCATGAAAATGAATTTAATGATATAGACTCAATTTATAGCAAAAGATGTTAAATCAACAGAATTTTTATTAGGTCTAAACTTCGTCCTAAATTACAGAGGTGCTATCACCATTAGTAAAAACAGCATTACCTTTAGTAAACATAATTATACATTACCTACTAATTACAATAATTACTCCTCAGAATTTGCTTGAAAGCGTGGTGGGCAAGGTGAATTAGATTTTTTTTAAACCAGAAAACAATTCTAATTCTTCAGAACATTAGAATGCTTTAACTATTTTAGTATTTGAAAATAAAAGAGAGATAGAGAAAGGAAAGGAAACAAAATTTATACCTTATCAAATAATCTCTAAACTAGAAAAACTTGGTTTCATTAGAGACGATGTAACCAAAAATAGAGTTAATTATACTTGTAAGATCAAAATACTCAATTCTGACCTTACAATCAAGACAGCTAATATTAACTACTCTCTAGCTGATATTAAAGAATTTAAGGTTCAAATATCAGAAATGTTAAATCATAACTTTATTAGAAGATCTAAATTAAAGCACAGATTAGCTGGCTTTCTTTTTCAGAATCACTCTGAACAAAAAAGAGGAAAGCCTAGAATTGTCTATAACTGTAAAAGGTTAAACGACAACACAGAGGATGATGGTTATAATATCCCTAACAAAGATACATTAATTAACCTAATCCAAGATATATAAAAAAGTCTTTAGTAAATTTCATTTAAAAAGTGGATATAACCAGTTAAAGCTAAAAGAGGATTTTAAACCTTGGACAACTTTTATGTGTTCAAAAGGACATTTCGAATGGAATATTCTTAACTTTAGTCTTAAAATATCTCCTTCAATATTTCAGAGGTTTATGGACAACATATTCAAAAAATATGATTTTTGTTTAGTATACATAGAGGATATTCTTATAGCATCAGATAATTTAAAACAACATGGACAGCATTTAAAAATAGTCTTTTAAGAAATTGAAAGGAATGGTTTAGTAGTTAGTAGAAGAAAAATGGAACTTTTTAAGTCAAAAATTTCATTTCTAGGTCTTGAAATTGGGAATGGAAAAATAGAACTCCAACCCCACATTTCACAAAAGATTATTGATTTTCCAGATAAGCTTGATAATAAAAAGAAAATTCAAGCCTTTTTAGGATTAGTTAACTATGCTAAAAAAATTATTCCAAATTTGTCCAAATTAGTTGGACCATTATATGGAAAATTTTCAAAAAATGGCGAAGCCAGATTTAATTCTGAAGATATCAAGCTAGTGCAAAAAATAAAAGAAGAAGTTAAGAGAATTCAACCACTTGAATTACCTCTAACTACAGATTACATAATTATAGAATGTGATGGATGCAAGAACGGATGGGGAGCTGTCCTAAAATGTAAACCATCCAAATATACAGATAAAAATACAGAAAATATTGATGGCTATGCTAGCGGTAACTTTAACTCAGTCAACTCATGGACATCTATTGACTATGAGATTCAAGCATTAAATAACAGTTTAGACAAATTTAAAATCTTCCTTAATAAATACTTTACTATCAGAACAGATTGCGCAGCAATTGTTAAATTTATTTCCAATGAAAACAGTAAGAAGATAAAGTAAACTAGATGGTTAAATTTTTAGAATTTAATTCAAGGAAATGGTTATTTTATATGCTTTGAACACATCAAAGGAAAAAATAATCATTTAGCAGATATTTTAAGTAGAAAATTACTATCAACTTTTGATTCTACTAACATTTGTTTTATGAATCAGGAAATGACAAAAAGAATAGAGCCTATAAATGTAGAAGTGGAATCTCCAGAAAATTCTTTACAGAGGGTGGATGTTATTTCCTTATCAATCAAAAAGGAAACGCCATCTAAAGAAAAGACAGCAAGTAAAAACAGTATGGGTGGTAATTCTCTAAGTAGCTCAGAAGCTATTACTCCAGTTAAAAAAGAAAGTAGTAAACAGACCAATATTCCTTGTATGTCTTTTGGACAACAAGAATTGGCAATTCACAAATCAGATGACCTAAAAAGGTTTAAACCCCTAGTTCGTCTTGATGCTTCACAATATGTTAGATCATCTATGGAATTTGAAAACCATAGAACAGGAAAAGGGAAACAAACAGAAATTGAGTTGTTGTTTTGCTCATTATTTTTCAAAGATACAGCAAAAACCGCTTTCAAAGAATTTTTCTTGCTACGTGATTTTTAAAGGAAATTTTACAGGGGTCTTCAAACATTATTCTCAAGTTCAGCTTGCAACTCAAAACTTTTTTAATCCAGTTTTTAAAGGATACTGTCAGCTTAGCGAAGCCCTAGATGAAGCAAAAAAAGCATTTGGACCTAACTATTTTGTTGAAGAAGACTGCTATAAAACTTATTTGCAAATTGCTTCCTCTACTCCTCAAACCCTCGATAGAATCATGAATGACCAGACAGCGCAAATCAATGATCTACAAAATCTTTACCAAAAGTCACAGTCTCAATTAGGAAACCTTCTTTATGAAAATCAGTAGTTAAAACAACAAATTAACCAGATTCGTTACGATCAACAGACAGCTAAGCTTTTAGAGCAGAGGATAAAGCATCTAGTAGAAGAAAGGGATCAGCTTAAGCAAATCTTGCCAAAACATTCAAAAACTCTAAGTTTTCAACAACTTTCAAATAGTTTAAAGCTAAAACCTATGCCGACCCTAGAAGAATTTTACATGAAGTCAGGAATAGGCATCGGATTATAGATCGAGAAGTTAGTTCATGAAAGCTGGAATGAACGCCAGAAGAACCTTCAAGAAATCCTTAAAGGTTTTTATAGAGACAGAGTACAAGGTATTCAGTTTAAGGTTGTATAAGACAGGAGGTCAAATATGTTAAGACTTCAAACAGACATTAACCTGCTGCCAAAGGATATTGATGAGCTGGTAGATATGTTTGATCATGGTATGGTATCTAGAATTACATTTCACGATACTACACCAGTTTCAGTCCTTAAGCGATTTGGTGAAAGATTTTACTTTATCGCATCTCAGTATTTAAGACAGTTTTATAGTATTATAGTATGCATTTGTTCCACTACACCTTTAATAATTCCAGGACCAAATTACCACTACAAACTAGCTACTTATCATATGGCAATATTTTGGAATAAAGGCTATACGAGATTACACACCAGCCGTAGTCTTCAAAGTTACTCTCAGTTGTATGAAGGAACTCAATATCATCAACATCCAACAACACTGAGTCCTCCACCAAGTTGGAAAGAAAAATTAATTCTACAGGCAGAAACTTCACGCTATCAGATTTGGGGTGAAATGGAATTAAAAGTTCTGTTACCTCTTCCAACAGCAATTGATATTTTTAATCCTAATCAAGATGTAATTATTTATGACAGAATTAGTTCAGAAGACAAAGGTAAAAGTAGTCTTGAGTCTATCAGAAGAGAATTAGAAGCTTATGAACCAGATGATATGAATCAGTCTGATTTACAACTAATGGATCTAGTAGGAGAACAAATTAGACACAGTTTTCTACTTTGGCACGAGTATCAAGTAATAAAGCCAGAATATTCTCAGTATTATTAAACGACAGCCCACTTTATAGCGCATTTGCTTTTAGGCCGAAAGCATCTTCTATTAATCATATCAGAAGATAGTAGGAATTCCTTTAAATAATTACTATTATTTTTCTTTCAAATCAGCCTATCTGTATAATATTTTAAGTTAGTGCGTTGGTGTATGATAAAGTATATTAAATTGCGAAGTAATTATATCAGTGTCTTAGGCTCAGCTATATAAGAGCCAACTTCTAGTCTGTAAAAATATATGGGAAAACTTTTATAAAAAAGCTTATATTGTGCTTTAGTGGCTGTCTAATTTCTCCTTCTCATATGTCAATAGTATGTCCTCTTCTTCAGATTGCACTTAATATTTTAAGAGATAGCATATCTTCTACTTTATTTTCCGCTTCGCAGTATTGTCGAATCTGTTCATAGAATACCTCTGGTATGAATATCTTCAACTTGGTCTATTTTCTAATTTCTGTTTTAAGAATAATAATTTTAAAAAAACATATCTTCAATCATATTTATAAACAATTCTAAAACGTACCCTGCTAGACTAAAAATTATTATTCTTAAAATAGAAATTAAAAAGAGACTAAGTTGAAGATATTCATACTAGAGGTATTATGTGAACAGATTCGATAATACTGTGGAGTGGAAAATAAAATAGAAGATATGCTATCTCTCAAAATATTAAGTGCAATCTGAAGAAGAGGACGTACTACTGACAAATGAGAAGGAGAAATTAGACAGTCATTAAAGCATAATATAAGCTTTTTTATAAAAAAAATCTCATATATTTTTACAGACTAGAAGTTGGCACTTATATAACTGAGCCTAAGACACAGGTATAATTACTTCGCAATTCAATATACTTTATCATACACCAACGCACTAACTTAAAATATTATACAGATAGGCTGATTTGAAAGAAAAATAATAGTAATTATTTAAAGGGATTCCCACTATCTTTTGATGTGATTAATAGCAGATGCTTTTGGCCTAAAAGCAAATACGCTGTAAAGTGGGCTGTCGTTTAATAATACTGAGAATATTCTGACTTTATTTCTTGATACTCGTGCCAAAGTAGAAAACTATGTTTAATTTGTTCTTCTACTAGATCCATTAGTTGTCAATCAAACTGATTCATATATCTGGTTCATAGGCTTCTAATTCTCTTCTGGTAGACTCAAGACTACTTTCACCTACGTCTTCTGAACTAATTCTGTCATATATAATTACATCTTGAGTATGATTAAAAATATCAATTGCTGCTGGAAGAAGTAACAGACTTTTAATTCCATTTCACCCTAAATCTGATAGTGTGAAGTTTCTGCCTGTAGAATTAATTTTTCTTTCCAACTTGGTGGAGGACTCAGTGTTGTTGGATGTTGATGATATTGCTAGGACATATGAGCTTTGAATCAAATTGGAGTTCCTTCATACAATTGATAGTAACTTTGAAGACTACGGCTGGCATGTAATCTCGTATAGCTTTTATGCCAAAATATTGCCATATGATGAGTAGCTGGTTTGTAGTGGTAATTTGGTCCTGGAATTATTAAAGGTGTAGTGGAACAAATGCATACTATAATACTATAAAACTGTCTTAAATACTGAGATGCGATAAAGTAAAATCTTTCACCAAATCGCTTAAGGACTGAAACTGGTGTAGTATCATGAAATGTAATTCTTAATACCATACCATAATCAAACATATCTACCAGCTCATCAATATCCTTTGGTAGCAGGTTAATGTCTGTTTGAAGTCTTAACATATTTGACCTCCTGTCTTGTACAACCTTAAACTGAATATCTTATACTCTGTCTCTATAATAACCTTTAAGGATTTTTTGAAGGTTCTCCTGGCGATCATTCCAACTTTCATGAACTAACTTCTCGATCTTTAATCTGATGTCTATTCCTGACTTCTTGTAAAATTCTTCTAGGGTCAGCATAGGTTTTAGCTTTAAACGATTTGAAAGTGGTTGAAAACTTAGAGTTTTTGAATGTTTTGGCAAGATTTGCTTAAGTTGATCCCTATCTTCTACTAGAAGCTTTATCCTCTGCTCTAAAAGCTTAGCTGTCTGTTGATCGTAACAAATCTGGTTAATTTGTTGTTTTAACTACTGATTTTCATTAAGAAGGTTTCCTGATTGAGACTGTGACTTTTGGTAAAGATTTTGCAGATTATTGATTTGCGCTGTCTAGTCATTCATGATTTTTTCGGGGGTTTGAGGAGTAGAGGAAGTAATTTGTGAATAAATTCTATAGCAGTCTTCTTCAACAAAATAGTTTGGTCCAAATGCTTTTCTTGCTTCATCTAGGGCTTCGCTAAGCTGATAGTATCCTCTAAAAACTGGATTAAAAAAGTTTTGAGGTGCAAGCTGAAGTTGAGAATAATGTTTGAAGACCCCTGTAAAATTTCCTTTAAAAACCACGTAACGAATAAATTTCTTTGAAAGCGGTTTTTGCTGTATCTTTGAAAAATAATGAGCAAAACAATTACTCGATTTCTGTTTGTTTCAGTTTACCTATTCTATGGTTTTCAAATTCCATAGATGATCTAACAAACATTGTTGCGAAGCATCAAGACGAACTAAGGGTTTAAACCTCCTTGGGTCATCTGATTTGTAAATTACCAATTCTTGTTCTCCAAAAGACATACAAGGAATATTGGTCTATTTATTACTTTCTTTTTTAACTGGTGTAATAGCTTTTGAGCTATTTGGGGAATTACCACCTATACTGTTTTTACTTGCTGTCTTTTCTTCAGATGGTGTTTCCTTTTTAATTGATAAGGAAATAACATCCACCCTCTGTAAGAATTTTATGGAGATTATACTTCTGCTTTTATTGGCTCTATTCTTTCTGTCATTTCCTGATTCATAAAACGAATGTTAGTAGAATCAAAAGTTGATAGTAATTTTCTACTTAAAATATCTGCTAAATGATTATTTTTTCCTTTGATGTGTTCAAAGCATATATAATAACCATTTCCTTGAATTAAATTCTACAAATTTAACCATCTAATTTTATTTATCTTCTTACTGTTTTCATTGGAAACAAATTTAAAAATTGCTTTGCAATCTATTCTCACAGTAAAGTCTTTATTTAGGAAGATTTTAAATTTATCTAAACTGTTAATTAATGCTTGAATCTCATAGTCAATAGATGTCCATGAGTTGACTGAGCTAAAGTTACCGTTAGCATAGGCAGCAATTTTTTCTGTATTTTTATCTACATATTTGGATGGTTTAGATTTTAGGACAGCTCCCCAACCGTTCTTGCATCCATCACATTCTATAATTATGTAATCTGTTGTTAGAGGTAATTCAAGTGGTTGAATTCTCTTAACTTCTTCTTTTATTTTTTGCAGTGGCTTGATATCTTTAGAATAAATCTGGCTTCGCCATTTTTTGAAATTTTTCCATATAATTGTCCATCTAATTTGGCCAAATTTGAAATAAATTTTCTGGCATAGTTAACTAATCATAAAAAGGCTTTAATTTTCTTTTTATTATCAAGCTTGTCTGTAAAATCAATAATCTTTTGTGAAATGTGGGGTTGGGGTTCTATTTTTCCATTCTCAATTTCAAGACCTAGAAATGAAATTTTTGACTTAAAAAGTTCCATTTTTCTTCTACTAACTACTAAACCATTCCTTTCGATTTCTGAAAATACTATTTTTAAATGCTACTCATGTTGTTTTAAATTATCTGATGCTACAAGAATATCGTCTACGCATACTAAACAAAAATCATATTTTTTGAATATGATGTCCATAAACCTCTGAAATATTGAAGGAGCTGTTTTAAGACCACAGCTAAGAACATTTCATTCGAAATGTCCTTCTGAACAGATAAAAGCTGTCCAAGGTTTAAAATCCTCTTCTAGCTTTAACTGGTTTTATCCACTTTTTAAATCAAATTTACTGAAGTCTTTTTTATCTTGGATTAGGTTAATTAATGTATCTTTGTTAGGGATATTATAACCATCGTCCTATGTGTTGTCGTTTAACCTTTTATAGTTATAGAAAATTCTGGGCTTTCCTCTTTTTTGTTCAAAGTGATTCTTAACAAGAAAGCCAGCTGATCTGTGCTTTGATTCTGATCTTCTAATAAGGTTTTGATTTAACATTTCTGATATTTGAATCTTAAATTTTTTAATATCAGCTGGAGAGTAGTCAATATTAGCTGTCTTGATTGTAAGATCAGAATTAAGTATTTTGATCTTACAAGTATAATTAACTCTATTTTTGGTTACATTGTCTCCAATGAAACCAAGTTTTTCTAGTTTAGAGATTATTTGATAAGGTATAAATTTTGTTTCCTTTCCTTTCTCTATCTCTCTTTTATTTTCAAATGCTAAAATAGTTAAAGAATTCTTATGTTCTGAAGAATTAGAATTGTTTTCTGGTTTTAAAAAATCTAATTCACCTTGCCCACCACACTTTCGAGCAAGCTCTGAGGAGTAATTGTTGTAAGTAGTAGGTAATGTATAATTATGTTTACTAAAGATAATGCTGTTTTTACTAATGGTGATAGCACCTTTGTAATTTAGGATGAAGTTTAGACCTAATAAAAATTCTGTTGATTTAATATCTTTTGGAGCAACGGTGCATTGTCCAAGTTCAAATTTATTACTGTAGTTATTGCTGAATTCTTTAAACTGGATTGTAGCATTATCAGGTATTTTATGTGTTATTTTCATAAAACTATGATTAGCTGTTTTACAAGTAATAACATAACTTAACGGTATATGATATTGTAAAGGTACTAAAGAGTATGCAATGAGACTCTTTGTACTTCCTGTGTCTACAATTGCTATAGTTTCAACAAAACTTTTTTCATCAAACCATATTTTACAAGTTAATGTGAGTAGGTTTGTGTTATACTAGGCTGTAAACAAATCTGTTTGTATTTCATTATTCATATTTTGAATGACTTCTGTATTTAATTCTTTGTTACTTTGTTTAATTATATCTGGTGGTTTATTTAAAGAATAATTCTTAACTGTTGTAATTCTTATTTCACTTGAGTTAATTCTAGTTGTAATAACTTGATCTTTGCGTCTTGTTTGTCTAGTGTCTCTTGAAAAATACTTTTTTCAGTAACATTTTGTTTTCTAGTTGTTAGTTCTAATTTAAAATTATTTTTGGCACATAGAAAACATATTTCTATGAAGCAAAAATCACATTAAAGTTGTTTAGAGATTTTTGGATATCTGTTGCAGAAATCACATGGAACATGATCGTTTCCACGACCTGGAATCCAATTATGATTACATTCTATGAATTTTCCTTTGTTCATTAAAGTATATGTGATTGGGGTTGAAGAACTAGCTTCTTCATCATCTGAAATTTTGCTATAAATTGAGTCTATATCATTAAAATCATTTTCATGGACTGATTCTAAGTCATATTCTCCAATTTCATCTACTAAATTAGAGCGCTGTCTATTATTATGTCTATTGGGACACTTATCTACAAAGTGATTAGGATCACCACAGATAAAGCAATGACATTTTTTTATTTGGACATCTTCGTCTAACGTATCTGTCTTTTTTATTATGTTTTTTAGATTTTCGTAAATACTTCTTAGGTTTACGATATCCATATACCTGAGGAGTATAAATGGCTGTTCGAAAAAATGCCCAAGCTTGACGCTTAATCTGTTCTTGTAAGGTAGCTCCTTACAGCGTTTTTCAAATTCATCAAGGACAAACATGATTCTTGGTCCAATATCGAGCTTTAGTATATCTCCATATCTTTCATTCCAAGTTTCATGCAACTGTCGACCCAAGTCTCTTGAAAGTTTAGTAAAATATCTATTTCAAAGTTCTTCATCTCGAGGTTTGCCTGTTTATGCGATCATTGTTGCAAAATCCTATGAAAATTCTTTTATATATTTAAAATCTTTAATTGTTAATTGTTCTAGTTTTCTAAATGCAATTTCTTGTAAAATGGTTCCTTTTTTTAGCTGCATCTGTTCCTAAAATTAGTTGTCTTATAAAACTGGTAAAGTTGTAAGCATTTCTTCCTAACGTTTTCTGTTCTGTAATTAGTTCTAGAACTTCCCTTTTGGTAGTTATATAAATTCCTAAGGCTAATGGTCCTAGGGTTGTTTCTAAAACTCCCCACATATCCATATCTGCTTTTTTATTTATCTCCCAAAATCTTACTACATTCTGTTCTCAAACCAAAATTTCTTCTGGCTATAATTGGAGGGACTGGTTTTCTAATAATAACATATCTCGACTATAAAGTTTTCCTACCGGTTTCCTATTTCCTTTTCCTATAAAAGGAATTTCTTAGTGTTGCCAATCTACTGGTTCCCAAGTTTCTCTTTCTAATGAGCCTGTTCAACATTCTGTACCACTAGGTTCAACATCCCATTTACCACTTTTTTTACTAGGTATCATGGCTTGATCCATAAAACTGGTATCTAAGAAAAAATCACTTAAAGGAATTTTTTGACTGGCTATATCATTTATAAGAGGCATATTGTAATACATATTGAGAGTATTAAATGACTCTTCATAATCCATATTTAAATCTGACATACATGAGATAATCATATCATCTGATTCTTGTGTAATATTTTCTACATTTATCTTTCGGTTTACTATATCTTGTAAACTTTTTTTAGTTTTTGTTTCAAAGTTCTGTTCGTCTAACTGTTCATTATCTTCATATTCTTTGTTATCTATGAAATAACTAAAAATATCTTCTTCTTCGATATTTAATTTTACTAATTTTTCTTCTAAATATGATTCACTATCATATATAGGACCATTATCCCATTTCATATGGTTGGACAGTTCTAATGGTTCTTCTAAAATTATTTTATTTAGACTACTTCTAATTGATCCTTCTAATTTGGATTCCGTATCTGATTCTTCTTCATTTTGCTTAGATTTATAATTACCAAAACAAAGACTGGGTTCTCCAAATTGATTATTGTATATCACATGGCTTTCTGGTATTAAAATACTTTTTTCATTTTTTACAAAAATTTTAAGATCCCATTCAAGATCGGTTAAGTCTTTAGGATCAAATCTTCTGGGTTCTATCATCTTAATTCCCTTAGACGATATATTTTGTACGATACCTTCTAAATTAATTTTAAATTTCATTCCTGAACGGTTAGAAGCTTTTCCTAAAATTTTGATACTGATAATTAAATTGTTTCCAATATAATCATCAAATTCGGCTGTTGAAAATCCTAGTTTTAAAATTTTCAAATCTGTAATAGATTTAAGAACATCTGGGACACAGTACACTAATGCAGATTTATCATTAAGATCAATCTTCTTTCCTGATAATAAGGCTTTTTCTATATTAGTTGTCCAACTTTTATCTAATACTAGGGTTAAAAGTTTGTTCCTGTCCTTTTCTGGTAAATACTTTTATTCCTATTATTATTAGTCCAAAATGGAAAAATCTTTTCCCTGTATTTTTTAGTTTTGATATAGTCTATGGTGATAAAATATCTAAATTAATGCTATTGTTTATAACTTTAATTTCTTCTTCTCTAATACTTCTGGTTAGAGTAGTGTTTATATTTGTTATACTAGTTTGGTATAACATTCTAGGATTTAAAACATCTAACTGGTTTGTATTATATAATTTTAGATTTCAGTCAAGATCAATCTCATCATCTAACTGTATAATCTGTTTATCTTTTCTAGATTTAAATTTTGTTAATACACTGGAAATTTCAACCTTTGGTTTTCCTTTAGATAAACTAGATTCAGCTATGGTCCGGCTTGGACCCAAAAAATGAACTTCTAGGTTGTAGAAATATAATTAAACTATTTTCTTGGTATTTAGAATTTATATATTTCTGGCGTTTTATTAACAGCTTCTGCTGGTTTTCCTAATGAAAGGTTTACTAATTGTTCAGAACGTTTATCAAGTTCTTTTTCAAACTTCTGTTTTGTTTCTATCTCTTGTAAAACTTCAAGTTTTTCAAGGATTTGTAAATTAAGATTTATCAATCTCATCATCTAACTGTATAATTTTTTATCTTTTCTAGATTTAAATTTTGATAATACACTAGATATTTCATCCTTTGGTTTTCCTTTAGATGAACTAGATTCAGCTATGGTCCGGCTTGGACCAGAAAATGAACTTCGAGGTTGTAGAAACATAATTAAACTATTTTCTTGGTATCCAGAATTTATATAATTCTGGCGTTTTATTAACAGCTTCTACTGGTTTTCCTAATGAAAGGTTTAATAACTGTTAAGAAAGTTTACCAAGTTCTTTTACAAACTTCTGTTTTATTCTATCTCTTGTAAAACTTTAAGTTTTTCAAGGATTTGTAAATTAAGATTTATCAAAATAACTAATAAAAAAGGATAAACCTTATCTGATCTACCTGTTCCTATATAATCTGTATAACCTGGTTGTTCAATAGTTTGCTTTCCTACCTCTGTGGCTTTATCAACTGCTTTCTTTAAATAAGGATTCATAAAATAGTTAATTTAACACTATGTGCCTAACTTCTTCGACTAACTGCTCGATTTGTTTGATTTTGTTATCAAAGTCAAGAGCTCTGTGATTTAAATCTTCAATTAACCTTTTAGTTTCTAGTTCAATAGCCTTTGGCTTTTTTGTTTCAAGCAAAAACTTTAGTTCTGTATTTAAAGATTAACTTGGAATAGTTGTTTTTAATTGTAAGATAGACTGTAGTAAATTTTCGTTTTGATTTTTTAGAGAATCAAAATTATCTGTTAACTGTTTCAACAATCTGTTCATTTCTCCTATAGATCTAGCAATCACTTCTATGGATTTTTTAGTCGAATTAACACATTGTTCTAAATTAAAGGCAAGATTTATAATTAAGTCTGTTAAGCTATTTAACTGTTGGTCTTTTCCGTGTAGTGTATGTTTAAACTGTTTATCGAATCTACAAATAAATTTGTAGCTTTCTAAGGAAATTATGCTTCTCGATTTAATATTATACTCTAAATTTTTAAGAACTCAAGTCGTTTGAGATCTGAATTCTCAATTGTTGAAAACTTTCTCTTTGTAATTTGAGAAATTATCATTTGTCAAATAGTAATCCTTCTTCTATTAAAATATTTTCTTCTGAGAGATCTATTTATAATATAAAGAAAATTAATATAAATTTTTACGGTAAAATAACCCATGCTTTAATATCTTATTGGTATAATAACTTGATTAATTCCTTCGTTATCACTAACTGTGGATTGAACATGTTTAGCTATAAACAGGATTTATGCATACCTTGGTGACCTAAAGCTAACTCAGCGGTTTCCAACCATGATTACTGATAACGTACTAGAATTAACCTCGCTCCGATACCCTTTTTTTAATTTTTTTGTTACATTCGTCATACAAAAAGAACATATCTTCAATCATATTTATAAACAACCCAAAAATATACTCTGCTAGACTAAAAATTTATTATTCTTAAAACAGAAATTAGAAAAAAGACTAAGTCGAAGATATTCATGCCAGAGGTATTCTGTGAACAGATTTGACAATACTGCGGAGCGGAAAATAAAGTAGAAGATATGTCATCTCTCAAAATATTAAGTGTGGTATCTCATTTTTGGTCAAAACTGGAATATCAATGTTGTATGCATTTCCACCATGACCGAACCAAAAAGAAGCAGCCAGCAAGCGTATATAAGTCTAGGATTTCACTCAAGGTTCAAATATAAAAGTTCATTCGGTAAAACAATGCGAGAGTCCATTCGGCATTCCAACACTCAAGCCCATTCGGCATCTACAACATAAGGTTCATTTGGTAATCATCACCAGAGTCATTCGGCAGATCTAGGCTAAGGGTCATTCGGCACTTACGTTCTCAATGACAGTCGGTAGCCCAAACTCAAAGTACATTCGGCAAGAGCAAGCTCACCTGGTTCGGCAATTAACTTTGATTCGGTCCATCTCCATTCCCATGCATGGCCGAACCAACCTCACCTCCATCTCACCACCAGATCAACCAATTGCCGGACTAAACCCCCAAGTCCAATAATGTCGGACCAACTCCCCTTCATCTCACCACCGGACCAACGTCCTACCGGACCAAAGACACTCCAACCACGACCGAACCAAGCTCCGCCGAACCAGATGTGCCAGGCCAGATTGCTTCAGCCCAGGCCCACCAGCAGCTATATACATACAGGACCCATGCTCCCAGCCTCACTCTATAAATAGAGGGGCAGGGGTACAACAATGGGGGACAAGTTTGAGAGCTCAAGCACAGAAGGAACTATCAAACAACTTTCATATACTTGTATACAAAGCTTTGTACTTGTAATCTGGAGAGAAAAGGAGAATAACATATAAAGTGGACGTAGGCACGTTCTGGCCGAACCACTATAAATCTGTGTGTTTTTTACAGTTTAGTCCCTGCTTTTTACATATTTGCACAAATCACCCAAATCGCTAAGAACAACATATAATCAACTAAATCGTACGACTTTAGGGTGTTTGCCCATTTTTTGCGCAAACATTTTGGTGCTTTCACTGAGAATTGAACTCAAGGACCTACCGCTTGGAAGTCGAATTTGAGAGTTTAGAGATTCAGATTGGAAGAGTCATGGCGAGACAATCAAGCAGAAGACCAAGGCCAGAGCAGAGTCAATAGGAAGGGAGTCAAGAGGCTTCCTCAGGAGCAAACCAAGCTTCAGCCTTCATCACCAGGGATGAGATGGAGGCTATGATGAGAAGACAAGAAGAGATGATCCAGAACTTGCTTTAGCAAATTGGACAACTTGGAGCACAAAGCCAAGGAGCAACTGGAGTTCAGAACGGAGCAGGACCATCTGGCGTAGCACCAGAGCTAGGGCGCACACACGCAGAGCATGTTAATCCGATCCCGGGAAGAGAGACGGGGGCATCCGAACAACCTGGTGGCAATAGAGGAGTGAACGCTCAGTCAAGGGGGCAGATCCCAGAGTTCCCTCGTGAACTCGGGGGGCAGGTTGAAAGTGATGAACGAAGATTGCATCTCGGAGACGATGACAGATTGGCGGAGATGGTTAGAAGAGCTATGAGAGGCGGTTTGGTAAACAAAGACTTGGAAGATGTAAACAGGAGTCCTTTTTCTTCTGCAATTAGGATGGTTAGGAACCCACCAGAATTCAAGCTACCATCGGTAGAGATGTACGATGGGAGGACAGACCCTGCGGTCCATCTTACTAAGTATATGAGGCACATGGAAGTGCTGGGGGCATCAGAGGAGATCATGGCCCGGTGCTTTCCACTGTTTTGACGGACATTGCAGCGTTATGGTTTAGGCAACTGGAGAGCGGCTTCATAGGAACGTGGGCAGATTTAACTGAGAGATTCATGAGGCAATTCAGGGTTCATATTGCGAGACCCAAGAATGTGATGACTTTGGCAACCTTGAAGAAGAAAACTGGAGAGACTTTGAGGAGCTTTCTAACGCGATTTAATATCGCGGTAGCATCATTGGATCGACTAGATCCATCTATGGTCATGATGGCGGCTGTATCTGGAATAGTTGATAGCACAGAGTTCAAGAATTCATTAACCAAGGACCCGCCTATGAATCTGGGAGAGTTCTATCATGAGGCTGAAAAGTTTCTGCGTTTGGAGGATGCTAGTGCAGAAAGAGAGGAAGAAGATGACGTTTACGCAATCAAGAGCGGAAACCCACCTGGAAAGGGTGCGGAGACTAGCAAAGGAAAGAGAAAATCTGAGGATAATGATGACAGGTCAAAGCGGCAAAGGAGGGAGCCGCGATTCATCACTCACACTGAGCTGAATGAGAGTCTGGAACGAATTTATCAGGATACCAAGGGGCAGGTTCCGTACCGTAGACCAATGCGAAGGGATCCAACCTCCGACGAAAGAAAATCAGATAAGTTTTGTATATTCCATGAATTAAACGGTCATAACACTAATGATTGTAGGCATTTGAAGGACGAGGTGGAAGGGCATATCAGGAACGGTATGCTCCTTCAGTACGTGAGGAGGCGAACTCCAACAGTGGAGCCAGAGCGACCACCGTCTACATCGGCTAGAGGTGACCCTGGATCGGGGCACCGTTTGATTATCCATTGATTGCTTGATTAAAATAACGATGAATAAGTTGTAAACCTCTCGCTAACACGGTTAAATCATTTACACATGTGAGCGATCGCGCACGATCCATAGGCATGCTCTGAATGACTACCAGCCGCGTTATAGTAAGAGTTTACGCTTTGACATCTTCATTCTGCCTTTTGCTTTGATTTTGATTTGAACATTTAAATTCTTCCTGTTTGGACATTCCTGCTGTAAGATTCATATGATTATTGCTTTAACATTTACAATTCTATGGAAAAATTACTTGTATGCCCGTGGATCGCGAACGGTCCACGAGCACCTCTTGTATGGCAGCGAACTGCCGAAGTCTTTGATTCGGAAACTCCCCCAAACAATAACTCCGGCACTGATAATATTAAGTCCCCCCCGGGCACACATAATTCGCCTCGAACGGCACCCGACCTCGAACGGTCACAACTCGCCTCGAACGGCATCCGACTTCGAACAGTCACAATTCGCCTCGAACGGCACCCGATCTCGAACGGTCACAATTCGCCTCGAACGACACCCGACTTCGAACAGTCACAATTCGCCTCAAACGGCACCCGATCGCGAACGGTCACAATTCGCCTCGAACGGCACCCAACTTCGAACAGTCACAAACTCGCCTCGAACAGCACAACTCATCTCGCCACAAATGGCTCGATCGCGAAAGGTCGCCATTTAAGGTCCACCTCCTGACCGCCAACAGTCGCACCTTACCACGAATGGCTCGATCTCGAACGATCGTCATCCGAAGTAAGGCGCTTGACCGCGAACGGTCCCATTTCATCTTTTGCCGCGAATGGTCACATTTCACCCCAAGTGGCGTGATCGCGAACGGTCGCCATTTGAGGTCCGCCCTCTGACCGGGTTTGGTCGCACTTTACCTCGAATGGCTCGATCCCGAACGGTCGTCATTTGAAGTAAAGCGCTTGACCGTGAACGATCACATTCCACCGCAAATGACTCGATCTCGAACGATCGTCGCATGGATTTAGACGCCTGACCGCGAACGGTCGCACTTCACCTCAAATGACTCGATCGCGAACGGTCGTCATTTGAAGTTAGGCGCTTGACCATGAACGGCCGCGCTTCATCCCAAATAGCTCGATCCCGAACGGTCGTCATTTGGGGCCATATAAAATATCAAGCTCTTTACAGGATGTCAACAGGATATGAACATCCAGCTCATGTCATTACAAAACACGCCTTCCTACCGCAAGGACATCAACAGGATATGAACATCCAGCTCATGGCATTACAAAACACGCCTTCCTATCGCAAGGCATGTTTTTGGGGGCAAAGTATTATCCCATTTTTGGTCAAAACTGGAATATCAATGTTGTGTACATTTCCACCACGACCGAACCAAGAAGAAGCAGCCAGCAAGCGTATATAAGTCTAGGATTTCACTCAAGGTTCAAATATAAAAGTTCATTCGGTAAAGCAATGCGAGAGTCCATTCGGCACTCCAACACTCAAGCCCATTCGGCATCTACAACATAAGGTTCATTCGGTAATCATCACCAGAGTCATTCGGCAGATCTAGGCTAAGGGCCATTCGGCACTTACGTTCTCAATGACAGTCGGTAGCCCAAACTCAAAGTACATTCGGCAAGAGCAAGCTCACCTGGTTCGGCAATTAACTATGATTCGGTCCATCTCCATTCCCATGCATGGCCGAACCAACCTGACCTCCATCTCACCACCGGATCAACCAATTGCCGGACCAAACCCCCAAGTCCAATAATGCCGGACCAACTCCCCTTCATCCCACCACCGGACCAACGTCCTACAGGACCAAAGCCACTCCAACCACGATCGAACCAAGCTCCGCAGAATCAGATGTGCCAGGCCAGATTGCTTCAGCTCAGGCCCACCAGCAGCTATATACATCCAGAACCCCTGCCCCCAGGCTCACTCTATAAATAGAGGGGCGGGGGTACAACAATAGGGGACAAGTTTGAGAGCTCAAGCACGTAAGGAACTTTCAAACAACTTTCATATACTTGTATACAAAGCTTCGTACTTGTAATCTGCAGAGAAAAGGAGAATAACAAATAAAGTGGACGTAGGCACGTTCTGGCCGAACCACTATAAACCTGTGTGTCTTTTACAGTTTAGTCCTTGCTTTTTACATATTTGCACAAATCACCCAAATCGCTAAAAACAACATATAATCAACTAAATCGTACGACTTTAGGGTGTTTGCCCATTTTTTTCGCAAACAAAGTGCAATCTGAAGAAGAGGACGTACTACTGACAAATGAGAAGGAGAAATTAGACAGCCATTAAAGTACAATATAAGCTTTTTTATAAAAAAAATCTCATATATTTTTACAGACAAGAAGTTGGCTCTTATATAGCTGAGCCTAAGACACTGATACAATAACTTCGCAATTCAATATACTTTATCATACATCAACGCACTATTATACCGATAGGCTGATTTGAAAGAAAAATAATAGTAATTATTTAAAGGAATTCCCACCATCTTCTGATGTGATTAATAGCAGATGCTTTCGGCCTAAAAGCAAATGCGCTGTAAAGTAGGCTATCAGTTAATAATACTGAGAGAATATATATATATATATATATATATATATATATATATATATATATATAATTCATTCATTATTTTTAAAGTATGGCATAATAAAGTTATAAAAATGGTGTCCATTCCCCTTTCCCTCTCCCACGTCCCTTCCGTTGATTCTTACACTTCAATCCATGTTGCCTCTGACTTGCCCAACCCACCTTTCCATCGTACCCATACCCTACTTCCCTTCAACGTACCCTCTCTGCTCCTAGACCTAATGACACATATTTCCAAACTGCCGCCCACCCACACCTAACACCTCCGACCATCTTCCCTTACCACTGTCCAACCAATGCACACTCATCTTCGTTTGTTCCTCCTTACAATAAACAAACCACCCATGCTGCCACACTTCGACCAATATCGGATAAAACCACCATTCTGCCTCTAAACTGCTATTCTAACAACACTGCTACTGCTCCCTGTTGATGGTCCTCACTTTTTAAAGCTAACCTATGAATGTTGGAAAATACAGACCGGTCAAATTTGAACTGGACTACATAGGAAAACCACTACCTGCACCACTACTGGTTATAAAGGAAGGTAGGAGCTTTTGGAAGAATTGGCTTGTTGGTTTCTTTCTTGACGACTATTTTCCTTACTCAACAGTGGTTAATCACCACAAACATGCCTGGAATCTAAAAGGTACATACAAAGTTAGATGTGATAATGCATACTATTATTTTGATTTCTCCTTAGACGAAGACCGACAAATGATTATCCAAAATGATCCTCTTTTCATAAGAGGCAAGATGTTTATTATTGTCAACTGGACTCCATCCTTCGGTAATATTCAATCAAACATCAAAAAAGTGCCTATATGGGTAAATTTCAACAACATTCCCCTACTCAAATGGTTACTTCTGGGAATCAATTAGTTAGTCTGTCATTTAGGTGATCTCATATGTTTCAAAGAGGCAACAGAAAGGATGAATAGAGTGGGCTATGCAAAATGCTTGTTTCAAGGCTATGTGTGCACCTTCTGAGACAATTGTACAAGATATTAACACCAATCTGCCTGAAGGAAACTGTCATAATAATTCCACCTCTACACAGAACCAACAACCCAATTCTATTGATGCTAGATAGGATTATCCTTCCAAAATAATTAATGGAACTACCGCTGCACATCACAAACCATATGCTAAAAGTGTTGTGGGAAAACCACGTTCTACCACTGCCAAAAATACCGAAATTAATCCACCTATCCTTCCAGGCCATAAATCTTCCACCACCAACTCTTATGCTCATAATTCCGGACCCTTACAACCCCTGCTACCCAACCCGACAACCCCAGATTTACTTCCAACTGCTCGTATGGACACACCCTCCATACTAAAACCTACCACAATACACAACAGTTTTGATATACTCACTAACACGGTGTGCATGAATACTGACATGCACAACGTTAGCCTCAATCCACTATCCATTGTTTCCTCCCCATGCATACCCAACACTGTCCCTACCAGTCTTTTTTTGAAATCATCTGTTACGTATGTTACTGCAGCTAACATGGTTTCTAACTCCTCGAATCCTACCACTGCACACCAATTCAATAACATTCATCTACCACCAACAATCGCCTCAGAACTCCTTAATAATAATATCATCAACCCCACCACCTTCCAAGAACAACTCCAAACCATCTCTGATAATCTGACCAACATAAACACATTGGCACCAGATACTTTTCCCACCTCCCCCTCCCCTTTATTCTCCATTAACCACTTTTCATCCTCCCCATGAGCCCACCTCTTCTTTGAACAAAACCAAGCTTCTACCTCTCACCACTCAAAGCACAAAACTAAAAAGAATCAAACTTCAAAGGCAAAAATCTCTGACAAACAATATGCACCAGAACAGGTTAACATGGAAAATCAAAACAATGAGGAAGAATTAGAAAATAACAAATGCACCAATTCCTCCACCAGGAATACAAGATCGGGTAAGTCTGGAAAGAAGCATCTAAAAGTTCCAATGTGTTAGACAACATCTGTGCATGGAATGTTACGGGTGCTTACCTGACAATAAAACAAAAGGAGATTAAAAATATCATCACAGATCATAACCTTGCAATGATTGTTGTACTTGAGGCAAAACTTGATAAACCAAACACCATTAAAGCATGAAACTACATCAACCCATCTTAGACTCATACTAACAGTCTTGATGCTGCCTCATATGGTCGTATAATGTACTTTGGAATCCTAACATCTTCTCTACTACCGATGTTCTCTCCACTGATCAATTCATTCACCTTAGCTGTACTCACATCCAATCCACTGCCAACTTCTTCATCACTTTCGTTTATGCATCCAATAACTATGTTCTCAGGTGCTCCATGCTACAACAAATTACCAACCTTAACCCAATTACTATGCCTTAGTTAGTCCGTGGCGATTTTAATTGCATGTGTCTCTCACATCAAAAACATGGTGGCACTCCTCTCTCCTTGCGCGTCTCTCCACTCAACCAAGTGCTTACCACCAATCAATCCTCCCCCATACCATCGGGTTGACCTACAAATGGAATAACAAGAGGCACTCTAGGCCTAGAACCTTCTGTACACTGGACCACTGCTTCTGCAACTATCGAGTTCTTTCCACTTGGCCTAACATGATCGTCCATGCTTTGTTGAAAAATTATTAGTAAAATTTAGAAACAACACAGAATATTTGATAGGAAGACTTAAATTTCAAATACTTTTTCCACACCACTGCAGTCACAGGCTTGGTTCTTAAATACATGCATTCGCATCTGTTGATGAATGGACAAGGCACTTGAAATAAAAAGACACAACCATTGACTTCAAAGGACACAACACATTAAAAAAGGACACAACTCTTCAAAAGATAATGCGTTACTGTTAACACTCCCCCTTAATGCATTTATTGGACTGCACATTTAGTTTGTCTCTGAAAAAACAGAACTTCTCCTTGGGCAGAGCTTTGGTGAATACATCAGCAATTTGTTCATTAATTTTGATAAACTTTAATTCAATCTCATTATCTTTTACTACTTTTCTGATGAAATAATGACGAGGTTCTATATGCTTTGATCTGCTATGAAATACTGGATTTTTAGTCATCGCAATAGTTGACATGTTATCATAGTAAACTTCTGTTGGACAATTTTGTTTTTGATGAAGATCTTCCAAAATTCTTCTCAATCATACTGCTTCGCAACTTGCACTTGTGGCTGATATATATTCATCCTCTGCAGAAGATAATGCTACAGTACTCTGCTTCTTCGATGACCATGATATAGCCTTACTTCCCAAAAAGAATACATGACCAAAGGTGCTCTTTCTATCATCTATTGAGCCTGCCCAATCACTGTCTGTAAATCCAACTGAATTGCTTTTCTGTTCTTGTTTGTACATGATGCCATGCCCTCTGGTCCCTTAAACATATCTGAGAATTCTTTTTGTCGCTGATAAATGATGATTACTTGGCTCATTCATAAATCTAGATACAATACTCACAGCATGAATAATATCAGGCCTAGTATTTGTCAAATATATCAATAAACGAACCAAACTTCTATAAAGAGCTGCATGCGCTTTTGGTGCTTCATCATTGCTTGAAAGTTTCAAGTTGATAGCCATTGGAGTATCCATTTGTTTGCAGTTCAACATATTAAAAAAATTTAACAGATTTTCTGCGTATTTTTCTTGAGAAATAAATATTCTTTTATCGGATTGTTGAACCTGTATACCTAAAAAGAATCTCATATTGCCCATGTCTGTCATTTCAAATTCCCTCATCATGGTCTTCTTAAAAGCTTCTGCCATCCTTGGATTTGTACTTGTATATATCAAATCATCAACATAAAGACATAGTATAATAAAATCATGTGTTCCTTCCTTTTTGTGATAGAAAGATGGCTCACGTAAACTTCTGCAAAATCCATTTTGACGAAAGTAATGATCAATCTTACTATCACATGCACGTGGTGCTTGCTTCAACTCATATAAACATTTTCGGAGTCGACAAACTTTTTCCTCGTTTCCTTTCGCAATATATCCTTGTGGTTGCTCAACATAGACTTCTTCTTCTACTTCTCCATTTAAAAATACCGACTTGACATCTAACTGATAAAGGTGTTTTCAATTGTGCAACCAATGCAAAAACTGTTCTTATAGTCTCCATTCGAACCACAGGAGCAAATATCTCATTAAAATCAATTCCCGGTTGTTGAGAGTATCCCTTCGCAACTAAACGAGCCTTGTGCTTTTGGATTGACCCGTCTTGATTAAACTTTGTCTTAAAAATCCATTTTAGTTCAATGATGTCTTTTGATTTCGGGAGATCCACTAGCTCCCATGTTTTATTTTTCTTGATTACTTTCATTTCTTCGTCCATTGCATCTTGCCAAATCTTCTCTTTTACTACATCTTCAAAATTTTGAGGTTCTATTGCGCTGAAAGCAACATCATAGATCTCTTGCAGTGACCGGTATTTCTGGTTTGGTCTTTGAGTAGAATCTGGTGAAGAATCAAGAGAGCTAGAGGTAGATGTTCTTATCTTGGTACTTGATGTTGGAGTTTGAGGCGGTAGATTGTCTTCTTTAGGAATCATGTTTTCCTTTATATTTGGTGTTTCTGATTCCAGAAATATTCTTGGTGCATTTATATGCTCATTGTCCCATTTCTAAGCCTTGAGCTCATAAAAAGTAACATCTCTAGAGATTACCAAGTTGTTGATTTTTAGATCAAGTAATCTGAATTCCTTCGACTGATCGCTATATCCGACGAAGATGTATTTCGCTCCTTTTTCATCAAAATTTTCCCTCTTTTGAGAAGGAAATGTGCGTATGCAATGCAGCCGAATACTTTTAAAAAATCTACCTTTGGCTTAAAATTATGCCATGCTTCGAATGGAGTCATATTTTTAAGAGCTTTAGTTGGAGACCTATTGAGTAAGAAAACGCTGTATGTATAGCTTCAGCCTAAAACATATTTGGCAGACCTTTTGCTTTTAACATCTCCTTGCCATTTCAACAATTGTACGATTTCTCCATTCAACAACTCCGTTTTGTTATGGGGTGTAGCCGGCTATCAATTCTCTTTTAATACCTTTTCTTTTGAAAAAAATAGAAAATTCATTTGATGTAAACTCCCCACCACGATCTATCCTTAGCACTTTCAGGCTGCGACCGTTTGTTTTTCTCCAAAAGCTTTAAATTGTTTAAAAACAGAAAATGCTTCAGATTTCTGTTCAAGAAATAAACCTACATCATCCTTGAGAAATCATCAACGAAAAGAATAAAATATCTTTTGTGATTGAAAGACGGAGTACGAGTTGGTCCGCAAATGTCTGCATGAACCAATTCAAAAGGTGCTCTTGCTCTCCAAGTTGATTGTGTGAACGGAAACCAATGGAATTTTCCAAAAATACATCATTCACATATTTCTTTTTCAACATGTACATAGGGAAGTCCAACCACCATTCTTTTCTGATGTAGTAGCTGCAAACTTCTTTAATTCAAATGACCATATCTTTGATGCCATAATAATGATTCTTTAATTTTTGTTGCTTTCAAAACATGGTTTTCTTTTGAAGACATTACTAATGGAAAAACTTTGTTTGTGGCCGTTTTAATTTTAGTCATAGGAGTGTTACTTTTCTTATCTAATATGGCACAATAGTTATCTTGAAATTTTATCGAAAAGCCTCTTTGCAAAAGTTGTCCCGCACTCAACAAATTTTGAGTCAAATTTGGAACGTACAACACATCATAAATAAGTTTTGATGTATCTTCTTTTGTCAGGACTGAAATGATACCCTTGCCTGCGACATTATGCATTTTTCCATCTCCAAGTTTTACTTGAGAGGTTATATTTTCTTCAAGCTTGACAAAGCATTCTTTTTCCCAGTCATATGATTGCTGTAGCCACTATCCACATACCATACATCCTCCGGCTCTTGATGAGAACTCAAACATGAATAGAATAATTCCTCTTGAGAATTATTTTGAGTAGAAATATTGGCTTCATTGTTCTTTTGATATCTACAGTCTTGTTGAGAATGAATAGGTATCTTGCATTTAGTACACTTGTAATAACAATCTTCACTTTTATGTCCATGCTTTTTACAAACATGGTATCTTAGGACTGACCTATTATTGTGGCTGCTTGTGTTGTTACTCCATTTTTGGTTGGTGAAATTTCTTCCTCTGTTGAAATTTTTTCGTCCAAAATTTTTGCTTCCTCTGTAACATCCCGCCTTTTCGCACGCTTTAAATCGACACACGTGTCAATTCAAACCATACGGAAGGGCGGATTGTTGTCGGGTAAATAAGAAGAAAAAGAAAGAAATAAAAAGAAAACATAATCTCACAGCGAAAGGATAAAATATAATAATCAAATATACAATTTATAAATCTGTTTTCAAAAACATTTGATTATATTTATATAATACATATCAGAGTTACACATACCAATAACAATGCAGCGGAACAGTATGAGTGTAGTGCAATAATATAAATAATAATAATACAAATCTTCGTCTTCGTCCTCTAGAGCTAAATCTTCAAATCCTGAAACGCTCGGACTGACCCGAGCGACTTTGAAAAGACAAAAACACTCGAGTCGGAACTAAAAGATCTTATGTGAGTTAAATTAACAGAAATAAATATGAGTGCAGTAACTCAAGAGATGCTCGGGATTTACATCTCTTAAGGATTCGTTAAACTATTTACTATGTAGTATATTGCGCTACTATAATAGTGTCTAATTGTAAAATAAACTTACTTTTTTCTTAGCATTAAGGGGTTACCCATATAGCCCTTAACACGTAATAGTCCCAGTAGTCCATCCAGTATCAGCGCATCTCCAGATCGGGAGACTACCCTAAATACTCCATGGGCTACGGGAGAAAACCAAACTCGTACAAGGCGCGATAGGGTAGGTGAGACGGCACAACTAGGCAATGCCAGGGTAGATATATCAATTATGCTTCCGGGTCGGTGGTAACGCGTAGCCGCAGCTACCGCCTACCTCGAGCCACACCCCCAAATCAAAGAAATCAAAAGTGGCAACCGAATAAAACCAAAGTCAGAGTAGAATATCGAAGGGATGTATCCGATCAAAGGTACTACCTCAATTAACCCGTCGATCGCTCATGTTTTAGCCACCTTATGCCAACTCACGGGAGTTGGGTCCATGTATTTACCTCAAAGGAAACGCCGCCGCCATCCTACTTCATTCTGGAATCTCCACCGCGTACACGGTTGTTAAAGTGGTTTTCGGAGTTGGCAGAGAGTATGACAACTTCTGATCCCGGTCTCTTCAACAACCAAACGTTATTATAACACCGCGGTTATTTCAAAATAATTTATACTTTAAAACCAGAATATATATCCATTTCAAAACCATAATATTACGATATCATTTCTTCTTTTAAAACCAAATCAATATGATATCACTTTTATTTCAAGTATATCTTTTTTTTTCAAAAATCATAGTACCTTCAAATATATATACCTTAAACCCATAGCTTCGAAACATGATTTTTAATACTTAAATGGTTTAATAATAAATTACTTAATAAAGTAAATTAGCTTTCAATTCCTCAAATCAATTCCAAATCAGATTTGAATTCCCAAATAAACCATTTATATTTCATATATTTCAAAGTTTAAATATTCCATCATTTCAAAGCTAAATTTTTTATTCATATATATATATATATATATATTAAATTCACTTTACTATTATTTAGTTTTGAAATACTTACTTAATAGATCAAATATCATTTACGTAAAATTTTTAAACTTTGAATAACAGGATATTCTTTCAATTTTATTAACTTGATAATATTCATTTAATCGACTTTATAATCATTTAAATCCTCTAAGCTAAAATCAAGTTATAAAGATCATACATTTTAAAATCCTAAATTCATTTAAAATTTAAATAAATTTTATTCGAGGATAATTCTTAAATACTTTAATTCAAAGAAAATGCATATTTATCTTCCCACAGTTCATTTTATTTAAGACATTATACTCTATAAATAAATTTTAATAAAATACCTAACTGTATTATATCTAAATAAAATTTAACTTTTATTTTTAAACTTCTTTTATTCTTTAAACCAATTTTATCCATAGCTTAAATTCAAGCGTTCTATATATAAAAATAATATTTATATAATACCAAAATCAATATTCACTAAACGAAATTATATACAATATTCAAACGTAATTATTGGGCTTATTTTATATTTCAAAGCATATTTATATACAGTTAAAATCAAAAATAAATTTGACGTTTACATAACATCAAAAATCAATATTTATATAACCCGCATTTCTTTACAAAACCATAGAAACCATTTTAAAATATTTATATATATAATCAAAATTTAATATTTATTAACCCGTATTCTTTCCAAACCCATAAAAATCCTTTCAAAAGTAATTTTATATATATACCGTGGTGTCTGTATATAATTTTCTATCATATGGTCAAGTGATATGGATATTTATCATTTCAATCCGCAATTTAAAAATAAAAATGCGATTGTATATCATTTCAAACCGCAATCCCGAATGAAATGAAAATGCATAATAACTTGCAGTTTATACAATATAAATACAACATCCATTCATCCATCATATCAATCATCAAACATTCATTAATTTATCGTCCAAGTCAAACAATCACATCAATAAATAATAATTAATTACTGACAGTAAAATTCCAATAATGAACTAAATAACTGTTTAACTGTAGTTTATATGCAATAATAAATAAATTTAACTAGCAGTTTATATGCAATAATAAATTTAACTAAAATTTTAACTAGCAGTTTATATGCAAAATGAATTAAATAACATGAAAATTTTATGAATGCAAATTAACTGAGATAATGATGAAATATATGCCAAATAGCTATAAATAAAATTTTAAACACATCATAAATCAATTTAACAAACATAAGAAATTTTAGAAGTTGTGAGTGGGTTTAAACACTCATCTTTTGAATTTAAATCGAATTTAAATCCGATTTAAACCCAAAAATTGCACAGTCTCCAAATCCGACCAAACCAACGTCAAAATCTCCGGAATTCCAATACGAACCTAGCGAAGAAAACCGCGTGTGAAACGGTTCACATACGTAAAAGTTATTCGAGTTAACGCGTTCAAAAATCAAAATTAAATTCAAATCAAAACAAAACCTACCTACTACCACTTGCCACGGTGACACGCATCTTCCCCCAGGATCTAACGCGCATGTAAAGGAAAGAATTCGAACCCAACGCACCCCATTTTGACCGAGGCTTTGACCACCAATTTCGCCACTTACAGCCGCCCACCTTCAAGCCGACCACCGCCATCGGCTCTAGCTCGACGAGCCGCACCTGACTGTCCCCCTACGCACCGCCCTAGAGGCCGCCGCCTATCAATTTGTAACCCTAATCGAGATTTTACGACGATCTAACCATCGATTCGTGGAATAAACCACATAAATCGACTCCCCTTGGTCCCCTCTGCAAAACCCAGAAAGGGTTCGCCGATCCGACGACTTTGATTTCGACGAAGATAAACGGCCGAAACTTCTCTGATTTTTACCGGTCAAATGACAAACTGAATCGAAAAATGAACTCCACCAATGAATTACTCTAGTCGAGAGCTTTAACAAATATTTTTTTCAAATTTTTCTGAGGACTTTGGATTTTTAGCTTTTGATTTGATTTGGGATTGTGTTTGGATCTAGAGTTTGCATCCATTGAGGAAGAGGAGGCGCTGATGAAATCTTTACATGCAGATAAATGAGAATAGACGGAGGGTGGGGTTTAGCAGGGTATTTATAGATAAATTGAAATAAAACATATGGATCGGGTTGATAGATATACGTGCTAACGCTAACGTGGCCCAAAAAGCCTGTTTTGACCCCGGAACGAAATTGGGTAAACTCATATATCAAAATAGGTATTTTAAAATATTCTAAATGCGATGGAAAAAGTTTCACGTTCAAATTCCATCGTATGAAGAAGTTATGCTGAAATCAATATTTTCAAATTGATTTCAATTGATTTCAATTTCGATTTCAAGGCGTTTCAAGCCCATACGATCAGACGATAAATCCGATCGATACGAAACTTTAAATCCTACAATAATTCACTGTTACAGATCCGACGAAACTGGTTTCGTCGAAATCCGAGTCAGTGGCCAAAATGCCTATTTTTATATTAATTAAATAAATTTAAAATAAATTAATTAAATCAAATTTCCTATTTAAATTCTGAAATTGACAATCTTTATCCCTTTATAATTCTCAAACATTTACAATGATTTAAAAATTTTAAAATGTCAATTTATTAAAGATTAATCAATATAAATCTTCAATTTCATAAAATTCAAAGTTGTAGATAAAATTTCCATTAAATTGAATTAACCCATAATTATTCCATTCATTAATTTCTAATAGAAGGGTTTACCATTGGATTTAAAATTATTATATAAATATTTCAAATTTCAACTTAATTTTCAAATTAACGTAATAATTTTATATTTAATTTCAATTAATTGCAATAAATCTAAATTATCACATTTTAAATCCAAATAAATGAATAAAGCTTTATTCCCGTTTAAATATTTAACTCATTTAATTGCGATTAACCTTTTTATCATAAATTAAATTCTGATATATTGATAAAACTTTATTTCCATTCTTTTATTCACAAATCATCATATTATGAAGAACATTTACGTTATTCCCCATTCATTACCTTAATTTATTTAACGTAACATTTAATTTATATTTATTGCAATGATTTCCAATTTATTTGAATGAACTAAGTATATAACTCATAATAATTGTTGTAAAACTCTTAATCCCACATTTATAAGTTTATTATTTCCACTCAAATATTATAGATATTTACAGAGTATTGGTTTTTATTCAATCATTATTTATTATATATATTAATTAAATAAATTCAATATTTAAGTCCGTTTAAATTTATTACCAAGTACCCATTTACCTTATTCCACAAATTTGAATCTCATTCTAGTTATTCTTTATTAATAATTCACACAATATTATAACTTCGTACAAGACATCTAATTACTATTCATTATTATAACTTTACAATCTATATAAATTCATTGATTGATTTACTATTTGCCTTTGTTTCCTTGTATTCAATTTTAGCTTAGTATGACAATTTATAGTACTCCATTTAATCGACATTTCATTTTAATTGTTAATACTTAGCTTAAATTTCTACGGTTGCATTTTATTTACACTTCCGTTACTATATTAATAATTAGTAAAACACATTATAATTACTTACCATTTAAATGAGTTTGATTTCTAATAAATTAATTGACCAATTAATTAGGTAATTTATACAAATTTGTTATCTTACCCATAAATTTATACTTATAACTAAGTCATACATTTGAATTTATTTATTAAATTGAAATGTTCATTCAAGTTTATAAATTATTAACTTGCATTAACATAATTCTCTAATTTGTTTCAATTACTGTCAACAATCCTTTATTACATTAAATCAATCTAATACTTTCCTTAAATTTCTCATATTCAATTTATATCCAGGTAAAAATCTTTTCACCACTAAATTCATTAGAATTTATTCAAATTACTATAAATGGGTTTTAATTACCATTGCTATATTTTAATTTAGCGTTTATTCCAATATTAATTTATCATCTTTATTATTTTTACTAAAATTAAATTACAAAATCCTATTAAATTAACAAATTTAATTGTCGAAATTTACGGGTCGTTACATCCTCTATTTTGAGATTTTTGGTTTTCTCCTTCATGTTTGCCTTTGGTTTCCTTCAAATTCACTTTAGATTGAAAAGCTTGTTCTATGGGCTGTTCTACAAATCTATTGATTCTTTTTTCATGTGCTTCCAATGAACCAATCAGTTCATGTAAGGATAGCATAGTCAGATCCTTTGATTCCTCTATCGCTGCTGCGATATGATCGTATTTTTGTGTCAGGCTGCGAAGTGTTTTTTCCACACTCTTCCTGTCTACAATAGTGTCTCCATAGCTTCTGATTTGATTTATAATTCCAGAAACTCTTGTGAAGAACTCTTGAATAGATTCATTTTCCTTTATCAGCAAATTATCAAAGTCCCTCCATAAGGATTGGAGTTTGATGGAGATCACCTTTTGTGATCCTTGAAACTCAGTTTTGAGTATATTCCAAGCCTCTTTTGAAGTTGATGTTGACGATAATCTAGGGAAGAGGGTTTTGCTTACTCCTTGTTAAATTATTAGCAAAGTCTTGACATCTCTCATTATGTTTTCTTTGTAAGTCTGCTGTTGTTCTGCTGTCATTTTTTTTTTAGGAAGAAGCTGGTATCTCATAACCATCTTGTACAAGATTCCAAAGATCTTATGAGATGAATAATGTCTTCATCTGTAGACTCCAAAATTCGTAGTTCTCTCCACCAAAAATAGGAATTAAATTTTGAACGTTGGCGGAGTTCGAACTTGATGCCATTGTTAAAATAGAGGAAGGATCGGATAAAGCTTTGATACCAAATTTGTTGGAAAAAGTATTAGTAAAATTTAGAAACAACATAGAATATTTGATAAGAATACTTAAATTTCAATTACTTTTTCCACACCATTACAGTTCACAGGCTTGGTTCTTAAATACATGCATTCGCATCTGTTGATGAATGGACACAACACTTGAAATAAAAAGACACAACCATTGACTTCAAAGGACACAACACATTAAAAAAAGGACACAACTCTTCAAAAGATAATGCATTACTGTTAACATATTTTCCCCCAATGCTCTCTGACCACTCCCCTATCATTGACAAATGGGGTGTTGGACCCATTAAAAATATTCCTCCTTATAATTTTTTTTACTTTGGACTAAACACTCTAATTTTGAGTAGGTTTTCCTACAGGGCTGGAATATAATCTCTTATAGTAACCCAATGTTTATCCTACAGTAGAAGCTCAAGCATTGCAAGAAACACATCAGACAGTGGGCTATGGCAACCTTTGGCAGAGGTATTAGGATTAGCTTGGAAGTTAGAAACCAACTTAGGTCTACACAGGCACAAATGCTTGATGACCCAGAAAATCATCAGCTCTCTATGCTTGAACATGAGCTTACCGTTAGACTTGTTGCTGCCATAGAGGATGAATTTGAAATGAGTAAACAAAAGCTTGGGAAAGAGTACCACTTTGATGGTGGTAGAAACTCCGCTTTCTTTCACACTGCACTGAATATAAAACACAACAAATCTGTTATTGTTTCTATCACTGATAGACATGGTGTTGATCAATCTGAAGATCATAATATAAAAGAGGCATTTGTGGATATTTTTTTTTAATTACTCTCTTAATGACACAACTTTTCCTATTAACATATCGAACATCCCTTCATTAAAACTGCATGTCCAATGCTGAGGCTGGCTCCATCATCTCCCCTATCACATATGCTGAAATTAAAGCCGCCCTCTTCAACCTTAACTCTACCAGTACAGGAGACCGTGATAGTTTTAATGCCCACTTTTTCAAACATACGTGGTCTCACATTTCCCCTATATTTTGCAAAGCAATCCTTCATTTCTTCAAAACAAATGCTGTTCTCGGTGGTGTGAATTCCACCAACCTTGCCATGATACTTAAAACTCAAAATCCCACTACGCCCGATTGCCTGCTGTTCAGTCATTTACAAATGCATTACCAAGATCATAGCTACAAGAATAAATCACCTCTCTCTAGAACCATTGATCCAAACCAAATTACTTTCCGATTATCGAGAAACATATCTGAAAATATTCTGCTCACACACCGAGCTTCTTAGAGCCTATAATACCACTAACATTTCCCCCCGATGTATGCTTAAACTGGATCTACAAAAGACATTTGACTCTATTTCGTAGACCTCTATTGCTGCCATCCTTTGTAGAATGAATTTGCCTGAGCCATGCATTGCATGGATCCACACCTGTATCTCAACCGCAAAATTCTCAATTGTAAATAATGGCTCTGTAACAGGATATTTCGCTTCATCCAAAGCCATCAGCAAGGAGACACATTATCTGCCTACCTTTTCACTACTGTTATCGAAGCAGTCAACTGTATGACTAAAATGAGAGTACATAACAAGGCTATCTCACTTCATCCCAAATGCAGAAACCCTATATTACCTTGCCGATGACTTAGTCATTTTCACTAAGCAACATACCACGTCCATCAACAACATCCTCCACTGCCTCCAACTGTTTCACACCATGACTGGTTTATAAATAAACAAATCAAAGTCACACATCCTCCTTGCTGGCCTAAATGAACAAGATAATGTCAACATCACAAACCTTTCTACCCTTATCCCAATGCCATCCAACTCAATCTACCTAGGCATCCCCCTTCTTCCAGAATCACTACCACCCAGTGCTTGCCTATGTATGAAGCCATCATTTCCAAACTTTCTACTTAGCCATATTCTCTCCTATCACAAGCTGGAAGACTTACCATTATAATCTCCATTGCCTTTGGCATTACCACTTACTGGTCCAGGATGTTCATATTGCCTAAGAAGCTTGTTGCTGTGGCAAACTCGGCTCTTAATCATTTCTATGACATGGTGACTGTAATTCCAAAAAGATGGTCCCTATATCCTTCTAGAAAATATGCAAACCAAAAAAGCTTGGGGGTCTGGGTATCCCTAACATAAGCACGTGGAATATGGCGGCTTCCTCTAAGCAAATTAATGCCCTACATAATAAAAACAACTCTATACTGGTCAAATGGTTGGAAAGTTACTACCTACGAAATAAACACTTCTGGACTATAGATATGCCTTCTAATGCAAGCTGGCTGTTTAGAAGCCTTCTAAACCTTTGCCCCACTTTGCTTCCCAATGTTATCTGCTCAGTCTCCTCTAACTGCTCTTTTTGGCATGATCCGTGGGGTGATATAGGCCTTATTCTTCACCAGAAAATGAGTTGTAATCTCAAATGCCTAATTGGCATTCCAGAGAGTGCATAGGTACACGCTCACTACCAAAATGACATAATTAATCTTCCGAACTCGAGTAACCATACTATCAATAATCTTTGGAAAACTGCACAACAAACATCATCATAAATCTGAGATACCCTCCCTCTCATGGACTCAACGACACAAACTGCACTCGATTGGTCATGTGTACAAAGCCTTAAATCAAAACAATACCCAAGATCCTGACCTCTGGTATTCCAGAATCCGGGGTCCCAATGACAAGCAACGTGATAACTTGCTCTTCTGGAAAATCATATATGATGCAATGCTTACCAAAGACAGGTTATTTGACCTTGCTCTGACTCCTAATGCCACATGTATATTCTATAACACTGACACTGAATCGACCTCGCATCTTTTCTTTGAATGTCGTGTGCTCTATGAGGCATGGAGGAACACACTATCCTACCTATAATTAACCCCTCCCAGGCACAGTCACCCTTAAGAATGGAGAAGAATATATAGACATGCAATTTGAAAAGACCAGAAGATGGGAAGTCTTCTGTGTGCTGTGAAAACTTTCATACGCATTTACTGGAGAGAGAGGAACTTAATAGTGTTTGAGGGAAAATTTCGTATGTCTCTCCTTATCATGGATGAGCTTAAATCTAAAATTCTATTAAGCATGCAGTGGTGGATATTTAAATAGCAGACTAAAACTGTCAGATGGTGGAGAGTGCATTGCCTATTTCCTCCTTTTGATATTTCCCCCGTTTTTTGTTTTTCCTTATCTTCTCACTGTATCATGTTTTGTTTGTTTTTAATAAGAGCTGGTAGAGGAGCAGGATAAAACCCCGCTTGCATATGCTAAAAAAAGTAGGGATGTGTGTGTATACTCACACACTTACATATATATGTATATGTATATATGTATATATAAATGTGTGTGTGTATATATGTACATATATTAATACTAATTAAACTAAATCTAAATTTAAAAATTGCTTCTTACTGGCCTATGATATTACGCCACTGAACTGTAAGCATTTTCATCTGTTTAGTACGTTGTCCAAGTTAATGGATTTCTTATAAAATTTCAAATCAAAAGAAAATTGTAATCAACCTCCACTCCCGATTGATTAGTCTTTTAGATTCAAGTTTAGATCAGTGCACCCACTTTCCATATAGTACTACGTTTTATAGGATTTGTAGTGCGGTATCTTTGCATAGATTTGATGTTGGGTTTCAAATATACAGTTATTTTAAATAGAATTTGTATGTATTTGTATTTATGTTTTGACAGAAAGAAAAATGAAGAAGCGGTATTATTATTATTACACAAATATTACAGACGGATGCTGATATTTTTTTTTTGAAGAAAGGTAACAGGGCCCAGCCCAACAAAGAACAAACGGGTGAGAAAACAACACACCCGAATTCCAAAAAACAAAACAAAACACAAACCCTAGCATCCACAAACAACACAGTCGACACAAAAACAAACACGAAAAAATGGCGACTGAGAAAAGGAAAACGAAAGCAGATCTACTTCGTTTGCTCTCTTCTACTACTCTCTCCCCTCTCCCAATAAGAGAGACTTTGATTAAATTTGCTCCTCATGCTACTATCAGCGAGCTTAGAGTTGTAATGATCTTTCATGGCTGCATCGTGCGAAATGAGGTTGCAATATACAGATCTAGTGTTATCGCAACCTAGATCTGTAGCATTGCAACTACCTATGCCATTATTAGAGTCGTTTCTGGGACGATGCACAAAATTGTCTTGATTGGTATGCTGATGCGAGCTGAAATCAGCATGATAAGTCTTCGGATAGAGAAGATAATGTTCGATATGTTTACTGCCAGCCTCTTTGCTCCAATACTCCGAAAGGAACTCAAATTTGGTCTGATTTCTGATCTTTTTCTTTGATTTTAGAAGAATGATCTTGCTATCATTGTCGATAATGTTCCATATTTGCTCTTTGGTCATCTTAATATTTTCGTGAGTACGGTTGTTTCTCTCTTTCCAAATATGATAAACAGCAGTAGTAAGTAGAACATGTGCCAGATCATTTTCTAGGGCTTTATTTCTGAAATGATTGTTGATGTCTTTGATGATTTGATAAAGATCCATGCTGTTAGTCTTAGTTATCTGCAACTTAACTTTGATTTGATTCCAAATATGATAGCTGTAGCTGCATTCAAAAAATAAATGCGTCACTGTTTCATTCGATAAGTTGCATAAGGAACAGAGTGAAGAGTTATTTTTACTCCATTTGTTGATTATATCCAAAGTTGGCAATCTGTTTTTGATGGCAAAGTAAGTGCAGATTGCCATCTTTGGATTGTTCACCCTGTTCCAAATGCATTTATACCATTCTACATTAGGTTGTTTATTTCTGATATGCTCCCAAGTTTTTTTGAAAGAAAACTTACCATTGCTGCTAGCTAACCATTCCCAGTAATCACAGTCAGCATTATGATCTATAGGGATATTAATAATAGAATTTTTATGTGGGTTGGTGATAGGATGAAGCTGTGGTTGCCAGTGATTATTTTCAATAATAAGACTCACACTGGCATTTGCTTCTCCACAGATGACAAGATTATCCCAACCAACTCTATTAATAAAAGAGTCATTTTGAAACCAAGGGTCAAACCAGAGACTGGTTTCATGACCAGCTTTAAAATTTCTTCGAAGAAGAGATTTACCTAAAACCCTGCATTTTAAAATTTGATTCCAAGTATTGGATTGATTCTTTTTTGGTAAAATAGTCCAGAAGCTATTGTTTTTAAGATATTTGTAAGTCATCCATTTTGACCATAAAGAATCACCACTTATAAATCTCCAAAAAAGTTTTAACTGACAAGTTAAATTAAGATCATTAAGTTTTCTTAGGCCCAACCCACCTTCACTTTTGGGTGTGCAAACTTTATCCCAACTGATTTTATGATATTTGCCTCTCCAAAGAAAATCAGCACACCTGCTCTCAATTTTTTTAATTGTAGCACTAGGGATATGATGAGTTTGAAACCAATATAGAATAATGGCATAGACAACAGTCTTAATTAACTCAATTCTACCAGCAATGGAAAGAAGTTTGCAAGACCATGTTTCCATCCTATTTTGGATATTCTCTATCAGATAGGAGCAATCACTATCTTTAATTTGATTAGCAGATAGAGGAAGTCCTAAGTATTTAATAGGAAGGTTACCTCCCTTGATTTTGAGAATCTCTAGAACATCATTTTTGTGCCTGCAATATTTGCTAAAATATGCTTTTTTTTTAATTCATTAATTTTAAGACCGGCATATTTATACATATTATCAAAAATCTGGCTAATAGCCTCTGCATTGTCTTTGTTAGCTTTAGAGAACAGCATAAGATCATCAGCATAAATCAGGTGAGTAATACAAGGCTGAATTCTATTAATTGGAGAAATGTTGTTTTTGATGGTTTCAATATCAATTAGAATAGAAAAATATTCCATAGCTAAGGTAAAAAGATAGGGAGAAAGAGGGTCTCCCTGTCTGATACCCCTGTTGCTTTTGATAAAGCCCTCAGGTTTGCCTTGAAATAAAATAGAGAAAGTGGGAGTATTTATGCATTCAAAAATTAACCTGCAAAACTTAGCAGGAAAATTCATGCATTTCATGATATGAATGATAAAATTGCGGTTAACTTTGTCATATGCTTTTTGAAGATCAACCTTAAGACACATATTATCCCCTTTTTTATTATTGAAATTCCTGACCATTTCATGTGCAAGCAAAGAATTTTCATATATTAATCTGCCAGGAATATAAGCACACTGATTTTCAGAAATCAAAAAGGGGAGAAACACTTTAATTCTATTGCTTAAAATAGTGGCAATAATTTTGTACACAAAATTACAACAGGATATTGGCCTGTAATCCTGGATACAAGATGGATTTTTATTTTTAGGAATAAGGGTTATAAAAGTATGATTAAAGCTTTTAAGTAATTTACCTTCAGTCATAAATTCATTGACAACCTTAAAAATATGATCTTTGATATTATCCCAATGGGTTTTGAAAAACTTTGCATTAAAACCATCCGGACCAGGACTTTTGTTATCCCCAGCATTAAAAATAATGTTTCTTATTTCATCTATACTGACAGGAGCAAGTAAGATGTCAGCAGCATTATCATTTAACACATTCTTACACACAATGTCAGGGAGAATGGTAACAGTATGGTCAGAGAAATATAATTGAGAGTAATAGTTAATAGCTTCCTTAGAAATCTTCTCTAATTCATTGATGCAATCACCATTACTGTTTATAATTTTGCCAATGTTGTTAATATGTTTCCTGCAGCTCATTTTAGCATGAAAAAATTTGGTGCATTCATCACCCATAGTAAGCCAATCTATTTTAGCTTTTTGTTTGAAATTGATAGAGTTGATATAAAGCTCATGAGAAAGTTTAGCTTGGTTCAAAAAGAATTTATCAATAATATCAGTGTTGTCAGGGTTGTCATCAGCAAGCTTTTGAAGAACTTTCCCTTCCTCTCTTAAATTATTAAGATAGTCATCTTTATTAGATTTGTCCTTATTCCAGTTTTTAATTTTAGTCTTTGTGTTTTTAAGAAACATACTGAACTTCCATTGATAAGAACCATTATTTGAAAAGGTGAAACAATCTTCAATAATGTCATTATAATCATTGCTAAGAACCCAACCATTTTTGAACCTGAAAGGAGTAGCTTTGATATTATAACTACTATGATTTTGGAAAAAGTTTATCAATAAAGGAGTATGATCACTAGTATTTTGCTCAATAGAGTAACAACATAAATTTGGAAAGGAATTACAGAATTTTTCATTAATTAAAACTCTGTTAAGCTTGCAATGAATGTTTTTCTCCTTACCAGATTTCCAAGTATATTTATGGCCATTAATATTAGGCTCAATCAGCCCAGATTCAAGTAAAAATTTGTTAATTTTGTCAAGCTTACTGTGGGGGATTTTATTACCACCAAATTTTTCACTAACATGAAAAACAGTATTAAAGTCACCTAAAATAATCCAAGGGAAATCATAACTTTGACTAAGAGCTTTTAATCTGTACCATAAACTGTTTCTTTCAGTTTCAAAATTACTACCATAAATATTAGTAATTTGAAGAGAGAAACCACTAATGTTTTTGAAATTACAATCTATAAATTGAATATCCTTACTAAAGTTTACTAAATTCCAAATGCTAGAATCCCAAATAACCAGGATTCTACCTTTGCAACCACAATCATTATTGGTTATAGATTTCCAGTTATTGGATAGCTTAAAACAGAATCTCTCAGTATTATGATCATCCATTTTATTTTCAATAAAAGCAACAACAGATGGCTTATAAATTCTGACCATGTTTAAAATATCATTCTGTTTATGAGGGGAATTCATACCCCTAACATTCCAGGCCATAATAGACATAATAAAGGAAATAATGGAGAAAAAAATAAAGAGAAATAAACAGTGTTTCAGATTGTACCTGATACACTGCTACCCTTATCCTTTCTCTTTTTCTCCGAGCTTTTAGCTTTAAGTCTTGTAGTCATTTCATTCCAGTATGGATTGATTGAAATGTATTTTTGCCCAAAAGCTTTTTTCTCTTTGTTTGAATTCTTGTATTTGCCAATAGCTTTAGTCTTGGGAATATGTAGTTCTGATATGTCAAATTGCTTTCCAGATTCCTCCATAATATTATCTGATGTTGACACGATAAGGCCATCTGGAATTTGAATGCAAGAGATGTCAAACTCCTCAGCATTGCGAGGCAAGGTTGAGTGGATGCCACCATTGTCCTCAACTTCTGCAGCATTATCTGATGGAGGTTCACTCTCCATGTTGAAATCTGGATCTTGATTGGAACTCAAAGACAGGATGTTGTTTGTTTCTGTAACATGATTATTTGTAATTAAACATAACTCTGAAATAGGGGGGATTTCAGAGTTAAAGACCTCTTCATTATTGAATCCCCTCTTTGAATTGTCTTGTAAAACCTCTTTGGATTTTTCTTTAAAGCTTTCTGAATGATGAACTACCGACGCAAGGATCTGATCATCTTGATCAGTGAGCAAATGAGATGATTTTTCTTGATTGGAGATGATACCATCCTGGTTGATTCGATCTTTGTTTTGTTGAAATCTTGAATCTTTTATTGCCTCCTCAAAAGGAAGCGAATCTTGAAAAATTGTAGCTGCAACATTTTCTTGATCAGTAGGTATATCCTTGTTTTGATTTTGATTTTTGGGTATCCACCTTTCTTCTGCGACACATTGATCTCTTATGTGTCCAAAGCATTTACAGATACTACATTTTGGTGGTACCCATTCGTATTCAACCTTTTGAGCAATGGTTTCCCCGTTGTATAAAGTGAGGTTTAGTTCTTGAGCTAGTTCATCATTTGCAGATACCTCTACCAGAAGACGAGCATAATTCAATCTCGTTTTCAATGTTGTAGCTGCATCCATTTTTATGGGTTTTCCAATAATGCTGGCCATAACGCTGAACGCTTCTCGATCCCATAATTTTAGATTCACATTGGGTAGTTTCACCCATATCGGCATCGTACTGAGGAGGTCCCTGTCTAGTTTCAGAGATTCAGACCATCTCCTCATTATGATGAGCTTTCCATTATAGAAGTATGGGCCATTCTGAATGATTGAATTGCAATCTTGAACTTCTTTGAATTTGACAATAAAGAATCCGTTTTCCCTGGTAAAAATATCAAATTCACCGACGGGCTTCCATACACGTTATATGTAAGCTTTGAAAAAGGTGTAATATGGTTTGGTTCCAACAACATACACCAAAATCGAATTGCTCCAGCATTCGATAGCTATTTTACAGACTGATTCTTTTATCAAACCATATTTTTTACTATTGATCTTGATGGGAGAGATAGATTCAAGATTGCATTCATCATCCGTAGGTTCAGTTGATTGCTCAGACACGATTTCAGCCCAAGATTTTTTTCCCTGCGTCTTGTTCAGAGAGAAATTTATGGGTTTCCGCTGTTGATATGATTGGTTTCTCATATTTGGAGGAGGAGCAGTCGAAAACTGATCGGCTGTCTTCTTCATTCCAGAATTGAGATCCTTTGGAAATCTCTGATTCACAGGCACAGAAGGCTGACGTTTCTGTTTTGATCTCGATTGAACTAATTGAAACCCATCTTTGTCTATGATGACATCCTTATTAGAATCTCTGATGTGAGAGTCAGGTGGTCTATTTCTATGGCTAGGAGAAGAAAGATGAGAAAGATTGCTGTGGAGAGAGAGAATTTCCCCCACGGCTGAGGAAAACCCTAAATTTCAATTTTTTTTAGTCTATGGGTTTAAAAAAAAATTTAGACGGACGCTGATATATTATGATACAAAGACTTCATTTGTGAAGTTACAGAAATGCCCCTGTAACCCTATGCCATATTGTATAAAGGCTGGGCCTTTCAATTTACTCCTATCTTTCATATCTCTTAATTCCCTCGACAATTTCGGCTAGGGTTTTCTTCCTCTCGTTTCCAAACAATTTCTATCTTCTCGCTTTCCAGATCTGAATTTTTTTTCAATAAATTGAATCACTGGAATGCCTCGAGTACTTAAATGTGATTCAAAGGTTCGAAGCGAGTGAATTGCGCTTGGAAGTTTGAAAGATCTCATGTGTTACTCGATTTTGAAGATCTCAGGCAACATTACATGTCTCATATGGTTTTGTCGGAGTATTCAAGTTAGTGCGAGTCTCTAATGGCTGATGCGTGGTGATCTTTCCTCTCCGACTTTCTGGATCTTGCTCGACTCTCAATTCTGACCGTAGTTTTACAAAATTACTCTTTGATAGGGGTTTTGTAAGTATGTCTGCCTTCTGATGAGTAGCAGGAAGATAATTTATGTTAAGCTTCCCCTTGATGACTTGCTCATGAACAAAATAGAGATCAATTTCCATATGTTTAGTTCGTGAGTGAAGAATTGGGTTTGCAGATAGCGATACAACGCTCAGATTGTCGCACCATATTATGGGTTATGTACCACTCATAATTCCTATCTCTTGAAGGAGAGACTCCAGCCACATTATCTCAGTTGTGGCACTTGCAACATTGCAGTATTTTACTTCTATACTTAATCGTGAAACAATTGGCTGCTTTTTGGAGCATGATACAGGATTGCCACTCAGATAGATACAGTGCCCAGTTGTAGATCTTCGGTCATCTGAGTCAGATGCCCAATCTGCATCTACGTATCCTTGAATATTTAGTGATTTGCTTGCTTTTATGCTTATTCCATATTTTATTGTGCCTTTTAAGTATCTCAGGATCCTCTTCACTGCCTTCCAGTGGTAATCTAGAGGTTCCTGCATAAATTGACAGACTTTATTTACACTGAATGAAATATCTGGTCTAGTGATAGTGACATATTGCAAGGCACCTAGTATACTTCTGTACTGTTTTATGTTCTCTATATGCTCACCTTTATATTTAGATAAATGCAAATTACTGACCATGGGTGTTGACATAGGCTTTGCATCATTAATCTTTTCCCTATCAAGAATCTCAAAAATATATTTACTTTGAGATAGTAATAATTCATTTTGTGATTTTCTATGAACTTCTATTCCTAGAAAATAACTCAACTTGCCTAGATCCTTGATAGAGAAATTTTTATGTAAATGACTAGTAACAAACCTAATCTCATCATTGCTATTACCTGTAATTATGAGATCATCTACATACACAAGAATATAGGTGGTATTAATATCATTTATTTTGATGTAAAGTGAGTTGTCAGGACTGGTTGGCTTGAATTCTAGACTGATCAGGGCAGTTTTTAGTTTTTCATACCACGCTCTTGGAGCTTGCTTCAGTCCATAGATAGCTTTATGTAATTTGCATACCATTCTCTTGTCACTGCCTTTAGCATATTCTGGTGGTTGTTGCATATACTTCTTGTTGTAGTTCACCATGTAGAAAGGCATTGTTAACAACCAGTTGTCTGATGTCCCATTCATTGTATAGAGCAACTATGAGTATTACTCCGATTGTAGTTGGTTTCACTATTAGTGAAAAAGTTTCAGTAAAGTCAAATCCACACTGTTGTGATTATCCCTTAGCTACCAGCCTTGCCTTATATTTAGCTATTTTTCCATCTGCCGACCTTTTAAGTTTGTAAGTCCATCTGCATCCAATGATATTCTTGTCTTTTGGTGCTTGCACAATGCTCCATGTTTTATTTTTAATTAAGGCATTGTATTCATCATCCATGGCAGATTTCCAGTTACTATTAGTGAGTGCTTCTTCATAATTGGCTGGTTCATCTTGCTTCAGTACAGTAGAGTAGACTTTTGGTTTGAAAATACCATGTTTTGACCTTGTTATCATATGGTCTCCTTCTCTTGCAGGTGATGGAGATCTACTGATGTTAGTATTATTAATTTGATCTGGACTTGAGGAAGTATCCATACTTGATGAAGTGTCCATACTGGAGTCTGATGATTTCCTGTCTTGGCAGTGCTTGTTTGGATTTTCTGATTCATTGAGATCAGGCTGACCATCTGATATGTTTTGTGAGTGTTCAGTGTTTATCAGATGATCAGTCTGAGTCTTTCTTACCTGCTCACTTGAGTAAGTTGGAACATAATGTTTTTGAACATAATGCATGGATGATTTAGCATCATAAACCTTATGAGTAGTTTTCAACTCACTCATAGAAAAAGGAAAGACATGTTCATTGAAAGCAACATGTCTAGAAATAATTATCTTGCCATTGTTGGTAAGACATTTATATCCCTTCTGATTGGTGGGATATCCAATAAAAGTACATAGTAGAGATCTAAAACTTAACTTGAGAGAATTATATGGTCTTAAATATGGATAACACAAGCAACCAAAAGTTTTAAGTAATGTATAATATGGAGACGTGTTAAATAATTTTTCAAGTGGTATTTTGTTTTTCACCACCTTCGTAGGCATTCTGTTGATAAGAAATACTACATAGTTGAATGTCTCTGGCTAGAATTTTAGTGGCATTGAGGCATGAGCCAAGAGAGTCAGGCCAGTATCAACTATGTGCCTGTGCTTTCTTTCGGCCAGGCCATTCTGCTTAGATGTACATGGACAGGTAATCCTATGTATTATTCCTTTTTTGATAAAATAGTCATTCAAAGTTTTAAACTTAGTCCCTCCATCTGTCTGGATTACCTTTCGTTCATTGTTTGCCTGTCTCTTTGCTTGAGTGATGAACTGCATCACTATATCTTTGGTTTCTGCCTTTGATTTGAGAAAATATATCCATGTATATCTAGTTTATGAGTCTATAAAAGAAACATAATATTTGAACCCATAGTCAGAGTCAATTGGGGCTGGACCCCATAAGTCAACTGCTACCATTTTTTGTATATATAGTTAATGATTTAGAAAATGGTAGCTTATGACTTTTTCCCATTTGACAGGAAGTACACGTATTTGGTCTAGGTGTATTTTCAAATTTTATATTTCTATTCTACAAAACATGTTTTACAGCATCCACACTGGGGTGACCCAGTTTACTATGCCACAAATCAAACACCTTTTTATTTTTGACATTTGAATCACATCTAGCATAATTGCACCAATCTCTCTTTTGAACAGACTTAGATTTCTTCAACAGATTGAAAACGTAAAGACCATTGTGCACATTACCCTATAACAAAATTTCTTTGTTCAGTAAGCCCCTAACAGATAAAACTTTGGGTAAAACTCAAAATATACTTGATTGTCATTGGCAAATTGAGATACACTCAATATGTTTTTTTGATTTGGGGGGCTCTAAGTAGATTATTGAGATGTAACTCTCTTTTGCCTTTGATTTTTGCATTTCCAGTATGAGTGATTTGAATTGATTTTCCACTACCCATAAAAATAGATTGCATACCTTTATATTCTCTATTTTCAAGATTGAGATTGTCAAGATTACTGGTAATGTGATTTGTTGCACCTGAATCTGGATACCATTCTTCAAACTGTAAATCATCTGTCTTTGTTTGTTGTCTGCATCTAACTGACTTTTTGAACTGCTACTTTGCTTTCTTGCTTCTAAACTTGCATGAGCAATGTTAACATTTGGATTGTTGCTTCTCTGAACATTGTTTTGCTGGTGTGTAGTGAAGTTTTGATCAAATCTGAAATAACATTTGGCTATAGTATGCCCAAACTTTTCACAAATATGACACCTAAGTCTGTTAGAATTGTTCCACCTTCCACGTCCTCTGCCTCTGTAATTCTGTCCACATCTCTGGATGTTTTGTTGAGCTCTGCTGTTGGTTGCCTTTTCTTGACTTTTGCCTCTATTGTTTGATGCATAGTTTATAGATGAATCTGAATTCAGTGACTTCTTCTGGTCTATTCTACATTCTTGTGCAAGAAGAGTAGACTGTACGTATTATATTGATGGCAATGTTTCTCTTGATGAGATTATTGCAACAACAGACTCATACTCTTCATCTAGCCCACTAAGTATGGTCAGAATCTGCTCTATGTCAGCCACTTTATGACCAGCAGTCTCTAGTAAGTCACAATATGTTTTAACTTTAGTTAAGTATTCTTGCATTGACATGGTATCTTTTTTTATATTCCGGAGTTACCTTTTGTAGTGTAGAATTCTTGCTGCAGTCTGTGAATTGAAAATTTGATTAATTGTTGACCATATTTCTTGTGAGGTTTTATACCCTACAATTTGAGATAAGAAGTTAACACTAATGGACGACATTAACGAGGAGGCTAGCAAGCTGTCTTCTCTTTGATAATTGATGAAATCTTGGTTTGAAATTAATTCTCCACTGCTGTCACTTATCATCTTTGGTGGTATTGCTATTGTGCCATTAACATATTCTTCTAAACCATAACCCCTTATTGTTGTTTCAGTCTGATATTTCCATAGAAAATAGTTATGCTCATCAAGTTGCACTGCAAGCTGACTATTCGGTTTTATTATACACAGTTTTGCTGATTCTTGAGTTGAACTTGATGGATTCCTTTTTGTGGGAGATGTAGTTCCAGAATTGCTCTCATCAATACCTGCCATTGTGAATATCTTGATACTTCACTGCTGATGTGTAACTACAGGTGCTGGCGAGGCAATCTTGATGACTGCAGCCAGATGAGAATTTCTTTTCTTTACTTTGATGGTAAAAGACTGAACTTTTAAATCAAGAATCTGATTCTTGATTTGAAAGTTGTTGAGCAGGTTCAGAGAAATTCTTCTCTGATGAGGTTAAAATCCGAGGAGGAGTGCTGCAACCTGTCTTGGATTATGATAACTTGCTGACAAGATTCAGGCGAGGCTGCTGCAAATTAACTGTCTTTGTTAATTTGCAGAACTGGTTTGAACAGAATCCTTGATCAAGAAAGGATAACTCTCTAATGATGAGAATAAAATCTGAGGAGAGAAAGCTTCATAATCTTTCAAATGTTGATCGTTTGATCAGATGGAAGATGATCAGATTCAAATATGTCATTTGGCAATAATTTTGCTCTGATACCAAAATAGAACTTAAATGTATTAGTATTTATGTTTTCACGGAAAGAAAAATGAAGAAGCAGTATTATTATTGTACAAATGTTATAGGCGGACGCTGATACATATATATGATACAAAGACTTCACTTGTGAAGTTTCAGAAATGCCCCTGTAACCCTATGCCATATTGTATAAAGGCTGGGCCTTTTAGTTTACTCCATCTTTCATATCTCTTAATTATTTTCGACGTGCATCCATATTTATGAGTAAGAAAAGAGCACATATGTTTGAATACAATTTTATCATAAATTATATTAAAACACAAATACTATACATAAAACTATTAGAGCATTCACAACCGATACAACCCCTAAACATCAATTCTACTCCTCACGACACCCACCAGCCCCCAACATAGAAAAATCATTCTCCTCAACATGCAAAAAGTGAACCACCTTAGCCGGCTTTCTTTTAACCGGCTAAGGAAAAATATGTAAAACATGTAATATAACCGGTTTATTTGAAAAATATAAGCTAATCTTAACCCGCATTCGTTTAGCTGACCAATCATAACCGGCTAAAAAAGCCGGCTAAGGCCATAACCCCCTGGGTTGTCTTGACAACCTACAATGTAGCCACGGACCCTCGGTTATGGGTCGGACAGTTCTCAATCCAACCATGGTTGGGAATGCTCTTACTACCTGTCATCCTAAAATTTATGCTCCTACACTAACAACCTATGTTATACTCAAGTGGTACTAACTTCATATCTATAATAAAGCGAATAAGAACTTTTTCTGAATTGACTTTTTCTCAATAGAACTAATTGGTATAACAGATCAATGTATTTGATAACTGGTTATCAGTTGATTAACTTACTGAACCTATAATTTGTGAGCTTGTATTTTACCATTTGATTGGTTAAATAGTTGAGATGTTTGCATAACCAACACCTATATCCATGAAAGTAGCACGTCATGAATAGGTAAACAATGAACATTTATGTTTAAGGTTGTTTAAATAATGCCTCTCCAGTCCAACGATTTCAAGAATATAATCAAAATTGTAATGTTTATGGCAATTCGCAACCAAATCGACAATGCAATCAAAATTATCAATATGCATCCTAATATCGTTCGGAACAACAAGCGCAGAATATGAATCGAGGCTACAATGACCAGTTTAGCAACGAATACTCAAATAGTAGTCCACAATACCGATCATCAAACTTTAGAGACAGTCAACGAGTTAATTTCGAACAAAGAAACAATTCTAGCAGAAATTTAAATTCTAATTTTGAAGTAGTTGACAACAGTTTTAATCAAAATCAAAATGATTATGGAGAATTTGTCAAAGAGCAAACCTTATGCGAAGGAAACAATGATTTTAATCAATAATATCATTTGAATCACATAAGGGGAAATCCAGGAGGAGTCAACATAAACAAGTGCCCAATGCCAAAAGTAATTGAAATTACATCATCTAGAAGTGCTACTTCTATATGATGAAAATGGTCAAAAGACGAACAAGAGGAACTTAATATTTATTGGCTATAGTATTTTGTTGCTGAACATAAAGGTACATCGCAATTTGAATTTCCTTTTTGAGTGTCTATTTCAAATATTTTGCATGCCTGTCTACCAAATAGTATTCCTGGTACTATTAAATCTTTAAAAATTCAATGGAGACGTATGAGTGGGTTAAAAATGAAATGAAATCATGATAGTTATGGAGATGAGAAAATAAAGTGAGGCTACAGATGTTAAACTTGGTGAGTTTTGTCCTTCAACCATCCTTGGGGTAAAGTATGTATTATACATTTCACTAATGCTTTATGTTTATTTTCAGCTCGAACAGGCTCATGAGTCCTACGTACAACAAAACAAAGGAGCTACTTTCAATCATATTCACATATACAACCTTCTTAAAGATTAAAAAAATGGAGCACAATAAAAGAGAAATATACTGTATTTCAGTTTGCACCAAGAAGAATGAATCTCGAGTCTAGTATGGGAGAGTCTGATGTCCTGGAGATGGCAGAAGACCAAGAACTCTAACCATTCATAGTAATAATGCAGGAAGGGCAGCAAGAAAATGAAGATTAAAGAGTAAAATTGATTACATCTCCCATTATGATAAAAAAATTGAAACTAGGCCTACAATGAATAGCAACATAAGAGTGTTTGAGGAAGCAATGGAGCATAGGCGGGGAGGAGAAATATCTTAAGTGGAAGGCCGAGAATGAAGAATAAAGAAATGAGGATCTTTGTATGCAAGACGGGTATTTGGAACTAAAAAAAAGAAAATGAGGCAACGGAAAGAAAATTCCATGTTGGCTATGATGACTTGCAGCCTCTCTAAGCTCACACTAAACAACATGAGATAGTGGAGAGTAAAATAAGATAAAATGCTAGTGTAGGGGGTTCATCCAATTGTTAGTCATATGTTGTATGCTTATAAGTAAGTGTAACGTTGTCCATGTTGTAGTAGTTTATTCAGAATTTAATTTCGGTTGTAACTTATGCACGCTGTAATGAGTAAGTGTACGTTGTTTATATTGTATTAGTTTATTTCGAATTTATTTTTGGTTGAAACTTATATATGCTATAATGAGTAAGTGTAACGTTGTTCATGTACTGTAATATCAATTGTAAACAGATGATAGAATATACTCCAAGACAAATACACATGATTAACATATGCATAAATAAACAGAGTACAACATGGATAACATAGGATATACGGTAAACATAGTCCAATACAATACAGCATAGTCCCAAAAAATACATAAAAACATAGTCCAATGTGATATAATAGGCTCCAATATGATACAACATAGTCCAAAAAATACATAAAAAACATAGTCCAATATGATACAACAAACCAAATAAATCAACTACTCCTCTTCATTGTAATCGTTAACCCACCTTTTGGCAATGTACCATACAGGCGGATTTAACCCAATCGACTGCATGATTAACGAGGCTTGAATATGATGGTATTGGTTCAAATGATGGATAGGTGATCAATCATGGATGATAAACACGAATATGTGGCCGGGATTCGGCGTAGTCGATAGGCAAAAATTATAGGATACTTGGAATACGAGTTTCGACAAAAGTTGAGTCGCATCAAGTTTCTTGTAGTTTGCTTAAAGTCACTTTTAGGTTGCTTCGGGTTTTCGAGGATCTATTTCGAGTCAGGCAAGAAAAAACTTCGGGTTTTGGAGGGATCGGCATGTTTATACGAGCCTCGCAACTACTCTAGGTTGGCACTATACTAACTTTAGGTCGACATATGCTATTCTTAGGGTCGACACTTCACTCTGGGGTCGGCATATCTGTGGGATCTTTGGTTCATCACTTAGATAACTTGGGGTCGGCAATTAAGATACTTCGGGTCGATATATGGGTCATCGGGTCGGCACATGGTGAAGGTCACTTAGAGGGATTGCCATGGGAGATGGCTTCGGGTCGGCATAATGATCTTAGGATCGTCATTTATAGTTTAGGAAGGGTTCAGCCTGGGACAGAGATGGAGTTACATCGAGTTGGGGTTGAGTTCTCTTTGGGGCAGTATGGCATTTGCTTTCGGTCAGCACTGGGAATACTTCGAGTCGGCCATGCTTTGACATGGGGTCGGCGTGTTTGGATTCTTAGGTCGGCATATTTCCACTTCGAGTCATGATGCAGTTTGCTTCGGGTCATATAAGGATCTGCTTCGGGTCATCTTAGAGGTAACTCCGGTCGGCATATCAACAACTTAGGATCGGTCATGGTGAAGAATATAGGCTCGACTATGTTTTTATGGGCCTATATCGCTGAGGAAGCCGTAACCAGGATTTTTCCTATAAATAAAGCAGGCGGGGCTTCAGAAAAGGGATTCTCATTCTGTTTTCCATCATCTTCTACCTAAAGGCTACTTTGCCATTATTGTTTCAAAAACTCTGGATTGTAATTGTAATCAATTCTCGAGCAATAAAAATGTAATTTCTGCAGTGGACGTAGGCCGGAGTTAGCCGAACCACTATAAATCTTGTCTTTATTACTGCTTTATTTTAATTTTTGTTGTTCTTCATATTTATATCCTCTTCATACATTCTATCTATGATCCATGATAGTGAATTGGTGCTTTCATATGCGATTGGTTGTTTGCGACCATTTTGGTGCTTTCATTGGGAAAGCTAGCACTTAGGGATTCTGAAGCTTGATTTTGGATTTGAAAGCTTAGGAACTCGGATTCTGGAAGCTATGGTTAGGCAATCAATAAGGAGACAAAGATAAAGGACAAGCTAGAAACAATAATGGATGCTATGCATGAAAGGATGCTAAAGAAAGAGGAGGAAATCCAGGATCGGAACCAGGAAAAAGAAGCAAGCAGGATATTGGATGGAGCTATGGATTTTGGCATGGAACAGAACTTGGATGCATGTTCAAAAGAGGATGATTTGGGATTCCCTCGTGGACTCAAGCGCTGGATGGGAATGATGATTGGAAACAACCTATGGATTCTGGAACAGCTGGAAATAGGAACCCCGGACTTGGAGTGGAAATTAGCAGGCTTGGTATGGATCGGTTTAGCCGGAGGCAAACCCCAACCAAGATAATGGATGGGCAAACTACCCATGGAACTGGGGGTATGGATTTGGATGGCTTTTTTTGGAAATGGATAGCGGTGATGGAACAGACGCATCTATCATCCACTACAAATCGGCGCTAGCCCGCCTTAAGGGCACAAATCGTCATCTTTTGATGGTATGGAATAAGTAATAAACTCGTAGTAATGCGGCTAATTCACTTATACATGTATGAGATCGAGGACGGTCCCTAGGCATGCTCTGAGATGATGATGAACCGTGGTGCTCGGGTTTATGAAATCTTTTTTTTTCATTTACTGCAAACTTTGGTTTTTCAAGTCACGGTTACGGTCCCAACCGGAGTGACAGGGCAGTAACCGCGAGTTACGAGTCGCTTCGCCGAAGAGTGAAGGAATGAACTCGAACACCGAATAAAAAGTCCTCGACCGGAGAGTCGAGACCGGAGAATATAAGTCCTTGATCGAAGAGTCGAGGCTGGAGAGTATAAAGTACTCGACCGAAGAGTCGAGGCTAGAGAATATAAGCCCTCGAATGGAGAGTCGAGGCTAGAATACCCCATGGATTAAGTCCTTGAATGGAGAGTCGTGGCCGGAGGAGAAAGACCATGGATAAGCACTCGACCTGAAAGTCGAGGCCGGAGTAGGATAAAATGAACCGACGAGGTCTATGGATTTGGATTTGGACCTGGAGAGGTCTCGGCTATGGATATGGACCCGGCGAGGTCACGGCTTTGAATACAGGACCCGAAGAGGTCCCAGCTTTGGATACAGGACCCAGAGTGGTCCCGGCTTTGGGTATGGACCCAATGAAGTCCCGGGTTTGGATTACTGGACCCGATGAGATCCCGAACTTGGATAAAATGCTCCGGAGAGATCTTGGATTTGGTTAATGGAATTGAAATGAATTTGGAATTGGACATCAACTCAGAACAGTCATGGAAATTGTTAATGATCCGGATAGATAAAGAAATTGATTTGGCAATTGACTAGATTCAAGGTTGGATATGGCGATCATTGGGTTATTGATGCAGCGCACCATGCCTTAAGCCTTAGGTCGCTCACTAGCGACGAGTTATGCGAGCTATGCCTTAGGTCACTCACTAGCGAGCTACGACCTAGCGAGTTAAGCCGTTACCATGATATGCCGATGTGTCCTTAAGTCGCTCATCAGTTAGGTCGCTTGTGTATGTTATGTCGCTCCTGAAGTTAAGTCACTCAATCCATAAGTCGCAACCCGAAGCAGATTGTTCTTAGGTCGCTCGTTCTTCTTAAGTCGCTCCATTCTTATGTCGCATGATGCTGCACTACCTTGAGTCACTGAAGCTTAAGCCGCTGATTTTTAGGTCGCTGAAGCTTAGGTCGTAGGTCGCTCCTAATGTTAGGTCGCTTACTTGAAGATGGTCAAGCTGTTGTGTTGTAAATTTGTTAAGTCGCTTTTATGTTGTAAGTCGTAAGTCGTGGGACGTGTAACTCATATGTTGTATGTGTTGTAACTTGTACGATTGTTATGTTGTTAAGTCGTTTGTTTCTAGTTTGTAAGTCGTGTTGAGTCGTAGGTCGCGAGCACCTGTTGTTGACTTATATGTTGATGTTGGGTCGTGAATGCTATGTGTTGTAACTTCTATAAAATAGGGTGTTGGTCGTTTGTAAAAGTTAGATTGATTTTGAATAAAATTTTGTTGAGAGCTTTGTGCCTCTTTAAAAATTGGAGGTTGAGTGTGAGCTCCTTTCTCCATCTTCGCTTATTCGAGTGCGCTCGAATCAACGAATTTGACGCTGATTCACGGAATCTTGTGCGCGAGATCAACGTCGAAGAATCGTAGATCTTCTAACACGGCATCGTGCGCGATCAACATGTTGAAGATAGCTAGAATCCAGTATCTCGAGAGATCAACGGATTTGGGCATTTATCTTGTTTTACTTGACACGAATCATTTCGTGAGGAAGAAATTGCATCAATTTGTATCAAACATTACTAGCACGTCAAGATTTGTTAATCCGCTGCGCCAATTTGGTATCAGAGCTTGAAGAGCTTGAAGAGATAAGTTGAAGCTAATTGAGATCAAGGCCGAGTTAATTCGAAGCCGAGCTAAGTTAGGCCGAGCCGAGCTAAGTCAAGTTAAATCGAACTATATCAAAGTTAGATCGAAAAAGAGATTGTTTGAAGATCATGCCTCCGAGACGTGCTAATTGATTTCAAAATGTTGAAGATGTATATAGAAGACAAGAAGCTGAGCAAATGGAGCAGCGTATCAATGAAAAGTTTGATGAAGGTATTGGAAAGTTAGAGAAGTTGATGAGAGACATGAATCAAAGTCAAAGGAGAACTTCACCAGTTTCGCACCATAGTGGAAATAGACTTTCACCTTCAGTTTCGGGAGAAAGAGATGTGCATTGTAGCAGAAATGTTGATGGTCAGAATCGACATCGACATACGTCAGATTTGGAGGAATCCAGTGATGGTGATAGTAGCTTTTGTCGAAACCATGGCCAAGGACGAAAACGAAATAGAGATTTCGAAGATGATCAGCGATGGGAGTCGGGGATGAAAACAGAGATTCAAGAATTCAAAGGGGGAATGATAGCGGAAGAATTTATGGATTGGTTATCAAATGTTGAAGAAATTTTTTACTTCAAAGAAGTACCCGAGCATCGTAGAGTTAAGTTGGTTGCTACACGATTGAGGGGAAGAGCTATGGTATGGTGGCAACAAACTAAACTTACACGGGAAAGAATGGGAAAGTCGAAGATTGTTTCATGGGAAAAGATGAAGAAGTTGATGAAGACTACTTTCTTCTCTTATAATTATCAGTCCCTTATGTATTTGCGCTTACAGAATTTGAGACAAGTGACAAAGTCGGTAAATGATTACGCAGATGAGTTTTATCAACTGATTGCTAGAAACGATGTCATGGAAACGAAGGAACAGTTGACATCTAGATTTGTTGGAGGATTGAGAATGCAAATTCAGGACATGGTAAATATGTTTGATCTAAGATCCGTTGCTGAAGCACACCAGAAGGCTCTAGTTTGGGAGAAGCAAGGTAGAAGAGGAGGTAGTGCGCTTAAAATTTTGATCAATCGGGTGAAAGGGGCTAGTAGCAATACTAATGTTTCCAAGGCTGTTAGTAAACCGGTTGTCAATGAAGTTGTTAAGACCAAGGTCAACAACAATTTCAAGTGTTATAACTGTCAGGAGTTTGGTCGTAAGAGCAATGAATGCCCGAGGCTTAAGAAGCGAGCGATGGTTGCTGAGCTTTAGGATGAGGATGCAGAAATAGAATGTTCCAATTCACCACAAGTTCAGGAGGAAGAAGAATTACTGACGAGAGACGAGGGATATTCTTTAGTGATGAAGAGATCTTGCTTGACGCCAAAGCAGGAAGAGAAGACTAGCTGGTTGAGGAGTAATATTTTTCAGTCGACGTGCACTATTTTGGGAAAGGTTTGTAAGTTTGTTATCGATGCAGGGAGTTGTGATAACATCATCTCTACACAAGCTGTAAAGAAGTTAGCGTTAAAGACAGAGAAGCGTCCCAAACCCTACAAATTGGCTTGGCTGAGGAAAGATGGGGAAGTGAAGGTTAGTCGAAGAGCTTGTGTAACTTTTTCCATCGGAAAGAAGTATAAGGATGAAATTTGATGTGACGTGGTGGATATGGATGTATGTCATTTGTTGTTGGGAAGACCGTGGCAATTTGATAGAGCCGTGCAACATGATGGTAGGACTAACTGCTATAGTTTCATGTTCAATGGCACTAGAATCACTTTAGTTCCTAAAAAGAGACAACAAAGTGAAAGCAAGTTGGAGGAAATCGAGGAGCTAAAGAGTCTGTTATCTTTGAAGGAGTTTGTCAAAGAATTAGAGGATGGGCCTGAAGTATTTCTGTTGATTGGACGTGAAAGTAGTGAAACGGTTGAAATTCCTGAGGAAGTTAAGCCAGTGTTGAAGGAATATGAAGATGTATTTCCTGAAGAATTACCAAAAGAATTACCACCGTTGAGAGACATACGACACCAAATTGATCTTGTTCCGGGAGCTGTGTTACCACATAGACCACATTATAGAATGAGTCCAAAGGAGCACGAAGAGGTGAGAAGGCAGGTGGAGGAGTTACTTGAACAAGGGCGCGTACAAGAAAGTTTAAGTCCTTGTGTAGTACCAGCCTTGTTAGTACCAAAGAAGGATGGAACTTGGAGAATGTGTACAGATAGTCGAGCACTAAACAAGATTACAGTGAGGTACAAATTTCCGATGCCAAGACTGGACGACTTGTTAGATCAGTTGAGCGGAGCTGCTATCTTTTCAAAGATTGATCTGAACAATGGGTATCATTAGATTCGAATTCGACCAGGGGATGAATGGAAGACAACCTTCAGGACACGGGAGGGGTTGTATGAATGGCTGGTCATGCCATTTGGTCTTTCGAATGCACCTAGTACTTTTATGCGAGTGATGAATCAAATCTTTTGACCATTTATTGGAAAGTTCGTGGTGGTATACTTTGATGATATATTGATATACAGTGGAAGCACAGAAGAACATCTACAACACTTGCGGGAAGTGTTGATGATACTTCCTCAAGAGCAATTTTATACGGTAACAAAGAAGTGCATGTTCATGACATGCAGTATTTTGTTCTTGGGACATGTGTTGTCCAAGGAAGGTATTCATGTGGATCAAGGTAAAGTTGAAGCAATCAAGGATTGGCCACAACGCAGGACTATAACTGAACTAAGAAGTTTCCATGGTTTAGCATCATTCTACCGAAGGTTTATTCTACATTTCAATAGCGTGATGACACCAGTGACAGATTGTATGAAAGGAAAGCAGTTTGTCTGGACTGAAGAGGCTGATTCTGCTTTCCAACAGATTAAGACACTTTTGATTACAACACTGATTCTTAGATACCCGGACTTTCAGTTACTCTTTGAGCCGAGTATTGATGCGTCTAAAGTTGGAATTGGTGGAGTGTTAAGTCAAAGGGGTCGTCTAATTGCTTATTTTAGTGAGAAACTTTCTGGAGCCAAGACAAGATACAGTACCTATGACTTGGAGTTCTATGCTATTGTCCAAGCCATAAAGCATTGGAGACACTACTTGTTTTATAAAGAGTTTGTGTTGTATACTAACCATGAAGCATTAAAACATTTACAGGGACAGGATAAGATTGCAGCCAGACATGCTTCATGGATCGCATACTTGCAAAGCATAAGTCGGGAATTACAAATCGTGTGGCAGACGCGTTGAGTAGAAGAAATCATTTGTTGACTACGATGAGAGTTGAAGTGACGGGGTTTGATGTATTTTCAGAATTTTTTGTTGAGAATCCTTACTTTGCTGAGATTGTAGATGAAGTTGAGAAAGGGAAGACGGATGAGTATGTGTTGGTAGATGGTTTTCTATTCAAAGGAAATCGGTTGTGTATACCAGAGTGCAGTTTACGAATGAAGATTGTGAAGGAATTGCATGAAGAAGGTCATTTGGGAAGAGATCGTACCTTGCAGTTGATTTCTCAATCATATTTTTGCCCTTCCATGAGGAAAGAAGTTGAAAGATTTGTGCAGAGATATCACATATGTCAAGTTTCCAAAGGGACAGCTACGAATGCAGGATTGTATATGCCATTGCCCGTGCCTACTAGACCATGGGTTGATGTTAGCATGGATTTTGTTTTGGGTTTGCCAAGAACTCAACAAGGGAATGATTCTATATATGTTGTGGTGGATAGATTTTCGAAGATGGCACATTTCATAGCTTGTAAAAAGACCGCCGATGCAGTCCGTGTTGCTCAATTGTTCTTTAAAGAGGTTTATCAACTACATGGGCTACTTGAGACCATTTTTTCTGACTGGGATACTCGATTTCTAAGTCATTTTTGATTGAGTCTGTGGAAGATGGTTGGAACTAAGCTGAATTTTAGTAGCGCCTATCATCCACAAACAAATGGGCAAACGGAAGTGGTGAACGGATCTTTGGGAAACTTGTTGAGATGTCTTGTGAAGGATAATTTGAAGAACTGGGATATGAACTTGTGTCAAGCAGAGTTCGTACATAATCATGCCGTTAATCGAAGTACTGGATTCAGTCCATTTCAAGTAGTATATTCAGCCATTCCGAAGGGACCGTTGGATTTGTCGACAGTTCCACTTCAGAAAGGGGTTGTTAAACGAGCTTGTGATTTCGTGAATGAGTTGCAGGAGTGCCACAGGATTGTTCAAACGATTGCTTAAGTCAAATGAGAGGTATAAGCAACTGGCAGATAAGAAGCGAAGGAGTGTGGACTTCAAAGAGGGAGATTTTGTGTATGCAGTGTTGACCAAGGATCGATTTCCTATGGGAACTTACAACAAGTTAGCTGCTAGAAAGATTGGTCCTTTGGAGATTGTGAAGAAGATTAATGAGAATGCGTATCAGTTGTGATTGCCGGATCATATTCATACTGCTGACGTTTTCAACGTTAAACATTTGATTCCGTATCATGAGCAAAAGCTTGTCGAGGACGAGGAAAGTGTGAATTCGGGGACGAATTCTTTGCAACCAAGGGAGGATGATGCAGCGCACCATGCCTTAAGCCTTAGGTCGATCACTAGCGACGAGTTATGCGAGCTATGCCTTAGGTCGCTCACTAGCGAGCTACGACCTAGCGAGTTAAGCCGTTACCATGATATGTCGCTGTGTCCTTAAGTCGCTCATCATTTAGGTCGCTTGTGTATGTTATGTCGCTCCTGAAGTTAAGTCGCTCAATCCATAAGTCGCACCCGAAGCAAATTGTTCTTAGGTCGCTCGTTCTTCTTAAGTCGCTCCATTTTTATGTCGCATGATGCAACACTACCTTGAGTCGCTGAAGCTTAAGCCGCTGATTTTTAGGTCGCTGAAGCTTAGGTCGTAGGTCGCTCCTGATGTTAGGTCGCTTACTTGAAGATGGTCAAGCTGTTGTGTTGTAAATTTGTTAAGTCGCTTTTATGTTGTAAGTCGTAAGTCGTGGGACGTGTAACTCATATGTTGTATGTGTTGTAACTTGTACGATTGTTATGTTGTTAAGTCGTTTGTTTTTAGTTCGTAAGTCGTGTTGAGTCGTAGGTCGCGAGCACCTGTTATTGACTTATATGTTGATGTTGGGTCGTGAATGCTATGTGTTGTAACTTCTATAAAATAGGGGTGTTGGTCGTTTGTAAAAGTTAGATTGATTTTGAATAAAATTTTGTTGAGAGCTTTGTGCCTCTTTAAAAATTGAAAGTTGAGTGTGAGCTCCTTTCTCCATCTTCGGTTATTCAAGTGCGCTCAAATCAACGAATTTGAAGCCGATTCACGGAATCTCGTGCGCGAGATCAACGTCGAAGAATCGTAGATCTTCTAACGCGGCATCGTGCGCGATCAACGTGTTGAAGATAGCTAGAATCCGGTATCTCGAGAGATCGACGAATTTGGGCATTTATCTTGTTTTACTTGACACGAATCATTTCATGAGGAAGAAATTGCATCAATTTGTATCAAACATTACTAGCACGTCAAGGTTTGTTAATCCGCTGCGTCAGTTATGGACTTCGAATTTTGGACTTATGGCAACACAAAACACACCTTCCCATCGCAAGGTAAGTTTTGGAGGGCAAAGTATTAACCCGCCTTTTGGCAAGGCACCATATAGGTGGATTTAACCCAATCGAATGCACGGTTATCGTAGCTGGAATATGATGGTATTGGCTTAGATGATGGATAGTTGATCAATCACGGATGATAAATACGAATATGTGGATGTGGTTCGGCGTAGTCGATGGGCAAAAAGTATAGGATACTTGGAATACGAGTTTTGAAAAAAGTTAAGTCGCATCGAGTTCCTTGGAGTTTACTTCGAGTCACTTTTTTGGTTACTTCGGGTTTTTAGGGGATCTACTTCGAGTTAGGAAAGGGCAAACTTTGGGTCTTGGAAAGATCGGCATGTTTACACGAGCCTTGCAACTACTTCAGGTTGGCACTACACTAACTTCGGGTCGGCATATGCTATTCTTCGGGTTGGCACTTCACTTTGGGGTCGGTATCTTTTTGGGATCGGCATGTTTGAGGGATCTTCGGGTCATCACTTAGATAACTTGGGGTCGACAACTAAGGTACTTCAGGTCGGTACATGGGTCATCGGGTCAGCACATGATGATGGTCACTTAGAGGGATCGACATGAAGAGATGGCTTCTGGTCAGCATAGACGCGGGCACGGATCGGCATAATAATCTTTGGATCTACATTTGGAGTTAGGAAGGGTTCGGCCTGGGACAGAGATGTTGTTACTTCAAGTCTGGGTTGAGTTTGCTTCGAGGCAGTATGAAATTTGCTTCTGGTTAGGCCATGCTTTAATATGGGGCCAGCATATTTCCACTCCGAGTCATACTGTAGTTTGCTTCGGGTCATATAGGGATCTGCTTTGGGTCATCTTCGAGGTAACTCCAAGTCGGCATATTAGCAACTTGGGATCGGTCATGACAAAGGATATAGGTTTGACTATGGTTTTTGTGGGTCCATATCGTTAGGGAAGCCCAGTAACTAGGGTTTTTCCTATAATATAGCAAGCGGGGCTTCAGAAAAGGAATTCTCATTCTGTTTTCCATCATCTTCTACCTAGAGGCTACACTTCCATTATTGTTTAAAAAACTCTGGATTGTATTTATAATCAATTCTCAAGCAATAAAAAGAAATTTTCTAGAGTGGACGTAGGCTGGGGTTAGCCGAACCACTATAAATCTTGTCTTTATTACTGCTTTCTTTTTAATTTTTGTTGTTCTTCATACTTACATCCTCTTCATACATTCTATTTGTGATCTGTGACTGTGAATTGGTGCTTTCATCTGCGATTGGGTGTTTGTGACCAATTTTGACGTAAATAGTAATCATCCTCATCGTCGTCGTCATTGTCAAAATATCGAATCTCGCTATCAGGATCATCCTCACTAACTCCAACATGCTTGAAATATGAAGCATCCCTTAAATCGACTGTCGTATATGGACGAGGAATGCGTCTTGGTCGATGCTAGTATCTGGCCTCATCCTCAATGGTCAATCCCTGAACACGCCTCTTAAGATCTTGAACTCTCTCCTCGTATTCATCTATGTTACATTTATGCTCTTTGTATGTAACACCCCTAAGTCCAATCTGCATCTAGAATAAATCCTCATACGGTCGTGATGCTGTATCTGGATAATAAACGAACCGATCTAGCCGGATGGAGTAGGTATAGCAACAAACCATCCATATACTCCACCTGGAATCTCAGGTCGTGAAGCAACAAACCTCTGATTGGGCTTGAGTTAAGTCAATGGCAACTAGGGGTGCAACACCGAAACGGATGGAAAATGGTCTGACTAAACCGACATCTCCTCCATCTACAAAATTAGCAGACAGTGGAGCAATGTATAATATACAATAAAACTGCAAATAATCCACGTGAGGAATAATGAAGTAACTCGCTTTCCACCATCCGCTTGCCACTGCATGCCATAATGAGTCCATCGAATGCACTCTGAGAACAGGTGTATGAGGATGAGGATCATTTGGAAGCATGTCTATGCCGTATATCTGGTGCCAACATCACTCATCATTATACCATGTACAACCAGGTGTAAGAGGAGATTATACCGGTGAAAATCATTAGAAAGAATAGTGATAAACGATGGTCTCTACTCAAGTGAGATAGATTGTGCTATACTCGTACCATCAATACTATAAAACCTCCTAAAACCACATAATGATGCAACATGACTAGTCACAACACATTGTAAGTCCAATGACCTATAAAAGTAAGTAATGATAGTCGTTCCCAGGTCGTAAAGAATATGGGAACAAAGATCAAACCCGCAACTACTGCAACATGTCGAGTGTAGTGGACGAATTGGAAAAGAAAAGGTTTCCGATCATATATAGGAAAAATAGCCTAGCTATCTCCAAGTCATGGGTATAGTCATACTGTCGAAGCAGTCTCCTAATAGTATTCCTAAGGAAACCAAATCTAATCTGTGTACCATCCAACAAACATGATGGAATAATAATACTAGGTAAGAACTGCAGAAGTTTATCATATCTTTGGTACTGCTCATCATAAGGTAAAGGAAGGTGTAACATTCTCTATCTTGAGGGCCGAAGCTACGCGCTACAGATGCTGCAATCATTCATAGTATTAACTTATAGTGACAAAATACGGCAATGTTAATAGTATCTATAATATCAAAAGCACGTAAATATGAAATAAAATCAACACGGATTTATTTATGACAGACTTGATTCTGAAGAAGAAAATAGCAGTGCAGATTTATCAACAATAGCTATGAATGAAATAGCAAGAGAATATGATCCAGAAAATATGGTAGATACGGATTAAAAACCATATTTCTATCTAAAAGCTACAGATACAAAATCAAGTACTGATATTTTCCGAGAATTCTCCAGAAGAAGAATAATCCACGTATAAAGAAATAGCCGAAAGCATCTCAAAACGCGGCATGCTTTATTCCCCACCAGCAATAAAAGCCAGGACAGCGTATAATGAAAGGACAGTGACACCATTTTAATTATTATTTGTAACATATGTGGCTAAAGTTCTACTTTACCATCCCCTATCTCTAAACCTAAAAATGAAAATTTTCTTTTAAATAATTCCATTTTCTTTGTAGAAACAACTAACCCATTGTCTTATATTTCCTGAAATACTGTTTTTAAATGTTGTTGATGTTCTCGTATACTTTTGCTTGCAACTAAAATATCATCAATATAAACTAGACAAAAATCATATTTTTTTAAAAATACTGTCCATAAAATTTTGAAATAATACTGGAGCTGTTTTTAATCCAAAGGTAAGAACATTCCATTCGAAATGCCCTTCTGAACACACAAAGGATGTCCATGGTTTAAAATTTTCTTCTAATTTAAGCTGATTGTAACCAGATTTCAAATCAAACTTGCTAAATATTCGTTTATTTTGAATAAGATTGATTAATGTATCTTTATTAGGGATATTATATCCATCGTCTTCAGTGTTATCATTTAATTGTTTATAATTATAAATTATTCTGGGTCTTCCCCTTTTTTGCTCAGAATGATTTCTGACCAAAAAAACTGTTGATCTATGTTTTGAATCCGACCTTCTAATCAGATTTTGTTTTAACATTTCGTCTATCTGTTCTTTAATTTTTTTTACATCAGCTGGTGAATAATCAATATTCGCTGTTTTTATAGTGATTTCTGGATTAATAATCTTAATTTTGCAAATGTGGTTAACTTTGTTTTTAGTAACATCGTCACCAATAAATCCTTGATTTTCTAGTTTAGAGATAATTTGATGGGGAATAAATTTTATTTCCTTTCCCTTTTCAAATTCTCTAATTGTTTCAAATGCTAAAATTGCTAAAGCATTTTTTTGTTTCCTTTTATATCGAAAAATTCTGTTTATTTGGTTGTAAAAAATCTAATATATGAAATGGTTCTTTACAGCTATTGGTTACCAATGCTGAATCCTTTATGTAGAAAATTACTGCTGCAGTGCAACAAGTGCTGCTGTTCAGTTAGGTTTTAATTTGCATTTACTTCCACTAGCATGAACTTGGAAACTGTATATATAGTGGTGAATTCAGGATGTGAAACTGAACCTTTTTTGTTTCCATTATATATGTCAGCAGAAATATTAGTTTATGAAAACGATAATGGTCTGCAGTTGTTTATATTTATGGTTTTTTTAAGCAATGTTTCTTTGAAAAGTTACTTGCTATATATGCAGGCCCGGTGCTATAACCTTGGTTGCCCTAGGCAATTAGTAGAAACTTGTACCCTAAAAAGAAAAAAGCAAGGTAAAATATTTCAAAATAATATCAGTGGGACTTGAGATTGATCTTAGGTGCTTATTCCAACGCAAGAATGCACAACAAGCATATAGTTTCTGTTTTAGGGTGACAGCTAATTACTGTCTGTACTTGCAGATAGTACAAATTTATTTTTCCATTTATGGCAAATTCGGAGGATAATGGTTTGTCTACCCAGATTCATCCACATCCGGTTTGGAAACAAAGACATCAATTAGGAGAGCGGCCAACTGTTTTATAAGTGTACCTTGCAAATTTTTTATTATGATTTGTTAACTTGAAATTGCTGTTGTTTGTTTGATTATGATTATGATTTGTTAAACTGAAATAGCATTAACTCTCTGTTTGAAAGGAAAAAATTCCTGTGGTTTGTTTGAATATTTCCAGGCGGTTTAGTGTCCCTATTTGTATGAACCATAATGCTACTAAGACAGGCAATTGCTTTGTCATTTCATGCGAAAGCAACAACCATCAGATTTTTATTGACCCTCTAATTTCAACCGTTTAAACCATGATCCGCACAATCTAACTAATTATTATCTTCGGCCATTCTAGCGTTATCCTTGAATGAATGCCTGCATGTTATGTACTATTTTTCATATTTAACTAATGCTATTTGTTTTCATAGCCATACTCTTCGTTGTATATCAATTTGAATTTCTCTGCTGTAATTTTATGTGTGACTATTTGAATTGACTTATGAACGGCAGGATCTTCAACATCAGACTCGATCAGAAAACTATCAACACATAATCATCAGTACATCCTAATAATAGCAGTGTGTTCATTGAAATTGATGTGGTACTAGATTATATAGCCATCATATTCGTCTTAACTATAAATCATAGGAAAGGTTAGACAGGAGTACAAATTTGGTCCACGTATGCAAGTTGACTATGCCTTCAGTTTTGGTAATAAAGCAAATTTCATATGCAGCAGTTTTGACCAATGGCCAGTGGGTAAATTTGTTAAAAGACTGCCTGTTTTTTCTCCACTTTCACGACCGTCAAAACAGACCTGTTTTTAAATAACTAATAGTAATGGAGGACATGATATCTACATGGCAATGCTTTACGAGAAAAACAATTTTAAGAACTACCTTCTTCTTATATAACCGATTCTCTATATATAGTTTCCAATCTACACGCAGTAAACTAAATTCTTTAATTCTATTCCTTAACTCTAAAAAGGTTTACAAAATTTCTCCTTGGTGGCCACCTACTACATACTCAAAGTATTTGAAGTATTCACTGCATTTGTCAACCTGCGGCACTATGAATGGAGTAACCAACTGTTTTCTGATTTGGTTTATGGCACCAACCGGACTACCATTCGAGTGTGGGTTGCTCAACTACGGAAGTTGGTAAGTCGTAGTGCAAACGAGGCCTATACAATGAACATGCAATTTCTTGATTGTGAAATACGCCATCTCTGGTCGTTGCTAAATACTCATGTGTCGAACTGTGTATTTAATTCTGTTTTATTTGAATATTTTAGCAATACCTATTTAATAAACAGTCTCATTCTTGTTGGTGCAGGGAAATGAAAAAGTGGCTACGGGCTGAAAACATATTCAGCAGCAGATTGAAGGCATGTTCTGGGAGAAATCGATGTACAACCTTAACAACTCACACCACGGTGGCTCATTTTCGCTAAATTGAAAATCCAAGTCCAATAGAGCACAGATTGTTGATATTGGTATTATGTAAATAACAAAAACATACCAAAGCACTAAAGATATAAACTCAGAGCAGATTAGTGAAGTATAATAAACATATAATTACTGACCAAGACAAATACTTTCGGCACTGGTTGTCAGTGCTCAGCATGCATGAAAAGACTGTCCTTCCACCACTCCAGCCTTGTACCGGTATACGTCTCTCTAAGTCTATCATTTGGATTGTAATGAGGATGAGGTCATAACAACTTACTACCGAATGGTAGATTGCATACTTTTATACATAATATTAATTCATGCCATTGTTTGTCATTATGTGTTATGTTTACTTATTTTTAACTTAGTAGTCTTGAATTCATATACGCGTATGGTACGCTCCACCAACTCGGAGTATACAATAAGTATATACGTATGTGTGTGTATAATACCATAGTCTCCCTTTGAACCAGGATAATTTCTCTGCTAGTATCTGTAACTCTGCACCTGCGTTAGGTATCCAACATTTGTGTTCAGACCGAATTGTCCGCGTACACCAAGAATCTTCCGGTCAGTGCCTAATTACGGCATTACAACTATTAGTCGTATCCTACTCGTTTCATAATGAGGACTTTGTTCCTCGAACTGATCACGTACTCAGCTCCGCAGACAATTAATGACTCATCTCTCCATACCGTGGTCATATTCTCTTGAAAGACTTGAACTAAGGGTTATCTGGCTTTATCTCCTAACAAAACAAACTAATAAACAACTGTGAGGCGGTGCACGTCCTAAATGTGATCTGCACTAGTAGAAGGTGCAATCTGCTTAGGCATAACCCTCGTCTTTTTACTGACAACACCAGGATCGATGTCGCATTCGAGGTTAGGGTCATGCCCGAAACCCATAACCGGTTCACTCAATTTATCCTAATTTTAAAATCGACTAACCTGTTTTTTAATACCAAATATAACAACCACACCCCAGTTGGTCCGAATTTTCGCTAAATCGAAAATCTAAGTCCACTAGGGTATTGATTGTTGGTGTTGGTATCTTGTAAATAAAAAAAGCATATCAAAGTACTATCGATATACACTTACAGCGGAACAGTAACGTATAATAAATATATATTTACAGACCAAGGCTAATGCATCCGGTATCTAGTACCCTTGTCAGTGCTGAGCATGCATAAAAAGTTTATCCTTTCATCGATCCTGCATTGTACTAGTACATGTCCCTCTAAGTCTACCATGCGGGTAGTAATAAGAAAGGGGTCGGAACAATATTCCAGAGACCATTAAATTACATATTTTATACATAACACTAGTTCATGCCAATTGTTTCCATTGCATGTTATGTCTATCTTTTTTTTAACTTTGTCGTCTTAACTTCATACATGATACCTCCATCAGTTCGGGGTATACAATAACTATATACGTGTGTGTGTAAGTATGTATGTATGTATTTACATAAGTACCATAGTCCCTCTTGAAAAAGGATACTAACCTCGCTAGTATCGTAACTCTACACCTGCATAAGGTATCCACCAAATATGTCTAGACCAAATTGTCAATGTACTTTGAGGATCTTCCCATTAGTGCCTAATAATGGCATTATAACTATTAGTCATATTCTACTCGCTTCATATTGAGGACTTCATTCCTTGGACTAATCATGGACTCGCCTCCATGGATATAAAAAACTCGGCTCCTTGGACTATCGTATTCGCTAGAAAGACTTCAACTAAGGGTTATCAAGCCTTAGCTGCTAATAACAAACAAACTAACAAACATTTTTGAGGTAGTGCATGTACTAAACGTGATCCACACTAGAAGGAGGTGTGGTCCGTTTAGGCATAACCCTCGTCTTTTTACTGATAGCACCAAGACCGATGATGCTCTTAACTAATGTATACAGCCCTACTCCTCACATATATGGTACCAAACTCGTTGAAATAACATCGAGTCTATGCTCACCATTCTATTTAGATTGTTTAATGCAATCAAGGAAATGCTCATTTTGTTACTTAAAACAAACCTCCTAAGTATCGAAGTAGACCTTACTTGGTCGTTTGACACTTCAACCGAGGCGAACCTATAACGACTTGGAATTTCATTACTTTGATTTGCAAATATTTAATTAATTTTAAATGTTCAATAATATAGATTTTATAATGAAAATAAAAATCTTTTTAATAATAAATGATAATGGTGAAATAATTTTTAAAATCAGTTTACAAAAATATATAGTTCGATGAAAAACAGAAAATGTGATCGGAGTTTTCCGAATTTTCAACATTTCATCATATAAAAGTTATTTGAAATTTTGTGTACACTTTTGTATATGTATAAACACATATATTAAATATATAATTTGATTTAGGATAATATAATTAGGATTAATTATGTTAATTAAGTTAACTAATCTATGTTAATTATGATATGACATTTTGCTAACTAATATTAAAAAATTGATATATATGTCACGTCAAAAGGGGACAAGAGTACAAAAAGGGGTCAAATCAATGTTTTTTAGTTTCTCCATGTGAAATTTCGAATATTTTAAAGGGGACATGGATGGGACAAGATGGTGAGGTGGCAAATGAGAGAAGCGCAAAATACGATGGTCGTTTTGATAATCCGACTTATGCACTTAATACAAATAGCTATACTTCTTTTTTTCTCATTTTTCCATTCTTTCCTTTGCCAAAATCTTTTATAAGCTTGGAAGCAACTTCCATGGCTTATTTTTATGATTTTAAGGTGTTATCCCGCCTTTTTCAGCAAGGCCGTGATATCAAAAGATCGATCGAGAAAAGCAAGATAGCTCATCTCAAAAATTGGTCAACTCAACATCTCAGCAAAGCAAGTTCTGTTGAATGATTTTTCATCTAAGATCTCCTACGGAGGGGGGGTTCAGGGGGGGTGCGGGGGCAACGCCACCGCTACGGTGTTCGACCTGCCTGGTCAGGTCGCAGGGGTCCAGGGGGCAGCGCCCCGTCCAAAATGGCATACGACTTAAAGAGTGAAGTAATTCAGCGACTCAACTAGTTAACGACCTAACCAATGAAGCAAGTTAGCGACCTAACTGATGAAGCGGGCTAACGACTTAACAGAGTTCACGACTTAACAGACCTCACGACTTAGTGACCTAAGACTTCACGAGTTAACAGCTCACAGGAAAGTTCGCGACCTAACGACCTATAAATCCAAGCGACCTACGACCTAGAGCAACTCAGCAGTCAGCGATTTAACTACTCAATGGCTCAAGCGACCTACCTGCTAAGCGACTTATGCTTCTCCTCAACAAAGTTAGGTCGCTCGCGACCTAACTCTTCTCCTAAACCCATAGGTCGCTCGCGACCTAACCCGCCATCACCTAGGTCGCTCGCGACCTAACCAGTCTCACCTCATCAAAATCGGGTCGCTCGCGACCTAACACCCATAGGTCGCACACGACCTAAAGCATACCCCGCCTTTTCCCTTTGGTCGCTCCAGGCCATACATTCTAACGTCGTTATCCCTTAGGTCGCCCTCCTTCTTCTGCCGCTCCTCTAGGTCGCCAACGACCCACCTTAGGTCGCTCCAACCGGCCTACGACCTATCTTAGGTCGCTCCAGCCGACCTAAGTCCGAAGTCGCCTATAAATACTCCACCAACTCCACATTCGAGGGGGACTTTTTTGGATTTCAAGGCGCCTATACTCTGTTGATTTCTCGACTCTCTAAACACTTCAAACACTGAAGAATCTTCATCTAGAGATCAACCTCATTAACCATGAATCCAAAGAGCAATTCATCATCAAAGTTCAAACTTCTTTCTCTGATCGTGTTGTAATTGTAAGATCGTGTTGTAAAAGTATTGTGATCAAGAGATCGTGTTGTAAAAGTGTTGGAATCTTGTAAAGTGAGCTCGAAAAACATAATGGATGATGTAAAGTGGATGTAGGCTTATTAGAATCCGAACCACTATAAAAATCTCTGTCTCTTTTACTTTTTCTGCTATTTTCTTTTTACTTTAATTCCCGTGCAAACGGGTGGTGCTTTCATTTCATCACGGCATACACCGGGTGTTAGCGTTAAAGCCATTTTTACCGTTAACATAAGGTTTTAATGTTTTTAAATCTAAAGTTTAAATGCTTTAAATATTTCAAATTCCACTTTAAACTCCTCTTTTTAAATTTCAGAATTTCTACATTATTACCCTAAATGGTTTCGGCCATACCGTCTTACAGTCAACTCTGAAACAAGATTTAATTTTTTTCAAACCATGTAGAATTCCGATGTCTATAAACTTTTAGTGCATCACTTTTTCTGATTTCGAGCCTAGCTACTCTAAAAATCTATATTTTTCAAGAGTGTTTTTGATAGATTTTTAAGTCCGAAAATGCCCCTTACTGTTTTTGTCATAAATCCCTTAAAATTTATCAAAATTGAGTAATTATTTTTTTTAAATGATAGAGGAAAGAATTATCTAAAACTTTTCTTTTGAAAACTTTTTCAAATTTCGAGGATAAAGAGTCCTTAAATTAAGAAGAAAATGACCATTTTTAGTGCATTTTAAAGTTTTCGAAGCTTTTCAAATTCTAAAGTATTTCTAGTTTTCAAAGCTTATGGTGAGTACATTTGTTTTACTTTGGGAAGCATTTACTTTATATATATGTATGTATGTATGTATATATGTATGTATGTTGGATATGTCGTGTTATATATATATATATATATATAATGTTGTGTTTGGTTTATGGTATGTTTGGACGTGAATGTATGTGCTAACTCGTACTTTAGCATTAGACTTTGAAATCGACGGTTTATGTGATATGTTTGGATATAAAGTCTGAGCTTTGATGTGTAAAAGATATGGTTTGTATTTGTATATGCTTAGATATGTTGTTGAATGGTAACTTAGGAAAGAATTTCTAAACCAAACACAACATTATATGTGTGTGTGTATATATATGTAATGTTGTATTTGGTTTATGGAATGCTTGGACGTGAACGTATATGCTAACTTGTGCTTTAACATTAGCCTTTGAAATCGACAGTTTATGTGATATATTTTGATATAAAGTCATGAGATGTGTTAAAGATATGGTTTGTATTAGTATACTCTTAGATATATTGTTGAATGGTAAATTAGGAAAGAATTTCAAAGTTATTACATTCATAGCGATAGTAGCTATGAGTGCAGATTGGAAATTATGATTTCCAAGTTTTCGAAGTTTTCTTTTAAAATGTTTTTGAAAATCATTTTTAAACTTAATTAGTAAGAATGTAACTTAAGTAATTTTTTTCAAGGTAATTAGTTTAATAATTAATTAATTTGTTAATTAATGATATTGGTTAATTAATTAAGTAATTAAGTTAAGTAATTAGGGTTTAAGAATTAATTAACTAAGTTAATTAATTTTAATTAACTAAGAAAGTTTTGATTAATGATTAATTAAGTTAAGAATTAATTATTTAACTAATTTTTATTTTAATCAAGTTAATTATTTTAATTAATTATTTAATTAAAGTTTTTATTATTTAATTAACTATTATTTAAAGGTTAATTATTATTTAACTATTACTTAACTAAAAGTTTGATTTTACATTTTTAATTAATAATGACTAAAAGGATTTAAATTATTTTTCAAGTTTAATTAAAGATTAATTATTTAATTAATTGAGATTTATTAATATTTAATTATTAATGAAGGTTTATTTAGTCATTTAATAACTAATGGATGATTGATTTGGGCTTAATTAATAGTTAATTATTGTATAACAATTTAATAAAATTAAGTTAAATTTCAATTAAATTTAATTATGATTTAAATATGGATTTAGCTTATAATTAGTTATTTTAAAAAGGGGTTTAAAGGTTTTAAATCCTTTAGTTTTCAAAAATAAATTTGATTAAACTTCCTTTTTTCGAAGATAGTTTTGAATACAAGTGATTCACGTGTTAATACCATTAAGAAACCATATCTTCTATAAGTTAATTGATTGTTTGTTGTTTGTTGTTTGGTTGTATGTTTGAAGAATGAATCCTCATTCTGCTATTAATTGATTAAATTGTTTGGACATTGTTTAGCACAACAAATCATCATCTTGCTATTGTGTTATTTGGACATGTATATGCTAGTTATCTTATATTAACATGTTATTCCTTGATTTGGATATGATTTGTATTTATATATATATATATATATACATAAGTATATATATGTAAATAACTGTTAAGTGAATTGGAATTGAAATTGAATATTAACTCAAATTAATACCATTGGGATTGCTAAGCGTCCTATTAGAATTTACAAAGTATGTTTTTGAAATAACATCAATTCTATAATCAATTTGGAGTTTAAAGATTTAAATGATTTCTAAGTTATATAATTATTTTAAAAAGTTATTTGTAAGTAATAACTTGTTTATAAAAGGGGTTTTTATTGACGGTTTACTTAAGGTGTTTTACAAAAAATATTTCATAAATGATATTTTATAAACGAAGTTTATAATGGATTTAAAAAGGAAAGTTTTACAAATGGTTTGAGATTTAGAAAAGAGTATTTTTTTTCTAGGAATTTAACTTATGAATTTATAAAGAGGTTTTATAAATAAATTGAAATTATTTATTAAATAAAGAGACATAGAAAGAATGTTTGATTTGTGTAGCGTAATTCGAGTGGCAGAGATTGCCTATAGTTTACTATGTTTTTTCGCTGGAGTAGCAACGTAGTCGTTGTGCAAACTGCGATCTATATTTGATTTCATGGCGTAATTCGAGAGGCAGAAATTGTCTGCAGTTACGTTTGGATTTCTCTGGGATAGAGACGTCATTGAGCTGCGATCCATGGTCAATACCGAATAGTACTTTCCATATCTATTTTAAACATATTTCCAAGTATTTTTGAAAAGAATGTTTTGTGAATATAATTATCCCGATGAGATAAGTATATGAAGCAATTTCAAATTAGTTTATGAGACTTTACTGATTTCTATGGGAAAGCTAATCTTTGTTCTAGATATTTGTTTATTTGATAATTAAATAACCGACTATCGAACTTCGGACCAAAGATGTAATCCTTCTTAATTTTGATGGTAGGGAAACAATTCCCTACTTAACACTGAAGAATTTTAACTCTGCAAATATCTAGGAAAATCACGACAATTATATGGTACAGTTACTATCGATAGTGCTATACTGTACGTATAAACTCGTTTGTTCTTCTAGGATAAATGATAAGGAGATCCGTCCACTTAAACGGTTAGGGGATGATCCCTAATCTTATGTGTTCTCCCTAAAGAAGCAGTATTGAGCATTTCAAAAAATCGACGATTGGTTGTGGAGCATCCGGGAAGCAGAAATAGTGTAGTCGTAAGAGATGACTCAAAACTGTAACCACTTCAAAACCCTATACGGTTCTATGGGGGAGTTTCGTGATATATTGAGATGTTGGGATCTATATGTGGTTCCGAGACCCGTTGTGGTGCGGGAATCCATGGGTGGTTCCAAGATCTATATTAAGATGTGGGAATCCTTACGTGATTCCAAGACCCATAGGGTATGGGAATCCATATAGGATTCCGTGATCTATTTTGATGCGGTGCATAAGCTAGAATGCCAGACGTAGCCTCATCAGCGAAAATGACTACAGCCGCAGATAGGAGACATGGCCAGTAGGGTTGGCAAACCCATAAGGTATAGTCGGCTCCCTTTTCTAGAAATATCTATCAGTTTCGGCATGCTGGGAGCAATGAACTCGGTCTTAGCATGACCAGTTATGTTTTTCATATAGTACCCCGGCTAGACAAGTATGATTTTTTCGAAGGACAACTTTGATCCTTATGCAGGAGGACCGTTCTAGAATTATAAGGCACGTCCATGGAATCCTACATAATTTGCGAACGTGCCTTAGTGGTTTCTGATTTTTTACCTCGTACTGTTGTGATGTGCACTGCATGAGCATCACAGCTATTTGTTTATTATTATTTTCACCCTTAGACGTTATTATAATATCACTGGATTGTATATAAAAGTGCTTTGGTTATCGTAAGGTAAAAACTCGTCTATATTTATGTGCGGCGTGGTCTTACAAGGTACCCTTGATTTTAAAAGAGTTTTAAAAGTAATAATTCAGTTACCTTGAGTTTACTCACACCAGATCCATCCCTGACCCGAGTTTTATTTGTTTCCTTAAAACTCTTGGACGCTCAAATTTTTACAAGCAGCTAAGTAGTCCAGGTTTTCTACAGATCCATTTTAGGAGGAGCTTGCAGCAGGAGGCTTCATCAATAGCTAGTTATTATTAGGTTTCTGCTATATATTATATACTCTATATTTTATGTATAAGGACAGTCTGTTATTACTGTCTTAGGGTAAAATTGTATTAGTGTAACTCAAATATATAAATTTTGAAATGCCTTTGTAAAGTATTATGTGATTAATATATGTTATTTCATTGCGCTATGAGATTCTATGATTTGATTTGTTTCTTCTTATCTTCTATCTTCTTTCTTTCCCTAACGAACGGCATTTCCGGCACTTGAATAATCGGCACGCAATCGATTTTCGAGGGTCGAAAATCCTATTCGTTGCATTTGATATCATAGCCGAAGGTTAAGCGAGAACATTGGCTTTGGTGGGGTTAACTCGTTAGAAATAGAGTTAGTAGTACCCTATAATGAGTTTAAGTGTTGTTAATCGACGAAAATTCTATGGAATTAGAAAACCGTCGAAAAATTTAAATTTAAAAATAACCGCAAGCGCACGGTGTACGAATGTAGCACGTAGCGAATACGGGTCGATCCGCAGGGAATTGATGATTTTAAAATTCTATTCAATCAAATTAAACCAAAGTCAAGTGAAAGTTAGCTAGAGAATTAGAGAACTAACTAAAAGAAAAGAGAAGCAAATATAAGAGTTAAGCGACAATTTAGGAAATAAATCCACTCTCTAGATCATGTAGTTCAACACATATGAAATCATGATCTCTCTTTTATGGTCATTAGTACTTTAACTGATGTGCTTATCATAAGTATGACATATTTGTGCTATTTATTAGCGAACGTAAGCCATCAAGCTATAACACATCCCTTAAAGCACTTACTAACTTTCATGAAACTTGACAAAGAAAATAAAAATGAAATCTATTTTAAGCATGGCCTATTAATTATTGATTGGAAATATAGACCATCAAATTTTAATTCAAATCACTTTCTTTCGCCATAATCATATTTTGATGAAGAGGCAATTAGTGTTAGTGATTATTTAAGCATGGCCTATTTGGTGTCAACAATATAGGCTATCAAATTCAAAGCAAAAACAACTAGCAAACCATTTCTATCATCATCATTAAGCACAAAAAGAGAGCATGAATCCACAAATAGTTGAAGCTGCATAATTAGAGAGCTTCATTATCCCTAAATTGAAGGGGTTTAGCCTCTTATATTTGTCATTAAAACAAAAAATGTAGCTTGCAACATGAAAGAAAAAGAAAAGGAAGAAGAAAGCAAGAAAAAGAAAAACTATTCTACTTGAATGAAAAATAAATCTAAACTACAACATGAAAGTAAATAAGCATGAAAAGAAAAAGAACATGTATTGAAGTTGCATAAAAAAAATTACATAAAGAGAAATGGCCAAGTAGCCATGAAAAGAAAGAAGAGAGCTTGATTTTATTTTGAGCCTAAAACTAACTAAAAAGAGACTAAGTAAGAGAGGAAGGTTACTTGAAACATTAGGGGTTATATATACATGCATGAAACCCTAATCCATAATTTGGGGAATAACCACACTACCCTTGAGAAACTGCGGATGCCAAGTAATCATTAGCTTCTACTAATCATTATTTTAAGTGTACATGAAGCCATTAATTCCATAAGCATGTGCATTAGGCTTTAATTTGTACATTAAAGTGGTGGGTAGGTGGAGTCCTCCATGATCTTCACTTTGAATTATTTCCATCTATTCCTTTATATACATGTTGTGCATGCATGTGTCTTCATGAAACCACTCCTATTTGAGACCAAATTCCTACAAAAATATATATATATATTTCCAATTAATTTTTCTCAAATAAATATATGCACACAAATGACCGTTTTTCCCCTATATGAAGATGGATATGTGACAATTTGGAATTAATATGGATTTTGGTTAAAACAAATTAAAATACCCAATATGATTATTTATTTAATTTAAAAAGAATAAATATGGTGTTAAAAATGTGCACATTTACGTGCACATCAAGTGTATATTATATACGAGTGTGTATCTGTTAGTGATATAAAAGTTTTATATTGTGATGTTTAATATGAGGGGCTTATGAATTCTGGTCGACACGCTTTGTCGATAGGGGTTCCTAAACACTTAAACTAGGTAAATCGACACAATATGTTTTTGAAATTGGGTAAACTAAATTATTTTACCTAAGATATATTATATATATAAAGAATGTTCTAAAATAACATAGCATTTTTGAGCTGTTGTTTGCTAAGAGATAATAATATTTATTATTATCATTTAGGGTTTGTTTAGTCATACTCGTCTAGTTTAGGCATTGAATATTGTTAGTGTGTACGAGTAGCTCCCTCCTTAAGATTTGTGTTGGGTAAATAGGAATTAAGTAAAACATTGAAACGAACACCTTATGAGTTAAGTTTCACAATTTAACTATAAGGCGTTCGACATTAAGGTTGAATTGAAATTTGAATAAAAATGTTATCAAAGGTCAGAATATTTTGAAATAAATATTTAGAAATGGATTAATAAGAATGGATCTTTTTATTAAAAAGAAATTAGGTCTCCAAGGTTTTGGAAAATAATAAAAGTATTTGAAAGTAATTTTGATTTAAGTAAAAAAAAATTGGATTGAAAATGTTAAGTAAAAGGTGTTTTCTTTAGGATAGTTTGGGAAATAAGTCTTGATTTTTTTGTGATGATCGGAATAATCTTCTAAGTGATAGTCGGATGTTTTCCTAGACGAACGTTGAAGCGCACTTAGTAAATTATTCTCTTCATCATTGTACGATCAAAACATGTTCAAATCCAAATGAAACCAAAGCAAGTTGTGAAAAATGCTTTGTGGGAAAAATAAAAGGTATTGTTTCCAAAAATGAGATTTTGGAAACAAAGAAATATTTTAAGTTAACTAGTTCGAATGGCTTGAAAATAACGTAAAATTGGAAAAGAGATGTGTTCGGATGGTAAACACCTCTCTTGAGTATTACCCTTCTTGGTAAGGGAAAGTACGATACTATTTGGTAGTATCCAGTCCTTTAGTTTTATTTTGGAGTTACTCGAGCTATATATATGTATTCTAAGATTTAAATATAGAGTTTCATTTCAAAAGGGTTTTTGAAATAAAAGCCGGGTATTTGAATCTTAAGTTTTCTTAACAAGATAAATTCAAAATGTAATAATGAAATCAGATAGGGGTATATACTCATATGCTGTAGTGGAGCATTATCCAGGTTGAACCAGTGTAGTTTATGGAATATTTTCATAAATAATTTAGTGGGAATATAATTGGTATTAGTAAGAACCAATTAAGTGAGTGCGTAGGAAGGGCGTAGATATTTTCTCTTTTTTTATACGGTTTTGATCTAAGATTCCAGTATATGACTTTGAGGTATTTGCACCATTTCGAATAAGGATTTATTACTCGACTTTGATACAGTGAGCACTTTATGATAATTCTTGGTATGAGACAAAAGTTTTCTATCATAGTTACAACTATTTAAGGAGAACACATGTTCCAAAGCAAGGAGCCTAATCGGAATTCGCACTAGAAAATCGGGTGAGCGATACTAGTTCGGAAGTGAAGTTATGTATTCGAGTTGTGATCTGGATCATATTTTTGTATAAGAAGGATCTATGTACATCATATAGGCTGATGTATAGTGTTAGATGTTTTTGTGGCATATGATATGAGGTGTAATTTCGATGACGAAATTCTTTTTAGGGGGGAAGAATATAACGATCCGGAATTTCTCTGCTCTGATTTGCAAATATTTAATTAGTTTTAAATATTCAATATATAGGTTTTATAATGAAAATAAAAATATTTTAATAATAAACGATAATGGTGAAATATTTTTTAAATTTATTTATAAAACTATATAGTTCGATGAAAAACAGAAAATGTGACTGGAAACCATTTTCCCAGTTTTCGACATTTCATCGTATAAAAATTGTTTGAAATGTTGTGTACACTTTGGATATATATGAACACATATATTAAGTATATAATATAGTTTAGGATAATATAATTAGGATTAATTAGGTTAATCAAGTTAATTAATCTAAGATAATCATGATATGACACTTTGGCAACTAATGTTAAAAAATTGAAATATATGTCACGTCAAAAGGGGATAAGAGTTCAACAAGGGGTCAAATTAATGTTTTCTTGTTTCTCCATGATAAATTTCAAATATTTTAAAGGGGATATTGATGGTACAAGATGGTGAGGTGGCGTTCAAGGAGAGGATGGCAAAATACGAAGATCGTTTGGTAATCTGACTTATGCACTTAATATAAGAAGCCATTCTTCTTATTTTCTCATTTTTTCCTTTGCCAAAAACTTTTATAAGCTTGGAAGAAACTTCCATGGCTTCTTTTTATGATTTTAAGGTTTAAAGGTTTTTAATTCTAGAGTTTAAATGTTTCAACTATTTCAAATTACATTTTAAACTTCCCTTTTTAAATTTCAGAATTTTTCCATTTTTACCCTAAATGGTTTCGGCCATAACGTCTTACATTCAACTCCAAAATAATATTTTATTTTTTTCAAACCATGTAGAATTCCAGTGTCTACAAATTTGTAATGTATCACTTTTTTTAAATTTTGAGCCCAGCTACTCCAAAAATCCATATTTTTCAAGAGTGTTTTTAAACCAAGATTTTTAAATTTGAAAATTCCCCTTACTGCTTTTACCTTAAATCCCTTAAAATTTATCCAAATTAAGTAACTCTTTTTCTTAAATGATAAAGGAAAGAATTATCTACAAATTTCTTTTGACAAAAATTTCAAACTTCGAGGATAATGAGTCCTTGAATGAAGAAGAAAATGACCTATTTTTTAGTGGATATTAAAATTTTCAAAGCTTCTGATAAGTAAATTTATTTAACTTTGGAAAGAATTTACTTAATATATATGTATGTTGGATATGTGATTATATATATAATGTTATGTTTGGTTATGCTAACTTATACTTTAGCATTAGACTTTAAAATCGACGGTTTGGGTGATATGTTTGGATATAAAGTCATGAGCTTTGATGTGTTAAAGATATGGTTTGTATTTGTATATGCTTGGATATGTTGTTGAATGGTAACTTAGGAAAGAATTTCTAAGTTATTACATTCATAGCGATAGTCGCTATGAGTGCAGTTTGGAAATTACGATTTTCAAATTTTCGAAGTTTTCTTTTAAAATGTTTTTGAAAATCATTTTTGAACTTAATTAGTAAGAATGTAATTTAATTAATTTTGTTTCAAGGTAGTTAGTTTAATAATTAATTAATTAATTAATTAAAGATAATGGTTAGTTAATTAAGTAATTAGAGTTTAAGAATTAATTAATTAAGTTAATTAATTTTAATTAATTAATAAAGTTTTAATTGATGATTAATTAAGTTAAGAAATAATTATTTAATTAATTTTTATTTTATTGCAATTTAATTATTTTAATTAATTATTCAATTAAAGTTTCGATTATTTAATTAATTATTGTTTAATGGTTAACTATTTATTTAATTATTACTTAACAAAAAGTTTAATTTTACATTTTCAATTAATTATGATTAAAAGGATTTAACTTATTATTCAAATTTAATTAAATATTGTTTAATTAGTTTATTGAGATTAATTAGTATTTGATTATTAATGAAGGTTTAATTAATTGACAAGCACCACTGTCCCAGTGGTTAAGTGATTCGACTTTTGTGCGAGAGGTCACAAGTTCGAAACTTGCGTAGCGTGATTCGAACATATGTTGACATGTTATTTGTGTTATGTTGCCCCGATGACATTTTGTATATAAGTACCATTTCAAAAAAAAAGGTTTAATTAATTATTTAATAATTAATAAATGATTAATTTAGGTTTAATTAACAGTTAATTATTGTTTAACTTTTAATTAAATTATGTTCAGGTTCAATTAAATTTAATTATGATTCAAAATGGATTTAACTTATAATTAATTATTTTAAAAAGGGTTTAAAGTTTTTAAATCCTTTGGTTTTCAAAAGTAAATTTGTTTAAAGGTACTTTTATTTTTCAAAAATGGTTTTGAATACAAGTGATTCATGTGTTGATACCATTAAGAAATGACTAAGAATGAGTTATAATGTAGATTGTTGGGTTGTTTGGATATGTGTTAACATAAAAAATCCTCGTTCTCCTATAAATTAATTGATTGTTTGTTGTTTGGTTGTTTGGACATATGTTAGCAAAATAAATCTCCATTCTGCTATTAATTGATTAAATTGTTTGGACATTGTTTAGCAGGACAAATCACCATCCTACTATTTTGTTATTTGGACATGTATATGCTAGTTAGCTTATATTGACATGTTATTCCCTGATTTGTATTTACATACATGTTGTTTATGTAAATTACTATTAAGTGAATTGGAATTGAAATTGAATGGTAACTTAAATTAGTATCATTAGGATCACTAAGCCTCATTTGGAATTTATAAAGTATGTTTTTGAAATAATTTCAATTCTTTAATCAATTTGGAGTTTTAAGATTTAAATGATTTCCAAGTTATACTATTATTTTATAAAGTTATTTGTAAGTAATAACTTGTTTATAAAAGGGATTTGTACTAAGGATTTACTTAAGGTGTTTTATAAAAGATATTTCATAAATGAAATTTTATAAAGGAAGTTTATAAAGATTTAAAAAGGAAAGCTTTAAAAATGGTTTGAGATTTGGAAAAGAGTATTTTTATAAAAATTTAACTTGTGAATATATAAAGAAGTTTTACATATAAATTGAAATCATTTATGAAATAAAGAGATGTGGAAAGAATGTTTGATTTGTATAGCGTAATTCGAGTGGCAGAGATTGCCTATAGTTTACTATGTTTTTTCACTGGGATAGCGATGTAACCATTGTGCAAACTGCGATCTATAATTGATTTCATGGCATAATTCAAGAGGCGAAGATTGCTTGCAGTTAAGTTTGGATTTCTCTGGGATAGAGATGTAACCATTGAGCTGCGATCCATGGTCAACACCGAATGTTACTTTCCATATCTATTTTAAAAATATTTCCAAGTATTTTTGAAACAAATGTTTTGTGAATATAATTATCCCGATGAGATAAGTATATGAAGCAATTTCAAATTAGTTTATGAGGCTTTAATGATTTCAATGGGAAAGCTAATCTCTGTTCTGGATGTTTGTTTATTTGATAGTTAAATAACCGACTATCAAATCTTGGACCAAATATATAATCCTTCTTAGTTTTGGTGGTAGGGAAATGATTTCCTACTTAGCACCGAAGGATTTTAACTCTGGAAATATCTAGAGTAAACACAGGAATTATATAGTACAGTTACCATCGGTGGTGCTATACTGTACTTATAAACTCGTTTGTTCTTCTAGGATAAATGATAAAGAGATCCGTCCACTTAAACGGTTACGGGGTGATCCCCGCTCTTATGTATTGTTTGATTATTTCCTCAAGAACATGTATTAAGCATTTCGAAAAATCGACGATTAGTTTGTGGATCACCCGGAAAGCAGAAGAGTGTACTCATAAGAGATGACTTGAAACTGCGACCACTTCAAAACCATATACGGTTCTATGGGGGAGTTTCGTGATATATTGAGATGTTGGGATCTATATGTGATTATGAGACATGTTGGGGTGCGGGAATCTCCATGGGTGGTTCCAATATCTATATTGAGAAGTAGGAATCCTTACGTGATTCCAAGACCCATGGAGTATGGGAATCCATGTAGGATTCCATGATCTATTTTGGTGCAGTGCGTAAGCTGTAATGTTGGACATAGCCTCATCAGCGGAAATGATTAAAAATGGAGATAGGAGACATGACCAGTAGGGTTGGCAAACCCATAGGGTGTATTTGACTCCCTTTTTTAGCAATATCTATCAATTTCGGCATGCCGAGAGCGATGCACTCGGTCTTAGCAAGACCTATTATATTTTACTTATAGTAACCCGGCTAGATGGGTACGATGCATTGGAAGGATAACTCTGATCCTTGTGTAAGAGGGCCGTTCTTGAAATAGTGAAAGCACCTCCGTAAAATTCCTACAGAATTAGCAAATGCGCTTTAGCGATTTTTGATTTTATATCTAGTATTCGTGATGTACACTACACGAGCATCACAACTACTTGGTTATTATTATTATCACCCTTAGGCATTATTATAATATCACTGGATTTTATATAAAAGTGTTTTGGTTATCGTAAGGTAAAAACCCGTCCGTATTTATGTGCGGCATGGTATTACGACATACCCTTGATTTTTAAACAGTTTTAAAAGTAATAATTTAGTTGCTTTGAGTTTACTCACACCAGACCCTTGTCTGACCCAGAATTTTATTTTCTTTCCCTAAAACTCTTGGGTGCTCAAATATTTACGAGCAGCCAAGTAGTCTAGGTTTTCTACGGATGCATTTTTGGAGTAGTTTGGAGCACGGAGCTTCATGGACAGCAAGTTATATCAAGTTTCCGCTGTATGTTATGTACTTTATATTTGATGTATAAGGACAGGCTGTTATAACTGTCCTAGGGTAAAATTGTATTAGTGTAACTCTGATGTATAAATTTTGAAATGATTTTGTAAAGTGCTATGTGATTAATATATGCTATTCCATTACGTTGTGAGATTCTCTGATTTGTTTTGTTTCTTTTTATCTTCTATCTCCTTTCTTTCCCCTAACGAATGGTATTTCCGACACTTGAATAGTCGACACACAATATAGTGAACGTATTAGTGTCGATTTTCGAGAGTCGAAAATCATGTTTGTTACAGTACCCTTACTTTGGTATATTTCTTTACCTATACGCAAACTTACAATCCCATGCATCATATAGTAGGATATATTTCACATTAGTACAATGTATGTACAACCAGTGGTAGCCCCTTTTGGTGGGCAGACTTGTGTTGTGCAACACTACTAATCTTGCATCCCAATCCATATTAATGACCAAGTCATTTTCAATTAATCTAAGTTATTTATTAGATTCAATAATTCACATCTATCATGAATGCATACTTGAGGCTATATAGATTTTATTAAATTACTATGCCTCCTATGTTCAATTGTTGGTATTCAGTTATCTTGCACAACTTGCTTCTTGTTGCATCAATATCGATATAACGTAATTTACTGCATAATTCTAGTTTAATAGATTAAATATCTCTTCCCTTTTATATTATTAGATATATTTTACTGTTCATTTTCAAATATCAACTGCCTTTCGTTGATTATTATATCTCCTTAATTTCCCGTTGCTTATATTTCTTCCCTTATTATTTTTCTTTTAACTTCTCTTAAATTGCATATATTAGATTCACAATTATATTTTTGTTATTATCACTACTTACAGTACTTTGGTTTATACATAGGAATTTCTACTTTTTAATGCATTGAAAGTACTTCTTCTCAAAAGTCAACGTTAACATGTAATTTTTCATAAATTATCTTAAAGTGTACTTGTGTTACGTTTGGAATTACAGGAAATTATCTTTTTTATTTTTATTGGCATAGACGGTATAAAATACAGTAAACATCCATATTTTATACATCACTTTTTTTAGGAGTATCCGTTGTTATTTCAAACGATACATTTTTTCATGTTTATAAAGCTAGATAATTTATATAAGTTTACATTGCAATATACTTCATTCCAATGAATTAAAATACTACTTAAACCCTAATCCAAATTTTTAATAACTTCTAATTCATGTTTACTAATATCTATCATTCAACCAACAAACCTGGAATTATTATAAAATACTATAAATTTAGGAACTACTTTCACTCTTACTTTCCAAATTCAAGTATACACAATATTTAACCAAAGTTAACAATTCACGAAATATGTAGGCATGGTTTTCAAATTTAGTACATATATATACACACACACACACACACACAAAACTTCATAAGTATATTTCGGCATGTACGGAATAGATTTACAATGATATAAATCCAATATTGTACAAAAATATATAATTTCTCATTCACCTCTAAACTTTCAAATCTCTAAATCTAAATATTATTATTCCTATTTGACTCTTTTTTCTTCCTACCGAAATATGCACTGAAAGCATACATATATCTATTTGAAATTTTGATCCAAGAAGAGATTTGAATTCAATTTAAATTTGGATTTACAATTTACCTTGGTTGGTGATTCAATTCGATCATATTTTTCATCTTTATTTTCCTCCACTATTCTCCACTTATATATTTATAAATTACACTTTATATAGATTTTAGAATTTGTGAAGAAAGAAAAATGGCAGAGTTTCGTCGTTGCTTCAGAAAATACAAGTTGAATAACGAGGGGTTAGGCCTGTATTCTTAGGGGTTCAAATCAATGTCAGCCATTATATTATACTACATTAAATCTAGTTCATTCGGGCAATGTTCAATTTACAATCGCTGCCTACCACCATTCGGCCGCTATGATGCCACCGCTCGGGCCCCTATCGGTCGACCAGTCCTAATAAAGGAGTTGATTGGTTGCTTTATTTACGTTAATTAATCTCTCTCATTTCGTTTAATTCGTTTTTTGACTTATTTTGTCTAATTCTGTCCCTTTTGACTAAATGTTAATACTGCTTAAACTTAAAGTAACCGTTAATGTTAATTAATATTAGTTATTTATATTTATTTACTTAATTACATATATAATTATTTCTGATTCGAAATCTTCAAACTTTAATAATTTTCTCATTTGTACCCCGATCGTAAAATTTATATATGGAAATTGATCAAAAATTTGTCACGAAAACAGTGGTGTAAATTTCGTAACCAAGTTTTGACGTTTATGAAAATTTCATTTTGAGCTAGATAATCTTTAGTTTTTTAATTAATTATTATTCAATTTACGGGGTACTACAATGACATCACAAGGTTCAATGTACAGGACGCTGAAAGAACATGCAGGTCTATTGATGATAATTGGATGAGAATCATTTTTAACGAATTCCAGAGTTAGCATGGTTATAGAGTTAGTGGATAAAATACCAAGTTGCAAGATTGGTTTTGTTGACAAGAGTATCCTATCAAGACGACTTTATGGTAAAGAGCAACTAACCGGTACCTTTTCTTCGTAAATTGATTTTTCCTTTTTGGTTCAAATGAAAATTCAGACGTTTATGTCACTGTATATGTCGGTGGTATTCTACAAGCATTGACTAATGTATTCCAAGTTACTATCAAAAGTGAAACTTGGTAATTAAGCACGAGTTGCATGTGGAAACACGTAGGTGATAACATTTTTTAAAAATACATTAGAAAAGAACCAAAATTATTGGGTTCTTTTCCACTTTTATAGTAGGAAGATGGTTGTCATGTTTTCATGGACAGAGCAAAGGAACATAATTGATGAATAAGTCATGGAAAAATTCATACACTCTCGAACGATTGTTGTCACATCAATAACCTTGACATTTGGACATAATGTAATTTAAATTCTTCCCTGTTTAACCCTAACAATAATACTGATATGCACCAACTACTGCTTATTACCGGAGCATTGATCAGTTTTGACCCAGCCACGGCAACGAAGATTTATTTGGACAATGAGTCATAACAACTAGATGATATCATTCCTTGGTATGTTAAACTCATAGTTAGTAAACAAAGTGATACATTTTTAATTCACCAATAACGTATCAATTTTTTAATGTTCAGGTCCAGCGGTGTAAGCCAAGTGTGACCGGATTGAAAGATTATCTCTTTGGGATGACATTTTGTCCCTCGCTGACATGGGATTCGCGTACTCTGTGTTGGGTGGGGATTTCAATGTTGTCGCTAGTCAGGCTGAAAAATTAGGGGGGTTGGCCGTCAATCGGCAATCGGTTTCTGACTTCAATTCTTTCATTGTTAGTTCTGGTTTAACATAAATCCCTTTCGTGGGTTCTGCTTATACTTGGTCTAACAATCAGGAGGGGCCGCATCGGATTCTATCCCTGCTGGATAGAATTTTTGGGTCTGCTGAATGGTTTAATCTACCATTCTCCTTTTCTACTTCTCATCTTCATTGCTCTTGCTCTGATCATGTGCCTCTGGTTTTGCGCTGTTCTTCTCGTTCTTTGTCGGGGCCTTCTTCTTTTCGATTCCTTAGTATGTGGAGCTCACACCATAACTTTCTCCAGGTGGTGGAGGAATCGTGAATAGCTCCTATTGCTGCTCCTCCTATGGGGGCTTTCTTTCTAAAATTGAAACGTCTTAAGGCTTGCCTAAAGATGTGGAATATCCAAGTTTTCAGGAACATTTTCGACCGTGTTCGAGTGGCAGAAGAGTCTCTCATCATTGCCGAATCTGAGTTCGACGAGACTCCTTCGACCGTAAACAAGGAGAAATGGGCTTGTGCCCAAACAGCTTTCTCCTCGAAACTTCGTATTGAAAACTCCTATCTTCGCCAAATGGCGAGGGTCAAATGGGTCGTCGAAGGTGATACGAATTCCAAATTTTTTCATTCATCCATTCGTAAGAAAGCCAATATCCTTTCTATTCGTGAAATTTTGAGATCGAATCTCTCAGTTGCTTCAACTCCCTCTGAAGTTAGAGAGGTTATTGTGTCTCACTTCCAGTCCTACCTGGGTTCTCCATCTGTGTCAGACCCGGATTTGGACCTCCTGTCATTCATTCCTCGGCTGGTCTCTTCGGAGAAAAGTGCCGATTTAGCTAATCCGCCTTTGTCGGATGAGATTCGAGACTGCGTCTTTGCTCTTAGCAAGGATAGTGCCAGTGGGCCGGATGGCTTCAACGGGTCCTTCTATCAGACTGCTTGGTCTATCATTCAAACTGACTTCTGTCTGGCTATTCAACAATTCTTTTCCGGCTGAATTCTTCCCATTAGTTGGTCATCCACTAATTTGGTCCTCATTCCCAAATGTGATAACCCACGGGTTTGCGTGGATTATCGCCCGATCAGCCTTTGTAATTTCTCTAACAAAGTGATTTCTAAGGTATTGGCCAAGCGATTGGCTCCGTACCTGGATCGTATTATCTCCTCATCTCAGGCGGGTTTTGTAAAAGGACGTTTAATCACTGATAACGTCCTGCTAGCCCAGGAACTGATTTCCCAGATTGACCGGAAAGTCAGAGGTTCAAATATTGTTTTCAAACTTGATATGGAAAAGGCCTACGATTGTATGTCGTGGTTTTTCATAATCAAGGTTCTTCGTGCCTTCGGGTTTCCTGAAACACTGATCGATTTGGTGTGGAGGCTCATTTCCAACTGCTGGTTCTCTGTTTTCATTAACGGATCGGCTAACGGTTTTTTCAAGGCGGGTAGAGGTCTTCGTCAAGGTGATCCTCTATCTCCATCTCTTTTCATGATAGCGGCTGAGGCTTTCATCCGAGGGATCCACATTTTAACGATGTTTGGCCAAATTCACCATTTTGGACTTCCCAGTGGGTGTCCGCTCGTCTCTTCCCTATCCTTTGCGGACGACATTGTCATTTTCTCCAATGGAAATCGAACCACTGTTCGGCGGCTCATTCGTTTCATCCACCTTTACGAGAGGTGTTCGGGCCAACTAGTCAACTCTTCCAAGAGTTGTTTCGTCCATGCGAAAGACATGGACACTTCGAGGGTCTCTTGGGTCGAATCGTTTACCGGCTTCAGGGAGGCATCCCTTCCTCTTCCTTATTTGGGTATTGCTCTCTACAGAGGTAGGAAACTTAACGCTCTTTTCGACCCTCTGACGGACAAAGTTAGGGGTAAGATTATCCGTTGGAATGCGTCTCTTCTGTCTCTAGCTGGTAGATTGGTTCTCATCAAATCTGTTTTAGGTTCTTTGGGCACTCATGTCTTCGCCGCTATGACCCCTACGTCTTCTTTTTTTCGGTCGTTCCAATCTTTGGCTTCCTCCTTCTTCTGGGGATCGAAGGTTGACAATCACCGCCATCACTGGGTATCTTGGGATGTTGTATGTCGTCCAAAGATTGAGGGTGGGCTTGGCTTGCGAAATCTAAATGACATTTGTTCGGCTTTTGCTTGCAAGTTGTGGTACAGATTTGGTACTAACGACTCGTTATGGGCGTCGTTCCATCATGCCAAATACCAGAAACTGGCCTCTAATGGCTTTTCCGGATCTATATCATTCACCAGTGGGACTTGGAAGCATATGCAATCGGTCAAATTGTTTTCTGATTCTCATGGAGGCCAATCCGGATGGGATGGAGGTCCGTTTTCTATTCGTAAGGTCTGGCTCTCTGCTCGCTCTCCCGCCCCTGCTCTCCCCATTTTCTCTTTCATTTGGGACACTAGGATCCCCCTAAAGTGTCTCTTTTCATGTGGCGAACCCTTCATAATGGATTGTCAGTTGATGAGAACCTCCAGTGGATTGGCATTTGCTTTGTTTCCCGTTGTAGATGTTGCGGCAACGGTGAAACAGAATCGGTGGACCATTTTCTTTTCTCTGGTTCCACCGCCAGATCCTGCTGGAATTACTTCGGTAATTTGTTGGGTATCCACGGAAGCGTTTCCTCGTCGAATGACCTTCTGAGTACCTGGTGGAACGGTAGAACTGGTAAATCTCTTCGTTCTAGCACCAGTTGTTTGATTCCTTGTCTGATTTGCTGCCACATCTGGTGCGCGCGGAATAAGGCTATTTTTGAGGAGACTCCTATGGATCCTTCCTCTGTTATTCGGCGGGTTAGAAATGATGTTTTCTTGGCTTTTCGTGGTAGACCTTTCAAGGGCTCAGTCAATTCTCGTACTGGTCTCCTTGTGGCCCTGCTTCCTATTACCTGCTCTCAGTCTACCATTACAGCGGTTATTGGTTGATCTCCGTTCTCGTGAATTGTGTCTCTTGCTTGCTGGTTTTCTTGTTCCCTCTCCCCCTCAACCCCCCCCCTTTTTTAAATTTGTCTATTTTTCTGGCAACTGTTTTCAGGATCTGGATTTTCTTGCTTGGTTGGAGCTCTATTTTCCTTTTTAGGATGGAGCTTGGCAGTGGGAATTTTGGCTCTTTTTCTCGGCACTCGCTTTTGCTGTTCTTTGGATGTTGGGCGCTTGTTTGGACCTTTATCCCATGGAGGATAGTCCTCTATCTTGCTGTTGTATTGCACGGTTGTCTTCCGACATCGTCATCGGGCGGTGGCATTGCCGGAGCTCGATGACGATGTTTGATGGGCGGTGATTTTTCCGAAGCTCATCGACTTTGTTCCGTGGCAGTTTCATGCAGCAGTCTTCCGTTCTGAATCGCCAGCCTCTGGGGTTTTGTCATATTTTCTATCTTTTTATGTTTTGGTTTTTATTTGATCGGTGTTGTTGTCCTGCGTTGCTTTTGGGTTACCTGTCAGGCATGTTGACAGCTTTTTGGTGTTGGTTAATAAACTCTGTTTCTTCTCAAAAAAAAAAGTGAAAGTAATTAATGAATTCATTAATTATTGGTTTGAAATATTTGCAGAGTACTAATTCAAATATGTTTGGATTTAAAAAAAAGGGAAGAAAATTGTTTTGCTGAACAGTTCCCCACATCAATCATCTGACGCGGTTGAAATGATTGATTCTACGATCGCACAACTAATGAGCAATCTAAGAAAAACAAACTATCTGGTAAATTACTCTTCCTGGGTTTAGTCCTTCATAAATTTAAGGATTATTACTTTGTGGCATGTAAACTTATGGTTATTTAGCAGTATTCGTTTAGTGTTAAATTTCTTTTATTGACGACCATTATGATGTATGTATGATACGCCGAAGATACTGTAATTATAACATCTTTTTATCCTTTATAGTAGATGTAGTTTAATTCGTGTCGTTACTTGATTCATTTAGATTGAATAGCACTTATCTTTTATTCAAGGAAAAAGATATTTATTCTTGCAACCATCATGTGACATAAAAGTTCAACTCTGTGGAGCTATCTTTCATATGCATTGTGCAAGTCCACCGGTCGATTAGATGGCACACGATATCTTGACTCAAAACGCCATCACAAGTCTGAAAATCCCGTCAATAGGTAAACTCCAACACCTAATCTTAGCATCAAAAGTGGGATGCCTAATTGCTATTTAATATGAATGATACTGCAGATATCATGTTAACGTCGACATATTAAACCTCACTATTACCAAAAAAAAAAAAAGCTTGCCATTTACAAATTGGTAAAATCATAGTTTCTTCCCACGTATTCAAATGGACACTGAAATCAACAAGTAATTTATTTAAATGTATGGAATATGCTAGTATTACACTATTCTTTGTTTTTTCCCCTGTAGTTTTTTCTTGTTACTGTGTAAGTACTTAATGCAATATGACTTTGTGACTATAGTTCACAGGTGTCATGCGACTGCCAATAAATCTATTAAAATGAACAATTCAAAAATAATAAACACTTCTGAATAAGTATAAGAACACATGTATTATTCTAATAATCTATTAAAATAAATTCGCACAATTAATATAATTGATAAAATTATTATTTTTAACTAAAATATACTAAATGAACTGATTAAAAATTGAAAATGAAATGTAATGATTTACTTACCAATAAATCTTTTGGAATGTTATCGCTTCAAGTCCCATGAAAGAGTCGAATAATACAACCATTTAAACACTCTGTCTCGGTCACTTTATTGTGAATTTTCCCAAGGCAATGTATTATATTCTAAGAGTTTTGAACTCTGACAATATAAGAATATAGATATTTGATCCATATATAATTAGTTACAAAAGCTGTATGGAGAAAAAAGCGTTCTAACATACGAAATTTTGATGAATCTTTTTCGTTTGAAATGAGCAATTAAACCACAGTGCAAGATCATGTGTTTGATACGATTGAATATGACTAGAACCTTATTGTGTGGGGAACAACATTAGACTAAGGAATACAGACATATCTAGGAATTCGATCACTGAAATGTTAGTTATGATATGTTTATTTAAATGCAGCTTTTCGATCTCCTTAACACGTTAAGGATAACCTATTGCTTTTTTGTAAAGAATTCGGTGGACTCTTATAGTATAGGATTTCCTTCTGACTGGTTCAACTACTTAATAGAGAAAGCAAATGTCTAAGAATAGATGTAATATAGGCACGATTGGTTTAAAGGGAGTGAATGGTCATATTTGCTTTATGAAGAGACATCAAAAATATAATTGTATAAAATATTTGTAGGCGCTTAATAAGGAACACCCGGTTTCTCTTCCAATTGTATTTTTCTTATATAAAATTGTTCACTATAAGATTAGTTTCTTGAGTTCAAAATATATGATCTGAAATTCTTGATTGTGAATTAGCTACAATTAAAGAAATAAGTACGCACTTAATAAGGAACAAGAGATCCGGTTTCTCTTCCAATTGTATTTTTCTTATATAAAATTGTTCACGATAAGTTCAGTTTCTTGAGTTCAAAATATATGATCTGAAATTCTCGATTGGGAATTAGTTACAATTAAAGAAATAAATTTCCCATGGTAAATGATTGAATGAAGTTTCGTATTTCAAAGGTTATCACTGTAACAGTGGAAAGAGGGGAGCATTCCATATAATAATTGCTAGTGGACACATCAAGATTTGAAAAATTACTTTCATATATACTAAATATTATTTATGAAATAATATATCCCTTTAAATTTTAATCGAAATTACATGCAACTTTATCCTAATTTGAATATTATGAATATTCATAATGAAATTAATCTATTTTTGGTATATCAATGATAGTATTTGTTTTCATAACAATAGCGATACATTAGTTATAGAAAATACAGAAGCATTTGAAATATTTATTAATCATTTTTGGAATCATGGATTAAGCCATATCTTCAAAAAATTATTTTTGAATTATACGATTAAAAACCATAAGTCACTTGTGAACTGCATCTCAAATGATTAACGTCAAAGTTTCCATTCAATAGGAGCGACAAAAGAGTTGATGAACACTTTGCATTGATACACGTAGATGTTTGCAGCCCAAGGTATGATGATAATGAAAGTAGATCCACTTACTTTTAATCGATGAATTTTCGTACATATGATCATCTGTATTTGATACAGAAGTTAGATATCCATGATAGGATCATATAATATAAAACAAAATTAAATATAACATGCAAAAGAATTAATACGATTTGATATGATTGAGTACGGGTGCATTTTGGAAATAGTTCCAGAAGCACCTAGATGAGAATACGATTCGCCCTCAAATTTGCTCCTCCATATCTAAATAATGATGTATCGATAAGAAGGGTTTGGTATCTGTTGGACGAAGTAAAGTTGAATTACTTCTTTCTATAAAGATATGTACTTGAGAGTAAGAACATATGATGAATTTGGTTTCATCTAAAATTGGGATTATGATTCCATATAAGATGTGAATTGGGATGAAAACACCCTCTTAAATAGTTTAAGATATATGGTTGTTTGATCTATGTTATAAACATAAATTTCATGAATTTAAAGCTAATTCTGTTTTACGTTAGTTTCTTATTCCATCATTTCGAGAAAAAATTGTTATTTCAAGGCATACTACTTCCTTATCAAAAGAATTACTTTCTATAAAAATTAGTGGTAGCACGATGAACTTGGATACGAACCAAGGTTCTAACCTGAAAATATGGTATATAGATGATACAAATTTAACCAATCTCCAATAGGTACAACTTATTAGAATGTCTAATAGTAAATATCGTACATCGAAGAAAAAGCATGAATTTCTTATCAATGTCAAGAATATGGATTGTTCGTGATAACAATCTCCTCAATTGTTGACATGCCATGGAGAGTATAGACTCCGTCACATGGTGTGATACTTTATTTTTTAATTGCATTCCAATTACGTTTGACAAAAGTTTATTTTAGTAATTATACCCGAAAGGCTTTAGTTCATCATGTCTCGGTCACTTTAATGTGAATTTGCCCAAGGCAATGTATTATATTCTATGAGTTTTGAACTCTGGCAATATAAGTATATGGATATTTGATCCATATATAATTAGATACAAAAGATGTATGGAGAAAAAAATCATTCTAACATACAAAATTTTGATGTATCTTTTTCATTTGAAATGATCAATTAAACCACAGTGCAAGATCACGTGTTTGATACGATTGAATATGACTAGGATCTTATTATGTGGGGAATAACATTAGACTAAGGAATATAGACAGATCTAGGAATTCAACCACTGAAATATTAGTTATGATATGTTTATTTAAATGCAGCTTATTCGATCTCCTTAACATGTTAAGGATAACCTAATGCTTTTTTGTAAAGAATTCGGTGGACTCTGTAGTATAGGGTTCCTTCTAAATGGTTCAACTACTTAATGGAGAAAGCTAATGTCTAAGAGTGGATGTGACATAGGCATGGTTGGTATAAAGGGAGCGAATGGTCATATTTGCTTCATGAAGAGACATCAAAATATAATTGTATAAAAATTTTATAGACGCTTAATAAGGAACAAGAGATCCGGTTTCTCTTCCAATTGTATTTTTCTTATATAAAATTGTTCGATATATGACCAGTTTCTTGAGTTCAAAATATATGATCTGAAATTCTTGATTGTGAATTAGTTACAATTAAAGAAATAAATTTCCCATGGTAAATGATTGAATAAAGTTTCGTATTTCAAAGGTTATCACTGTAGCAGTGGAAATAGGGGAGCATTCCATATAATAATTGCTAGTGGAAACATCAAGATTTGAAAAATTACTTTCGGTATACTAAATATTATTTATGAAATAATATATCCCTTTAAATTTTAATCGAAATTACATGAAAATTTATCCTAATTTGAATATTATGAATATTCATTATGAAATAAATCTATTGTTGGTATATCAATGATAGTATTTGTTTTCATAACAATAGCGATACATTAGTTATAGAAAATACAAAAGCGTTTAAAATATTTATTAATTATTTTTGGAATCACTGACTAAGCCATATCTTCAAGAAATTATTTTTGAATTATACAATTAAAAACCATATGTCACTTGTGAACTGCATCTCAAATGATTAACGTCAAAGTTTCCATTCAATAGGAGCGATAAAAGAGTAGATGAACACTTCGTATTGATACACGTAGATGTTTGTAGCCCAAGGTATGATGATAATAAAAGTAGATCCACTTACTTTTAATCGATGAATTTTCGTACATATGATCATCTGTATTTGATACAGAGTTAGATATCCATGATAGGATCATATAATATAAAACAAAATTAAATATAACATGCAAAAGAATTAATACAATTTGATTTGATTGAATACATGTGCATTTTGGAAATAGTTCCAAAAGCACCTAGATGAGAATACGATTCGCCCTCAAATTTGCTCCTCCCTATCCAAATAATGATGTATCGATAAGAAGTGTTTGGTATATGTTGGACGAAGTAAAGTTGAATTACTTCTTTCTATAAAGATATGTACTTGAGAGTAAGAACATATAATGAATTTGTTTTCATCTAAAATTGGGATTATGATTCCATATAAGATGTGAATTGGGATGAAAACACCCTCTTAAATAGTTTAAGATATATGGTTGTTCGATCTATGTTATAAACATAAATTTCATGAATTTAAAGCTAATTCTGTTTTATGTTAGTTTCTTATTCCATCATTTCGAGAAAAAATTGTTATTTCAAGGCATACTACTTCCTTATCAAAAGAATTACTTTCTATAAAAATTAGTGGTAGCACGATGAACTTGGATACGAACCAAGGTTCTAACTTGAAAATAGGGTATATAAATGTTACAAATTTAACCAATCTTCAATGGGTAAAACTTATTAGAATGTCTAATAGTAAATCTCAAACATCGAAAAAAACTATGAATTTCTTATCAATGTCAAGAATATGGATTGTTCATGATAACAATTTCCTCAGTTGTTGTCATGTCATGGAGAGTATAGACTCCATCACATGGTGTGATACTTTATTTTTTAATTGCATTCCAATTACATTGACAAAAGTTGATTTTAGTAATTATACCCGAAAGGCTTTGGTTCATCGGCTGCAAGTGAGTCTTCATAAAGAATATTAATGCAGTTGGAAATGCATAAATCAAGGTTGACAGAAAATGGCCTTGTCGGTTTCAAACGTTGTAGTTGGTGTAGAAGTTTTGATAGTTAAATTGATTATATCCATTTAGATTCTAGTTATAAATTATTGTATAATAAGACCTTGAGCTTTAGTGTACTAATGTGAAATATAACTTCTAAATAATAATTTAGAGGAGGATTTTTACACACAATAGCCAAAATGTCTCAAAATCAGTGGAGGTAAAATAAAGCTTCTTAATTTTAAAGACATGATCTTATAGAGGAATCCAGTGGTTGAAAAAGTATTTTGACCGAGAATTAAATAGTTTGATTTTAGTCAAAATGCAGAAAAGCGTGCGTTTACAAGATAGAAAACCGAAAGTAATAAAACATTTCTAATACTATATGTAAACAATATGCTACTTATTGGTAACGATGTACTTGTGTTAAATTAGTTAAAGCTTGATTTTTTAATTCTCGATGAAAATTTTGAACTACACCTCTTTATATTCGATATAAGAGGATGTTGGAATTATCCTTATAGATATGCATAGACACCATATTAAAATGTTTAATATGGAGCAAATGAAATATATTATTTTTCATCGGCTATAGAAACCATTATAAATGATATGTTAGGTATTAGATTGGAATTCGCTTATGCACTAGGTTTAGTGAGCGAATAACAAGCTAGAGTTAAAATAGTTGAACTATAATTAAGAGTATTCTCAATTATTTACAAAATACTAGTGTAAAATTTTTATGTTAATTAACTAAAATAGAAATTAATTAATAAATAATAAACAGCGAAAAATGTAATTTTTGTAAATGTCAGAATTCGGCTGCGAAACTTGTACAATTGGATTCGTTGTGATTTTCTAATCAATTTTCATATATAGTCTTTTCAAATCGGAGTTCAAATGAAAATTTTATCAGCATTTGAATCTTCATAGTTGGAAATAATTATATATGTAATTAAGGAAATAATTTAAAATAATTGATGATTGATCGATATCATTAAAGTTAACGGTATGAATGGTTCAAAAAATTAATTAAGGCATAAGATAACTCTAGTTAACATTAATTGGATGATAAATGGTAACAATTTAATTAAATCTATCAATGCTAAAAAAATACGCTATTTTGGCCTAGTTAGGTCGGCCATGAGTGTTTGACCTAGGTCAGGGGGTGGTCGACCTGCTTTGTTTTGGTGGCAGTTATAATTTAAGTTCGTATGGCCAGATCTTATCTATTTATGTCCAACGGTTAGCGTTGATTTAAACCTCCATAAATTATGATCTAGGGCTTCACTTCTAACTCATTATTTTTCTGATGAGCGTGGAAGCTCTACCATTTTCTTTTCTCCTTCAAATTTCAAAATACACAGAAATAGATTTAGATTGTATGGATATACTTTGGAGAAGAAAAAAAAGAACAGAGGATACGAAATAGGTTCAGATCAGATTGCTACATCAAAGGTAAACTATTAGATCTAGTTCTAATTAATAAATCTAAATCTATTTTTCCTAATCCAATTTCTAATAGGGTCTTTATAAATATTGTCTGTGAATCCGAATAGGGAGTCAAAAATGGAGAATGCATATAACATGGTTAGATCTAGATTAGATCTAGAGATTTGGAAGCGCTAATTATTTATGAGTAGGAATAGTATATATTTTTGTATAATAATAGGTTATACCATTACATAGCTATTCCTATATGTCTGAGAATTGAATTTAAATTGCAATAAATTCACATATATGAAATCTTAAAGATTGTAAACTTGCGTATAAGATTGTATTGATAATTAAAGAAGCGTAATGATTAGATTTAATTTTGTAATTGCAAAATGATTTTAGTTATCAATTTAAATTGGATTAGTTAACTAAAACATAATGAATTGGGATTTCACTTCATTTGATATTGGTGGTTGAGACTAGAAAACAAAATTCATTGGACTTTTTGAGATTTTAGTAATATTTAGTTCACTGGAATGTGTATTATTGTAAGTGGACTTCCATATACTATCATGTTTAAATTTAGTAAAAGTGTGATGTTCGAAATGACAAGGAACAAATATATGTGCTTATAAAAGAAAGAGATGTAAAAAATGAAGGTAGTTACTGCATTTCGTACTGTATATTTCAATAAATAAAAAGAGAACTCCTCATAATTACAAACTTCAAACAAACTACCTCTTTGTGACAAAATATGAAAATTTATTGTGCAATAGTTTATTTTTAAAGTTTAGATTCCAATTTATTAAATGTAGTAAATCCCAAAGGTATAGTATTTAAATAAGAATGAAACTAATAATTTAACAAAGTAAAATCCAATGAAAAAGGAAGTTTGAGTGATGGGCAAGAAAAAGAAGCCGGGAAATGAAACAAATTAAATGGATTAATTTTCTTAAAAAAGGTAAATTGAAGGATGTCTGGATTAATTCTGATAACTAAATGAAATAGAATAGAAATCGAAGTTGAACTAATGAACGCAACAACAATGATATTGATGACAGAAAATGAGAAGCGGTAAATGAATTTGATAAGTGAAAAGCTAAACGCATAGTAAAATGAAGACCTAGGGTCAAACATAAAAGATATAGAGGCAGTGAAGAAAATGTAAGAAGAATAAATATGCATGAATATGAAATATGTATATATGTAGCCTCAAATATGCATTAGTGACGTGTGTGAATAGCTATGAATTATATGTTATAATTATAGAGAATAGATGGCTTAAGGTCATTAGACTGGGTTGGGATGCTAGAAACATATACAACCAATAGGACCCCTGTAGTGTATACACTTACGTATAGATGATGGGATACCCTCAAGTCTATAGGTGCTTTGAAAGGAAACTCCGTAATTGCAAGCAATGGGAGGACCTCTAATGGATGGCAAGACTCTACCAATGTTAGAAGACTGCTTCAAATTTGTTAAAGAAAGCCTTGATTGCACTAGAAAATCTAAATGGATGATAGGTGGGATCGGACTTATGCAATAGGGAGCATAAAGGTTGGCATGCGTAGGTACCAAAACAAGGTGTATGAGTTGCATATCTAGTGAGCTCGACATCAATCCCTTGCAGTCAACGAGAAGGTCAGAGTTACACCTAACTGATCTCTTCCACCTATTAGGATTGATCCAGTTGGGTTATGCACCGTCACAGTTGGTTCTTAGCCTGTTTGATAGGGCAAGGCTAGTTAACCCATATAAGAGATTCCTTTAAAAATACGAACAAGGTGGAGGTGCGTGGGGTCGGAAATCCATGATATATGAAGCAGACAAAGTGAAAATCCATGAATAATACAGAACCTTATGGACTAGAGGTCGTTGGTGTGCACTATAGGATTTCCTTGAGTTATACGACAATCTTGATGGGGCGAGGTAACGAATCCTTACAAGGTGTTGAGCGATAGATGTTAGTGGGGATAGTATCTAGGTCTATTAGTGGATGATGTGATATATATATATACACATGCATACATATATATATATATATGTATATATATCTGTGTATGTACGTATGTGTGTGTGTGTATACGTGGGGTAGATGGAGACGGTTCATACGCAGCGACGAAGTCGTAGCGACTAATGATAAATCTAACATAATAAGAAATGGTGAATAATCATCATAAGTTAGTGTTATGTATAAGATTTATAATTAATCAATCATCGGAACATTTTTCTAACCCCCTCCTCATTACAACCCATAGGATTTAGAAGGGCGAGCACTGGTATTATTTAGAGCGATGGTCTTGCTGAGGAACTTGACGTTTGAGGTGTTAATTTCGGATCAGTGATTTGAGTTATCACCATTAGCGCTCTGATATAGCTTTTCTTTTGCAGATACCAATACAACAATTCATTTTTTGGACTTTGGTTTTCGAGTTAGCAAAAATTTAGGCCCACTGCGGTGCGGATTGTTACGTTTTGTATTAGAACTTAAGTTAGTCGATTCCTAAAGAAAAAAGGAAATGTTGAGTGAACATATTTTTATTTTTTCTATAAATATAATATACGTTAGACCCTATAGAATAGTTACATATGGAAAATCCTTGAATCTAGATGGTATGTAACTCCCTAGTCGGGCCTCAATAGTCTAGTGATTGTACTTACCAATATGATTACTGATTGATGATATACAATGAGTCTAGATAAATAGGAAATAGGAATCCATATGTTATAGATAATGAAAAATATGAAAGTTCCTAAAGAAAGGGTGTGAAGTAGTCGCTCCTAATAATGATTGGATTTTGGATTTGGAAAGAAGGATGTCTGTAGAAAATAGTTAGAAGTCCACTTTGAGTCCAACTCAACAATAAGAAATTTTTGGAAACTGAGAAAAGGTATAATGAAACAGTAAATGAACGAGAAGAGGTTACGAAATAAGTTTCTATGAATCAATTAAGTTAAAAATAAAAAAATTGTTTAAAATAAGAAGAAATGTAATCAAAAGGAAGAAATGTACAAAATATCGAAGACACCGTGTTGTGTACCGTTTATTTCAATAAAGAAAATGAAATATATTTTTTTGTAATTTCACATAAAACATGAATCCTCTTTTAAGCGATTCATAGAGAATTATAGCGTTAACCATTCCTCCTAGAGAGAAAAGTAGTTCTAATGCATTAAAATATAGGATACTTAAGTATAATAAAAAGTGGTAGTAAATTATATTAAAACAATGCTAATAACCTAATTAGAGAAGCAGAACAAAGGAAAATGAGCAATTTCATTGTTGTGCGCATTTATAGCTAATGTCTGTTAAAAGTCCCCCTTTTATAATGTTAGAACTCTTTCAAATATTAAATGTTGGGTGAGTATGAGATGTAAGGAAAGTGATAGGATTAGAGTTGTTCTTATCTACTCCAGTTTTTATAATTTAAAAGTATGAGAGATGTTTTAGAAACATGTAAAGTATACTTTCAAAAGAAATGGTTTGGTAGAAATAAATATGTTTTTTGGAAGGAAACCTAAAAAAAGACTGAATTGAAAATCCCAAATTTTTAGTAAGATTTGGAATGGTCTTCGAAAGAAAAGACTGATTTGATTTTAACCTTAGAATTGTTAACGTTGCCTTTTAAAGTTTAGTGAACAAGTTAAATTCAAAAATCTTAAAATGTAGGTTTTGAAAAGGGTTAAGACACCAAGTATTTTTGGATTTAACGGAAGTCTCTAAGTAGCACTTTTAAAGATAGGAGTTTCGGGGTTAAATATTTGAAAAAAATTGAAGTTTTAATTTTGGAAAAAATGATAAAGATCAAACCGGAATTTTAAATATGGAGTAGATAAGAATTAGTGCTTAGGTAAGACGGGGAAAAGAATAAGACTATAAAAAAGATATCTATGACTACTTTTGGAATAGTAATAAGAAATCCCCATCAAGTGTGGGGGACACTAGAAGAGCCTAGGAATGTTATATTGATATGTGTATAAGCCATAAAGAGGGTATTGAGGTACACTTCTATAAATTTTGGGATATGCTTGTAGGAGGCTTATGGATAAAGGAAATACCAGAATTGAGGATACTATCAAAAGATTAGGATTAAGAAAAGATAGTAATAGATGGTAATGAGATGGTACACACATGGAGGATATTGGTAGGCTCAAGTTGGGGAAGCAAGAGGGGAATTGGAAGGCTATTTCCCCGAGCTTAGTTGCCATTTAATATGGAGATTTCATATGTTGTATCTCCTATCCACTGTAGTGAGAAGAAGCGTAGTTATTCCATAGTTGGGTATGGGATGTAAGAGATGAATAGATCTTATTCATCGTAAGTAATAAAGGAAGGATAAGATATGAAGGTTGTTGTAGAGGGATGGTCTGTTACAAAGGTCTTTTCTTGTAGTAGTCATAGTTAGTAGTGTTTTATTTCCTTCTAGTGTTAGTTTTTCTTTTCGTGGCATGTAAGCATAATTTTTTGCTATGGATTGCGTATATTTAAGGAAATGTTCCTTTTTATGTGTTTCTGGGTAGAACGCAATGATTGAGAAAGCAGTAAAAAGGAAATTCCAAAGAAAGTCGCTTAGCTAATGTGAAGGAAAAGAAAATAATTGAAACTAGAAGTTAAGTAATAATTAATAAAATTTATTTAAGTAACTACTAAAAGAAAAAATGAAAATGTAGGTTCAGAAAAGAACAGGGATTTTTCAAAAGCTAAATTTTGATAGACGGAGGATAGAAGTATGAAGCAGTAAGCCATAGGTCAATGTTTCCGTTCCTCGAAGATTGAAATTTAAAGTAGAACATGTGTGGTGATTGATATTAATAAGAAATAAAAGTTTTAAGAAATTAAAATTTACCGCATAATTAAGTGAAGTCCGTCATGGTCGGTGGATGGTTCACTAAACCCTGGTATCAGAAATGTGGAAAAGGTTATTTATAAAAAAAATGTAATTGTACATATATTTGGAAAAAGAAAATTTTTATAAAAAAATTACTTAAGAAAAGTTTTCATTATAAATATATACATAACTTCAAAAAGATTTTAAAAGCCAAGGATTTTAAGTTTGAGAAATTTTAAATACCGCATGCTTACATTGGGGAATAGCCGATAAGTTGATTAGTCTAGATTTTACTACGTAGTGGTAGTTGCAGTGAAATGGACATAGTGAGTGACAAGGAAGCTGTTTTGTTTGTGGAAATTTACTGAGGAACCTTGTCGATGAGAGAAATGAAAAAATATGATTTTTAGAACAACAATGTTTTTGAATTTTAAAAATAAAAGTTACTTATGCAAACTATACTTTGAAAGGTAGAAAAAAGGATTAGGGGCAAAGTAGTAAATCCCATGGTACAGTGAAAAACTGTTACACAGGAGAAGGGGGGAAATATGAAATTTTCCATCTAGATCATTTCCAAGCGTAAAAAACAGGTTTAGAAAACTGAATTTTTCTAAATCTGGATGTTAGCCATGGTGTGCTAGGAAATTGGATGGTAAGAATTGGATGAAAAATTGGTCGAACTATGCTTTTACTTATAGAAGTGTGGGAAAATCTAGATGAAAACCTGTTTTATTTTTTAAAAGTCGATTCACGTAGAACTGCCAGTATATTTAGAATGTCAGCATTATGTTTTTGAAACTAATTAAAAAAACAACTATTCATATATTTTTATAGGCGGCGCCAATTAGAAATCATTGTTTATACATATAATATGTATTGTGATGCATCGTGCATATATTCACGGATTGTTGCAAAATTGGTTGTACATTAATTGATTGTTAGTGTAGAATGAATGTGCGATATTTTACATGATCGATCCCTTGTGGAATTTCAGGGACGAAATTCTTTTAAAAGAGGAAGAATGTTGTAACGACCCGATATTTTCAACCATCGCATCCAAATATTCTAGATTTGAATTGCTCAAAATACCATATTGTTAGTTTATATTTGGCAAAACTCAGCATATACAGTAAATAAAATAATCACAGAATCACAGATACAGAGTAATATAATAATAATGCAGCAGAAAGAATAGAATAGTAGTTCATGAAGCTACTATACATACCAGAGTTAAATAAGATACAATAGAAGTTTCAAATACAATAGTCAAATACAAGATCAGGATACATCACTAGAATCAACTGAATATCTAAAAGCTAGATAGATAGCTGGATCTCCAAGCGAAGCTCCAACTCCAAAGGTGAGTCCCAAAGCTGAACCACTTAGTCTGACCCAAGCGTAAAGCAAAACACAAAACACTCTAGTCAGGAATAACGTTCTTATATCAATAAATCCAACTCAAGTGAAATAACAACTGAAATACAAGTAACTCAAAGGATGTTTGGGATAACCATCCTCTAAGGATCCATTAAACTATCTACTATGTAGTAATATAAGCTATTATAATAATGTCTAAAGTAAATTATAATATATTTAAAAATAGCGTTAAGGCGATACCCATATCTCCCATAACACGTTTTATAGTGCCAATAATCTATACAGTACTGTAATGCCTTCTGATCGGGAGGCTACCAGAGGGTACTCCATAGGTACGACACAAATCAAACTCGTAGTAAAGCTCGCTAGGGTAGGTGACACGGCACAACTAGGCAATGCCAGGGTTGTAACAAGCCTGTATTTTGTAATTATTTTATTATATATTTTAATTATTTTTAATGTAATATTTTGATTTAAAAACTTATTTTACTTATTTGAAATGATTAAATTTATTATTTAAATATAATCTTGATTTTTTATGAGATATAATTCCAAACTTGTGTAAGTTGAATATTTGCCTGAAATGCTGATTTTGGTCAAAATAGTCAAACTGTGACTTTCAACTTAAAATTTTAAAAGTTAAAATTTTAATTTTTTTCTTTTATTATGAAAGTACATAAAATTCTAAGAACACCACTTTTCGTTTCGTTGAAATCGGATGTAAACTGTGGAAGTTATACCCTTTACAATATTGTGCGTATATAGGGTTATTTACAATGACTATTTTAAATTGTATAAATTACTTCTTCTTGGTTATATTTTATTTTAATATGTGATAATATGCTATATTATGTATATTTTGACTTTTAAGTATTTTTAAAATGATAATATAATTTTTCTAAAGTTTATTTGAATTTATTTCAATTTATAAATCCTAGTTTGGTATTTACTGCATTATTCTTTATTTAAAATTCTATTTAATAAAAAATTAAATTATTATTTTACCTTGAAAATGTTTTAAAACCATTTTTAATTCAAATTTTGTGTTTTAATATTTTTTTATGAAGTAATAAATTTTCCAAAGTCATTGGAGATCTTCTTGTAATTTTTATGTCAGGGTTGCTATTTTTAAGCAATTTCTTATTTCCTTTTTCTATTTTACTTAAAATATTTTTTATTTTATTTTATTCTTACTTAGTTTCGGTTTTAAATAACATTTCTGAGTTTATTTTGTTTTTATAGAATTAAAAAGAAAAGGAAATGCAAAAGGTTTAGAAAGTTAAGAGATTTTAAAAGCCTGAAACGGAAAGGCGTTTTATACATTTCTTTTCGCAATTAATACATCAATTTATCTTAGTCATTCCTTTCCTCATCCTTTGCAGCCGACTCCATCATATTATTCACGAATTTTCAAGCTCCAAAACCCTAAAAATCATGGCCTCCATCTTGAGAAAAAATCTGGTAATGACTACATCCTTTTTCTACATTTTTCTTCTCATTTTCTATGTATTTTGTCTAGTTTTCTATGCTTTCTGGATTGGCCTCTACCACCCACCATCACCACCATACTCTCCACCATCCCCTACCACTCTTCCTTGGCATCATCTTCAGCCATCATTTCAGATCCATCCATGGCCACACCTCCCTTGGTGACAAAACTCCACAAAATTGCAAATAATGTCCAAAACAATGCACTAGCCACCACTATTACTTCACCCCTTTCATCCACCACCTTGGCCACCACCATAGGCCGCTACCACCACATTTTCCAGACCTCCCCACACCCCTCCATCTACTGTCCAAACCTGTACAAGTATGGCCAAGCCCCTCTTGGTCCAAGGCCGAGCCTTGTTGTGCTCAAAAACTTCATATATGTTGCCTTGACCAATTGTATGCTTCATGTTATAAGCCTACCACTCCATACTCCTTCTAGCCGTGAGTTATGGTGCCAAACCTGAGCAATATCATCATCGTGGCTGAACCCAAGAACCTCCTAGGCCAAGCATTTGAGTGGTTAAAGCAAGGTCAAGTAATCTATTCCTTTGTTGCTTCGTATTTTCATTGTTTCAACATTGTTTTGCGTTGAATATTTATGTGTGTATTGTCTTGTTTTGGTTATTGTTTACAAGACAAATATCAAGGCTCTCCATTCATTCAAATCAAAAGTCATGCTATATCGTGCTTGTCGTGCTTTTGGAATCGCACTTGTGTTTGTTGTTTTGGTCTTCAGCTTGAAAAAGTGAGTCTTTCTCACTCTGACATTTATACTTATGAAAAGTGAATTGATGACAAGTGTTTAGTAATATAAAATGTTTATGTAAGATAATGGTGACCATATGATATGATATGCCATGTTATTACCATGTTTAAACTGTTAATTTTCACCTGACATCTGATATACGACTGTATATTGTGATATAGATCTTGTTTATATTATTCCTGTATATGATTACACTACAAGTTCCCTGTTAGAATAGAATCATTACGGGCTGAAATGATAGGCCTGATTTATTTTATTTAATTTATTTTAACTTAGGATTGCGGGTTTGAAATGATAAAACCCGGATTTTCTTTGTAAATTACGGGTTGAAATGATATATTACCCGTATCACTTTACCTAGCGTAGAAAATTTTATACAGGCCCATAGTTAAAATATGCTTTTCTAAAAAATTTAAAATATTTTAGAAATTTAATTATTATAATATTTTGCTTTGAAATTTAATAAAAATAAGATTTTTGTAAGATATTATTGATTTTCTGAATAATTGTAAGTGAAATGAATTAATGAAAAAGTTAGAAAATTTGAACGTAAGTTTTTTTGGAAATTTTGATTTAATTTTAATTGGAAATTTAATCGAGTATGAAATTATGACAAATTTATGATAATTTGAATTTAAATGAATTTAAAATGATTTTTATCATATTTATGATTTTTAATAAAGTTGAAATGTGAAATGAATAAATATTTTAAGTTGAAACTTTGAAATATAACTAGAATTGGAAATTTATGAAATTGACGTAAAAGTGAACTTTTAGTTAAGCAAATAAAAATAAAACTAAGTTATATTTGAGAATTTGAACTTAAGTGTTAAGTTGAAATTTAATGTAATGGATTTTAAAATTGAACATTGCATTTTAATAAGTGGATTATTATTAAATCTTGATTTTTGAATGGAAATTTAACTTTATAAAATCATGAACTTGAGGAAAATTAAATGATGTTTATAAATGTGAAAATGTATGATTTTATAAGTTAAAAATGTTTTTAATAAAAATATAATTGGTTGAGAAATTTTATTGAATATTTGAAGTTAATTGACTGTATTTTTGAAATGCTATTAATTACAATGTAAATGATATTACAGCATTTGTAAACGCTGTAGTTGATGATAATGAACTAAAAAGCTAAATTGAATTAAAGCTATTATAGCAATTTTTGTAAGTGCTATAATCTTTGAATTTAACTAAGTTATTCGAAATTTAAGTAAACCTATTATAACATTTTAAAATGCTGTCCTTTGTTAAATTGAACTGTTTTAAATGTAACTTTCCGTAGAAGTTTTCTAAATGATGCGAAAAGTGAATTTTCACGGTTTTTGATAAACTTAAGTGAATGAATAAACTTTGGAAGTTGAAATTTTTGAAAATTTAATAATTTAATTATTAAACATAATAACTTCATTGAAATGATAAAAAAGGAATTTTTGGAATATAAACTGTTTTGAAATATGAATTGAAATGGTATTTTAGATTGAATAAAATGAATAATGATTTGAAATGAATGAAGTTTTGAAAAGATACGATATTTTGATATATTAAAACGATTTGAAAATGAAGTTTTGAAAGGATAGGATATTTTGATATATTAAAATGATTTGAAACGAAGTTTTGAAAGATATGATATTTTTGATATTAAATGATTTGAAACACGGAGTTTGAAAGGTAGGACATTTTGATATTAACATGATTTAAAAAGAAGTTCTGAAAGATATGATATTTTGGAAATGAAGCTTTGAAAGGTTATGACATTTTGATATATTAAAATGATTTGAAAGGTAGTGTTAAAGGGTATGAAATTTAATATATTGAAATGGTTAGAAATGACTTGATATTTATTTTAATAAATATTTGAATTGAAAGATATGTTACGATGATATATTGAAATGGTTTGGAAATGATTTAATCTTTATTTTGATAAAGATTTCGGTTGAAATGATAGTTTATTTTGAAAAAAAATATTGGTTTAAAGTTATAACTACGGGTTATAATAACGATTGGTTGTTAAAGAGACCGGGATCGGATATTGTCTTATAACCGGTCAATACCGAAAACCACTTTAACAACTGTGTACGCGGTGGAGATTTCAGAATGAAGTAGGATGGTGGCGACGTTCTCAAGGTATATTACGTGGACCCAACTCCCGTGAGTTGGCTTATATGACTTAAACAGGAGCTATACTGGGCTACACAAAGGGTCGCACCCTTTCATCGAGCATGCTCCATCGGAAACCATTCTATTACTTTTGTGATTCGATTCGGTGGCGCCACTTTTGATTCGGGGGTATTGTTCGAGGTGGGCGGAAGCTGCTGGCTTGCCGTCACCACCGGTCCGGAAGTGCAAACGGTGTATCCACCCTGGCATTTCCTTGCGTGCCGTGTCATATCCTTATATCGAGCCCACTACGATTTTGGTTTTAAAGATCCGACCGCGTTAAGGTTCACCATCCCCTTAACGCTATTTTCTATATGATTATACTTTACTGGTTAGACACTACCGTATATAGCGTATATTACTACATAGTAAATAGTTTAACGGATCCTTAGAGGATGGGCGGTCCCAAGCATCCTTTAAGTTACTGATGCATTTTGTTACTGTTCACTTGAGTTGATTTACAGTTTATAAGTATTTATGTCCTGACTCGAGGGTTTTGTGTTTTGCTTTATGCTCGGGTCAGATTGATTGAGTTAGCATTCAAGATTCACCTTCGGCGTTAGAGCTTTCCTTGAAGATCCAGCCATCTATTTTGTTTCAGTATCCAGTGGTTCAGTGATGTATCTGATTTGTACCTGATGTATCCTGTTACTCTTCTGTTGTATCTTATTTAACTCTGATGTATCTCATATTTTATATAGTAGCTTCATGAACTACTATCTCCTCTTTTACTTCCGCTGCATTATCATTACTCTTGTGTCTGTGATCTGTGTTTTATTTACTGTATATTCTGAGATTTGCCAAATTTTTATTTACAACGCGGTATTTTGAGCAATTCAATTTCGGCATGAGTGTCTACTCATACACTTATAATGGATGCGAATTGTTGAAAATACCTGGTCGTTACAGTTGGTATCAGAGCTTTGGTAGTTCTAGGCAAAACTCAGTATATGGAGTGAATGTATTTACAGAACCACTTACTTTCGAGTTTGGATCTCTTCCTTTTTGACTCAATTCCTTTGAATTTTGGAACGTTCCCTACGATTCCAAAATCCATTCGTATCCTTCACTATTCATCTTCTTTTGACTCTGGAGTATTTCATAACTCCGCTTCGAATGATCTTTCTAGTAAGTCGGCAGTCATGCCAATTTCAAATTGAATTGAAAAAAAGAAGGGGGAAAACTCCTTTACAAATTAGCATCGATTCACCAGAGATTTATATCTATCCTTGGTTTAGATGCTAATATCTTTTGTTATTCCAAACTCTAACTCTCGCGATCGAATGTAGATTTACCCTAGAAAATCCACATTGATCTTATTCTTTAAGTCAAGGTTGACCCGGTTAAGGTTGCCCGTGATTTATTTAAGTTAATCCACCTCCCTATTTTGTTATTTAATCATCTTGTCTTTTGTTTCCAATCTATTCTTCTAAACATTTTGAATTGTACTTGTATATCTATGTTTTGTTTTATATATTGTGTTGTTTGGGTTGTTGATGTTGATTTGGGTTTCCGATCAATTCGTCTGATCAACGCCATCGATAGGATTTCTAAAACACTTTGATAGAACAAACTGACACAATATTATTTTAAAATTGGTCAATGAAATAAATTTTGATATATAAGTAAATTTATGGAACTTAATGAAATGATTTAAATTGATAATTTGAAATGATAATACTTGATTTATCATTTATTGTTCTACAAATAGATCTACAAATATTTGTTTATAAATTTATTTGGGAACTGAAATGAATTTAAAACAAGAATTTGAGGATTTAAATTCCGATTATTTCGAACTTTGGTTTAAAGTTTTAAAAGGTTATATTATTTAAAATATATTGAATAGAATTTGTTTTCAAAGAATTTTAAAGGTTTAAAATTAGTGCTCTTCTCTTTGTCGCTGGAAAATAACTTCGGTGATGATCGCGACATCATCGACGTTCATTTTCGAGTTTCGAAGTTAAGAGACTGTTCTGTAGTCTTGGTACAGCTTTGTTTTGGGAAATTAAATTGATTTGAATTTCTAAAATATGACTTGATTTATAATATATATATATATATATATATATAGATATATATAGATATATGATTGAAATTTGATTTGACATATTATATATGTATATATATTATTTCTTATCTCTAAATGGTCTGAAGAAATCGGAAATTTAATTCTTAAATTCTATTTTTAAAGAATAATTTCAATTATAAAAAGAAAAAAAAATTTGAATAAATGATTTAAGTTTGAAATGATTGAATTGGAAATTTTATTTCTATAATACAATTGCATTCAAATATAACTTACCAAAATTTCAGAAGTTAAAAATGTAATTGGATAATATACGATATAAAAAGATTTTATAAATAAAATTTGAGTAGTTATAATAAATGTTATACACTTAAATTTTAATTATAAAATGATTAACAGAGGTAAATATAATAAAGGGTAATTGAATGACTTACAATAAAAAGATGTTAAAAGAACTAAGAATAAAAGAAAGTAGTTATAAAAAAAAAGTGTAAATATATTTAACATGGGTGATAAATATATTGAGAGGAATAAATTTAATTTTGATTAGGAATAAAGAAGAATAAAATCTATTAAGTACATTGTGAGTGTAATAAATGATTATTTTTCAAACCCATGGTTTTAAAAATGGTTAATTTTAGATGATTGGATAATAAGATAATAAAATTTGAGATAGTTAAGATTTATTTAACTTGTGTAAAGATTTATTCTTTGTTTAAGTTGAAACCTCCATGCTTTCAAATTCATTTCCTTATTTTGTTTTTCAAACTATCTTTTGGTTGTCCTTATCATCCTTATCTTGCTATAGACCGGTATAGGCATCTTTCTATAATCTTTCTGTTTAGAAATCTTTCTATAATCTTTGATAGACCTTTGGTAATCATTTTGAATCCACCTTTTCGTGCTTGTGTTCTTGATTCTGGAGGATCTTGGAAAGATCACCTCCACCTTGTAAAACTTACCTATAACAACAGTTATCAGATATAACTTCAATCTTCTTATCATCTTATCTTAATCCTATTTCACTCTATCTTTTCCGTGCCCTTCCATACCTCATTCCTTTTCGGGGACGAAAAGTTTTGAGTGGGGGAGAGTGTAACAACCCTGTATTTTGTAATTATTTTATTGTATATTTTAATTATTTTTAATGTAAGATTTTGATTTAAAAACTTATTTTACTTATTTGAAATGATTAAATTTATTATTTAAATATAATCTTGATTTTTTATGAGTTATAATTCCAAACTTGTGTAAGTTGAATATTTGCCTGAAATGCTGATTTTGGTCAAAATAGTCAAACTGTGACTTTCAACTTAAAATTTTAAAAGTTTAAAATTTTTTTTTTTCCTTTTATTATAAAAGTACATAAAATTCTAAGAACACTACTTTTCGTTTCGTTGAAAACGGATGTAAACTGTGGAAGTTATACCCTTTATAATATTGTGCGTATATAGGGTTATTTACAATGACTATTTTAAATTGTATAAATTACTTCTTCTTGGTTATATTTTATTTTAATATGTGATAATATGATATATTATGTATATTTTGACTTTTAAGTATTTTTAAAATGATAATATAATTTTTCTAAAGTTTATTTGAATTTATTTCAATTTATAAAGCCTAGTTTGGTATTTACTGCATTTTCTTTATTTAAAATTCTATTTAATAAAAAATTAAATTATTATTTTACCTTGAAAATGTTTTAAAACCATTTTTAATTCAAATTTTGTGTTTTAATATTTTTTTATGAAGTAATAAATTTTCCAAAGTCATTGGAGATCTTGTAATTTTTATGTCAGGGTTGCTATTTTTAAGCAATTTCTTATTTCCTTTTTCTATTTTACTTAAAATAAATTTTTTTATTATTTTATTCTTACTTAGTTTCGGTTTTAAATAACATTTCTGAGTTTATTTTGTTTTTATAAAATTAAAAAGAAAAGGAAATGCAAAAGGTTTAGAAAGTTAAGAGATTTTAAAAGCCTGAAACGGAAAGGCGTTTTATCCGTTTCTTTTTGCAATTAATACATCAATTTATCTTAGCCATTCCTTTCCTCATCCTTTGCAGCCGACTCCCTCATATTATTCACGAATTTTCAAGCTCCAAAACCCTAAAAATCATGGCCTCCATCTTGAGAAAAAATCTGGTAATGGCTACATCCTTTTTCTACCTTTTTCTTCTCATTTTCTATGTATTTTGTCTAGTTTTCTATGCTTTCTGGATTGGCCTCTACCACCCACCATCACCACCATACTCTCCAACATCCCCTACCACTCTTCCTTGGCATCATCTCCAGCCATCATTTCAGATCCATCCATGGCCACACCTCCCTTGGTGACAAAACTCCACAAATTTGCAAATAATGTCCAAAACAATGCACTAGCCACCACTATTACTTCACCCCTTTCATCCACCACCTTGGCCACCACCATAGGCCGCTACCACCACTTTTTCCAGACCTCCCCACACCCCTCCATCTATTGTCCAAACCTGTACAAGTATGGCCAAGCCCCTCTTGACCCAAGGCCGAGCCTTGTTGTGCTCAAAAACTTCATATATGTTGCCTTGACCAATTGTATGCTTCATGTTATAAGCCTACCACTCCATACTCCTTCTAGCCGTGAGTTATGGTGCCAAACCTGAGCGATATCATCATCATGGCTGAACCAAAGAACCTCCTAGGCCAAGCATTTGAATGGTTAAAGCAAGGTCAAGTAATCTTTTCCTTTGTTGCTTCGTATTTTCATTGTTTCAACATTGTTTTGCGTTGAATATTTATGTGTGTATTGTCTTGTTTTGGTTATTGTTTACAAGACAAATATCAAGGCTCTCCATTCATTCAAATCAAAAGTCATGCTATATCGTGCTTGTCGTGCTTTTGGAATCGCGCTCGTGTTTGTTGTTTTGGTCTTCAGCTTGAAAAAGTGAGTCTTTCTCACTCTGACATTTATACTTATGAAAAGTGAATTGATGACAAGTGTTTAGTAATATAAAATGTTTATGCAAGATAATGATGATCATATGATATGATATGCCATGTTATTACCATGTTTAAACTGTTAATTTTCACCTGACATCTGATATATGACTGTATATTGTGATATTGACCTTGTTTATATTATTCCTGTATATGATTACACTGCAAGTTCCATGTTAGAATAGAATCATTACGGGCTGAAATGATAGGCCTGATTTATTTTATTTAATTTATTTTAACTTGAGATTGCGGGTTTGAAATGATAAAACCCGGATTTTCTTTGTAAATTACGGGTTGAAATGATATATTACCCGTATCACTTTACCTAGCGTAGAAAATTTTATACAGGCCCGTAGTTAAAATATGCTTTTCTAAAAATTTTAAAATATTTTAGAAATTTAATTATTATAATATTTTGATTTGAAATTTAATAAAAATAAGATTTTTGTAAAATATTATTGATTTTCTGAATAATTGTAAGTGAAATGAATTAATGAAAAAGTTAGAAATTTTGAACGTAAGTTATTTTGGAAATTTTGATTTAATTTTAATTGGAAATTTAATTGAGTATGAAATTATGACAAATTTATGATAATTTGAATTTAAATGAATTTAAAATGATTTTTATCATATTTATGATTTTTAATAAAGTTGAAATGTGAAATGAATAAATATTTTAAGTTGAAACTTTGAAATATAACTAGAATTGGAAATTTATGAAATTGACGTAAAAGTGAACTTTTAGTTAAGCAAATAAAAATAAAACTAAGTTATATTTGAGAATTTGAACTTAAGTGTTAAGTTGAAATTTAATGTAATGGATTTTAAAATTGAACATTGCATTTTAATATGTGGATTATTATTAAATCTTGATTTTTGAATGGAAATTTAACTTTATAAAATCATGAACTTGAGGAAAATTAAATGATGTTTATAAATGTGAAAATGTATGATTTTATAAGTTAAAAATGTTTTTAATAAAAATATAATTGGTTGAGAAATTTTATTGAATATTTGAAGTTAATTGACTGTATTTTTGAAATGCTATTAATTACAATGTAAATGATATTACAGCATTTGTAAACGCTGTAGTTGATGATAATGAACTAAAAAGCTAAATTGAATTAAAGCTATTATAGCAATTTTTGTAAGTGCTATAATCTTTGAATTTAACTAAGTTATTCGAAATTTAAGTAAACCTATTATAACATTTTAAAATGCTGTCCTTTGTTAAATTGAACTGTTTTGAATGTAACTTTCCGTGGAAGTTTTCTAAATGACGCGAAAAGTGAATTTTCACGGTTTTTGATAAACTTAAGTGAATAAATAAACTTTGGAAGTTGAAATTTTTGGAAATTTAATAATTTAATTATTAAACATAATAACTTCATTGAAATGATAAAAAAAAGAATTTTTGGAATATAAACTGTTTTGAAATATGAATTGAAATGGTATTTTAGATTGAATAAAATGAATAATGATTTGAAATGAATGAAGTTTTGAAAAGATACGATATTTTGATATATTAAAACGATTTGAAAATGAAGTTTTGAAAGGATAGGATATTTTGATATATTAAAATGATTTGAAACGAAGTTTTGAAAGATATGATATTTTTGATATTAAATGATTTGAAACACAGAGTTTGAAAGATATGACATTTTGATATTAACATGATTTAAAAAGAAGTTCTGAAAGATATGATATTTTGGAAATGAAGCTTTGAAAGGTTATGATATTTTGATATATTAAAATGATTTGAAAGGTAGTGTTGAAAGGGTATGAAAATTTAATATATTGAAATGTTTAGAAATGACTTGATATTTATTTTAATAAATATTTGAATTGAAAGATATGTTACGATGATATATTGAAATGGTTTGGAAATGATTTAATCTTTATTTTGATAAAGATTTCGGTTGAAATGATAGTTTATTTTGAAAAAAAAAATATTGGTTTAAAGTTATAACTACGGGTTATAATAACGATTGGTTGTTAAAGAGACCGGGATCGGATATTGTCTTATAGCCGGTCAATACCGAAAACCACTTTAACAACTGTGTAGGCGGTGGAGATTTCAGAATGAAGTAGGATGGTGGCGACGTTCTCAAGGTACATTACGTGGACCCAACTCCCGTGAGTTGGCATATATGACTTAAACAGGAGCTATACCGGGCTACACAAAGGGTCGCACCCTTTCATCGAGCATGCTCCATCGGAAACCATTCTATTACTTTTGTGATTCGATTCGGTGGCGCCACTTTTGATTCGGGGGTATTGTTCGAGGTGGGCGGAAGCTGCTGGCTTGCTGTCACCACCGGTCCGGGAGTGCAAACGGTGTATCCACCCTGGCATTTCCTTGCGTGCCGTGTCATATCCTTATATCGAGCCCACTACGATTTTGGTTTTAAAGATCCGACCGCGTTAAGGTTCACCATCCCCTTAACGCTATTTTCAATACGATTATACTTTACTGATTAGACACTACCGTATATAGCGTATATTACTACATAGTAAATAGTTTAACGGATCCTTAGAGGATGGGCGGTCCCAAGCATCCTTTAAGTTACTGATGCATTTTGTTACTGTTCGCTTGAGTTGATTTACAGTTTATAAGTATTTATGTCCTGACTCGAGGGTTTTGTGTTTTGCTTTACGCTCGGGTCAGATTGATTGAGTTAGCATTCAAGATTCACCTTCGGCGTTAGAGCTTTCCTTGAAGATCAGCCATCTATTTTGTTTCAGTATCCAGTGGTTCAGTGATGTATCTGATTTGTACCTGATGTATCCTGTTACTCTTCTGTTGTATCTTATTTAACTCTGATGTATCTCATATTTTATATAGTAGCTTCATGAACTACTATCTCCTCTTTTACTTCCGCTGCATTATCATTACTCTGTGTTTGTGATCTGTGATTTTATTTACTGTATATTCTGAGATTTGCCAAGTTTTTATTTACAACGCGTCATTTTGAGCAATTCAATTTCGGCATGAATGTCTAGCCATACACTTATAATGGATGCGAATGGTTGAAAATATCGGGTCATTACAAGGGTAGATATACCAATTACACTTTCGGACTGGTGGTAACGCGTAGCAGCCACTACCGCCCACCTCCAGCCACACTTCTAAAATCAAAGGTGCACCCAATCAATCACAAAGTAATGGAATGGTATCGAAGAAGTGTTTCCAATCAAAGGAGCTACCTCATTAGCCCGTCAATTGCTCATGGTTTAGCCTATGCCAACTCACGGGAGTCGGGTCCACGTGTATACCTCAATAGATCGTTGCTACCATCCTAACTTCATTCTGGAATCTCCACCGCGTACAAAGTTGTTAAAGTGGTTTTTGTAGTTAGCAGAGAGCATGACAACTTCCGATCCCAGTCTTTTTAACAACCAAAGTTATTATAACACAGCGGTCATTTCAAAATAGTTTATGCTTTAAAACAAAAATATCGTTGCCTTTTCAAAACCCATATAAATATGATATCCCTTTCCATTTCAAAATCAATTACGATATCATTTCCATTTCAAATATATCCTTTTCCAAAATCATAGCATTTTCAAAGTTATAACACTTTTCGAAACTAAACACTTGAAATTAAACACTTTCGAAAAAAATACTTTGAAATCGTAAGACTTCCCACTTAAGCGTTTTGAATATTAAAATGATATATATTATAAAATTGTTTTCCTCAAATTTCACAAATTAAATTCCAAATCAACTCGAATATCAAAATCCAAATTTAATCAGATCTCAAATCATTAATTCCAATTCAATTTAGTTTTTCAATAAACCATTCCAAATAATATCGATTTCAAATATGGATTTGAACTCAAATAGACCATTTCAACATATTTCAAAGCTTTAAATATTCAACATCTCAAAACTAAATTTGATAATTTCATATATCTCTTAATTCAATTTACTATTATTTAGCTTTGAAATATTTATTTAACAATAACATCTAAATACAGCTTGAATTTACAAACTTAAATAAACAAAATATCCCATTTGAAGTTATATAAGTTTGAAATGTTCATTTAAGCGACCTTTAAGTCAAATTCAAGTTATAAAACATATCTTTTAAATCTCAAATTAATTAAATTTCGAATCAAACGTATTTAAGTAAATTCTTAAATAAATTAAATTTAAAATCAATTTCAAAATATCTTCCAAACTTAATTTATTTAAACCATTATAAACTCTATATTAAAATATAATTTAAATACTTAACCATATTATCTTTAATAAAATCAAACTTATTGTTAAACTTATTCTATATTAAAACAAGTTTATACATAGTTTAAAACCAAGAATTTAACTATATATATAAAATAACATTTATATAATATAAAAAATCAATATTATATGAAACCATATATTTCTTCCCAAAATCATAGAAATCATTTCAAATTTTATATATATATATAGACCACAGTGTCTGTATATTTTATGTCCTATGGTCAAGTGATACGGATATTTATCATTTCAATCCGTAATTTAAATATGTATACAGGTATATCATTTCAACCATACCAAATTTAATTAAAATGAAAATCGCTTGGGTCTATCATTTCAACCCATAACAATTTTCTCATATTCTAAAGTCCGTTCGGGAATGTATCATTTCAACCCATAGTGAATTCTATACTTACAGGGAACTTGCAGAGAGATAACAGATATGATAATAATATAGCAGGCATAAATCATCGATATAACTAATAGATAATGGTGTCAGATGTCATAGGTGAACAGATACAGATAACAACATATATATAGCAATGTAAATAACTAACAGCAGCATATTTCAATTGTCGTTTTAATTGAAATCAAATTTAATAAATATAAGAACGTTAATCGTGAGTGATTGCTCACCTTTCGAGGTTAGAGGATAGACAATGAAGTTGAGTTACGAAATGCAAGCACGAATCCCAGAGCAAAGCTAGATTGACAGAATTGACGACAAAGTTAATAGTTTGAATTGATGAGAATGAATTAGAATCATCTAGATGGAGACAGAATATATACTATTATTATTTTTGCATGGAATCAATATCAAATTTAAGGCGAATATACATACATACATACATACATACATACATATATATATATATATATAATTAAGTCATTGCTTACACTTAAAACACATATATAAAATAAAACCTCCTTATATATTTGAAACCAACTCATGTGCTTATATAACTATTATATCCAACTAATATATATATATATATATATATATATATAAACCTCTCATACCTATAATATTCTGAAATCAAATATCAAATTTTAAACACATATGAAAAGGAACTCTATATATATTTCAAGACGCATTTATAATTTGGAAATCCAACAGAACATACACATATAGGCCTTTATAACTTAATATACTTTACTTGTCTTATCTCTACTACTAATAAAGAAAATTTGTTGAACTAATTTACTCGATGTCTTTTTGAAATTTCACAAATGTCCTTGCTTTTCGTTTACAATAATACGAACAGTCCATGTCCGAAGCACAGACACACGGCCCAAAAGAAAGAATAATGTTAAAGTTTATGACCAATACAATAAAGCCTAGAATTGCGGCTTAACCTGGGTTCAACTAGCAGTTGAGCAATTGCATGTCAGGCAAGTAAGGTTATTTTTATCAAATAATATAGGTGTGGCCTATCGTAATAAACTGGGCCTTTGCTTGCAAAATCGTGGATTTAAACCCTAACATTCGTATTTCTTTTACTTTAGCTAGTGTACATAAACAGATTTTATACAACTTAACATATATAAACAATATATTTTAGATACCATATAATTATATTTCAAACTAACAACCTTATCACCCATATAATACATATATATATACTTTCAAAATATCATGTATACACACAAAACATATATACATATTATTATATATACTCAAATCGATATATTATTTTCCATTGATCACGAAACCTATTAAAATAAAACAATGCAGATTTAGGTAAATACATAAGCATTTAAAATGTATGGACTTTAGCCGAGTGAGAAAAACTAAGGAATAAATACAACATATATAACTTAAAGTCTATTTGTATATAATATAAAACAGAGTATTAATAGAAGTATCCTTATGTAAATAGCCTAATATATATATCTCATGCAAATTTTGGATATAGCAATCAATATTACACAAGACGAACAAATCAAATCTCCCTATGTATATATATTAACGTCGTTATTTCTTAAAACACTCTTTCTTTTTTGGGTAACAAAATGCCTATATATAAATAGCATACAAATATATATAAAATGATAGCAAAAAAGGGGTGAAGTAAAAGTAAGGATCGAACAAACCTCACAGAGATGCTCGACCAGAGGAAAGTGGTCGGCTTGGAGGCAAGGAAAGGCAAAGCACAGAGAGGTCATGGCCATAGCGTGATTGGTAGCCTCGGCCATGGAAAACGGTGGCTTCCAAATTGATGCTGCTATGGCCATGGGTTGGGAGGAGAAGAGCAAAGAGGGTATTCAGTGGTGAGATTTGATTGGTGACGAGGGGAAGAGGTTGAGGCCGAGCAGATTCAAGGCTTCATAAAACAAATGAAAATTTTTGCAGAGAAGAGGAGAACGAATGGAATGTGTTTCCAAACGCAAAAACAACGAAGAGACAACACATAGATGAGCTGTTAGAATATACTTATAGTATATGCATGTTAAAAGAAAAATGGAAAGAGCAAGAGACTTGAAAATTAACTAATATTATCTCAACAGATGGGAAATGAAATGAAGTATAACAGTTGGGCTTTGACTCAACTGAACATTTATGGCAATTTATTTTGTTACAGTCTGTACGTTTCAAATTTGAAAAGGAAAGGAAAGTTAAAAGTTACAGATTTTGGAACTGTTACAACAGATCGTTATTATCGTTTCCATCGCATATCGTATCTCAAAATACAGAATTGAATATACCGTAAAGATCAGCATGACAAGATGATCAAAACAATATAAAGATATTAGTGGTACGATCACCCGATCAAAAGTCGATAATCAGTACTGATAAACGCTGCTATTCCGCACGGAAAAATCCAAATGGAGATAGAAACATTCGAATTCCACAAAACGAATTTCGCTATCTGATTTAGAGTGTTCTAGATAAATATTCTCATGTTGACATATTTAGGTTTTAGAATATTTTTAAATTCAATAGTTATTAACCGATTTAAATTGAAATAGAATTACACAATAAAATAAACTTCCATATTTTCTGATAAAAATTTACCAGTTGCTATGTTAAAATAGACGTATTCCAAATATCAAATTGTTATTTCAAAATTCGATTATTTAAAATTTCACAATATTCAATTTATTAAATAAATAAAACAAATAAAATTATTAAAATTTTATGGGTCGTTACACTCTCCCCTACTCAAAACTTTTCGTCCCCGAAAAAGAAGTAGGTAGGAGAATAGAACAACCAAAAGAAAAATAGATTGAAAACGAAATAAGCAATTAACTTAAACCATATAACTTTCAATTTAAATGGATTAATATTCAGTAATTGATTTTAAATTCAAGATAATTCATTAAGTAGATTTAATTTCAAATTTATTGATATTTGATTCAAAAGTTTCTTTCAAACAAAACTTTTATTTAATTTGACTCATTTACTATTCAATCAACCTTTAATTCTATTTACCTCTATTAACATTTTATAATTAAAATTTAACAGTAACATTTATTACAAACACTCAAATTTATTTATAAATCATCTTGTATTGTAGATTATCTGATTATATATTCAACTTCTGAATAACTTAGGTAAGTTATATTAGAATGAAATTGGGTATTACACAAGTAACTTTTCTCAACTAAATTATTCCAAATTTAAATAATTATTCAAAATTTTCGCTTCATTTTATAACTAAAATCACCTTTAACATAAATTTAAGAATTAAATTTCTGATTACCTTCAAACAATTTAAAGATAAATATCTATAATATATATCAAATAAATCTATAATCATATACGTATATATATAATATATATTATAAATCAAGTCATTCTTAAGAAGTTCAAATCAAATTCATTTTACGAAACAAAACAGTAGCAAAGCTACTGAATGGTCTCTCCATTTTGAAACTCGAAAATGAACGTCGATGATGCGGTCGTCATCATCGAAATTATTTTCCAGTGACGAAATAAGAGAGCACTGATTTAAACCTTTAAATTTCTTAAAAATAATTTCTATTTGAAAATACTTTGAATAATATACACTTTAAAACTTTAAAATCAAATTTTGAAATCACCGAAAATTAAATTCTCAAATTCTTAACTTAAATTCATTTATTTATATATTAGAATAATCAAGGGTTTGCAAAGCATTAAATCACATATTATCATTTTAAACATCCAATTCAATTAACAATTCAATTTCAGAAACATATACATATATATAATAAAATTGTACAAAAATCTAATTCATTTATCAAATTTGAAAACAATATTGTGTCAGCTTGCTTTGTTCAAGTGTTTTGGAAATTCTATCGATAGCATTGATCAGACAAATCAATTGAAAACCCAACCCAACATCAACAACTCAGACAACACAATATATATATATATATATATATATATATATGTAACATTTTTATTATTAAATTACAAATACACTTCCTCGCTCGACGATACAAGAGTGGATTTCAAAGCAAGAATAGAGATTCAATTTTGATGGGCTTAAATCAAAGAGAATTTTGATTCGAAGATAGGTTTGAAACAAAGATAAGATGATTAAATAATAAAATAGGAAGATGGATAAACTTATATAAATCGTAGGCAACTCTAACCGGGTCGACTGTGACTTCAAAAACATAAGATCGATGTGGAATTCTGAGTCAAATCGACATTTGATCGCAAAAGATAGAATTCAAGCATAGCAGGAGATATATAACATCGTAAACCGAGGATACATAAGTCTTCGATGAATCAATACTATTGTAAAGGAGTTTCACCCTTTAAAAATCATTCGAAGATTGGCGAGACTGCCGATTTATTATATCACTACTACAAAACAGGCCATTTGCATCGGTTGTTTTGCCCCCTTTTGCATCAGTTCAACATCTGATGCATATGCAACCGATGCAACAGGCTTAACACTTTTGCATCCGTTCTAAACCGATGCAAAACGGTCCTTTTTGCATCGGTTGTTACTAACAATTAGTGCAAAATACGATTGGTTGCTTGGACACGACCCTCATGTTGCATCGGTTGTAATGAAAACCAATGTAACAAAGGAACTTGTCGCATAGGTTGTTGTTGAAAACCGATGCAACATAAAAGTCTTTGGGTTTAAAAGGCTTCTTTGTTGCATCGGTTTTTTATAACAACCGGTGCAAACTAATCCCTCTATTGCATCAGCTATTTATACCTAATGCAAAAAAATCATTCTCAAAAATCATTATTACAGTACTCAAATAGACAATATATATATTATTGATTATAACAAATAATTATTACATGCAATATTATAATCATTCAAAATTAAATTTGATAGCAAATACAAACTGAATAACATAATACCAAAATTATCATATATCAATTATTGTTTACAGTTTACATTCTGTCATTTTTTTTTATAGTTTACATTTCTCTTATTTATAAAACTTCACAAACTTCATATAAAACTGCTTTCCCTGTGCAACTCTGTGCACATACCACTTGAACATTGACCATTGCCCATCTCTACAGCCCCTCTTCAACAACCTATCGATTGACCATCCTCATAACACTTGCCACTGTGCCTAATCACCTCTGTCAAACATTCCAACACTTCTCACTGCTACCTTACATTCCACCCAAACACTTCACTACCTCTAAAAAAAACTTCTCTGTGCATGTGAATTTGCAATAGCAAAGCCAACAAACCAACCCTCTCCAACATTATACACTTTCTGCCACAAACCACCAGCAGCATCTTCTCTGCCATCACTCAACACAACCTTACTGACTGACAATCACTGCTCCTTGCCTGTGCACAAAACTGCGCTTGTGCACAACCCAGTTACCTCATTCTTCCAAAGTGACTAACAACCAGCTGCCTCTTTCATTTGTTGCCTCATTTCATAACTACTGCACAACTGGCTGCTACATTCCACTGAATAGTGCAACTACCTCACATTGCTGCTACAACATACTCGGTCACCATACCACTATGCAACATTTTGCTTTCCACTTCACGACTCCCCACAGCCATCAAGATCCAGCCTACCATCAATGCTCCGCAAACAATTTCAAGTCTTAGCTTTTTAAATTGATTTTTTGTCAGGTTTACGTTCACGCTTTCTCTATAAATGTGGCAGTGTATTATATGTAAGTAACACACTATGATTTCTCAATACCGTTTTCTAAATAATATCATCGGAATCTTATTTTATACTTATTAATACATTATAAGGGCCACCCATTATAGGGTATGCGACAATCCATCCATTTGCTCTGCATTTCGTATTTCACCACTGATTTTTGTTGACACAAATTCCTTTTTTCAACTTTCATTTACTCACTTTTGTGACCCTTCACCTCGTTTTTTGGAAAAAAACGGCACTGAAGTGGGTGAGAAGAGCTTCTAGAAGCTCAAGTACTTCAGCCCTGTCTATCACCAATCTTGTTTATCAACGGAAAAGTTATTTATTATGGGAAGTTATCAAACTTTGGATATGCTTTGGATATCCAATATGGCAACATTTATTCTAGTATGCTATTAACAAATTTATTTTATAATAGCATGCATTTATATTCATACTTTGCTACCTGATTGGGTGGCACAAGAAATTCGTGGGCAGGCTTAGAATTAAGATAAAATTTTAAGGGCCTATGCGCATCATGATTTGCGCATGATTTTAAGTGCCAAATTAATGAGCTCTAGAATATAAGCATGATTTTAAGGGACTATGCGCATAAAATGGTGACCAGTTTATATTCAGTGTTGATGCAAGTAAATTTTGGAATATAAAATCAAATGCGTATGGCAAAATTTAAGCAGGAAGCTACTTCTGGCAATGTGTTTTTGGTTTCCATAGAGTTGAACAAATTGAAACTGCGTTCATCTATGTTATTAAAAGATAATACTGAATTTTCAAAAGAAAATAAAGAAAACACAAATGTGATGGGTCATAGCTACGCATTGCATACTTGTAATTTTGTTAAAATATAACTACAAAATGGGTCTTAAAGTAACGTATATAACACCAAATGAATAGAGAACACAAAACACGATGAACAAATGGGATGCCACACTTAAATGTTAGACATGTTACATAAAGTAATGGTTATGTGGACTGTTATATAATTCTAAAACCAAAAATATTGTGAATGGCTTAATTGAAACCCATCTTAAGGATTATCCAACATTAGCTTAATGCCAAAAATTCATTCTCCTTTTACAAATTAAGTTGCACAGACACATTATATGGATGCAATACATATCAAGTGGAAAGGCACAACATTAATGTACAAATGCACAAGAAAAAACATATATAACCAAAGTAATTTTTCTCTACTATAAATGACACCTTATATCTAAATTACATGTTCTAAACTTTCCATAAAATCAAGATCTGACTATTTGTTGCACGGCCTTTAACTATATGATAGTTTTGTCACTCTTTATCAAGTAGCATATAAAATGGTGGTTCCTCCACTAGTGGTGAAGCACAGTCGCGCAGCACTTGCTCCCTGATTTGCTATCTTGTTTCTTTTTTATTTTTTAAATCATACTAGCCGTGCCCAACCAATAACCGCTTGACTGATGCGTGAGTGTCTTTATGCACGAGCGGATTTAGCAAATGCCATCCATACAGTGCCGGGCTGATTTTTTCGATTGCCAAATGCACGTCGATCAAAATTTATTTAGTTAAGCTACAATCAGCTGAAAAATATAGTAGCATCTTATCGTGCTTCCTGTATGTTTTTTCAGACTAAATATACTTTCCTAATTTAAATAGTAAAGTAACGTTATCTTGCCATAATTCATTACAGATCATATACTGAAGTAAATACGAACTTTTCCTTCAAAAGACGCAATCAATTTCAACTCAATTACAGTTGGTATTTACAGATCTACAATTTAGCTTTATAACGTTTCCAACTCCAGTAAGATCAAAATAAAGCGGTAATACAGTAATTAGTAAAATACCTCATAGATGCCACTAAATGTACAATTGATATCAGACTAATCATTCTCCTCCGCCGGAAGAGCAACTCTTCTCCTCCTTCAACTGTAGGATGCATAGATCTGATCGATGCTCGTTGGTTCGGCAGTGGAGTAGAAAACGATGATGTTTACTCCGAGTGGTATTTCAGTAGAGGAAACTGCCAGACTCGGCTATCGGAAGCTTCTACAATGACAGAAATTGGATCGATAAGCACCGTGGTTAGCTCTTTAGATCAGGTAGGCATTGCATATTATGAGGGGTTTTGGAGACGGTAAGGGAAAGATGACTGAATAGTCATTTGTTTGTATACATATGCTGTTTATTTGTCTTCCTACCACGTCACACCTAGGGCTTTCAACCAGATTTAGTTGAGGGACTTGTATTAGTGATGGAGGAGCTGGGGAAGTGGAAATTTTGGATCTAGATCTGCATGTACAAGGAATGGAAGAAGAATGGGCAGGAGCAGGAAATGTTGATGGGGAATATTGTTGAGTCGGAGCCAAAATTTTAGGGGGGCAAAATTTTCAATTTGGAGGGAAAATTCGATTGGAGCCAAAATATCCAAAATGTTGGTAAGGGATGCAAATTAATGTAGTTGCATCGGTTGACTTTAAAACCGATGCGACTAAAACTATTTGCATCAATGTATTTTCTTCGGTTGTTGGTGACAACTGATGCAAATTTGATTTTTTATTACCTATTGCTTTCCACGTACCAATTACACCGGTTATTAAGATAGAACTGATGCAAATAGTTCTATTTGCACCAGTTTTTACTTCAACCGATTCAAATGAGGCGAAGCAATATGCACTTTTTGTACCAGTGTATAGATGGTCCGAAGTGTAGTTATGCGATACTCCAAAATACGAATAGGGAAAGATAAGTATGGATTTCGGAACAAAGGGAATGTTCCAAAAATTCAAAGGAAACAGAGTCAAAGAGAAAGAGATTCAAACTTGAACGAAAGTGATTCTGTAAATAAATTTATCGTATGTGCTAATTTTGCCTAGAGCCAAAGCTCTGATACCAAATGTAACGATCCGATATTTTCAACCATTCGCATCTAAACATGTCGAATTTTAATTGCTCAAAATATCAGATTGTTAGTTTGTATTTGGCAAAACTCAGTATATACAGTAAATAAAATAATCACAGATACATAGTAATTTTACAATAATGCAACGAAAACAATAAAATAGTAGTTCATTAAGCTAATAGATACATATCAGAGTTAAATAAGATACAATAGAAGTTTCAAATACAATAGTCAAATACAAGATCAGGATACATCACTAAAATCAACTGAATATCTGAAAGATAGATAGATGGCTGGATCTCCAAGTGAAGCCCCAACTCCAAAGGTGAGTCTCAAAGCTGAACCACTCTGTCTGACCTGAGCGTAAAGCAAAACACAAAACACTATAGTCAGGATTAACGTTCTTATATCAATAAATCCAACTCAAGTGAAATAACAATTGAAATACAAGTAACTCAAAGGATGTTTGGGATAACCATCCTCTAAGGATCCGTTAAACTATCTATTATGTAGTAATATACGCTATTATAATAATGTCTAAAGTAAAGTATAATATGTTTAAAAATAGCGTTAAGGCATTACCCTTATCCCCTTAACACATTTTATAGTGCCAATAGTCTATATGATACCGTAATACCTCTTGATCGGGAGGCTATCAGAGGGTACTCCGTACGTACGACACAAATCGAACTCGTAGTAAAGCTCACTATGGTAGGTGACACGGCACAACTAGGCCATGCTAGGGTAGATATACCAATTACACTTCCGGACCGATGGTAACGCATAGCAGCCACTACCGCCCACCTCGAGCCACACTCCCAAAATCAAAAATGCACCCAATATATCACAAAGTAATAGAATGGTATCGAAGAAGTGTATCCGATCAGAAAAGCTACCTCATTAGCCATCAATTGCTCATGTTTTAACCACCTTATTCCAACTCACGGGAGTCAGGTCCACATATATACCTCAATAGAACGTCTCCACCACCCTACTTTATTTTGGAATCTCCACCACATACGTGGTTGTTAAAGTGGTTTTCGGAGTTGGCAAAGAGTATGACAACTTCCGGTCCTGGTCTCTTTAACAACCAAACGTTATTACAATACTGCGCTCATTTCAAAATAGTTTGTGCTTTAAAACCAAATATCATTGCCTTTTCAAAACCCATATAAATACGATATCCATTTCCATTTCAAAATCAATTACGGCATCATTTCCATTTCAAAAATATCTTTTTCTAACATCATAGCATTTTCAAAGTTACAACACTTGAAATTAAACACTTTCGAAACATAATACTTTGAAATCATAAGACTTCCCATTTAACAGTTTTGAATATTAAAATAATATATAATAAAATTGTTTTCCTCAAATTTCACAAATTAAATTCCAAATCAACTCGAATTTCAAAATCCAAATTTAATCAGATCTCAAATTATTAATTCCAGTTCAATTCATTTTTTCAATAAACCATTCCAAATAATATCGATTTTAAACACAGATTGGAACTCAAATAAACCATTTCAATATATTTCAAAGCTTTAAAAATTTAATATTTCAAAACTAAATTTGATAATTTCAAATATCTCTTAATTCAATTTATTATTATCTAGCTTTGAAATATTTATTTAATCATTACAATAACATCTAAATACAACTTCAATTTAAAATTTTAAATAAACAATATATCCCATTTGAAGTTATATAAGTTTGAAATATTCATTTAAGTCACCTTTAAGTCAAATTCAAGTTATAAAACATATCTTTAAAATATCAAATTAAATAAATTTCAATCAAACTAATTTAAATAAATTCTTAAATAGATTAAATTTAAAATCAATTTCAAAATATCTTCTAACCTTAATTTATTTAAACCATTATAAACTCTATATTAAAATATGATTTAAATACTTAACCATATTATCTTTAATAAAATCAAACTTATTATTAAACTTATTCTATATTAAAACAAGTTTATACGTAGTTTAAAACCAGGAATTTAACTATATATATAAAATAAAATTTATATAATATCAAAAATCAATATTATATAAAACCATATATTTCCAAAACCATATAAATCATTTCAATTATATATATATAGACCACGGTGTCTATATATATAATTTCTATCCTATGGTCAAGTGATATGGATCTTTATCATTTCAATCCGCAATTTAAATATATATATATATGGGTATCATTTCAACCCGCAATCCCAAATTTAATTCAAATGAAAATCGCTTGGGTCTATCATTTCAACCCATAATGATTTTCTCATATTCTAAAGTCCGTTCGGGTATGTATCATTTCAACCCATAGTGAATTCTATACTTACAGGGAACTTGCAGAGCGATAACAGATATGATAATAATATAACAAGCATATATCATTGATATAACTGGCAGATAATGGTTTCAGATGTCACAGGTGAACAGATACAGATAACATCATATATATAGCAATGTAAATAACTAACAGCACCATATTTCAATTGTCGTTTTAATTCAAATCAAATTTAATAAATATAAGAATGTTAATTGTGAGTGATTTCTCACCTTTCGAGGTTAGAGGAAAGACAATGAAGTTGAGTTACGAAATGCAAGCACGAATCCCAGAGCAAAGCTAGATTGACAGGAATTGATGACAAAGCTGATGGTTTGAATTGATGAGAACGAATCAAAATCATCTAGATAGAGACAGAATATGTACTATTATTATTTTTCCATGGAATCAATATCAAATTTAAGGCTAATAATATATATATATATATATATATATATAATTAAGTCATTGTTTACGCTTAAAACACATATATAAAATAAAACCTCATTATGTACTTGAAACCAACTCATGTGCTTATATATATAACTATTATATCCAAACTAATACACACACACACAGAGATATATATATATATATATATATATATATAAACCTCTCATACCTATAATATGCTGAAATCAAATATCAATTTTTAAACACATATGAAAAGGAGCTCTATATATATTTCAAGGCGCATTTATAATTTAGAAATCCAACAGAATATACACATATCGGCCTTTATAACTTAATACACTTTACTTGACTTATCTCTACTACTAATAAAGAAAATTTGTTGAACTAATTTACTCGGTATCTTTTTGAAATTTCACAAATGTCCTTGCCTTCCGTTTACAATAATACAAACAGTCCGTGTCCGAAGCATGGACACGCAGCCCAAAAAAAAGAAAAATGTTAAAGTTTATTACCAATACAATAAAGCCAAGAATTATGGCTTAACCTGGGTTCAACTAGCGGTTGAGAAATTGCATGTCAGGCAAGCAAGGTTATTTTTATCAAATAATATAAGTGTGGCCTATTATAATAAATTGGGCCGTTGCATGCAAAATCATGGATTTAAACCCCAACATTGGCATTCCTTTTACTTTAGCTAGTGTACATAAACAGATTTTATACAACTTAACATATATAAACAATATATTTTAGATACCATATAATTATATTTCAAACTAACAACCTTATCACCCATATAATATATATATATATACTTTCAAAATATCATGTATACACACAAAACGTATATACATATTATTATACATACTCAAATCGATATATTATTTCCTTTCTTCATGAAATCTATTGAAATAAAACAATGTAGATTTACGTAAATACATAAGCATTTAAAATGTATGGACTTTAGCCGAGAGAGCAAAACTGGGGAATAAATCGAACATATATAACTTAAAGTCTATTCATATATAATATAAAACAGAATATTAATAGAAGTAACCTGATATTAAATAGCCTAATATATATATCTCACGCAAATTTTGGATATAGCAATCAATATTACATAAGACGAACAAACCAAATCTCCCTATATATATTAACGTCGTTATTTCTTAAAACACTCTATCCTTTTTTGGCAATAAAATACCTATATGTAAATAGCATACAAATATATATAAAATGACAGCAGAAAAGGGTTGAAGCAAAAGTAAGGACCGAACAAACCTTATAGAGATGCTCGGCTAGAGGAAAGTAGTCGGCTTGGAGGCAAGGAAAGGCGAAGCACAGGGAGGTCATGGCCATAGCATGATTGGTAGCCTCGGCCATGGCAAACGGTAGCTTCCAGATTGATGCTGCTATGGCCACGAGTTGGGAGGAGAAGAGAAAAGAGGGTATTTGGTGGCGGGATTTGATTGTTGACGAGGGAAAGAGGTTGAGGCCGAGCAGATTCAAGGCTTTATAAAACAAACAATTTTTTTTTGCAGAGAAGCGGAGAACGAATGGAATGTGTTGCCAAATGTAAAAACAATGAAGAGACAGCACATAGATGAGCTGTTAGAATATACTTATAGTATATGCCTGTTAAAAGAAAAATGGAAAGAGCAAGTGACTTGAAAATTAACTAATATTATTTCAAAAGATGGTAATTGAAATGAAGTATGACGGTTGGGCTTTGATTCAGCTGAACATTTGTGGCAATTTATTTTGTTACAGTCTGTACGTTTCAAATTTGAAAAGGAAAGGAAAGTTAAAAGTTACAGATTTTGGTATCGTTACAATGGATCGTTATTATCGTTTCTGTCGCGTAACGGACCTCAAAACACAGAATTGAATATACCGCAAAGATCAGCACGACAAGACGATCAAAACGGTATACAGATATTAGTCATGCGATCATCTGATCAAAAGTTGAAAATTGGTACCGATAAACACTGCTGTTCCGTACGGGAAAATCCAAACGGAGCTAGAAACGTTGGAATTCCGCGGTCTGATTCAGAGTTATTTTCTTTTAACAAGTGTCATTATATTATTTTCATTTTCTTAGAAATTCACAGAAAAGAAAATAAAGTTATTTAAGCCATTTTATCTTCTTCTTCTTACCTCCTTTATTCATTTCAAAACCTTGTACAAATCTTTAATCCAAAAAAGAAAGATCACCTGTAATAAGCAATCAAACCAGTAGCTTCCTCAACATTTAAAATCAAAATCACTGTAAATAGAAATCTGTAAACACCCTCTTAAAATCTCAAGCCAAGAAAAGAAATTTCAACAAAATCAACTTCAGCTCTCAACATCAAAGTGGGATTCAATTTCAACAATTAAACAAAAGCAAAAGATCATCACATGAGCAACAAGAATCAGGTTCAATTTATGGATTTGCAAACTCCAGCTTTAAAGTTGCAAACCAAAATTTCTCTGTTTCATTAAAAACAAAATTTTAAGTAAGTTGAATTTTAGTTTGTTGTTGAGAAATTAAGTAAGAAAATCCATCAGAGATTAAGCAAATTTATATTAACAAGTTGCAGATAAAAAAAAATCAAGATCAAGTTAAGTAAAACAGTACCAGCCTTTCAAACTTTTAAATTCCAGAAAGCTTTTCTGTTCAAATCTCAAGGTGAGTAAACTTTGAAACTATTGAATTCAAATCTGTGTTTGAGATCATGCTTGAAGTCAATATTGGTTGCATGTATACAAAATGTATGTGTATGTGTTTATAATCCTTGTGCATGTTGATATACAGGGATCTTTCACCCTGTTTTTTGGTTTCAGGTTTTTACAAAACCTGTAAAAATTCCCATAATCTCTGTTTTAGTTATTGTTAGGGTGAATTGTTAAAAAAAAAAACATGTACAAATTGATCAAGGCATAAATTTAAAAATATTTGTAAGTATTAAAAATAAATGGTTTTGCTAGAAATCAACCAAACACAGTAAAACTTTGAACTAAGTAAAAATTCAAATATCATATCATCTTGTTTCAATAATATCATCAAAATCGTTATCAAAAATGTTAATTTTTAAAACTTAAATCAAAATTTTTAGTTATGTATTTATGGAGAAATCGCAAGATGATCAGATTTGAGTTTTTGGGCAAATTACGGTGGCCGGTGACATTGTTCGTCTCATGATCGGAGCTGTAGCTAGTCGAGAGGTCGTTGAGTCTGGAAAAAATACTCAATGAATTTTTAGATGAACGTACTGGATGATCGGAGTTGAATTAGGGTTTAACCCATGTTTTTGTTCATCACTGGAAAATTGTTTGTCGCGAGTTTGTCAGAGAACTGGAATCAATCGCATGTGCGCCAATCGAAGTGTTAGTCATCGTTGAAGCTTCAGGCACGATCGCCCGACCTCTGATGGTCGGAGGAGGGAGGACGTGGCGTTTTTGGTGATCAGTGCTTTTTTCCAATTTGGGTTTAGTGTCGAAATTTCAATTTCGTCAATATTTTTGTTTTCTAGGTGGCTAAATGGTTAGGGGGGTTCCCACGGACGTGTTAATGGCCGGAGCTTCGACCGAAGGTGGCTGCCTCAACTGTGCATATGCAGGAGGTCGGAGTTGTATCAATGCAGATGGTTTGAGAGGAGAGGGATGCGTCATGAAACTGCTCTCGGGAAATTTAGGTGATGGCTTGATGTTGAACTCGAAGTGATTTCTGGGTTGTGCGAGTTTGTACTCAACAAAAAGTTTAGCTTAAATTTTTTGGGGCATACGGGTAGATTCGGTAAACGACTCGAAGCTAGTAACAAAATGGATCGGGAAAGACTCGAAGTGGCCCTAGGGTTGATACACAAAACAGTTTTGATCTAAAAATAAAAATTCAAAATTTTAAACAATTTTAAATGTATCTTTTCAAATGATGTTTTTAATTTAAGTTTGAACTGATTAAGGTTTTAAATAAGATACTTTAAAAGTAATTAAATTTAATTTAAATTTTGTTACATTATTTTATAAAAAATTATATTAATTAAATAATGTAATTAAGAAGGATACTTAGGATAAAATGTTATTTAAAACTAACCTTAATCCTTTAAGTTAAATTGTGTGATAAGGATGATTCATTAAACAAGGGTTATAAGAAAATCATAGTGATTTATAAAGCTAAAAAGATTTATCTTCAATTTATCAAGTAATTAATGATTGTTAATATAATTACTTAAAGAATAACTATTTAATTAATTACTTAATATCAAAGATTAATTAAGTAAATCATTAAGGTTAATTGATTTGTAATTAATAATTAATTAATTATTTAAGAAATAATTAATTAATAAAAATTAATTAATTAATTAATTAAGGAATAATCAATTAATAAAGATAATTAATATTTAATTAATTAAACAATTTAGGATTAATTAATAATTAATTAATTAAGGCATAATTAATTAATAAAAGTAATTAAGATTTAATTAATTAATAATTTAAGGATAAATTAATTAAGATAATTAATTAAGGAATAATTGATCAATGAAGGTGATTAACATTTAATTAATTTATAATTAAGGATAATTAATAATTGATTAAAGATAATTAATGAAAGTAATTTTGTGGTTAATTAATTTAAATCACATAATTAAATCATCTTAACTAAAGATGATTGATTATTATCGAATGTGTGTAATGGATTGATATTTCTGATATGTGAGTGTGATGCCGTGTAATGTGAATTGCTTTGTGCTGAGCTGTGATACCTGTGATTTGTTCTGTGAATGTGAAAAACCCATAGGCGCGTAAAACGGTATTTGAACTTCGATGCGATAAGGAGTCGGATTCTAGTTGGTTATCCGAAACCACATCGAACCTTGATAGTAAATCTTTGTGAATGATATATCCACGTGTTTTAAAATTAAGCGCTCACTATTCGGATTAGCCGGGAGAGGACTTTGTGTCATATAACCCATTTCGAATAGTGATACGACGAAATGAATAGCATTCGAAGACGGTGGTGAAGACCAGATGTCTTCGAGAACGATAGGATAACCTATCTAATGTCTCTGCACTAAGTTGCTCCGATATAGAGATCTCCACATGTGATGGGGAATTCGATTGAGATTGTGGATACTTGGATTGCAAGGGCTTCTTCCTTTATTGGACGAAGTGCCTTCGGTTCTGTTCGAACCCGAACAGACTTGTATGGTTGTATGTCTGACATTACACTTTGAGATATAAAGCAGATTTCTTTCAAATACATTTCTTGTGGTGGCAGAGAATTTATTCTCTTAGCTTAACGCCCTTCTCCGAGACATACGAGCTCATAGGTTATGTAATCGAAGGTTATCAGTGATATACTCCCAATTTGGTAGTGTGGCATGCTGAGTGCTGCTGTGTGTTGCTGATCATTTGTTGATTATTTGTTGATCAAAGCAAGGCTTTTGTGTAAAGCGTAGCTTTGTGGACGAGACCTCATCGGACCTCACACCCCGGAAATGGTCGAAACAGGAAAGATGCGGCAAGGTTATAAGGGTCGCACTCTTTAGGGTATGTCATTTCCTTCTGGATAAAGGTGGTATCATGGTATGGAGAACAGATATTTTACCTGTGTGGTTGCTGCAATCTCATTAGTGTGTGGTTGTTGCTTTGTGGTTGAGGGCCCTCGGATAAAGGTTGCAAACGACCGGGGGATGGCATATTGTGTAGTAGTTTCCTAGTTACAGAAGTAGCCCGGCCTTGTGTTGGCAGAGAGCTAGTTAAGTTCTCAGGACGTCCCTCCAAAGGTGTACCCATGTGGCAGTACAAAATTCCTTAGCCTGACCATTTGTTGGAAATCCAATCCCCAATACGGAGCCAGTACGGTTTTAGTTGTATAACCTGACATTTACTTATGGTGGTGCCCCACTGTTTCGATGGTAGCTGTAGTAGGCATACAATAATGGTTGTATGCTGGCTAAGATTAATATTATACTTTCAAAATGTTTTTCTACACTATGCACTAGTAATAATATCAAAGAATTTTCTCGTATCAAGCATGTTTGACTATCATAAGAAGAACTCTCCTCCAATCTGTGATTGCATTGTGTGTGTGGTGGGAGGTCTTATGGTAGTTTCATTTCCAAAAGCATGAATGGTTTTCTTTTAAAAATTTGTTTCTATTCAAAAAAAACTATTTTTGTTTGCTCATACCAGTCTCATGACTGACCCAGAGTTTATTGTTCCCTTTCTAAACTCTAGGTGCCCATAATTTTCACACGGGCAGCCTAGAAACAGGTTATCCGTGTCTGGAGCCAGTTTGGAATCTTTTGAAGTCTTTTTTTTGGAAGCTATCGGATTTTGGAAGTTTTGGCTTTGGCAACCCTTTGAAGTGTTGGAGTTTGTGAAGACCTTATCATAGTAGAAGTATATTGGATCCTTTTGAAGACTCTATTATCATTCCGTTGTGAAGTTATCGTTATGTTGTTATTATGTCGATATGTTGCACTCTGATATTAATGTTAAGTGTTGTAATGGATATTGTGTCTGATGATTGTATCTGTGGTGTTGATCAATGATATTCATTTTGTTTCTGCTGTTTATTTTAATCTAATGTTGTTATAAGCTCCATCCGAACTTGAGTTCAATGTTTGAATCTTCGGCAGTCGAATATAAGTGAGGTATTTGATGTCGATTTTCGAACGTTGAATTTCAAGTCGTGACAAGTGTTATCAAAGCTTATGGTTGAGTGAGAACTTTAGCTAAAGAGTATAACACATTAGATGGCTCATTAGAGATAGGGTGAAGTATACCCTAGAATAAGTATAACCCGAGAGACCGAAACCCTAAATTTTCTTTGTCTACTTCTTTTAACTGCTGATATTTTCTAAGATATCTCGTCCGTATATCTAAATCGAGTTTCTTACTAATTACATATAGTAAGAATGAGCGGACGAAGAGGAAGAGCTAGGGGTCGGGGAAATGCTACCACAACCGGTCAAGTCCCCGCAACAGCAGAAGCAGCTTTATCTACTCAACATCAGCCAAATTTGGCTGATCTATATAAGAGCTTCTCGAGACTTGGTGGAAAGCCATTTGCCGGCAAGGAGTCTATTGTCGAGGACCAAGCAAGGATCAGATCATGTGAAAGAATTTTTAAAGGGCTAAAGTTGGAAGATGATCAAATGCGACTCATAGCTTCTTGGCAGCTTCAAGAAGAAGCCCTAACATGGTGGGAGACAGTTACTATAGACAAGCCAGAAGAAGAATTCACGTGGGAATGATTTAAAGAAGTATTCGAGAAACGCTATATGCCGTCAGCTATTATTTCCAGAATGTACCCGGAATTTATGGACTTAATGCAAGGAAGTTTATCATTCGAGGAGTACCTAAACAAATTCAACGAATTGTCTCATTTTGGTCCAGAATTGGTAAACACACCTCTAAAGAAAAATGAAAGGTTCATTCATGGGATGAATAAGAAGTTCCATGAAAGGATGACTGGTCATGTCAAAGAATCCTTTTCAGATCTAATCGATGTGGGATACAGATATGCTACCATAGATATGCAAGAAGCCCCTGTGGAGAAAGGAAATACAAGCTATCAAAATTGGAAGAACAGGAAATTTGGAGGCAAGAAACCATGGCAGGGTAAGGAGAAGAAGAAGAGCAATCGGGAAAACCCGGCAGGAAATGTTACCTGTTTTAATTGCATAGGAAAGGGCCATTGCTCGAGCAGGTGTACAAAGCCTAAGAAACAAGTAAATCAACCTGTACAAGCAAAACCCAGGAAATGCTACTATTGTCAGAAACCGGGACACGAAGTTAAAGACTGTCCAACAATGAAGCAAACTCAGATAGCCAAGGTTTACACAGTCAAAGATAAACCTGCAACCTCCAAAGCCAATAAAGGGAAAGGAGTTCTAGAAGGTAACCTTACTATTTATGATAGAATTGTTAGAGTTTTGTTTGATACGGGAGCTATACATATTTTATCTCTCAACAAGCTGTGAATTAAATCTTGAACCTGATTTTGTCGACAAGCCCATTTGCGTAAAGAATCCAGTTGTAGGCCCCGCCAATCTTTGTCTACGATATAGAGACGTTCCTATCTCATATTCTTGTTACCAATTCCCTATTAGTCTCTTTGTCCTTGATTTTAAGTCGTTGATTTTAATGAGTTTGAAATCTTACTCGAAATGGATTGGCTAACCAAATATACAGCCAAATTAGATTGTAACTACCGATTGATTTCGATCAAAACCAAATTCGGAGATTTCATTGAGATTTCTTGTGACGATCCGAGTCCTAAAAGAGACGAGTTGATGTATAACTTGGGTTATCCCGAACCTAGTCTGAAGTCCATACCCATCATCCGATAATTTCCAAACGTGTTCGAAGAAGTAAAGTCTTTACCCCCACATAGAAAAATTGAATTCGGAATTGACTTAGTACCTAATGCTTGTCCTGTTGTTCATGCAAGTCGCAGGATGGCACCCAGGGAAAGAATTGAATTAGTCAATCAAACTCAAAATTTTCTAAATAAATGATTAATTCGTCCTAGCGTTTCAGAATGGGGTTCAGCAGTGGTGTTTGTCGCTAAACCTGACGGATCCTTGAGATTGTGTGTGGATTACCGCGATCTCAATAAGCTGACTCTCAAGAACAAATTTCCTTTACCCAGAATTGATGATATGTTTGATCAATTGCACGGCGCTCGTTTCTTTTCAAAGATGGATCTAGCCCAGGGATACCATCAGCTACGAATTGTCGAAGACTATGTTCATTTGATCGCCATCAGGGGCCCTAACATGTTCTATGAATAGTTAGTCATGCCTTTCGGACTAACCAATGCTCCAGCATACTTCGTAGGTCTAATGATCCATGTGTTCCGGGAAGTATTGAATAAATTTGTGCTTGTGTTTATTGACGATATTCTGGTCTACTCCAAAACCAAAGAGGAGCATGCTGAGCATCTTAGAATCATTTTGGAGACATTGAGGAAGAATGTTATATTCGCCAAGTTTTCCAAATGCCATTTTTGGGTCAAAGAAGTTAAATTTCTCGGCCACATTGTTAATGAAGAAGGAATTTATGTTGATCCTAGCAAAACTTCCGCTATTCTTGACTTGAGGAAACCCACTACCCCAAAATAAGTTCAAAGTTTTCTGGGTTTAGCTGGTTATTACTGGAAGTTTTTCACGATTTCTCCAAAATAGCTAGTCCATTGACTAAGCTAACGATGAAGAATGCTAAGTTTGTTTGGACTCCGAAATGTGATGGAGCTTTTCAAGAGTTAAAAAGAAGATTGACTACCACTCCCGTTCGCTATCATTAACGGGAACCAAGGCTTATCTTTCTATACTGAAGCTTGTGGTGATGGTGGGGGTGCGGTACTAATGCAGAATGGGAAGGTAATTGCCTACGCGAGTAGACAATTACGTCTGCATGAGAGAAACTATCAAACACATTATTTGGAGCTTCTAGCTGTTATTTTCGCTTTTAAAATCTGGTGACTCTATCTTCTAGGTAAGAACCTCTTTCAGCTTTCATAGCGATTTAAGGAATTTAACTTAACTTAATAAAAATACTTAATGGACTCTCTTTGTTTTAGGTGAAAATTTTGAATTATTCACCGACCACAAATCTCTGAAATATCTCTTCACCCAGAAAGATTTAAATCTACGACAACAATGTTGGTTGGAATTTCTGGCATCCTATGACCTAGATATTCTTTATACACCTGGAAAAGCCAATGTATTTGCCGATGCTTTGAGCAGAAGACATGCTGTTCTCGCATATCTTGTTGTCGCTCCAACTCTTCTTAAGAAGATTGCAAGAAAGCAGACAAAAGACAAGTTTCTTCGAGAAATCCGTAGAAGAATATGTCGAGGTGAGGATGCCAGTTTTGGAATTGATAGTAATGGAATTGTAAGACTAAAGGACAGGAACTGTGTCCCGGACATCCCCGAACATAAACGAGAAGTTTTGGACGAGTGTCACAAGTCTAAACTCGGTATCCATCTAAGAGTTAATAAGATGTATCGTGATATCAAGAGAACTTTCTGGTGGAAGACAATGAAAAGGGATATATCTATATATGTGAGTCGCTATACTACCTGTCAACAAGTCAAAAGTGATCAGATGAAAATGGTGGGTTTACTTCTACCTTTGAAGGTACCTAAGTGGAAATGGGATCAAGTATCGATGGATTTCATCGACGGGTTGCCCCGTACTTGAAAAGGCAATGAAGAAATTTGGGTTATTGTGGACCGTTTGACTAAGACAGCCCACTTTTTGCCAGTGAAATCTACCCGTACAGCAGCAAGTTTAGCCAATTATATGTAAAAGAGATTTTTCGCCTCCATGGTATACCGAGTTGTATAGTGATTGATCATGACCCGATCTTCACTAGTAGATCTTGGGAGGCATTCCAAGCCACATTGGGAACAAAGCTGAACTTCAGCATTGCTTATCACCCATAGTCCGATGGGTAGACTGAAAGGAAAAATCGAATATTAGAAGACCTATTGCGTGCTTGTGTACTTGATTTTGGTGGTTCTTGGGAGGACCATTTGCATCTGGTCGAATTCTCATATAATAATAGCTATCAGGCTAGTATCGAGATGGCTCCTTTTGAAGCTTTATATGGTCGTCTATGTCGATCACCTTCATGTTGGATTGAGTCAGGTGATAGACTCGTCCTTGGACCAGGTATGATTAAGGAAGCCATAGAAAAAGTTGATTTTATACAGAAGAAATTGAAAATGGCTCAAAGTCGTCAGAAGTGTTATGCTGATCGCAGAAGAAGAGATTTGAAATTCCAGATTGGAGACTCTGTTTTCCTAAAAGTTTCTCCAATGCATGGTGTGTTAAGATTTGGAAAGACTGGTAAGCTGGCACCACGGTATATTGGTCCTTTTCCTATTCTGGAGAGGATTGGTCCCTTAGCATATCAAATGCAGCTGCCCAGCTGGTTGTCTGGTGTGCATGATGTGTTTCACATTTCTAACCTCCGAAAATATGTGCATGATCCAGATAGTATATTGAAGAGGCTGCTCGGTAGGATCTCGAAATCACTCCCAACCTAGCAGTTAAAAGAGAACCAATAAAGATTGTGGATCGTGATGAAAAGCAATTAAGGAACAAAGTTGTGAAAATAAATAAAGTGCAATGGAGCGGTTATCCAAAGGACTGCACTTGGGGAACTGAAGATAGCATGCAGAAATCATATCCCAATTGCAGGGCGGATATTTCGACTTAAACTGGTAAGCTCTTCTCTTTCTTTTTCTATATTCTTATATCCTCTGTTTGCTTTTCTCTCTCTTTCAATTTTCGAGGGCGAAATTTTCTTAAGGAGGAAAATCTGTAACATCCCAAATTTCATCAATTTAAATTAGTAATTTATTGGAACTTTTGGAATTTAATTTGAAAATAATTTGAATAATATCAAATCAAATAAAATAAGTGTTAAATTGTATGAATAAGATTTTAATTTCATTTGAGTTTAAAATTTGAAATAATCAATGTTTTTAAATCATTAGAATTTAAATTATAAATATGTGTGTATATATGAGTAGATTTAAATTTGTTTTTGAATTTGAATTTAAATTTTAATAAATACTTTAGTAAAATAAATTGGATTTAAAATATATATATGTATGTATGTATGTGTGTAATTTATTTAATATGTATTTAATTTCAAAACTTTCTCTTTTAAACAATATGTATTAACATAAAGCAAATATCTTTAATGGTAAATGTAAGTTTAAAATACGATTTAAATAATGCAAGATATTATTTTAATAAAAAAATTACAAATGTTGAGTAAGTAATAACTATAGAGACAAGTGTTTAACATGTAGGAAAAGATTAACAAGTGTCATTATATTATTTTCATTTTCTTAGAAATTCATAGAAAAGAAAATAAAGTAATTTAAGCCATTTTATCTTCTTCTTCTTACCTCTTTTATTCATTTCAAAACCATGTACAAATCTTTAATCCAGAAAAGAAAGATCACCAGTAATAAGTAATCAAACCAGTAGCTTCCTCAACATTTAAAATCAAAATCACTGTAAACAGAAATCTGTAAACACCCTCTCAAAATCTCAAGCCAAGAAAAGAAATTTCAACAAAAACAACTTCAGCTCTCAACAACAAAGTAGGATTCAATTTCAACAATTAAACAAAAGTAAAAGAACATCACATAAGCAACAAGAATCAGGTTCAATTCAGGGATTGGCAAACTCCAGCTTTAAGTTGCAGACCAAAGTTTCTCTGTTTCATTAAAAACAAAAATGTAAGTAAGTTGAATTTTAGTTTGTTGTTGACAAATTAAGTAAGAAAACCCATCATAGATTAAGAAAATCTATATTAACAAGTTGCAGATAAAAAAAATTCAAGATCAAGTTAAGCAAAAAGTTCCAGCCTTTCAAACTTTTAAATTCCAGAATGCTTTTTTGTTCAAATCTCAAGGTGAGTAAACTTTGGAACTATGGAATTCAAATCTGTGTTTGAGATCATGCTTGAAGTCAAGATTGGTTGCATGTATATAAAATGTATGTGTATGTGTTTATAATCCCTGTGCATGTTGATATGCTGGGATCTTTCACCCTGTGTTCTAGTTCCAGGTTTTTAAAAACCTGTAAAAATTCCCATAATCTCTATTTTAGTTATTGTTAGGGTGAATTGTTAAAACAAAAGGTGTACAAATTGATCAAGGCATAAATTTAAAAATATTTGTAAGTATTAAAAATAATTGGTTTTGCTGGAAATCAAGAAAACACAGTAAAACTTTGAACTAAGTAAAAATTCAAATATCATATCATCTTGTTTCAATAATATCATCAAAAACGTTATCAAAAATGTAGATTTTTAAAAATTAAATCAAAATTTTTAGTTATGTATTTATGGAGAAATCGTGAGATGATCAGATTTGAGTTTTTGGGCAAATTACGGTGGTCGGCGACATTATTCACCTCATGATCAGAGCTGTAGCTAGTCGGGAGGTCGTTGAGTCTGGGAAAAATAAATTTTCAGATAACCGTAGTGGGTGATCGGAGTTGAATTAGGGTTTAACCCATGTTTTTGTTCATCACTGGAAAATTGTTTGCCGCGGGTTCATCAGAGAACCGGAATCGATCGCATGTGCGCCAATCGAAGCGTTAGTCATGGTTGAAGCTTCAGCACGATCGCCCGACCTCTGATGGTCGGAGGAGGGAGGACGTGGCGTTTTTGGTGACTAGTGCTTTGTTCCAGTTTGGGTTCAGGGTCGAAATTTCGATTTTGTCAATGTTTTGGTTTTCTAGGTGGTTGAATGGTTTGGGAGGGGTGCCACTGACGTGTTGACGGCAGGAGCTTCGACCGGAGGTGGCTGCTTCAACTATGCATGTGCACGAGGCCGGAGTTGTATCAGTGCAGATGGTTTGAGGGGTAAGGGATGCGTCTTGAAGCTGCTCTCGGGAAATTTAGGTGGATGCTCGATGTTGAACTCGAAGTGATTTCTGGGTTGTGCGAGTTTGTACTTAACAAAAACTTTAATTTAAAATGTTTGGGGCATACGGGTGGATTTGGTAAACGACTCGAAGCAAATAGCAAAATGGATCGAGGAAGACTCGAAGTGGCCCTAGGGTTGATACACAAAACAGTATTAAATTAAAAATAAAAATTCAAAATTTTAAATAATTTTAAATGTATCTTTTCAAATGATGTTTTTAATTTAAGTTTAAACTGACTAATTTTTTAAATAAGATATTTTAAAAGTAATTAAATTTAATTTAAATTTTCTTACATTATTTTATAAAAAAAATTATATTAATTAATTAATGTAATTAAGAAGGGTAATTAAGATAAAATGTTATTTAAAACTAATCTTAATCCTTTAATTAAATTGTGTGATAAGGATGATTCATTAAACAAGGGTTATAAGAAAATCAAAGTGATTTATAAAGGTAAAAAGATTTATCTTTAATTTATTAAGTAATTAATGATTGTTAATATAATTACTTAAAGAATAACTATTTATTAATTACTTAATATCAAAGATTAATTAAGTAAATCATTAAGGTTAATTGATTTGTAATTAATAATTAATTAATTAATTAAGAAATAATTAATTAATAAAAATAATTAATAATTAATTAATTGAGAATAATTAATTAATAAAGATAATTAAGATTTAATCAATTAACAATTAAGGATTAATTAATAATTAATTAATTAATTAATTGAGGAATAATTAATTAATAAAAGTAATTAAGATTTAATTAATTAATAATTTAAGGATTAATTAATTATGATAATTAATTAAGAAATAATTAATTAATGATGGTGATTAAGATTTAACTAATTTATAATTAAGGATAATTAATCATTGATTAAAGATAATTAATGAAAGTAATTATGTGGTTAATTAATTTAAATCACACAGTTAAATCATCTTAATTAAAGATGATTGATTATTATCGAATGTGCGTATTGGATTGATATTTCTGACATGTGAGTGTGATGCAATGTAATGTGAATTGCTTTGGGCTGAGCTGTGATACCTGTGATTTGTTCTGTGAATGTGAAAAACCCATTGGCCCGTAAAACGGCATTTGAACTTCGATGCGACAGGGAGTCGGATTCTAGTTGGTTATCCGATCGAAGATTGATAGTAAATCTTTTGTGAATGATATATCCACGTGTTTTAAAATTAAGCGCTCACTATTCAAATTAGCCGGGAGAGGACTTTGTGTCATATAACCCATTCCGAATAGTGATACGACGAAATGGATAACATTTGAAGACGGTGGTGAAGACCGGGTGTCTTCGAGAACGATAGGATAACCTATTGCATATCTCTGCACTAAGTTGCTCCGGTATAGAGATCTCCGTATGTGATGGGGAATTCGATCGGGATTGTGGATACCTGGATTGCAAGGGCTTCTTCCTTTATTGGACGAAGTGCCTTCGGTTCTGTTCGAACCCAGAACAGACTTGTGTGGTTGTATATCTGACATTACACTATGAGATATAAAGAAAATTTCTTTCAAATGCATTTTTTTGGTGGCGGGGAATTTATTCTCTCATCTTAACACCCTTCTCTGAGACGTACGAGCTCAGAGGTTATGTAGTTGAAGGTTATCAGTGATATACTCCCAATTTAGTAGTGTGGCATGCTGAGTGCTACTGTGTGTTGCTGATCATTTATTGATCAAAGCAAGGATTTTGTGTAAAGCATAGCTTTGTGTACGAGACCTCTTTGGACCTCACACCTCGGAAATGGTCGAAACAAGAAAGATGCGGCAAGTTTATAAGGGTCGTGCCTTTTAGGGAATGTCATTTCCTTCTGGAAAAAGGTGGTATCATGGTATGAATCCCAGATATTTAACTTGTGTGGTTGTTGCAATCTCATTACCGTGTGGTTGTTGCTTTGTGGTTGAGGGCCCTCGGATAAAGGTCACAAACGATCGGAGGATGGCATACTCGTGTAGTAGTTACCTAGTTACAGAGGTAACCCAGCTTTGTGTTGGCAGAAAGCTAGTTAAGTTCTCGGGACGTCCCTCCAGAGGCGTACCCATATGGCAATAGGAAGTGCCTTAGCCTGACCATTTGTTGGAAATCCAATCCCTAATACGAACCCAGTATGGTTTTAGTTGTATAACCTGCCATTTACTTATGGTGGCGCCCCACAGTTTAGATGGTAGCTATAGTAGGCATACAATAATTGTTGTATGCTGACTAAGATTAATATTATACTTTCGAAATGTTTTTCTACACTATGCACTAGTAATAATACCAAAGAATTTTCTCGTATCAAGCATGCTTGACTATCACAAGAAGAAATTTTCTCCAATTCTACGATTGCATTATGTGTGTGGTGGGAGGTCTTATGGTAGTTTCATTTCCAAAAGCATGAACAGTTTTCTTTTAAAAATTTGTTTCTATTCAAAACAGCTGTTTTTGTTTACTCATACCAGTCTCATGACTGACCCGGAGTTTATTGTTCCCTTTCTAAACTCTAGGTGCCCATAATTTTCACACGGGCAGCCTAGAAACAGGTTATCCGTGTTTGAAGCCGGTTTGGAATCTTTTGAAGTCCTTTTGTTTGGAAGCTATCGGATTTTGGAATTTTTGGATTTGGCAACCTTTTGAAGTGTTGGAGTTTGTGAAGACCTTATCATAGTAGAAGTATGTTGGATCCTTTTGAAGACTCTATTGTCATTCTGTTGTGAAGTTATCATTATGCTGTTATTATATCAATATGTAGCACTCTGATATTGATGTTAAGTGTTGTAATGGATATTGTGTCTGATGATTGTATCTGCGGTGTTGATCAACGATACTCATTTTGTTTCCGCTGTTTATTTTGATCTAATGTTGTTATAAGCTCCATCTGAACTGGAGTTCGATGTTTGAATCTTCGACAGTCGAATACAAGTGAGGTATTTGATGTCGATTTTCGAACATTGAATTTCAAGCCGTGACATAAAGTCTGGAAATTACGGTTAAATTATCCATGAAATAGTCTTTTCACATAGTTGTTTATTGATTATTGAAACATGACGATTACTGCGAATATATTTAATTATTAAGAGGCAACAGTGTCAACTGTATTTGATTGTGAGCCTTATTCCACTCATCCAAGTGGTTCATGTTGCATACATTTGCACCTACAATAAAAAATGCTTTTGTTAGTTACATGTATATATATGTTAGAAGTAGCAAAATAGTATAGCAGCATTATCAGTTTTGTATAGAATTATTACTGTATTTATAATGAAGATGATACTTACATTAAAATTAAATCTTGTTAAATTTCCTTTGCATCAACAGTAATGGTTGAAAGTGACGATATAGATTTCCTTACAGTGCAGTTTGTGAAGTATAGACCTATATGTTCTTTGATGAAGGCTACAACATTAATTTAAGACAGCCGGTAAATAGGAGTATAGGAAGAGTAAAGGATTAGTTGCAGATGCAGTAGCAAGTCATATAATTTAGTTATGTCTGAAGTTCTATATCAGCCAATTGAGCAATGGAAAAATGTTCATATTATCAGTTGTTAGAAATATCTAGGTTTTATTCAAGTGTAACCCAATCCAAAAGCTTAAACCAGTTGTGCCAAAGTTAATAAAAAATGCAATGATAAAAGGTTAGCAGCTACAATAGTATTTGTTATTAAGACCAAATCAGTTATCAGTGCAGTAACTCATAACATTTTAATTCAATACATGAAAAACATAAACTTCTAGCCAACTTCATCTTTTTACAATTGGAAGCATGAATGTGTTTTTGGACATGGAAATTAACTTATAATGTATTAGCATCAAATATATACTATAACCAAATAAATAAGATCATCACCATATTGATTCCTTTTACGCATATAGTACACAGTAAAATGTAGTTTATAATAATTTTAGTTGAAAGATAATATAATCTGATTGGTTGAAAACAACCTTTTTCTTACTTTCTCACCTATCATGTTTATTAATGATATAGGCTGATTTATTCTTAGTTGACCAATGCCCTTTATATCCACGTATGTCAATAACGACCTTTCACTCAATCTTATTGACACATCCTCGACGAGTACCAACTTAATTAACTACGACAATAGATTTAGTATATTAATGTTAGTTGATGATTACTTACTCATAATCATTGTTTATTCTATGAAAATAATATTAAATATATGAACCATAAATAATGAGGAAGCATGAATCATGATAGAGAAGAAAATGATTTGAAAAGGTAACACCCATTTAAATTTACTTTGCGTTTTGTTCAGCATTCGCTTCCCTGTCTCATGTGTTATAAATGAGTGTAATACTAGTGTGCACTTTAAAAAAAGGTTTACGTATATAGACAAACAATCTAAAAGGCGTAAACAACAACATCAACATAAAAATTAGCAAAGAATGCGAAATCTTCAGTTGCAAAGAAGGAATCACAAATATAACATGTACGCAACAGTTTTAAGAAACATAAAAACATCAGTAATATATATTAAAATCGTGAAAAATCAGATCAAATTCTGATGGTTTTAACCAGAAAATCATTGCGTAAAAATTGGGCAGATGACGATAACGGGGCAAAATTGAAATTGATCAAAAGCACCTGCTTTTGCATTTTTTTTTGATAGAAGTCGTGTATATGTTGCTTTTAAAGCTTTTAGTTTGTGCATCTAAAATTTAAGCTATAAAAATATTGAAACAGAATGCAAAACAGCGGTGAAATATAATAAATGCCAACTAAAATAAGATGCTGGTACATTATTAATTTGTCCTATTAATTGATCCAAAAATATTCACTATAACAATAAGTAATAACAACTTTTAACAGTTTATTTATACATTACAAGTAATAAATAATTTCCACACCATACAAAAAATTTCTGTCATGGTATTTTTATGATCTAAAAATGTACTACTTAGGAAACCACAAAATGATCGATTATTAGGAATGGGTATCAATTGCAGGATTAGAATTTAGAACCTTCGATCAATGTAAAAAAATACCAAGGTCTTTTATTGATAACGATGGACTCGTTTAAAAATCTACCATAAAATTTTAAGCTTCAATCTAAGTTGAGTATAGTTGGTAAAGGGTATACTTTATTTTAAGAAGAGTTAAACATCCTATGATACCTTGTTTGTTTTGAACCAAAATGCAAAGGACCATGAACTACAGTAACATTGTCGAGAATTGTGAAAACAAACTTTATGTATCTATTCTGATCAAACTTTATGTATTTTTTCAACTCTAAAGATCTTTTGTTCCTATATGGTAAGATATAGACCAATGAGCTACTGTTATTTAATACAACTTAAAGTTCATTGCATAACGTGTACATAAGAAATAATAACAAACAATGAATACAAAATCCAATATAAACCATAGAGAGCTTACTTTCTTTGCCTCCCCTTAGAAATTGAGTTTTTACTTTGTCCATTTTGCTTCTTGAGCATGGTCTAAATCATTACAGCGAAAACAAAAAACACATTATGTTAATTGAAATCAACTGTAAAGTACATCCCTAAAAATAAACAAAACCCAGAGTTAACAGAATTAAATATGTAGTTGAAAAGCATAAGTCTAGAAATTTTGCACTGTAAACAAAAAGTGAAAAGAGATGGAAAATGTACTTGTATACATCACATAAAGATAACATACATTCTTTTCCATCCCTTAGCTAGACTCATTTACTACTTAATTCTTGCCTACGGACTATAGCCTAAATCATTATAATGGAAATGTAAATAGATTATATAATCCACAATCCACTGCAATGGATATCTCTCTTAAATGAAGGATTACCATGACGAATCTAATGTTGTTCATGTTGGTATATTTTTGTTTCACAAAAACTGGTTAATACCATTTTCAGTTCAAGGTTATGTGTCGAGGATATGATATTAGAGGCAACAAAATAAAGTTTTGAATTGTTTGTGTGGCATCAATGCCTTAGGGTAGCCTAATATAGGATACATTTAAATGGCTATTCTACTACTACTCACCCAAAAAAAATAGATTTTCCCTAGTAATTAGGAACTAAGATATTTCAAACAATTACATTTTCGCTGATGCGTTTAACATTAAAAAAAAAATTAGCCCTTCTAAGATGTCCATGCAAGACATGTTAAATGTAGCCGATGATACAATCAATTCAAACGTCATCGATTGCGACAAAGCGTTATCATTAACTCGACATTTTTCGGATAGTACATTTCTTTAAATAGAAAATGAAAATTTAAATAATTATATTTTGTATGTTTATAAAAGTTGTACGTGCAGTATAGTATAGATTACGTGAAATACATAGTTTTAAACTATTTAGATCCAGTAATAAATTTAGATTCAAAAAAATTTAAGAAGTTTCTTATTGAATTTCAAAGGTACTCAAGTTTATTAATGCACTTGTAATAATTTAAATAGAGAACATAATTTGACAGATTTAGTTTGTAGGAGTATTATGTTTCCTAATATATTTAGGATCAAGAATTATTGTTCAACAAAATTTTCTCAGATCACTATGAAACATCTAGGTGAACGTGTAAATAAATAAGCAAAAAACCATAGCAAAATAAAATATGAAGTGATTTTATATTTGAGATAACGAACTTGCTGGACCGTAGAAAAGCTTGGTACCATATGTAATCTAATAACATTGTTAACTCAGTCTTATGTAAAGAATGGGTAGCAGCAACAACATTTATATTCATAATAAAATAACAAACTTTTTTAGGGACTTATATGGTGAACATACTATTTGTTATTGAAAATAATAATATTTATCTGAAATAGAACCATGGTACATTCAGTAAAAAAATAAAAGCCTTAATGTATCAGCCAACAAAATATTCAGAATTTCGAAGAAGGGTTAAATAACTGAGAAATGCTTGAATATGGTTACAATTAATCGGGAATTTATATTATAAATTCAAAATTTTCTTCATGAATTGTGTATTTCCAACATAACGTTGTTTTTTGCTAGAAGTAATTTTTCTTTTTTGTAAAGAAAAATAAAATCAAAATTACGTATGAAATACGTAAATGATTGAGTGGTAAAGGATATAATTACATTCAAAGATATATTTCGATTATGTTAATTTTTGTTATATACTTGTAACACAATGAAATAAGCTTTTCAGCTCAAAACATAACTTTATGGCCCAACTATTTTCTATTTTATATATTGCAAAAGCAATATATATGTGTGTTGAAAATTCCTCTTTCTCAACATAACAAGTATTTACTCGTTACCCTATCAAACATCACCAGAAAAGGCCATTTAGTGACCTTATAAAGTAGTTTTGGTATGATTTTTCGGATAAGAAATGGGAAGCTAACGACGAAGCTTAAGGGAAGCCTAGCTCTAATGTAAAAAAATGATGTGGAAACAAATGATGCATAAAAAATATTCATCTTACTTTGCTACCCAATCAATAGACCTTAAGCCAATGATAATTAGATGTTACTGCATACTCATTAAATATGGTTGAAAGCAAAGGTCACTAAATGATGAAGGGTCCTTTCTCAAGAGTCATATATTCACAAAAAAACCATAAAAATGTACATTTTAGCTCATGTATTCACAAAAAAATAAGGATTTTTCAGAAAACTAACATTGGGGGACTAAGATACTAATCAAAATGCACACTTCTAGTTCTTATTTAATTAAAATATCAAAATGATATATTTTCCTTTCATAATAGATGTAACACCGTCAATGTGCGAAATTCATTTTCTACCTTAATCACTTTTTTGCATTATTGTTGCTTAAAACCAAATAGAGGGATTAACTATAGAACAATTACAAAGCAAGGATGTAAGGCATTGATAAATGTGCTAACTTTCATACATACTAAAGAATTTATAACAAAAGTAATCATTCAAAAGATAAGAAAATATATTTCATAAAAATAAGAAAACCATAATAAACATTGTATTTTACATAGTCGAATAATGCAAATCAAAATGTTTATATGGTTTTGGTTGCTTTAAGCATAAACACAAACAGTATCCAACAACCATTGTCATGGCACAAATGCCTCGCTGTTATTAAACAAAGCATCAAATATCATGTTGTAAGCTATTTGAATGTTGAAGCTTTCATCGAGAAAATCTGAATAGTATATTGGCATAAATGATGTGCAAAGAAAAGAAAACTTACCTGCTATTTCATGAAGTGCTACTCTCAACGGTGTTGCTTAAAAGGATACTATGAACACAGTAATGAAGCTTGAGAATAATAGTTTTAACTGGCAAAATATAGAGCAGGGCAACATTATTAGTGGTTTAAAAGTTATAAAATAATGTTCCATATATGCGCAGTAAAAATGAATTACATTCGATGACATTTCAATCTAAGTTGTAAGCTATTTCAACCTAACTGGAAAAATATAGAGCAGGGCAACATTATTAGTAGTTTAAAAGTTATAAAATAATGTTCTGTAAATCAAACTCGACCCTGCTAGATTCTGCATAAACAAGGGAGGACGTAGATATGGTATAGAATCAGAGTTGTAGTGGTCGGGTGGATAATCGAAGTTGTAGGTGCTGGCGGCGATTATCAAAGGAGAGGTCGACGTCGATGTAAGGGTAAAGCACAAATTTAGGGTACAGTGATTTTTTAGGCTTGGACAATAAGGGAATGCACAAAAGAAAGAGTGTGTGATGGTTTGGTGTATAATTTATTCAGGGGCTTCTGAGCTATAGAAAAGGAAAAAGCTAAAATCCAGATGACCTAATTTGCTACGGATGAGGAGAAGAGGAGAAAGAGTGAAGCGATAGGAAAGAAATAAATATTTGCGTGACATTTGAGTTCAAAATTCATGAAAAATCCCAGGAGGCTTCTACGCCCTTAAAATCAAACTCAGTAATAATAGTATAGTATAGATAAAAAGAGAACTCCTCGTAATTACAAACATCGCACAAAATACCTCTATGAAAAAATATGAAAATTTATTATGTAATAGTTAATTGTTAATTAGATTCCAATTTATATCTAAATAAGAATGAAACTAAAAAGTTAATAAAGTGAAAAAAAATGAAAAAGGAAGTTTGAGCGATAAGTAAGAAATGAAGCTGGGAAATGAATCTGATGTCTGGATTTATTTTGATAATCGAGTTAAGTGGATTAATTTTCTTAAAAAGGTAAATTGAAAGATGTTTGAGTTAAATCTGATATTAAATGAAATGGAATAGAAATCGAAGTTTAACTAACAAATGTATTAGCAACAATATTGATGATAGAAAATGAGAAGCGGTAAATGAATTTGATAAGTGAAAAGTTAAACGCATAGTAAATGAAGACCTAAGATCAAACATAAAAGCTGTAGAGGCAGTAAGAAAATGTAAGAAGAATAAATACACATGAACATGAAATATGTATATATGCAGCCTCATATATGTGTTTATAATGGGTGTGATAATTATTAATTGTCTGTTATAATTATAGATAATAGATAATTTAAGATAACTAGACTGGGTTGGGATGTTAGAAACTTATCCAACCATTGAGACCCGTGGATAGTATACACTTGCGTATAGATGAAGGGATAACCTCAAGTCTTTGGGCGCTTTGAAAGTAACCTCCGTAATTGTAGGCAATAGGCAGATCTTTTATGGATGGCGAAACTATAGCGACAATAATCTACTTCAAATTTGTTAGAGGAGGATATAGCCTTGATTGCACTAGGCATTCTAAATAAATGATGGGTGGGATTAGACTTATGCAACAAGGCACACAAAAACTAGCGCACGTAGGTACTAGACAAGGCGTAGGAGTTGCATATTTAGCAAGCTTGACATCGGTCCCTTACGGTCAACTAGAAGGACAGGCTTACGCCTAACTGATCTCTTCCACCTACCAGGATCGATTCAGTTGGGTTATGCACCGTCAAAGTTGGTTCTAGGTCTTTTTATAGGGCAAGGTTAGTTAACTCATATCAGATATTCCTTCTAAAATAAGGACGGGGTGGAGGTGCATGGGACTAGAAATCTACGATATATGAAGCGGACAAAGGTGAAAATCCCTGAAGAATATAGGACCTTATGGATTGGAGGTCGTCGGTGCACATTACGAGATTTCCTTGAGTTATACGATGATCATGATGCAGTAATGTGATGAATCCTTAAAAGGTGCTAAGCGATAAATACTAGTAGGGATAGTATATAGGTCCATTAGTGGACAATGGGATATACATTTATTTATTCATATATAGATCGAGATCTACATGGTGTAGTTAGGAATAGTTCGTACACAACGAGCGAGTCATAGGGACTAATGATAAATCTAACATAACAAGAAATAGTGAACAACTGGCATAAGCCAGTGTTATGTATAAGATGTATAATTTACCAGGCACCAGAACATTGTCTGGATCATTCCTCGTTACAACCCACATGATTTAGAAGGGCGGATATTGGTATTGTTTGGAGCGATGTCTGACTGAGGCACTTGACATTTGAGGTGTTAATTCTGAGTCAGTGATTACTATGATCTATTATATTTACTTATTTCCACTATGAGTTATTACCATTAGTACTCTGATATAGCTTCTTTTTTGTAGGATACAAATCCAACGATCTATATTTTAGTGCAAATGGGTTTTCAGTTTAGCAAAAATCTGGGCCCATTGGAGTGTGGGTTGTTACAGCTAGAGAATTTTTTATGAAAACCACAAAGTTCATATGATGGAATATTCGAATTCGAACTTCATACGTGACATCGAACAGAGTAAGTTAATCTTAAGTTCATGATTATGCTTAACAAAGGAGCTTTAAGTTTGAAATGTTCCAAATGAGAGGTTGTGATAAATTAAAATATAAGGGCTTAGTAAATCACCTAGAACATGTCGTAATGAAAGCAATATATATATATATATATGCAAATTTATAAGAAAGAGGGATGGTTCCTTCAAATGAAAATCTAATAATTTATTGTGATAGCAATGAAGTTACATAGACCACAATTGGAGCCGAAAACATGATAAGAGGTCGAGATATGTTCTGTATAATTAACACGTTATAATAAAAGTTTATCAATAATGAAGAAGTATAATGAAAAGTAAATACAAAGAAATACAATCAGAGATCTATTCATCAAGGCCCTTTCTTAGATTTGGCTAGGAAAACTGATCGAGAGTAAGGGTATATGACTCACCATAGTTGACACTAAGTGCAAGTGGGAGATTGATAGACTAAGTGTGTTCCCTAGGGGTAATTATGTAATTTTACTACATAACTTAACTCTTATAATGAATCTTGTTCGAAATAAAGTAAGTTTTTGGTTTTTTCCTATTGTATATATTGTTATTGTAACATCCAGAATTTAATTAACATTATTCAAGGTATTTAGTTGGATATATTAAATAAAATAATGTGAATTTAGGGAGATGAGATTGATAAATCCAATGGTCGTGTCTTAATGAATGAACTATAATAAGACTTAACTAAATTTCGGAGGAGGAATTTCCTAAGTGATAAATTTGGGAAGGGGCTACATTTATTTGTATATATCTCTTCCTCCACCTTAATAAACTTTCACTTTTTCATTCTTAGCTCCCATATATTACGACCGACCATTAAAAAGCTCCAAGAATAGTTTAAGTTGAAGAAAAAGCTAAGGAATTAAAGCTAGGAAATTATCTCATTCTCCAATCAATTAATCAAGGTGAATAATCATGTTTATCATCTCATTTTTCTATGACTGGATCGGTTATGGGTTATACCCGATTCATGTTTGTGATTTTGGTTAGGATATAACCGTTTAAACCTTGTTTGGATAAGACATAGGTGTTTTAAATGTTAATGGGATAAATAACACATTTTCATTCATTTTTGGTTAAATTCTGAGTTGTTTTTATCTGCATATGCTATGAAATTTTAATATGATGAAGTATATGACTTATCATATTTTTGGTGATTTTTGGGAATTTTTCCTTAGTGATTTACTAAGGTAATAAAATTATTTAAGCCCAAGGGCTAAATTGAAAAATAGCTTTCAAGTTTATTTAAAATCGAAAAGAAATTCGCTTTCAGAAATATTGGGGGAAGAAGTACATTGTTTTAAGAAAGTGTTTGACTTTTGTATACTAATTACTATTGCAAAGTACAGAAGAAGGTTCCTCAGCCAATCAAAATTAGACAATCAAGATAAAGCATCACTTCAGTGGCTCAGTTCTGCCTTCGTCTCCAACAAGCCCTCTTTTTCCCTTTCGAGGAAGTCGAAAGGTACCTTTCACCTGAAATAAAAGGTAAACAGCTATCTTCCGTCAAAGTCGAAAGGTAGGCACGGGATCAAAGGGAAGAGAAGAGCAAAGGGACGGGGAGGCTGCTTCTTTTGCTTTCAGATAGAAATAAAATAAGCTTTCGAATAAGTTGAAGGGGGATCCTTCGACTCTACAATTTTATAAAAGACTAAAATTTTTATTCAAGAGGGGTTTTCGAAGGGGATCTTCGAAAGTTGAAACCTTCAAGAGTGTTGTTATAAAATGTTTTCCGAAAAGATGTTTTAATACCTTTTGGCAAGTCGAAGGGTTAACCTTCCGACATGGTCGGAAGTATGCTTTCGATGGGTTGGTTTCAACACCAACGCTTCATTGTTATGAATGATTCTGAAAGGTTTAATTTCGAAGGTTTAATTTCGAAAGGTTTGGTTTCGAAAGGTTTTTGAAGGGGTACATTCCATGATTTTGAAAGATTCATAAATGGTTTTATAAGGGGTGATACCCCTAGCTTTTGACTAGGTCGAAAAGAAATCTTCCGACAAGGCCGAAGTATGCGACCTGATTTTGTGATGCTTTCTAAAGGAAGGCTTTCGAAAGGGTTAACTTCAGAGGGTTATTTGCTTTCGAATGGGACTTCATTCGAAGGGTTTTAAAGGGTCGTTTTTAGCCATTTTCCTTAAGCAAAATTTTGCTAATTCGAAGGGGCTAGTTCGTACGGTTAAAATGTAAAATACTTATCTTTATTTGAATATATAAGGGGGATACTTATTTAAATTGAATGTTATAAAACCTTTGGGACACTGGGGTAAGTTTAATGTTTTTGATACATAGTTTGGTGTTATAAACAGAAATATGCTTTTGAAAATATACATTAGGGCTATCAATGTGTTTTTATTTAATTCAGCCTAATTGGGGCTACCAATGGAAATAGGTTAAACAGGTGGTATACCTGGAGGAAATAATAAATCATAGGGATCATGAATTTTTATAAATAATCATTGGATCATGATATTTTAATTGGCCAAGTGATATGTTCTTGATTAACCTAGGAAAACCATGGTATGTGTGGTGGATAGACCACATCAAATTTCTAAAATAAAGAATGTTTTGCCAGAGGTGGTTAGCCCCGGGATTTGGCACCAGGGTTTCATAGTCATCCTAGGAAAATTGTGGACTTTGCGGTGGATAGCCCCCACCATCTTTTATAAAACAATGTACGATGGATAATCTATATTTATTTTAAATGGATTTAGGACCAAAAATCACATTAAAAGCTTTGATGGATAGTCATTTTTAAGATTTTAGACGGGAACTCTAATAAATTGATTTTAGATGGAAATTCTAATATATTGCTTTAGGATAGTATATCTAATAAATGGATGGATGGGATATCCAACGTATATAATTTATGGCTTTATTTCATATTATGTTAAGACTAATCATTTTTTATGCAGGGGCATAGTAAATGATTTTCATGTTTTGTTTTGGATACTAGTGAGGGGAAAACTCATTCCACTAAGCGGCGTGGTCTCACTAGCTATCTATTTATGATAAGATATGATAAGGGATTATTCATACCAGACTTATTGTCTGACTTGAAGTTTTTGTTTCTCCACAAACTCTTAGGTACTCAAAATTAATTTGAGTAGTCTGAGAGTGGGAGACTTTCAGGTTTCTGGACGAATAAGCTTCCGGAGACACGCATGAGGCAATGTTAGCTAAATAGGAGCTATTTTGTTTATTCCACTGAGATGTACTAAGAACTGTAAAGTCATATTATTAGTTCTCTGATCATTATAAGAGGACATCTTCAAATGTCGCTCTTATCGTATTTTGTACATATATATGTGATCTGAACATGGTTAACATCTGGGATTATGTAATTAAGTCTGAATATGATTCATAATAAATGAGAAATTCTGTTTTGTTGAAGTTAAAATTTTTAATATTCTTGTGTTCCTATGTACTAATATTAACTACGCCACATTCAGTTTCCAAGAAAACAACTACAGATGACTACAACATCAGTAGCGGTTAGTTTTGGGCCTCAAAAGGCAGGATGTTACAAGCTGGTATCAGAGCATGGTTTATGTACTTTAAAATTTAAACCTTAAAAGACTTTTAAAGCATAATCTAATAAACCTAAAATATGGTTGGGCACGTATGTGTACTTTGCTATAAATACCTATATACGTATTCCCCACTCTCTTAGACCATCCTTCTATATCCTACCATTATTGGATTTCAGGTAGTAGGGAAGTAAGATATGGAGGCAGGAAATGGAGGAGTGAATCAAGGTGGAAGATGCACAGCAACACATGGAAATGTTCGGCCCAATACTAGGAGCAATCAGGGTCGACAGGCAAATGCAAACCCAGATGCAAATGCCAATGTTGGTGCTAAGATTCCGCCGGTTGATATGCGGATAACGCATTAGTTCAAGCAGGGGAAGCTGCGGGAGTGGCTTTAGTGAATGCTAGAGGAGCTAATCCGGTGGCCCCAGTTGGCAATAATTATGCTAAGCTGAGCAGGGATTACGCTAGTCTTAGAGGAAAGCCTTTTTTGGGAACCGAGTATGCAGCAGGAGTGGATAACTGGCTATAGCATTGTGAAAGGATATTTGCTGACCTTGGCTTGACAGATATGCAAAAGAGGAGACTTGCTTCAAGGGAATTGTAGGATGCAGTGTTGTTTTGGTGGAACAGAGTTACTGTGGGGGAGTCAGAGGAAGACCTGACTTGGGCTGAATTTCGAAGGAGGTTCGAAGAAAGATTTTTATTTAAGGTTGCCAAGTCAGCATTGCTCAGAAAATTTGCATATTTAGTCCTGGGGGATAGATCAGTGATTGAGTATGCTATAGAGTTTGATGAGCTGTCTCGTAACAAATATGCTACTATGGATACTGTCATTTGGAAAAATGATAAGTTTATAAGGGGGTTGAATCATGAGATCACCAGAGCAACCATTCCAAACCTTTGGAATCTATGTCATATTATTGTTGAGATGGCTATTCGTAATGAAGAGATGCTTTCTACTTTTGGAAAAGGAAAACCGGTTGAGGTTCAGAATTGTCAGGGTAAGAAGCGAAAGTTCTTCAAGAAGAAAGGTGCCCAGCCAAGGGTAGAAAATAAGAAGAGCAAGGCTGATATTGTTTATTACAAGTGTGACAAGAAAGGGCACTACGCTAATGAGTATCGCTCGGGTGATTGAAGAGCGGTTGTAGTGTGGCTGAATGTGAAGTGCTAGAACTGTTGCCAGATGGGGCTTTACAAGGGCAATTGTCCCGAAGATGCTAAAGCCAGAAAGGGAAAAGTCTTTGCATTAGAACCATCATCCCCTAGACCAACAGCTGTTGAGAAAGGAAAAGATGTGATAGAAGGTATGCTTATGATTTATGGTACTTCGGTTAGGGTACTATTTGATACTGGTGCATCGCACTCGTTTATATCTCAGTATTTGGTAGATTTCTTATGTTTGGAACCTTTATACCTTATTACTCCTTTAAGGATTGCGAATCCTATAGGAGGATATGCAACTCCGAGATTGAGATATGACCAGTTAGAACTTGATTTCTTAGGTCATAAGTTTGCATGCCATTTATATGTTTTTAATTTCATTAGATTCAGGATCATATTGGGTATGGATTGGCTAGATAGATATGATGCTAGGATATTTTTCCAAGGAGGGGAAATATCATTGAGACTATTTACTCAGTAAGAAATTCGAACGGTAATGCTTATGCGTTATTGGGTGCCATGGGAATGGAAGCAGAATTGAAGTTGGTTTATGTTACAAGAGAGTTTGCGGATGTGTTTGAACTATTTTCCGGCTTACCGCCGAAAAAGAAATCGAGTTTCGGATAGATCTCATACCGAGAGCTAAACCCGTAAGTAGATCACCAAGCAAGATGTCATCAACCGAGATGAAGGAATTTAAGGTGCAGCTAGTGGAATTGGAAGGGAAGAATTTCATTCGGTCAAGTAGTTCGCCTTGGGGATGACCATGGTATCATAAAGAAGCCAGATGGGTTTTAAAGGATATGTATCGACTATCGTATGTTGAACAAGAGGAAGATCAAGAATAGGTATCCTTTGTCGAGGATAGATGACTTATTTGACCAGTCGAGTGGAGCCAGAGTGTTTTCCCAGCTGGATTTGGAAACAGCTTTCCATCAACTAAAAGTGACAGAGGAAAGTATTCCTTTGATTGCATTTAGGACCAGATATGGATCTTACGAACGGTTGGTTGTGCCATTTGGGCTTACTAATGCGCCAACTCTCTTCGTGAGTTTGATGAACCAAGTTTTCTGAGAGCACTTGGATAGGTTCGTGTTGGTTTTTATTCATGACAATTTGGCATATTCTAAGAATGAGAAGGATCATATAGACCATCCAAGAATAGCATTGGAGATGCTAAGGCAACATCAGCTGAAAGCGAAGTTCTCAAAGTGCCATTTCTGGAAGAAGGAAGTGAAGTTCCTTGGTCATGTAATTTCCATGAAAGATTTAACAGTTGATCCGGATAAGATCGAATCTGTTAATAATTGAAAGAGACCAGAGATGGTAAGTGAGATTGTAAGTTTTCTTGGTTTTGCGGGATGCTGCCGAAGGTTCATTAAGGGTTTCTCACGAATGGCGGCATCCTTAACTATGCTAACCAGAATGGATGTGAAGTTTGTTTGGCCTGAAAAATATGAGAAGGCATTCCTTAAGTTGAAACATTTGTTAACCAATGCATCTTTGTTAGTTCTTTCAGATGGGAATCAGGGATTGGTAGTTTACACCGATGCATGCAGTACCGGGTTAGGTGCTCTGCTAATGCAGAATGGAGAAGTTATTGCCTATGCTTCTATACAGCTTAGACCACATGAAGTAAGATACCCTACTCATGATTTGGAGTTGGCAGCGGTAATCTTCGAATTGAAGGTGTGGAGGCATTATCTTTTGGGAGAAAATTTTGAGCTTTTTACAGATCATAAGTCTCTATGATATTTATTCTTCCAGAAGGAGATGAATATAAGACAGCGGAGATGGCTGGAGTTTGTTGCAGCTTATGATTTTAGGATCAAGTATAAACCGGGAAAAGGAAATAAGGTGGCGGATGCGCTTAGCAGGAAACATCAAAAAGGGGTGTTAGCTATGTTGGCGGAACGGAAAGACTTGGAAGCACTGGTTGCTTGCAGTGTGCAGTTGAGGTCGGCTGTTGGATCTAATCGGAATATTGCCATGATGTCTTGCTTGGAAGTTCAACTAGTTTTGGCCGAACGGATTGCTTCTAAGTAGAAAGAGGATCCAGTGTTAGCCGAGAGGATTAGAAAGTTAGAAGTTGGAACCGAGATTGATGATTTGAACGGTTTTATTCTTAACCATAGGGGTTGGTTGGGAAAGAAGGAATGATTATGTGTTCTGGATGTTGGAGACCTTAAGAAGGAAGTTCTTAGGGAATGTCATCGATCAAAGTTTACGATTCATCTTTAAGGAACTAAGATGTATCAAGATATGAAGAGAAGTTTCTTCTGGGAAGGAATGAAGAGGGATGTTGGTTTATGGGTAAAACAGTGTTTGAACTGTCAATAAGTTAAAGCTGAACACCAAAAGCCAAGTGGTTTGCTTTAACCTTTGGATGTTCCAGTTTGAAAGTGGGACTCAATATCCATGGATTTTATTGAAAGACTACTAAGGTCAAACCGGGTAATGAAAATATATGGCTCATAGTGGAAAAATTGACCAAGAGCGTCCATTTCATTCTCATAAGGTCAACCAGGACGACACCTATTTTGGCTAAATTATTCATGAAGAACATCGTTAGACTGCATGGAATTCCTAGTGGTATCGTCAGTTATAGAATGCTTTGTTTAATAGCATTCTGGAAGAGCTTGCAGAGTGTGTTAGGCACTAAGCTTAAGATGATACTGCATATCATCCTCAGACGGATGGGAAGATAGAGAGAGTCAACATGGTACTGAAAGATCTGTTGAGGAATTATGTGCTGGATTTTGGTGGTTCCTGATAAGATCACTTGCACTTCGTAGAGTTTTCCTATAATAATAGTTATCAGACTACTATAGGAATAAAAACTAACACGTTTCATTCGGTTTTGGTTAAATTCAGAGTTGTTTTGATCTTCATATGCATTGAAATTTTAATCTGATGAAGTACATGACTTATCAGATTTTTGATGTTTTTTGGGAATTTTTCCTTAGTATTTAACTAAGGTAATAAAATTATTTAAGCCCAATGGCTAAACTAAAAAATGGCTTTTGTGTTTATTTAAAACCGGAGGGAAATTCGGTTTTGGAAATATTTGGGAAAGAAGTACAGTGTTTTAAGAAAAAAGGTTGACTTTTGTATACTTTTTACTATTTGGAAGTATAGAAGAAGATTCCTCAGCCACTTAAAATTAGGCAAACATGATAAAACATCATTTCAGTGGGCCCAGTTCCGCATTCGTCTCCAACAAGCCCGCTTTTACCCTTTCGATGAAGTTGAAAGGTACCTTTCACCTGAAACAGAAGGTAAACAGCTACCTTCTGCCAAAGTTGAAAGGTAGGCATGGGGCCTAAGGGAAGAGAAGGGCGAAGCGGTTTTGAAGGGGATCTTCGAAAGCTTAAACCTTCAGGAGTATTGTTTTAAAATGTTTTCTGAAAAGATGTTTTAATACCTTTCGGCAAGTCAAAGGATTAACCTTCTAACATGGTCGGAAGTATGCTTTCGAAGGGTTGGTTTCAACACCAACGCTTCATTGTTTTGAATGATTTCAAAAGGTTTAATTTCGAAAGGTTTGGTTTTGAAAGGTTTTGAGTTTGAAAGGTTTTGAGTTCGAAAGGCTTGGTTTCCAAAGGTTTTGAGTTCGGAAGGTTTGATTCCGAAAGGTTTAATGTTGAAAGGTTTAGTTTCGAAAGGTTTGGTTTCGTAAGGTTTTTGAACGAGTAACTTTCATGGTTTCGAAAGGTTTATAAATTATAAGGTATGAATCTTAGGCTTTCGACTAGGTCGAAAAGAAACCTTCTAACAAGGCCGAAGGGTGGGACCTTTCGGCACGGTCGAAAGGTATGATTTTGTGATGCTTTCAAAAGGAAGGCATCCGAAGGGGCTAACTTCAGAGGGTTATTTTCTTTTGAATAGGACTTCATTCAAAGAGTTTTAAAGCGCTATTTTTAGCCATTTTTCTTAAGCAAAGTTTTGCTAATTCGAATGGGCTACTTTGTAGGGTTATAACGTAAAATACTTATCTTTGTTTGAATATATAAGGGGGATCCTTGTTTAAATTGAATGTTATAAAACCGTAGGGACACCGGGGTGGGTTTAATGTTTTCGATACATAGTTTGGCGTTACAAACAGAAATATTCTTTCGAAAATATACATTGGGACTATCAATGTGTTTTTATTTAATTTAACCTAATTGGGACTACCAATGGAAATAGGTTGAACAGGTGGTATACTTAGGGAAAATAATAAATCATGAGGATCATGAATTTTTATAAATAATCATAAGGATCATGATATTTTAATTGGCCAAGTGATGGATTTTTGGTTAACCTAGAAAAACCATGGAATGTGTGATGTATAGCCTACATCAAATTTCTAAAGTAAATAATTTTTTGCCAGAGGTGGTTAGCCTCAGGATTTGGCACCCAAGGGTTCATAGTCATCCTAGAAAAACTATGTAGTGTGCGGTGGATAACCCGCACCATCTTTTATAAAACAATTTATGAAGGATAATCTGCATTTATTTTAAATGGATTTGGGACGGAAAGTCCTATTAAAAGTTCGATGAATTGTCATTTTAAATATTTTAGAGGGAAACTCTAATAAATTGATTTTAGATGGAAAATCTAATATATTGCTTTTAGATGGGATATCTAATAAATGGGTGGATGTGATATCCAATTTATATGATTTATGGCTTTATTTCGCATTATGTTAAGACTAATCATTTTAGGCGTAGGGGCATAGTAAATGATTTGCATGTTTTGTTTTGGATACTAGTGAGGGAAAAACCCGTTCTACTAAGCGGCGTGGTCTCACTAGCTATATATTTATGATAAGAGATGATAGTGGATTATTCATAGTAGACTTATTGTCTGACTTGAAGTTTGTTTCTCCACAAACTCTCGCGTACTCAAAATTAATTTGAGTAGACCGAGAGTAGGAGACTTTCAGATTTTTGGATGAATAAGCTTCCAGCGGCATGCAAGAGGCAGTGTTTGCTAAATAGGAGCTATTTTGTGTATTCCCTTATGATGTAATATGAACTATAAAGTCATATTATTAGTTCTCTGATCATCATAATGGGACATCTTCATATATCGCTCTTTTCGTATTTTGTACACGTATATGTGATCTAAACGTGGTTAACGTCTGGGATTATGTAATTAAATCTAAATTTTTTTGATAAGAAATGAAAAATTCTTTTTGTTGAAGTTAAAAATTTTCATATTCTTGTGTTCCTGTGTATGAATATTAACTATGCCGCATTCGGTCGCCAAGAAATAACAACTATAATGATTGCAGCATTAGTAGCGGTTAGTTTTGGACCTCCAAAGGCGTGATGTTACAGTTATATTAGTGTAGCGACTCATTTTTTTGGAATTTAATGTTGTCAGAAATTAAAATTTATGGTTTATAAATGAAAAAATTTATTAGAATACAATTTAATAATGTTGATTTATTGTAATTGGCAACTGCTTTAATGTAATTCAATCAATTGTAATAATAAAGGTAAATATGAAATAAAATACTTGATGTACAAAATGGTGGAATTATATGTTATTTAATTAAAATTGATTTTAATATAGACTATGAAATCAATTATTGTACGTAAATTTATTAGCTTTTGTTTGTAAACAATTTAGAAATGTGTTTGAATTACCAATGTATAACAATCGTTTTATTTCTCATCTTATTATTTGATCCATTTGAAATAATTTGGAAATCAATGGAAATTGAATGTAATTGTAATATTGCAGTTAATATGAGCAAAGACATTTACTGTTGTGCATTGAGTGTAATAAAATGGAACTTATGTTTCATTAACACATAAGGTACTTGTTGATTAATAATAAGAATTTAAATCAAAAATAAAAGAATTTTTTGAAATATAAATTATAATGAACGAATTTTTACTACAGTAGTAATTTAATGTTGAAATTAATTTAATATTTAAATCTTTGATTTAATATGGAAAATTTAAGATTATTAATTTCAGTTTAATCAAAATGATGATATAAAACTTTTAATTTAGAATTTAAAATTGATTAAATTGATTTTTAAAATAAGGGCTACAACTCCAAACATGTCTCTCCCAGAGCTATGATTAAGCTTGACATATCCAAAGCCTTTGACACCTTGCAATGGAATTCTATTGTAAGAATAATGGGGTTGATGAATTTCCCAAAACATTTTGTGGCCTGGATTGAAACTTGCATCTCTACTCCTTGGTTTTCTATAATGGTCAATAACTGTAATGAAGGATATTTTCGAAGCAAACAGGGTATTAGGCAGGGAGATCCTTTGTCTGTGTACTTATTCGTACTTGTTATGGAAGTTCTAACTCAGATTCTGCTATAGCAAGTTCAAGACGGTAGCTTCTTGGTCCACCCGAAGTGTAGGGATCCTCTGATTACCTCGATAATGTTCGCTAATGACTTAGTTGTCTTTTTTAAGCCAACTATACTGACGGTTAATTCTATTATGAAGAGCCTCAATTTGTTTTACAAAATCACTGGCTTGGCTATTAACTTAAATAAATCTGTCTTTATGATAGCTGGAGTTAGTAATGACATGATCACTCTGATTTTCAGCATCACATCCATCTCTCATCGGGTTGATACCACCATGTACTTAGGTATCCCTTTGGCAACGTCAAGAATCTCGATTGCTCAATGTACTCCTTTGTATGAACGAATTACTGCTAGAATTTCTCTTTGGACTAACGGGTTCCTTAGTCAGGCAGGAAGACTTACCCTTATTAATGCCATCATCTTCTCCATGACAGTTTATTGGTCTAGAACCTTCATTCTTCCTACCAAATTGATCAGAATGATTAGGAGCGCAATGTCTAACTTTTTATGGCATGGATCAATAAACTCTAGAAAACTTACTCCATGTGCATTCACCAAGCTTGAACTGCCGAAGTCAAGAGGAGGACTTGGGATTAAAAATATGATACTTTGGAATCGTGTGGCATTGGTCTCTCATATTGAGGATTTTTTGAATCATAAGGACAACATATGGGTTAAATGGTCACATAAGTTTATTGTTGGAAAGAAAAATTTCTGGACAATGGCAATTCCACTTTCTTATAGCTGGACATGGCGTAGCATCCTCAAACTAAGACCAGTTATCCTCGCTTTTGCTAAGGAAAGAATCGGTTTCACTGGTCGAACATCCTTCTGGTGTGACCCATGGGTTAAGGAAGGAATTATTTTGAGCCACCTTCTAACTTACAATCAGCGTGTTCAAACTGGAATATCTCTTGATGCTTATGCATGCAATTACATCGCTGATGGTGTCTCTGTCATGCCTTACACCAGTAATCAGAATATCAGACAGCTATGGAATACTTTGGGTGGATGTCATGTTTTACTGTCACCGGCTGATGGTATTTCTTGGACATGTTGTTCTGACAGGTATAGAATATGAAACATGTACAACCAGCTAGTTAGGCAAAACAACAGGGTTATCCTAAGTTGGCATAAACGAATTTGGTTAAATCATAATACTGAACGGCAAAACTTTCTACTTTGGAAGATTTTTAGTAATTCATTGAAAACGAAAAGTAAGTTGCGTCAGAGTGGCATAAACATTGACACTGCTTGTGCTTTCTGCCAGGCATAGGAAGAGGATACTCTTCATCTATTTTTTAGGTGTTCCTTCGTCAGCATGTTGTGGTCTTGGATTAACACTGTCATCACATCCAGGAGGGTTAGTTTGGTTAGTGAGATAGAATGGGATCTCATTTTCAAGGCAACAAGATGGAAAGTAGAATCGTCCTATGTTATGCTGTTCACATTGAAAGTCTTCATAATGATAATCTGGGGGGAAAGGAATGCAATAATTTTCAATGGTAAAAGAAAGACTGCCGCGCAACTGAAAGCAAACATAGTGGAGGGTTTGAGATTTGATAGTGCTGCTTCTACCCATATCTTCGAGCCTGAATTTATGTCTTGTCTGTCTTGATGTGTTCCTATGTTTTGTTTTTTTATTTTTATTTTCTTCTTTTCCTTTCCTTTGTTTTTTGATACGCCGTGTCTTCTACGTTTTCTTGTTTCCCTGATCTTGCTACTAGTGGTGGCATTGTTCTCTCCTCTGTAAATCTCTCTTGGTATATCAATAAATGGTAGGGGTCCATTTCTAACCCCGCTGGCTTTGCCAAAAAAAAAATTATTCTTTTTTGGGCACTATCTCGGATTTCGACGAAAACAATTTCATTGGATCTGTAATAGTGAATTATTATAGGGTTTCAAGTTTCATAGCGATAGCACTTATTGTTTGATCATGCGAGCACGAAACCCGTAGAAACCAATTAAAGTAATTTAATTCAAATAATTTGATTTTAAAAGCTAACTTCTAAATAAAATAAAATTAGAGTTTGTAATTAGTTTTATTGAGTTTAAAATTATAGAAAACCTATGCTTCGATATATGGGATGACCTATTTTCATTTCGAAAATGAAACGGGCATTTCGGGCCTTTTGACCCAATCGATTTATCTTCAAATAAGAAATTGTTATTTTTGAAATATAATTATTCAAATTGATTCAAATGTGGAATAATAATAATAATAAATCGAATTATTAACGTAGCTGTAAATTAGAATATTGTATTTGTCCGTAATAGTGAATTGGTAAATTATTTGAATATAATTTAATTTAAATTTATCGAACAATAAAATGTTAACTTTTGCATACGATGGAATTAGGACACGAAACAAGTGCCATTGTGTTCGGAAGGCCTTTTTACATATGGATTGCCTGTCAGCACACCTCAATTGAAGTACGGGATGTTTTGGACCTTACGCTATAAGTAGGCATGCAAATCGAGACTAAAATATTATTAAAATATTCAGAAACCCTAATTTCTTATGGCAGCCACCACCTTCAATTCTATGGCTAGAAACGCTCCATCTTCTTTCCATTGGATCTCTCTCATCTCTTATTGGATCTCAACGATTCCAAAACGAAAGTTATAAAACTCGATGAGATCTACAAGATATACGATTGGATCAAGCTAATTACATATGGATTCATCGAAATATGGCCATGAAGGCACGACATTCAAGGTTTGATCGAAGGCGATTGGGGGCACTGGAGGCAGCGGCGTTTCATGGAAGGCGGGGCCTGGCGATGAGTTTCGATCATGGCGTGGCGGCTTGGAATTGCGTGCGAAGACGATAAAGTGGACGACGACTATGGGTTCCGACATGGTATAAGCATGTTTTGATAAAGGTAATGTTATTTACAATATTGCCCTGGTTTTATTTTTATTCAAAATTTAAATATCAATCTTCTAACATGCATAAATTTTGCATACGAACTTTGATTGATGCTCGGTTTCTTTTGTTGGGTTCGTATCAAATTTTGGGAGAATATAAAGCTGGTTTGGTTGAATTTGAAGACTATTAAAATTTTGGTCTTTTATTCGATTTTTAATCGGCTATAAATCAAAGGTGAATGATTAACTCACTCATGCAGTACTAAATTTTATTATGTTAACTAGATTGAAATTATGAAATGATATGTGTTATCGATTGTTGTTTAGTAGTTTAAATTATTAGTTAAATTAATTTGAATTTTATGTTGAATTAAATTGACTTTTTAATACTGAAATTTAATTGCTAGTTAGACACCAACAATGGAAAATTCGTAACTGTTGTGATATGTTGGTTGATTTGGATGTTGATTGTTATTGTATGCCTATTGATTGATGTTGGATGAATGGTCGTTCATTTATTTGACATATTCCTATTATTACCTATTTATCAATTGACGTCATCTATATTATCATTAAGAATATTTTGAAATAAACTAATAAATAGGTTGAAATGATAAATACCTATGTCATTTAATAATGGGTTGAAATGATATATATCCATCCATGTAATTAAAATTGAAATAACTGATCTTTGGCCATAAGGTAGAAAATTATATATGGACACAAGTTTAGTTAAATTAAATTGTTTCAAAAATCTTGAATAGAAATTGGTTTAAATGAAATTGTTTTACAAAAAAAATTTGGTTTATATAGATTAAATTATTCTCTAATTCGAGATTTGAAATATTAATATTTAAACTATTTAAAAGAAATTTTTAAGGATTAATTTCAAATCTTAAAGTGAAGTTTGGGATACAATTTGAATTGATTAAAAGTGAATTATTTTAAAGGTTTAAACTGTAATTTAAACTTTGACTTTACTTTAGTTAAAATGGTTTAAATTGGTACTTCAAAGTTTTGGATGTGAAACGGTTTAAACTAAATTGTTTAAAAATGAGAATGTGAACTGGAACTTTCAGCCTTTGAATAGAATAGTTTAAATTCAATTTAAAGTTAAATTGAAATTGCTTTGAATTGAGGCTGATTTAAATCTGAATTTTGAATATGAAGTTTGACTTGAATTGGAAATCAAAAATGGAATTCATTGTGGTTTGGAATTTGAACCGTGGTGTGGATGAAGAAACAGTTTTAAAAATTGTTTTTGTATATAAACTATTTTTATATATAAATTATTTTAATAACCAAATTATTTTATATATAAACTATTTTAATTATCCAACTATTTTCAATATCAAAACTATTTTATATTCAAAACAATTTCCAATCTTTAAAACTATTTTAATTATTATAAACTATTTTTCAATGTTAAACTATTTTAATTATTCCAAACTATTTCCAATATTAAAACTATTATCTAAACTATTTTCAATATTCGAACTATTTTCATTATTCAAACCATTTGTAATATTCAAATTGTTTTAAAAATGGGAATTGTATATATTTGATTCATTAATATAGATACGAATGTTTTGAAGGTGCAACCTATTTGAACCCGAAATGATTTTGAAGCAAAATGTGATATTTTGATATGAAATATGACATGTTCTTGAAAGGTAAAGGAACTAACCGGTGTGAAAAATACCGTTTGGTTGTTGAAGAGACCGGGGCTGAATATTGGCATACTCTCTATCAATACCCGAATCACTTTAACAACTGTGTACGTGGTGGATGTTATCCAGAATGTAGAAGTTGAATTGGCAACGTTTGTTGGGATTAAAAAAGAGAACAATGTGGATGACCCCGATACGTGTGTCAATTTGAAATGATTAAAAAAGGATCCTATGTTTGGCCAAGGGATTAGCTACCTTTAGGGGTCACACCCCTTCATATTATATTAACTTTTGACTTGATCGGTGCACGTTAATTTGATTTTGGGGGTAGTGGACTCGGTGGGTGGTCGTGGCTACGATGTGTTACCACCAGAAAGAAAGGGTAAACTGGTAGAATCCTCCCTTGGGCAATGCCTCATAAGCCTTGTCATACTTTTATTCTTATATGTGACCACTACAATTTTGTTTTAGTGTTGTCTTATCACGGTGCCTCCCTGACTATCAATGTTACTGGGGGTATCACAGGGCAAACTGTAGGACAATGCTTAAAATATGTTAAGGGGGATTAATTATGGTTTAACGAATCCTTCGGAGATGGAAAATCCTATAACATCTCTTAAGTTATTGCACGCACATTATACATTGGATAGGAGATGTAAAATCCCATAAACATCTTTGACACTTTTACACTCCCGTTATATGTGATACTGATTTAACTTACGTAAGAATTTTTAGTTCTGACTCGAGTGTTTTGTCTTATCATTACGCTCGGGTCAGCCTATGTATTACAGTATTTGAAGCCATTATTTCTGGAAGGCAAAGACGGAGTTTTGTATATTATATTATTAGTATTATTCTACTGCATCATTGTTGGTATGTTGTTGTTTGTATTCTGATTATGTTGTAAAAATTGTGTAATGAAATGTGTATTGTAAAACAGCTTCATAAATTGTTTATTTGATTATTATATTTTGTCATTCCGCTGCGAGGTTCTGTAATTTGTTTTCCATCTTTTCTCTTATTTTTTTAATTAAATTCCATTGACAATCCTCTCTTTTGAACGGTTTGAGTTAGACATGTGTGCTTTATTATCGAGTTAAATCATCCAAAAAGGTAGGTCATCGCAATTGAGGTAAATAATGTTATAAATACACTAAATATCTACAGGTAGAAAATTCTTAGGAAAAGTATTTAATTGATTGTAGTTACAAATGTGCTCGTAACCATGAGTATTGAATCGAATAATTAATACTTTTCCTTAAATGTTTCTAGTCAAAAAGTATCGAGAATGGGATATCAATATATTCATTAAGACAGGTGTACTAATGCTCTCCATATGAGGGATGGTAAATTAATCATGAAAATTGGGGCTTTAAGGGGATTACGTACTGTAGTTATTCGAAACAATTACAGAATGACTCACCAAGAGTCTTCTATAGGTTAATAATCAAATAGAAGATTACACATGATGATGCGTAGTTGTATTTTGACTAAAAATACTATAAATCTTAAGTGTCTAGACTATACTTTTATTATGATTAATCACATGACAACGATGATCATGTTAACATAGTTAGGTATAAGTTGGACCACTTGAAGTAAAATAATATTCAAGAGAGGATTCATCTATCATAACCCGGTTATTGAACAATATGAATCTAATGTAATTCTTAACCAATGATGGTTAAAATGGAATTTAGTTTGTAAAAAGTTTAAATTTTGATTTATACGGTTTAAAATACAAAATAAAAATATAGCTATGGAAATATATTTTTTAAGCTATAATGATGAAACTAAGTGGTATGGGAATTTTTATAAAAAGGAAATGGAGTGATAATTTAAATTGTTTATTTAAAATTACATTTGTATAATATATTGACTAAATAGGCTTTTGTGCAAATAAGTACTTACAAAAGTTTTGGGTTGGCAAAATTATAAAGTTATAAAATGGTTTAGGAATTATTAAAACTCGTTTCATCACATTGTAGTTATTCAATATGGTTTTGGTTTTTGAATGGAAGAAGTTTGAGTTAAATTGAATTTTACAAAAATGAATTTCTAAGCTTACATCATAAATCCCGGCCTAAAGTTTAATAACTAATGCGTGTACACTTTAATACATCCTTCTTGTAACGGCTAAAATTTTGATTATTTGATTTTAAATTTTAATTAATTTTAAATATTTAAAATCATCGAATTGTGGAATTTAAAATTTATAATTCAAATGTAGGGAATAATTAAATATTGGAATTGTGAATTAAATGTTAAGTAAATGTATTTAATAATTTTATTTAACTCCTTTTAACCAATAAATAATATTGGTGAATTCAATTTAAATTTGTTTACAAATGTAAATAGACCAGATAAATACCAATAATTTAATATTTAAATCTGTGAAACTGTCGTTCCAAGAATCAGTCGCAGACTTCGACTAAACTAATTTTATTGGATCTATAATAGTGAATTATATTACTCCATCGAGTTTCGTAGCGATCAGACGTATCATTTGGCCGTGCGAGTTCGAAACACGTTGAAATTTATATTGGAAACTTAATATAATAACTGAGTTTATAATTCTATTTTCTGCATACGATCGAACTAGGTCTCGAAATAAGTTCCACTGCGGTCGGAATAGGGGTATAACATATAAAATGCCAGGCGGCACGCCTCGTTTGGTGTTCGAGATTTTCTGGTGTGTTTTGTTCAATATTAAGATGAAAATAATATATATTTATATATATATATATGCACATACCCACCATATCAGCCCATATCATTAGACCGTACCTTATCATTTCAAAGCCCATGCTTCTCTCATACCATTTCTCTTTATATAAACATGTCTATAAATCAAGAAATGGTTTTTCCCTTTGAATTCAAACTTCAAAAAATTAAATCTTGAGATATAAACTACTAAAAATCCTCTTTTTCAATTCGTTGAGCTTGTACAGCCATAAGCTTCCATCCCATACAGACGTTTAAGCTCAAGGTTAAGTTTTGGCCGAAGTCAGTTATAGGGCAGCAGCTAGGGTAAGATTTTTTGGGGATTATGGTCGTCGATTGGTGAATCAGATTTTGGATTTGGTTTCAGGATGGAGATTATTGCCTAGGCATGATTTTTTGGAGGGTTGGTGGTGTTTTTGTCGCATGAACAGTGCATGGACGCAAGCGGGGGGGAGAGACGTCATGTCGCAAATTAGTGGAGGGTGCGGCGTCGTCATCGCAGTGTTGAGATGATGTTGTTCGTTGAGAGAAATTCGTCGGTGAAGATAGATTCGATTTTAACGGAGCGTTGCTCCGTATCACCTATATGTCATGCAAGTTTTTGTTGTGTTTACCAATGCACGTTTGTGTTTTGATCGGGGAAGAAGATTATATGGAGGAGGGGTAAGATTGTAAATTGTTTAAAGTTGTTTTGTTTTTTTATTTATTTAAAATTATCGTTAACTTATAAAATTCGTATCTTGCTCATACGAGGTCAGATACGAATGTTGTTTTATACATTAGACTCGTGTCGTCGAGATCTTCATGATGGAATTGATTTGGTTGGATTTGCAGCAAGTGAAAATTTAGACTAAAATCGAACTGTCGTTTGGTTTTAGTTCGAAATCGAGACGTTTCGGTGAAAACAAAAATCAATGTGAGTTTAACTCACATTTAATTTTATTATATTATATCATATCGATGATATTATAAACACTTATTGATTGTTTGGATGTCAGTTAAATTGTTTGATTACTTATGTGGTTGAATTACTGATTAGAAAATGGACGACATATTAATTTGATCATTATATGATTATCTATATATTATCCATAATCATTACTTTACAGGAAATATCTATAGAGAAACCCAAATGGGGTTTCTTGCCCATAAATTATTTATTTACATCCATATGCTGTGAATGATGGTTAATTGAAATTAATTTCTGATATCTATTTAATATTTGAAATGTCGTTATAGCGATTTTCGCTCTACCATCATTTATTAAATTTCATCCCCACCATATCGTATGAACTTGAGCTTGTGTTTTCGCTAAAAAGAATATTGAAAATTTATTAATCATTTCGATTAATTAATTTGGAACTAATTAACCAATTTAATAAATGATGATGAAAATTGGTTTATATTTAGATTTAATTAATCATTTTTTCTAATGATGTTTTACACTTAATTAATCGTCTTAACTAATGATTATTTTGGTTTAATTAATTCTTTTTATTAAGGATGATGGGTTTAGTTAATTTACTAAACATAATTGATTATTTTAATTAAGGATATTTAAAATTAATAATCATTTTACTTAATAATATTTGAAAGTAATTAGTCATTTTAAAATGATATTTGAATTTAGTTAATCATTTTAATTAACGGTCATTTAAAAAATTTAATTAATTTTTTAAACTAATGGTATTTGGAATTTAGATAAATCCTTTTAATCGATGTTGTTTTATAATTAAATAAATCATTTTAGCAAATGATATTTTAATTAATCATTTTAACTAATGAACTTTTGAATTTAATTAATCCAATAAATTTATGATTATTAGAACTTAATTAATTGTTTTAATTAATGGAATTTAAAATTACTTATCATTTTAATAAATGATGTTTAAGATGACTTATTCATTTTAACAAATGATTATTTGTATTTAATTAATCTTTGTAATTAATGATATTTAAAGTTAATTAATCGATTTAATAAAAGTGATTTAAGTTAATTATCTAATATAATAAAATTGCTTTGATCAACTGAATTAAAGTTAATAATAAAGAATGTAAGTTAATTTATCAATGTTATATAAGATTTTGGAAATAATTATCTACATTATTATAGATACTGGATTTGTTTATTTATAGGAGATTTTAAATGTCATCAATTATCTTTCAAGATAATTAATATTGTTTTAAAGTTATAAAAAGGAACTGGAACTCAATTATTGGGATGCTAAGTTGGATAACCTTTTGGGTGTTCGGTCTGATGTTGGTTTAGGCCTTCGGGGTCGCGCACTTGGGAAAATTACTCTCTTAAAGTTTAACAATCAAGAACTATTTCTAAAAGTGTTTTACCAAGGTGAAAATATGGAAATCAAGCACAAGCTCAACTCGTTTTTAGAAGTAAAAGTTTGATTCATTTATGGAAATGAATTATTTATGTAGAGCCAATCACTTATATGGAAACAATTTACTTGTATAATTAGCACTAAACATCAAAGAAGTAAACTTGTCGCTATTCCAAAAGTAAGAGTGATCGTTGGACAGACTTTGAGGTAACACTACCTTGACTTGTCTGGTATTACTGTTAACCAAGAAAAGTACAAGTTTGAATACAATGAGTGGTGATAAGTATACGAGACTTAATTTCCATATACAATAGTTTTGTATCCTCGATAGTTGATATCTCAGCTATCGGTTACTTCAGCTTCTTTGATTTTACCATTCTAAGATGATTTATAGCTCCATTGAGCTTTGTTATCCTTTATCGAAAATGACTAAAACCAGGGCATGAAAAAGGAGGGAGCACCCTCTAAGTCATTATTGTGCTTCGTCATTCTAAGATGAATTATCACTGATATCCAACATCAGAAAAACTAAAACCAATGCGCGAGTAGGAGCCAAGACATGTGGGTCGCACCGATCAAGGTATGTTCACATCATCTAAAAAGGTTTCGACGTGCATGCATTGATGTAAAATATTCAAATGCTCATGTGAAGCGGGGTCCAGCTTAGAAGTTCCTGAGAGTGACGCATGTGCTGTCAAGTATATTTTATCTAGAGATATGCTTTCATGGAAATGGGGAGCATCCTCCTAGTTACGTTGGATAAATTCATTTTACTGATTTGATTCGAAACTTTGAATCAATTTTTCTATAATAACAATAGGAAGAATCTACCACCCTTCACGATGTTTTATTATAGTTTTCCAGTTCAATCTATCAAGTTTGGATTGTTATCTTATTCTATCCATTCTATCAAGTTGTATGTTACGTTATTCAGTCCATTCTATCAAGTTTTGATTGTTACCATGTTTAGTATATTCTATCAAGTTGGACTATTTTTCCTGTTCTATCCATTCTGTCCAGTTTGGATTTTACTCGGTATATTTCCATTCTTTTAAGTCTGGTTTAATATTATTTATGCTCACTCATATTTGGATTTGTTCTATATATTTATTTCTTCTCTTGTTATGGATGTTATTTTTGTGAGGTAAAAACCCATTCCTCATTAGCGGCGTGGTCTTATAGAACTTTTATATATGTTTTCCCATTATTCGGTTATCTCACACTAGTATTCCCAGACTGATCCGAATGTTATTTATTATAATACTCGGGTTGAACCGAGTATCTACGCAGGTTGGATTTGGTAATATGGAGATCTTGGAGGGGAGTTGGAGATTAACCCATTTTAGTTTTCTAATTTCCTCTCTATTATATGTTATACCTATCGATATTTGTAAGATCATAATTATATAACTGTCCAGTTGATAAGATTTGTTTTTATCTCTGATATAATCTATATGTTTAGAGTGACAGTTTCTACTGTTCTTGTTATATTATATGTTGTCGATTCTGTTGTGAGATTCTGTTTTTCTCTATCCTCTGTTCTTTTCTTTTTATTTACCCTAACAATCTTCCTTTTTGTCGATTGTATGTGCAACATTTGAAAACAGTGGCAGTGTTCGGTGTCAACTTTCAATGGTTAAAATGGTGGGTTGTTACAGCATAATATCAGAGCGCAAGGCTAAGCGAGAACCTTAGCTTTGGTAAGGTCTGGCTCATTAGAGATAGTGTAAGCGACACCCTAAAATAAGTTTGAGGGCATTATATATATACAAAAGCTATTTGCTAATGTTATAAAAACGTTTTATGTTAATTGGTCTATTGAGTTTTTATGAATTCTGGTCGCGAGGTGGGATGCCACGCTATCGATATGGGTTTCTAAACACTTGACCAAAGTAAACGGACAAGGTAAAGAAAATTTTGAAATATTTGGAAAATTAAATATTTTGCCTAGATTATATTTTATATATATAAAGGAATAATTTTCAAAACTCTATGAAGTTATATAGTGTGTTGGTTTGATGTGATAATATTTATTAATTATCACTATTATTAGCTCGATTATGTTTAATTTAAATAATAAGCATTGACTGTTGTTGGTTAATTACTAAATTTTCCTCGGTTTAATTAGAATCAGTTATAACTTTGATTTAAAATGAACCCTTTGTGAATTAATTTTTATAATTCGACTGCAAAGGTGTTCGAAGAAAATATTAACCTGAAAATTCACTTTTAATAATGATGGGATAAGAATTAAACTTTATAAAAAGTTGTTGATATAATCTAAATAGTGGGATAAGATATTTAGAGAATACATATTGGAAATAATTATATTATAATAAAGAAGGATCATTATAATATGAAATAATTTTTATATAAAGAAAATTTTATATAGATTTAGTTTATGGAATATGTTTTAAAAGGAATTTTGAATCTAAATCCCGTAATTTTCGAAAATAATTTCGAAGGAACTTTTGAGAAATTAAACAGCAATGCTTTTGAAAATATTTAAAGGAAAAATATATTAAAAAGTATAATTTTAAATTGAATACATTTCTTTAGGATAACGAGGAGGAAATCATTTTGACTAGTTTTGTGGTAACCTGAATAAACTTCTATTTGACGATCAGACGTTTGCTTGAGCGAATGTTGTGAATTACTTAGTAAATTATTTGCTTTATCATTGTGTGATCAAATTGAGTTCAAAATTCGAATAAACTTAAAGTAATGTTTAATAAATAAATTGTTTGAAGTTTTTTATACAAAAATATATGCAATATGCTTCAGAAGTTGAGTTTTGAAATAATAAAAACCGGGTATCTAACTTTTAAGTTCCCCAAAAGGGAATTGGTTTCAAAACAAAATGTTTTTCTGATAAGAGATTATTTTCATAGGTAAGGTTTTTTTTCCTTAGAGAAGTTATGGAATAATTTAACACTGGCTTAAATAGGGTTAAATTAAATAAGAAGGTTTTGATAAACATTGTTTTCATTAAAACCACTTAATTGTTTAAAGCATCTAAGTAGTATGAACTACTTGTTAATTGGGTCAACCAAAAAATATTATTCATTTTAACACTCTAAATAAAAAGAGCTTAATAGGTTGACTCGACGGTTTTAAGAAGCCATAATTTTATTTAATCTCCATCAAGATCTATGAAAACATAAAATAAAATATGCATGTATTCTCAGGATATAAAAGAGTATTATACAAGTAAATAAAGTGGAATAAATTACTATTTGATGTTTTAAGAAGAAATAACTTTATAGAATACTATTAAAGTTAGTTATATGATTTATGAAATAATTCATAAATAATTTTAGTATTGAATAAAATACTAAGTGGAAAGAATTAGAAAAAAATTAATATAATTAAGAAACTAGTAACATATAGAATATAACCTTCCATTTTGTCCCAGTGAGCTTGGAAATCTTCTAAGCAATAACCAAAGGCTAATGAGCAAAATGGTACACTTAGATAATTATCTATATTTTTGAAAAATTAAGAAAGTTTGAACCTTTATTAAAGTTTGTTTGTTAGTCATTTGACATTTTGAAACAATGTTAAGTGATAAGTTTTTCCCTTATGGAATTTGATTGACTGCTAGTGTTACTTATTCCTTCACGAAATTTGATTGATTGATTTGATTGAATTGAGCTGATTGGTTGTGTGATTGCATGTACCATGTTTTATAATGTTCAAATTTGTAGATAAAGGATTTTTTAATTGTGGTTATTAAGAACTAAATCCCAGTGATTTAAAAAAAAGGAGACTTTTGAAGATTTTGGGAAAGGAAAAGATATTTTTTCACTCTAGTTGATGTTTTTGGAGGAACCGGAATACCACTGGACACTTCATGTTGTCTTGATTCCAAATTTTCACCATCATATATTTGGAGGAACCCCTTCCTTGTCATTTTGATTTTTGATCTTTGATTTTTCTCGTTTGAGAAATCTGAAAATAAAATTTTGAATTGATAAAAATTCGGGCATTTAGATCTATTTGAAAAACATTGGATGCATAGCATCTATTATAGGATATCTTCTTGTTTGTTGCGTATAATTGAGATATGTTTGTTGGTTGAATGTAGATTTATATTGTGCTAGTTTTTGCCTATAGAGTTACATCACATTGCTTTTGTCAGCCTAATTTTATTTTAAATTTTGTAAGTACAGGCATGCAAGAGAGCCATTTGATTCTTGTGCACCTGCATTTACATAGAAAGTAATAAATTACTTATCAAAATATAAATCAAGCGAAAAATGATATGTAATAAATTTAGAAAAATTGGTTTGATTGATGATTTATAACCAGATATAGGAGGCCACTTGGCTTTTGTTTTCTTTGATTGGTTTGGAGCCCATAGAGGCGGTTTGTAGTTGTGTCGATCGACCTGTGAAAAGGAGACGTTGGAGAAATTTTCCAAAAATTTAGAATTTAGAACTTTTTTAGAGAATTTTGGAAAAAATTTCACAACTAAAACTTGATTTCCTGGGTTATATCTTGTAATGAATGAATAGAAGAGAATTAGTTGGTATAAGTGAATGAATTTAAAAGACTTAGAAATTTTAGAATATATTCTAGGTAATTGGTTATGAATATGTTTAATAACTCATTTTAGTTTATAGTTTTAAATTTAAGGGTTCGGAACAATTTCTTCCTTAGGAAATTCGAGGATGAAGTTCATTTAAGAGGAGGGGAAAGAATGTAACGACCCAAAATTTTGGTTATTTGATTTTAAATGTTTAATTAATTTTAAATATTTAAAGTAATTGAATTTTGAAATTTAATAATTTACAATTCAAATGTAGGGAATAATTAAATATTTGATTTGTGAATTAGATGAATTTAATAATTTTATTTAACTCCTTTTAACCAACAAATCATATTGGTAAATTGAATTTGTAAATTTATTTATAAATATAAATAGACTGGATAAATATCGATATTTAATATTCAAATATGTGAAATTATCATTCCGGGGAAAAAAATTGGATTTTGATGAAACCAATTTCATTGGATCCGTAATAGTGAATTATATTACGCCATCGAGTTTCGTAGCAATCAGACGTATCGTTTGGTCGTGCGAGTTCTAAACGCATTAAAATTAATATCGAAAATTTAATATAATAACCGAGTATAAAACCTATCATCTGCTATGATCGAATTAGGTTTTGAAACAAGTTCCACTGCATTCGGAATAGGGGTATAACATATAGAACACTAGGTGAATGCCCCGTTTGGTATTCGAGATTTTTGGGTGTGTTTTGATGACTATTTTAAGACTAGAATAACATATATATATATATATATATATATATATATATATATATATATATATATATATATATATATATATATATATATATGCATGTGCCCACCATATCGGCCCATATCATTAGCGAATGCCCCAGTTTCATAGCCCATGCTTCTGGCATACCATTTCTCTCTATATAAACATGTTTGTAAATCAAGAAATGGTTTTCCCCTATGAATTCAAACTTCAAAAATTTAAATCTTGAAATATAAGCTACTAAAAATCCACTTTTTTGATTCGTTGAGCTCGTACAGCCATAACTTCCATCCCATACCCACATTTTAGCTCGTGATTAAGTTTTGGCCGAAGTCAGTTATAGGGCAGCGGCTGGGGTTAGATTTTTTGGAGATTGTGGTCGTCGATTGGCGAATCGGATTTCAGATTTGGTTTCGGGATGGAGATTATCACCTAGGCAAGATTTTTCGGAGGGTTTGGTGGTGTTTTCTGTCGCGTGAACATTGCAAGGATGGGGGGAAGGGGGACATCAGGTTGCAAATTTGTGGAGGGTGCGGCATCGTCTTCGTGGTGTTGAGATGATGCAGTTCGTCGAGAGAAATTCGCCAATGAAGACGGATTCGAGTTTAACGGAGCATAGCTCCGTATCACCTCTTTGTCGTGCACGTTTTTGTTGGGTTTACCTGTGCATTGTTTGTGTTTTGATCGGCGAAGAAGATGATATGGAGGAGGGGTAGGATTGTGAATTGTTTATAGTTGTTTTTTTATTTATTTATTTAAAATTATTGTTAACTTATAAAATTCGTATCTTGCTCATACGAGGTCGGATTCGGACGTCATTCTTTGCGTTGGACTCGTGTTGTTGAGATATTCGTGATGGAATTGATTTGTTTGGATTTGGAGTAAGTGAAAATTTAAGCTAAAATCAACCTACCTTTCGGTTTTAGTACGAAATCGGGACGTTTCGGAGAAAACAAAAATCAATGTGAGTTTAACTCACATTTAATTTTATTATACCATACTAATGATATTATAAACTTTTATTGATTGTTTGGATGTTAGTTAAATTGTTTGATTGCTTTTTTTGGTTGAATTACTGATTGAAAAATGGATGACATATTAGTTTGATCCTTATAAACCCATATGATTGTCTATATATTATCCATAGCCCTTGTTTTGTAGGAAAAATCTATAGAGATCCAAAGGGGGTTTCTCACCCATAAATTATTTATTTACATCCATATGCTATTATTGATGGTTAATTGAAATTAATTTTTGATATTCCATTTAATAGTTTAAATGTCGCCATAGCAATTTTCGATATACCATCGTTTATTAAATTTAATCCCCAAAACCCTATTGTATGAACTTTAGCTTATGTTTCCGCTAAAAAGAATATTGAAAATTTATTAATCGTTCTGATTAATGATAATTTGAATTAATTAATCATTTTGATTAATTAATTTGAAACAAGTTAACCAATTTAATAAATGATGATTAACTGGTTTAATGTTAGATTTAATTAATCATTTTTGCTAATGATGTTTTATAATTAACCTATCGTTTTAACTAATGATTATTTGAGTTTAATTAATTCTTTTGATAAGGATAATGGAGTTAATTAATTTATTGAACTTAACTAATTATTTTAATTAAGGATAATTGAAATTAAAAATCATTTTACTTAATGATATTTGAAAGTAATTAGTCATTTAAAAAAAATGATATTTGAATTTAATTAATCATTTTAATTAATGATTGTTTAAATTTTAATTAATTGTTTAAACTTATGATATTTGAAATTTATTAAATCATTTTAATTGTTGTTGATTTATAATTAAATAAATCATTTTAACAAATGACATTTTAATTAATCGTTTTGACTAATGTAGTTTTGAACTTAACTAATCCAATTAATTTACGATTATTAGAACTAAATTAATTTTTTTTAATTAATGGAATTTAAAATTAATTATCATTTTAATAAATGATGTTTGAGATGACTTATTCATTTTAACAAATGATTATTTGTATTTAATTAATCTTTGTAACTAATGATATTTAAAGTTAATTAATCGATTTAATAAAAGTGATTTAAGTGAATTATCTAATATAATAAAATTACTATGATCAACCGAGTTAATAAAGATTTCAAAGTTAATTTACCAATCTTATACAAGTGTTCAGAAATAATTATCTATTTTATTATAGATAATGGATTTTTTTATTTAAAAGAGATTTTAAATGTGATTAATTATCTTTCGAAATAATTAATATTGTTTTATACGTTATAAAAAGAAATTGGAACTCGATTATTGGGATGTTAAGTTGGATAACCTATTGGGTGTTCGGTCTCATGTTGGTTTAGGCCTTCGAGGTCGTGCACTTGAAAATTTTATTCTCTTAACATTTTAACAATCAGGAACTAATTCTAAAAGTGTTTTATCAAAGTGGAAATATGGAAATTAAGCATAAGTTCAGCTCGTTTTCAAACATAAAAGTTTGACTAGTTTATGGAAATGAATTATTTATGTAAAGCGAAACACTTATATGGAAACGATTTACTTGTATAATTAGCATTAGACGTTAGAGAAGTAAATTTGTCACTATTTCAAAGGTTAAGAATACTCGTTAGACATGATTTTGTGGTAACACTACCTTGACTTTCTGGTATTACTGTTAGTCAAGAAAAAGTGTAAGTTTGGATTCAATAAGTGAAGTATACAAGACTTAATTTCCATATATGATCGTTTTATATCCTCGATAGTTAATGTCTTAGCTATCGACTACTTCAACTTCTTTGATTTTGTCATTCTAAGATGATTTATGGCTCCATTGAGCTTTGTTATCCTTTATCAAAAATGACTAAAACCAAGGCGTGAAAAAGGGAAGAGCGTCCTCCAAGTCATTATTATGCTTCGTCATTATAAGACGATTTATCACTAATATCCAACACTAGAAAACCTAAAACCAAGGTGCAAGTGGAAACCAAGCCATGTGGGTCGCGCCCATCAGGGTATGTTCACATCATCTAGAGAAGTTTTAGCATGCATGCATTGATGTGAAATATATGGATACTCGTGTGAAGCGGGGTCCCACTTGGAAGTTCTCGAGAGTGATGCGTGTGCACTCAAGTATATTTTATCTGGAGGTTTACTTTCGTAGAAGGGGGGAGCACCCTCCTAGTTATGTTGGATAAATTCATTTTACTGATTTGATTCGAACCTTTGTGTCATTTTTCTATAATTGCAACGGGAAGAGTCAACCACCCTTCATGATGTTTTATTATAGTTTTTCAGTCCATTCTATCAAGTTTGGATTGTTGCTTTATTCTCTCCATTCTATTAAGCTGGACGGTTTCCTTGTTCAGTCCTTTCTATCAAGTTTTGACTGTTACCTTATTTAATCCGTTCTATAAAGTTGGACAGCTTTCCCTGTTCTATCCATTATGTCCAGTTTGGATTTTAGTCAGCATATTTTCATTCTTTTAAGTCTAGTTTAATGTTATTTATGCTCATTCATATTTGGATTTGTACTTGATATTTAGCTCTTATCTATATGAATGTTATTCTTGTGTGATAAAAACTCATTCTACATTAGCAGCGTGGTCTTATAGATCTTTTATATAGGTTTCCCCATTATTCAAGTTATCTTAGGCTGGTGTTCCTAGACTGAACCGGATGTTATTTATTATAATGCCCGGGTCGGACCGAGTATTTTTTTCAAGTTGGCTTTTGTAATATGGAGATCCTGGAGGGAAGCTAGAGATTCACCCATCGTAGTATTTTAATTTTCCGCTGTATTATATAGTACACCTATCGACATTTGTAAGATCAAAACTTTATACATGTCCAGCTGATAAGGTTTGTTTTTAACTCTGACTACTCTGTATGTTTGGAGTGACAGTTTCAACTGTCCTTGTTATCTGCTATGAGATTATGTTTCTCCCTGTGCTCTGTTCTTTTCTATTAATTTACCCTAACAATCTGCCTTTTTGCCTATTGGATCCACGACATTGGGACAATGTAACAGTGTTTGGTGTCGACTTTCGATGGTCAAAATGATGAGTCATGACACTTCTCCTACCGTATTAATTTTTATTACCTATAAAAGGAAAACGTCAAAATTCCTATGCTAAAAGCCAAGAAAACTACTCCAATTCATAAAATTTCTCTTGCTAGCTTGTTCCTTTAGCCTAGGTTGTTAGTCCATGAGATGATGATTTTGATGACAACAACCTTAGAATAGACTATAAAATATAAATACTAACATTATAAGTTTAGGTATATATGTATATGCAGGTTTTAACCATGCAGGTACTAAGAATGAAGACTGTACAGTATAGAGATTCAAGATATCAAGACTGTAGACTCATGAGTATCAAGAATATCAAGAGTTCAAAAATTAAAGTAATTTATTCTTTAATTAGAAATTTTGTTAAAACTCATAGAAAAGCACTGACATCTTAAAATCCAATTTATTCGTGGAATGGAATCCACTTCGAGCCTGTTAAAGGGATGGAACCCTAAGTAGGATGGAACCTATGAAAAATCTAGTGGAACATTGTTTTGTATCGCTAACTTTTTATTTAAAATCATTTTTCAAAATTATATCATGTTTTCAAAATGTTTTCAAAACCTTCCTTTTAAAAGCATCAAAAACCTCTATCCTGGTTTTAAATAATTTAAGCCTCAAAATTATCTTTAATTTCAAAAGTCAAAATTACTCCTGATTTTAAACTATCTTTTAAAATAATATATTTAACTTTTAAATATTTATACTTAAGATTTAAATATAAAATTATAGTTAAATTTTACATATATTATTCTCTATATTTACTTATGAATTTTAACTAAAGTCAAGTATATTAGAAAAGTTTAAAATAGTTTTAATATAAGATAAAGGTTATTTTCAAAGAAAATCAAATCATCAAAAATTGCTTTGGGATGTCGACATGCCTATGGTGACCACGTAGACATGGTGTCAGTTGAGTTCAAAATTTAAATTTCAAAAGAAGTGTCTATTCGCCATAACTCTTCATGAATGGACGTGGTTGTTGTTCTTCTATAAAGAGGGGTTAGTTTCAGCGAATTTTATATCAGATTTTCTGGTTTTTCACTCCTCTTCTTCTTCCACATTTCTTAATACAAACTCTTACCATTACTCTGTCGAAATCAATATTGAATCATACTCGATTACTTCTAGTTTGATTCTCTATCACTATATCAACAAGGTTCTCAATGCTATTCAGAGTTATAGACTTCTTTGTAATCTATTAAGTGAGAAAAGGTGTGATTGTAGCCTTGGTAAATCAGTTGGGTAAACTTGTGGTCCGGAAATCAAGTATCTCTACCCAGAGGATTGAAATTCTGAAGGGTGTACCTCGTAGCCTTAAAATCGAGGGTGTAATTGTACAATTGCTTTTGAAAGGAAATCCGTACTTGTGTTGCGGGACTGGATGTAGGGTAAATTCGAACCAGTATAAAATCATGTGTGTTCTTTGCTTTACTGCTTTTATTTTATTTCTGCATCTGTGTTTGTTCTATGATTATCCCTGTATCTGTAGATTGCATACATCTGTGTCTAAATTAACATAAACTCAAAAAGATTTAGTAATTCTTTATAAACACTATTCACCCCCCCTCCCCCTCTAGTGTTAATCCTAGCCTTAAGATCCGTAATCCGCATTTATTTCATAGGTAAGACATCTTTACTCTTATATCTCCTTTATGACCTGAAATTACCTCAAAATTCTTATTGTATGAAGTAAATAACAATTTGACCTATTAGAGATTTTCATAGGTAAGTAAACACTTAACCATGTGCAGAATTATATGCTTTCCTCAAATTTGATAGCGCTGTTGGGTGTTAATTAGATGAATTTTGTGTGATTTGCTCCCTGTTATTTTTTGAAGCTATATAAACTGCATGTCAATCCCTAAATCACTTGCATATATTGTTATTAATATGTGATGAATACATGTGTTTTTAATTGAATTTGGCTGGAATTGATACTGAAATCGTGTCAAAGAAGAGAGGCAGAGCAGTGCCTGGATCAAAAATGCTCCATGTAAACTAAGCGATCGACCGATTACTAAACCTGGAGTTACTTTGCTCTAGGGTTGTCCTGTTTTTTGGTATATGTATGTATGTATATTAAATTTTTTGAAAATGGTGAAATATTTTTGAAATTTACAAATTAGGTTCTGATATGGACTTAAATTTTACAAAAATATATTCATCATTTAAAATTAATTTCTGAAATGATTTATTTTACTTTTAATCCAATTTTGGAAAAAATCTTGATTATTCTTACTAAGATTATTTCCAAATGTTATGGGACATTTAGAAAATATTTATCGAGGATTGTATTATTTGTTCTATCTAAAAGGAAAAATCAGATGGTTATGGGATGTTTGGTAATTAATATTTATTAAGCAAACGTTTCAATAAATTATTTTAACATTACAAAACACTTGTTATTATGAGTTGTAAATTATCTTGAAATGCATATTCTAAAGTGTCAATTCATCATACACCATATCTAAAATTGTTTGGTGTATTTCATTATATCAATCGATTTAGTAACTTGATAGATAACGGTTTCTAGTTTTTCATTATTTAAAATATTTAATAAGAGATATTTTCATATAACAATTATTTATAGAAATATATATTATTATAAATATGGAATCTTGTTTTCAATAAATATCACTTTTAAAGAAAAATTGAATAGGATAAATTTGTGTTACCATATTTTTCTAAGTTTCATCCTTAGCTGACATGATCCAGATTAGCTGCCTGGATTGATGGAATTCCGCCTTTGTCTTTGTAGCCAACAACTCACTACTTGGGAGAATGTGGTGTTTTCTTCCACTATATGAACCATGAGACGTCCTCCATTGGACATTGCATAGTAGGTTTACTACTTTTTAGATGGATGAGTTCATCCATAGATGGAATTTTGTATTTTCGCTTACAAGAGAAGGGTAGCATTAGGTTATATGGTTTCATCCACTTTTTCTTTATGAGGAGTTATTTGTGACTTATAACAATATCAATTAACACACACTAAACATTAATTTTAAGATATGAATAACACTCTTTTTAGTTTGTGAACTAAGCATTCGACCGATTAGCTAAACCTGGAGTTATTTTGCTCTAAGATTGTTGTGTTCTTTTAGTTTATATATTAAAAAACTAAAAACGATGAAATATTTTTGAAATTTAGAAATAAAGTTCTGATATGGATTTAAAGTTCATGAAAAATATATTAATCATTTAAAATTAATTTCTGAAATGATTTAAATTACTTTTAATTTAAATTTTAGAGAAAAATCTTGAATATTCTTACTAAAATTATTTCTCTATTTCAAAATTATTTCCAAGTGCTATGTGACATTTAGAAAATATTTATCGATGATTATATTATTTGTTCTATCTAAAAGGAAGTATCATATCGTTATAGGATGTTTGGTAATTAATTTTTGATAAAATAAATGTTTTAATAAATGTTTCAAGATTGTAAAACACTTGTCACTATAAGTTGTAAATTGTCTTGAAACACATATTCTAAAATGTTAATTCATTATACACTTATATCTACAACTATTTGGTATTTTTCATTATATCAATCAATTTAGTAACTTGACAGATAATGGTTTCTAGTTTTTCATTATTTAAAATGTTTAATAAGAGATATTTCCATATAACAATCATTTATGGAAATATGTAATACTATAATGTGTAATATTTTTTTGAATAAATATTACTTTTAAAGAAAAAATGAATAGGGTAAATTTGTAATACCGGATTTTGCTAAGTTCCATCCTTAGCCAACATGATCCAGATTAGCTGGATTGATGGCATTCGCCTTTGTCATCATAGTCAATGACTCACTACTTGGGAGAATGTGGTGTTTTCTTCCACCATACAAACCACGAGACGTCCTCTAGTAGACGTTGCAAGGTAGCTCTATGATTTCAGACGGATGAGTTCATCCACCAATGGAATTTTGTATTATCGCTTTCAGGAGAGGGGTAGCATTTGATCGTGTGGTTTTATCCACTTTTTATTTGTGAGGACTTACTTGTGACTTATAACAATATTGATTAACACATGTTAAATGGTAATTTTAAGATATGAAATAACACTCTTTTTAGCTTACCTGGTATTTTTTTATTAAATATTTGTTGTTTGGACCATCTATTCTATTTTTTGCCCTACTTTGAAGAATGGATTAACTATTTTTTTAGGATACTAAACATTTATTTTATTTGCATACAATCTTAAAATTTCATGTATATATTTTTGACATTTGACAAATGTTGATTATTACCGTTTAAGCTATGTTATTTTCTTATATCACTTCTATTGTTAATGATAAGTTTATACATGTTACTGTTTATCTCCAACTAGACTATCTGGTCTGACTCTTGTACTTTATTTCCTTTATGATACTGAGGCTAGCTCTGGTATTATTGATAGTTACATCTTTATCTTGAAGTTTATGGATTGCGTTTATGGTGACCATTCATTACTTGTCTCATATGTTTATTAGCATGTATTTTAAATACCCTATTCCAGACGCGTACATGTAGGCTAGATTTAGAACCTATGTATGACATTATCTTTGTGTTGTCATATGCATGGCAAGAGTTATATTGTATCCTAACTTATTTAGTATATTTTCACTATTGTTTGGGATTTTATTTGTGATTGTTTGTGTGATTATGTAGTATTCTGTAAAATTCATGTGGAATTAATCCTTGCTGAAATTGGATACAAATTTTGTTAAGAGATATTTTTATTTCATATTCAATGTTAGCTCAGGGGAATTCGTTCAATGGATCGCTCATCACGTGCTTCATGCTTTGGGTTCTCTAAGAGTATTACTTGTGTTTTACTTTTGGTTAACCAGGGTACTGAGGCAGGACGTTACATCATCTCCTTTAAATATATTTTTTGGTTAACCTGAGTATAGAGGTAGGACGTTACATCATCTCCTTCAAGTAGAAGGCCGATATCACCATAATTGATAGTCAACATAAAGTCAAAGTCTTCTGTCAAAGAAAACCAGTTGATCGATAATTTTTATCATATTGGACCATGGACTTTACTTTTGAACTTCACAATTGATTACGGGTATAAAGTTTTGACCATTGATCGAGCTCTCTATATTTGGGTGATATGTTAATAATGAATAGAAAATATGCACAACATTGATAGAGTTAAGGATGTGCCCTAGAGGAAATTACGTAATTTGTAACGTAACTTAACTCTTATAGAGAATATAATTCAAAATGATGCAAGCTTTTGGTTTTATTTCCTCTGAAATTTATATAGTTATATTGAATATAAGTAATGTTTTGTAAACAATAGATATGTATAAGTATAAAATTCTCAGCCATGAGTAATGAATCAATGTTTATATATTTATTCCTTGAATGCTCCTAGTCAAGGTATATTGTGAAAAGGATCGATACATCTATTGAGACTAGTTTACGTAGCACTCTCCATACAATGGACGGTGATTTTCTCGTAATCATTATGGGCAACAAAAGGTTACAAACTTGTAATTATAAAGTAATTACTTAACGACTAAAATGGGACTCCCATTTTGGTCAAATATGTCTAATTTAAAGCATAAGATCTCAATATGACGATGTGTGGTTTTTTGTAGACTTGAGAGAATTTTGTAGCTTAAATGAAGAAAGGCCATACTTTGATTTTAGTCAAATCATGGCATCATGATCATGCTATGGCTACTTTTGGGTATATGCCAAATCTTTTCGAGTGAAACACTATTCAATAGAGAATTCGTCTACTTCGATATAGGATATTAGTATCAAAGTAATTGGAAGTCCACTCAGAATCAAAATCTTTGCCCAAAGTATTTCAAGTTATTTGATAATTGTTATCATTTAAACCAAAGATTTTAGTATTGGTCTTCCGAATTTACTACGAATATTAATAAAGTTTTAACCATGACCAAACCTTAGATATATTAGTGATATAATGTTGATGAGGAGAAAAATCAAAAAAATATCATTGCTTAAGGTGAACGCTCGTTAAAGATTAAAATACGATTTACCCAAAAATAACATTTTACAACTTTATTTTAATCCTAAATTAAGTTCATATTGTATATACATATTGATATTTATAATATTACTGTACATATATTGATCGAGTTTCATTTTGCACCCAAAAAATGAATTTTGTTTCGTACATTTACGTATATAAAATTCTTATATTCAAATTTTATTTGAATAGTATATATTTATGTGTGATTTCTCCATTATATATATATATATATAACTTCGATCTTAATATATATATATATATTATTTTATATAAATGTATAACATATAATAACTATTAATTATTTATATAAACTTAGTATTTATTTTATAGGTTAACAAGTTAATAAGTTTTTATCGTGTTTGTATATGATCATATTTGGTCAAATATAATAAGATATTCTATTTTATATGATTGGATATAATAGATAATTAAGATATTTTTAACATAATTTACATAATCACGATCATTCAAATCCAATTATATATTTTATTTTAAATTTGAATATAAAATAGTAGCACTTATGCAAACTAATATGCCAATTTTAACCTACTTAATTACATGTTATTAAACATAAATTATAAAAATTTGAATTATTTAATAATATAATGATTTTTACATAATACATTAAGGTCAAATTATTAATATATGGGTGTGTATCTATATATTATTAAACTATATATATGTATGTATGTATGTATGTCATAATATAGTGCAAATTTTAGTAGTGTATAACATATCGATTTATTTATAGTTACATATCCCCACAGATATATGTATATATTTATATTTATACAATTTTTGTGGACATATAGTTATATTACATCATACAAGCTATATTCATTTTGTTCACATACGTATAATTATACGTCTTATGCTTATTCGTTCGCTATGTCGCAGACGCATTAGATTACGTAAACTACTTACATGGATATTATTGATTAAAAATTTAGCCTACTTTAGAATTATAGTTGAAAATTGATATTAACAAAGGTTACTTACTAGTACCTTAATTTAAAAATGAAAAAAAGAGGAAATAATTGTGCAATAGGCAAAAAAAAGATTTAAAATGGTTCGATCAAAGTTGATCTACGTCTACTATGATAATTTTCAATTATTACTTTAGTTCTCTTACAATAGGTTAGTGTATAAGAGAAAATTTTAATAGCATGACACTCAAGGGTTACAAAAGCCGAACCTTGTACAAATGCATGGCATGAGGTATTTTAGCTATTAAAAGTGATTCGAACGGTCAAGATCACATTGCCAAATTCCAAAAATCATTCTTGGTTGATGATTATGTTGTTTAGCTGATGTGTGTGCTAGCTAGAATGTCAACTGGACCGGGTGGTTCAGATGACCGCTAGCTAGTGGTGCATAATCAGGCATGCTTTTATTAGGGTAAGGTCTCATAGGGATAGAGATAATTGTGTGGTAGTGCTTTTTTCAGTGTGGCTATGGAGGATATGGAGTGGCTTTCATATATTGCCACTTTTTTCATATGAATAATATCACATGTGCCAGTCTTTTTAGGGAAATGGCGTAGAATCACTGCTTCTTTTTATTGGGAGGTCAGGTGCCTGTAGTGAAAGCCTGCCAAGTTAAGACAAGACAGCTGAAGAAGTTGCAGGTGGTCATAGTTTGGAGGCGAGCAATAGAACTTGTCGAGGAATGAGCTAGGTCATTGTCTAGACCGCTCCCCCATGGAGAACCACTACATGTTGGGCCACCTAAGGTACGGGCGAGGCAATTGTTTAGGTTGCTCGCCTGTCATGCTGCTATTTATTGCCATAGTTCACGATAATTGCAAGGGCTTAATATGGCTTACATGTGAATTTATGTCGAGTGAATTGCATTATAGTGAGATCCACCTAACATGAGTAGGATATGGTCTCTTAGACTAGGTGAGCCAAGGGACAAGCTACTGGAATGTATGATGACCCGCACTGCACTTGAGAGAAAATCGAGCAATATTTTTTCCCTAAGTTCATGCTGCGGGCAGAGGCGGACTTTCCATTTTTGCATTTAATGCTACCGACAAGTGTCTATTTTGTAGTGGTGCTGGCGATTTGTTTATCAAGGTGTTTAGAGACGGTTTAGTGATGTGATAGTAATTTGACAGAGTAATTGATGAAACCTAGATGGTCCATATCATCTCCTACCTATTTGATCTAATGTCCCAATTGCATGCCATAATTTATATAAAGCCATCTCTTCTTCTTTTTCAGCCCTTACTGAGAATTATAATTTCCACAATTAAAGAATACTCAGTGCTCTCGGTATCTTCTTCTTGTTTCAATCAGAGCCTTCAAATTTGACTTCAATCAGTGGGAAACCCTTCTTTTATTTTTATTTTATTCATTCTTTGCTTTCGCTTGATATTTTAGTTGAGTAGATTCAAAGATTGGATGTCGATTTTATTTTCCTACTGTATTTTCTTCTTCATTTTTGTTGTTGTTTTGATGAATCGAGTTATATTGTTGCAAAAGGTGAACTTCCCCTGAGCATGGTGTCGATCGATCATCATCACAAAATCAACGTTGATCGATCGACACTTCCTTAGCCACCTGAAAAACAAAAAAAATCATGCCAAAATTACTAAACTACCCCTTGACCTTTGATTAGGAAGGTTGTACATTAGGCCTTGGCCTACGCTCATTATTTAAGCAAGAAAATTATAGTGGGTACGGTTCACATTGCGCGCAAGGAATTAGGGCTTGCGCTTAAATAGAGATTTTAGTCGGGCAACTCTGTTCAGTGTTGTTAACTGGGTTTTTAACCAAGCAAAATCCAATAAGAGTTAGAACGTCGATATGAAATGGAACAACCTAATACTTGGCAAAGATAATCAGAAGGGCAAATGGAAAGGCATGAAAAAGTATGGATCCAAAATATGCTAATTGTTATATTCAGCCCAAGTTAACATCCTTAATTTGGTACCGCATATAAGTGCTAAGTCTTGGCACATTCACACTTTGGACAAGCAATCCACTATCCTTCCTATTTAATTTGGTGAAGTTTCATAGGTTTCAACATAGCCAATCATCAAGAATGAAGACATGATGGTCTAAACGGTAAAATAATCTAAGTCATGGAAGAATGACGGTCAAAACTCGCCAACAATCTACTGAATTACACAGAGAACATTTAGATGAAGCAAAAAACTCGACCCAAAAAGATTTGGCCATCCTATGGCTAAGGATTAGATTTTGTATCGAATTCAGGGTCTTAATTCGACACCGAATTTATCCCTTAACTCGAGTAGTCTTGAGTTCTCTTATGTTATCTTGGACTACTCTCTGGACTTCTCTGGTAGCCAACTTCTGATCCAATATGACTGCTACCATTGTAAATACAAAACAAATAGCAACTAAGAGAGGATCTAGTTTCTGCCATTACTTTGCAGAAACACTGTCATTTGCTTAACTCTTTCTCTACTCTATAGTCACCAAGACAGTCCCTTTGGGAAATTCTAGAACTTAGAACCTATCTAACACTAGTACTTGTGAGTAATTCTCCTTTAATCACCTTGTAATCATACTCTATCAAGATCAAATCAATAAGCAAAGTTATAAAGTGGACGTAGGCTTAATTAACAGTCGAACCACTATAAAAGTCACTATCTTTTGTAGTTCTCTTATTTTTTAATGTATTTGCTCTATTCTAATAGGGTTGGTGTTTTCATATCACTCTCCAAGATGTTGATCCATTTTTTGGTTACGTTTTATTCTATTCCCTGAGAACAAAGAACCTAGGCTCATATCTACCTATCTATTTTGGATTGGATATATCCAGATGTTAGGTCATGAAAGTTTGCTTGAAGAAGAATAGCGATTTGCTATTCTAATTGCTCCTAGGAGGAAGACAACATATGGATGTTGAATATGCTAGTACATGATTTTTGTTTGATGCTAATAAATATAAATATATATATCCATTTAAGTATATTTGTTATAGTACTATTTTATTCTTCACATAATTAGCTGAATAAAATAAAGATCATGAAATTTAAATTCCAACAGATATTTTATTCAAACAAATATTTTATTACAATTTTAAATAGTACAAATTTGAGCTCTCACTACATATATATAATTTTCAATTACAATACAATTTCGATTACATCTCAAATTTCACTTTACAATGTTCACCTCACTATATATCACTCATTCACACGTATTTTATCTTCAACTTTTCTCTAGCCTTCAGCATCTGAGTTATCTAAAATACACAATGACGCAGTAAAATTGAAAAAAAAATATCTTTTGCAGTGTAAAGTAAAATGTGTATTTTGAAAATGTTATTTGCCTCGGTTATTTAGGTTGTTCGTTGTCATTTATTTTTGAATTCATCTACATGAACAACCTGTGATATGCATAGTGAATACTATGCATGCCAGAAGGCTTTGCATACCGATATACACTTGATAAAACTATAGGGTTAGGTAAGTACAAGGTCAAACCCGAGCCAAAGCTTGATTCAACTCAAGTGCAATAAAAATAAAGTCACGATATGAGCACAAGGTCAAACTCAAGCTAAAGCTAGGTTCAACTTAGGTGCAATACAAAAATAAAAATAGAATGTCAAGTTTTAATGAATAGAACAAGCCTCGACCAAAAATTCAATGTGTACACATGAAAACAACTCAACCATTCAAACTCAAGTATGAACCAAGATTGCATAAGATAGAATCTCGAGTTTCAAAATACTAAGGCAACCCAGTCCAAATGCAACAAATTCAATGTCGGAAACAAACTAGTTCAAGTTTATGACAATGGCATAAAGTAAAAGATTCAACCAAACTGAACATATATACATGTGTAGTGAAAACTAGAGATTCAGGCATGTGCACCAAAACTAGAAACAAAGCAATGCAAAACTTTCAGATGAACACAGCACGAACTTAGTTCAACATAAAACAAGTGATGAACCAGACCATCAACCAAAATGCAAAATCAAGATGAAGTCCAAGTGGAGCAAAAATGCGCATGTCAACAGTGGTAACTTCAAGCAAAGTTAACTATGCAAACAAGTGCATAAGAACAATCCCATGAAAGAAATCGCATAACAATGCAGACTCAAGGAAATGTGCAACTGAATACAAGTGCAGATTTCAATTTTAACTGTTTAGGTAAACCAGGGTCAAGAACAAAACAGGCATGAACCAAAGCAAGCCAGTGGAACAAAATGAACTCAAATTAAATACAAAGCAACCTGAAACCCATACTAAAGTTCATTAGTTTAGAAGCAACAACAAAGTGGTAAACCATAGAACACAACCAGACTCCATGAACACAACCAGATAAGCTCAAAGACAAATCTAGTATATACATGATGCAACGAACATACATATATATACATACATATGCATACACACATGTATACATATATGTACATACATACATACATACATACATACATACATATATATGTATGTATGCACATGAATCAAGTGACGACCACATGAACAGAGTACAAGTCACTGTTTAAAGAAAAGCAACAGTTTTTATTTCGCAAATTGATCAAGCCAAAGAAGTCAGAGAGCAACACAAATTTTTTTAATAATGTCATGATTTAAAAGTGAATGAAACAGCAGTCAAAATAAGTTCAAAATGCCAAAGAGTCAAAGTCGTGGTGGCCAAGTTGATAACAAGTCAGAGTCAAAACATTACAATTTGAAATGGCCAAAGTCAAAAATTAGATCATTGCCAGCAAAGAATGAAATCAGAGATGAAAAAAGAGAGAAGAAATGAAATCCGTGATAATCAATCAACGAAAATATATGAATCGAACTAGGAAGGATTAATAAACGACAATAAATCAAAAATCAGTGGCCAAGCATATCATGCAAAGAATTTAAACTAAAAAAATACTAACGATAATTAAGGGAATCGATCCCTATAAAACCAAAGTCATCATCGGCGTTTAGGGTATTCGAGTTTAATAAAAATCAGAGAGGCAATTTTCAACTTAAATCCCAATCAACAACTCGAATCAGGTTCGAATCAAGGCAAAACAACTGAGCATTTAAATGACATAATTTACATACTGGATTCATTGATTCAAACTCAATCCTAAGAGCAGCTGCAAGCATGATCAAAGCAAAACAACAAAGCAAATCATAGCCAATGATTCATTTGACGAAGGAACCAAAGGCAAAGTTTACTTCAGTTCAAACATCAATTTCAAACGACCGCCTCAGTTATCACGATGCCCTAAATCTGAAAGAGGAACGAACGATGAAACTAAAGCATACCGGGGGAACAAAAGAAAAGGGAGACGAGTTTATTTTCTTAAGCCTTAATTTTGGGCATGTCACCTTATAAATTATATTGGGCTGAATATATTAAAAAGGGCTTTGCGTTTGTATTGTTTAGTTTATTTTGTAATTTTTCTTTTAATCTTTTGTAATTTTCTAGTCGTGTGACTAGGATCAAACTAGGGGCGTAGTTTGAGAATTTGCAACTCAGTGGTTGAGTTGTGGCAGGGTTTTGAGCGTAGAGTTAGGTTAGTCGATAGCGGATGTCGCGAGTTTACGTATATGTACGTCTGACTACTTAATTTCTAGTAGAAACCTTGGGGGCAGCAAGTAGGCAGGGTTTTGCCGAAGCTGGGTAAATCTGTATGTTATTTTATTTCTGCTTTTATTATTCTGCTATTATTTGTGCTGAATTATTTTACATATTTCTGCAATAGTTTTTATAATTATTAGTATCACCCTATTCACCCCCTTCTAGGGCAAAATCGATCTTACAAGTGGTATCGGAGCTAGGAACAAAAACCAAATTTTGTTTTAAAATGTTCATTTTTCAAAAACAAACTTTGGTTTTAAAATATGATTTTCTTTAAAATGACTTCTTTTAATAATGCTTTTGATGAGGGTCGGTCCATAGTTAGACCACCAATTTCAATGGTGAATATGCTTACTAGAACAATAGAATGAAATTTTTTCTAAAAACCATTAATGGCTTGGAATATTGTTGAGACAGGATATAGGACACCAACTATAGTGGTAGATAATCAGGAAATAGAAAAACCAATGGATCAATGGACAGATCTTGAAAATAAACTACAGAATGCTAATGCTAAAGCTATGAATTATATTACTTGTTCATTGGACAAATTGAATTTAATCGTGCCTCACATTACCTAACTGCGCTAGAAATGTGGCACACACTTGAAATGACTCACGAAGGAACATCTCATGTCAATGAATCTTCCATTTCCATGCTTAGTAGTGAATATGAGAACTTTACAACGGCCAAGGATGAAAATGTCAAAGAGATGCATGGACGACTTTCCAATCTCGTATACAAATCAAAAGCTCTTGGAAATCATAAAAAGAATTGGAAATGGTCTGAAAAATCCTCAGAGTCCTTCCATGAAATTTTGAAGTGAAAGTTACAACCATTCAAGAATCAAAAGATCCGAAACAAACCAAAGTCGAAGAACTCATCGGAAATCTCACCACTTACGAGCTAGAAATCAAATTCAAGTACACGAAGGAGGTGATTCACGAAAGAAATCAATAGCTCTTAAAGGTACAACGGAAAGTGATGATGATGATGGAGCAGCTGAGCTGGTGCTACTAATAAAGAGATTCAAAAAGTGGTACCGCAAATACGAAAACCAGCCTAGATCAACAACTGAAAAGAAGAATAATAAAAGCACTAGACAATTTAGAAGAATAGGAGATCATTTGTCGTAAGTGCAATAAACCAAGTCATATGAAGCCAAATTGTCCTCAGAATCGAGTCAACCATAGAAAGAAATAGAAAAGGAGAAGTTTTGCAGCCACTTGGGATGAAACTGATGAAGATAATAAAAGCACTAGTAGTGAGAGTAAAAAGCAGATTTGTGTCTTCAAGGTGATGTAACTGGTAGCAATGATGATGAGCCAAGTGAGGTATCAAAACTTACTCACTTAGAACTACTTATATATTTTCACGAAGTAAATGGTTGCTTCGAAAGACTTAGGGAGAAATACACTAAAATCGAATCACAAAGAGATACTTCGATAGATTTAAATAAATAGCTTGATCAATTGGTTAAAAATTATCAAACCAAGAGCCCTAAGTGTGATAAGTGTCCATTACTTGAAGAAGAAATTAAAAATAAGAAATTAAAATAAAATCACATGAAAATTAAATTCTAATTTTGAAAGAAATAGAAAACATGAGGAGAGAAAATTCTATTAAAAAGTGCACTCAATTATTGAATGAAAATGAATCGCTCAAAACAAGTCTAACAATTGTCTACAACTTTAGAAAAAATTCTCCAAAGGAGAAAGATCGTAAAATATGCTATTAGGGAAACAAACTGTTAATACCGTTAAACAAGGACTTGGATATAATCAATTTTGAACTTGTTAGAAGCCAAATTAATCAAGTCAATTTCGAGTGCACAATTTGTAGAAAAATTGGACTCAATCAAAATAATTGTCGGTATTAACACGAGAAAACCATACCAATTTGGGTTCCAAAAGGCACGAATATAAAATCCCTTAAAGTCGAACAAATCTGGGTGCCAAAAAGAACAAATATAAACAGCCTTGGGTCTACACAAACATATTTTTAAAATCTTTTGCCACTAACAACCATGGACCTATAAAAACAAATAGTTCAAAAAAATCTTTCTCGTGTAGGTGCGGTGGCATGCTAAGGAACAACACCAGTGTTACCTGGAATCTAGCTATTCCAAGCACACGATGGACGACAAATCAAAGTTCCTTGGCCTAGTATAAAGGTGACAGAATCACAATGGGCAACAATGAAAAGTTATCATGAAGGTCAAATGGGTAATGGTATATTTTTCTTTAACGATTTATTAAATGTGAAATTCTGCTCCATAATCTGAATTAAATCAGCCAGTTATGTGATAAGTAATGGATGTTGATTATGATTCTAATTTATGCAAAATTGTTGGCCAATTATCTTTTATGCCAAGAAAATTATAAGTATCTCGAGAATCTCTGAACTATTTCATATAGATTTGTTTTGGATTAACGATATTGAAAGTTTACTCATGATATACGTGGATATATTTGTTTATCTTATTGCTTCTGGATCTGACAATATGTTCACTTGTTGTTTATTTGCACGGTTTCAATTCAAATACATAAGAATTTCATTTAAAATGTATAAAAAGGATTTTAAGAAATTTGTTGCAACTTCATGATCTGGTCTATGATATCTGACCAATGATAATCTTGAGTCTAAGAGAAATTCAGAAGCAGATTGCATTGGTAATCTAATTGATAGAAAAAGAACTAGTGGAACATGTTTTATGTAGAGACATTCATTAGTTGCATCACATTTTCCAAGAAAATATCTGCATATTTTTCATTTCAACTGATTTTCATATTAGCAGACCCTTTTCTTATAAAATCCCTTCAAGAAAATAGTTTTTGTTGACCTTGTTTTAGATTAGTCATTTTAGAAATTTTCATTTTATAATTATTTGGGATTTTAGTTTAGATGACTACATTAACTAATCCGACTCCCTACTGATTATCAAAAAGAAAAATAGGGATTGAAAAAGTGATGAGTGTTGATATTAATCATATATTATAAATTGAGAAAGTATATTTAGTAAACTTCCTTAAAAATTTAAACAAGATTTATAATAACTCTTGTTTGGTAAAAATTCCATGACCATCTCTATTTCTATCATATTTCTAGCGACCATCACTCGTTAAAATCCAATATAGTATGTCAAAATGTGGAATTTCAAATAGGAAATTATTCTTTTTTATTTTATTTATTTATTTAAAAACATCCAAAGTATTCACTCTCATTTAAAAGTCCTCATGGTTATGCATGGGTGAATTATTTGAAATATTTGTTTATGTGCTTTCATGTTCATTTAGAAGTCCATACGGTTATGCATGTATGGAACACATATCAAAATTAATTATTGAATAGACAAGTTGATTCTAATCCTATTTAAAAGTCATCACGGTTATGCGTGGTTTAAAGATTGTTGAATTCATTTTTTAAAATTTGGCAACACTACTAATCTCATTTAAAAGTCCTAACGGTTATGCATAGTTAGTAGATGTTCAAGTTTCTGATATAAATATACCACAAATAAACACAACTGTATGGTTTAATATGCTGACATCATCCGGATCATTCTAAAGTGCAATATGCATCAAATGGAGTATTTATGATTTCTATTTGATTTTTATTGAAATTCAATATTTATACTCGATTGGTTATTAGTATTGCATTAATGTCTATCACTTTATCTCTATTTTTCTAACATTATTACTCTTTTACTCATAACAAAATGGGGAGAGAAAAGTTAAGATTTTGACAAATAAAGGTCAAATATTTTATTTTATCTGCATAGGTTCATTTGCATATTTTTTATTTATTTTCACGCATATATGAAGGGGAAGCTTTGTTGTAGAGAAGGAGCATTCAAATTAGAGGAGAAAACTGAATGATCAAATACATTTAATAAATTCAAAATCTTGAATATATGTTTGTTATCATCAAAAGGGGGAGATTGTTGAATATGCTAGTACATAATTTTTGTTTGATGATAATAAACATATATATGTATTCATTTAAATATATTTGTTATTATACTATTTTTATTTTCACATAATTAAATAAATATTTGCTGAATAAAATAAATAACACAAAATTAAATTCAAACAGATATTTTATTCAAACAAATATTTTATTACAATTTTAAATAGTACAAATTTGAGCTCTCACTAAATATTTACATTTTTCAATTACAATACAATTTCGATTACATCACATTTTCACTTTACAATGTTCACCTCACTACATATCACTCATACACTCGTATTTTATCTTCAACTTTTCTCCAGCCTGAATTCAACATCTGAGTTATCTGCAAAATACACAATGGCACAGTAAAATTTAAAAAGAACTATTTTTTGCAGTGTAAAATAAAATGTGTATTTTGAAAAGGTTATTTGCCTCAGTTATTTGGGTTGTTCGTCATCATTTATTTTTGAATTCATCTACAAGAACAACCTGTGACATGCACAGTGTATCACTGTACATGCCACAAGGCCATGCATACAGATATACACTTGATAAAACTACAGGGACAGGTGAGCACAAGGTCAAACCCGAGCCAAAGATAGGTTCAACTCAAGTGCAATACAAATAAAGTCACGATATGAGCACAATGTCAAACCCGTGCCAAAGCTAGGTTCGATTCAGGTGCAATACAAAAATAAGAATAGAATGGTCAAGTTTAATGACTGGAACAAGCCTCGACTAAAAATTCAATGTCCACACATGAAAACAACTCAACCATTAAAACTCAAATATGAACCAAGATTGCAACAAAATAGCATCTCGAGTTTCAGAATGCCAAGGCAACCCAGTCCAAATGCAACAAGTTCAATGTCAGAAACAAACCAGTTCAAGTTCATGACAATGGCATAAAGTAAAAGGCTCAACAAAACTGAACATATATACATGTGTAGTGAAAAATAGAGATTCAGAACTGGAAACAAAGCAATGCAAAACTTTCAGATGAATACGACAAGAACTCAGTTCAACATAAAACAAGTGAGAACCAGACCATCAACCAAAATGCAAAATAAAGATGAAGTCCAAGTGAAAAAAAATGCACATGTCAACGATGGTAACTTCTAGCAAAGTTGAAGTGCAAACAAGTGCACAAGAACAAGCCCATGAAGCAAATCACATGACAATGCAGACTCAAGGAAATGTGCAAATGAATACAAGTATAGATTTCAATTTTAACAGTTCAGGTAAACCAGCATCTAGAACAAAATAGGCATGAACCAAAGCAAGCCAATGGTACAAAATGAACTCGAATTAAATACAAAGCAACCTGAAACCCATACCAGAGTTCATCAGTTCCGAAGCAACAACAAAGTAGCAACAACAAAGTGGTAACCAAAGAATACAACCAAACTCCACGAACACAACCAAATAAGCTCAAAGACAAGTCCAGTATATACATGATGCAACAAACATACATATATATATACATACATATGCATACACATATGTATACATATACATATACATATATATATATACATACATGTATATATATATATATGCACATGAATCAAGTATAGACCACATGAACACAGTACAAGTTACTGTTCAAAGAAAAGCGTTAGTTTTTATTTCATAAATTGATCAAGCCGAAGTAGCCAGAGAGCAAAACAAAAAAATTGTAACAATTTCATGATTTAAAAGTGAATGAAATAGCAGTCAAAATAAGTTCAAAATGCCAAGGAGTCAAAGCCGTGGTGGTCAAGGTGTAACAAGTCAGAGTCAAAACTTCACAGTTTCAAATGGCCAAAGTCAAAAATTAGATCGTTGCCAGCAAAGAATGAAATCAGAGATGACAACAGAGAGAAGAAATGAAAACCGTGATAATCAAGCAGCGATAATCTACGAATTGAACTAGGCAGGATTAATCAACGACATTAAATAAAAAATCAGTGGCCAAGCATATCACGCGAAGAATTCAAACCGAAAAAATATGAACGATAATTAAGGGAATCGGTCCCTATAAAAACCTAAGTCATCGTGGGGGTTTAGAGTATTCAAGTTTAAGAAAAATCACAGAGACAAGTTTCAATTTAAATCCCAAATCAATAACTCGAATAAAGTTCGAATAAAGGCAAAACAACAGAGCATTTAAATAGCATAATTTACATACCAGATTCATTGATTCGAACTCAATCCTGGGAGCAGCTGCAAGCATAATCAAAGAAAAACAACATAGCAAATAAAAGCCAATGATTCGTTTGGCGAAGGAACCAGAGGCAAAGTTTACTTTAATTCGAACATCTACTTCAAGCGATGGCCTTAGTTATCACGAAGCCCTAAATTTGAAAGAGGAATAAACGAAGAAACAAAAGCATATGGGCCAAACAAAAGAAAAGGGAGACGAGTTTATTTTCTTAAGCCTTAATTTTGGGCCAGTCACCTTATAAATTATATTGGGATGAATATATTAAATAGGGCTTTGCTTTTATATTGCTTAGTTTATTTTGTAATTTTTCTTTTAATCTTTTGTTATTTTGAAGTCGGGTGACTAGGGTCAAACTACAGGGCATAGTTTAAGAATTCGCAACTTAGTGGTTGAGTTGTGGCAAGGTTTTAAACGTAGAGTTAGGTTAGTTGATAGCGGGTCTCGCCAGTTTACGTGTGTAAGCATCCGACTACTTAATATCTAGTAGAAACCTTTGAGGCAGCACGTAGGCAGGGTTTTGTCGAAGCAGGGGTCAATTTGTGTGTTATTTTATTTCTGCTTTTATTATTCTGCTATTATCTATGCTGTAATTATTTTATATGTTTCTGCAATTATTTTTATAATTATTAGTATCACCCTATTCACCGCCCCCCCCCCTCTAGGGTGAAATTGATCCTACACTAGGAAATCTGTTGGGACAACACTTGGTGTTGATGAAACCAACCTCTAGCAAACGGAAGTGAACAATGATAACAACCATCAAACATGGATTAATGTTGCAAACCTATCACCAGGCACTTCTACTCAACAGGAGGTTATAATTAGAGGAGAGCTTAACCAGATGGTTAATCAACTTAACCAGAAGGCTGATAGTCAAAAGGCTTTTATGGATAAGATTGATGTTTTGCTAGCGCTGCAACCACAAACTGCCCCAAGGACTAAGCCGGAAGCTGCACAGGCTATGGAATAGGAGAATTACTCCATCTCAGACTTGAATAGGCAAAAGGAGATAGCTGGTGGAGCGACTAGAATTGTTATTGAAGGTAATGGAAGTACCCCTCCTGCCAGAGGACAACCTCCTCAAACCCCAACCTTGGAGTGAAGGCTCCACAAGGGAATATTGTAATGCTTCTCTCCAATTTCGAAGATGACATGCAACTTGATGCTAAAGAACTTTAATTGAATGTTGACATTAGCAGACAAAATGCTAGAAAGAAAGTTCAAACTACTACTACAAAGCTAACCGAGCATCAAAGGAATTCTGCAGGAGTGGTTCTCCCAAAGAATGGAGAACATAGACTTCATTTGGCAAACCAAGGCCGTTTGCAAAATCAAACACTTGATGTAGCCCTCTGATAGTCGACTAATGGACTAGTGAGGCATTCATTGTGGATATGGTTAGATGCTTTGTAGAAGAAAGTAGCCAAAGATAATAATGGTTTCTATGGATGTCACAATGCTAAAAATACAAAAAAAAATGTAAAAAATTGGAAAGAGATCTTTGAATCTGAGGCGAAAGGATATGTGGATATTTTGGTCAGGAATGTGAACTTTGATTATACGAATGAGAAGGTTAAAAATAGATGGCTAAAATTTCCACCAAATACGAGGTAAAATTAATAATTTTCATCTTATCTTTACATATTTAATACCATATTAATTCTTTCTATGCCTGTTATAACTGATTCATTTATAATATAACCATTAGTATTCTTTCAATATCATCTGGTAATATATGTCCTTAACTTTTCTTAATAGAATTAATATACTTAATCTTAATTCAACTGTTGTGTGCCTGTATGCTTAATATTTGTATGCATATTGGGCTGTCTCATCTGTTAAGCAAATTAGGCAACCGCCCGAATATATGTTATGTTTTTTTGTTAATAGATTAAATGTTTGATTTTGAATAATAACTAAATATTTCTACACAACTTCTTCCCTAACTAAAAACTAAGTGTAGATATTTAAAAACGAGTACACTCTATTTTCACAGTTTTTCCTTCCTAACTTAAAAAAAGAGTATAGATTTTTAGTAATGTATACATTATTATATTTACATATATTCTTCCGTATTTTTTTTAAATATGGACTTTCATAAATTGATGAACACAAATATTACCCAATAAAACAAATATTAGGTTATGTTAATGGTCTTAAATATCCTGAGATGGCTATGCGTGCATGGTTATAATAATTATTTTCAGGGAGGCTTTGGTGGAACATGCTCATGCAGTTGAAGAATTAGCATTTAAGTTGTTGCAGGCGATTGTAACGACATTATGATTGCTACCTACGAGTTCAAACGAGGATGCCATGGGCACAATAGTTTTCAATCACTATCATATTTGCCCTTATCCTAATTCGGTGATTGGTATTAATCACTATCACATTTGGCTCGAAACAGGAAAGGAGATCGATCAGCTAATGAATATTTTTTATATTCAAAATATAGACCAAAATATAAGTGATCCCTATGTTAAGGATCGAAAAAGTGGGTAAACAGACAAGTGATTGAATCGGAATGGACTGTGTTTGCAAGAATCTCTAAAGGCATCGTAGGTATGAAAAGAAGTACAATCTAGGACCTAAAAACTTAAGATATATGGCAACCGTTTTGGCTAAATCTGGATCTTGGTTTGGATATATCAGGATGAGTTTTGTAAAAAATCAAAATATTGATAACAGAATCGAAAAGAAGAGCAAGACAGGAAATAAAATTTTCAAATAGATAGCAGCCATTATGGCTATATATGTATTCTTGGCTTAGATAAACAAGGATGGGTTCTGTAAAAATCAAAAAATTGATACTAGAATTGAAAACATGGTGCTTATGATTATCAAGGATTATAAGTAGATTACTAGCATAGGGTAATATTGAGCACCGTATGCTTAATATTTGTATTCCTAGAATTCAAATTTAATGTGGTCAAATTTCCGGGTCGCTACAGAAGTTATAGATACAAAGGTGGTTTGTTAGGCACAACCTTGGTTAAAAAAACTAGCATGGAGAACTCTTTATTAAAACGTAGAAAAAACATAACAAATAGTGAGAGCTAGCTAAAACAATACAGAGATCCTAAGGAAATTTAACATGGTTCCACCGTTTGAAGATTTATCAAAATTTGAAATAAACTCAACACAAGGAACACTCAATGATAAAATCGTTAATTGCAAAGGAATACTGACAAATAATATCTCTTCATTGTTGGTTCCAAATGATGAAACCGCCTATATTACAATGGCTCAAATATCAAATATATGTAGCGAATGGTGATATTTCTTAGTGGTGAATCATGACATTTTATTTGAAATTGAAGAGCGCATGCAATGAATAGTGAGAGAGTTTTTCACCTTATAGTTTGAAGAGAAGTCGAAAGTAGCCAAAGATAAGAATAGTTGCCTTGATATCACAATGCTAAAAATATTTAAAAAATGTAAAAAAATGGTAAGATATCTTTGAACTTGGGTCGAAAGGATATGTGGATATTTCAATCAAGAATGTGAACTGTGATTATAAGAATGAGAAGGTTAAAAATAGTTGGCTAGAATTTCCACCAAATACGAGGTAAAATTAATCATTTCCATCTTATTACATATTTAATACCATATTAATTCTTTCTATGCGTGTTATAACTGATTCATTTATAATATAACCATTAGTATTCTTTCAATATCATCTGGTAATATATGTCCTTAACTTTTCTTAGTAAAATTAATACACATAATCTTAATTCGAATGTTGTGTGCCTGTATGCTTAATATTTTTATGCATATTGGGCTGTCTCATCTGTTAAGCAAATTAGGCAACTGCCCGAATATATGTTATGTTTATTTGTTAATAGTTTGAATGTTTGATTTTGAATAATAACTAAATATTTCTGCACAACATCTTCCCTAATTAAAAATTAAGTGTAGATATTTAAAAACGAGTACACTCTATTTTCACAGTTTTTCCTTCCTAACTTAAAAAAAGAATGTAGATTTTTAGTAATGTATACATTATTATGTTTACATATATTCTTCCATTTTTTTTAAATATGGACTTTCATAAATTGATGAACACACATATTACCCAATAAAACAAATATTAGGTTATGTTAATGGTCTTAGATATCCTGAGATGGCTATGCGTGCATGCTTATAATAATTATTTTCAGGGAGGCTTTGATGGAGCATGCTCATGCAGTTGAAGAATTAGTATTTAAGTTGTTGCAGGCGATAGTAAAGACATTATGATTGCTACCTACGAGTTCAAAAAAGGATGCCATAAGCAAAATAGTTTTCAATCACTATTATATTTGCCCTTATTCTGATCCGGTGTTTGGTATTAATCACTATCATATTTGCCCTTATCCTGATCCGGTGTTTGGTATTAATCACTATCATATTTGCCTCGAAATAGGAAAGGAGATCGATCAGCTAATGAATATCCTTTATATTCAAAATATGGACCAAAATATAAGTGATCCCCATGTCAAGGATCGAAAAAGTGGGTAAACAGACAAGTAATTGAATCGCAATGGACTGTGTTTGCAAGAATCTCTAAAGGCATCGTTGGTACGAAAACAAGTACAATCTAGGAACTAAAATATTAAGATATATGGCAACCGTTTTGGCTAAACCTGGATCTTGTTTGGATATATCAGGATGATTTCTGTAAAAAATCAAAAGATTGACATCAGAATCAAAAAGAAAAACAAGCCAGGAAATAAAATTTTCAAATAGATAGCAGCCATTAGGCTATATCTGGATTCTTGGATTAGATAAACAAGGATGGTTCTGTAAAAACCAAAGGATTGATACTAGAATTGAAAACAAGGTGCTTATGATTATCAAGGATTATAAGTAGATTTCTAGCATAAGGAAATTTAACATGGTTTCACGTTTGAAGATTTATCAAAATTTGAAATAAACTCAACACAACGAACACTCAATGATAAAATCGTTGATTGCAAAGGAATACCGACAAATAATATCTATCCATTGTTGGTTCCAAATGATGAAACCGCCTACATTACAATGGCTCAAATATCAAATATATGTAGCGAATGGGGATATTTCATAGTGGTGAATCATGGCATTGCATTTGAAATTCAAGAGCGCATGCAATGAATAGTGAGAGAGTTTTTCACCTTATAGTTTGAAAAGAATCGAAAGTAGTCAAAGATAAGAATAGTTTCCTTGGATATCACAATACTAAAAATACAAAAAAAATGTAAAAAATTGGAAAGAGATCTTTGAACTTGAGGCAAAAGGATATGTGGATATTCCGATCAGGAATATGAACTGTGATTATAAGAATGAGAAAGTTAAACATAGTTGGCTATAATTTCCACCAAATACGAGGTAAAATTAATCATTTACATCTTATTACATATTTAATACCATACTAATTCTTTCTATGCGTATTATAGTTGAGTCATTTATAATATAACCATTAGTATTCTTTCAATATCATCTGGTAATATATGCCCTTAACTTTTCTTAGTAGAATTAATATACATAATCTTAATTCAACTGTTGTGTGCCTGTATGCTTAATAGTTGTATGCATATTGGGATGTCTCATCTGTTAAGCAAATTAGGCAACCGCCCGAATATATGTTATGTTTATTTGTTAATAGATTAAATGTTTGATTTTGAATAATAGCTAAATATTTCTACACAGCTTCTTCCCTAATTAAAAATTAAGTGTATATATTTAAAAACGAGTACACTATATTTTCATAGTTTTTCCTTCCTAACTTAATAAAAGAGTGTAGATTTTTAGTAATGTATACATTATTATGTTTACATATATTCTTCCATTTTTCTTTAAATATGGACTTTCATAAATTGATGAACACAAATATTACCCAATAAAACAAAAATTAGGTTATGTTAATGGTCTTAAATATCCTGAGATGACTATCTAGTGCATGGTTATAATAATTATTTTTCAGGGAGGCTTTGATGGAATATGCCCATGCAGTTGAAGAATCCTCAGAGTCCTTCCATGAAATTTTGAAGTGAAAGTTACAACCATTCAAGAATCAAAAGATCCGAAACAAACCAAAGTCGAAGAACTCATCGGAAATCTCACCACTTACGAGCTAGAAATCAAATTCAAGTACACGAAGGAGGTGATTCACGAAAGAAATCAATAGCTCTTAAAGGTACAACGGAAAGTGATGATGATGATGGAGCAGCTGAGCTGGTGCTACTAATAAAGAGATTCAAAAAGTGGTACCGCAAATACGAAAACCAGCCTAGATCAACAACTGAAAAGAAGAATAATAAAAGCACTAGACAATTTAGAAGAATAGGAGATCATTTGTCGTAAGTGCAATAAACCAAGTCATATGAAGCCAAATTGTCCTCAGAATCGAGTCAACCATAGAAAGAAATAGAAAAGGAGAAGTTTTGCAGCCACTTGGGATGAAACTGATGAAGATAATAAAAGCACTAGTAGTGAGAGTAAAAAGCAGATTTGTGTCTTCAAGGTGATGTAACTGGTAGCAATGATGATGAGCCAAGTGAGGTATCAAAACTTACTCACTTAGAACTACTTATATATTTTCACGAAGTAAATGGTTGCTTCGAAAGACTTAGGGAGAAATACACTAAAATCGAATCACAAAGAGATACTTCGATAGATTTAAATAAATAGCTTGATCAATTGGTTAAAAATTATCAAACCAAGAGCCCTAAGTGTGATAAGTGTCCATTACTTGAAGAAGAAATTAAAAATAAGAAATTAAAATAAAATCACATGAAAATTAAATTCTAATTTTGAAAGAAATAGAAAACATGAGGAGAGAAAATTCTATTAAAAAGTGCACTCAATTATTGAATGAAAATGAATCGCTCAAAACAAGTCTAACAATTGTCTACAACTTTAGAAAAAATTCTCCAAAGGAGAAAGATCGTAAAATATGCTATTAGGGAAACAAACTGTTAATACCGTTAAACAAGGACTTGGATATAATCAATTTTGAACTTGTTAGAAGCCAAATTAATCAAGTCAATTTCGAGTGCACAATTTGTAGAAAAATTGGACTCAATCAAAATAATTGTCGGTATTAACACGAGAAAACCATACCAATTTGGGTTCCAAAAGGCACGAATATAAAATCCCTTAAAGTCGAACAAATCTGGGTGCCAAAAAGAACAAATATAAACAGCCTTGGGTCTACACAAACATATTTTTAAAATCTTTTGCCACTAACAACCATGGACCTATAAAAACAAATAGTTCAAAAAAATCTTTCTCGTGTAGGTGCGGTGGCATGCTAAGGAACAACACCAGTGTTACCTGGAATCTAGCTATTCCAAGCACACGATGGACGACAAATCAAAGTTCCTTGGCCTAGTATAAAGGTGACAGAATCACAATGGGCAACAATGAAAAGTTATCATGAAGGTCAAATGGGTAATGGTATATTTTTCTTTAACGATTTATTAAATGTGAAATTCTGCTCCATAATCTGAATTAAATCAGCCAGTTATGTGATAAGTAATGGATGTTGATTATGATTCTAATTTATGCAAAATTGTTGGCCAATTATCTTTTATGCCAAGAAAATTATAAGTATCTCGAGAATCTCTGAACTATTTCATATAGATTTGTTTTGGATTAACGATATTGAAAGTTTACTCATGATATACGTGGATATATTTGTTTATCTTATTGCTTCTGGATCTGACAATATGTTCACTTGTTGTTTATTTGCACGGTTTCAATTCAAATACATAAGAATTTCATTTAAAATGTATAAAAAGGATTTTAAGAAATTTGTTGCAACTTCATGATCTGGTCTATGATATCTGACCAATGATAATCTTGAGTCTAAGAGAAATTCAGAAGCAGATTGCATTGGTAATCTAATTGATAGAAAAAGTACTAGTGGAACATGTTTTATGTAGAGACATTCATTAGTTGCATCACATTTTCCAAGAAAATATCTGCATATTTTTCATTTCAACTGATTTTCATATTAGCAGACCCTTTTCTTATAAAATCCCTTCAAGAAAATAGTTTTTGTTGACCTTGTTTTAGATTAGTCATTTTAGAAATTTTCATTTTATAATTATTTGGGATTTTAGTTTAGATGACTACATTAACTAATCCGACTCCCTGCTGATTATCAAAAAGAAAAATAGGGATTGAAAAAGTGATGAGTGTTGATATTAATCATATATTATAAATTGAGAAAGTATATTTAGTAAACTTCCTTAAAAATTTAAACAAGATTTATAATAACTCTTGTTTGGTAAAAATTCCATGACCATCTCTATTTCTATCATATTTCTAGCGACCATCACTCGTTAAAATCCAATATAGTATGTCAAAATGTGGAATTTCAAATAGGAAATTATTCTTTTTTATTTTATTTATTTATTTAAAAACATCCAAAGTATTCACTCTCATTTAAAAGTCCTCATGGTTATGCATGGGTGAATTATTTGAAATATTTGTTTATGTGCTTTCATGTTCATTTAGAAGTCCATACGGTTATGCATGTATGGAACACATATCAAAATTAATTATTGAATAGACAAGTTGATTCTAATCCTATTTAAAAGTCATCACGGTTATGCGTGGTTTAAAGATTGTTGAATTCATTTTTTAAAATTTGGCAACACTACTAATCTCATTTAAAAGTCCTAACGGTTATGCATAGTTAGTAGATGTTCAAGTTCCTGATATAAATATACCACAAATAAACACAACTGTATGGTTTAATATGCTGACATCATCCGGATCATTCTAAAGTGCAATATGCATCAAATGGAGTATTTATGATTTCTATTTGATTTTTATTGAAATTCAATATTTATACTCGATTGGTTATTAGTATTGCATTAATGTCTATCACTTTATCTCTATTTTTCTAACATTATTACTCTTTTACTCATAACAAAATGGGGAGAGAAAAGTTAAGATTTTGACAAATAAAGGTCAAATATTTTATTTTATCTGCATAGGTTCATTTGCATATTTTTTATTTATTTTCACGCATATATGAAGGGGAAGCTATGTTGTAGAGAGGGAGCATTCAAATTAGAGGAGAAAACTTAATGATCAAATACATTTTATAAATTCAAAATCTTGAATATATGTTTGTTATCATCAAAAGGGGGAGATTGTTGAATATGCTAGTACATAATTTTTGTTTGATGATAATAAACATATATATGTATTCATTTAAATATATTTGTTATTATACTATTTTTATTTTCACATAATTAAATAAATATTTGCTGAATAAAATAAATAACACAAAATTAAATTCAAACAGATATTTTATTCAAACAAATATTTTATTATAATTTTAAATAGTACAAATTTGAGCTCTCGCTAAATATTTACATTTTTCAATTACAATACAATTTCGATTACATCACATTTTCACTTTACAATGTTCACCTCACTACATATCACTCATACACTCGTATTTTATCTTCAACTTTTCTCCAACCTGAATTCAACATCTGAGTTATTTGCAAAATACACAATGGCACAGTAAAATTTAAAAAGAACTATTTTTTGCAGTGTAAAATAAAATGTGTATTTTGAAAAGGTTATTTGCCTCAGTTATTTGGGTTGTTCGTCATCATTTATTTTTGAATTCATCTACAAGAACAACCTGTGACATGCACAGTGTATCACTGTACATGCCACTAGGCCATGCATACAGATATACACTTGATAAAACTACAGGGACATGTGAGCACAAGGTCAAACCCGAGCCAAAGATAGGTTCAACTCAAGTGCAATACAAATAAAGTCACGATATGAGCACAATGTCAAACCCGGGCCAAAGCTAGGTTCAATTCAGGTGCAATACAAAAATAAGAATAGAATGGTCAAGTTTAATGACTGGAACAAGCCTCGACTAAAAATTCAATGTCCACACATGAAAACAACTCAACCATTAAAACTCAAATATGAACCAAGATTGCAACAAAATAGCATCTCGAGTTTCAGAATGCCAAGGCAACCCAGTCCAAATGCGACAAGTTCAATGTCAGAAACAAACCAGTTCAAGTTCATGACAATGGCATAAAGTAAAAGGCTCAACAAAACTGAACATATATACATGTGTAGTGAAAAATAGAGATTCAGAACTGGAAACAAAGCAATGCAAAACTTTCAGATGAATACGGCAAGAACTCAGTTCAACATAAAACAAGTGAGAACCAGACCATCAACCAAAATGCAAAATAAAGATGAAGTCCAAGTGAAAAAAATGCACATGTCAACGATGGTAACTTCAAGCAAAGTTGAAGTGCAAACAAGTGCACAAGAACAAGCCCATGAAGAAAATCACATGACAATGCAGACTCAAGGAAATGTGCAAATGAATACAAGTATAGATTTCAATTTTAATAGTTCAGGTAAACCAGCATCTAGAACAAAATAGGCATGAACCAAAGCAAGCCAATGGTACAAAATGAACTCGAATTAAATACAAAGCAACCTGAAACCCATACCAGAGTTCATCAGTTCCGAAGCAACAACAAAGTAGCAACAACAAAGTGGTAACCAAAGAATACAACCAAACTCCACGAACACAACCAAATAAGCTCAAAGACAAGTCCAGTATATACATGATGCAACAAACATACATATATATATACATACATATGCATACACATATGTATACATATACATATGTATATATATATATATACATATATATATATGCACATGAATCAAGTATAGACCACATGAACACAGTACAAGTTACTGTTCAAAGAAAAGCGTTAGTTTTTATTTAATAAATTGATCAAGCCGAAGTAGCCAGAGAGCAAAACAAAAAAATTGTAACAATTTCATGATTTAAAAGTGAATGAAATAGCAGTCAAAATAAGTTCAAAATGCCAAGGAGTCAAAGCCGTGGTGGTCAAGGTGTAACAAGTCAGAGTCAAAACTTCACAGTTTCAAATGGCCAAAGTCAAAAATTAGATCGTTGCCAGCAAAGAATGAAATCAGAGATGACAACAGAGAGAAGAAATGAAAACCGTGATAATCAAGCAGCGATAATCTACGAATTGAACTAGGCAGGATTAATCAACGACATTAAATAAAAAATCAGTGGCCAAGCATATCACGCGAAGAATTCAAACCGAAAAAATATGAACGATAATTAAGGGAATCGGTCCCTATAAAAACCTAAGTCATCGTGGGGGTTTTGAGTATTCAAGTTTAAGAAAAATCACAGAGACAAGTTTCAATTTAAATCCCAAATCAATAACTCGAATAACGTTCGAATAAAGGCAAAACAACAGAGCATTTAAATAGCATAATTTACATACCAGATTCATTGATTCGAACTCAATCCTGGGAGCAGCTGCAAACATAATCAAAGAAAAACAACATAGCAAATAAAAGCCAATGATTCGTTTGGCGAAGGAACCAGAGGCAAAGTTTACTTTAATTCGAACATCTACTTCAAGCGATGGCCTTAGTTATCACGAAGCCCTAAATTTGAAAGAGGAATAAACGAAGAAACAAAAGCATATGGGCCAAACAAAAGAAAAGGGAGACGAGTTTATTTTCTTAAGCCTTAATTTTGGGCCAGTCACCTTATAAATTATATTGGGATGAATATATTAAATAGGGCTTTGCTTTTATATTGCTTAGTTTATTTTGTAATTTTTCTTTTAATCTTTTGTTATTTTGAAGTCGGGTGACTAGGGTCAAACTACAGGGCATAGTTTAAGAATTCGCAACTTAGTGGTTGAGTTGTGGCAAGGTTTTGAACGTAGAGTTAGGTTAGTTGATAGCGGGTATCGCCAGTTTACGTGTGTAAGCATCCGACTACTTAATATCTAGTAGAAACCTTTGAGGCAGCACGTAGGCAGGGTTTTGCCGAAGCAGGGGTCAATTTGTGTGTTATTTTATTTCTGCTTTTATTATTCTGCTATTATCTATGCTGTAATTATTTTATATATTTCTGCAATTATTTTTATAATTATTAGTATCACCCTATTCACCCCTCCCCCCCTCTAGGGTGAAATTGATCCTACACTAGGAAATCTGTTGGGACAACACTTGGTGTTGATGAAACCAACCTCCAGAAAACGGAAGTGAACAATGATAACAACCATCAAACATGGATTAATGTTGGAAACCTATCACCAGGCACTTCTACTCAACAGGAGGTTATAATTAGAGGAGAGCTTAACCAGATGGTTAATCAACTTAACCAGAAGATGGCTGATAGTCAAAAGGCTTTTATGGATAAGATTGATGTTTTGCTAGCGCTGCAACCACAAACTGCCCCAAGGACTAAGCCGGAAGCTGCACAGGCTATGGAATAGGAGAATTACTCCATCTCAGACTTGAATAGGCAAAAGGAGATAGCTGGTGGAGCGACTAGAATTGTTATTGAAGGTAATGGAAGTACCCCTCCTGCCAGAGGACAACCTCCTCAAACCCCAACCTTGGAGTGAAGGCTCCACAAGGGAATATTGTAATGCTTCTCTCCAATTTCGAAGATGACATGCAACTTGATGCTAAAGAACTTTAATTGAATGTTGACATTAGCAGACAAAATGCTAGAAAGAAAGTTCAAACTACTACTACAAAGCTAACCGAGCATCAAAGGAATTCTGCAGGAGTGGTTCTCCCAAAGAATGGAGAACATAGACTTCAGTTGGCAAACCAAGGCCGTTTGCAAAATCAAACACTTGATGTAGCCCTCTGATAGTCGACTAATGGACTAGTGAGGCATTCATTGTGGATATGGTTAGATGCTTTGTAGAAGAAAGTAGCCAAAGATAATAATGGTTTCTATGGATGTCACAATGCTAAAAATACAAAAAAAAATGTAAAAAATTGGAAAGAGATCTTTGAATCTGAGGCGAAAGGATATGTGGATATTTTGGTCAGGAATGTGAACTTTGATTATACGAATGAGAAGGTTAAAAATAGATGGCTAAAATTTCCACCAAATACGAGGTAAAATTAATAATTTTCATCTTATCTTTACATATTTAATACCATATTAATTCTTTCTATGCCTGTTATAACTGATTCATTTATAATATAACCATTAGTATTCTTTCAATATCATCTGGTAATATATGTCCTTAACTTTTCTTAATAGAATTAATATACTTAATCTTAATTCAACTGTTGTGTGCCTGTATGCTTAATATTTGTATGCATATTGGGCTGTCTCATCTGTTAAGCAAATTAGGCAACCGCCCGAATATATGTTATGTTTTTTTGTTAATAGATTAAATGTTTGATTTTGAATAATAACTAAATATTTCTACACAACTTCTTCCCTAACTAAAAACTAAGTGTAGATATTTAAAAACGAGTACACTCTATTTTCACAGTTTTTCCTTCCTAACTTAAAAAAAGAGTGTAGATTTTTAGTAATGTATACATTATTATATTTACATATATTCTTCCGTATTTTTTTTAAATATGGACTTTCATAAATTGATGAACACAAATATTACCCAATAAAACAAATATTAGGTTATGTTAATGGTCTTAAATATCCTGAGATGGCTATGCGTGCATGGTTATAATAATTATTTTCAGGGAGGCTTTGGTGGAACATGCTCATGCAGTTGAAGAATTAGCATTTAAGTTGTTGCAGGCGATTGTAACGACATTATGATTGCTACCTACGAGTTCAAATGAGGATGCCATGGGCACAATAGTTTTCAATCACTATCATATTTGCCCTTATCCTAATTCGGTGATTGGTATTAATCACTATCACATTTGGCTCGAAACAGGAAAGGAGATCGATCAGCTAATGAATATTTTTTATATTCAAAATATAGACCAAAATATAAGTGATCCCTATGTTAAGGATCGAAAAAGTGGGTAAACAGACAAGTGATTGAATCGGAATGGACTGTGTTTGCAAGAATCTCTAAAGGCATCGTAGGTATGAAAAGAAGTACAATCTAGGACCTAAAAACTTAAGATATATGGCAACCGTTTTGGCTAAATCTGGATCTTGGTTTGGATATATCAGGATGAGTTTTGTAAAAAATCAAAATATTGATAACAGAATCGAAAAGAAGAGCAAGACAGGAAATAAAATTTTCAAATAGATAGCAGCCATTATGGCTATATATGTATTCTTGGCTTAGATAAACAAGGATGGGTTCTGTAAAAATCAAAAAATTGATACTAGAATTGAAAACATGGTGCTTATGATTATCAAGGATTATAAGTAGATTACTAGCATAGGGTAATATTGAGCACCGTATGCTTAATATTTGTATTCCTAGAATTCAAATTTAATGTGGTCAAATTTCCGGGTCGCTACAGAAGTTATAGATACAAAGGTGGTTTGTTAGGCACAACCTTGGTTAAAAAAACTAGCATGGAGAACTCTTTATTAAAACGTAGAAAAAACATAACAAATAGTGAGAGCTAGCTAAAACAATACAGAGATCCTAAGGAAATTTAACATGGTTCCACCGTTTGAAGATTTATCAAAATTTGAAATAAACTCAACACAAGGAACACTCAATGATAAAATCGTTAATTGCAAAGGAATACTGACAAATAATATCTCTTCATTGTTGGTTCCAAATGATGAAACCGCCTATATTACAATGGCTCAAATATCAAATATATGTAGCGAATGGTGATATTTCTTAGTGGTGAATCATGACATTTTATTTGAAATTGAAGAGCGCATGCAATGAATAGTGAGAGAGTTTTTCACCTTATAGTTTGAAGAGAAGTCGAAAGTAGCCAAAGATAAGAATAGTTGCCTTGATATCACAATGCTAAAAATATTTAAAAAATGTAAAAAAATGGGTAAGATATCTTTGAACTTGGGTCGAAAGGATATGTGGATATTTCAATCAAGAATGTGAACTGTGATTATAAGAATGAGAAGGTTAAAAATAGTTGGCTAGAATTTCCACCAAATACGAGGTAAAATTAATCATTTCCATCTTATTACATATTTAATACCATATTAATTCTTTCTATGCGTGTTATAACTGATTCATTTATAATATAACCATTAGTATTCTTTCAATATCATCTGGTAATATATGTCCTTAACTTTTCTTAGTAAAATTAATACACATAATCTTAATTCGAATGTTGTGTGCCTGTATGCTTAATATTTTTATGCATATTGGGCTGTCTCATCTGTTAAGCAAATTAGGCAACCGCCCGAATATATGTTATGTTTATTTGTTAATAGTTTGAATGTTTGATTTTGAATAATAACTAAATATTTCTACACAACATCTTCCCTAATTAAAAATTAAGTGTAGATATTTAAAAACGAGTACACTCTATTTTCACAGTTTTTCCTTCCTAACTTAAAAAAAGAATGTAGATTTTTAGTAATGTATACATTATTATGTTTACATATATTCTTCCATTTTTTTAAATATGGACTTTCATAAATTGATGAACACACATATTACCCAATAAAACAAATATTAGGTTATGTTAATGGTCTTAGATATCCTGAGATGGCTATGCGTGCATGCTTATAATAATTATTTTCAGGGAGGCTTTGATGGAGCATGCTCATGCAGTTGAAGAATTAGTATTTAAGTTGTTGCAGGCGATAGTAAAGACATTATGATTGCTACCTACGAGTTCAAAAAAGGATGCCATAAGCAAAATAGTTTTCAATCACTATCATATTTGCCCTTATCCTGATCCGGTGTTTGGTATTAATCACTATCATATTTGCCCTTATCCTGATCCGGTGTTTGGTATTAATCACTATCATATTTGCCTCGAAACAGGAAAGGAGATCGATCAGCTAATGAATATCCTTTATATTCAAAATATGGACCAAAATATAAGTGATCCCCATGTCAAGGATCGAAAAAGTGGGTAAACAGACAAGTAATTGAATCGCAATGGACTGTGTTTGCAAGAATCTCTAAAGGCATCGTTGGTATGAAAACAAGTACAATCTAGGAACTAAAATATTAAGATATATGGCAACCGTTTTGGCTAAATCTGGATCTTGTTTGGATATATCAGGATGATTTCTGTAAAAAATCAAAAGATTGACATCAGAATCAAAAAGAAAAACAAGCCAGGAAATAAAATTTTCAAATAGATAGCAGCCATTAGGCTATATCTGGATTCTTGGATTAGATAAACAAGGATGGTTCTGTAAAAACCAAAGGATTGATACTAGAATTGAAAACACGGTGCTTATGATTATCAAGGATTATAAGTAGATTTCTAGCATAAGGAAATTTAACATGGTTTCACGTTTGAAGATTTATCAAAATTTGAAATAAACTCAACACAACGAACACTCAATGATAAAATCGTTGATTGCAAAGGAATACCGACGAATAATATCTATCCATTGTTGGTTCCAAATGATGAAACCGCCTACATTACAATAGCTCAAATATCAAATATATGTAGCGAATGGGGATATTTCATGGTGGTGAATCATGGCATTGCATTTGAAATTCAAGAGCGCATGCAATGAATAGTGAGAGAGTTTTTCACCTTATAGTTTGAAAAGAATCGAAAGTAGTCAAAGATAAGAATAGTTTCCTTGGATATCACAATACTAAAAATACAAAAAAATGTAAAAAATTGGAAAGAGATCTTTGAACTTGAGGCAAAAGGATATGTGGATATTCCGATCAGGAATATGAACTGTGATTATAAGAATGAGAAAGTTAAACATAGTTGGCTATAATTTCCACCAAATACGAGGTAAAATTAATCATTTACATCTTATTACATATTTAATACCATACTAATTCTTTCTATGCGTATTATAGTTGAGTCATTTATAATATAACCATTAGTATTCTTTCAATATCATCTGGTAATATATGCCCTTAACTTTTCTTAGTAGAATTAATATACATAATCTTAATTCAACTGTTGTGTGCCTGTATGCTTAATATTTGTATGCATATTGGGATGTCTCATCTGTTAAGCAAATTAGGCAACCGCCCGAATATATGTTATGTTTATTTGTTAATAGATTAAATGTTTGATTTTGAATAATAACTAAATATTTCTACACAGCTTCTTCCCTAATTAAAAATTAAGTGTATATATTTAAAAACGAGTACACTATATTTTCATAGTTTTTCCTTCCTAACTTAATAAAAGAGTGTAGATTTTTAGTAATGTATACATTATTATGTTTACATATATTCTTCCATTTTTCTTTAAATATGGACTTTCATAAATTGATGAACACAAATATTACCCAATAAAACAAAAATTAGGTTATGTTAATGGTCTTAAATATCTTGAGATGGCTATCCAGTGCATGGTTATAATAATTATTTTTCAGGGAGGCTTTGATGGAATATGCCCATGCAGTTGAAGAATCCTCAGAGTCCTTCCATGAAATTTTAAAGTGAAAGTTACAACCATTCAAGAATCAAAAGATCTGAAACAAACCAAAGTCGAAGAACTCATCGGAAATCTCACCACTTACGAGCTAGAAATCAAATTCAAGTACACGAAGGAGGTGATTCACGAAAGAAATCAATAGCTCTTAAAGGTACAACGGAAAGTGATGATGATGATGGAGCAGCTGAGCTGGTGCTACTAATAAAGAGATTCAAAAAGTGGTACCGCAAATACGAAAACCAGCCTAGATCAACAACTGAAAAGCAGAATAATAAAAGCACTAGACAATTTAGAAGAATAGGAGATCATTTGTCGTAAGTGCAATAAACCAAGTCATATGAAGCCAAATTGTCCTCAGAATCGAGTCAACCATAGAAAGAAATAGAAAAGGAGAAGTTTTGCAGCCACTTGGGATGAAACTGATGAAGATAATAAAAGCACTAGTAGTGAGAGTAAAAAGCAGATTTGTGTCTTCAAGGTGATGTAACTGGTAGCAATGATGATGAGCCAAGTGAGGTATCAAAACTTACTCACTTAGAACTACTTATATATTTTCACGAAGTAAATGGTTGCTTCGAAAGACTTAGGGAGAAATACACTAAAATCGAATCACAAAGAGATACTTCGATAGATTTAAATAAATAGCTTGATCAATTGGTTAAAAATTATCAAACCAAGAGCCCTAAGTGTGATAAGTGTCCATTACTTGAAGAAGAAATTAAAAATAAGAAATTAAAATAAAATCACATGAAAATTAAATTCTAATTTTGAAAGAAATAGAAAACATGAGGAGAGAAAATTCTATTAAAAAGTGCACTCAATTATTGAATGAAAATGAATCGCTCAAAACAAGTCTAACAATTGTCTACAACTTTAGAAAAAATTCTCCAAAGGAGAAAGATCGTAAAATATGCTATTAGGGAAACAAACTGTTAATACCGTTAAACAAGGACTTGGATATAATCAATTTTGAACTTGTTAGAAGCCAAATTAATCAAGTCAATTTCGAGTGCACAATTTGTAGAAAAATTGGACTCAATCAAAATAATTGTCGGTATTAACACGAGAAAACCATACCAATTTGGGTTCCAAAAGGCACGAATATAAAATCCCTTAAAGTCGAACAAATCTGGGTGCCAAAAAGAACAAATATAAACAGCCTTGGGTCTACACAAACATATTTTTAAAATCTTTTGCCACTAACAACCATGGACCTATAAAAACAAATAGTTCAAAAAAATCTTTCTCGTGTAGGTGCGGTGGCATGCTAAGGAACAACAACAGTGTTACCTGGAATCTAGCTATTCCAAGCACACGATGGACGACAAATCAAAGTTCCTTGGCCTAGTATAAAGGTGACAGAATCACAATGGGCAACAATGAAAAGTTATCATGAAGGTCAAATGGGTAATGGTATATTTTTCTTTAACGATTTATTAAATGTGAAATTCTGCTCCATAATCTGAATTAAATCAGCCAGTTATGTGATAAGTAATGGATGTTGATTATGATTCTAATTTATGCAAAATTGTTGGCCAATTATCTTTTATGCCAAGAAAATTATAAGTATCTCGAGAATCTCTGAACTATTTCATATAGATTTGTTTTGGATTAACGATATTGAAAGTTTACTCATGATATACGTGGATATATTTGTTTATCTTATTGCTTCTGGATCTGACAATATGTTCACTTGTTGTTTATTTGCACGGTTTCAATTCAAATACATAAGAATTTCATTTAAAATGTATAAAAAGGATTTTAAGAAATTTGTTGCAACTTCATGATCTGGTCTATGATATCTGACCAATGATAATCTTGAGTCTAAGAGAAATTCAGAAGCAGATTGCATTGGTAATCTAATTGATAGAAAAAGTACTAGTGGAACATGTTTTATGTAGAGACATTCATTAGTTGCATCACATTTTCCAAGAAAATATCTGCATATTTTTCATTTCAACTGATTTTCATATTAGCAGACCCTTTTCTTATAAAATCCCTTCAAGAAAATAGTTTTTGTTGACCTTGTTTTAGATTAGTCATTTTAGAAATTTTCATTTTATAATTATTTGGGATTTTAGTTTAGATGACTACATTAACTAATCCGACTCCCTACTGATTATCAAAAAGAAAAATAGGGATTGAAAAAGTGATGAGTGTTGATATTAATCATATATTATAAATTGAGAAAGTATATTTAGTAAACTTCCTTAAAAATTTAAACAGGATTTATAATAACTCTTGTTTGGTAAAAATTCCATGACCTTCTCTATTTCTATCATATTTCTAGTGACCATCACTCGTTAAAATCCAATATAGTATGTCAAAATGTGGAATTTCAAATAGGAAATTATTCTTTTTTATTTTATTTATTTATTTAAAAACATCCAAAGTATTCACTCTCATTTAAAAGTCCTCATGGTTATGCATGGGTGAATTATTTGAAATATTTGTTTATGTGCTTTCATGTTCATTTAGAAGTCCATACGGTTATGCATGTATGGAACACATATCAAAATTAATTATTGAATAGACAAGTTGATTCTAATCCTATTTAAAAGTCATCACGATTATGCGTGGTTTAAAGATTGTTGAATTCATTTTTTAAAATTTGGCAACACTACTAATCTCATTTAAAAGTCCTAACGGTTATGCATAGTTAGTAGATGTTCAAGTTCCTGATATAAATATACCACAAATAAACACAACTGTATGGTTTAATATGCTGACATCATCCGGATCATTCTAAAGTGCAATATGCATCAAATGGAGTATTTATGATTTCTATTTGATTTTTATTGAAATTCAATATTTATACTCGATTGGTTATTAGTATTGCATTAATGTCTATCACTTTATCTCTATTTTTCTAACATTATTACTCTTTTACTCATAACAAAATGGGGAGAGAAAAGTTAAGATTTTGACAAATAAAGGTCAAATATTTTATTTTATCTGCATAGGTTCATTTGCATATTTTTTATTTATTTTCACGCATATATGAAGGGGAAGCTTTGTTGTAGAGAGGGAGCATTCAAATTAGAGGAGAAAACTTAATGATCAAATACATTTAATAAATTCAAAATCTTGAATATATGTTTGTTATCATCAAAAGGGGGAGATTGTTGAATATGCTAGTACATAATTTTTGTTTGATGATAATAAGCATATATATGTATTCATTTAAATATATTTGTTATTATACTATTTTTATTTTCACATAATTAAATAAATATTTGCTGAATAAAATAAATAACACAAAATTAAATTCAAACAGATATTTTATTCAAACAAATATTTTATTACAATTTTAAATAGTACAAATTTGAGCTCTCGCTAAATATTTACATTTTTCAATTACAATACAATTTCGATTACATCACATTTTCACTTTACAATCTTCACCTCACTACATATCACTCATACACTCGTATTTTATCTTCAACTTTTCTCCAGCCTGAATTCAACATCTGAGTTATCAGCAAAATACACAATGGCACAGTAAAATTTAAAAAGAACTATTTTTTGCAGTGTAAAATAAAATGTGTATTTTGAAAAGGTTATTTGCCTCAGTTATTTGGGTTGTTCGTCATCATTTATTTTTGAATTCATCTACAAGAACAACCTATGACATGCACAGTGTATCACTGTACATGCCACAAGGCCATGCATACAGATATACACTTGATAAAACTACAGGGACAGGTGAGCACAAGGTCAAACCCGAGCCAAAGATAGGTTCAACTCAAGTGCAATACAAATAAAGTCACGATATGAGCACAATGTCAAACCCGGGCCAAAGCTAGGTTCAATTCAGGTGCAATACAAAAATAAGAATAGAGTGGTCAAGTTTAATGACTGGAACAAGCCTCGACTAAAATTCAATGTCCACACATGAAAACAACTCAACCATTAAAACTCAAATATGAACCAAGATTGCAACAAAATAGCATCTCGAGTTTCAGAATGCCAAGGCAACCCAGTCCAAATGCAACAAGTTCAATGTCAGAAACAAACCAGTTCAAGTTCATGACAATGGCATAAAGTAAAAGGCTCAACAAAACTGAACATATATACATGTGTAGTGAAAAACAGAGATTCAGAACTGGAAACAAAGCAATGCAAAACTTTCATATGAATACGGCAAGAACTCGGTTCAATATAAAACAAGTGAGAACCAGACCATCAACCAAAATGCAAAATAAAGATGAAGTCCAAGTGAAAAAAAATGCACATGTCAACGATGGTAACTTCAAGCAAAGTTGAAGTGCAAACAAGTGCACAAGAACAAGCCCATGAAGCAAATCACATGACAATGCAGACTCAAGGAAATGTGCAAATGAATACAAGTATAGATTTCAATTTTAACAGTTCAGGTAAACCAGCATCTAGAACAAAATAGGCATGAACCAAAGCAAGCCAATGGAACAAAATGAACTCGAATTAAATACAAAGCAACCTGAAACCCATACCAGAGTTCATCAGTTCAGAAGCAACAACAAAGTAGCAACAACAAAGTGGTAACCAAAGAATACAACCAAACTCCACGAACACAACCAAATAAGCTCAAAGACAAGTCCAGTATATACATGATGCAACAAACATACATATATATATACATACATATGCATACACATATGTATACATATACATATACATATATATATATATACATACATACATATATATATATATATATATGTATATGTATATATGCACATGAATCAAGTATAGACCACATGAACACAGTACAAGTTACTGTTCAAAGAAAAGCGTTAGTTTTTATTTCATAAATTGATCAAGCCGAAGTAGCCAGAGAGCAAAACAAAAAAATTGTAACAATTTCATGATTTAAAAGTGAATGAAATAGCAGTCAAAATAAGTTCAAAATGCCAAGGAGTCAAAGCCGTGGTGGCCAAGGTGTAACAAGTCAGATTCAAAACTTCACAGTTTCAAATGGCCAAAGTCAAAAATTAGATCGTTGCCAGCAAAGAATGAAATCAGAGATGACAACAGAGAGAAGAAATGAAAACCGTGATAATCAAGCAGCGATAATCTGCGAATTGAACTAGGCAGGATTAATCAACGACATTAAATAAAAAATCAGTGGCCAAGCATATCACGCGAAGAATTCAAACCGAAAAAATATGAACGATAATTAAGGGAATCGGTCCCTATAAAAACCTAAGTCATCGTGGGGGTTTAGAGTATTCAAGTTTAAGAAAAATCACAGAGACAAGTTTCAATTTAAATCCCAAATCAATAACTCGAATAAAGTTCGAATAAAGGCAAAACAACAAAGCATTTAAATAGCATAATTTACATACCAGATTCATTGATTCGAACTCAATCCTGGGAGCAGCTGCAAGCATAATCAAAGAAAAACAACATAGCAAATAAAAGCCAATGATTCGTTTGGCGAAGGAACCAGAGGCAAAGTTTACTTTAATTCGAACATCTACTTCAAGCGATGGCCTTAGTTATCACGAAGCCCTAAATTTGAAAGAGGAATAAACGAAGAAACAAAAGCATGTGGGCCAAACAAAAGAAAAAGGAGACGAGTTTATTTTCTTAAGCCTTAATTTTGGGCCAGTCACGTTATAAATTATATTGGGATGAATATATTAAATAGGGCTTTGCTTTTATATTGCTTAGTTTATTTTGTAATTTTTCTTTTAATCTTTTGTTATTTTGAAGTCGGGTGACTAGGGTCAAACTACAGGGCATAGTTTAAGAATTCGCAACTTAGTGGTTGAGTTGTGGCAAGGTTTTGAACGTAGAGTTAGGTTAGTTGATAGCGGGTATCTCCAGTTTACGTGTGTAAGCATCCGACTACTTAATATCTAGTAGAAACCTTTGAGGCAGCACGTAGGCAGGGTTTTGCCGAAGCAGGGGTCAATTTGTGTGTTATTTTATTTCTGCTTTTATTATTCTGCTATTATCTATGCTGTAATTATTTTATATATTTCTGCAATTATTTTTATAATTATTAGTATCACCCTATTCACCCCTCCCCCCCCTCTAGGGTGAAATTGATCCTACACTAGGAAATCTGTTGGGACAACACTTGGTGTTGATGAAACCAACCTCCAACAAACGGAAGTGAACAATGATAACAACCATCAAACATGGATTAATGTTGGAAACCTATCACCAGGCACTTCTACTCAACAGGAGGTTATAATTAGAGGAGAGCTTAACCAGATGGTTAATCAACTTAACCAGAAGATGGCTGATAGTCAAAAGGCTTTTATGGATAAGATTGATGTTTTGCTAGCGCTGCAACCACAAACTGCCCCAAGGACTAAGCCGGAAGCTGCACAGGCTATGGAATAGGAGAATTACTCCATCTCAGACTTGAATAGGCAAAAGGAGATAGCTGGTGGAGCGACTAGAATTGTTATTGAAGGTAACGGAAGTACCCCTCCTGCCAGAGGACAACCTCCTCAAACCCCAACCTTGGAGTGAAGGCTCCACAAGGGAATATTGTAATGCTTCTCTCCAATTTCGAAGATGACATGCAACTTGATGCTAAAGAACTTTAATTGAATGTTGACATTAGCAGACAAAATGCTAGAAAGAAAGTTCAAACTACTACTACAAAGCTAACCGAGCATCAAAGGAATTCTGCAGGAGTGGTTCTCCCAAAGAATGGAGAACATAGACTTCAGTTGGCAAACCAAGGCCGTTTGCAAAATCAAACACTTGATGTAGCCCTCTGATAGTCGACTTGTGGACTAATGGACTAGTGAGGCATTCATTGTGGATATGGTTAGATGCTTTGTAGAAGAAAGTAAGGGTAGGAAGGACGACAATTGAGGTTCTACACCAAGTCGAACTCCTTTTACTAAAAACATTGTGAGGGAAAAGTACCTCAGAAGTTTACAATGCCCACTATGCCATCTTACAACGGGATGACAGACCCTAAACAGCACTTATACAAGTATAGTTTGCATATGGGCAGAGCTAGAGCAAAAACTGCTGTCATCTGTAGATGTTTCCCTATCTTCCTGGAATGTGTTGCTTCTATGTGGTTCACCTGACACGCACCAAAATCAATTTCTACATTTGTCAAGTTTGCAAGAAATTTTTTGGAACAGTTCAGCCTTCACACAGCATAGCCAAATGATGTGATGTATCTATCTGACGTTTTCCAAGGACCAAATAAGATGTTAAAAACCTTTATGAACCGGTTTAATACTACAGTTATTGAAGTGAGCAATCCTAATGAAGATATGGTATTCATTGCTTTAGTCCGAGCAATCCGTCTAAAAAAACTTTGGAAGATGGATTAATATGAAACAACCAACCACCATAAAGGAGTTCAACTGAAAGGCGAGTCAATATCTGAGATTGGAAGAGGCAAATGCATTGGAGGGCAAGACCACAAGTGTGAAGACAAAGGAGATAGTTCAGAGTAATGTAGCGATCAACCAGGATGGAAACAATTCTAGAGCTGCGTCAGGCAATGCAGGTAAAGATGGAAATAAAAAAAGGAAAATCCAAAATACTAGTAGGTTTGACGGGAGTGAAAAGCGGATCAAGAACTTCAGACCCAAGGAGTATAGGCCGTTGAATGATAGCCTAGAGAACATCTACCTTGAAACCCAGGGAACTGAGCGATACAAAAAGCCTCCCAGGAAGGAAGAATCTAAATGAAAGAAGTAATCAGGGAAGTTTTGTTGCTACCGTGAGACTCACGGGCATAACATAAATGAGTGCTGACATCTAAAAGATCTGATTGAGGAATTGAATAGGAGTAACGGGCTCTAGTAATACGTGAAAAAATTGCAAAACTTTGACCATCCAGCTGGACCACAAGTTCGAAGTACTCAAGGAAATCCGTCTAGATCTAGCGGAGAAGGGTCAAAACGGATCGAACATAAATTAGTTATTGGTACTACTTTTGGAGTACCTCATTCTACACAGAAGAGTTAGGGGAAGAAGAAGTGGCACACAAGTTCACTAAAGCACGCTCCGTAAGAACTTGTTTTGCAATTGAGGATGGTGCCCCAGCCAAGCAGAAAAGGAGGCTCAATGATGGCATACTGTTTTGGAACCGAGACCCTAAGGAGTTTAAATGCCAATTCTCTTCCTGATGGTAATGATAGTCAAAATTGGACCGTCGTTTGTACGTCAAATCCTTCTAGATAGTGGAAGTTCAGTTTCGGATGAAGATTAGTATAAAGGATGTGTCTGCTTGCTAAATGAAAATCCAGGGCTTTACGAGAGAACCAAGATAGCCAGTCGGGATGATTGAATTGCTTATGGAGCTTAGAGAAGGAGAACGATGGGTCGACCTTATCGAAATATTCAAGACCAAGGATGAAATGTCAGCTTAATATGCTTTCTTGGGTCGACCGGCCCTTGCTGATTTTAAGATCGCTTTGGCTCCATGGTGCCTTACCATAAAGTTCCCTACAAAGAATAGGGTTGGAGTTATAAAGGGAGATCAAAGCATTTCTAGAGAATGTTATGTCACTGAGTTACGCGAATCAAAATGAAAGGAAAAGGGAAAGAATGTAGGGAAGTCTCTCCACATTCGCGAACCGTCAGCATAACAATTAAAAAAACACCCCTGGCTCGAGGACCATGGCCGCTTTGACAAGGATTTGGACCCTAGAAAGAAGAGTTCAGGAGAGAAAAGGGCAGCACCAATAGAGATTATGATGTCAGTCCTTATCGATATGGATGACCCGACTCAAGTTTGGAAAATAGGGTCGCGGCTTGGGATCAAAATGCAGCAAGAATTGATCAAATTTATTCATGCCAACCTGGACGTGTTCACTTAGACACTTTTCAATATGTGTGGGATATTGCCAGAGATAGCATTTCACACACTAATGTCGAACACAAGTTCATTCCTGTGAGGCAGAAGATATGCAATCTGGACCTGGAGCAACCCACGGCATTGAAGGAGAAAGTGGATAAGTTGTTGGCCAATGTCTTTATTTATGAGATCCTGAATGGGCATCAAACCCTGTACTAGTCAAGAAATCAAAATGGAAGTGGTGGACTTATGTCGACTACTCAGACTTGAACAAAGTTTGACCAAAGGATAACTTTCGACTACCGAGAATTGACCAGCTCGTGGATGGAACCATAGGGCATGAACTACTCACTTTCATGGACGCCTACTCAAGATATAACCAGATTATGATGCACGAACCTAATTAGGAGAACACCAGCTTCATCATCGACCTTGGATTGTATTATTATTGAGTAATTCCATTCGGCTTGAAGAACGCCTAGGCAAGTTATCAACGGTTGGTGAGTACAATGTCCAAGGGACAAATTGGATGAATGATGGAAGTCTACGTGGACGACATGCTAGTCAAATCATGTGTGTCAGGAAATCACTTGGATAACCTTTCAGAAATGTTTGAGATTCTTCAAAAGTATGGAATGATGCTTAACCTGCTGAAATGCTCTTTCGGCATGGCTTCTAGGAAATTTATAGGTTTCATTATGAATGTTAGAGGCATTGAAGCTATTCCGAGCAAATTACTACCTTACGGAATGTCACGGCCCCTACAATAAAAAAGGAATTGCAAAGTCGGAATGCAAAGGTCGGAGTTTTGAGCTGATTTATTTTCAAAGCAACAAACAAGTGCATACCGTTCTTCAATGCATTGAAGAAGGGTAAGAAAATTTTCGAATGGAATCAGGCCTTCTAAACAGCTTTTGAGGAATTATTGCAAATATAGGGAGCCCCTGATTCCTTCTAAACTAGTAGATGTAGAAGACCTATTCATCTACTTGGTAGTGTCAACTCATGCTCTAAGCACAGTACTTGTACGCAAGGAATGTAGGATCTAGCAGCCTATTTACTACATCATTAAGCGATTCACCGGAACTGAGAAAAACTATTTGAAGTTTGAAAAACTAGCCTATTGCCTATTGATCGCATTAAGAAATTTATGGCCATATTTCCAACCACGTCCAGTTATAGTGTTGACCAATCAACCATTGAAACAAATACTTTATTGACCTGAGACTTCATGGTGACTTCTAAAGTGGAATACTGAATTAAGCCAGTATGACGTGACTTATCACCCCTGGAGGGCAATTGACGGGCAGGCATTGGCTAAAGAATTCTACTTGGGAGGGGGAGTTGTGCTTATAACTCTCAAAGGATGATTAATCCGATATTCCTTAAGACTAGAGTTCCCTACTACTAACAGGGAGGCAGAATACAAGGCATTGATAGCAGGATTGAAGATTGTAAAGGAACTGGGAATAAAAGCTATGCATATCTACAGCAACTCTCAGCTAGTCATTTGTCAGGTAAAGAGGGAATATCAAGCTAAAGGGGCAAATCTTGCTTCCTACTTGTCAAAAGCATGGGACTACTCAATGACTTTGAGAACTACACGATAACCCATATTTCCAAGGAACAAAACGTGATGGCCGATTACTTAGCCAAACTGGTTAGTTCCAGAGATCCATAATCACTGGGATTGGTTAGTCGAAGTATTAACAGCTCCAAGCATAGATCAGATGGATGTAGATTGGGTTTTGAATAATACGGAAGATAAAGAATCGTGGATGACGCCAATCAAGGATTATCTGCTCAAAGAAATACTCTCTGTAAACCGGAATGAACGACAGAAGCTCCTTCGAAAGACATCGCGATTTATGCTACAAAATGGATTGCTACACAGGAGAGGCTTTTCCACCCCCTATTAAGATGTGTAACCAAATAATTCATTAAGAAGATTTCGACAGAAGTCCACATAGGCAGTTGAGGCGACCATACCAGGAGGAAGATGTTGGCAATGAAACTTTTACGTTACGGATATTTCTAGCCCACAATCAACCGAGACGTAGTAGAATACACAAAGTGCTACGATTGGTGCTAGGAATTTTTAAAGATCTTGAGAACCCCATCCTCAGAACTTATGCAAATGGTCAGCCCTTGGCCATTTGTAATCTGGGGAATCGATCTAATCATTGTGTTATCGATAGCCAAAAGAGGAGCCAAATATGCTATCGTTGCAGTTGATTACATTACCAAGTGGGATGAACGAAGCCACTTTCTACCATTGCCACTAAAAAAGTTTGTAACAAAAAACAATATTTGAAGGTTTGGACTACCACATAAAATCATCATGGATAATGGAACTGAGTTCGAGAGTGCTGAATTAAAAGACTTATGCAAGCGTTATCAGATCAAAAAGAGTTTTTCCTTGGTAGTGCACCCGAATGTAAATGGGAAAGCAGAGGCAGTAAACAAAATCATCAAGTCCACCATCAAGAAGCGGTTGACTAAAGATAAAGGAAAATAGGTAGATGAACTTTCACTTGCACTATGGGCTATAGAACAACACATAAATCTACGACCGAGCACTCACCGTTTTCCTTGGCATATGGTTCGAAAGCGATGATCCCAATGGAACTAGAAGTCCCCTCTCATTACAGATGACACTTCAATCAAAAAGAAAACAAGAAATTTCTACTTGTGTCACTTGACCAGATCGATGAGAAGCAGGTAGAAGCAGAACTAAGGACCACTACTTACCAGAAGAGGGTGGCAAGACACTTTAACACCAAAGTTCATAACCGCACCTTCGAAGTAGAAGATATTGTCCTGTAATGGATCTTCAAAGGTTCGGAAGCACTTGATCCAAACTCGAAAGCACCCTGCATTATCGGCCAGAAACTTGAAGATGGAACATTCAAGCTCACAACGATCGATGGAATTTTGATTCCCCATGCTTGCAATAGTGACTCGTTGTGGTACTATTTTATTTAGTACTTATCTATATCTTTCCTATTTCACAAATAAGCCACCCAAGGATGCTGGGGGCATTATAAGTAGGAAGGAATTTCCTTTCTCTTTATTGTATCAATAAGTAATTTCGCTTCTTGAACTAACAGAACTGGATTTATGTAAGCAACCCACTGAGTCAATGGTATCAAATCGACTCAAAGCACTGGGTCGATGGGGAAAATCGACCCCAGCCTTCTAAGACCGGTGTTGCTCTAGCAATATCGGGAAGGCCTAACCCTCGCGCATATCCATTCTTTTCCACTTGAACCGATGGAACTACATTCAAGTGCACTCCATTTCTTCGCTTCTCGGACTGATGGAACAACGTCCAATTAAGCATCCATTCTTTTGCCACTTGAATCGATGGAACTACATTCAAGTGTGCTCCATATCTTCGCTTCTTGGATCAATGGAACTGCATCTAAGTAAGCTTCCATTCCTTTGCCACTTGAACCGATGGAACTGCATTCCAATGCATTCCATTTCTTCGCTTCTTGGAGTGGTGGAACTTCATTCAAGTAAGCATCCATTCTTTTTCAACTTGAATCAATAGAACCGCGTTCAAGTGTGCTTCATTTCTTTGCTTCTTGGACCGATGGAACTGCACCTAGGTAAGCATCCATTCTATTGCCACTTGAAGCAATGGAACTGCCTTGAAGTGCACTCCATTTCTTCTCTTCTTAGACCGATGTAATTGCATCCAAGTAAGCATCCATCTTTTGCCACTTAAACTGATGGAACCGCATTCAAATACGCTCCATTTCTTCGTTCCATGAATCCATGGAACCATGTCCAAGTAAGCAACCATTCTGTTTCCACTAGAACCAATGGAACAACATTCAAGTGTGCTTCGAATCATCGATGGGTAACATCGCCAATCTTTCAAAATCGCCTAAGTATCAATGCTGCTTTGGCAGCATCATAAAATTCAGCAGTTGCAGGATTGGTAGAAATCAATCCCCACCTCTCAAAACTCAATGTCGCTCGAAGATTGGTGAAGTCAAAAGAGAATCTAAGGGACTAAGTTATCCATTGGTCTCTAGAAATAGAGATTGATGCATGGATATAACCTAAGTACCAAGCTCGGAGAAAGTCAACTGCAGTCAAAGTACAAGGTGCTCGGAATCAAGCATGCAAATTACAAGTTTCGAAGATAGGAGCTACAATAAAAATCTGACTGGGGGCGATTAGATAGTCACAGGGCACCCGTCCTTGTATCAAGTGTTTGGAATAACCAGCCTCATGGATTGGGGAGGGACACAACATGTTAACTCTTGACAGAATAAAAATCACTCTATAGTTTTGTTGCATCGAACAGGAATTCTGATAGCTATAATAGAGCTAAGTAAACTGAATAACTGCAAGTGACACTATTTACACTTTACAACTGCAGTAAATAAAGAGATCATATATCACACAATATAGTAGTATATAATATGGAAAGTGCAAGATAAGCAATCATATTATATACACATACAGTGATATACAAACCGGCACTGTACATAGAATATGAAAAAGAACACAGAAGATATTACGGTGGAAATGCTAACATTTTCATTACTTATATCTTTTTATGTACAACACTAAATAGTGGGAGTCGTAACTGTACAATATCGACCAGTTTGAATGTCAAAAAGCGATGCAAGTAATGCTACAACAAAAGGAAAAAATATGCTAAGTACAAACTCTATACTTGTACAGGACTCAAAAAGCAAAAAGACCATAAAAATCGGCTCTATAGATGCTCAAGCCCATCACTTCTTCCCTCCTTTCATGTATCGTTTGCTTCCCTTGACCGGGCGAATTAGGCACTTCTTCATGTTGTCCTTGTCAGTCTCTCCTCTCATATGGGAGCCGGACCCCTCTGATCCTCCAGTAGCCAAACTTCCCTCCTTTGACACCTTCAACGTGATAGTAGTGGGAGTCCTGTGCTTCCGCTCTTTCTTTTCCTTCTTCATCTACAGCCCCTTATTTTCCTCCACCAATCTCTCAACTATGGTCATCCTATCTATAGGCACAGACTCGCTGGTAACCACCTCCTCTTCATCCATAGATGCTAAAACATCCTCCAAGTTTTATAATGCCACTATCTATTTAGAATTAGGCCCAGGCCCAGATCTAGAGACGAAACTATGCCAGAAGCCACTGCAAAGATGGTGGTGGAAATAGTAAAATAATAGCAGGCCATGAACCTTAAACAGAAGGAGGAGGTGACGAGAGAGTTAGCTGACCTACAGTTGGGAAAGAGAGGTGCATAATTTAGAAAAGGATTCTGGAGTAAATCGAAGTGTTTAGAGCACCGAAGAGACGAGAGAAATACTTGAGCAAGGGGTTTGGTCATGAACCGCAATCTCTAAGGCTTCACTGCTAGTCCCCATCTTTGTAGGTCATACTACAGCTGGAAAAGGGCGTGGCTCACCTAAGGCTATGGAAGTTGCACGAATGTGAGAAGCTTTAGAAATAATAGTCATGGATATGGGGATGGCTGCAGTCTATTCTTGAGAAGTATGAATAAGTCTTTGGTGCTGACCAAATGAGCTTGGACCAGTAGGAGTTTTGGCTACGTCATCGGCAGCTTCCTTATCACTCTCGTCTCTAAGGATCTCTCTACCAATAGCCAAGAAGTCTATACCTTCAGGACTAAGATATATAGCCTTCAGTTCCTCCTTAGAGCGCATATCCTTGGCCTCCTTAAACTTGACCAGTACCTCCTCCTAAACCATGGAAGGAGTTTGGGGATAGTTATTACCAAGCCGTTTCAAACTTCGCTTATTCAGCACACGGCTAGTATAAAGATGAAGCACATTAGCATCCATTTGGTTTAACGCATTGTCGTATTCCAATCGTATAAACTCTGACTTAGTGCTTAGATGCACGAATTCCTTTTAACCGAATGCAGCCTCTTTCTTCTCTTTCACCAGCCATGCATTCTCCTCACGAAGATGAGTGAGCGCAGTGTCCTGCACAAAATGACAGTAGCACAACCCATGATAGTTTGGTTTTGATATTTCATGGTGTTTTCTACTTCGATAAGCTGCCTTTTCAGTTTTTCGAACTCAATATGGGCATATTTGAGTTGATCCTTTATCACAATAATGGCTCTATCATGATCTCGGTTTGCCTCAGTTAACAACTTGTCGCTAACAGCCTTTCCTTTTAAAGTTGCATCCCTCTCAGTCTTCAACTAGACTATCTAATTATCACGATCTTTGATCACCTTAGCATGGTCTTCTCTTTCGGCATCAAACGAGAGGATCTCCTAATAGTTTATGTGACTTACATATGAAAGGGCCTTCACTAAATGTTGCATATCACACCCGATTTCCAAAGCCCTCATAAACTGTTTTTAGATTACCGAGAGAAGTGGCCTTGTTAAGGGGCTTTATTTTCTTTTCAAATTTAACTCCCTTCAAGAATAGATTTGGAAGGGTAGCTTTAAGCATGGGTGGACCAGGCAAAAGCATAAACTTCTCTTTTATTTTGGAAGAAGTAGGGGCCATTGCAATGATTCCTACTTAAGAAGATAGAATTATTGCGATTTCAGAAGTTCGAGCATCAGTACAAGGAGGAATAATTGATAAAGAGGGTACGCGTCATTCATGAAAGTCTCTATGGCCCTTGTGTTTGTCACCAGAGGCACTACTCTCATCATCCATTTTTCTCTTCTCTCTCCCTCTTGCACTCTCGATCTAGGTGATGAGCCTCATCCTCATTTCTTTCCCTTCCCTCCTCATCCGTTTCATGTGGAGGGCGGTAAGCCGGATCAGAAGTTTTACTTTTGTGGGAGCTAGTGCCTTGACGTAATTGATGGTATAACCCATGTCCCATGGTATGTGAAACGAAAACAAGAATGAAGTTAATACTCGAATTTAGCAACTAAACATGATGTTGAGATGTGTATTTGTGATCCTAAAGTGAAGTGTGTAGTGTCGATGACCACCTATATACTCTACCAACCATATCGGTAGGGTTTAAGGGTAGGCGTGTTTTTACCACTGCTTACAAATATGCTTGAGGAAATGTCAATCTTCGAGCCAAACTTAGCTACCATTTTGCCAATGGAGATAACCCCATGTTCATCTACATAGATGGTGACATCCCTTATGAAATGGAAAGTAGCCGAATCTCTAGCAGGGGTTATGGTAGCTTGACCTCAAACAGACATGGGGTCATGGTACCAGGTTGTCCTTGAGGAGGAAGAGAAGTCAAGAGTTCAGGGCTTAATGCCTCAATAGTTACCAAGCTCGAGGAAGGCAGCTTAGGAAGATCAGGACTTATCTAGGTCACTTGTTGAAAAATTCATCTCTTTTTGCAAAAATGTGAAAGTCGCTATCATCACCTTCCAAGCCCTCTTCCTCTCCTTCCTCAACCATAAGCTACTTTCCAACTCTCTTTCAAAACGTTTCATCTTCTTCTTCAAGGATCGGAGACATCTTATGTGTCTCATCCCTATACCCCATAATGTCCTCTCTGGAGGATAAGTCTATGCCGGCTCCAGGAATCTCTTCAGGTCGTGCTTCCTCTGATGGACTAGCTACGTGTTCTTAGGCCTCCTCGTCAGAGTCACATGCATAGGTTAAGGAATGAGTATGTCTCCCAGGGCCACTCAAATTTGAGGGCTCATCATCTATAGCAAATCTATCAGGATGAAGTAAGCCGAACTCTCGGAGATTCTCATTCATTAGAAGAAACTCCACTGAGCACTCGAAGGCCTTCACGGCCTTAAGAGTTTCAAGAATTGCTTTAAGATCATCATGCTTGCTCACTTCAGGATGACTCTAAAGAAATATACAAAAAGTAATGAAGTTGAAAAATCATTTGGAATGGCGAATGCTAGGAATCAAGACTTACTTCCAGATAGCCAGAAGCAGTTAAAGCCCGCTGGACACCTAACAAAGAAAAATTAACTCTTGAAAGATGAAAGCTTGTTATGGAGATCTTCTATTCATTTACATCCCCTCTAGGCTTCGATAATTATAAAGGATAGGCAGTCCTGCCTTCTCCTGAAGTGTAAAGGAAATGCGAGCTCATACAGCCTTAGGAGACGCCTGGTCTGCTCATGAATAGAATGTATAAGGAACTTAGGAGCGCATAATCATTGCGATGGATTTGAAATGATGCCGATCCTAAATATTGAAGCACTATAGACAAGAAACGGTTGAGCGATGGTACAACACCACTCAAGCACATGTATCGATTACAGGCCATAAAATCTTCTAGAGGGTTATGAGCAAATTCAGCTCGAGTGGGCAGACGAACGTCATCCTCGGGGATGCCATACTGTGTGCATATATTGCTAAGTATTTTAGCAGTAAGAATTGAAGGCACCTTCCCTAGAAGGTCAGTTAGAATTCTCAATCCAGGAAGAAACTGGTCAAGTATAGGTCCTACCAGAACTAGCGGGCCATAGATATCAATAGGTACAAGTTGACTTGGCTTTACAAGAATGGATGGGGAAGTAGGGGAAGTTATTGACTCAGTTTCTTAAGGCATAGACAATCCACCAATGGACTTGTGGCATGTTAACTGACATGTCATATTAAACAATAAAACTTGTTGATTACGGTCTGGTACGCTCTTTTTCTCATAAGGATCTTTATGCGATTAATGCTTAAAATGCAAAGAAAGTCGACGTGGGCTGCCAATCAGATTTCAAGTGTTGACTGGGGCAGGTGCAATGTGTTATCTATATTAAGTGATTCCAATGTCCCAGACATAATAAAGGGTTCACCATGTGTAGATAGCTCACTCATAGTGAAAAGATGATCTGTATTATCCTTTGAAATCACTTTTTCTTTACTTACCCATTATCAGTCAATGAATGATAATGGGTTTGTTGTCCCAAGTGACATGAAAAGTTTTTCTATATCAAAGACACAAGTTGTGTAGAAATGCAATGCAATAGAGCTATCTGATATGTTTGAATCTATGGTGAATCGTTATATCGGCGTTAATTCGATGATCTAGCTTTAGTCGATTATATGGAAAGAGATGGTTGAAACTAAAAGGCATATCTTTTCTCAAGTCATACATGTCCAATATGAAACTAAACACTAGTTACATCGCTAACAAGTCAAGTTTGAATTCAACAATCATCTCCTCCAAAATTGCAATCAACCAAAGCTATCGCCATATCTACCTTCACCTGAGCATGAATCCACAATCGTCGAAGTTTTAGTTTGTCGCCACCGATCTACAATCCAAGTAAGGGATAGGTTCGGCCTCGTGTTTGAGCATTAATTTTGATCTGACTCTTGGGTTGGCGAATCAAAGCAGCACAAGGACACCAAGTGGGGCGAGAGGTTCATGGAGGCAGTGGGGCTCGATGGCGAGATGGAAGGACAAATAAGGGTGGTGCTAGGGCTTGAATCCGTAGAGGTGTGCTTAGGGCTTGCATCGGCTTGAAGGTTTCTAAATTCGAGCTAGAAATGATACAAATGAGGAGTAGTTAAGGGGGGGTATATGTAAGAAAATAATTTTCTAAAAATAGCTAAATACTTAATTCGGGATGCATTAACACCCTTAATTCGGTCCCGAATTTACCTCCTTAACTCGAATCAATTCCAACTCATCATAATGGACCCACAAGCCGACTTAAAGCCTTGTGTAATTTTTAGAGCAAAATTTGCATTACTAGTATAGAGAATTGAAATTCAAGTTGAAATCAAAATCGAGTATATGTTAGGAATTTAGTCCGTTGAAAATAACATATCGAGATAGAAGCTGAAATTTACAGGATAGTAATCCGAATCGTATCTTATTCTAGAGCAGACTTTGTTTCTAATGAAAGCGCACTCTAGGAGGTAAATGTTAACTGGGTTTTTTAACCAAGTAGAAGTCAATAGGAGTCGATAACAAAGCAAAGCGTCCTAAAACTTGGCAAAGATACTCGGATGGACAAACGGAAAGGCATGAAAAAGTATGGATCCAAATTATGCTAAGTGTTATATTTGGCTAGAAATTGAATATAGTTGCTAAGTCTTCGCACATTCGCACTTTGGATAACCAATCCACTAGTCCTCCTATGTATATTGGTGAAGTTTCATAGATTTCAATAGAGCTTATCATTAAGAATGAAGACATATGGCTCAAATGGCAGGATAATCTAAGTCATGGAAAAACGATGATCGAAACTCATTAACGATCTACTAAATTACATAGAAAAAACTTAGACGAAGCAAGGAACTCGACCCAAAAGGAATTGGTCATCCTATGGCTAAGGATTAGATTCGGTAACGAATTAAGGCCCTTAACTCGGCATAGAATTTAACCCTTAACTCGAGGAGTCTGGAGTTCTCTTGTGTTATCTTGGACTACTCTCTGGGCTTCTCTGGTAGCGGGCTTCTGATCCCATATGATTGCTACCATTATAAATACAAACCAAAGAATAACTAAGAGATGATTTAGTCTCTGCCAGTACTACGTGGAAGCCCTGCCATTTCTTCAACTCTTTCTCTACTCCATAATCACCAAGGCAGTTCCTTTAGGCAATTCTAGAACTTGGAACCCATCTTGACACTTGTACCTGTAATTAATTCTACTTCAATCAATTTATAGTCATACTATATCATGATCAATCAATAAGCAAAGTTATAAATTGGACGTAAGCTTAGTTAACAGTCGAACCACTGCAAAAATCTCTATCCCTCATTTACATTTCTCTTTTTTTTCAATTATATTTGCTCTGTTCTAGCAGGGCTAGTGCTTTCATATCACACTCCAACATGTTGATTCATTTTTTGGGTTAACAATTGTGACACCTATATAAGGCATGCTGGGGTGTGGGTCACCTATGCTTAAGTCGAGGAAAGGCTTGCACCTTGAATTTGTATAACTCCCACCAATTGGGTTTGTTTAGTAATTAGGTTATTTGTGTTGCAACAGGGATAGTCCGTTATGGAAGATATAAGTGAATTTCCACGACACAAACATAGGTAACTATAACATGTGACTTTTCCCTAAGGGGTTATAAGGATGTCTAGTTATTCCCTTCCACAGAGAGAGCTGGGATACGATGTTTGGTGCCCATTTCGATGTATGGAATAGTGACCTTTTATACATACTGGCTTGCTCTATCCAAATTTTTTATATTGATTATTGCTTATTAAGTAATTTCCAAATAAGATAAAAAATAATAATAAATGTACTGCTTGTTTGACTATGTTTTTTATTCACGTATGTCATTCTCGTTTGAATTAATTTCTTTTGCTTGTATTATATTTTTGCTTGCTTGTTTGTCTGATTGTTTGTTTGTTTGACATATTATGATTGTTTATACCATATGCTAGGTTAGATTACTATTAATAATTTTATGTTGAGATAGTTATCTAATGTTGACTTTCAAAGGGATGTGCATTAGAGAGACTAGAGAGTTGATAAGGGACATATTTAGATCAGTCATAATGGATGATATGGGGTTTTCTATAGTAGACATCGAGTCGTGCCTTCGGAAAATGGTGGTTTGCTTTGTATCAAGTGCAAGGAAATCCAAAGAGCCAAGTGAGGAGTTCTAAACTTCAATTTATCGATGGGGTGAATCATTGTAGGTCAAGCACTTAGGGTGAGAAGTGTATATGGACTTGTTAGTGTTCGAGGAGGAGAAAAAGTGTACTTGGGCTTAGTGATGTCTGGGAGGCATATTCGATAAGGTAAAGCTATGTGATGGGATGTGATGTGTTCAAAAATGTGTCATGTGCTGAAGGGATCATTGATAACTCTGGATGTGATGTGTGTTTCACAGGGCAAGGGTGTGTGAGGATGCCCACCTGTTTACCCTAGACCTTGGTGATGGTGTGGCCTGCCTTGGTGATGGCAATACCTTAGAGATGGTATGTGAATAAACATTGAATCTAGTAGCAATGTGGTATATCGTCGACCTTGGTGATGGTCGTATGAGTTATTAGGTATCCAAAAGCATCTTGGTGGTGATGCAAAGCCTTCTGATAGATATGATAATATGAATCCTTAGTGATGGTTATGATGATGCAAAGCCTTGATGATGGCTATAATGAAGGGAGACCATTGTGATGGTCGTACGTATTTTCATATATTCGAAAGCATCTTAGTGGTAATGAAGACCTGGGTGGTGGTCTGATTTGCATTAGTGGTGGCAATGGGTGTTTGGTATGGGACCTCAATGATAGTCTAACTTGCCTTAGTAATGGCAAAGGGATACTTCAAGATTTTGTGAGGCTTTGCTGTCAAGTATAAACCGACCTTAATGATGGCTATAGGAACTATTTTGTATCCATTTTGCTTAATGAAAGACCTTAGTAGTGTATATTATCCATATAAAATATGTGTGATCGGTATAGGAGTTTGCACACATATTTTATTTATTGGTATGATAGCGTGGTGATGGTATCCCATTATTTTGGGTATGTGTACTTTATTTTGATGAGATATACTGATTTTTTATCTATGTATTTATGTGTGCATGCATATTTGGGTCTAACCCAAGTTTTTGTTGTGAACCCGATTATGAGCTAGTGGTTGCACTGCTGAGGTGCATGTTATGCCCTGTGAACCAAAATGACATATGATTGAGATTGTTTCGCTTTCTACTGATGGGGTGTTATTTACATAATATAATTTGAATTGTAATAGTGAAGAAATGTGTGTGATGTTATTCGTTATTGTGAATGAATTTTATCGTGTCATGATTGGTTATGTTATGCGGGTGTCGTATACCACTTTAAATAGTTAATTTGTGATTAATATGTTTTTCCATATTTTATGATTAAGCTCATGATGATATTTTATTAATTTAGCTGAGGGTTTTATTTGGAAAATTGCGAGGACGCAATTCTTTTACAGAGAAGAATGTGACGGCCAGCTAATCTAACATATTAGCTATTGAGTAATTGTTTAAATTCGATAATAAGTAAAAGATAACTTTAAGAAGAGATGTCTTTTTGAGTGTTTTGATAGTCTCATTGGCTGTAGATATATCGAAAATGTATATTTCGATATATAGCATGATATAATTTTGATTGAGTTCAAAAATGGACTTTTCGGGACTTCATGACTGATTTGGCCCAACGTGATAGTTTTTACCTATACAGCTTTAAGAAACCGTAGCCGTCATCCCATCTTCATTTTTCTGGAAAAATCTTGAAATCCTCTCTAATCTTCTTCTGGTGGAGATTGTCTCTAATTATCTTCACTAATTACAATACAAAATATCACATATCAACTCAAAAGCATGCCTTATGATATATCGTTTAAGATGGAAGAACAGCATGAACATAGTGGTGAAGTTTGTTTTTTGAGATTCAATTATAACTAGCCAAAATATTTGATAGTAGGTATCGAATCGTTGGAAAAGCCAGAGTTGTTGATGAAAGTCTGTATAGTGGATCGTGTAGTGTATATGTAAGTATATGTGACGAACTATATGATGCAACTAAGTTAAAATTAATCTAGTTAAATATGGAAAAAGCACACCAAGATTTTATACTGGTTTGGACCTTCCGTCCTACGTTCAGTCCCGAAGCTCCCCTTTGGAATTCGACTATCAAACGCCCTCACTTCTCCCGGAGGAATAGGCTTGGTTACAATAGCTTATTCTTGTCAATGTGTTCTATAACACGGATATTGATTATTAAGTACAAATGCTTCCAATACATATATATAGAGAGAGAATATTGATTGAGGAGATCTGAATATATATGGAAGAGTGAAATACAAGTATAGATTACTAGTGATCAAGAATATAACAGAGTATGTGGGTAATGAGTGCAAGTAAGTAAGGTAAGATCTTCTCTTTGATTCTTAATGTTATTTATAGTGGTAGAGAGATTCCTTGAGTAGTTGCATCCATTAATAAGTGTTCTATAGTCGCTTTTGATGGTGATGAAGAGTTGTAGTGAAGAGAAGCAAAGATGTCTTTACAAATGTGGCAGTTTTAATTTGAATTTCAGAATCCGAGTTCAGCACCAGACGTCTGGTAATTGTTTCAGACGTCTGACTATATATATTTTTTGGTATGTAGTAGCCTTTCATATGTCTGAGTACATTAACCAGACATCTGATCCTTTCGGTTTTGAATTCCAAAGGATTTCTTCAAACGCCTGGCTAGTGCTCCTAGACGTCTGAAATCTATGCATGTTTACTTTTGTGCATCTGTGTCATTGCTCCATTGATCCTATCGATTTGTAGTCTCTTGTAACGTTCTTTGAGCCTTGTTCTTGTCTCTCTAGTGATGTTACTCTAGCAAGTATCTACAAATAGAAATATATATATATATATATGCATATTTAATTTTCATTGTATAGTTGTTGTCATCGAAACCGCAGATTTGATTTTCTAGCAATCTCCCCCTTTTTGATGATGACAACTATACAATGTACTTATATATAATTTATAAATCTCCCCCTGAATATGTGCTTATTTATAGTTTTTATATTTATACTTATATTTCTCCCCCTTTGGCATTATCAAAAAGAATTATAATTTTTTTTGCCAACCATCAAAGATAACACACAAAAAAGAAAATTTCATTAATAATTTGAAATTGATTACATTCATAGATTTTTCAAGTGTACAAAAGTTGAAATCCTAAAATCTATAATTCTTTCGGAGAGGCTTTTTCTTGATCATCCCCTTTATCTTCTTTTTGGGAAGATCTAGGTTGCTTTGTAGGAGATGTCGAAGCTTGTTTTAGAGGTTCGTCCTCAAAAAGTTTGGAATGTTTTGAGGGAGAAGAAGGCACTGATGTTGTCCAATCTTCAGAAGGAGGTGTCGGACCGCGAACCCTTTGAAGTACCTCTTTAAGAACCGATAATGCAGTTGAAAGTGATTCTTCAACGGTTGCTAGGCGTGTGGCAAAAGATGATTCAAAGCTATCAATACGCTTAGACAAAACTTTTTGATTTTGAGATAATATGTGTTGATTTTTAAGAATGAGATCTCGAACGCTTTCATTTGGATTTGTTTCTGTTCGAGTTTCCAAAATCTCATCCTGACTTGGATAATAAAATGGTGCAGGAGGAGGTGGAGTTGCTTTACGATGTTGTTCCTCCTCTTGTGATGGTTCATTGTGTGGTTGAGGTGGGGGCTCTGGTTTGACGATTGTGCATCCAATCTTCAAAAGAAATAAATTACGAAGGAATTTTCAATAGGTGCATTAACAAAAAAACTTTGTGGAAGCATAGTTTGGAGAGATTTCTTCAAATGTTGATAAGTAAAAAAGGGATGTTGTGAGCATGTAGAAGTCTCATAATATATGTGGGGTAGATAATTGATGGCCGTGACCAAGTCTAAAAATGTTTGAGATCGTCAAAAATAAATTTGGCCCAATTCATCCTTGTTCCACTCAACAGAGCATATAAAGCTTTGGGCTCTAACTTGGTTATTTGCTCATGACTTCCCATATGTGGAACGATGGTATTGATGAGAAGTCTTGGTTTTGGTCGTAGATATTTGGATGCAAATTTAGGCATTTCATCCTCCCATATTTGATGTGTTATATCGTTCCTTGGTTTGAAGCGCATATCGGGAATATTATATAAATTTTCACCTGAATCGGAACATCTGAGAGTTCTACCTATTATTCCAAGAGTGAGTCTAATCGTGTTGCCATACATGCTAGACCATAACTAATTGTCTTCATTTTCAATGTTCCATACTGTCGTGCTATCCAAATTTGCATAAAAGAGAAATAGAGCCAATTGATCTATTTGGATGTCATTGGGAGTGAATGATATCAATGTTTCTAAACCGGCCATCTCACACATTTCATCCAAATCATACATTGGAAATTTAAGTAGATTATAAAATGGACCTATGTAAAACTTCTTCTGTATATCCTCATATCTCTTGATTGTGTGTGGTTCGCGATTCATCCATCTTTCTATTTGACCATCGGAGCAAACTTGAGGATTTGATGATGTTGGTTGGTCTTGTTTTTGTTTTGGTATCTTAGGGTTTTTAGTTCTCGGAGGCATTGTAATTGAGCAAGTGTAAGAAGAAAAGATAGTTTTGACAAGAAAAAACGTCAATGGAACATACGCGGTTGAATATAGAAATGAAATTAGAAAAAAAATGACTTTATCTGGGTGTTTTTTAAGTGTCAATTGAATTTCAGATGTCTGAAAGTGAATTCAGACATCTAGTTTACCCTAATTCGAACATAGTAGATAATTTAAGACGTCTGATTTAATTGCTAGACGTCTGGTTTGGTCGATTTTTAAAAATTTGATAATCAGAGAGATTTTTCAGACGTTTGGTTAAAATACCAAACGTCTGAAATAGGTTGATTTTTTAAAATTTGGTGGCAGAGACATAACACAAACATCTGGAACAAAGTCTGAAATAGTCTGGTTTCTATATCAAGGAGGCTAAGAAAATTTTCAGATGTCTGGAGGGTTATAACCGACGTCTGACATATGAACAGTGACAAAAAATTCGTGGGATATCATAGTCAGACGTCTGAGGTCCATATCCAGACATTAGAAATAGGCAATGTTTCTAATAATAGCCTAAATTTTAATAGCATTGCTTATTTCTCGATTCTCTATTGTTTGAAAAGAAATGTAGTTTTATTTTTCTAAAACAAAATTACAAATATACGTAGATACATATACAAAAAAAAAATCTATTTAGACGGCGATGGAGTTTTGCGATCATCTAACTTGTTTTCCTTCCATGGTGAGACTATTTATTTCCTCTTTCGTGGGTTCTCGAGGAACCAGAGAATCGCCTTGGTGAAGGGTCCAAAGGTGTACGATATGAAGAAGAGGGACCCATGGAACTGCAAGGCATTGGAAGTGGTTCATGGACATCTTTCTTCCATCGCTACTTGCTCCAAAAAGCTTAGCCGACGTGCCGTGACTTTTTGTTCAAAATATAGTCCTATTTGAAGATCTATTTGTTGTTTTTGATAGTGATGTATTTCATCAATTTTCTCCTTTGTGTTAGGAGAGACAAATAAAGATCGTTTGGTCTTCTTGCTACCGGGAGTGAATCCCGTGCGATATGAGGACCACCTATACGTCGGTTCCTGATTTGGAGTGGGTGTAGGAAGCCGTTGTGGTGTACTCACCGAGTTATCCATTGTAGGTGTCGAGATGGATATATAAGAATTTTCAGAGGCCATGGTTATATTTTGTTTAAAACGAGTATGAATTATATATATGTTTTTTCTTTCTTGTTGTATGAATATTTATATAAGTTCTAAAATTATTTATAGAAAATTTGTAGAAACTAATTAACTAAAAAACCAAAGGTGAAGGATTTATTAATTGAAATTTGTGGATAGAAAATTATTAGCTAATCATACCTTAAATGAAGAAGCGATTATTAAGTTAGAAGATCATGAAGAGAGCATATCCCTAAATCGCGTCGGAGTTTTATAAAAGTTTGTTCATTTAGTGGTTTTGTGAAAATATCTGCTATTTGATTTTAGGTATTTACGTATTCTAATGAAATAGTTCCTTTTTCAACATTGTCACGTAAAAAATGATGTTGTATATCTATATGTTTAGTTTGCGAGTGATTTACAGGGTTTTTTGATAAATTTATTGCACTCGTGTTATGACAATATATTGGAGATTTATTAATAATTTTGCTGAAATCTATAAGTATTTGTTGCATGTATATCACTTGTGCACATTCTAGAGCTGCTGAAATATATTCGGCTATGCAAGTAGATAAAGAAACACAATTTTGCTTTTTGTTAAACCATGAAACTAATGATTGCCCGATAAAGTGACATGTTCCACTAGTACTCTTACGATCTGTTCTACATCCATCGAAATCCGCATCACTATATGAAACTAGTTCAAACGATAATCCTTTAGGGTAAAACGAACCATAATCTCTAGTAATAGATAGATATCGAAGATACGTTTAACAACTCTTATGTGAGATTTTTTTGGTTTTGCTTGAATCGAGCACAGAGACATACACTAATCATAAGATCGGGTCGACTAGCCGTTAAATAGAGTATAGAACCAATCATGCTACGATATAATTTTTCATCAAAATCTTTTCCATTATCATCCTTTTCAAAGTGAATAGTAGTACTCTTTGGTGTTGGTTTGCTTGAAGTTTTATCCATTTCAAAACGTCGTAATAAATCGTTACAATATTTTTCTTGATGGATAAAAATACCATTTTCAAGTTGTTTTATTTGTAAATCTAAGAAGAAATTTAATTCTTCCATGTGTGACATTTCAAATTCATTTTTCATAATATTTGAAAATTGATCACATAGGTTTTTGTTGGTTGAACCAAAAATAATATTGTCAACGTAAATCTGTACAACTAAAATATCGTTATTTTCTCGCTTAATAAATAAAGTTGTATCGATTTTTCCTATTTGAAAATCAGATGTAATTAAGTGATTTTTAAGGCACTCGTACCATGCACGAGGAGCTTATTTTAATCCATATAATGCTTTTTGCAATTTAAAAACATGGTAGGGATATTTTTCGTGAATAAATAATGGAGGTTTTTCAACATATACATTTTCTTTAATAAAACCATTTAAAAAGGCACTTTTGACATCCATTTGAAATAGTTTAAAATTGTGATGATTTGCAAAAGCGAGTAATGTACGAATGACCTCTAATCTCGCTACTGGAGCAAAGGTTTCGTCATAATCGATACCTTCTTCTTGATTATAGCCTTGAGCAGCTAAACGTGCTTTATTTCTAATAATATTTCCATTTTCATCATCTTTGTTTTTAAATACCCATTTTGTTCCTATAACCGATTGATCTTCTGGTCTTGGTACTAATTCTCAAACATTATTACGTTCAAATTGATTTAATTATTCATAGTGATTATCCAAAAATTATCATTTGAAGCTTCTTTATAGTTTTTGGGTTCAAGATTTGACACAAATGCTATATGGCTTATTTGAATAAGTTGATTTATAGTTACTCTAGAATTAAGATCTCCAATGATATTATCTTTTGGATGATCTTTAAGAATTCTAGGGGATGATATCAAAGTATTATTTTTCACATTCGTCTCATTATCAATAGAGTTTGTTGTATTTGTTATTTGAATTATTTCTTCATCATCATTAGTATGATGGTTAAGAAAATTTTCGTCGAAAGAAACATATAAAATTTCTTCAATAGTATTATTTTGTTTATTAAAAATACTATATGCTTTGCTGCGATCCGAATATTCAACAATGATTCCTTCATTAGCCTTTGGGTCAAATTTTCCTAAATTATCTTTTGTATTTAATATAAAAGATTTTGATTCAAAAGTTTTAAAGTATGATACTTTAGGTTTTCTTCCAAAAAATATTTCAAAACAAGTTTTTTAGTCATAGGACGTATGGTTACTCGATTCAACATATAACAAGCTGTGGCAATAGCTTCACCCCAAAAATGTTTTGGTAGACCACTACTATTTAATAGTGTTCGTGCATATTCTTGTAACGCATAATTTTTTTCTTTCTACTACACCATTCTGTTGAGGTGTGCGAGGAAAAGAAAAATTATGACTTATTCCTTTCTTATTGCAAAAATTAGTAAAAAGATCATTTTCGAATTCTCCACCTTGATCGCTTCGAATATTTTTGAACATACCAAAGGTACACTTTTATATATTAAAAATAAAATCCATGTATATCTTGAAAAATCATCAACTATTATGAAAACATATTTATTGTGATATATAGATCGTATTTGCGTTGGACCAAATAAATCTAAATGTAATAATTCTAATGGTAGTTTTGTAGAAATATTATTTTTAGATTTGAAAGAACTTTTCTTTAGTTTTCCAATTTGACAATCGTCACATAAATTTTCTACTTTGTAATTTATTTTAGGTAAACCTCTAACTAGCTCATATTTTGCTAATTTATTAATATATTTAAAATTGATATAACAAAATCGTTTATGCCATAACCACGGATCATCATGTTTGGCGGTTAAACACAAATTTGAATTTTTATTTATATTCATGTTTAAGACATAAATATTTTTGTTTCTAAAACCTTCAAATATAAGTTGTTTTTTATTATCGAAAATATTACATCTATCTTTTTCGAAATTGATTTGAAAACCTTCATCGCATAATTGACTAAGTAATATTTTTGAATTTTCTGTCATATGCTTGGAGCATCCGCTATCTAGTATTCATGTCTCCTTATTTTTTATTTTAGGTACCTCCAAAATAAAAAATGTTTTAATTGGTACCCATATATTTTGTTAGGGTCCTAGATGTTAGGAGAAGTAGGTAACCATACCCAAGATGGTTTGGTACCTTTATGAATATAATTTTTATTATAGACTATATCCTCTAAGAAATTATTAATATGTTTTTGCCTAATCAAATTATTATTTGTCTTCAGAATCAAAATTATCATATTTTTTGTATTCATATTAGACTTAAGTGAATTTTTAGTCTTTTTATATCTATAATTCATAACGTCATTTCCTCTTTGTTTAGGAGTATTTTTAAATCCTATTCCATTTGTATTACCTGATGGTTTTGAAGTTTTGATAAGATTATCCAAATCTTGTTTTCCATTATTAAATTTTGAAGCGTTATTTGTAACTTTATCTAATTTTTCTTTTAATTCTAAATTTTCAATTTTCAATATTTTAATATTACTCTTCAAGTTGATATTTTCTTTTAACAAATTATCCTTTACTATTTTAGTTTTATCAAAATTAATAGCAATAGCCTCATTTTTGACCAAATTATTTTTAATTTTTTCTTGAGATAATTCTAGTTCCTCTTCAAAGATAATTTTTTCATCTTTTAACATTCCTACTTCAAGCTCTAATCTATTTATTTTGGCTATATATACTTTGTTCAATTGTTTAATTTGTCTAAATTTATCATCTAATTACATGTTAAGTTCTAATAATTCGTCATAGCTAAGTTCAGGACATACCTCATCAATTTGTGACATAAAACACACATTAACTTGTTCTCCATCACTATCACTATAACTATCAGATGATGAAGAACCCATGTCATCCCATGTTACTTTGAAAGCCTTCTTCTTTTTGATCTTTTCAATTATTTTTTCTTTTTTATCAATGTTGAGCTTTGGACAGACATTCTTCATATGTCCAAATTGATCACATTCCTACATTTAATTGATGTTTGATTTGTTAAGCTTGATTTTCCTCCTTTTTGAAATTTAGTCATTTCCCTAAACTTCTTGAATTTGTTGTAATTTTTGGCAATAAATACAATTTCTTCTTCGTCTAAGTCGGAGTCTTCATTTGTTGTTGCGAATGCTATGTTCTTCTTTTTCGAATTTAGTTCTTTTCATGCCTGCGAATTAGCTTTATAGGACATTAAATTTCCTATCAACTCTTCAACTAAGAGTGCTGAGAGATCATTAGCTTCTTCGATAGCTAAGACTTCTCTTTCCCACTCTGTAGTTAAAGAATTGAGTATTTTAGGTACTAAATCAAAATTTGTGAATTTGACTCCAAGTGCCATTAAATCATGTTGAATGGTTTGAAATCTAGAGTACATATCGACTATAGGTTAATTTTTTTCATTTTAAATGATGAAATTTGATTTTGTAAAATTGTAATCTTAGTTTGTTTAACTTTGTTTGTGCCTTCGTGTGTAACTTGTAAGGTACGCCAAATATCAAATGCAGTGTTACATAATAAGACACGTGAAAATTCATTTTTATCGAGTGATCAAAATAAGACATTCACAGCTTTGGCATTATTAGAAGCTGTCTTTTTTATGCATCGGTCCATGTGTTCATTGCAGCAGTAGATGATTCATATTTATCTTGAGTAGCTGACCAAATTTCTAGACCATTAGCTTCCATAAAAATTCTCATGCGTGTTGACCAATATGCATAGTTAGAGCCATTAAAAATGGGGGTCGTGATGTGGATTGTCCTTCTTGAAAAATACCTGCCATATTAAAGTGATTCAAAAACGTGTTACTGCACTTTGACCAAACCTTACTTTGATACCAATTGAAAGTCTGTATTGTGGATCGTGTAGTGTATATGCAGGTATATGTGATGAACTATATGATGCAACTATATTAAAATTAATCTAGTTAAATATAGAATAAGCACATTAGGATTTTATACTGGTTCGGACCTCCCGTCCTACGTCCAGTCCCCAAGCTCCCCTTCGAAGTTCGACTATCAAACGCCCTCACTTCGTTCGGAGGAATAGGCTTGATTACAATAGCTTGTTCTTGTTAAGTATGTGTTCTATAACACGGATAGTGACTACTAAGTACAAATGCTTCCAATATATATATATAGAGAGAATATTGATTGAGGAGGTCTGAATTTATATGGAAGAGTGAAATACAAGTAGAGATTGCTAGTGGTCAAGAATATAGCAGAGTATGTGAGTAAAGGGCACAAGTAAGTATGGTAAGATCTTCTCTTTGATTCTTGTTGTTATTTATAGCGGTAGAGAGATTCCTTAAGTAGTTGCATCCATTAACAAGTGTTCTATAGTCGCTTCTGATGGTGATGAAGAGTTGCAGCAAAGAGAAGAGAAGATGTCTTTTCAAATGCGAAGTTGCAATTTGAATTTCAAAATCCGAGTTCAGCACCAGACGTATGGTAATTGTTTCAGACGTTTGACTATATTTTTTTTTGTATGCAGTAGCTTTTCAGACGTCTGAATGCATTACCCAGACGTCTGGTCCTTTCTGTTTTGAATTCCAAAGGATTTCTTCAAACGTCTGGCTAGTGCTTTCAGACGTCTGAAATCTGTGCATGTTTACTTTTGTGCACCTATGTCATTGCTCCATTGATCCTATCGATTTGTAGTCTCTTGTAACGTTCTTTGAGCCTTGTTCTTATCTCTCTAGTGATGTTACTCTAGCAAGTATCAACAAATAGAAATATATATATATATATATATATGCATATTCAATTTCCATCGTATAGTTGTTGTCATTCGAAATTGTAGATTTGATTTCCTAACCGTTGATTCTAGGGTTTTTTTATTCAATGGTGAAACGATGACCAATCGATGGTCGGGAAGTAGCATTGCATAGGGGACTATGAATGGAATGCATCTATAGTAGCTGATCATCTTATATTGACCTTGATTAGCCTGAAAAATTATAGAAACGTGGGGCAAAGGGATGGCCATGGAGTGCGTACTGCGATAGCCAAGGAATAGGCATAAGGCCAAGCGGGTCGATGGCGGTGAGGGAAGGCCAGTGCCGGTCTCGGATTTGGTCGTGGTGCTGTTCAGGAGTTATAGCAATGAGTCTAGGGCATTAGGTAGTAGACTTCATGGCTTTGATTGGAAGGGGAAGGTGGATGTACTTTTTATGTTTAAGTCCCTGTAAAATTATTTATTGAAATGAAACCCGAGATCTTCTAACCACCATAACTTTTGCATACGAACCAGGATCCAGGTATGTTTTCTTTCGTTCAATTCATAATGGATTTGTGGAAGATCTGACACTTGGTTTACTGAATTTTGGGGCTATCTGTAAAAGCATGTTGGTATGGTTTATTTATTTTAATTTAAGGTTTAAAATATTTGAATGCGCATTCATTAATTAAAATTTACATTTATTGATATATGTTGTATTACGTTGACGAATGTTTGGATATTGTGAATATTTTGGATGTTGACCTAGATTTGATTGGTTTGGTGTTAATTACTATTATTGAAAGTTAAATTATAATTGGTTAATAAATAGAAATAAATGAATTAATAAGGTTACATTTTATGAATTTTGAGACGACCGACTTTTTCTTCACAAAAAGTCGTATAATCTTTAAGAAAGAAAGGGATAGAAAAGAGAAAAGAAAGAAGAGAAAAAAGAAACAACACAAGAATCTCAACGGCGGAACGAATAAATTATATTAATAACATAAGTATTACATAGTATACAACAATTATCAGAGTTACACAGACAATACAACACATACTAGACAGTTATAAACACCTGTCTAGTTATTACAACTCAATACACAAACAGAAAACACTCAGAGATACCAACACAGCGGAAAACTATATATCTATACGCGGAAGCCACTTGCTCCATTGCTCCTCCATAATTCGTCAAAGCTAACCTGAATCCCTTGACTACTCGTAAAAATTTGAGTACCCAAGAGTTTAAGAAAAACAGAAATAAACTCCGGGTCAGACATGGGTCTGGTGTGAGTAACAGGTTAAAGTTGCTTAACTTTTGAAAAACCATTGAAAAGAAAGGTATCACGTAAGACTTCCCACACATAAACATGGAAAAGTTTTTACCTTACGCTAACCAACATTTGATAGGAAATCAAGTGATATTATAATAGGTCTAGGGTTTTCAAGTAAATAAGAAATACCCGAAATTGTTACATTCATTAAATTCCATCTACTAGCCACAAAAGTGGGTGATACAATCAAAACCGTTGGCACTTATTGGATTTGGATTCCATACAATGGCAGGGCTACTGGGGTACCGCCCGTCACAGTACGTGGCCTAGATCATCGTACCGAGGAGTACGTCCGCTTCCCTACAACACAAAGACGGAACCATTCCTTACTGAACAGTTCCGAATAAGACCACCCCGCAGTTGTGATCAGCAACCGCACCACTAAGCCGAAATAAAGGGACATCTAGACAGGGGTAAATCTCGTCCTACTTGGGCATGACCCACTTAGCCTTGCTGCACCTCCCCTGTTTTAGCCATTCCCGGTTGATGAGGCTTGAGGCTACGATTACCTTTATAGGACATATCACTTAGAATGCTCATCGTCCACCTGACGATGTTCTGAAAGCATCCAATCCATACAAATTCGTTCCGGGTTCGAACGAAACCGAAGGCATTATCTCGTTACACTCATTTTGGAATCACCCTCAGAGTTAAAGACGATAATCCTTGCACTCTAAATCTTCATCTTCACTTCAAATTCATGACCTAATGTTAATTTGGATAGATGTGGTTTTCGGATATCCAAATAAGGAAACCCGATCCCGGTCTCATCGAAATCCAAAACATATCTTTTAAGTCCAAGTTGTTTTAGAGTTTAAAACAATTCAATTCATTATCTATATTCACACAGATAGATAATTCACATCATAATGGATAACCAACATTATCATTATCAACAGATAATCCATATCATCATCACAATGCAACCAATGCATCCATATCCTACAACATTACTCATCTCATTGCTGAGATTACAAACCATACATGGCAACCAATACCAATCATCAAACATAAGCAATGATCTAATGATCACACCACCTATAATTAATTTAAAATGAATTAAATTAATTACTTAATCTTTAATTAATTTAAAATGACTTAAATTAATTACTTCATCATTATAATCCTGCTTAACTTAACCAATAATTGATTACCAATCAATTAAATAAATCACCATCACATTATCCATTTTAATTAATCATTACCGATTAATAATCTCCTAATTACAGTAAGTAACTAGCTTTTAGATTAATTACACAAGTTAATTATACTTAACTCATTGCAAATAATTAACTCGTAATTACTTAATCAATTAATTAACTAAAGTTAATTACATTAATCCTTTATTAATTTATACATTTATTCCTTAATTAATCAATTCCAAATTTACTTCATTAATTAATTAATGATTTCTAATTACATTTTAATTAATCTCTCTAAATAAATTAATTACATTAAGTAATTAATCTTCAATTAAACCACACATATTAATCACCCTTGATTAATAACAATCCAGTAATTAACTTCCCTTAATTACTCATTTCATAAATTAATTACTCTTAATTAATTATCTGAATTAATCCCTTGATTAATTTCAGAGTAATTTAATCTAAATTACTTCCATCATTAAACAACTTTAATTACATTCAGTAATTATCAATTAATTACTTCCCTAAGTAATTACAATCTCATTAATTACATAAAGTAATTATTCATCAATCACCAAGTGTTTAAATTAATTAAACTTAATTAATTAAACTAAACAAAATACATTAACACAATTAACTACATTAAGTAATTAATTCATTAATTACTTTTATTAAGTAATTAAACATAAACAAATGATTATTATTAATTAATTAATCTAATTAATGATTAAAATTAATCACATTACTTAATTGTTAAATAATCTTTAGTTAATGACCTTCATTAACATTTCTTAATTACTTTATTAAGAAATTAATTCAGATAAACCATTATTAATTAATATTAATTTACAATTAATTAATCCCTAATTATTAAATTAATTAAATGTTAATTAAAATCTTAATTAATCCTTAATCACTTGATTAATTAATCTTAATTATTAATTAAAATCTAATTAACAATCACTAATTTACAGATTAATTAACCTTAATTAATTAATCTTAAGACTTAATTAATTAACTTAAAAATTATTAATTACTTGATTAATCGTCCATATTATTAATTAATTAAATAATTAACATTCCATTTAAATTAACTTAATAATTTAAATGAGCACATCATCAAAAATTTATTTATCTTTAAGATAAACATTCCTTACTTAATTAATCATTTAAAACAAATTTGTTTTCAAAATTACTTTAAATTCCATTTAAACTTCATTTTTAAACTTAAGATACAAATTTAACTTAAATCAGATTTTAAACAGTTCAAAACTTTTATCTCATATGTTAAAAGAAACATCTACTTTATGAAATAAGTATTAAAGAATTTAAATCCCAATTCAATTTAAATTCAAATCAATTTAAAAAAACATTCCTAAATATTCCAAGTTATTTTAAAACGATTCAATTTAAAATTTTCCTTTTTATTTCAAAACTGAAATACAGTTTGAATCTTTTATCCCAGATTTAAACTTAAATCTTTAAAAACTTATTTACATATTAAACTCCATTTTAAATTCAAACCATTTAACTATATAAAGTAATTAAACAATTTAAATTTAAACTCCTTTTATTTTATTTTAAAAACTGAAGTTTAAATTTATTCCAGATTTAAAACTTAGATTTAAACTCATTTTAAATTTCTAATTTTAAAATCTAAGCTTCCAATTCAAATCCAAAACACTCATATGCTTTTATACTTATAAGTTTTAAAACCAAATTTAGATTTAAAACTTAAATTATTTAAAATTTCAGATTTGAACCAGTTCGAATCATATTCAGTTTCAGATTTCAAAACTTAGTTCAATTTGCCTTTTGTACTTTCTTTTAATTTTTTTAAAAAAAATAACAGGTTTCCTGTTTTTATTTTAAAACCAAACTAAAATTCTAAAAATTCAAATTATTACAAAGACCAAGATTTAAATTATTTGAGTTCGTATTTAATTTCAGGTTTAAAAACTTTGTTTCAAATTTTAGTTTGCATTTTAAATTCTACTTTAAAAAAATTTAAAAACAGAAACAGAACAGGTTCCCGTTTATTTCTAAAACCTGAAACAATCAGGTACTCGAGCAAACCCATATTTTACCTCGAGCAATACCCTACCTTGCTTCGAGTCATAACTCGATTTCCCCGAGACCATCACGAGGCACCAAAACTGTAACCACCAACATCACCAATATCACCATTGCACTGTGCACCTGCACACCCTCTCCGTCCACCGCTGGCCAACTCTGCAACCTTCCCACAGTCATCGTTCATCCCCTCAGGCCAACCAAACAACAATCCTAACATCACTTGATCGAATTCGAGATCGAGACCCAAATTCCAAATCTGGAACAAAACAGTACCCAACAACTCCAACCTTTCAACGCTTCGTTGACGCGACTCCAGCCACCATCACCTTCGAAACTCCGGCGACGACTTCGTCAATCCATCAACCTCCATTTCCCAAAACCCTAAGTAACTCGAACATCTATACATGCCGAAAAGATCAATTCTTCTAACCTCATAAGAACTAGGGTTCAAACTGTAAAACCCAATCACCATATCAAAAACAAATTGCAACCTAATAACTTCACCATCTCCAGGAACAATCTCGGCATTTCTAATTGCTTGTAGCAAAAGAGATGCCCCAAAACTTAATTTACAGTCAAAATAAAACTGCACTTTGGTTTTGATGATAAAAATTGTGATTTTATTTTTAAAAATCATAATTCTTCATGATGTTTTGAGTCATAATCCTGAAACATTGATTTGTAACGTTTATATTTTCACTTATACAATTTTATTGCTCTGTTCTTAATACTTCCAGGCAATACTAGTAATAGCCAACTTGTATAAATTTTTAAACTCTATTTTTTATATCCTGACAAAAAGGTTTGTATTGAAGATAAATATTAACAAGGATTGTTATAAGATGGGAAATAAATCAAACGGGGGTTTGTAATTTAAGGAACAGAAATATGACAGATAATAGCATGCATCCAGAAGTACATTCACGTATATGTATGTAACGATCCTAAATTTTGAACAATTTAAATTGTGAATATTTAATTAATTTTGAATATTTGAATGATAATTTAAACTGAATTTCCGATATAACAATGAAATTGGTGATTAAATATTTAAAATTTAATCTATTTAAAGTTGAATAAAATGTGAATTTGACTTTCGAGTTTGAAATTGAATGATTGAATTGATATTTAAAAATTCGAACTAGTGAATTAGAAAAATAAATTGGATATAAGAATTATTATTTATGAAAATTTATAAATTGATGGTAGATTTTAAAATAACCTTCTTTAACTAAAATAAAAAGGAATAAATTTTATCAATACAAAATACAAGAACAAAAAACTAATGGGAAAACGTGTTAATATAAATAAATTTTTGATAGTTAAACTTTAAAATGTTTATATATTTACTAAAGGAAATATATACAAAATAAATTGAAATTGAAGTGAAAAAAAAAATTTATTAAAGTATAAGTAAAATAATAATAATGAAAAAAAATATAGCATGGTACCTTAGTATTAAATGCAGCCACCCTGCAAGTTGGAAAAATCACCCTAAACCCACGCCCCCTCCCCTTTATTCATTCGTTCATTTCTAAACCCTAGTTCTAAAATAACATACGAGAAATAATGGCGGCCTCTCAAAAATCATCTTTCGTTCCTTCTTCATTCGTTCTGCTTTGCAAAATTAGGGCTTTCGTGAAAATTGGGGATGCCGCGACTTCAAATTGTTCGACTACTTCGAATTTTGGTCGAGCTCGAGTATGCTTCGGCTGCTTCGATTTTGCAATGGTGAGTTTCTAGCTCACGATTAATCTTCATGCAAGTGCTTATATTTGGTTGGATCGAATATTGGTTGCATGCTATGTTTTGGGGTGATTTTGTTATCTTTTGCTCGGCTAATTTAATTTGAAACTGATATGGGTAGATTGGCTACTGCATGTTGGATTTTCGGTTGCTATTTGCTGTCATTTGCTCGATTTGCTTGAATTGTTAAACTGTTAAGAACAGATGGTACCCAATTTTAAACTGATAACCATTGACGCTTTCAAAAATTTGTTCTTTTTAAATTTATAAAAACAAATGCTATTTGATTTTTGTTTTAAATTGATAAAACAGATGCTGCCCAGTTTTAATTTTTAAATTGATTTGAACAAATGCTACCTGATAATTTGTTTTATTTTAAACTGATGAGAACAGATGCTTCCAAATTTCTTTGATTTCAGATGTTGTTTGAAATTTGTTTTTTTTTAAATTGATAAGAAAAAAATGCTAATTGATATTTGCTTTTAAACTAATAATAACAGATGTTATATTTGTGATTTGTTTTAAACTGATAACAACTGATGTTTTTTTTTAAAATTAATTTTTTTTAAAATTGATAAGAACAGATGCTACTTGGTACTTTGTTTTAAACTGATGAGCACAGATGCTATCGAAAAACTTGACTTGCTTTGTGTTGTTATTGATGTGTGATGAAAAGAAAATTTGGTTGATTTGTTGATGAATATTGCTGCATGCCTGTATTTAGGTGTAGTCATATGAATGCATGCCTGTAGACACACTTGTTCTAGTTATATTCATAACAGCCTTAAACTTTAGATAAGCATCAACAATTCTCTGATCTTTGTCTCTGCCTCAAACCCTTAAATGTGGACAAATACACTTGAATCTATTTATATACTTTGGTTTTGGACTGGTACTTGAGGTGTGTTATGAATATGGTTGTTTATTATGCCTGCAGTTTTGAATGTATATGCATACATTGATATGTATGTTTGCATATATGATAATATTGAGTCTGTTCTTAAGTCACAGATTTAATTCAACCTAAACAAAATTAATATCTGTTCCTATTTTACAAGCCTCTGTTTAAAATCTATAATTATAAACCACTTTAAAATTTGATGCATTTCCTATGAATTCATGTTTAAACTGGACCATTTGTAATTGCTTTGTGTATACTGCTGTTGTAGTTAAGATAAGCTATGCTTGATGATGTTTATGTTCTTTTGTCCACTGTTCAGTTTCATTTATTTGTTACATTGTGCCTCACTGCCCTTGTACATAATCTGAGTTGCATGCTTACAGCTGCATGCTTGTTTGTTGCATTCATGTCTGTTTAGTTGAGTTGCAGTCTTGTTCAAAAGTTTATGCATACTTGTTCTTCATTTAGTCCACTGTATTTATTTTGGAACATGGCTATTTCATTTTGTGTCTGCATTCATAGATGCATCCACCTTTGCACTTGTTCATCATGTAGCTTGTTCTCAACATTCACTTGACTTGGTTTGAGTTTTCTTGGCTTTGAATTTTTTTTTAAGTGGCCACCACGGCTTGGAATTTTTGACCTGTTCAACTTTGGCCATGTCCCTGATTTCGACTTGGACTTGTTTAGGGCTTTTGACTTGAATTTATCTCGAACTTGCATGTTTTACTGAGTTGCTTCTTTGCCTTGAGTTACTTGGACATTTATTTGGGTCTGCACATTACTGTTTGTTGTTAGTCGAGTTGAGTTGTTTCTGTTGCGTTGTGAACTTTGGTGTTGGTTGCCGTTCTTGAATGCATATTTGATTTTGAGGCAGTTGCATGTATTTTGTGAAGGTCAGTGTTGTATTCCCTGTTTGCTTTAGAAATAACTATAGTTATATTCCAACTTTCTCTCCTCTTATTCCTTTTGAGATAAATTGAAAACAAGTTAAAAACCTTGTCTTGAACCTGTACCATGTTTCAAAAATAAATCAAACTTGAGTTGTTCTTGAGTGTTATCTCTGGCCTTTGTAGTACTTGGTTGTTGTTGTTTGCATTTGGTTTCAGATTGCTATTTCTACTTGGATGTTGAGAACTTTGAGTTGTTTCATGCTTTTGAACTTGCTTAATTTTGCATTGCAACAGGTCAGATTTGCAGTTTGAAATTGTTATCACCCAGGAGATTCAATACACTCAATTCAACATGCATTCAATTTTAAACAAATATTTCATATAACATCCTGATATTCATTCATAGTAGCAAGTTGAAACCAAGTTTAACACTGTTTTAAAAATCTTAGTTTACTCACCTTTATTCAAAAGCAGAAGACAGAAACTATTCCAGGTTTTTCAAATTTCTTCTACATGTTCTTGAACTTTAATCCGTATCTATCCTTGCATGTTGAAAGCAATTTTCTGCTTTTGTGACTTGTGGTTGCCACTGTGTTATTTGAGTTGCCTGCAGTCTGATGCATTCATGTTTCTTGACTTTGAATGTTGCACCTGAGATATGTCACTGGACTTCACTGGACTTACTGATTTCGACTGTCCATGTGCGTGTCTGCTGCTGTTCCTTATCATTCCTGTACTTGTGTTACTCCCTGTTGTTGTAATCCTATGTGTTGTTGTTATTTTCAGTGGCCTTTAGTTGAAATATGTTTGCAGTGATTGGTCTGACTCGTGCACATGTGTTGACGAGGCAGTGTACATGGGTATGAGTACACGTGTGTACTGCAGCCACACATGTGTATAAAAATTTGGAATCGTTAATGTGAAAATCTATAATAGACTTAAATTGATTTATCTGTTTCACCATAACTGTAACCATTTATTTCAGTTCATTTCAAATTTAATTACTTGAATAAAGATTAATCCTGACTCGAGTGTTTTTGTGTTTTGCATAAACGCTCGGGTCAGACCGAGTATTTTTGCAGCTTAAAGATTTGCTCGCAGCGAAGTTAGAGAGAGGGGGATTTCAGCACCACTAAAGTTTAGCTAAAATTTTTTCTCTTGTACTTATAAATATAAATTGTTTCCGCTGTATAAATTCAAATGTAATTTATTGTATATCTCTGATATTTGTATATAAAAGAAAAGTTTGTTTATAAAATATGATTACTATTCTGTGATTCTGTAGCTGATTCTGTTTAAATGTTATAAACTAAATAACAATCCGTCATCTTGATCGTTTCTAGTTGGTTTAATTACCGACTAGAGGCGGTTAGGGCGGCGGGTCGTTACAAAGTGGTATCAGAGCTTTGGTTTACACAAAGCTTAGTTTATGACGTTTAATATGAATAGTTACTAGAATCACTTTAAAAGAAAGTGTTTTCAAATCTAAAGAAGTTTAAGATTGTTTTCTTTAAAATAAAAGGTATTTTGAAAATTAGAATTATTTTTGGAAATTCCCCTCTCTAAATTTAGGTTTGCGACTGTTTCTCTTCGGTGAGGTCTCGTTAGACTTGAGTTTCGATCGTTCGGAAACTCATTATCGAATCTTTGAGAGTTATGGAAAATGAAATGTAAGTCAAGTGGATTAATGAATTGGTTTAAATTGGCTTAAATCAAATATTTTGAATATCTCCAAAGTAGTAATTGGAAAATAAAATGATATGTCAATTTGATTATAATCAAGTGGATTATTGAACTATAACTTGGAAATTTAATTTTGAATTCTTTTGAAAATTGATTTCAAATGTGGTGAAGAACGATTTAGTAAATGAATGGATTATAAGTATTTAACTTATAATATGGACTTTTGGTGTATATAACTAAGTTATATAAATTGAATTGAATCAAATTAAGAAAGGAGATTATAAAACGAAGTTTTATAAATAAAAATAGAATTTCTAGAGATGTTTGTAAAATCCGCAAACGACTTATTTTGATAAGTAAATTGTTGTAACTTATTAAAGGAATTATATCTATGGGTTTTGAACGGTGAATAAAATATCAAAAGAGATATGAATCTAATGAAAATTCGAAATAGGTTTAAATAGATTCAATGATGCATTTGAATTTGAACGGGCATGGAATTAAGTTGAGTGGAAAACTTAGTATTGGGAATTTGAAATCGGTTTAAAACCAATATTTTTGAAGTGTATGTGGAATTCAAACCATGAATTAAGTTGAAGTTGAAAACTTAAATGGGAATGTTTTTGGGAAGAAACATTATGTAAATGAAGATAATTCATTTTGAAATGTGTTAAGAATCGAAAGCATAGATTTCAACACTTGTTGTTGAAATAGACGTTTTCGAGTGGAAAAATGGAAATGGTAGATTATAACATTTGTTGTTATAGTAAATAATTTCAAAAGGGAAATGATTTTGTTTAGTATTGGGATTTACATATCTATTTTTAAATTTGAATCCTTATACTAGTGGTTTTGAGTCGTCGTAACGATGTTTTACGCAACATTCGTTTTGACTCAAATAAAATGTGTTTAAAAGAATGTTTTTTTTTTTTTTTTAAGAATGAATATATACTTGATTTTGGTTTGAAGTATATTGAATATTTTCAAAGTGTTGAAAATAAGTGGATTTGTAAATTACTTATTATTGAATAAGTATGGGTATGTTTTCCTATATGAAATGAATGGTTTGAAATTTTATCTTTTAAAGATAAATTGAAAATGAATAGGTGAAATCGATTTGAAAATCGTATATTCATAGATAATTTGGAAATGTTTCCGTTTAAGGAAATCGCTTTGAAGTTTGTTTTCAAAGATTAAAAGGTGCAAAATGATTTGAATTTGTTTCAAATGGCTAAGTGTGAAAATTTTTATATCTTGTAAAGATATTATTTTGAGAAATATGAACAATTAGTTCAACTTGGAAAAATTTCAAAGTGATTGAATTTTGAGTTAAATTGAGTTTAACTTTGACACACAAAAAACAATGTAAGTTGAACTTTGAATTTTAAATGGATGATTTGGATTGTATGTCTAACGTCGTGAATTGACGACATATCAATTGATCTCTATTAAATATATATCTGTTGGTGGCGGGGAATTTATTCTCTTAGCTTAACACCCTTCTCTGAGACGTACGAGCTCAGAGGTTATATATCGATAGACATCAATTATGTGTTGAGAATTGACGATGTAGCGTGAAATCCAAATCGAGTGTGTGAAGTCGATAATAAATTGGATTGTGAATGTGTATTAGGTTTGATATAACCTTAAAATTCCAAATCGACTTAGAGGAAAATTTTAAATGGATAATGAAATGGAAAATTGTGAATCCTCTATTTGTTATGGGTATGAAATGTTGTGGTTTTCATAACGTATATGTGTGAATACGATTAATTCGAAAACCAATTAGTTTGGAAAAGTAATTGTTGTGGAAAACTTATTTAAGTACATGGGTTGTACTAAGTGTGAAGTGAAATATTATATATGTATGTATAATATTATGTTTTCCAAAATTGAGGATATGGAAAGGTACCTTCCATTTATACTGTGTGACTGTGTGATGGTGATGGAACTCGAGATGAGTATCCATTTAAAAATCGTAGCTACGTAGTATTTCCATTAGTTGGATGACCATTTATATTTCCATTAGTTGGATGACCATTTATATTTCCATTAGTTGGATGACCATTTATATTTCCATTAGTTGGAATGTCCTTTTGGACTGGTATAGTGTGCTAGCGTAATTCGAGGGGCGAGATGCCTATGGTTACAAGCGATTCCACTGGGATAGTGGCGTAACCGCCGAGTATACCGCGATCTAGTTACACTCGGGTGGTAGCGTAATTTGAGGGGCGTGATGCCTACAGTTACAAGCGATTCCACTGGGATAGTGGCGTAACCGCTGAGTAAACTGCAATCTACAAACCAAAGCGTAATTCGAGGGGCGAGATGCCTACGGTCACGAGCGATTCTACTGGGATAGTAGCGTAACCGCCGAGTGAACCGCGATCTTTGGCAACAACCATGGCGTAATTCAAGGGATGAGATATCCACAGTTACAAGCGACTCTACTGGGATAGTAGCGAAACCGCCGAGTAAACTGTGATCCATGGGGGAATGTGCTTTCCATATCCATTTTTTAAAAGAATTTTTAAAAGTATTTTCACTGGGAATTGAAGCAAGTATATTTAGTACTTGGAGATTGTTAGACTTGCGCCTGGCCAGCGTATGCCTAATGTCTTTAAGAACGACAATAGACTTGTTAAATTTCGAGTTATCAAGTATTTTCAAACTTTAAATAGAAAATCAATTATCTGAAATTAAAGTGATGTAAATTCCAACCTAATGAATTAAGGAAGAGGATTTTTGAAATGTTTTGAAAAATCCACAGCTTTGGAAAAGTTATAATATGTAAAATTTCTTAAATGTAGTGTTTCAAATTTAAAATTTGGGTTTTGTAAGTTGAAAATTTTAGTAAAGATTTTTGTGTCTTGATTGTAGAAAATAATAGACAAAAGAGTTAATTAGCAAAGCTAGCAAGATAAAACAAATAGAATGAATCCTATATTCATTCATCTTTAATAAGTGTTGAACTTGATAAAATTGAGTAAAATATAAATATTAGTGAAATTTTAACAATCATTTTTCCTTACTTGCAATCATTTTTCCTTACTTGTAATTTCGGGACGAAATTCTTTTAAGGAGGGGAGATTGTAACGATCCTAAATTTTGAACAATTTAAATTGTGAATATTTAATTAATTTTGAATATTTGAATGATAATTTAAACTGAATTTCCGATATAACAATGAAATTGGTGATTAAATATTTAAAATTTAATCTATTTAAAGTTGAATAAAATGTGAATTTGACTTTCGAGTTTGAAATTGAATGATTGAATTGATATTTAAAAATTCGAACTAGTGAATTAGAAAAATAAATTGGATATAAGAATTATTATTTATGAAAATTTATAAATTGATGGTAGATTTTAAAATAACCTTCTTTAACTAAAATAAAAAGGAATAAATTTTATCAATACAAAATACAAGAACAAAAAACTAATGGGAAAACGTGTTAATATAAATAAATTTTTGATAGTTAAACTTTAAAATGTTTATATATTTACTAAAGGAAATATATACAAAATAAATTGAAATTGAAGTGAAAAAAAAAATTTATTAAAGTATAAGTAAAATAATAATAATGAAAAAAAATATAGCATGGTACCTTAGTATTAAATGCAGCCACCCTGCAAGTTGGAAAAATCACCCTAAACCCACGCCCCCTCCCCTTTATTCATTCGTTCATTTCTAAACCCTAGTTCTAAAATAACATACGAGAAATAATGGCGGCCTCTCAAAAATCATCTTTCGTTCCTTCTTCATTCGTTCTGCTTTGCAAAATTAGGGCTTTCGTGAAAATTGGGGATGCCGCGACTTCAAATTGTTCGACTACTTCGAATTTTGGTCGAGCTCGAGTATGCTTCGGCTGCTTCGATTTTGCAATGGTGAGTTTCTAGCTCACGATTAATCTTCATGCAAGTGCTTATATTTGGTTGGATCGAATATTGGTTGCATGCTATGTTTTGGGGTGATTTTGTTATCTTTTGCTCGGCTAATTTAATTTGAAACTGATATGGGTAGATTGGCTACTGCATGTTGGATTTTCGGTTGCTATTTGCTGTCATTTGCTCGATTTGCTTGAATTGTTAAACTGTTAAGAACAGATGGTACCCAATTTTAAACTGATAACCATTGACGCTTTCAAAAATTTGTTCTTTTTAAATTTATAAAAACAAATGCTATTTGATTTTTGTTTTAAATTGATAAAACAGATGCTGCCCAGTTTTAATTTTTAAATTGATTTGAACAAATGCTACCTGATAATTTGTTTTATTTTAAACTGATGAGAACAGATGCTTCCAAATTTCTTTGATTTCAGATGTTGTTTGAAATTTGTTTTTTTTTAAATTGATAAGAAAAAAATGCTAATTGATATTTGCTTTTAAACTAATAATAACAGATGTTATATTTGTGATTTGTTTTAAACTGATAACAACTGATGTTTTTTTTTAAAATTAATTTTTTTTAAAATTGATAAGAACAGATGCTACTTGGTACTTTGTTTTAAACTGATGAGCACAGATGCTATCGAAAAACTTGACTTGCTTTGTGTTGTTATTGATGTGTGATGAAAAGAAAATTTGGTTGATTTGTTGATGAATATTGCTGCATGCCTGTATTTAGGTGTAGTCATATGAATGCATGCCTGTAGACACACTTGTTCTAGTTATATTCATAACAGCCTTAAACTTTAGATAAGCATCAACAATTCTCTGATCTTTGTCTCTGCCTCAAACCCTTAAATGTGGACAAATACACTTGAATCTATTTATATACTTTGGTTTTGGACTGGTACTTGAGGTGTGTTATGAATATGGTTGTTTATTATGCCTGCAGTTTTGAATGTATATGCATACATTGATATGTATGTTTGCATATATGATAATATTGAGTCTGTTCTTAAGTCACAGATTTAATTCAACCTAAACAAAATTAATATCTGTTCCTATTTTACAAGCCTCTGTTTAAAATCTATAATTATAAACCACTTTAAAATTTGATGCATTTCCTATGAATTCATGTTTAAACTGGACCATTTGTAATTGCTTTGTGTATACTGCTGTTGTAGTTAAGATAAGCTATGCTTGATGATGTTTATGTTCTTTTGTCCACTGTTCAGTTTCATTTATTTGTTACATTGTGCCTCACTGCCCTTGTACATAATCTGAGTTGCATGCTTACAGCTGCATGCTTGTTTGTTGCATTCATGTCTGTTTAGTTGAGTTGCAGTCTTGTTCAAAAGTTTATGCATACTTGTTCTTCATTTAGTCCACTGTATTTATTTTGGAACATGGCTATTTCATTTTGTGTCTGCATTCATAGATGCATCCACCTTTGCACTTGTTCATCATGTAGCTTGTTCTCAACATTCACTTGACTTGGTTTGAGTTTTCTTGGCTTTGAATTTTTTTTTAAGTGGCCACCACGGCTTGGAATTTTTGACCTGTTCAACTTTGGCCATGTCCCTGATTTCGACTTGGACTTGTTTAGGGCTTTTGACTTGAATTTATCTCGAACTTGCATGTTTTACTGAGTTGCTTCTTTGCCTTGAGTTACTTGGACATTTATTTGGGTCTGCACATTACTGTTTGTTGTTAGTCGAGTTGAGTTGTTTCTGTTGCGTTGTGAACTTTGGTGTTGGTTGCCGTTCTTGAATGCATATTTGATTTTGAGGCAGTTGCATGTATTTTGTGAAGGTCAGTGTTGTATTCCCTGTTTGCTTTAGAAATAACTATAGTTATATTCCAACTTTCTCTCCTCTTATTCCTTTTGAGATAAATTGAAAACAAGTTAAAAACCTTGTCTTGAACCTGTACCATGTTTCAAAAATAAATCAAACTTGAGTTGTTCTTGAGTGTTATCTCTGGCCTTTGTAGTACTTGGTTGTTGTTGTTTGCATTTGGTTTCAGATTGCTATTTCTACTTGGATGTTGAGAACTTTGAGTTGTTTCATGCTTTTGAACTTGCTTAATTTTGCATTGCAACAGGTCAGATTTGCAGTTTGAAATTGTTATCACCCAGGAGATTCAATACACTCAATTCAACATGCATTCAATTTTAAACAAATATTTCATATAACATCCTGATATTCATTCATAGTAGCAAGTTGAAACCAAGTTTAACACTGTTTTAAAAATCTTAGTTTACTCACCTTTATTCAAAAGCAGAAGACAGAAACTATTCCAGGTTTTTCAAATTTCTTCTACATGTTCTTGAACTTTAATCCGTATCTATCCTTGCATGTTGAAAGCAATTTTCTGCTTTTGTGACTTGTGGTTGCCACTGTGTTATTTGAGTTGCCTGCAGTCTGATGCATTCATGTTTCTTGACTTTGAATGTTGCACCTGAGATATGTCACTGGACTTCACTGGACTTACTGATTTCGACTGTCCATGTGCGTGTCTGCTGCTGTTCCTTATCATTCCTGTACTTGTGTTACTCCCTGTTGTTGTAATCCTATGTGTTGTTGTTATTTTCAGTGGCCTTTAGTTGAAATATGTTTGCAGTGATTGGTCTGACTCGTGCACATGTGTTGACGAGGCAGTGTACATGGGTATGAGTACACGTGTGTACTGCAGCCACACATGTGTATAAAAATTTGGAATCGTTAATGTGAAAATCTATAATAGACTTAAATTGATTTATCTGTTTCACCATAACTGTAACCATTTATTTCAGTTCATTTCAAATTTAATTACTTGAATAAAGATTAATCCTGACTCGAGTGTTTTTGTGTTTTGCATAAACGCTCGGGTCAGACCGAGTATTTTTGCAGCTTAAAGATTTGCTCGCAGCGAAGTTAGAGAGAGGGGGATTTCAGCACCACTAAAGTTTAGCTAAAATTTTTTCTCTTGTACTTATAAATATAAATTGTTTCCGCTGTATAAATTCAAATGTAATTTATTGTATATCTCTGATATTTGTATATAAAAGAAAAGTTTGTTTATAAAATATGATTACTATTCTGTGATTCTGTAGCTGATTCTGTTTAAATGTTATAAACTAAATAACAATCCGTCATCTTGATCGTTTCTAGTTGGTTTAATTACCGACTAGAGGCGGTTAGGGCGGCGGGTCGTTACAATGTATTCACAGCAAAATCATATATATATATTCATTTCTAATTAAAGCATGAAAACAACTTCCACCTATTTTAATTAATTTTTAAAAATTGAGTTACTCACCTTTTCAATCATGTAGACAGAGCATAGATTTTTTTTCTTCTCTTTTTTTTTAAAGCATGCAGAACATCTTTTTACAAACTAGTTTGAGATGCTTTTAAAACTTAAGCTTCCTGATTTTTGCACAGCCTTTAAATCATTATAAATCTTGTTTTTTGTCTCTAGATTTTACATGCAGGTAGCTAAACTCCCAAATTTTTAGAAGAATGCAGGCTTTTCTTGATTGCTTGATACATGCAAGTTTGCTTACATAATTTCCAAATTTTTAGAAGTGTTTGAATGCATTTGAATAGGAGACTTTGATCTTGAGGATGGTTTGCAGATTTTTGAAGAATGAATGCTTTTGATTAGTATGCAGTAAAATGTTTTACTGGTTGAAGAGAAAACAGATTTTAAATGAAAATCTACATTTTGAAATAAGTTACAAAGAATTTTTGTTTGAAGATGAACTATGGATTTTGATTTTGAATATTGTTTCAGCTGAACATTTCTTTGTTTAGGAATGAATTGAAAATGAAGAAAGAAAAAAGAAATGAAAGATGGCAAGTTTAAAAATCCATACTTATGATTTATTTTAAAAACAAAAATTTAAACCATGACACTTGTCTTGTATTTAACACTTGTCATTTTAAAATGATATTTAGTTTACATTTGTTATATTAAAATCTAAGATGTTTACACATGTATCTTTAATTAATTAATATTGTTAATTAAGTGTTGATGAAAGTTTAACTTAGTTAATTAGTTTTAATACTTAGTTATGTATATAGATAAATCGTTTTTAAAGAATAAAACAAACATTTTTATAACTTATTTTTAATATACAAACTTAAGTCAAAATATAATTTAAACAAATTAAACATTTATTTTAGATATTTAAAATCATTTAGTTATTTATTAAAATAATTTTGAAAAGCTTAAATAAAAAATAAATCATAATTTTCCAAATTCAAAATATTAGAAAATATGCTATATTAATTAAATTTAAAACCAAACTTATCTATTTAAAATATATATAAATATATACACATATTATAAATAGAAAATAATTTATTAGCTTATTAAAAAATAAATTCACAAATTAAATATTTAATAAAAGAAGATTATTGAATCAATTCAAATTTATTAACAAAAATTATCAAATCAATTTAATTTAAACACGGATTATTAAATTTATATTGCCATAAATTCCGGGGTATTACAATCCTCCCCCTCAAAAGAATTTCGTCCCCGAAATTTAAAACAAAGGTAATTTAATAATCTATTTAAAGATTTAATTTTAAAATACAGCATATGTTAGTCATATGCTAACAACCAAAGCAATCAATTCACACAATCAAAACAAATCTAACTATCTAGAAAAATTTTAGACAGAATTTCCACGAGTTTCCCCAGTATAAATATCGGGATACTCACTCTATAGAATCCAAACAATCAAAACTACTAAGCTATAGAGCTCCTATCAACAACTCTAAACAGAATATCATACTACTGACGAGTCTGATTCAACAACCAAATCCTCCTGAACTGCTGGTTCTACAACCAGAATAGCTCACACACGTACTCCCTCAGAGATACGTGAAACATACTGAATCACAGTCATCCAAACTGACAATTCAACTCTTGAAGAACCAAACACTTATCTTACCAAAACACAAAAGAAACTCAAAACACCTCGAAGCTAGCTTCACAGAGTTTCCAAAACTTATAACTCCTTGGATTAGAAAAAAAACTTATCCAAAACCCAATCTTCGACTCCAGAATCCAAATTCCTCCAAAACCTGAGTTGCTCACCAACTTTTATCTCTAGGAACCATCCATCTACTAAACTGAACCACCGGTAGCAATCCTGGAATACTAGCCGATAAGAAAACTCGATCTCCAGATGCGGAAAAACTCTGACTTTCCTGAAGACATCCAGACAATCTCCAACAACCAAGAGAACACTCAACTATCGCAAGTCACTTTTGCGATCAACTCAGCCTAAATTCCAAACAAAACTGCTCTCTCTCTACCAATCAGAACAGCTTACGCTAGCCTAGCCAATTTACCGAAGAAACGGATCCACACTGTTGCTTCTGAATTCCACTTCAGAGAAACTACTTAGCCAAAAGACTTCCTGCAATCACAGAACACTCCGAGCTACACTGTTAACGCCAATGCGAAAGAATTCCCAATCCAAAGTTCATCAAGAAACTTGGACTCCCAAGTAAACAGAAACACCCAGCTGGACACAGCCACAACACCGAAGCAGACTCACTTCCTTACTCTTGTTCCAAAGAAACATCTTCGGAAATATCCATAGTCACTGCGTCTCATCACGCAGCTACTATTTCCTAAAATATCAAGATACCATCACTCACTTGCTTCTGCCCAACCGACAGATCCAATACTCAACTCATCCAACTCTGCACTTCAAAGATGAACTCTGAACCTTAACAGGTCTCCTTCAGAGATCGATGAAGTCCTTATACCAAGCAAAACTCACTCGAGACGGTATTCGGTCTACAGTCTCGACAAATACACTTCCAACCTCATACATTCAAACTCCAACCATCGGTAGTAGTCGTGTTCACACACCACTACGTTATCTACCTTTATAACTTATATTGGAAAACCAGTACGGGTAACCCAACAAATAGGTAGAAATATAAATATATTATGTATATTAAAAATACAAATACGCTCTCTCAAGATAGACACCACTCCAGAGACTAGGTATTCGCTCAACCTAGTGCTCTGATACCAACTGAGACGACCCGACTTTTTCTCCACAAAAAGTCGTATCATCTTTAAGAAAGAAAGGGATAGAAAAGAGAAAAGAAAGAAGAGAAAGAAGAAACAACACAAGAATCTCAACAGCAAAACGAATAAATTATATTAATAACATAAGTATTACATAGTATACAACAATTATCAGAGTTACACAGACAATACAACACATACTAGACAGTTATAAACACCTGTCTAGTTATTACAACTCAATACGCAAACATAAAACACTCAGAGATACCAACACAGCGGAAAACTATATATCTATACGCGGAAGCCTCTTGCTCCATTGCTCCTCCATAATTCGTCAAAGCTAACCTGAATCCCTTGACTACTCGTAAAAATTTGAGTACCCAAGAGTCTAGAAAAACAGGAATAAACTCCGAGTTAGACATGGGTCTGGTGTGAGGGTTAAAGTTGCTTAACTTTTGAAAAACCTTTGAAAAGAAAGGTATCACGTAAGACTTCCCACACATAAACATGGAAAAGTTTTTACCTTACACTAACCAAAACATTTGATAGGAAATCCAGTGATATTATAATAAGTTTAGGGTTTTCAAGTAAATAAGAAATAGCCAAAATTGTTACATTCATTAAATTCCAGCTACTAGCCACAAAATTGGGTAATACAATCAAAACCGTTGGCACTTATTGGATTTTGGAATCCATACAATGGCAGGGCTAATGGGGTACCGCCCGTCACAGTACGTGGCCTGGATCATCGTACCGAGGAGTACGCCCGCTTCCCTGCAACACAAAGCCGAAACCATTCCTTAATGAAAAGTTCCGAACAAGACCTCCCCGCAGTTGTGATCAGCAACCTCACCACTAAGCCGAAATAAAGGGACATCTAGACAGGGGTAAATCTCGTCCTACATGGGCATGACCCACTTAGCCTTGCTGCACCTCCCCTGTTTTAGCCATTCCCGGTTAATGAGGCTTGAGGCTACGATTACCTTTATAGGACATATCACTTAGAATGCTCGTCGTCCACCTGACGATGTTCTAAAAGCATTCAATCCATACAAGCTCGTTCCGGGTTCGAACGAAACCGAAGGCATTATCTCATTACACTCATTTTGGAATCACCCTCAGAGTTAACGACGATAACTCTTGCACTCTAAATCTTCATCTTCACTTCAGATTCACGACCTAACGTTAATTTGGATAGATGTGGTTTTCGGACATCCAAATATGGAAACCCAATACCGGTCTCATCGAAATCCAAAACGTGTCTTTTAAGTCCAAGTTGTTTTAGAGTTTAAAACAATTCAATTCATTATCTATAATCCCATAGATAGATAATTCACATCACAATGGATAGCCAACATTATCATTATCAACAGATAATCCATATCATCATCACAATGCAACCAATGCATCCATATCATACAACATTACTCATCTCATTGCTGAGATTACAAACCATACGTGGCAACCAGTACCAATCATCAAACATAAGCAATGATCTAATGATCACACCACCTATAATTAATTTAAAATGAATTAAATTAATTACTTAATCTTTAATTAATTTAAAATGACTTAAATTAATTACTTCATCATTATAATCCTGCTTAACTTAACCAGTAATTGATTACAAATCAATTAAATAAATCATCATCACATTATCCATTTTAATTAATCATTACTGATTAATAATTTCCTAATTACAATAAGTAATTAGCTTTTAGATTAATTACACAAGTTAATTATACTTAACTCTTTGCAAATAATAACTTGTAATTACTTAATCAATTAATTAACTAAAGTTAATTACATTAATCCTTTATTAATTTATACATTTATTCCTTAATTAATCAATTCCAAATTTACTTCATTAATTAACTAATGATTTCTAATTACATTTTAATTAATCTCCCTAAATAAATTAATTACATTAGGTAATTAATCTTCAATTAAACCACACATATTAGTCACCCTTGATTAATAACAATCCAGTAATTAACTTCCCTTAATTACTCATTCCATAAATTAATTACTCTTAATTAATTATCTCAATAATCCCTTGATTAATTTCAAAGTAATTTAATCTAAATTACTTCCATCATTAAACAACTTTAATTACATTCAGTAATTATCAATTAATTACTTCCCTAAGTAATTACAATCTCATTAATTACATAAAGTAATTATTCATCAATCATCAAGTGTTTAAATTAATCAAACTTAATTAATTAACCTAAACAAAACACATTAACACAATTAAATACATTAAGTAATTAATTCATTAATTACTTTTATTAAGTAATTAAACACAAACAAATGATTATTATTAATTAATTAATCTAATTAATGATTCAAATTAATCACATTAGTTAATTGCTATATAATCTTTAGTTAATGACCTTCATTAACATTTCTTAATTACTTTATTAAGAAATTAATTCAGATAAACCATTATTAATTAATATTAATTTACAATTAATTAATCCCTAATTATTAAATTAATTAAATGTTGGTCACGTGGTGGATGTTCGAGATTTCTCCCCATAAGCCTCTTCCTACCTCTATTCCTGTTCAGCTAGCTGTTGGTCACGTGGTGGATGTTCGAGTTCGTTATGGATGGGTCCCTGACATTTGTTCCTCCTGTCACTCTTTCGGCCATATAGCCTCTGCCTGCTCGCACTCAACTGTATCTGTTGCCGCTCCTAAGATCCCTCTTCCTCGGCCTCCGCTAAGGAAATGGGTTCCCAAAGTCTCTCTGGTTGATCCTGACCCTGGTCCTTCACTTTCCTTGGTGCGGCCTGATACCCCTGTTCCCTCTGACGTGCCTTCTGTTCTCCCTGCTAAGCCGGTTCTCTCTCCGCCACGCGTTGTTTGGGCTGAGACTGAGCATTATTGGGTTGAGCGTTGTTCAGAGATGAGGTTCAACCCCGTGGATAACTCCTACTTTAGATTTGTATCTGATAATCTTTTGGATCTTCGATGCCTCTATTACAGAATTTCTGGTGACTCCTTGGTTCTAGACTTGGACGGTTCGTATGCAGAGTCTAATTCTGTTCTTCTAAACGATACTGCCTGGGAACGTTCTTTTATTTACTCCTCTGACATTGACAGTTATGATCCTTCACTTGCTACTCATTTTCGCCCCTATTTTGGACTTCTTGGGAGTGGTTCTCTGGATCCTACCCGGGTTGCTGAGTGCGTTGGTGATTCTTCCTCCGAGGAGGAGAACTAGTCTAGTTATATATTTCTAGTAGCTGTGACATGTCTGTCATACTCCTATGCTGTATTTTATATTTCTTTCCTTCATAGTAGCTAAGGTGCCTCTACCTTACTCCTGTACTTCTCTTTATTACGTTGTAATAAAAAGTGGTCGGTCCACTATAAAACCGTCGGCCATGCCAAAAAAAAATTTAATTAAATGTTAATTAAAATCTTAATTAATCCTTAATCACTTTATTAATTAATCTTAATTATTAATTAAAATCTAATTAACAATCACTAATTTACAGCTTAATTAATCCTAAGACTTAATTAATTAATAATTAACATTCCATTTAAATTAACTTAATAATTTAAATGAACACAAATCATTAAAATTTTATTTATCTTTAAGATAAACATTCCTTACTTAATTAATCATTTAAAACAAATTTGTTTTCAAATTTACTTTAAATTCCATTTAAACTTCATTTTTAAACTTAAGATACAAATTTAACTTAAACCAGATTTTAAACAATTCAAAACTTTTATCTCATATGTTAAAAGAAACATCTACTTTATAAAATAAGTTTTAAAGAATTTAAATCCCAATTCAATTTAAATTCAAATCAATTTAAAAAAACATTCCTAAATATTCCAAGTTATTTTAAAACGATTCAATTTAAAATTTTCCTTTTTATTTCAAAACTGAAATACAGTTTGAATCTTTTATCCCAGATTTAAACTTAAATCTTTAAAAACTTATTTACATATTAAACTCCATTTTAAATTCAAATCATTTAACCATATAAAGTAATTAAACAATTTAAATTTAAACTCCTTTTATTTTATTTTAAAAACTGATGTTTAAATTTTATTCCAGATTTAAAACCCTGATTTAAACTCATTTTAAATTTCTAATTTTAAAATTTAAGCTTCCAATTCAAATCCAAAACACTCATATGCTTTTATACTTATAATTTTAAAACCAAATTTAGATTTTAAAACTTAAATTATTTCAAATGTCAGATTTGAACCAGTTCGAATCATATTCAGTTTCAGATTTCAAAACTCAGTTTAATTTGCCTTTTGTACTTTCTTTTATTTATTTTTAAAAACAGTAACAGGTTTCCTGTTTTTATTTTAAAACCAAACTAAAATTTTAAAAATTCAAATTATTACAAAGACAAATATTTAAATTATTTGAGTTCATATTTAATTTCAGGTTTAAAAACTTTGTTTCAAATTTTAGTTTGCATTTTAAATTCTACTTTAAAATTTTTTTAAAACAGAAACAGAACAGGTTCCTGTTTATTTCTAAAACCTGAAACAATCAGGTACTCGAGCAAACCCATATTTTACTTCGAGCAATATCCTACCTTGCTTCGAGTCATAACTCGATTTCCCCGAGACCATCACGAGGCATCAAAACTGTAACCACCAACATCACCAATATCACCATTGCACTGTGCACCTGCACACCCTCTCCGGCCACCGCTGGCCAACTCTGCAACCTTCCCACAGTCACCGTTCATCCCCTCAGGCCAACCAAACAACAATCCTAACATCACTTGCTCGAATTCGAGATCGAGACCCAAATTCCAAACCTGGAACAAAACAGTACCCAACAACTCCAACTTGTCAATGCTTCGTTAACACAACTCCGGCCACCATCACCTTCGAAACTTCGGCGACGAATTCGTCAATCCATCAACCTACATTTCCCAAAACCCTAAGTAACTCGAACATATATACATGCCGAAAAGATCAATTCTTCTAACCTCAGAAGAACTAGGGTTCAAAACTGTAAAACCCAATCACCATATCAAAAACAAATTGCAACCTAATCTAAGATTTTTCCCATTATCTCTGATAACTTCACCATCTCCAGGAACAATCTCGGCATTTCCAATTGCTTGTAGCAACAGAGATGCCCCAAAACTTAATTTACAGTCAAAATAAAACTGCACTTTGGTTTTAATGTTAAAAATTGTGATTTTATTTTTAAAAATCATAATTCTTCATGATGTTTTGAGTCATAATCCTAAAACATTGAGTTGTAATGTTTATATTTTCACTTATACAATTTTATTGCTCTGTTCTTAATACTTCCAGGCAATACAAGTAATACCCAACTTGTATAAATTTTTAAACTCTATTTTTTATATCCTGACAAACAGGTTTCTATTAAAGATAAATATTAACAAGGATTGTTATAAGATGGGAAATAAATCAAACAGGTGTTTGAAATTTAAGGAACAGAAATATGACAGATAATAGCATGCACCCAGAAGTACATTCACATATATGTATTCACAGCAAAATCATATATATATATATATATATATTCATTTCTAATTAAAGCATGAATATAACTTCCACCTATTTTAATTAATTTTTAAAAATTGAGTTACTCACCTTTTTAATCATGCAGACAGAGCATAGATTTTTTTTTTAAAGCATGCAGAACATCTTTTTACAAACTTGTTTGAGATGCTTTTAAAACTTGAGCTTCCTGATTTTTGCACAGCCTTTAAATCATTATAAATCTTGCTTTTTGTCTCCAGATTTTACATGCAGGTAGCTAAACTCCCAAATTTTTAGAAGAATGCAGGCTTTTCTTGATTGCTTGATGCATGCAAGTTTTTTTACATAATTTCCAGATTTTTAGAAGAGTTTGAATGCATTCGAACAGGGGACTTTGACCTTGAGGATGGTTTACAGATTTTTGAAGAATGAATGCTTTTGATTAGTATGCAGTAAAATGTTTTACTGGTTGAAGAGAAAACAGATTTTAAATGAAAATCTGCATTTTGAAATAAGTTACAAAGAATTTTTGTTTGAAGATGAACTATGGATTTTGATTTTGAATATTGTTTCAGCTGAACATTTCTTTGTTTAGGAACGAATTGAAAATGAAGAAAGAAAAAAGAAATGAAAGATGGCAAGTTTAAAAATCCATACTTATGATTTATTTTAAAAACAAAAATTTTAACCATGAGACTTGTCTTGTATTTAACACTTGTCATTTTAAAATGATATTTAGTTTACATTTGTTATATTAAAATCTAAGATGTTTACACATGTATCTTTAATTAATTAATATTATTAATTAAGTGTTGATGAAAGTTTAACTTAGTTAATTAGTTTTAATACTTAGTTATGTATATTGATAAATGATTTTTAAAGAATAAAACAAACATTTTTATAACTTATTTTTAATATACAAACTTAAGTCAAAATATAATTTAAACAAATTAAACATTTATTTTAGATATTTAAAATCATTTAGTTATTTATTAAAATAATTTTGAAAAGCTTAAATAAAAAATAAATCATAATTTTCCAAATTCAAAATATTAGAAAATATGCTATACTAATTAAATTTAAAACCAAACTTATCTATTTAATATATATATATAAATATATACACATTTTATAAATAGAAAATAATTTATTAGCTTATTAAAAGATAAATTCACAAATTAAATATTTAATAAAAGAAGATTATTGAATCAATTCAAATTTATTAACAAAAATTATCAAATCAATTTAATTTAAACACAGATTACTAAATTTATATTGCCATAAATTCCGGGATATTACAAATTTATAGGAAAATTGATAAATAGTAATGGGAAATATATTTCTGAATGGAAACGGAGAAATTATTATTTATAAAATAATAAGAGGTTTAATAAATAATAATATGATTTTTGTGGAAAACATTATTATTTCGAGTAAATAACAACGTAGTAGATTTTATGGAGTCTATTGAGGAATATAATTATTATCATTATTAGAGTAGTAAAAACAAGAGATTTTCTAGAATAATAGTAGTAGGAGTCGTAAAATCGTGTTTACAAAGTTTTATTGAGCTATGTTATAATTATTTTGAGATAAACAATAATAAAATGATTTTTGAGGATCAAAATGAAAAATTACTATTTTTAAGTTAAATAGTGATAAAACGGTTGTAAAAGAGGATTTAAAGAGATTTGATTATATATATTATTACCTAAATTACATTATTTTGTGATATTCATAGAAATACGTGTACAAAGAATATTTTTAAAGTATGTTATCTATTTTGTGAAATTATTATTGTTTTTGAGGTGGAATAAATAAATGTGTCTTTTATAGTAAATAATAATATAGAAATTCTATACTTAAAGAGAAATTAATGAGTGTAAATGTCCCTTTTTCGGTTGTTCTAACATATGTAGGTAATTATTGTCAGTGAATTATCATATAAGTTTGTTGTGTAGAATTTTAGAGATGAGATCGCTTTAGATCGAATTATGCAATATTTTATTATTATCACTACATAGCGTGTAGTTGATTGTTATGAATGTTGTGTTACTAAAATAGTGGGCTAGTATCGATTTGATGATTTTAATGTTGTGTTACTAATATAGCGAGTTAGTACACATTTCGTGATTTGGTGCTTGTGTTACTAATATAGTGGGTAGTGCACGTTAGGTGGTTTATGTTGGTTTAGTAAGAGTAGTGTTTCATGCTTGTTTGATTGCATGAATGCAATGGTTATTATATGCTGCGACGATCCTAATTTTGATTAAAATTATTTAGGACATTTAGTTAGATAAATTAAATTAAATAATGTAAATGGTTAACGGAATTGAGATTTGTCTAATTAGAGGGTAGCTGTGCCTGATTAAGCAATGAACAAAAGGGAATTAAAAATGAAATAGATAAGGGTAATAAGAAAAAGGCAAAATAGGAATAGGTTATATTCTTATACCCTTAACCCTTATGCCACTTTCATTTTCCATGTTCACAAACAAAATTAAACAAAGTACGGCCGGCCACCATTAGAAGACGATAAAGGGGAAGATAAGCAAGAATCAAAAGGGAGAAGCTTAATCAAATTCATTCAAGAGAAAATCTCAAACTCCATAAGAATAAGCTAAGGTGAATAATAGATTACATCTCCTTTTTATGATTTTCAGTATCTAGTTGAGATCCGAATTTATTTTGCAAATGATTAGTCATGTTTTGATTGTTTAAATGGATATATATGTGCTTGTTGATGATTTATGCTATTTTTGATACAGATTTTATGATAAGGATTAAGTTTGAAAACCTATTAAATTACATCTAAATGCCTTACGTTTTTGGTATGAAGTCAGAAATATTATTTTAGAGATGGATTTCAAGTTTTATAATCTTTTGAATTAATTGGATTTATTATGAATTTTTTAGTAAAGAAAATTGTTAAATTGGATTTAAAATTAATTTCGGCTATTATATGTTAGCTTTGGGTCAGAAATTTAAATATGTTAGAAAACATATTAAACGTGATTTATGGGAATTTTTGAAGAATTTTCCTAAGTATTTTAGCAAATATATAAAATTATTTAAGATATGGGACTTAAATGCTTTATATATTTATAAAAGGAGAAGGGGCAATTTGTAAATGTTGTAAATGTTAATCTCTGAAATTCGGCAGCACTTTTATAAAAGATTTTGAAAATGAATTGGTAACCAATCATATGTATACAAACCAGGCAAGTTATTAGAAAGAAATTGCTCCAAAAGGTTAAAACTCAGTTTATAAAGTTTTACTACTTTGCCACTTATAGCAGCCATCTTTCGATCTCATACTGCCACCTCCATCTAATTCGAAACCAACACACAGGGCATCAGCTTTAGTATGTAGTGGATTGGGGGATTAGGCGAAAGATATGGAGCCGAAACAGGCTTTCGAAGGGGTTGAAGTAGCTTTAGTAAACTTAGATATATTTTGGTTACCAGTAAAGCTTTCGAAGGAACTAGCTTTCGACTTGGTCGAATGTCTTAGGAAAATGGCATTCGAAAGAGGTTGATGCCATTTTTTAAATAGAAGCGGGTCGAAACCTATGTTGCTGCATTAAACCTTTTGAAGCACTGCCTTCGAAAGGGCTTTTTATTTTAAACTGTGAAGCCGCTTCTCCATGCTTTTGAAGGGGCTGGTTTCGACACCATCCACTTTCTTTTATTTTAGAAAAATGCTTTCAAAAGAGATGCTTTCTTCCTAGTTCTTTTAGGACCCTTTTTTCTGTTGAAAGAAAAACCCAAAAGGTTTCGAAAGGAAGCATTTAAATGGTTTCAAAACTATGCACAAATATTTACTTGACCCAATGTTTTGAAAGGTTTTGGACTTTAATGCTTTCGAAAGGTGTCTAATGAAAATTTCGAAAGGAAGGTTTCCCAATGTTTTTGCAAGGTATATGATAAAGGTTTCAAAGGGGAAATTCCCCAACGTTTTCGAAAGGTTTACTTTTAGTAATTTAATAGGAGGTTTCCAATGCTTTCGAAATACAAGTTTGAAATGTTTTGAAAAGAGGATGTTTATGGTTTTATAAAGCTTTCGAAGGGGCACTTTCAATGGTTTCGAAAGGTCTATTATAAATGATTTCGAAAGATATGTTTTGGCATTTCGGCCTAGAGTTCAAAGTAAAGTAGTTAACTGGTTTCGAAAAGGATACATTCAAAGGTTTCAAAAGAGATTGTTTAAAGCTTTTACACAAGGGTTTCGAAGGTTATCATCAACAATGTTTGTGTAAAGCATATATCATGGCAAAGAGATTTGAGTAAAGCGAAAAGTATATTTTCCTTGTTTAAGTATGGTTTAAAGGGTTAAATCAATCTAAAGATGTTTTCAAGGAAAATTTGATGGGTAGTTAACCCTAAGTAAATGGCTCGGATATTTTATTACCAGATGGGACTGGTAAGAGTCGTGTCCTATAAATTAGCTATAGCACTTAGCTAATTTAGTCCAAAATTCCAGTGTGTAGGGCTTAGTCATAAATAAAACTTAAAAGATGATACATGCAGAAAGGAATGTACAGAGGAGGATAGGTTATTGATGATCCCCCGAAACCATTAGGATCAGTTGACCCTGGGAGAAGTAAGTTAAGGAAAGACCATCTAGAAGTGTGTGTAATAGATGTTAGAACATTTATGTTGTCCGGTAGTCCCGAATCAGCCAGTGGTTAGTAGTTAACCAAACAAAACTATATTATTCCGATAGATAGTCCATTCATTATTTTATTTATGAGCATATATGATATTGCTATTATTTTTTTAATCATTTTGATTGCAGGATTCTGATTTGCAAAAAGATATGTTTCAAAGAGATATTAGTGAGGGAAAACCCGTTTCGCTAAACGGTGTGGTCTCACTTAATATCAAAAATCCGACATGTAATAGTATTATTCACATCAGGCTTTATGTCTGACTCGAAGTTTATGTTTTCCCCTTAAACTCTTGGGTGCTCAAAATTCAATTTGAGTAGATGAGAATTAAGGTTTTTAAGGTTTAGTAGGTTAGACGAATAAAGCTTCCGAAGACGTGCAGGAGGCAAAGCTAGCTATATATGAGCTATTTAGTTTTATTTCCGCTGTGATGTATTAAGATTGATATGTCTATTTATTACTCTAGTCATCCAAGGAGACATCTTCATATGTCGCTCTTGGCGTAATTTGTAATAATTATATTTGAACGAAACCTTGGAATCGTTTGGGATTATGTAATGGAATATGGAACATGGTTTTGCAATGTAATCGGTAAAATTGTTTTTTGAATCTGTGATTTAGTTACATATCCATATGCTTCTAATATTATGGACAACATCGACATTACTGTATTTTATCACTGAAAGTTAATATTATAGATGACTGTAGCATCTGTAGCGCTTAGCTTCGGGCCAAAAATAGGAAATGTTACAATTGGTATCAAAGCATAGGTTTATTAAAAAATTAAAAGAAATTTTCAAACTTAAAATGATTTTCAAAACATAATCCTAATGAATTAGAGAAAAGATCGGGGTATGGGATAAAGCTATAGTAACGTGCTTGTATTTGCTATATATAACTATACGCTTTATCTCTATTCTCTCATCTCTCTTAGGCTATTCTTCTGTAACTTACAAAGACTCGAACGCAGATATTACGGACACAAGATATGGATGCTAGAAGTGGAAGAGTTAACATTGATAGGGGAAGCACCACAACTAATGGGAATGCCAGACCAAATACTAGGAGGAACCTAGGTTAGGCACAAGTTGAAAATGTGGATGCTGGATTCCCACAAGTCGATGTGTGAGCAATGTATCAGTTTTTCATTAACATGATGTAAGCAGGAGTTGCTGTAGGGTTAACTGGAGAAAATGCTGAAGGAGGAAATCAAGGAGCTCCAGCGGTCAATAACTATGCTGTTTTGAGTAGAGATTATGCTCGGCTAGGAGGAAAGCCGTTTATTAGTACTGAAGACGCAAGTGAAGTGGAAAATTGGTCACTTCATTACGAGAGGACTTTTGTTGATTTAGGGCTCAATGATGAGCAAAAAAGGAGACTCGCTTCTAGACAGTTACGATGGGTAGCACTGTATTGGTGGAACAGTGTTACTGTTGGAGTCAACGGGGAGACCATGACTTAGGCTGAGTTCAGGAGGAGGTTTTGAAGAAAGATTTATTTCAGAGATTGCTAAACGTACTCTGCTTAGGAAGTTTGCTGAATTAGAGCAGGGGGATATGCTGATGCTTGAGTATGCAACTAGGTTTGAGGAGCTAGCAAGATATGGATAAGCCACGGTTAATACTATCATCAAAAGGAATGAGAAGTTCATTCGCAGGTTGAAGCCTGAGCTTGGTAAGGCCATGTTATAGCATATTAGAGACCCGTGTGACGTAGTTGTTGAGATGGCTTTGAGGTAAGAAGAGATGCTTGCTTATCTTGAAGGAAACAAAGCAAGGGAAGCTCAAAGAGGGCAAAACTAGAAGAGGAAGTTTTTCTATAAGGAAGGGGCTCGGAAGAGTGGAGCTACTAAGAAGGGAAAGGCAGAAGTTATTTGTTATAAGTGTGATAAGAAGGGACACCATGCTCACGAATGCCGGACAGGCAAAGGGAAGAAAACTGCTAAGAAGAAAGGAGTAAGATGTTTCAATTATGATCAGTATGGACACTATAAGACCCAGTGCAAGGAGCCAATTAAGGATAGAAAAGGCAAGATGTTTGCATTGGAACCAGCTACCTCAAAACCAACAGGAGAGGAAAGGGGAAAAGCTATGTTGGGAGGTACGCTTTTGATTAATGGTGCATCGTATTCTTTTATAGCTCATTGTTTAGTAAATTAGCTTAACCTAGAACCCTCATACCTAGTTACTTCCTTAAGGGTTGCAAATCCGACGGGAGGGTATGCGACACTTGGGATGAAGTGTGACCACTTAGAGTTTGAATTGTTAGGTCATACATTTGTTAGCAGTTTGCGTATGTTTGATTTCATAGGGTTTAGAATTATTTAAGGTATGGATTGATTAAGTAAATACGATGCTAGGATATTTTTCCATGATAGGAAAATATCACATAGACACCATGACTGTAGTGATCGGATTGTATATTCCGTAGAAAACCCTAATTTTGAGGTTAATGCTTTGTTGGGTGTTGTGGAGGTAGAAGACGAGTTGAATCGAGTTTTCATGTTAGAGAATACGCAAATTTCTTCGAACCACTGTGCAGTTAATGCCCCGCTATAACCCTGCTACATCTCATAGTAGATTTCTACTGCTATGATTTTTCCATATAGCCCCAAATATAGCCTTTCCGCTTTAAGCCTCGCCATTTTCGCTATATCCCATTGTTACCTCTATATTCCACTATTTTCGCTATATTTACTTCAAAAAAAATGAATTGAGAAATGACGTTTATACATTATAAAAATTGTGAAATTAATTTATTTAATTGAATTTTTGATATATTTTCAGAAATGAAAATACTCTAATATTCTACTAAATTCAATTATGTTATATAACAGTTTTAATTTATAGTATATTTGCACATGTTTTTATTTAATATTATTTATGTATTAATTATAATTCAATTGAATGTTAATTTTTCACTTAATTACCATTTATATATTTGTAAAAACATTAAGTACGAGTTTTATATGCTATTTTAGAGTCATCTGCTATATCCCGCTATATCTTCGCTATATCTCGTATGACTTTTTGCACCTCCGCCGCATTGAATCTGCCGAGCGCTTTAACTGCACAGTTGAACCTATGGTAGGACTGCAGCCGAAATGAGCTATTGAGTTTCAGACAGATTTAGTACCAGGAGCAGAACTGGTGAGTAGCACACCAAGCATAATGATACCTACCGAGATGAGGGAGCTAAAGGAGCGGTTGGTGGATTTGGAAGTTAAGAATTTTATCAAACTAAGCAGTTCGCCTTAGGGAGCAGCCACGGTGTTTGTAAATAAGGCAGATGGATCTTTGAGGTTATGTATCGATTATCGTAAATTGAGTGAGAATACAATAAAGAATCGATATCTGTTGCCTAGAATTGACAATTTGTTCGATCAGTTTGGTGGAGCCAATGTATTTTCCCAGTTGGATTTAGCAACAGGTTATCATCAGCTTAGAATGGTATAGGATAGTATTTCTTTGACGGTGTACTAACAAAGCGCTAGTATTCATTATAGATTTAATGAATCGAGTTTTTCGAGAGCACTTGGACAGGATCGTATTGGTTTTCATAGATGATATTTGATATACTCTAAAGTTGAAAGAGAGCATGAGGATCATCTTTGAGTGGTGCTTGAGACGTTGAGGCAGCATCAACTGAAGGCAAAAATTTTGGGCTGTCATTTCTAAAAGAAGGGAATAAAGTTTCTTGGTCACGTAGTCTCAGAGAAAGGGTCGTCTGTAGATCCGACCAGGATTGAGGCAGTGAGTAACTTGAAGAGACCCGAGACAATGACTGAGATAAAGAGTTTTCTTGGGTTATTTGGTTACTATCAAAGATTCATTACGAATTTTTTATGGATAGAGGCACCGATGACTAATCTAACTCGGAAAGATGTAAAGTTCGTCTGGACTGACAAGTTTGAGGAAGCATTCCAGAAGCTGAAACGCTTATTGATGAATGCAGATGTGTTAGTTATTTCAGAAGGGAATAGGGATTTGGTGGTGTACATGGATGCATGTGGAATAGGATTAGGAGCTGCGTTAATGCAAAGATAAAGTGATTGTCTATGCTTCTTGATAGCTTAGACCGCATGAGGTTAGTTATCCAACTTGCGATTTGAAATTAGCTATAGTAATTTTTGCATTGAAGGTATGGAGACATTACCTGCTGGGAGGGAAATTCGAGTTGTATATGGATCATAAGTCATTGAGATATCTATTCTCTTAGAAGGAGCTGAATATGAGACAAAAAAGGTGGTTAAAGTTTTTAGCCGCTTATGACTTTGTATTAACAACGCACCAAGAAAAGGCAACAAGGTTTCAGATGCACTTAGTTGAAAACATTAGAATGCAGTATTGGCAATGATAGCTGAGTGGAAAGATTTAGAAGCACTGGCTATATGTAGGATACAATGGAGAACTGAAGGTAGGTCTAGTAAGGTAATTACTATGTTTTCATGTTTAGAAGTTCGATAAGTGATGATCGAAAGGATTATTTCTAAACAACGGGAGGATCCAATAATAGACGAACGGATTAAAAAGTTGAGGAATGGAGCAGAGAGCGATGACTTGAAAGATATCAGTCTTGACCAGAATGAGCGGTTGAGGAAGAAAGGAATACCATGTGTTCCGAATATAGGAAACATTAGGAAGGAAGTTCTAGAAGAACGTCATCGTTCGAAGCTCACTATTCATCTGGGAGGAACTAAGATGTATCAGGATATGAAAAGAAGTTTCTTTTGTGAACGTATGAAAAGAGATGTAGGATTATGGGCAAAAAATATTTGATCTGCCAACAGTTAAAAGCCGAACATCAGAAACTAAGTGGGTTACTTCAGCCTTTAGATGTTCCATTATGGAAATGCGATTCTATCTCAATGGATTTTATAGACGGGTTACTAAGGCTAAATAGAGGAAATGAAAGTATATGGGTTATAGTGGATAGACTGACAAAGAGTGCCCATTTCATTCTAGTTAAGTCAACCAGAACGGCACATGTTTTGGCGAAGTTATTTATGAAGAACGTAGTTAGACTGCATGGAATTCCTAGTAGTATAATAAGTGATAGAGATTCCTTATTTACTAGCAAGTCCTTTACTAGCAAGTCCTGGAAGAGTTTATAGAAGACTTTGGCTACCAAGCTCAAGGTGAGTACCGCTTACCTTCCGTAGACAGATGGGAAAAAAAAGAGTTAAAAACTCTTTGAAGATTTGATATGAGCTTATGCTCTAGATTTTAGAGGATCATGGGAATACCATCTACACTTAGTCGAGTTTTCGTATAATAACACTTACCAAGCTAGTATAGAAATGGCACCATTTGAAGCTTTGTATAGAAGGCCATCTAAATCTCCCATTTGTTGGTTAGAGATCAGGGATAGGTTAGTTCTTCGTTCGGATTTGGTTAGAGAAGCTGCAGAAAAGATCGACTTCATTCGAGCCAGAATGAAGGAAGCTCAGTCTAGGAAGAAGAGTTATGCTGATAAGAGATAGAAAGACTTACAGTTCTCAGTTGGAGATCATGTTTTAGTCAAGGCATCACTGATGAAAGGTGTAATCAGATTCGGAAAATCTAAAAAGTTTGCACCGAGATTCGTTGGACCATTTTCTATTGTAGAAAGGATTGGGAAACTCACATATAGAGTGGGGTTACCAAGTAGTTTGGAAGAAGTCCATTACATTTTTCATATTTCTCATCTATGGAAGTGTCTTCGAGATCCAGAGACTATTATTACACCGACTATGTTAGATGATTTAGTAGTCGAAATGGATATGATAATAGTTAGAAAGCCATTAGAAAGCCATTTCGTATAGTCGCAAGAGATGAGAAGAGGCTAAGGAACAAAACAGTCAGATTAGTTAAAATCCAACGGAGCGACGACGAGAGGGATTATACTTAGGAAACTGAGAGTAGAATTAGAGATACTTATCCAAACATATTTCATGGTATATTCTACCTTTATGATTGATTTCGATAAGTACCTTATCATAATTTCAAGGATGAAATTCTTTAAGGAGGGGAGTCTGTAACGAACCTAATTTTGATTAACATTATTTTGGACATTTAATTAGATAAATAAAATAAAATAATGTAGATGGTTAAGGGAATTGAGAGTTGTCTAATTAAAGGGTAGTCATGCCTAATAAAACAATGAACAAAAGATAATTAAAAATGAAATAGACAAGGCTAATAAGATAAGGGTAAAATAGGAATAAGTTATATTCTTATACCCTAAACTCTCATGCCACTTTCATTTTCCACATTCACAGAAAAAATTAAACTAAGTAAGGTCGGCCACCATTAGAAGAAGATAAAGGGGAAGATAAGAAAGAATCAAAAGAAAGAAGCTTAATCAAATTCATTAAAGAGCAATCTCAAACTCCTTAACAATAAGCTAAGATGAATAATAGATTACATCTTATTTTTATGATTTTCGGTTCCTAGTTGAGATCCGAATTTATTTTGCAAATGATTAGCCATGTTTTGATTGTTTAAATGGATATATCTGCCTATTGATGATTTATGCTATTTCATATAGATTTTATGATAAGGATTAACTAGAGAACCTATTAATTGACATCCAAATGCCATGCATGTTTGATACGAAGTCAAAAATATTATTTTAGAGATGCGTTTCAAGTTTCATAATTTTTTGAACTAATGTGGATTTATTATGAAACTTTTAGTAAATAAAATTGTTAAATTGTGTTCAAAATTAATTTCGGCTATTATATGTTAACTTTAGGTCGGAAATTTAAATATGTTAGAAAACATATTAAAAATGATTTATGGGAATTTTGTAAAATTTTCCTAAGTGTTTTATTAAATATATAAAACTATATAAGTTATGGGACTTATATGTTTATAAAAGGAGAATGGGCGATTTGTAAATGCTTTAAATGTTAATTTCTAAAATTTGGCAGCACTATTATAGAAGATTTTGAAAAAGAATTGGCAACCAATCATATGTTGACAAACAAGGTATGTTACTTAGAAAGAAATTGCTTTAAAAAGTTAAAAATCAGTTTTGTAAAGTTTTACTGCTTCGTCACTTATAACAGCCACCTTTCGACCTCATATTGTCGCCTTCATCTAAGTCGAAACCAATAAACATGGTATCAACTTTGGTAGGTAGTAGATGGGGGATTAGGCGAAAAGTATGGGTCGAAATAGGCTTTCGAAGGGGTTGAAGTGGCTTTAATAAACTTAGATCTATTTCGGTTACCAATGATGCTTTGGAAAGAACTAGCTTTCGACTTGGCAAATGTTTTAGGAAAGAACTTTTGAAAGAGGTTGTCGCTTTATTTAAAAAAAAAACTTTCGAAGGGGTTGAAATCCCTGCTACCACAATAAACCTTTCGAAGCAATGCCTTCGAAAGGATTCTATTGTTTTAAACTGTGAAGCCACTTCTCTATGCTTTCGAAGGGGTTGGTTTCGACACCATACACTTTCTTTTATTTAGGAAAAATGATTTCAAAAGAGATGCTTTCTTCCCAGTTCTTTTAAGACCCTTTGTTCTATTGAAAGAAAAGCCCAAAAGGTTTTGAAAGAATGGATTTAAATGGTTTTGAAACTATGTTCCACAAACATTTACTTGAACCCAATGTTTTCGAAAGGTATGCGACAAAGGTTTCGAAGGGGTAATTCTCCAAAATTTTCGAAAGGTTTACTTTTAGCAATTAATGGGAGGTTTCCAATGCTTTCGAAAGACAAATTTGAAATGTTTTGAAAAGATGATGTCTAAGGTTTTATAAAGCTTTCAAAGGGACACTTTCAATGGTTTCGAAAGGTCTATTGTAAATGATTTCGAAAGGTATGTTTTGGTCATCGGCCTAGAGTTCAAAGTAAAGTAGTTAATTGGTTTTGAAAGTTTCAAAGGTTTCGAAAGAGGTTGTTTAAATCTTTTAAACAAGGTTTCGAAGATTTTCATCCATAATGTTTGTGTAAAGCATATATCATGGCAAAGAGATTTGAGTAAAGTAAAAAGTGTATTTTTCCAGTTTAAGTATGATTTAAAGAGTTAAATCAATTTGAAAGATGTTTTCAAGGAAAATTTGATAGTTAGTTAACCCTAAGTAAATGGCTCTGATATTTGATTACCAGCTGGGACTGGTATAGGGTGTGCCCTATACATTGTTACAGCCCCTAGCTAATTTAGTCTAAAATTGCAATGTGTAGGGCTTAGTCACAAGTAAGACTTAAATGATGATATGCATAGAAAGGAATATATAGAGAAGGAGGATAGGTTATTGGTGAACCCGCAAAAACCATTAGGATCAGTTGACCCTAGGATCAGTGTGTCTAACAGATATTAGATCATTTACTTTGTCTATTAGGCTCGAGTCAGCCAATGGTTAGTAGTTAGTCAAACAAAACTATATTGTTCGGACACATAGTCCATTTATTATCTAATTTATGGCTATATATGATATTGCTATTGTTGTTTTAATCAGTTTGATTGCAGGATTTTGATTTTGCAAAAAGATAGGTTTAAAGGGATATTAGTGAGGAGAAACCCGTTCCGCAAGCAGTGTAGTCTCGCTTAATATCAAAAATCCAAGATGTAAAAATATTATTCATACCAGGCTTTATGTATGACTTGAAGTTTATGTTTTTCCCTTAAACTCTCGAGTGCTCAAAATTCAATTTGAGTAGATTGAGAGTAAAGGTTTTTCATGTTTACTCGGTTGGACGAATAAAGCTTTCGAAGACATGAGGAGGAAAAGCTAGCTATATAGGAACTATTTAGTTTTATTTCCACTATGATGTATTAAGACTGATATGTCTATTTAGTACTCTGGTCATCCAATGAGGCATCTTCATATGTCGCTCTTGGCGTAATTCTAATAATTATGTTTGATCAGATCCTGGGAATCGTTTGGGACTATGTAATGGAATATGGAACATGGTTTTGCAATGTAATCAGTAAAGTTGTTTTTTGAATCTGTGATTTTATTTCATATTCATGTGCTTCTGATACTATGGATATCATTAACATTACCGTATTTTGTCACCGAAATTTAATATTATAGATGACTGCACCATCTATAATACTTAGCTTCTAGCCTCAAGATAGGGATTGCTACATATGTTAACAAGTATTTGGATGCAGAAAAAGAGCAAAAAACAAAACTACATTGGCTTGATCAACCAAAAGGGGTACATAGGCAGCCTTTCACTATGCAATGGCAATTGTGCTTATGATCATAGTGTATAGGATAAGGTGCGGTACGAATATAATTGATACCCTTTTTTATATATATAAAAAGTTGTGAAGTTGCGGGTAGAAGCATAAGAGAGAATGGAAATGTGGATGTGACTAATCATGGACAGTTAATTTAGTATATTCTCTTATATCATTGTTATATTATTCATAATTTAATGATAATAGTGAATTAATGGTCATATCGTATGATAATTATATTAGTCATTTAATGTACATTAATGTGATGTTTGATTCCACTGTGAGGTTTCCCTTTTACTTTCTTAGTTTTGAAATTTTCAATTATGAAAATAAATTTTTTTTTAATATCGAAAATTAATTGCAAGCGTATTTTGTAGCATTCAAACGTTAAAAATAATGGGACGTAATACTTCGTGTATAGCTCCAGGTTGGACCAAGAGTGGAATCGTCAGACCATTTCCAAAGGCATTTAATTTCAGGAGCTATAATTTCGAGGTCAGAGTCTTCAACGTTGTCCCCTATGGACTCTATGTTCGAGACGTCACCTTCTTCTCCCGTTTTTTCCTCTTCTTCTCCTTCTCTTTCTTTTCTACTTCCACTACCCTTCCTTTGTTTTAGATATGTCATTCTACATGGTATTTTAAATTTTGGAAGTGGGGGTTCGTAAGGGAATGATTACTCAGTTTAGATTAGGTGGTGCTCCATTAATTTCTCATCGGTGAGGAAATAAGAAGCTTGACATTCATCTTCTAAGATAAGAATCGATTGAGTAGCCATAGTGCATAAATCATCATTCTCAAATCCAGTTGGGATGCCTATGGAGCAAGTAATGGATTGGTTAAGCAAATTGAAGAGTAATCAAAGACGGAAACTTAAAGTATGATAATGGGTACTTATGCCCAAAGGACCAGTTGCACATGTAACTAGGTTGGTCCTTCGTGAAGAAATAAAAGTTCTTAAAGGAGTTGCACTTATTGACAATATCTAGAACAAACCGGTAAAGGTTGCGTTCCTCAAATAATAGGAAATTTGGTTTTTCTCCTCAATATTTGATATGATATAGGAATGGAAGTTCCATTACGTTGGGTGCGCGAGTCGACCTAGTTGTTGCATGAATAACATATATATGCTTCTACTGAACAGGAGTTAGGGTGCAGTTATGAATACTTGTAGTAAAACCTATAAGACGTCCATGGGCTTGATCTTAAGGATCTAGGCTTCTGACCTCATTTATTGGAATTTTGTATCCTTGGCAGATATATAAGTTATCCGCAACAGTGAGTCTTGTAGGCGGCGGGTCTGAAAGTGTAACGATTCACTTTTTCAACCCCCAAACCAAATGTTGATACTAATACATCCAAAGTATTCATGTGTCAAGGACTCAAGTGCAGAAAAGACAAATTGTTTGGGAAATTAAAAGGAAAAAGAAAAAAACATCTGAATCTCATAATGGAACAACAACATATAATATCAAAAGACTGTACAAACTATCACTCAAAGATACATAACATTTTAGAGTTATAATCCTAAGTACTATCATCGGCCTGGACAATTATAACATTCCGTCCTCACAAATGCTGAGATGTAGTTAATAATAGAACAGCGCAAATAAGTACATTATGGTAGGCGAATGGAAATATCTAGCTTGCATCCTGAAGCTCCAAAGAATGTCACCGAAAACCTGTCTTTCTCAGACTGCCTAAAAGAGCATCCAGGTAATTAACGAAAAGATAAAACTACAAGTCATATATTAGAATGGTATAAGAACTCAAGAAATATATGATAAGAATATAATGGCATCTTTCGCGACCACCTGAATCAACAGAATAGTTTTCCACTCAAAAGAACCAAACCCATCTAACAAGTACATACGGCGATATAATAGATAGTGTCTAGGGTATAGATTATGAATTAGAAAATAGTTGTACAGCTTGCATCTCACAATACAACAATATTAGAAGTACAAATAATACTGCTAAGGAACACTTGCATATGGATATTCGATGCTGACGCCCTCAGTACATCGAGGAAGATCTTCTAAGAAGGTTTAGAAAGTACCTTCTGAAACCATGTATATCTCTAGATAAAATATGTCACTAGGTAAAACATACTTGATCCACGCTTGAACATGTGATACCGAATACAATCAACTCCTACATGCCATAATCGAAAGCATCTCCAGGTATTTGGAGTCGATGCACCTTTAGGTTAGCCAAACCATTGGCTATGCGTCTCACTCTATTTTCTATTATTCGGATGGCGAAGTCACGTTCAGCATCTCTACACATAAGTATTCATCAATCAAAAGGATTACAAATCTCTCCATGAATTCCAACATAAGTCATCTGATGAATGCTAACTATGCCCGTCCTCTTGGGATCAACCTGAAGATAGACAGTACTCTCGCTAGCATCATTTGAATTGTCAATATTGACCTCTCTCTTGCACTCAACTTTAGGATAAATAGTTCCACTCTATAGCATTTCAATCCATAACCGCATTCAAAACATAGAACTTATGAAAAGAGCTCTGAAAACTTATTAAGTCAGGTTATTATAATTACCCGTTCTAGGAGGGTACTTTGTTGCAAAAGAAGGCTTAAAATTCTTGCTTTTGGGCATAATTTTTTATTTTTGAATATAAAATCATCAACACTTTTGAAAATATCATGAATTACTTCACTATGTTGAAAATCAATTTGAAAAGATGAAAGGTCCATTCCACTACATTTGCATCTAAGAACGTGACCTAAAAGTTCGCAATTTAAAATAATTTATGTCCCTTTGACACTAGTGCAACTTCTCCTTTTCTACCATCATAAGCTTTCCTTTAAAATTTGCATAAAACATCTTTACAAACTTTGGATAACAAAAAAAATTATTTTTAGAAGCATTGATTAAACCAAGAATTTCATGAAAAGATTAAAAAGATCATAAGTAGAAAAATCTTCAAAAAAGCAAATCTTCCGGGAAAGACTTTTTTGATAGATAAATACTCTATATAGGCTTGAATGGCTTCTCGGTCACTGAAAAGATATCCTTTTAATTTCTTAAAAAGCCTCATGGTTGCCTTAATATTGATCGAGGATGCCATTGAAGAATTGTTTGAAGAGACAAGAGAGTTTGTGTTTTCGAATTTCAAAAATGAAAGTAAGAAATGAATAGATGGAGATAGAGTAAGTAAATAGAGATCAAATGACATGTTCTCTGGTTAAAAGGAAACTTTTCAAAACATAGAACTTAGTTAAAAGGTGGAGGGTAAATCAAATTTTGAATTTGAAATTCAAATTCAAATTCAAATTTTGTCTGCATATGTCGACATATGCTAGTGGGGTATGTCGACATATAGGTCAAATTTTTCAAACAAAAAATTTGTTTAACTATTTCCTATATTATTATATAGATCTATTTTCAGAAAAATAATTTTAAAATAATTTGAAATATATTTTATAATATTATTTTACTATTTAAAATATATAAATTTTTGTATTTAACATATAATCACACAATATTCAACCAAAATTACTATTAATCAATAGGATATTCCTAACAACCAATAAAACAACCAAAAGAAAAGAAAAATTCATTCAAGAAATTAAAATACACCTTTGACATATTAAAAGTGTTCCTTTTTCTGATTAATTTCACCATTTTGTTCTGAATTATGTATTGCTGTGAATCACATGTTAGCAATTTTTGTATCTGATTCATTATCACTTGAGGATGTATCTGAATCATCTAATGTTGCAGTATAGGCTCTTCTCCGTTTTCTAGATGAATAAGTATTAGTGTAGTTTGTAGTTTATCAGGATGTGGACAATCTCGTTTTAAATGGTCAGGGTCATCATAGTTATAACATCTAACACCATTTCCGTTTCTACTTCTGCTACCTGGATTTTAGTTGTCATTTCTTTTGAAATTGTTCATCCTCCTATATTTTTGAAATTTTTTGAAATTCCTTATAATGAAAGCAATTTCTTCATCGTCATCGCTGTCTGAATCCAGATTTTCCATCATTATATCAAAGGCTATGAATTTCTTCTCTATTGCTTTGCTTTCTCTCCTACACTGCATTTATGCTTCAAAAGACATTAAATTAACTCTTTAATTTTTAGAGTTCTAATGTCATTAGCCTCTTCGATTGCAGAAGTCTTTCTATCCTATTTGGGAGTAAATGAATTGAGGTTTTCTCTAACTTGACCCTCTTTATAAAAACTTTTACCCAGTGCAATAAGTGAGTGCACCATATCTTGGAATCTACTAATTATATTAGATATGGACTCATTTGGAATCATTTTTGGATAATTGAAACTAGTTTGTTAACATTGAAATTTGGGTTTGTTTAACTTTACTTATGCCTTCATGTGTAAGTTGAAAAGTTCTTAAAATTTCAAATGCAAACTTGCATATAGATACTCTATTAAATTCACTTATATCTAGTGAACAAAATAATATATTCATAGCCTTAGAGTTACTTTGTGAAACTGCTTTTTGATCAGCAGTCCACTGTGCAAAATTTGTCTCGAATTCAGTGTAATCAGTTTGAGTGATATTCCAAGTGTCTAAACCAATTGACTGTAATTAAATTTTCATTCAATATAACCAATATGCGTAATTACTACCATTAAAAAGCGGAGGTCTGGCTGTGGATTGTCCTTCGACAAATGAGTTACCAATATTAATAGTGTTACTAACAGAATTATTATTAGTGTTGATATCCATTTAAACTTTTTCAAAAATCAAATGATGAATACTTTGAAAACCAACGCTCAGATACCAAGTGTGAGTCAGTGGAATAGGGATCTTAAGGCTAAATTAACACTATATGGGATGAATAGTGCGTAATTGATTATATGTGTATTATTCAAATTCTTGAAGATTTTACTTGGAATGATGGAATTAACAATCACAGAATCAAAGTACATATAAAAGTAAATGGAGTAAAAGTAAAAAGGAAAAAACACACCAGGATTTTCTATTTTGGAATTACCCTACATCCTGTCCTAACAATTCCTTATACGGATTTCTTTTAAAGTAGTAAGTGTAAATAAAATCTCGATTTTAAGCGAGACGCACCCTCCAAAATCTCGGCCTCTAGGTAGAGCCACTTGATTTTTAGGCCACAAGCACACCCATTAGATTTATGGGCTACTAAGCACACCCAATTGATTTACAGGACACAATCACACCTACTTGGATTTCAGGGATACCAAGCACATCACAGAGTCTAAGAGTATGATTTGATAGATTTAAACTCAAATCTTTGATCTTGATTACAATAGATCTTATAACTCTTAATAGTACTTGATCTTGAGAGACATGAGAGAAATAAGAGGTTATATGAAAGAGAATCAAAATAGTAGTGATTGATTTTGATTATAGTTGAACTTCAGTAGAGTTTCAATAGAAATTGCTTTAGAAATCAAGAGAGTGAAAAGAGGAGAGAAAAATAAGAAAGTAGTTACTGAAAATTCATTTAGAAGACTATTATATATAGGGAACAATGGTCGTGTCCATTCGTGAAGAGATACGATGAAAGGACACTTCCATTCAAATTTGAATTTTGAAAAATACGACTAGTATGTCAACATACTTATAGAGGATATGTCCACATATCCCTTTGTGTTTTGAAAAATTACTTGATAAAAATTGTTTTGAAAATATTATGTTTTATAAAATATTTAGAAACTATAAAATATTTAGAAACTTTATACAAACATTTAGACATGGTTTATACACTTTTTAATCATATTAAAACTTAATAAAACTTTATAAAATAAAATTGAAAGATTTAATAAGAATATTTAATATAATCTCTGCTACTAATAAAGAAAATTCATTGAACTAATCTACACAGTGTCTTTTTAAAATTCCAAAAATGCCCTAGCCCGTGTGCGAAGCACGGGCCCATACTAGTGTAAATAATATATATAAAATCGATATAGTTATAAATTATTAAAGTATAAACAATAATTCGATATACATAAAACTAAAAACAAAATAATATCTTTATAAGTATGAGAGATATGAAAATCATTTGAAAATATTTTAAAAAGATTATTTTCAAAATAGAATATTTGAAAAACAATTTAAAACAAAATTAGAGAAGGTAAGGGAGATCGGGAAAGCGCTATCATGGTTTTAACATGAATTCTATGACTCTATAACTTATCTGGAATATCTTGAAATCTTCAATACTCATGAGTCTTCATTCTTGAACTCTTGAAATTTTGTATTAACATTTTGAATCTACTCTTGATATCAGCATCTTGATATTGTACAGTCTTCTTTTTCAATACATGTCTAACATCCTGCACTATATACTATATATATCTTGACAAAAAATTATTATCTACATTTATATAATGTCCTTTTTTTTTTATAATGTCCTATAGTTTTTATCATCAAAAACAATACCTAAGGTACTAACAGAACTCGTATATCAGTTTTGAACTGGTTTTTGGTAAGTAATACATAAACATATTATTAGATCTCGGACTCTTCAAAACTAAATCAGCGAATTTCTTGTTAATTCAATTATTTTTCTTTTACCAGTAAGAGAACGATATAAAGGAGTCCTTCCAGGGGGATCTCGTATAGCTCGTTCTCGAAGCAAGAGATGCTTCATACCAAAGAGTCCTCCCTAGGGGAATTCAAACCGTATAAAGCTATGAAACTTTCATGTACTTCCTAGGTAAATTCGGTCAATTTCAATAATAATGAAAATGATCGCATATGAAAACCAAGTCTCGTATACTTATCATATTCCGACCTTCTCAACCTATGACATCCTTCGGTCAAGAGTGAAGCCAGTATGTTAGAACACTGTTTGCTTCTAAGCCCTACTTGAACATCATTCTTAACTCTTACAGATAAGATAAATCTACTTTGTCAGCTTTTAGTGTTAAGTACATGAGTAAATCCTTTCCATAAACATGTAAACGCACAAAGCATAATTAAGTCACATAAGCGACTTCTAATCCCCTTTTTATTTAATTAATTATTACATTAATCAAAACTTCTTTGTAAATACTTGTATATATATTTAAAATAGCTTTACAAAAGATATACACATATATACTATTGTTTGACTATTCATTTTTACTTTTTACATTCTTAAAAATGTGTTCATATTCTTATCCCAGAGGTATAAGAATATTCACAAAATTCTTAACAAGATTACATAATTTCACAAGTATATTTGAAAGGGTTAAAAACAAATGTTATTAAAACATCGTTATAATAAATCCAAAGCAATTTTAAACTTATCAACATCTTTAAATTATTCTTTTTAAAGATATACTTATTTTCAAAAGTATATTTAAATGGGTTAAAAACAAGTGTTATTAAAGCATTATTACTATAAATCCAAATTCCATTTTATACTTGCCGTTATCCTTAAACTATTCCTTTTAAAGATCTACTTATTTTCTGAATATATTTAAATGAGTTAAAAAATAATGTTATGAAAACAGTATTACTATAAAATCGAAGCCATTTTATGCTTGTCATTATCTTTGAACTATTCTTTTTTAAAATCTAAGTATATTTTATAATTATTTAACAAAGCAATATATTCTTAACTAACTTCTCAAAACCATTCATTTAGCTTACTTTCATAATAAAACCTTTTTATCCTTTTATAAAATACTAAACTTACTTTTCCAAACTTTTGTACATAAAAAATTATGTTATGAAAACATCATTACTATAGAACCAAAGCCATTTTATACTTGTCATTATCTTTGAACAATTCTTTTTAAAAATCTAAGTATATTTTCTAATTATTTAACAAAGCAATATATTCTTAACTAACTTCTCAAAACCATTCATTTAGCTCACTATCATAATAAAACATCTTTATCCTTTTATAAAATATTAAACTCACTTTTCCAAACTTATGTATATAAATACTGTAAAAATACTTATAAATAGGTCTTAAATATCTATCTAAAATACTATTAAAAATAACTAATTTAAAATTTAACAAAATCGTTAAAAAAGCATGTTTTATATTTGAAATCCTTTACTTTAAAAATTCATAAATAATTATTAAAATATATCTAAACTTCAAATCATTTTCAAAACACTAATTGATGTTACTAAACATCCCAAACAGATCTTGGAATAATACTTTAATTAAAATAACACTTTTAACCACTTTAAAGTTTCAAATAGTAAACAAAAGCATTTAACATAATGCCATCACAAATTCAGAAAACACGCAGAAAGTGTTGCAGTTGGAAAATATTGCACTTTCTCATTTATGCCCTAAAACCATTTCCAAAGCCCTAAATGTTTAACCAAATTTCGGCTAGCTATTAATTGATTTGAAGTCAAATTTTTTACAGTAAGCACTTTACTTATTTTACTTAATAATTATGCAAAGAAACCACTAGGGGTGTCTTTACAAAATCTTATAAAAATTCACAAAAACAAGGCATTTCAAAATGCATCTATAGCTACTATTTCGCTTCTAACTCTTATGACTTTGTTTTAAATTTTCCAAACCATTTCCTCCTTGCCTCATACACTATAAAAGTGTGGATAACAACTAAGAAATATTCTTTCATGGTATACTCACATATAACAATTTAACACAAGGGATTCAAAATGCACTTATAGCGAATTTTCTTGCAAATGCGCTTCAATGCCACACACAATCTGACCAAACATGTAAACACAAAGTCGAGGCCACATTACATGTTGTAGAGGCTAATAAAAGTGACAATATACAATATAGAGTTGTCATTTGTTTTCAAAAGCAAGTATGACCAAAGTTATAACTTCATTATTTCGATACTTAACTTTATATTCCAGTACACATATATACACAATATATACTATCAAATGGTGAGTAAACTCATCCCAAAACCAAGATAACAAGCACAAGCTACCTAAAATCACATGAACACTTCCTACCATCACCAACTAGCCAAGGCTTCTACCTTTAGCTCATTCAAGCTCTCGGCCATGCTTTCCCCTTCACCTAGTGCTTATGGCCAAAACAAGGTGAAGATTTTTTCAACCTCCTTCAACTTTGAGTTGTTTTTCCATGTTTCTATATTGTTCTAAGGCCTTTTCCAATTTTGAGAGGAATTGGGTTTCAATTAATATGTCTTCTAGAATTTAAAGAGAGGAAGAAACAGCATGAAGACTTAATCTTTTTGTGTTATTTTTGGCAAATGAACATTTGAACGTATGAAGGCTACTTGAAGGCTTTAACAAGAGTTTACCAACCCCCTTCCAACCTTCTATAGCCGGTAAAAAGAAGCCCCTCATGTTTTTCGCATGTGCAACGTTCATACCTCACTTTTGACCAAAATTCCTTCTCGCCTCCAAATATCTTCTCCTAATCACTCCACTAATTTTTTTATTATTCACATGTAGTTAGCTATAATATCAAAAATACTTTTAGTTGCTAATTAATTACATGTTAATATATTATACAAGCACAATAAGTTCAAACAACTGTTACCGAGTAAAAAGCTGTTTATCGATAAAAATGATTTTCGGCCATATTATCGATATTTCTTCAAGCTATTTATTTTCGTAAACATATTTCAAAAACAAGTTTCTTATCATTTGTTATTAATTAAAAGAGTTTAACAAGGTTATAAAATCGCTTTAAACTCATTAAATCCAAAATTCAAAAACTTAAATAGTTCGGATATTAAAGTACGAAGTGTTCGAAATTTTAGGTCATCCCATTCTCTCCTACTTAAAACATTTTATCCTCGAAATTTCAACATGATTACCTAACAAAAGAAATAATAACAATCAATACTTAATAATATTCACAATCACCTGGAAATAAAACTCAGGGTTTACTTGGATTTAGAAACTCTCTCATCGCACAAGGATGACATATAACCTACAAGTGTACTTTGTACTCAACAGCTTCAGATTATTACTTAAAAGATCATTCATGCTACTTCATAATATATCGAAGAGTCATTCTCTGAACTCTCCATAAGCCAACAAAACATAGTTTGCATAAACTTAAGCCCATACAATGTGCATGAATCATCCATACGCAGTATCTGATTTGGTCACTTGCTCGATCGCATAAATTTCACTTCCAGACTAGTACAGTCACTTGACCTCTCTAGTGTGGACTCCAATCAGGTTTTTTGATTAGAATTCTCCATTTTCCTTACATAGTCATATACTATGATAGAAAACTTTAGGATCATATCAAGAATTCCATCTCAAGAGTTCGCCATCAAGATTCGAGTGAAAAATCCTTGTTTGGATTGGTGTAAATCACCTAGAAACCATGTATTTAAATTTGCGTCAATAACGGTCATGTGAATTAAATGAACTATGTATAACTCACGTATTTAATCCTACTGGTTTCTTAAGTATATCAATTTATTTTTATATCATTCATTTACACAACTAGTATCTCTCATTCAATACTAAAATCATTTGTGAAGAATTTCATAAAACATCACTCAAGTTAATAAACATTTTATAAAAACTTACTTCAAATAAACATACCAGACTGTCTTAATGCATACGATGCATGGGTCAACAAAATTATTCATCATAGTTTCACTTATTTGTTAGATGCCCATTTTACTAAAAGGGAAAACTAGAAAAGGTTCCATAATTATTTAGGCTATTCCACTACCACTTAGGTACCCTACATAGCATATACACAAATCTTTTCTACAAAAATTCATATCAAGTGTGCATTATCAAAACAACTCTTTATTTAACTACTCTTTATTTTACTTCAAACTTTGTTAACGAAAACTTTAAAACTAAAGATCTAGGTTTTATTCCAAATCATTTTGAAATAATAATACACATGTACCTTTTATATATCAAATCATACCTTTGAGATTAAATCAAAAATCGTTTCCAAAATATGATCAGATACTTCGTAAATATTACTAAGTATCATGATCTCGATTTATAAACCAATTTCCTAAATATTCACTTCAAAATCCATAGAAAATATATGAATGGATAGAGTAAACACCAAAATGATGTCAAGGAAACGGGTCCTACCATGTTGTGTCGTATATTCCCTCACTAAGAAGGGTAATACTCATGAGAAGTGCTTACCAACCGAGCATATCTCTTGCCCATTTTAGGTCACTTTCGAGAAAATCAAACTAGATAACATAAAAATAATATGTTCCAGAAATGACTTGTTGATTCCCAAGGCAACTTCAAACTCGAAAAAAAAATCTTAAACTACCTTTAAAATATCAGTGTTCACAAATACTTTAAAATAATGTTGTTATTATTTTCTCCAAAATCTTAAACATCATTTTCAAAGACATCAGAATTTAATTTCTCAAAATATTAGTTTAAATCCTCTTCATTTGTAATCCATATTATATTAACCATACTTAGAAAATCTATACTAAACTTACTTTATTAGAATAAATTTCTAACCTAATATTTTCATCGAATGCCTTATAATCAAACTATGAAATTCAATTCACATGGTATTCTTTTCAATGTGCTTATAAATATCGTCTACCCAACCCATACAGTGAAAAGGTAAACTACTTATAAATTAGTTGAGCACAATCAACAATTACCAAATAATAATCAATGCTCATAAGATGGCCGAGCATGACTAAACTAATCAATAAGGGAAAACGAATGAACATTACTAATCCCTACACTTATTAAACTACATTCTAATAATTCACACTTATATAAGTTATCTTACATAAGATCTTTTAATTTTTGTCATTGAAATATCTTTAAGGCATACATTTATAAAAAATACAAATACGCTCTCATACATATAGTACAGTCAACTCATTTTAAGGCATTCCTTACCCTGTCTCTAGTGAGTTATACCCAACCAAAGCAAAGGTTTTCATTTAACCTTCAGGTCTGATATCAAATGTTACTATTAACCTTTTCAATCCCCAATATCGATAATAATACATCCTTGGTATTCATATGCCTATCACTTAAGTGCTAGAAAGATGAATTATTAGGTCAAAATAAAATGAAAATGAAAAATAATAAGGGAGGAAGAATAAAACATTTGAATCTCACAATAGAACGATAACATATAATATCAAAAAGACAGTACAAACTATCACTTTAAGATACATAACATTTCAGAGTTGCAATCCAAAGTACTGTCATCAATATGGACAATTATAATGGCTTATTCTCATAAATGATGATATATATATTTAATAATAGTGAAGCAAAAATAAGTATACTACGGTAGGCAAATGATCTGCTCATCTTCTAAAGCTCCAAAGAATACTAACGAAAACATGCATTTCTTAGACTACCAGAAAGAGCATCTATGGAATTAAGGGAAAGATAAAACCATGAGTCAAACATAATTCTGGTATGAGAAACTCAAAAAAAAAATTGATTAGCATATAACGGTATGTTTCAAGACCCCGCAAATCACCAAAATGGTTTTCCCCTCAAAAGAACCAAACCCATTTAATAAGTACATATGATGATATAATAGGTAGTGTCTAGAGAGTAGAATATAAATCAGAAAATAGATGTGTTGCTAGTATCTCACAACACAACAATATTTGAAGTAAACAAAAGGTACATTCGCATATGGATTACCGTTGGAGACGCCCTCAGTATCAAAGCGTTTCTCCTGATAAGGATTAAAAAGTACTTTCCGACCACGCATATCTATAGATAAAATACACCACTAGGTAAAACAGATGTAACGAACCGAAATTTTTTCGTTTGATTTTTTGAGAGTATTTAAATAATTTAAATATTTTATTTTTTGTTTTAAAATAAAAAGGAAATAATTTTGATAGAAAAATGGATTTTTAGATTTTTTTCTTACAAATTCTAATTAAGAAAATATTTAAATTGTCATTTGACGTATTTTATGTCAAACTTTGGAATTTTTGAAAATTAATAAAAATTAATAATCGGTATATTTTACTGTTGCTCTGTGATCACGTCACATTGTCATGCACAATCGTAGTTTTTGTTTTTGATCATTTGTGGAACACATGAGAACGTTGTGTTTTATAGCAGATGCCCATGTTTAACATACATACACACACCCAAATGCACAATAGCCTTTATCTTTCCTCCTACCAACATGTTTAGCACAGCCACAAACTTGTCCACTTGTCCCTCCATGTGCTTTCCTGGTTAAATGGATCTTGGGTTGGAAACATTCATCATTGTGTTTCCTTGCTTATACCTCGCTTATGCATGCACACACACACACACACACACACACACACACACACATATATGCCACTACCGTACACCTAAAACCTTCTTCCCCTTCTTTCAAAATTTGTTGAGAATGGAATTATGAACTCCTCTTCACTTCAAAATTCATCACCTTCCATCCCGGTCACTTTTATCCCCGGCCTCCAACATCAAAGTTGTTCGTCATAGAATTTAGTTTTTTCTAAAATTGATTGTTTGATATTTCGTCAAGGGACGAGTGAGATATGGCCTAATCACAGTAAGCGGACAAATAGTGTTCAAAACTTCGAAAAATAATTTCTTGCGATCTGTTTGGAATAAATCAACGTCGTTCGCATTGTTAAGTTCACGGAGAGTCGTAGTATTTTTAGGGGAGTTTCGATGGCATTCCATGAGGGCTGATCATGGAGGTTGAAAGCTAGGGTTATGAATAAGCGGAGCTAGAGGCGAAGATGGAGGGATTGAAGGGCATGGCTATGTTTCTCAAGGGAAGGGCTTCATTTTATGTAATTTTTGGGAGCTTCGAGCTAAGGGTGTAAATCAAGACATTCCTTCTATAGCTCAAATTGGTTATCAAGAAGCACGGTCATGATGCTATGGGGTCAGTGGCATCGAACTTATGAAGGGGGACTCGCGGGTTGTCTTGTATCGACAAATAGAGGAGGTAATTGTTGTGTAGGGTGCATAATATGCACGTGCACATTTACTGAAATGGAGGAGGCTGATTTTAGGGAAGAAGACACTATTTCGTGCGGGTTTTGGGTTTGGTTTAGACAAGCGGGCTTTGGGACGAGACGGTTTGGATGAGGAATTATTTTAATATTTGCTTAAATTTTATAATTAAAGTTAGTTCAATTTAAAAATTCATATCTAGTTTATTTTAAGTTTGATTAACAAGCGGATTTTGCTTTAGAGTCATATTGACAAGTGCTACACTTTGATATAAATTGTTGATTTGTTTGGTTTAGCATGATTTAATGATAAATTAATATTGCCTTAGTATAATTACGTCAATTTGGATAATTACGTAATTTAATTAATTATACTTTGTGGTTGTAATCTATTTGGCCAAATGAACACCGTTTTATTAAAGTAAATTGAACAGGATAATTTGGACACTTGTTTAGCAGAATAAAACATCGTTCCACTAATTAAATTAATTGGCCATTTAATTAGCAGAATAAAATTCCATTCTACTATTTTATAGATTTGGATGTCCGAATTTGATGATATTAATTGATATGCTAATTAAACAATACTGAATAAGTAATATGATAAATAGTGGTTGTTAGATGTTGAATTTTAGTTACATGGATGTTGATTATGTAAATACCATAATTAACTTAGAAAGTTAAATCGAATGATATGATAGTTTGTTCAAGTACCATTGTGGTCGCTAAGCCTTTTTCCGAATTTAGAAAACCATGGATATAAAACTTCAATTTTAAACAATTATAAATGTTTTATATAATTATTATTTTAATACTGTGTTTTATATAATAATTATTTCATTTACAATATTTTAAAGTGAACTTATTTATATTTTATATATTATTTAAAATTGCTAAATTATATTTAAAATATGGTTTAAAGTTATTTTATACTTTAATATTATTTAAAGTTATTTATAATAATTTGATTTTAAAGTTAATTATTATTTAAATTTTATACTTCAACGATATTTAAAGTTATTTATAATAATTTGATTTTAAAGTTAATTATTATTTAAAGTTATTATTTATTATTATTTTAGATAATATTGTTTAAAGGTAAATTTATTATAACAGTAATATTGTTTTAAAGTTAATTTATTATTACAATAATATTGTTTTAAAGATTTGATTTATTTTTATATCCATAAGATTTTAAAGATAATTAATTATTAAGTTCAATTATTATATTATTTTAATTTTTTATAAAGTTTATTATTGTATTCTTATGATTTGTTTAAAGTTTATTATTTTATTAACGATTGTTTAAAGTTTTACCAATATTGTCTAAAGATAATTAATTATTTTATTAAGGAGTTTTTAGAATATAAATTGTTTTATAAAAGGTGTTTAAGAACAACAAACTGTTTATTTCAAAAGGAATCATTTTAAATAAGAAGATTATATAAGGGTTTTATTTAATGAAAATAATTCATTAAATGAATTTATAAATTTGGAAAGAGATTTTGGAATTGGAAAAAAAGAGTTTGGGTTTTAATGATTCTGAAAAGAGATTTATAAATGGGTTTTAAAGATCTATAACGGGAAAGTTTTATAAATGGGGTTTTGAGACTTATAAAGATTATTTTATAAATAGGTTGGAGATTTATAAAGGAATTTTATAAATAGATTTGGAAATTTATAAATGAGATATTTATCAATAAAATAAAAGAGATTTATCAAAAGGATTGGTGTTTTGGGTTATCTCCATCTTAACGACATTTGGATTTGATCGTTTAATTATGATTTCGGGATAGGAAACTTTTTTGGATGTTTACGATTATACTTATACTATTGTATGTAAGCATATGGAAAATTTTCCAAGTTTTGAAAGGAATGATTTTTGAATATACTTATCTCGATGAGATAAGTGTATGAATATTTTAATAAATATTAAAAGGTGATTTTAAATTAATGAAATATTAATTTAAGGGACTTGGTGATTCCATGGAAAATGTAATCTCTGTTTGAATATTTGTTTATTTGATAGTTAAATAAACAATTATCAAATCTTGGCCAAAATAATCCTTCTTAATTTTGGTGCTAAAGAAAACTTTCCTACTTAATACTAAAGGATTTTAACTCTGGAAATATTTAGGAGAAACACAGGAAATATATGGTTCAATTATCGTCAGATGTGCTATATTGTACGTATAAACTCGTTTTGTTCTTCTAAGACAATTGATAAGGAGATCCATCCACTTATACGGTTAAGAGGTGATCTCCGCTCTTATGTACTATCTGATTATTTCCAAAGAACTATATTGAGCATTTTGGATATCGACGATTGGGTTTTGCAGCGTCCGGTAAGCGGAGGAGTGTACTCATAAGAGATGACTCGTACCGCAACCACTTCGAAAACCATATATGCATTTTACATGGGAGTTTCGTGATCGAGATCAGATGGGATGTGTGAATCCATGTGTGATTCTGAGATCTATTTAAGATGTAGGAATCGATGTGCAGTTCCTAGATCCATTGAGGTGTGGGAATCTATGTGTGATTCTGTGATCTATTTTGGTGGCAGTGCATGAGCCATAATGCTGAACGTAGTCTCATTGGTGGAAATGACTAAACCCAGAAGTATGAGGCAGAGCCAGAAGGGTTGGAAAACCCATAAGGTGCATTCGTCTCCTCCTAGAGTTATTTGCATGGAGCGATGCACTCGGTCATAGCGAGACCAGCTATGTTTTTTCCATGGTACATCACTAGGGATGTATGCTACTACGGAAGTATATCTCTGATCCTTATGCAAGAGGACCGTTCTCAAAGTACTTAGGCATCTCTGTGGAATCCTACACAATTAATGAACATGCCTTATCGGTTTTTGATTATATATCTAGTATTATTGTGATGTACGCTCACAAGCATCACAACTACTTGATTATTATCATTTTTATGCTTAGATGTTATTATAATATCACTAAATTTTCTGATATAAATGTTTTGGCTATCGTAAGGTAAAAAATCCTCCGTATTTATGTGTGGCGTAGTCTTACATGATACCTTTGATTTTAAAGGATCTTACAAGTTACAATAAATAAAATTCATTGTAATTTGAGTTTCTCATGCTTGTTTTGCCAGATTAACCCGACCGTTGTTTTCTATAATGCTTCGGTCTGCTTGAGCATAATTTCCAGATTTTGCTGGATGATTTGGAGCTTTCAAGGGACGAGCATGATTCTCCAAGACGTATTCATGTATCTCATATTTTTTAATTATTTTGTTGTTTTTGATTTCTGTCTATATTTTACAACAATTGTAAGGACATGTTGTTATAACTATCCTGGCTGAAATAGGTTAGTATACTCAGATATTGTGTACAATAAAGATGATTTTTTTTGTAGGATCTTGTTGTTAACCCACCTTTTGGCAAAGTAGTACACAAGCGGATTTACCCAATAGACTTCACGATCATTAAGGCAGAAAACCCAGAGAGATGGTTACCTTGATTGGAGATCGATTATATTTGGAACTACGGACGATAATGGATGGATTCAGATGGACAACACTCAAAAAATAGCTAAGTATGGAACTAATACTTCCCATAGAAGAGGGACTGGAATAGAGAGATTGGAGTAGTAGGATTTGATTAAATAGGATGCACACAACACAACTCATTGATGACCCTAACTCAAAAACCACAAGGCGGTTTGAAGTGAAACTTTAGAAACAAGAAGAGTGGACCTAAGGAGTCCAACCTAGGGATCGCACCCCAAGAAGAGGAGTTTGGAGTGGTCGTCCCTCGTCCCTACTCAAGGATCAGTTTAGTTGAATTTGCAGCAATGATCGGTCAATGACTCAAAATCTACAAATGCTATCAACATAAAACTTAGAATACATGCATATTACTACATAAGGAACACCCTACAGGGACCGTAGTCCCGAACTCCATCAAAATAGGGATAGGCCCTCATCCCTATTATGGAGGGAGATCGGTCCAAATTTTCTTAGGCCCAGTCATCTGGGCTTGGTTCTTCTAGTGAAATTTCAGTCCGATCTGTACATATCTTCCCTTATAAATACAACATGCATGGCATCAACAAAGGGATCTTCTTTCTGCTTCTTCAATCTTCTACCTAGAGTATACTCTATCATTTTTATTCTGGGTTTCATGGATTTGTAACTGTAGTAAGCAGTATAAACAAATAAAGGAAAATCTTTAGAGTGAACATAGGCCGGAGTTAGCCGAACCAACATAAATTTGTGTCTCTCTTTACTTGCTTTCTGTTTTAATTTTATTATTCTTCAAATTATCTTCTCTACATTATATTACTTGAGATCTGTTACTGGATATCGGTACTTCCACATAATTGGGTGTTAGTATCCATTTTTTGATGCAAATATTTTAGTCATTTCATTGATAGAGCTTGCCCCTGCAGATTTAAGTTCAGATTTGGAATCAACTCAATAGCTTAGATTTGGAGAAATGGATAGACAACCAATAAGGAGAGTGCTACCAAAAAGGAGCCATCGCGGAGGGAGTCAGGAGGCTTCCTTTGGAGCTAGAGCTAATCAACCATCTATCTACATCACTAGGGATGAAATGTAAACGATGATGGATGCTATGCACTAAAGGATGCTAAAAAGACGGGAGAAGATGATGCATAATTTACTCCGACAGATTAGGAAAGCAATAGTACAGAACTAAGGGAATAGAGTAGCAGGAGCTAATGACAACTTAAATTAAGGAGTTGAAGCCGCAGGAATCGCTGGAAATCAGAGCTGGGAACATGGAGACGGAGCTGTTGGACAAAAGGAATGGAGTAGGGCAGCCGGAGGCAGCCTTTAGAGGGATCGGCCTCTATCCCTAAAGGCTTTGGCGCATGCCTCCAGGTCTGGTCGATCACGATGCTAGAGGAACTACGTTAAATCCTATGGAGCTTGGTGCGAATCAAAATTTGGATGCGTGACCGAAGGAATACTTTTCGAAATTCCCTCATGGACTCGATGGGTAGTTTGGAAATGATGATAGGAGACTACCGCTGGATGAAATGATAGGTTTGCAGAGATGATCAGGTGAGATATACGAGGAAGATTGGTGAATAGGGATCTAGAGGATGTAAATTGAAGTTCATTCACTCCTAGTATCAGGAATGCTAGGAATCCATCGGAGTTTAAACTACCAATGCTGAAAATGTATGATGGAAAGCCGGACCCAACTATGCATATGATGAGATATATACATAACATGGAAGGACTGGGGGCATCAAAATTCATGGCATGATGCTTTCCCTTTTATCTAACGGATATAGCTACTCTGTGGTTCAGGCAGTTGGAAAGAAGTTCTATTGGCACATGGACTGAATTGGTCAAAAGATTTATGAGGTGGTTAAGGGTTCACATTTCAAGACCCAAAAATGTGATGAGTCTGGGAACACTGAAATAGAAGATCGGAGTGTCTCTAAGGAGTTTTCTAACACGATTTAATGCCACGGTGGCATCTGTGGATCGACCAGATCTATCCATGGTTTTGACGGCAGTTGTATCAGGAATTGCCAATGGCATGGATTTTAAGGATTCATTGGTGCGGGATCTACCTATTGATCTTGAGGTTTTTTTCATAAAGCAGAAAGGTTCCTGCAGTACGAAGATGACAAACTGGAGGTGAACTCTATGCAAAGCAGAGGATCATCAGGAGATGCAAACAAGAATGATAAAGGCAAATGGAAACTAGATGATGGATATGATGGGACGAAAAGGTGATGGAAAGAGTAGGAGCAGAAGTTCTCCTCCTAATCATATTTGACAAAAAGCCTAGAATGAATTTATTTGGGCACTAAGGGGCAACTACCCTATTAGAAACTGGCAAGGAAAGATCCCATGGAGCGGGAACGTATGTCTGGAAAGTACTACATGTTCCACGAATTGAATGGGAATACCACGGATGAATGCAGGCATTTAAAGGATATAATTGAGGAACACATCAAGAATGGAAGACTACTGTTGTACGTGATGAATTGAATAATGGTGGTGGAACAAAAGCAGTCACTGTCTGCATCAAATGAAAATAGCAATGGCCCTGGATCGAGGTCACGGATCGTCGTCAACTGATCGTAATGGTAAGGGTCAAGTTCAGGACTTGGACTTTGGCTACAATAATAATGATAAACTCTATAATAAGGTGGCTAAGACACTTACACATGTAAGGGATCGAGGATGGTCCCTAGGAATGCTCTGAGATGATGATGAATCATCATGCCCAAAGAGGCACCATTTGCCTTTTTTAGTTTTTTGGAATTCTAGAAGTATGCATAGTTATTTATTAGGTTATTTATGATCCACATTACCGCGATAAATAAAAAAGGACACAATTATTGTCCCGACCGGAGTGACAGGGTGATAACCGCAAGGTGCGAGTCCCTTCGTTGGAGAGCGACAGAATGGACTCGTACAAGGATTAAGTTCTAGACCGGAGAGTTGAGGCTAGAGAATAAAATCCAATAAGATGTCGGGTATGGATTATGCTTGGCAAGGAGTAGGTCGCTTTGCAAAAAGCGATAAGATCAGCCTACTCAGGTCGTCGAGTATGAATTATGCTCAGCAAGGATCCGAAGAGACCATGATCAGCCTAGGACTTAGGCCAAGACATCACTTTATGTTCCGGGGCACTAAACTGGAGCATAAGAAGTAACACCGCTTCACGGGAGAGTGACAGGATCGGCTTACTCGGTCGGGAGTATGGATTTTTCTTGGAAAGGACCTGAATAAGTCATGGATTTGGATATTATTCTCGGACGCCAATGGATTTAGCTTCGGATGGACACAAATTTAGATAAAACGATCCAGAGAGATCGCGGATTCTAAATTGGATATCGACTCAGAATGGTCATGGTTTGCACTAGCAATCCGAAGAGATCGTGAATTCGGATTGGATAATATGGCCATCGATGGATTATGGGCTTCGAATTTTGGATTTATGGAAATTCAAAATACACCTTCCTAGCACAAGGAATGTTTTGGGAGGTAAAGTATTAAGCCGCCTTTTGACAAGGCAGTACATAAGTAAATTTAACTTAATAGACTTCACAATCATCAAGGCAGAAAGCCCGAAGAGATGGTTACGAGGATTGAAGATCGATTATATTTGAAACTATAGACGATAGTTAGATGGATTCAAATGGATAACACTCAAAAAATAGCTAAGTATGGAACTAAAACTTTCCCTAGAAGAGGTATCGAAATTGAGGGATCAGAGTAGAGGGATCGAATTGAACAGGATGCACACAACACAATTGAATGATGATCGCTCCATAACTCAACAACCATAAGGTAGATTGGAGCGAAACTTTGGTAACAAGAAGAGGGAACCCTAGGGAGTCCACTCTAGAGATTGCACCCTAAGAAGAGGAGTTTGAAGCGATCGGCCTTTATTCCTCTAGAGGGATCGGCCCTCATCCCTACTTAGGGATCGGTTTGGTTGAATTTGCAGCAATGATCGATCAGAAACTCAAAATCTACATATGCTATCGACATGAAACTTCAGATTACAACATGAGGAACACCCCATAGGTATTGCAACCCCTAACTCCATCAAAATAGGGATCAACCCTGATCTCTATTATCGAGAGCGATCGATCCAAATTTCCTTGGGCTGGGTCGTCTGGGTCTGGAGGTTCTTCTGGCAAAATTTCAGTCTGATCTGTACATGTCTTTCCATATAAATACAGCAAGCATGGCATCAGCAAAGGGATCTTCATTCTATCTTCTATCTAGGCTATACTCTACCATTTTTATTCTGGTATTTTACGGATTTGTAACTGTAACAAGCAGTATAAATAAATAAAGGAAAATCTTTGGAGTGGACGTAGGTCGGAGTTAGTCAAACAACTATAAATCTGTGCCTCTCTTTATTTCTTTTAATTTTATTATTCTTCAATTTATATTTTCTACATTAAATTATCTAAGATATGTGATTGAATATTGGTGCTTTCACATAACTAGGTATTGGTGACCTTTGATGCCAACACTTGTATCGGATCTTACATTGAATAATCATAAGTCAGATAAGATATGATATAAATGGACAGGGCAACGAGTCAATGAGTTACTAAGGGAAGCCAAGCAAACTATTTGCCTTCTACTTATTTCACCCCAACAATTTGTCTTTCCAACACTTGGATATTTGGCATGTGAATACCATGGATGTATTAGTGTCAATTTCTAAGGGTCGAAAAGGCAGGCTGTTACATGTGGTATTAGAGCTTAGGTCAAGCGAACACTTAGGTCATGGTGGGGTAAACTCATTAGGGATGGGATTAGTAATATTTGAGAATGAGTTTGAGAGAATATATATATAAGAGCGCGTATTTGTTATTTCCATAAAAATGTTTTATATTGTGTTGTTTGATCTGTTGAGTGGGTTATGAATTTTGGTCAATGCATTGGCCAACATTATCGATAGAGATTCATAAACACTTAAATAAGGCCAAATCAACACAATATTGTTTAAAATTGGTTAATGAAATAATTTTACCTAGGAGTATACTTTATAGAGAGAGAGAATAATTTTTCAAAAATTTAATACAGTTATTCTTGATTGTGTTTGTTTGTTAGGAGCAGACAACATTCCATTATTATCATTTATAATTTCAATAGTCACGCTCGCCCAGTTCTGAGCATTGACTATTGTTTGTTCACCTATCTGGAACCTTCCTTTTTGAAATTTGGGTTGGGTAGAAAGAATTTTTTTGGCAACATTGAGTCAAACACCTTGTGAACTAAATTTCACAATCTGACTATAAGGCGTTCGACGATTATATTGGGGTATAAAATTTTGATTTTTCTAAATAAAGGGTTCAATGAAAGAAAGTTGATTTTATAAAATTGAGTTTTAAATAAAGAGGTTTATTAAAATAAAACTAGAATATTTTTGAGATAAATATTTGAAAAATGATTTGTGTAAGGAGCTGATTTTATTAAAAAATGATATATAAAAATATATTTTTTAAATAAAATGATTTTTAAGGACTTAAATTTCTATATTTTTGGAAAATTTTATTTTTCAAGGTTTGGTAAAAATTTAGAATAGGGTTGTTTGGAAGATTTTTGAATAAAAATATTTCTAATGATTTTCAAGGAGTTATAGAGCACTGAAGTCACTTCGGTCGCCGGAAAAAAATTCCACTAATGAATGTACCATCATTGATGTTCATTTTTGAGTTTCTAAGTGGGTAAATGCTACCATTGAAATTTTTTTATAAAATTGTTTTGATAAAAAGAATTTTGATTTGATCCCAAAAGCATGTTCTGATTTACAAAAGGACAAAATGTATATTGCTATTTCAAATAATTTTGGAAATAGTAGTGATAGTTTACTTAAAAGTATTTTTATGTATAAATATTTTTAGAAAAGAAAATTTTAAGAAAAGTGTGTTTTTTTTGGTATGGTTCAGGGAATGAGTCCCAATTTGTTTTGTGATGATCAAAATAATCTTTTAAGTGATAATCGGATGTTTGCCTGGACGAACATGTAGTGCACTTAGTAAATTATTCTCTTTTTCATTGTACGATCAAAATGAGTTCAAATCCAAACAACTCCAAAGCAATTTGGAAATGAATATTTTGGGTAAAATTATTTGTTTGGAAATATATGGTGTTGTTCTAAAATGGGTTTGAAAAAAAAGGAAAGTGTTTTATGTTAACTAGATCGAGTGGCTCAAAAATGACCAAAGATAGATACAAGATGTGTCCGGATGGTAGAAGCTTCTCATAAGTATTACCCTTCTTAGTAAGGAAATATATGACACTGTTTGGTAGTACCCAATTTCCTTGGTATCATTTTGGATTACTCAGGCTATGTGTATGTGTATTCTGTGAAATAAAATATATAGTATTGTTTCAAAAAGAGTTTTGAAATAAAAAGCTGGTATTTAATTCTCAAGTTGAGCTCAAAAAGGAAAGTTTGAATCAGATTTTTGTATATGCCCTCAGGATATAATAAGATATTATTCAAATTTTTGAACTTAGGTTGTGCTTATGAAAATGTTTTATAAATAATTTTTGGAAATAAATTTAAATTAATACTTTATATATACTCTCATGGTTAAGAAGAGTATTATAATGTTAAGGAAGTAGAGTACATTTTTGAAATGTCTACAATATAAAAGGATGTTTTTTATTGGTTATTTTGAGATTTAGTCTAAAATTTTCATTATATTTAACGTCCTTTGAATTTCGAGGACGAAATTCTTTTAAAAAGGGAGAATGTAACGACCCAAAATTTTATCATTTGTTTTTTAGAGTATTTAATTAATTTTAAACATTTGTTTTGTGATTTTAAAATAAAAAAGAATCATTTTAATAGTAAAATGAAACTATAAATTTTTTCTATAAAATTATAATTTAGAAAATATTTTAATTATCGTTTGACATATTTTACATCGAACGTTGGTGCTTTTGAAAATTAACAAAAGTTGATAACTGACATATTTTATTATTGTTCTATGATCGCGTCACATTGCTGTGCGCAAATGTAATTTTTGTTCGGTCATTTGAGGCTCGCATGCCAACGTGATGTTTCATAGCGGAAACCCATGTTAACACATACACACTCACTCAAATGCAGAGTGGCCTTTGTCTTTCCTCCTATTAACATGTTTAGCATAACCGCAACCTTGTCCTCTTGTCCCTTCATGTCTCTTCCCTGGTTAAATGGATCTTGGGTTGGAAACATTCATCTTTGTGCTGCCTTGCCTATACCTTGCTTATGCATGCACATATACATGCACACACACATAAACATACGCACCCCTATACACCTAAACCCTTCTTCTCTTTCTTTCAAAATTTCCTAAGAATGGAAATGTGAACTCCTTTGAACTTCAAAATTCATTACTCTCCACTCTGACCACTTTTAGCCCGAAGCTCCAACATCAAAGTTGTTCGTCATAGAGTCTATTTTTTTAATTGGTCGGTCGAGATTTTATCGAGGGACGAGTGAGATATGGCCTAATTACAGTAAGTAGATAAATAATGTTCAAAATTTTGGAAGATCATATCTCGCGATCCGTTTAGAATAAATCGATGCAGTTCATGCCATTGGGTCCATGGAGAGTCGTAGTATTTTTAGGGGAGTTTCGGCGACATTCCATGAGGGACGATGAACGAAGGTTGAAAGATAAGGTTATAGATAAGCGGAGCTAGAGGCAGCGATGGAGGGATTGAAGGGTACGAATGTGCTTCTCAAAGGAAGGGCTTCGTTTTTAGTCATTTGGGGGAGCTCTGAGCTAGGGGTGTAAATCGCGACATTCCTCATGTAGCCCGCATAGGCAGAGGTCGGAATTTTCTCTACAGGCACGGTCGTTATGTTATCGGATCGGTTGCATCAAGCTCATGAAGAAGGACTCGTGGGTTGTCTTAGATCGACGAATAGAGGAGGAAATTACTGTATAGGGTGCACAATGTGTACGTGCACATTTACTGAAATGGAGGAAGATGATTTTGGGGAAGAAGACACTATTTCGTGTGGATTTTGGGTTTAGTTTGGACAAGCGGACTTTGGACCGAGGCAGTTTAGGTGAGGAATTGTTTTATTATTTACTTAAATTTTATAATTAAATTTAGTTCACTTTAGAAATTAATATCTAGTTCATTTTAAGTCCGATTGAAATGCAGGTTTGTGCTATATACTCGCATTGACAAGTACTACGCTTTGACATAAATTGTTGATTAGTTTGGTTTAGCATGATTTAATGGTAAATTAATACTGTTGATTATAATTATGTTAATTTGGATAATTATGTAATTTAATTAATTATACTTTATGGGTGTTATCTGTTTGACTAAATAAACGTCATTCTGTTAAAGTAAATTGAACAGGATAATTTGGACATATAATTAGCGGAATAAAACATCATTCCACTAACTAAATTAATTAATCATTAATTAGCAGAATAAATCTTTGTTCTACTACTTTATAGATTTGAATATCCAATTTTATGTTGTTAATTGATATGCGAATTAAACATTATTAAATAAATAATGTGAAAACTAGTGGTGGTTAACTGTTGAATTTTAGTTACATGGATGTTGTATGTAAATACCGTAATCAATTTGGAAAGTTAAATTGAATGATATGATGGCTTGTTTAAGTACCTTGTGGTCGCTAAGCCTTTTCCAAATTTAGAAAACTATGGATTGAAATCAACTTCAATTTTAAATAATTATAAATTTTTATATAATTATTATTTTAGTGACATGTTTTATATAATAGTTATTTCATTTACAATGGTTTAAAGTTAACTTATTTATATTTTAAATATTGTTTAAAATTATTAAATTATATTTTAAATATGGTTTAAAGTTATTTTATACTTTAATATTATTTAAAGTTACTTATAATTATTTGATTTTAAAGTTAATTATTATTTAAAATTTAATTACTTTAATTATTATTATTTAAAGTTATTTTATCCCTTGATGATATTTAAAGTTTATAATAATCTGACTTTAAAGTTAATTATTATTTAAATTTTAATTATTAGTTAAGTAATTATTTATTATTCTTTTATATAATATTGTTTAAAGGTTAATTTATTATTATAATAATATTGTTTTAAAGTTAATCTATTAATACAATAATATTGTTTTAAGGATTTGATTTATTTTTATTTCCGTAAGATTTTAAAGATAATTAATTATTAAGTGCAATTATTATGCTATTTTAACTTGTTTTAAAGTTTATTATTGTATTCTTATAATTTCTTTGACGTTTATGATTTTATTAATGATTGTTTAAAGTGTTATTTTACTAATGTTGTTTATAATTAATTGCCTTGTTAAGGCATTCTTAGAAAATAAATTGTTTTATAAAAGGTGCTTAAGAATAATGAATTGTTTATTGTAAAAAGGAATCATTTTACATGAGAAGATTATATAAGGGTTTCATATAGTGAAAAGATTTCATTAAAGGAATTTATAAATTTGAAAAGATATTTTGAAATTGGAAAAAAAGAGTTTAGGTTTTAATGATTTATGAAAAGAGATTTCTAAATGGGTTTTAAAGATCTAAAAAGGAAAGTTTTGTAAACGAAGTTTTGAGATTTATAAGATTATTTTATAAATAGATTGAAGATATATAAAGGAATTTTATAAATATATTTGAAAATTTATAAAGGAGATTTATGGAAAGGATTGGTGCTTTGGGTTATCTCTATTTTAATGACATTTGGGTTTGATCATTTAAATATGATTTGGAATAGAAAACCTTTCTGGATGTTTGTGATTATGCTTATACTATTATATATAAGTATGTGGAATTTTTTCTAAGTTTTGGAAAGGAATGAATTGTGAATATACCTAACTCGATAAGATAGTATATGGATTTTTTAATAAATATTGAAAGGTGATTTTAAATTAATGAAAGATTAATTTAAGAGGCTTGTGGTTTCTATGGGAAATGTAATCTCTATTTGAATGTTTGTTTAGTTGATAGTTTAATAATCGACTATCAAAACTTGGTCTAAATAAGTAATCCTTCTTAATTTTGGTGGTACGAAAATATTCCCTACTTAACACCGAAGGACTTTAACTCTGGAAATTCCTAAGAGAAACATAGAAATTATATGGTACGGTTGTCGTCAGTGGTGCTATACTGTACATATAAACTTGTTTTATTCTTTTAGGACAAATGATAAGGAGATCCGTCCACTTAAACGGTTAGAGGGTGATCCCCGCTCTTATGTATTATCTGATTATTTCTAAAACAACTAGTATTGAACATTTCAAAAATTGTCGATTGGGTTTTGAAGCGTCTGGTAAGCGGGGGAGTGTACTCATAAGAGATGACTCGTATTATAACCACTTCGAAAACCATATACATGTTCTATGGAGAAGTTTCGTGATCTATTAAGATTTTGGAATCCATATGTGATTTCGAGATCCGTTGGGGTATGGGAATCCATGTGTGATTCCAAGATCTATTGGAGATGTGGGAATCCATGTGTGTTTTCGAGACCCGTAAGGGTATGCGAATCCATGTTTGATTCTATGATCTGTTTTGGTGGCAGTGCGTGAGCTGGAATGCCAAACGTAGCTTTATCAGCGGAAATGGCAAAAACTAGAGATAGGAGGCATAACCAGTAGGTTTGGCAAACCCATAAGGTGCGTCGTCTCCTCCTAGAGTTACCTACAGTTGTTATGCATGCATGGAGTGCACTCCGTCTTAGAGAGACAAGCTACGTTTTTCCTATGGTACATCACCAGAAATGTATGCTGCTTCGAAAGGATATCTTTGATCCTTATGTAGGATGACCGTTCTTGAAATACTGAGGGCACCTTCACGGAATCCTACCCAATTAGCAAACGCGCCTTATCGTCTTTTGATTATATACCTAGTATTATTGCGATGTACACTCACGAGCATCACAACTACTTAATTATTATTATTTTCACCCTTATTCATTATTATAATATAATATCACTGGATTTTATGATATAAATGTTTTGGTTATCGTAAGGTAAAAACCCGTGTATGTTTATGTGCGACGTGGTCTTCTAAGGTACCTTGGATTTTAAATAATTTTAATGGTTATAATAAATAAAATTCCTTGTGATTTGAGTTCTCATGTTGGTTTTACCAGACTGACCTAGGTGTTGTTTTCTATAATGTTTGGGTCAACCCAAGCATATTTTCCAGATTTAGCTGGATGTTTTAAAGCTTTCAAACAACGAACTGGATTCTCTAAGGCATATATATGTATATTATATTTTTACGTTGTTTTGTTTTTCTTGATTCTGTCTGTATTTATCATCAATTGTAAGGACATGTTGTTGTAACTGTGCAGGCTGAAATAGGTTATTGTACTCTGATATTGTGTATAATAAAGATGATTTCTTTTTGTAAGATCTTGTATATATTATATATCTTCTCACCACGATTTGAGATTCTATTCTATCTTCTATTTCTTTCAGCACAAGAATCTGCCTTTCCAACAATTGGGTATTCGGCATGCGAATACCATGGATGTATTAGTATCGATTTATAAGGGTCGAAATGGTAGATCATTACAACATAGCAGGTCCATGCCCACCGAATACCATGAACTCCCACATGCTACAATCGAAGGCATCTATAGATATTTGGAGATTATGTACCCTTTGGGTTAGCCAAACCCACCAGCTATGCATTCTACTCTATTTTCTGTCATTTTTGATGGTTAATTCATGTTCAGCATCTCTACAAAGGAGTTTCATCACTCGAATAAATAACGAATCTCTCCATGGATTCCAGCACAAGTCGTCCAACGAATGCTAACTCTATTCTCTCTATTGGAATCAACCTATAGATAGATAGTACCATCACCAGCATCATTTGAAATGCTAACGTTAACCTCTTCCTTAGAATTAACCTTAAGAAAGACAGTTCAACTCTATAACATTTCACTCCATAACCGCTTCCAAAACATTTAACTCGTATATCAGTTTTGAAGTGGTTTTTGCTAAGTAATACATAAATGTACTTATACGATCCCGGACCCTTTAAAACTAAATTGGTGAACTTTCACTTAACTCAATTCTAGTTCTTTTAAAAGTGAACGATATAAAGTAGTCCTCCCCGGAATCTCATATATATCATTCTTAAAGCAAGAGACGTTTCATATAATGAGTCATCCCCTCGTGACCTCAAACCGTATGAAGCCATGAAGCTTTTATATACTTCCTAAGTTAATTTTGTCAATTTCAATAATAATGAAAACAATCGCAGATGGAAATTGTGTCTCGTATACTTATCACGTTTTTGGCCTTCTCAACATAAGTTTGTTGAATATGCGCTTATATGATTTTTGTTTGATGATAATAAACATATATACATTCGTTTAAATGTATTTGATAATATACTATTTTATTTTTCACAGATTAAATAAATATTTGCTGAATAAAATAAATAACACGGAATTTGAATTCAAACGAATATTTTATTCAAACAAATATTTATTACAATTTTGAATAGTATACAAATTCAAGCTCTCACTATTCACTATGCAACTTTGATACAAATTCAATTACATCACTATTTTACATATCATCACCTCACTACATATCACTCACACTCATATTTATCTTCAACTTCATTCCAGTTTGAATCCAGCATCTGAGAAATCTGCAAAAATATTCACTAACGCAGTAAAATTGAAAAAGAAATATTTTTGCAATATAAAATAAAATATGGTTTTTGAAAATAATTTTTGCCTCAGTTATTTGGGTTGTTCGTCATCATTTATATTTGAATTCATCATACACGAACAACTTGTGACATACACAGTGTATTACTGTATATGCCACAAGGACGTGCACGCCGATATATACACTTGATTGATTTACAGGGACAGGTGAGCACAGGTCAAACCCAAATAAAAAAACCGGGTTCAACTCACATGCAATACACCAGGACACGAGCACAAGGTCAAACCCGAGTTTTTGTAACTGGATTCAACTCAAGCGCAAATCAAAAGTACACATGAAACTAAACAGTCAAGTTCAGTGATCAAATGCAATAGGCCGAGAACCAGACTCATGCATGCAACATGGAATGCAAAGACAATGCATCAATGCAAATTCAAATAATGTACAAAAACAAGTCCAGCAGCATGAAGCAGTTATCACAACTTCTGCAGACTCAAGCCAACATGAAACAAAACATGTGATATATACAATGAAACAACTCCACTAAATCAAATGAACTCGACCAAATAGCCAACATGATCAAAGATTGAATATGAGACCAAACTGCAGCAAGACCACAGCATGTGAATGCATCAAATCAAGAAAACAACACTGTCGAGCTCGAGACAATACTGCTACAACATGGTGCAGAACCAAAGCCAAGTATAATGTACAGAGAAGCCAAAGCAAATGAACCAACTGCAAGTGCAAATGACCAGAAGACAATGCACCATTTAGAAGTGACTTAAAGCAAGCAGTGCAGACCACAAAAGTGCAACAAGTATTGCAGTAATAAACAACATCAGAAAATCAAGTTCAAGGCAACAGTGACAAATGCAGACACAACTGAAATGAGACAGATGCAAGTGAAACTCGATTACTGCATAACAGCAATATGTACAGCATCAATCAAGTTGCAGATTCGAAGCATCAGTGGACACAAATAAACACACATGCACGACTTATGGCAGTAAAACTCAAGCAAGTCAGACCAACACTGCAACTCAAAATGAAACATGGCTGCAGTTACAAACTAGAGTGAAAACTGCACTAATCCAGTTCCAACACAACATGAATCAGAGATTACAAACTCGAGTGTGCAAGTGAACATGACAGGAAACAGTTCAATATGAACTGATGAAGCAGTACAAATGAACTATCAAAGAATGCAACATAGTGATGAGACCAGATGAAAATATTCTTAACTGCAAGTTCAAACCAAAACACCAAATGCAAACAGAGGCATCAATATGCAGCAATGCCACAGTACTGAATACCATATGGACACAGCAATGTTCAGGACCAAGATACAAGTTAGTTCCAGTGCCAACATATCCAACTCGAAGTGCAACTACAAGTACAGGCTACGACATAGATGGAGCTACAGGAATGTACCAAGCTACATGAAGACAGAAGACTACAACTCAAAATGCAATGCACAGCAATGTATAACAAAGTCAAGGGCATATGAAGACAAGTGTAACATCACAACTAAGTACAATGAATTCACAAGGCCGAAGCAAACACATGAATTCACAAATCAAAGCTGTGTCGAAATCAAAGTTGAAATGGTCAGAGCCGTAGTATACAAGTCACAAATCGAAATCGTGAGTACCAAGCAATATCAATTTATACGAAATTGAATTAGTCAGATTTTATCTCAATCATCCAAGTATAATCGAATGGCCAAAGCAAATCAGTAGAAAAATTCAAACACGAAAATACGAACGCAAAAATAGGATTTCGAATCCTATAAATACCCAAAATCATCATCGGCATAATGTATCGAGTTCGAGAAAACCAAAATCAGCAGAGCAAAAGGAATAAAACACATACCAGAAAATCACATACGAATTCGATCCAAACCGAAGAACCGTGGGCAAAGCAAAAAGCATCGAAGCATACAATCAAACTGTATCAAGCGGAGAACATCAATTTGCACAACCCTAGTTTGAATTGCAAGGAGCAAACAAAAGCCCTAATTGAGTTGAGGAGTGGCCATTTTTCACGAACGAAAAAATAAAAGGAACGGGTTGAAGAAGTGAATAAGGGGCCGGCCTTTGGTTTATTAATTTGGGCTTTGTTTTTTATTAAATAGGGTTTTGTTATTTTAAATTGTTTTTAAATTGTATTTTTCTTTTAAACCGTTTTTTAATTTTCTAGTCGTGTGACTAGGGGACAAACTACGGTGTGTAGTTTGGGAATTCGCAATTCAGTGGTTGAGTTGTGGTCAGGGTTTTGAGCGTAGAGTTAGATTAGTCAATAGCGGGTATAGCGAGTTTACGTGTGTAAGCGAGGGACTATCTAATTTCTAGTAGAAACCTTGGGGGCAGCACGTAGGCAGGGTTTTGCCGAAGCTGGTAAATTCTGTGTTGTTCTGTTCTGTTATTTATATTCTGCTATATCTGTGCTGTTATCCTGTGATCTGAATTTAAATTATTTGATAAAGCTTCCGTGATTAATTTTTATAATTTACACTATCACCCTATTCACCCCCCCTCTAGGGTGAAATCGATCCTACAAAGTTATGTCTCGATCAAGAGTGAAGCCGGTGGGTTAGAGCACTGTTTGCATCTAAGCCCTACTTGAACGTCATTCTTAACTCTCACTGGTATGATAAATTTACTTTGTCGGCTTTTAGTGCTAAGTAAATGAGTAAATATTTTCCATAAACTAGTAAACATATAAAGCACAATTAAGTCACATAAGTAACTTCTAATCCCCATTTTATTTAACTAATTCTTTTATTGATTAAAACTTCTTTGTAAATACTTGTATATATATATATATTTAAAATACCTTTACAAAAGATATATACATGCATACTACTCTTTGACAATTCATTTTTGCTCTTTAATTCTTAAAAACGTATTCATTTTCTTTTCCAAAGGTATAAGAATATTCACAAACTTCTTAACAAGATTTCACATTTTCAAAAGTGCATTTAAAGGGTTAAAAACAAATGTTATTAAAACATTGTTGCTATATACCCAAAACCATTTTATACTTATTATTACCTTTAAAATATTATTTATAAAGATCTACTTATTTTTAAAAGTATATTTAAATAAGTTAAAAGAAAATGTTATTTAAACATTGTTTCTATAAACCTTAAAATCATTTTATACTTGTCATTATCTTTAAACTAATCTTTTTAAAGATCAACTTATTTTCAAAAGTATATTTAAATGGGTTAAAAACAAATGTTATTAAAATATTGTTACTATAACCCAAAATAATTTTATACTTGTCATTATCTTTAAATGATTCCTTTTAAAGATCTAAGTACATTAATAATTATTTAACAATGTAATATACTTTTAATTAACTTCTCAGAACTATTCATTTAGCTTAATATTATAATAATACCACTTTATCCTTTTATAAAATATTAACTTACTTTTCCAAACTTATATATAAATACTTTAAAATACATATAAATAGGTTTTGAATATCTATATGAAATATTACTTAAAAATATTTAATTTAAAATTTAACAAAATCATAATAAAAACATGTTTTATATATAAAAACCCTTTACTTAAAAATTCATACATAATTATTAAAAGTATATTTAAATTTCAAACCACTTTCAAAACATTCTAATTAATGTTATTAAACATCCCTAAAAAGATTTTATAAAAATGCTTTATTTAAATAACCCTGTTAACCATTTTAAAGTTTCAAACAACGACATTTAACAGAAATGCTATTACAAGTTCAGAAACATCCAGAAAGTGTTGCAATTGGAAAATGTAGCAGTATCCTGTTCTTGCCATAAAACTGGTTTTAAAGCCCCGTATGTTTGATTAGTTTTCAACTAACTATAATTGATTTGAAGTCCAACTTCTTTTTATAATAATTACTTTGCTTGTTTTATTTAATAATTATGTAAAGAAACTCCTAAGGATACCAAATCCTATAAAAATTCACAAAAACAAGGCATTTCAAAATTCTCTGTAGCAACTATTTCGCTTCTAACTTTTACAAAATTGACCTATCATTTCTATAATTTTCTAAGTCATTTCCTCACCGTCCCGTACACTACTGTAAGTGTAGAGAACAACCAAGATACATTCTTTCATGATATATTCATATATAATCATTTGATACAAGTTAAAACACAAGGGATTCAAGGTGCACTTATAGCGACTTTTCTCACTTCAAACACACTTCAATGCAGCATACAACCAAACCAATCATGTAGCACAAATTCAATACCATGTTACATCTTATAAGGGGTAATAGAAGTGAAAATATAAAATAGAGTTTTCATTTGCTTTCAAAAGTAAGTATGGTCCAAAGTTATAACTTCATTATTTCAATACTTAACTTTATATTCAAGCAAACACATATACACAATATATACTATCAAATGGTGAGTAAACTCACCCCAAAACAAAGTTAACAGAAGCACAAGCCACCTAGAATCACATGAACACCTCCTACCATCACCACCAGCCAAAACTTCCACCTTTAGCTCATTCAAGCCCTCGGCCATGCTTTCCCCTTCACCTAATGCTTATGGCCAAAACAAAGTGCCCATTTTTTATAACTTATTTCATCTTTGAGTTTGCTATGTTGTTCTAAGGCCTTTTCTAAAGTTTGAGAGGGATCAGAGTTTATTTGATATGTTTTCTAGAATTTATAGAGAGGAAGAAGGAGCATGAAGACTTATCCTTTTTGTGTTATTTTTGGGAAATGAATTTGTAAACACATGAAGGATACTTGAAGACTTTAAGAAGAGGTTAACAGCCCCTTTTCCAGCCTACTATAGCCGGCCAAAAGAAGCCCCCCATGCCTTTTCCATGTGCAACCTTTACAGCTCACCTTTGACCCAAAATCCTTCTCACCTCCAAAATATCTTCTCCTAATTACTCCACTAATCTTTTAACTATTAACATTTAGTTAGCTATAACATAGAAAATATTTTTGGTTGCTAATTAACTACACATTAATATACTAGACAAGCATAACAAATCTGAACAACTTTTACCTAGTAAAAAGTTGTTTATTGATAAAACGATTTTTGGTCACATTATCGATCTTTGTTAGAACTATTTATTTTTGTAAACATATTTCAAAAACAAATTTATTATCATTAGTTATTTACTAAAAGTGGGTTAACAAGGTTATAAAACCACTTTGATATCATTAAATCCATGATTCAAATATTTAAATAATTCAGATATATAAATACGAATTGTTCAAAATTAATTATGGATCATTACAGAGGGATTATCCAAAACCAATATAGGGTCTAAGATCTCCCTCGGTGAGGCAACTTCGATAGAGGAGGGGTAATCATGAGAGTCAGGGCTATTACACCAGATGTATTGGGCACAGTGGAAGAAGCAACTAAGGCACTCAATGTGGTGGAAGTTGGCATAGAAATTGAAATGGTCATTGAATTAACGGTTGGAAGATGCAGCATGTTTTCTATGTTGGGGCCGAAGAAGAAGAAGAAGCTACCGAGGTAGCCATGGTGGTAGTCCTGGATGATCGCCATATTGAAATCGTACTTAAAATCTATAAGGATAAACACAAACTCATGAAGAGGAGCCTGATATAAGGTGCGTTTTATATTAGATATATTATATATCCATATCCAAATGCCATAGAATAATTATCCTATCTTCGTTAAAATAAAGTATCCAATGAATGTAGATATGAGTCAACCAATCGGGTACTACACTTCAAGTAGGGGTAAATGATGTGCTAAATGTGTGTTTGCAACATATGACATGCAATGATGAAGAATATAAACCGAATGTTAACTTGTACATGAAAACAAGTGAATGAAGTATGGATGAACGCACACTTGTGATATAGCTATATCGATCAAATACATGACTAAATTTGTGTGTATAATATGGTTAATAACATAGGATATACATTATAATTACTTTTGAAATGTCGAAATAACAAACATAGGAAAGAGTGTGTGTCCTTGACCAAATTATGCATGAGGGGGGTGGGTTCTATAGGAAACATTGATTTTAAAGTCGATAGTAATGGTTTGCAGTGCAATGAATGGATCCAAATCACTCTAGCATCGAAACGACAAGGTCAATATGAAGCTCATATTGATTAATATCGTTGAGAATGATATTTCTGAAAAATCTTGTAATAACAATGCAATTTTGTATGGAATTGATGCTATGTAATGATTGTAGGCTATACAATACGAAACAGCAAGAAATCTCTTCAGACTTCATGAAAGCCCCAAATTTAGATGGATTAGCATGAACTAGGACTTGGAGGAAATGGTTGTAATATTGATGGAAATCAGTGTAAATAAGCATGGAACTCAAAGGGAAATCACTACATAATTATCTTTGATTTTAATGGAGATTCAGATTGATTAAGAGTGCCTTGGATCGACGTCGAGTGCTGAGATCGTAAGGATCGGTGTTGGTTAAACTAGGAAAGTGAAGCCAAATATTCTAAGTGTTGGTGCATATGAGGGACCATCGATCAGTATAGCTCAATCCTACAGCAGATTTTTTTCATAATTTTCTTCGATTTCGTTTATCTCAATGATTCAGAACTCGGGTACATGTCTTTAAACAAAGCATGTTTCGTATTATAGAGGCATGCTTTAGGGGGGAGTGTTATCTGTAATTTTCCACACTCGATGATTCGATGAAGCTAGACTTCAGAAAGATGAAATGGGTGAAGAACTTATGGATAGTCAAGTATTAGAGGCAACGAATATGGAAAGACGAAAGAACAAGAGAAAAAATGACTAGATACGGAAGTATCTGATCCATGACATCGATCGGTAATGATGTATGATATAGATCGGCACTGATCCATAAGACATACAACTTCAACATGTTGAAGATAGAAAAAAAAAAGCAAAGGATCAATCAATATCAATCCATGTACGGATCGATACAGTCCAATAAGTTAGAAGAATTTTGGACCCAAGAACAAGTCTACAATGCAAAATGGATCGATTAGAAAAGTTGCAAAAAGAATAGTGCTAAAGATGATCGGTTGACACCGATCAATAGGGATGGTGAGTTAACAATCAATAAAAACTCGATCATGCAAGTTAAATAAACTTATACCTATACCTTGGATTAGTGGATCTGGACATGTTCATTCTTTACCGAGTATTTGGAGATATGTTTAATGATTTGAGTCTTTAGTGGTCTCAACTATGCATATATATGAGCCTTAAACCATTGGAAAAGTGGTCAATTCTTATTTCACTACAGGATGACTCTTTCAAATTTTTAACGCAATTCTATACTTTTGAGCTAAACTTGTTATAATAATTTATATTGAAACTAGTAAAACAACAATAAAAATCTTAGAAAGTGGACGTACACATATAACTAAACCACTATAAACCTTGTATTCTTCTCTTTTTCCATTTTTTGATATAATTGCTATATTTTTACGTGAGATAATAAATTTGTAGTACTCAAATAAAATGTCAGTGGTTAATAATCCACAGATAAACATAAATCAAGGACTACATTTTGGATCGTTGGTTCTACGCAATCTCTACAGGTTGTTGGTAAATTTTCAGACCAACATTTCTTTGTGTTTTTACTGAGAACCAACATATCTCGGGGTAGATCCCTCTAGATTGTTTGATTCGATTGAAGTTCTCTAGGAGATCATCAATGGATCCATAGAAGAACATAGAAAAGCAAAGAAGTAAAGCAACAGGTTGTACTGGGAATAGTGCTACAAATCATAGTGATGTGTTGGATCTCATACTCAACCACCACCTGATGTGGTTATCAGAAAAGAATTGGTAGATTTTCATTTGATCTAATGAGACTACGGCAGCGGTAAACGCTGATGGAGAAGATAAGACGACAATTCGAATTGTATGGACAAGCACTCAAGGAACTAACATTTGTAGCTCATGTTAGAGAGTGTGATGGAAGGAGGAATCAACAAGTTCGATCAGGAGAAAGTAGCTCCATAACATGTAGGAGAATAGAGCCGAAGAGATTAAAAGAACGCATACTGAAGCGGCAACTACTGCTCCCAAAACATCGATCGAGTATCGATACAGGATGAAAATAATCAAAGGCAGGGGCAACAGCATGGGGATGTTCCTCCTAGGAATCGAACCAGCGACAATGCTGGGATGACTAGTATATGCATGGATAGCATACATTAGCTTTAATCATTGATATACTTGTCCATCGGCCTTCTATTTGTTTCACCTATGTGCGATGTTATTGAATAGTTAAACTCATCCACATCAAAATTACCATTCTATGTCTGTGCAGTTAATGCGCTTGGTAGATTTAAAGCATGGAGGTGCAAAAAGTCATAGCGGAGACACAGCGAGGATATAGCGGGATATAGCGGATGGCTCTAAAATAGCATATAAAACTCGTACTTAATGTTTTACAAATAAATAAATGGTAATTAAATAAAAAATTAACATACAATTGAATTATAAATAATACATAAATAATTTTAAATAAAAACATGTGCGGATATACTTTAAATAAGCGAAAAACTGTTATATAACATAATTGAATTTAGTAGAATATTAGTATTTTCATTTCTGAAAATATATTAAAAAATTAAATCAAATAAATTAGTTTCATAATTTTATAATGTATAAATGCAAATTTTCAATTCATTTTATTAAAAAAGATATAGCGGAAATAGCGGAATATAGCGGAAATAACAGGGTATAGCGGAAATAGCGGGGATTAAAGCGGAAGGGCTATATTTTGGGGCTATATGAAAAAATCGTAGCGGTAGAAATCCGCTATGAGTTATTGCGGGGTTGTAGCGGGATAATAGCGAGGCATTAACTACACAGTTCTATGTCATAAAAAGTGGTTGCAGAAGTTGTACCATAATAAAAGAAATGCTAAACACGAATGTGCTTGTACTTGCCACATGAGTGATGAAGATTGTAGATCCATCAATTATTAGTAATATGTTAGTGATCATCTATCATTCTCCATCCATCATAAAGCAAATGCACACACATTCTTCCTAAATAAAAAGTATGCTTAGCATTCCTCACCATGATAAATGAAATCCAATGAGGACTCCAGTGTCACATTTAGAAGGATATTGTCTACAGTAACATAGGTAGCAGATAGAAAAAAATTTAATAAAAATAATATTGTTATCGTATCTAGCATACAATTAATTCGTGGAAAGTCAAACCCTCAAAATTACAGTTCCTATCAGCAATAATTCTGAAACTACATACAAGTTGACATTAGCAAAAACATAAATAATAAAGGTAGATGGAAATTTTGCAGCAATTTTGAATAAATATATCATATATTCTTCAGCCTTCAGCAGTTTCATTTGTACCACCAACCCAGTACTTTTTGACGACGTATAAAACTTTCTCAGGTACAAGAGGGCCGTTTTCATGATCGGTCATTTTTGCATTCCATCTCAAGCCAGATGCCATTTTCTTTATTCTTACAAGGATGTCTACTTGATCTCTGAATATAATTGCACCTTCTGGGCGTAGGATTCTATCCATCTCTAATAGAATGTCTTCCATCTTGCATCTGTTTCGCAAATGGAAAATTAATACATTAATGATATATAACATATAGGCAAAACAATGGATGTATGTATTTAATATCTATCACAGAGAGATATACATGTCCTACAAAATTTGTTGGAAACAAAATTGTGTTCCTTGTTTGTACCATCTTGTAATTTGTTGTTAGTTAAAAGACATAGGAGTGGGGAATATATTTGTATTCTAAGAAACAACTAGCTAATGTGATGAAGGTTGCATAATCTATAGTGTCCAATGAATAAAATATTTATTATTATAAAATCAAATTTTGAAAAATAAAATTCTCCAAAGTTTTGTAATAGGAGAAAATAGATTAGCATTGGTACGGTACAAGGTGGTGCACACATGCTTAAGCTACTGTTCGTCCAGGTAGAAAATTAAGTGCTGATCTAAACAGTATTTAAAAAATGAACTGTAAATACTCTGCAAGAAAGGAATGAGAAGTTGTCGTTTATACAGTAGATAATAGTTATGATCATATATCTTTATTGAACTATGTAAATCTGCTTTTGCATAAAGTCAGCCAGCCATTACTGAATGTGCAATTTTAAAAAGATAGTTGTTGATGAGTGAAGGTTCATTCAAAGATGGTCATCAATGACTATAGGCACACGAGCAAGAGATTAAGATTATACATGTGGCATCTAATGTACCAATATTCATTAAGATTGACTTACTTGTCCTTGTACAAGCTGAAAACACCATTAGCATGGATGAGATCATATGTCCTCGGGTAAGTGGAGAATGCTTCACACCTAGATCAAGTCAAGAAAGTCAATGTTACATATCCATAAAACAGAGAATTTCAGATGTTATATTGTTTCTAGGATAAAAACAGAAGGTTGTTACTTTTGCCCCTCTTTTTAAGTATACAAGCTTTGCACAACAAACCACAAGTGTTGAAATATATGTCGTCGAATGAGTTGCTTACCAGTCATGATATATGCCAATCAATCCTCGCTCATACACAACCCCAAGAGTAGACATCTCAGCAATAGTAGGCACAACATTCATGACCCACAATTTTGGAGACTCGAGTACTGCAGCAAAGCTACCCAGTCCAGCGTTCATATCCATTATATTTCGGTATCTTCCAGTGTCAATTAATTTATTGACCTTTTTGTAAGCTTTTACATGGGTCTTCCACAAATTGTTATCTTCATTATAAGCCTCAACAGAGACACCAGGTATTAAACCTAGAGATACTCTGGGTGGGACAGCAGTTAATCTCTCTGGAAATGTCTTTATTGCCCCTCCAGCGACTTCATCCTGACTACTAGTCTCAGGATAAGGAGTCACACATGCTTCCATTTTTTTGTACCTTCGTATGTACAAAGAGACATTTATACTATCCATGTTTATAATATCACATTATAGTTTGGAAATTGGGTAATATCATCTCAAAATATTCTTGTTAATAATAATATCATAATTTATGAATGAAACTGGGTAAATTTTACATATATGTACCAGACATCATCAGGATTAGTCGCATCACAGATTCTGACACGGGGTTCATCTTGCCTACCAGGGCAAGAATCAGAATTGATTCTTTTCCGCCACACAGCAATTTCACCTTTTTCAGAGAATTTTTCCCAACAAAGAAGCTCAGCGATTTCTTCGATCTTTCTCTGTTCTTGTTCAAGATCTTCTTTGGTGCGCTCCCATGCTAAGTAGTTGTTTTTCCAGTTAATAGGTGGACCCGAAAGCACCCAAAAGCCACCTGGCCTAAGCACTCGATCAACTTCCATCATGTACATTCCGTCTAACAAATAAAAACAAAGAAAGTTGTAGCGTAAGGCAAAAGAAAGTTAGATATAAACTTTTAACACTCTCAACAAGAATACTTCATCGAGAAATACATTCAGTGCAGTGCAACTGGAAAATAAGAGTTGAAGTCCCAAAAGTCTTGATGCTAATAGCACTCATGACCCTTCACTTAGGTTATATCCTAAGTAAGAACTATACTGTGCTGTAAGTATTATAATCTGAGAAATACGCAAGTTATACTACAAGTGATTGTGTTATAAATCTTAAAGTCTAAGCAACATTGTTCAATATTCGCTTAGTTATTATCATACTAAGACCAATGTGATAACCACATAACAATAGAGTAAATTTAGGCGCAGTTACTATGTCGTTAAAAGATCCACAAGTCTTTTCATCACTATATCATCTTTGTATATTTATGGAAATTTCTTAAGTACGCATGTAGTTTAGGAGAATAATTAAGATGCAAGCACATAATCTAAAACAAATGACATTACGAGAGTATAATCATAACTAACTATTAATGCTCACCATTTGATCCCCATGGAATTAAACACCTCGAACAATGAGCCATATCAAATGCTCTTGATGGGTATGGTAATTTTATGGTTCCAAAAACTCCTATAACTGCAGGAACTCCTCTTTCTAATGCAAATTGAACTTGTGCCTCATGGTTATCTTTTGGAGCAAATGACATAGCTATCACATTCCTTTTCAATAGGTAAGCACCCAAACTCGCAACCTAAAATAATACAGTGCATTAGAATTCGTGATCTGAATACACGATGATGGATTAGAAGATTGAACAAAAAAAAAAGAACGAGAAGAGAAAAATTAGCATGCCAAAAGCATTTCAGTCTGAATTGCCTTGGGAAAATTTAGGCCCCGGTTGGTTTGTCATTTTTAGTTTTGGGTTTTCGTCCAAACAAAAAAGCATGACGCGTGTATTTTTTGAAAAACTACCAATTTGAAAAATGAAGTTAACTTACAAAATGGAAAACAAATTTATTTTGTTTTTCATTTTTTGAAAAATAACAAAACACGTGAAACGATCCATCCATCCGTCGTCCTTCCATCCCCTTCGCCGTCCTCCACCGTCATCATCATAATAACTTAAATTTTAAATATTTTCCTCAACTCTCCTCATATTTTGTTATGGATTTTGAAAATGTAAAACACAAAACTCAAAATGAAACCAACTAGGCCCTTAAATTTTAGAATTCTGACAACCAAATGCTGTATACAGTTGTAGGAATAGGTCAATTTCTGAATGGCTGAACAATTTTAGGAAAGAACAATATTTTGTTTACAAAATAATATATTTGGTGACATATTTATTTTTGGCTATGATTTAGATATTTATGAGAATATACCTGATGGTTAAAATTTATAGAGAGCAACTATAATTGATACACCAAAAATGGGGCTGTAAATTAAGATTTCGAACCATATTTTGGCTACTTGTAGAATATTTTAAGAAATACAAGGTTAAAGGAAATTATCGTGTTGATTTTGTTATTGCCTCTTTTTTTTTTTTAATATAACCATGCAATGATCCTTAAAATTATAATAATTAATACAAAAACCTCCTACATAATTTTTTTTAAAAAAAAGAGAGGACGCAAATAGTGAAAATAACTACCGAAAACTGAACATAAGAAATTACGATAAAGGAAAACCAATCACTGGTTTAAATCTTGTAGATATCATCTAACATCTTGTTTTCGCAATTGGATGAGATGATATATAAAAATATCTCATCCAACACCCATTTTTCCTGAGATACTAAATTCTCTACTTAAATCTTGACTGAGATCTCATTTCGAGATCTCGACCAAAATTATATGTTTTTTCACTACTTTTTTGCTTTTCATATGTATAATGCATCCAAGAGAAACTACTCGATCCAAACACTATATACTAACAATCTTACACGCGCACGCACTCTTTTTATTCGGATGAACCACAAAAAAGAATTTGTGTTTTCTGAATTTTCGAACGAAAAAATATATTTAATCACTACTAAATAAATCAAGCCACCACTAACCAAAAAAGAGAAAATAATTACTTTCTAGCAGTAAAATCACCTGTCAAGAAAATCATGTCGCAATTTTTAATTTAATATTTTCCAACAATTATTAAATAAAATACCAATGTTAGACAAGTAAGTCACTCCAACTCAAAATGTACATTAAGACCTAAAATATACACCCAAGATACACTTGTCTCATTTGGATCTCATCAAATACAAGAAACAGTGTTTGAAAATCCTGAAATGAGAAGTGATCAAAATTTGAGATTTGAAACTTTGAAAACCAATGAGAAGTGCTACTACTTGTATTTGAATAATCTTCACAAGCCATTACAAAATGAAGGGGGGAAATAAAATAATTTAACAGAGAAAAACTGCATGACAGAGGATAAAAAAAGATATAAACTATTCACCATTTTATTTAATAAATCAATGTTTTCAATTACTACTAATGAAATATTGGATGTATTATATAAATTAAAAGGTAATCATGCACACAACTCGCCAATAAAGAAGGTGGTACTCATCAAAAACTGATAATTCTAAAACTAAAGGAAGATGGATCAATTAGCAATCACGCACACGCACGCGCACAAAGATACACACACTAGTGTGTAACCCGTGCATTGCACACGGTAATATTATTAAAAAGTAGTATTTGCTTTCTATTTATTGCTAAAAATATATTTTATTATGCAATATATGATAAATTCATTATGATAAATTAATAATAAACTAAAATGATTTGCGACGCTCGGATATAAGGTTGAGGGTTCAATACTCGCTAACTACGTATCTTTGTAAAAAATTTGTCCTGACTCAAAAAATTATAAATTAAATTTGTTAATACTATATATATGTAAATAATTTGTGTTATGCGATAGATATTTTTTATATGTGTGAGTGAATAAGTAACTTCATCATTTTTAATTAATATGATTGTTATATATACACATATATATATTAAATTGTCATCTTTTTTAAAGGATTTATAAATGGATTAATGAATATTAAATAATTGAATTTATTTGAATAATTTGAATTAATGATCAACAAATGTAAAAAGATAAATGTAAAAAAATTGAAGAAAATTGAGAATAGCTTTGTACAAATTTGTAATTGAGAAGAACATAGATTTTATGGTTAGTATATCTATATCAGAACTTTTTTTGAATCAGGCATGTGAACTTTACTCATTATTAGGTTTTTATTTTTAAACAATTTTTATTTTTAAACAATTTTATCCTTGTAGTTAACCATAAATTTCATGTTTTTTTAGAAGGATCATACATAAAACTTTGATAATTGCAAACAATGTTATGTAGCATTTAGTTCAGTTATGAATTGGGTATGGTTTGATAATACGTTGAAAATGAGTATACTTATATAATCTAATTTTTATCGGTATAATCTGTGCGTTCACATCGTAATGTTGGAATAAATTTATCTTTTAAAGATTGTTAAAAATGAAAATAAATAATGTAATGTACGATCATTTTTTTGAGATAAATGAATTAGAAATTAAAAGAGTCATTATTATTTATGTATACATTTTATGTTATATGATTTAAATATCTTTATATATATGAATAAAAAAAGAAATAATTTTATCAGTTTTTTTCATATACATGAATATTGTACATATTGAAATCCTCGTGTTTTTACGATTTATTAGATGGATAATAAATATTAGTTAATCATATTTATTTAAATAATATAATTTAAGATTACACAATTAGCTAAATATATGTGCTTAAATGTAAAATATTAGAAGATAATTAAGATGAGTTTCTAAGTAACTATAAAAAAAATTAAATTTAGGCATTTGAAGTTAATATAATTTTTTAGTGCAATGTATGATAATTTTATTTAGTAATTGTATATATTTGCATCTAAATGATTTTTTTTACCAGTCTATCGTTGCGCATGTAGTATACATACTGAAAATTTCATCTTTTAGGGTTTATTAATAAATATTAGTTGACTTGGTTGATCAACTAGTTTAAATTTTGGCTTATTTGATTAATTTAAATGTATGGACTATAATATAAATTTCAAGAGAGAACCGTGAACGAGCATTTTTTAAAAAGTATGTATTTGATCGTAAAATATTATGAAAATTTTAGTAAATAATTGTAAAGTTGTAAATTATAAGATTTTGAAAATAAAATATCCATTTGGAGAGAATTACGGAGAATAGAGATAATTCCTAGAATTAATGAAAGAGCTTCAAATTCTTTTGCTTTAATATTATTTAATAGATAGACACACACATACACGAGTCAGGATCCGCGGCCCCTCTTATTTTGCTCCATCATATAACCTCCGATATCAACCACATGTTAATATTTAAATAATTGGTCCATTCTCTCTCCTCTCACATAGTCAAATATTTAAATATTAACATATGGCTGATATCACGGGGCTGGGTGATGGAGATGAATAAAGGGGGCTATGGATCCTAGCTCCATATACATACATACATACAAGCATGCATGCATATATGTGTGCACACGCACGCGTGTTATTGTGTGTGTGAATGTGTATATACGAAATAAATTTAGTGAAGTTGACTGTGTTCAAAGGAAAAGAGATGGCATTGACAGACGTTAAAACTATTGCATAAATGTAAGAAAAGGAAAAAAAAATCAATTTCCATTTGCAACTAGCAAGAAAGGGTTGCATGTTTACTCCAAAAGGAGAGGTTATGAAAAATTAGAAGGGCATTTTCGAAAAGATGCATGCAATATGCGAAAGAAACAACGTTTACATGATTATAGATGTGACAGTTGATACGAAGAGAAGAAAGGTGGATGATGTATAAACTTGTTACAAGGTGAAGTTAATCTTCAAAAGTGGAGCAGAAAGGAGCAACTAAAGGAACCACCAAGACCAACTGCATATCTTTGTGGTGTTATAAACATTTTTAGAGGAGTTCGAATGCATGTTGGATCGGCCGACGCGATTATGAATGTGGTTTGATTTTGACGTAGGCAAAGAATATTTTGATCTTAAATTGCAGAAATTGTTTGATAATTTCGTGAAGGTATGATAGAGTTAGCATGTATTATCAATAAGGTGAAGTATTAGAATTTATGAGTAAATACACGACTTGATAGATTTAATGATTGAACAGAGAAAGAATGCAAAGAAAATTAAGTAGGTAGAAAAGCAATTTTGCCAACACAATCCTGAGTTGTATTGAGAGAATAATGACGTCAAAAATAAAATTCAAGTTTTTTGGTCAGTTGATAGAATCCTCAGTTTTGTCAAAAAATTGTTGTATGCAAAAGTAAAAATGATTTCTGACGGTTGAGCTAATTAGTAAAGAATATAACTTTTGTTTATGGAATAATACATTTTATATGACATAATAATTTTTAGCTAGGTTTTAACTGGAAAGATACATATGAGAACATATCTAATGGTAATAATTTTGATACCAACTATACACTGATGTATAGGATTAAGCGCCTTTAAAGGGAATTGTGAATAAAGGTCTAGGACTCTATTTAGCTATTTTCTAAAGGATTTTAGTGAATTTAATAAGGAAGACATGTTAGAAATAATTAGTCTCTCTACTTTGTTTATTCTAGTTATGCACTGATCCTTAAAATCCTCACAAGATAAACAAAGTTGCATCACATGGTAACAAATGTTTTGCAGAAGCAAGTGCAGCAATATATGTGTTCTAAACTTTTGAGTTCACCATCTCTCCATTTTGCTAAGACTTACGAGGGAATATATCCATTAACAACTTTACCTTCTAAGCAAATTTTATAACCGCTATATGCAACAACAACAAAAAAACCACAAAATTATACAGGCGAATATAAATACGAGAATATGAGACACAGCTATAAGTGTGGTAAGAAGTGTGACAAAAAGATAACATACCCCACATCCAGTATCCAATGCAGTACGAACTGTGCCATTAGCAATTGGAATAGCCGAAGCTAATTGATCAATGTATTTATCTGCTCCTTGTGGAAACTGAGTACCGCCACCAGGAAACCGAAATACATTTCCCTCATACTGAACCCAATTTTGAACCGCTTTTTCCACCGTCAAACTTTTATAAGGAGCATTCGCATAAGGAACAAGATCACGACTTTTAGGCCATGGAAATGGATTAACCCAACCTTTAGGCGCAGGTATAAGACAATACAATTTTTCATTGTCGGGGGGGCAATGCCTCTCTCTGTATATCATATTTTCTCGAGGTTTAGTCATTGCCCTCTTCTGATCTTGGCAAGGAGTGTAGTCATTGTAGCTATCATCACAAGGTTCAAAAGTTTTAATAGGTGTATCAGATGAATCATCGGAAACACTTTCTTTGTTGTGATGTGTCTCAAAATTAAGGTTAGGCAACACGGTGCAATCAGTTTGTTTATTTACTTGTACAGCTATGCTATCTCCTTTACCAAATCCACTTTTCTGCCAAGCTCCTAATAAGTAGAAGAAGCAACATAGACCAACTACTATTATGATGGATACAGAGCTGCGGGTTTTTTTGTCACCCGGGTTTCCCTTTAATGCCATAGTGCACCTGAATAAATTAAGAAAATGATAATTATAAAGCTAGTTGTTGTTCAAAATTATTGGCGTGTACATAATCAGAGTACACAGAATTGAGATGGTGATGTACTTTAATCATTCAAAAGTTAGTGAAAAAATAGTCTAACAGGGAATTCATTAGCACTTGTTGATTTTAACTCCAAAATCTACTAACCAAGGAGCTTTCAGTGTTTTTCTCAACAGGCTTACCAAACTAGGCCTATAGAATTTACATTTCTGGAAGAATGAGTAACAATCCCTTCGTGTATTCAATAAGGTATTTATTGCCAACATTTGTATTTAAGTCTAGCCCCATCTCAGTGCTTTACCAGATGAGCTACACCTTTTAGGTCACATTAAGTGTTACTGACACTAGATTGGTGGTTTAAATACTAATAATATACCATCTAACTATGTTCAGCTTACTGATTTTTAAGATCAGACAACAGTGAAGTGAAGTTTTATATGAATACCAATCTGAAAGAGGCCAGAAATCAATATTACTAATAAACTATATGCAAATGGAATGATGACATAACCAACTCCATATCACAACATATTTCTATTAAGATACCAACTAATATTCTCCCATTTTCCAAAACAAACAAAGCATTTTATCGAATTTCAATATGCCGAACAAACAAAACAAAAGGATAACAGTTTGTCACCCGATTGATCCAATGTTGGTATCTTTTACTGATAATGCTACAATTAAGCTCATAGCAATTATGTTGCAACAAACGCATCATATAAAATCTTATCTTTGTAATATATACTAGGAAAATTAGAAATGAACATACAAGATCTAACAAAAACATAAGAAGATGCACGGAATCACAAGCAAGAAGATAAGTTTTTCAGCTCAGAGATCTTACCGAGATCTGAGATCGTATGAGCTTGTCAACTCGGCTTAGATTTAGATTCGGATAAATAAGGAATGGAATTTGAGATATATTATTATGCTTTGTTGAATTTATTCGCACTATCAGTGCCCATTAACTATTTATTATGGAGAACAACAATACCGTACGTCATAATTAAACAAAGTGGAACACGAAGTTACAATAATGAGTGTGTGTAAATTTGTCTTAGCCCCTTGAAATAAAATAACACTCCCAAAACTCCCAACGGTGGTAAGAAATGGTAAATAGCTACATTCAGTACTGAGGTTCTCAATTTTCATTCATCATGGTTTTCAGGATTTTGACTTATTCGTGTGAACTAAAGAATTTTAAGTACAAGTTAGGTTGATCTGCAACACGTCACCAATCAACAATGTGTAGGCAGGCTATGGGTAATATATTGCTAATCTCCGCGTTTAACAAAGAGAATTAAACGAATAGATATCCACGGTGTCTTTTTGAAATTTCGAAAATACCATATATCCATCAACGGAATTTCATTCTAACCTCCACCGTCTACTTCCAAACACCTATCAATTAAATTTTACTACAAAATGAAAATGCGATGACCATCAAAGCTTTTGCACTTATAGCATTCGTAATCTTTTTATTAAATAAAAAATAAATATTTCTAACTATTAAATGCACATACGTGCGATTTACACTAGTCTGAATAATAGCAATAATATGTTGCCAAAAACAACTCATTTGGAGTTTTAACATTAGAGTAACATTCGATTTAATATATTTGATTGTATGAAGTAGCAAACAGAGCAACCATGGATGAAATGGATATCAATGAGAATATAGCATATATTGAAATGCCTTTAGCACCACCCCTTGCTGATTGTATAAAATCATTTATTTAGTTTGCTACTATAGGCATCTGTTTTTTCTTCCGGCCATTATTATAATTCTATTAATAATCAATATTTTTTATCTACTTCTAGTCATCATATATATTCTTTTGCTCATGTTTACACAGTCGTATCTCTCGTCTCTTTTCACTAAATCTCACATATTTCTTAAAAATGCAAACCTAAACAAACAAACAAGAAAATTGTCTAACTGATGATGAAAGGCGAAGATTATCGAATACAATTGTAAGATCAAACAAAGATATTTGTTTTCTTTTCATGTGTTAAAGTCTATTTGTCTTCAATAAATCAATCGTAGATATATTGTTTAGAGTTTTTTAATTTTTCAACAGATCAATCAACCGTGACCAATTCAACCTCGATTTGAAAATCTATGGTTTCGTCAAAAAACTGAAGAATGAATGCTTATTCGATGGCTGCATAGGTTTTTGGAAGGCGATGGAATCCTGATTTACCGACAAACAACTTGACTTCTTTATTTTTCCTTCCGACGGCGGTGTTCGTTCTAGAAGAAAACGAGAAATAAGCATTTTGAATTTTAGGTGTCAGTTTATATGAATAAAAAGTAATTGGTGTCAGAAAGAGTGAAATTGAATTGTTTAAAGTGGCCTTTTGTTTTGATGGCCAAAAAAAAACTTGAATGACAATGGTAGTACACTTTATTTACTATAAGCATGATAATCGAGCTCTTTTGAATAACTTTTAAAATGTAACATTCCCTATTTTTGACAAGCACTATTGTCCCGATGGTTATGTGTTCGACTTTGATGCGAGAGATCACAAGTTTGAAACTTGCGTAGCGTGATTGAAACATATATTGACACGTGATATGTGATTTATTGAATATAAAGTATCATTTCAAAAAAAACATTCTTTATTTTTCTAAAATAAAGAAAAATAAAATTAAGATGATAATTTTGATGAGAGAACAAAAAAAGGGTAATTGTTACGGCCAAGCTTTCCAAGGTCTTAGAACACAGATAGAACGGACATTAAAATAATGAAGGAATGGATCCAGAGACTTAAAAACAAGTTTGGAACGACGATGAAAAAGATTTGAGAAAGTTTGGAGTTGATTGCACCGAGAAAGAGAAATCGGTACTGACATGAAAAGTGATCGACACCGACATGACGTTGGTATTGATCATTTTTTGTTTACATTCATAGCTTCAAGAGTAATAGTCAAAGAGTGATTGACTACACTGAACGTTTTAAAGCTCATTTCTAAAGGAATAGTTGAACAACTCCAAAAGCTCAATAGGAAATGATAAGTGGCAGACGTGTCTGAACCTTTTAGCAACAATCTATTTTCGAAGGCGAAAGCGCTTGGAACATGACGAATCAAATGTAGAAAGCAAGAAGAGACAAATGATTTGCAGTTAGCAAATTAGATTGGTACCAACCTGATTCAGGTCGGTATCAATATGACTATAAGGCATGGGGACCTTGTCTCTCCTCTTACTTTCTCGGAGTTGGAGTTTGACTCGGTATATCATGATCCAGCGACTTCACTGGACGATTTTCATACAAGTAGAATGCCTACAACAACTTGAAGTGGATTTAACCTTGTAAAACCGAAATCCACTAGATCATGGTCGGTCTTTATTTATAATCTTTGAATTCCAGAAAGAAAACAAAATAATAAAATTAAAGTGGACGTAGATCGAAGAAATTGTCGAATCACTATAAAAATCGTGTTCATTCGTTTGTTTATTTTGATAGATCTGAACTGTTGGTGCTTTCATCTAATAATGAGGTGTTTTGTTAACTTTCGATGCAATAACATATTAGGTATATAAAATTTAGTATAAAGTTAGATTCATATTCTATTTTCAAGTTTGACACACGAAAATCCTTTCTTAGAAACATGTTTTAAATTACTTTCATAAAATTATTTTCAATAAATTTCTTTTTTTTAAAGAAAAAATCAAACCTGAACTTAATTATAAATTTATATTAACAAATTTGTTTATTTATTTTCTTTTTTCTTGCTAAACTGCAAACAATTGCGGTTTGGCTGAAATTAGAAACAAAATTGATTTTATATCAAGTTTTGAAGGAGTGGTATGTTTACCGATAAAAATAAGGGGCACAATTATAAAATTCGAGCTTAACTATGCACCAAATGTTGGTCGCATTCGTACATTCAACGGAGATGGGTGATGAATAAATGCTTGTATTATATTACTATTAAGTGATGATGGGCGCATCGTCGTGTCAGTTAGATATATAAACATAGGAAATATGATTAAAACGGTACTTATAAGATCACAAATTAAACAATGGAGGGTCCAGGCAAGGCTGGAAAGCCCCATACAAGACGTGCGACATATTTATATATCGTGATTAAGTTGGTGATACGCGGACAAAAAGATCACGATTTGATTTTAGCATGCTGGTGTGGTCCAGTAAGACTCCAGCCAACCTTTGTAGCATCAGATCTAATCGGGGGTTTAAACTAGATATTTCAAGTCCAATTTTCGATTCAAACATGAGTCACGTGACTAGGTAGTAAAACTAAAGATGTGCCTACTTTGATTTTTATTTTTATCTTTTTTCTTTTCACCATTCCTACTCACCTTGAGATCCATATAATTCGGATAGATCCACTACAATTCTTTATGCCACGGTTTTAATCGTCAATCGTGTTTTTACAATTAATGCGGTTATTAGAATAGATATGTACAAGCGAAATATGACTATAATGAAAACTTCTGATGTGCTACATTTATTAATCTCCTTAATTCATGTTAACTTAATATAGAAAATAGTGAATATTAGGCACACTTTCTAAAATCAGATTTAATTTAGCAAAACTTCTCTCGCAAAAAAATATATTTCGTACGTCCCTGATTTTTTAATTTCGACTACTTGCTTTCCTAAAATACCTCTCCACTTCTTTAAGGATCGACTTCAATGACGACCTCATCTTTCTCGATTTCATCTTCTTCTTCAATGACGATCTCTATTGAAATAATTCAACGTAATGAGGCCACATGTTTACTGTTTGAATACGTGGGCTATCTTGCAATTAAATCTAACTACATGATTTATTTTTGAAAAAAATATATTAAGACTTAAAGGGTATATTCGTCATGTAAAATTATAACATGTAGATACTGTAAAATGATACCGGAATGACAATTTTAGTTTGTTGAAGGGTCGAACTGAAAAATGTCACATACTATATATATGGGGTTATGGTCCGCAAATTACATAAATCTTATCATATTCTCTCTACCATCTTCTAAAGAGAATTTACAAATCTAAGCTCGTGTCAATTTGGAAGATCTAATCCAAATTAATTTCACATCAATTAAGAATCGATGGATTCAGGTGCGTCTTCCGCTGTTAATTTCATATATTTGTTTCTCAACTGAATCAATATAAGTTATATGTATTCAGATCGAATATATATTAATCACCAATAAGTGATATCAGAACCATCCATCATTGATTTTATCAAGAAATTTCCTGATTTTAAGTATATATGAAATTAGGTTACGAGATTTACAATTTTGATTGATTCATCTGATGCCTTTATTCAGATCTGTGAAATTTTCTCTTTTCTTACTTATTCATCTGATGTCTTTGTTTCAGATCTATATAAATAACTCATGAATTAATGCCACTTGTTCAAATCTGATGCATTTAATTGTTACTACTCATATTATTCATATTTTATTGTTAGTGGTATTGCGACTGTAGAATTTTTTTTTATTACTATAGATGGTTACCATATTAAATTTTGTTTCATTCACATGTATGAAAGCATCTTCATGCCTTTTAATGTTCCTCTAATATGTATTGGACCACATAACGGTCAGTTGCATTTAATTTTATAATAATTGCATTAAATGTGGCTGTTATAGTAATAAATAAGTAAATTTATTATCGTAAATGCAGTAAATGCGTTAGTTGCAATAAATTTAACGATGCAACATGTTTGTATTTGGAATAAAAAAACCATATTATTTATTATTTAATGCATTTATATTTTACAAATACATATATATTAAATGTATCGTCCGAAAATAAGTTTCACTTTCAGTAATGTTATAACACATGTATTCATATTTGCTTATTCAAATAAGCCTTCATCGAAAGCTTATCACCTGCCGCACTGATATAATGAGCTATTTTGACATGGACTACTTATTTTCGTTGCTTCCCACTATGTTTGGCATCAATCACTGCTGCAGTTTCAGCTATTCGTTTTCTTGCAATATCACATGTATGGACCATGCTATGTTAAAATTTATTTTATCTTCCGTCTTGAATATTGATAGGTAAATAAAGTATGCAATATTTTATCATTAATTATTATTGCAAATACCATCTGTTATATATTGTCACAGTTTTAATTGATGCCAATTTTTTTTATCATGACTATGAAACCATATTTTCAATATGTATAAAATTGAAAATTGATAAGCATAAATGAATGAGTTAAAATAAACCAACTCAAATATTATTTGATGTCTATTTGCAAACTAACTGTAAATATCCTACATTACAAGTGAACTAATTGAAATAACATGTCACCAAAATGACCTCTCTTATTTTAGTTATTCGCAAAAAATATTTGATGTTTGTGTGTATTCATTCATGTGGATATTAGCCGGCCTAAAGGAAGACCAATATTTAGCCGAATCATTTATACATGTGTGATGATAAACATGTGACAATCATATAGTTTTTGCAAGTGAATATCTAATCGGCCCCAATAAAGATTGATATTTGACTTGAACTTATTGTCAATGTTTAATCACTACAACAAGAATACCACTTACAATTAATATTACTGTCCAAAGACTTGATATCGATGTCGTGTCAGGTATCTTGAGAAGAGATTACCAATTATTTGAATTTACTACGGTTTTTGTTTTACAATGTGAGTATATTTGATTGATTCTTATGTTAAAATTACAACTAATTCAAATACGGTATCTGCCAATCTTAACAACATTTCTATTCTGACTGGAACAAACTTTAAGGATTGGAAAGAGAACATATTGCTTATTCTTGGCTTCATGGATCTTTACCTTGCACTTAAAATGGATGCACCCACCCCTCTTACGGATGAAAGTTCTTATGATGTTATAAAGAACTTTGAGAGGTGGGATCGTTCAAATCGTATGAGTCTAATGATCATAAAGTGTGGCATTCCAACGACATTTAGGAGTGCAGTATCTGAAAGGATAACCAATGCTAAAGATTTCTTTGCTGAGATTGAAAAACATTTTGCTAAAAAACGATAAGGTGGAAATAAGTACGCTTTTGCTGCGCTTGATTTCCATGAAATATCAAAGCAAAGGAAACATAAGGGAGTACACTATGGAAATGTCTAATGTTGCTTCAAAACTTAAGGCACTTAAGCTTGAGCTTTCGGATGATTTTCTCATGTATTTGGCACTAATCTCTCTTCCTTCACAATACGACCCGTTTAAGATCGGTTATAACTGTCAAAATGAGAAATAGACTCCTAATGAGCTCATTTCGTATTGTGTATAAGAAGAAGAGAGATTGAAGCATGATAAGACTGAAAGTGCTCATTTGGCATACACCTATAAGATAAAAGACAAAAAGAGAAAGAAGGATATGGAAACTACTAAGAGTCCAACGGAAAAGAAATAACATAAAGAAGCTAATGGTTGTTACTTTTGTAAGAAGGCTGGATATTTAAAAACAGATTGTACCAAATATCACGCATGGCGTGTTAAGAAAGGGTTACCTGAGCTACCAAAATCCAACCGATGCCAAAAGATACATCTACGTGGGTGATGGAAAATCGGTTAAAGTGGAGGCTATTGGGAATTTTAAGTTGTTATTGAGAACTCGGTATTATTTGGATCTATTTAATACTTTTGTTATACCGTTATTTAGACATAATTTGGTTTCTATTTCGAAGTTGGACAAATCTGGTTATTCTTGTTCATTTGGGAATGGTAATTTAAGTTTATCAATAAATTCAAAACTTGTTGGAACTAGTTCTCTCAATGTTTATGATAACTTATATATGCTTGATGTTAATACCTTTTATTATGCAGCCTTGCATGTGCAATCGCGTGGTACTAAAAGAAAAGCCAATAAGGAAAATTCAGCCACATTATGGCACAAGTGCTTGGGTCATATATCTAAAACTAGAATTCAAAGGCTTATGCCAGATGGCATTTTGGAATCTTTTGATTTTTCAAACTTCGATGTTTGTGTAGAATGCATCAAGGGAAAGTAGACCAAACATAAGAAATATGTGCCAATAAAGCAACCAATGTCTTAAAATTGATACATACGGACATTTGTAGACCATTCTCTATGGCATCATGGAATGGTCAACAATATTTTATCATATTCATAGACGGCTACTCAAGATATGGCTACCTATATCTTATACATGATAAATCAGAATCCTTAGACATGTTCAAGAAATTTAAGGTAGAAGTTGAGAATCAACTCAACAAAAGAATTACGGCTGTTAGATCTGACCGTAGAGGTGAATATTATGATAAATCTGATGGATTGAGTGAACAATGTCTAGGACCATTTGCCAAATCCCTGGAGAAATGTGCAATAGTCCCACAGTGCACCATGCTAGGTTCACTTAGCATGAATAGTGTTGCCGAGAGACGAAACAGAACTCTTAAAGACATGGCGAGGAGTATGATTAGTCATTCTACCTTACCAAATCATTTTGGAGGGAGGCATTAAAGACAACGGTTTATATCCTTAATAACATACCCACTAAAGCAGCCGCCAAGACACCTTATGAGCTTTGGACAAGTAAACAGCCCACTCTAAAGCATTTTCATACTTAGGGATGTCCAGCTGAGGCAAGGCCTTATAGGCCAAATGAAAGAAAATTGGACTCTAAAACAGTGAGCAACTACTTTATTGGCTATTCTGAGAGTTTAGGGGCTATAAATTTTATAATCCCACACTATAGAAAAATTTTGAGATGGGACCTGCAACATTTTTTGAGGTTGTTGGGTTAAGAGGGGAGAAATAAGTAAGGAATGTTGTTTTTGAGGAGGAATCATCATCTATGATTCTTACTACAGTTACTTCTTCTGACAATGTACAGATTATCATTCCTGTCATTAATGAAGAAGTTAATCTGGAACCACAACAAAATAATATTGAAGAAAACCCTAAACAAGATGAGGACAATGTTACATAGGAACAAACTCAACAACCTCAAAACGAATTGCCACTAACGAGATCCACTAGAGAGAGGAAAATGCCATTCTGGATGATCATGTGGTATGTCTTCAAGAAATAGAGGATAATAACGAATTAGTGGAAGATGATCCTATCAACTTTTACCAAGCCATGTAAGATGCTAATTCTCAAAAGTGGATTGATGCTATGAACGAAGAGTATAAATCCATGCAAGACAATAAAGTTTGGGGTCTTGTCTCTTTACCTGAAGGTAAGAAACCCATTGTTTGTAAATGGATATTTAAAACCAAGAGGGATGCAAAAGGTAATGTGGAAAGATATAAGGCTCTTCTTGTAGCAAAAGCTTTTACTCGGAAGGGAAGCATCGATTTTAAAGAGACTTTCTCTCCGGTTTCATCGAAAGACTCTTTTAGAATAATTTTGGTGCTTGTTACACATTTTAACCTTAAGTTACATCAAATGGATGTTAAAACTATGTTTTCAATGGAGATGTTGAGGAAACAATTTATATGCTGCAACTAGAAAATGTTATGTTCGAAGATCCAAAGAATACGGTTTGCAAACTAAAGGAATCCATTTATGGGCTCAAACAAACTTCTCGTCAATGGTATCACAGGTTTCATAAAGTAGTTACCTCATTTGATTTCCAGGAAAACATAATTGATAACTGTGTGTATCACAAGTTCAGTGAGAGCAAATTCATATTTTTGATTTTATATGTTGATGATATATTGCTTACCTATAAAAATTTACATATTTTGCATGAAACTAAGAGATTTTATTTCAGATAATTTTGAAATGAAAGATCTTGGGGATGCTTCTTTTATATTAGGAATCCAAATATATCATGATCGCTCATAAGGTATTCTTGGATTGTCACAAAATAACTATATAGAAACAGCGCTTAAAAGGTTTGGCATGCAATATTGTAAAATGGATGATACCCCTATCGCTAAAGGAGATAAATTTTATCTCAAAAAATGCCCTAATAACACCCTTGAAGCTAAAGAAATACAAAAGATCCCTTATGCATCTGCTATAGGGAGTCTAATGTATACTCAAATGTGTATGTGTCTGGATATTGCTTACATTATAGGAGTGTTGGGCAGGTATCTTAAAAACTCTAGAATGGATCATTGGAAAACAATAAAAAGGGTTATGAGATATCTTCAGAAAACAAAGGATTATATGCTTACATATAGAAGATCATATCAGTTGGAGATCATTGGGTATTCTGATTTTGCTGGATACCTGATAGTAAAAAAATCCACTTCAAGATACATATTTCTACTAAGTGGAGGGGCTATATTATGGAAAAGCGTTAAACAAACGCTCATAGCTTCTTCCACCATGGAAGCAGAGTTTGTGGCTTGTTATGAAGCATCTAACCATGCAAAATAGCTGCGAAATTTTGTCACTGGGCTACGCATTATTGATAATATTGAATGACCACTAAAATTATATTGTGACAATAGATCTGCAGTATTATATTCTAATAACAATAGAAGCTCAAGCAAGTCAAATTACATTGACATTAAGTTTCTACTTGTAAAGAAGAGAGTGTAGAATGGGTTAATATCAATAGAGTATATTGAGACAAATTCCATGCCAATGAATCCTCTTGTAAAAGAAGTACCACCCAAGGTCTTTCATGAGCATGTTGCTAAAGTAGATGTATCTTTTATATAAGGATATTTTGTTTTAGGGAAAGTTTGTACTTAGCCACTTATTTCGTGACACTGCTCTATATTTTGATTATGGACATGCTTTGGTTTTCTGATCAGAAATAAAATTTTCTTTTGCACTTCAATTGTTTATATATATTATTTGGAGTTTTGATCTCATTAAAGTAAAGTAGGACAAATTGGAAATAGATATGTAAAGATCGCATTTAATATAATTTCCATGCTACACATACATGATTGATCTATGTCGTTTGATTGTATTGATATCTGTGACTATTGATGGGTATATTTACAAATATAGTAATGAAATCCATTTTAGTCCTATGTTAACACAATCAATGGACAAGATTGTTTTGAATATACCATATTATCAAGATAGTTATTTAAGAGCTCATAAAGTTGAATGCATTCTATAAAGTTACATATGTGGCTCAGAGGGAGATTGTTGGAATAATTCAGCATAATGGGGCTACGTATTTTAATGTTTGAATGTGTGGGCTATCTTGTAATTAAGTCTAATTACGTGATCTATTTTTGGAATAAACATGTTAAGAATTAAGAGGTATATTTGTCATGTAAAATTATAACGTATAGATACCGAAGTGACAATTTTAGTTTGTTGAAGGGCAGAACTAAAAAATATCACAGTATATATATACAGGGTTATGGTCCTCAAATTATATAAGTCTTATCATATTCGCACTACCATCTTCTAAAGAGAATTTAAGATCTAAGCTTGTGTCAATTTGGAAGATCTGATCTAAATTAATCTTCACATCAATTAGGAATCGATAGATTCAGATACGTCTTTCGCTGTTAATTTTATATATTGTTTCCCAATTGAATCAATATGAGTTATATGAATTCAGATCTAATATAGATTAATCACCAACAAGCTCAATCTTTCTCGATTTCAATGGAAAACTCCAACTATTTGAAGGCGAATCAACCTTTTTTACAAAATATGAATTGTTGTTGATTTTTTTTGGGATTGTCGGTGTTGTATTAATGTTTAAATTCATTAATGATAACGACAAATGATTGCAGATTAATGTCTGCAGTTTACAAAATATTAATGTTTGAAGTTTTTTCTGTAATTATTAAAATATTAGCAGTTTTCTCAGTACATATTTGCTCATCGTTAGGTAAAGATTCTGAATACCTGCAGTTATTCTTAATAATTGAAGAAAGCTCCACAAATATAAGAATTTTTGCTTAAAATACAGTAAACATGATCAATATTTGCAGTAAAAAATGTAATAATACATGTTGGAGCTACGAGAGTTTTTTGAATTGAAATAATTGCAAAAATATATTGAAGAATATAAATGATTTTAAGTGAATAATTGCTAATAAGTGAGCAATTATTCTAATTAATTGCAGACATACATTGAAATAAATTTATTTGAATAATTGCTGATAAGTAAAAAATTATTTGGCATAATTGCAGACACACATGCAATAATTTAAAAAATTTGCATACATCTCTACAATTATTACAAATAACTGCAGAGAAAGATGTATATAATATTATTTATTAATATAAAATGATTTTACTATTATTTACAGTTATAAATGTATTTTTTGAATTGAAATGAATTTAGTTGAATAATTACTAATAAGTAAGCAATTATTCTGAATAATTACAGACATACATTGAAATGAATTTGTTTGATTAATTGTTGAAAAGTAAGCAATTATTCAGCAAGATGCTTTATTTTGTTATTTACAATTATAAATGCCTTTTTTGGATTGAAATGATTTTATATAAATAATTGCTGATAAGAATGCAATTATTCAGAATAATTGCAGAAATACGCATAATAAATCATAATATTGCATATATGTCTTCAAATATTATGAATAATTGCAGTGACATATTAACTTATTTCTCATAAATTCTAAAAAAAATCTTGCAATGTTTATTTTGGTTTATTACATTTTCTACTATATATATTAACAATATTTGCATTATTCTAAGCAATTATTCGCAAAATCTGCAAGTATTGTTAATAATTCTAGATTTTTCTACTTATATTATCAATATCAGTAGAAAATTGAAAAAACAATAATTATTTACTGAAAAACTCTTACATAACATTTTTCATGATCATTGAAAATTAAAACATCAATACAACAACAACATTGAAAAATACTATACAATATTGAGAAAATATGAAGATTTGCAGTTTTTGTTTGATTTTGTTGTTCGATTTCGAAATTCAAATGTTGAAATTAAATTTGATGATGCTTCTGTAAATCGATGTGGTAATAATGAAATTGTCGACGATTTACTGTAAAATCAATGAAGATTGAAAAGAAAATACATCCATGAATTTATTTGATGAGGCTGGGGTAATTTGGGAAGTAAAATAGAGGAATTGGAAAATATGGTGTGTATAAGTTATTTTTGGGGTGGATGTTTTGTGTAATTTGAAACATACTAGAGATGTGAGCCAAACACGTCCTACAAAATATTTAATTTTCATTTCTTTTCTTTTATAAATGGATAAAACAACCACAGTGTTGGTTGTACTTACATGAAGTTTTGTTGCATGTTTGAAACCAATATGTTAAAAGTAATAAGTGAATTTGTAACTCATTAGTGCAATCGCCCAAGTTTGAAAATTAATGGATAGGTTTTCTACTATTTAATTTATTGCACTATAAATGCAAAATAATATAATCCTCAAATTGATTGAAAAGCTAAGTTTATTTTAGAATATATCCCGTGATAAATTTTATTTACATTATAAAAATACAGGAAAAAATTGTTTCGTAGTTTTATGAAAAAATAGATGATTTAGAACATTTTTCAATTTGTTTAGTATTTATAAATTTCGATGAACAAACTTACATTTTTTCAAAAGTTATTATGCATATTTTTTAGAAACTTTTGTTAGAAACATTTTTAAACAAAAATTGAATTCTAAAATGAAAATAGAAAACATGAAACACATATGATATTTGATAAAAGTTTGGTATATTGGAAAAAACCAAACTTCTATGAAAATTTTGATTTTTACATGAAAATATTTCATTCGAACTGAATAATTTTGAAGAAAACATGTTAGTTTAAAGTATGGATACATCTATAGGAACTTTTAAAACAAGTAAAAACGTGTCTCTAAAACAAATTGAATTATGCCTATATGTTCTAAAATTCACTAAGATCACAAAAAAAACATCGAAAATCAGCATGCAGTGCCACTACTTTTCTCCTTTTGTTTTTCTCTTCACATATTAAAGCTAATGTAAAAAGAGAAAAAATAGGTTCATAAAAAAAACCTAATGTAGTTTGCTAAAATTTCCAATTTTTAATGTAGGTATTTATAGTAAAAACTGCAAATATTCGATAAAAAATTCAAATTTTGTTGATTCATACGCTAAACAATAATAAGTTAAATGCAAACTCATAAATTTACAAAGAATGAAATTTTCAAAAATAATTATAGGAAGTTAATTTAAAAAAATTTATTAGCAGAGGATTTCACGTATTAGTTTCAAAGCAATGGATAAATCCTAATATTCATTATACTAATTTTTTTAATTATTATAACATCAAAACATTATGATACTGAAGGAGAGAATCAAGTAGATTACTTTGCTAGATTTAAGGGGACATATTAGGAACAAATCGTTATTATTTCTGTTTTTTTCTTCCGATGAATTTCATTTTCAATTGTTGTGGTAAGGCAAACCTACCAATTGCTCAGTTTGACTGAAAATGGCCCATTGCAGGAGTCTTCCACAGCCAATGAGCTTTGGAGAATGTCAAAGTGCTAACATTTTTAACTTATTATCATGTGTAAATAGGAAGATTATTGAGTAGGTTAAGATGTATTGGAAATTTGACGTTCTTGATTCACAAATAATCATCAACAAACAATAAAAATCAACTAGTATAAAAAATAACGTGGTTAGATCGTCCGTAGATGTGGCGTAATAGAAAAGGGGTTCCTAGGTCCAGTAACAGACCCAGGTTCGAGCTCTACCTTACACACATTCTCGCAAATAAAAGAACGCAGGGTTATAGGTGTCATGAATTGAAGCGGACATGCACAACTTAATTCCACTTTGAGTTTACCCGTTTGCCTTGTTCTCTTGACTATGTTCAAAAATAATAATGTGGTTAGAACGATGATGGATATTGTAGGGAATTTTAACCGATAGCACGATAGGAGAAATGTAACAACCCGCAAACCTATACCCCTTAAGTCAACACTATTTTCCAACACATCAACTCAAGGCGAACGGAAATACAAACCGTTAGGGTTAAAGAAGAAGGAGATAGAAGAAAAGATAGCAAACAACATCAGAATCTAACCATCGCAGCGTAATAAAATATAATAGATAATAGCTGATCTTTACACAAAAGCAAATCTGTATATACATTACATCATCAGAGTACACATAACACACAACTGGACAGTAATCATAACGTGTCCTCACAAAACCGAATACACAGCTAATCAACACAACGGAATATTTAAAACAAGTATGGAAGTACGTATCGCCATCCAGCTCATTTCCGGAGAACATCCTTTCCTATAATCTATAATACTCGGTCTGACCCGAGCATTATAGTTAAATAACACCCGAGTCAGTCTAGAATACCAGCGTGAGAAATCACACTCAATTGGATTATTAAAGTTTCAAAATCCTTTGAAAATCAAAAGCATCTCATAAGACCACGCCACAAATAAACATGTCGGGTTTTTACCTTACGATAGCTAAAACACTTTTTATCAAATCCGTCTGATATTATAATAGAGTCTATTGAAAGTAAAATAGAATCTTGCTGAAATGCTTGCATCTCATGTTTCAGCAATAGTTGGGCACAATCAAAACCGTAAAGGCGCGTAGGGAGAATGGATTTCCAACGAATGACTAGGCACTGGGGTACCACCTGTCACAGTACGTGGCCTAGATCACCGTACCGAGGATCCCTCCCGATCCCCTGCAGCACAAGACCGAGATTACCCCTTAATGGTTAATCCCGAGTAAGATCACCCCGCTGTTGGGATCAGCATCCGCCCACTAAGCCGAATAAAAAGAGACATCTAGACAGGGATGACCTTACCCTAATGGGCGCTACCCACTTAGCCTTGCTGCATATCCCCTGATTTTCAGTCATTACCGGTTGATGAGGCTCGAGCTAAGCGTTACCTTTTTAGAACACATCTCTTAGAATGCTCATCGCCCACCTGGCGATGTTCTGAAAGCATTCATCCATACAAGTCTGTCCCGGGTTCGAATGGAACCGAAGGCACTACTCCTACTACATCCATTTTGGAATCACCTCAGGATTAGTAGCGACTAGCCTTGCACTTCACTGCTCCACCTTCGAATCCAAACTCGTCTTCCTCAAGAAAGCATACAAACCGGATCGAAGTGGTTTTCAAAAAATAAATCTCGATCCCGGTCTCTTCGAAACTATCAGCGCATTGGCCAATATTGATAGTCGGTTATTTAACTATCAATTAACATTCACAAACAACCATCAAACAATAAATAATTTTCCCAAATTATTTATTAATCTCAAAATATCTTCACAAGATATATCTCCATTTTCAACCCTTTTGAAAACAGTTTTTGAACCATCTTCCTCTCATGGAATAAATTCCCCAAATATTTATTTCCACTGAAAACACCCAGTACAAACACTTTAGATTTTAAAATAATTTAAAACACAATATTATAAAACATACCTTAACATTTAAACCAAACTACTTAAATACTTAATTCAAAAATCTATGTTTGAAAATATTTAAAGTAAAACTACTTTATAAAATATAAAACTAATTTCTAAAATAAAAGTTAAGCCAAATTAAATTTAAAATAAGAGTTACGAAGTTCTATACAAATTTTCAAATAAAACCTTAACCAAACTCTCTTTAAAATAAAACTACTTTATAAAATTTAGATATTAATAATAATTTTAATAAATATTTACCTTTTAAAATTTTAACAACTTAAACAATAATTTCTTAAAAGCATACCTTTAAATAACTTTAAAACTTTCAACTTATACTTAAAAATCAGCTTTGAAAACGTACTCGGCTTTTCAGGGAATCCGCTTCTCTTTCACGCCTTTTAAAAATAAACCATTATTTATTTTTAAAACAAATTACCCATTCCTCTATATATTTCCCTCGTGAAATTTATACTTCCAAAATATCCACTGATATCTTAATTTACTTTATAAACCCAGTTTATAAAGTCCTATAGTCTTATTCCTTTAAAATCACCGTTTTCAAATACTTTATCAATTTCCAAATTGATTTTTAGATTTTACCCCATTTCAAAATAAATTCCTTTACTTACTCTATTTTATTTCAAAACCCAATAACTTTAGATTTTACTTCTTAAATTATGATTTAAAATCTTATTTAACGGAAATTACCAATTTCATACTTTTCCAAATTCCTTCTCTATCCTTTCCAAAAGATTTAAACCTTGAACTTTAAATTAAATTCTTTATTTCTTTAAATAATATTACTTAGGTTTTAAAATTCATTATATCCCCCTTTTATTCAAAATCTCCTTTCCCATACTCGGAATTTATTTATTAGAATTTAAAAATTCACTTTTATCTTCTTTTTTCTCTCTTCAATTTATTCCACATTCTCTAAAATCATTTTACTTACAAATTTTATCTTTTAATTTTCTTTTCAAAAATAAAATCTACATATTTTTTGTAACTCTGTATACCCAAATATATTCAACCACACCATAGCATCCATTATTTCCAATTACCATCGTAATCTATCACAGATTATCCAGTAAACCATAACACAGAATGGTTAAACAAATCAACATATTTTGAGGAATCCTGTTGGATCCCTCCAACCTGTTTCCCTACATCCACGGATGTTAGCACAATATAAAATGCCAAATCCACTTCGAGGTGGAACATCGCGGTATATGGGATTAAATAATACCACCCGCTATTATGCGGTGCATAGGGTCTCATCCGCTATATAGTGCGAAAATCAATCACTCCAATATATTATATACTATCATATAATATACCACATCCAATCAATTCAATCATTCAACCAATTATTTAAACTTAACCATTTAAATTTAAATAGCTCAGATGAGTGAGATTAACTCACCTTTGCTTTGTTTGCAATCCAATTCAAACCGGCTTGTTTTCTTCACGTTTTCAGACCTTGAGTCAACATTATAAGGTTTGTTAATATTTGAATCGATTGAACAATTAATTACTATTTATTTACTTTAATTTAATAATTTGGTTTTAACTTAATAATTTATTAACTAAAAATTCTAATTTTAACTAATAATTAAAATTTTAAACAAATTTCTTTCTTTTTAAAAAAAATCTTATAGTAACTAAAATAATTAAATGAATTAATTAAACCATCTTTCACTATATCCATTATTTAAAATAAACTTGCAGATTAAAATAGGTATATGAATATTTATATTTCTTATGAAGCTATATATGCTTATGAGAATGTTTTATATAGGTCATAAAACTAAGTTATATAAATTCAGAATCTTATATGTATATGTATATATATATATATTACTAAATCAGAAACATAAATTTATACCTATATTGTTTTTCTATTTAACATATATAAAAAATACTAAATTTATTATGAAATAGAAAAAGACTGGATATACCTCTCTGCAAAAACTCAAACTCAGGCTACCAAAACCAAGCCCTAAATGCTTCAACGAGCTCAAATGCTCCACCCACAGACAACATGTGACTCTCTGTCTTCAGCCTTTCACGACGCCGTTAAAACCCAGGTCCTCGATCGTGACTTGCCTCGAACTTCACGTCGTTCGCCTCCCACTGCTCTCCATGGCCTGCCATTGATGCCGAGCTCGTCTACTAACAATTCAACCCAAAAACATCCCCGCCGAATCTCGAATGCCGCGGCCCATCGATAATCGCGAGCGCTAGCTCGCTGCTGCCACCGTACCCCAAGTCGAACCAAAGCCTAAACGCAGCTCGACGAAGATGAGTTCCAGAACAAATCGAACAACCCAACGACCTTACAAATGAACATCACCATCTCGCGAACTCGAACGGACCCCCACCTCCATACGAGCCTCTCGATCCATACGAAATCGAATTCGATTTCGTCTGGAGAAGATGATTTGGTTTCAAAATGGAATCTAAAAGGAATGAGCATCCATTTATATTCAACGGTCGATTTCGATATATTCGACCATTTGATTGATTTTTTATAAATGAAGAGAAACTCGGCCACTCCTTAATTTTTGTTTTCTGTTCGACTATTTGAAATGAAGGAGAACTTGATGTTTTTGAAAGGAGGGAAACGTGTTCAATTTAGCCATCTACAGTGACATTCGAAATGAAGGGAAAAAGATCCGATGTGAAATTCTTTTTGACTGGTCAATATAACCTATTATTTATGTATATATTAATTTAAACATCTCGAAATTACAACTAAGAACCTCGACCTCCTATCGTGGCATGCCGTCAGGCATTTATAATGTTATACCCTTATTCTGAACACAATGGAAAAAGTTTCGAGTCCTAATTCAATCGTATGGAGAAGATAGCTTTTTGGATCAGTTATTATATTTAATTTTCGTTATAGATTTCAGCACGTTTATATATCGTACGCTCACACCACAACTCCAAACACTTTGAAATTTGAATCTGATAATATTACACTATTACGGATCCAATGGAACTAGTTTCGTCGAATTCCGAGACTGTGTCTCGGAAGGCTATTTTTAAATATCGATTTTAACGACATAATTTCAAAACTTAACAAAACACTTTCAAATTCAAGTGTAACAGTTTTACTATCTTCATTACTATCAGTATAAATTTTACAAGCCTTCAAATTGTTTTTAACAAGCTTAAAACTGAAGATTCAACAATTTTCCCCAATTTCCAATTTATTAAATTCAATAATTTAATTGCCAAATAAAAAGTGATATTTGAAATTCATATTAAAACTAACTATCAAATATTTAAAATCAATTAAATATTCAAAATTTTCGGGTCGTCACAAGAAAAAAGAAATTTAGGAGCACAGAAATAGCTAGAAGGTCCGTAGTAAGAGTGTTGTTACATGATCGCATGGACAAAGCAAAGAGACAAGAGAATTAAAATGCCATTCAACGCAAATTCAAAAAGAATCAAAATTTTATAGGTGAAGAATCGGCAAGGAACAGTACGATAGTGATTAGCATGGAACGATTTGGTAGTCATCAACTACTGAACAATAAAAACGGTACGGTAGTCTTCAAATAGCAGACAAGAAGTGTTTTGATAGTTTTCACCACCGAACAGGAAAACTGATTCGGTCATATTTACCGAACCAAGAACTTGCTAAACCAAATAGTTGTCGAACCGATAGTAAACTGACCAGAACAAGTAAAGAATGGAAAGTGTCTATCTTTTAGGTAATGCTAAAAACCCCATACATATAGCATCCAATGGATAAACAACAATGGTAGACAAGTTTTGTGATTTACAAATATCGAATTAGAGTTACCGAATCGATTTCCAAGAGCTATATTTTTATTTCCTTTGATCAATAGATCTTTGCATTTTGGATTGATGTATTGTACTTGAGTTATATAAAGAATTGAAGATAATTCACAGTGGATATAAGAAACCTTCAACCGAGCCACTATAAATCTCATATGTTCTCTATTTTCCACACTACATTTTCAATATTATTCCATGTATGAGTTAGTCTCTTAAATATTAATTCTCACAAAAATAACTATAATATACATTCGGTATCTATAGTTATACAAGACCTCTTGGAGGCGTCTGTCCATTTTTTGAGCATGATGACTCAACCAAGAAACTTCTCAGCATGTCTCCTAAGTAAAAGACTAGAGCTGGTGCCACCAATCATAGTGCTAGGAACAAGAATGCACCTAACCTACCTACTTTTGATAAGGGCGGCTATTCGGTTAGCACTCCAACATTGGCTGACATTGTTACTAGAGGTGGCTTGGATAGAATAGTGGCCGAATTGAATGAATGGTTCGCTGCCCAACAATAAGTAACAATGGACCAACTTATGACATGTTGGGGTAGCAACATACCGCTGGTTACAACTCTGTTGAATGAGAAAGATCCCAATTTTGAGGATCAGGGATAAGAAGAAGGTCACGTTCTGGTAGCAAATCTGACCATGACAGTCGGAGAGCAAGGCGAAGGTAAGTTGAGGAGGCAATGCATGTAAGAGTTCATCTTGAAGATGGACCCGATGAACATTTCAATACCTACCCATCGGTTTAGGATTGAACAAGATCAGGTTGTAGTTGACACTTCATGCGCTCATTGGAACTCTCCTGACCAGGTTGAACTTGTTGCTAATTACGTACGTAAGTTGTAACAATACTCTCCAAAGTGGGCCTATTTTTCGATCCAATGAGTCCTCTCAAACCTTAGGTCCCATTCAGAGCAGCTGTTGGTTGGTATAATTGATTAAATAAAACAATGTATAGAGCAATCTATCTATGCTTTCAGAGTCACACAACGAGAGAATAAAATATAATAATTAAATAAGTACCGATTTCATAGTATCCAAATCTAAAAAATACAATGTATCAATAACACATAAACCAAGTTAAATACATTGTTGGGTACATCAAAAACATAAATTGATAACTAATGCTACCACCAGATCTTCACCGTATCCTTTTCCACACTCGTCGTCAAATCTAACGTGTAGATTGTAATAAGGAGTCAAAAGAACAATGTACAATGAATGAAAATCTTAAGTTCTATAATAATAATATATGGGCAGTAAGCATTCAGATCAGTATTATGTCTTACATATTTATTATATTCCTTCACGTATACCTTCCATTGTGGGCTAATGGCTCCAGGAGCCCTATTTTATGACCATAAAAGCAGGTGCAATGCAACGACGGATTATATTGGGTTCAACAATTCATCTCCCATCCAATCATATGCTAGCAATGCAAGAGGAAGTACTTGAGCCACTTCATGCACTTTAAATGGAAAGTAGGTAACCCTCCAACCATATAAAACCTCACCCCAGGTGAGTCCCTCTCGGTACTCCCTAACCGACATCATACAAAATCTTTTATAGGCCACTTAATGCTTTTTAGATAGGGAAGAGGCAAATCCCAATGGCCATTTAATACCCCACCCCCGAAGCAAGCTTCTCATAAGAGATTTTCACTAACGCACATAAAAGATAATCCCGTCCATTTAATACGCACCTAAAGGATAATTTCGACCGTTTAATACTTGTTAAATACAGAGAGGTAGACACTAGTAAATCCATTTAATATCTCAATCCCGAAGCAAGCCCATCCTAGGATATTTTTTCTTATGACTCGTAACCCAACTGTGACGTCCTATATTAGTCTGACTATTTATAGGTGCTGGTAGTCAAATCAGCCAGGCAGACTTATCCGATAAAGTTAGAACTAACCACTTATCCACATTGGGTCTTATTATAGGCGATGTTCCACATCAGTTACTAAAGTCATACCGTTGGTAGCTTGATTAGCCGGGCATTTTTCTATGTGCTTTCAACTGACCTTGCATCCATATAACTTAGCCATATTTCCACTTCCTAACATTTAGTACAGAACTTTGCAAACATATATGTACAATATATATATATATATATATATATGTATGTATGTATGTATGTATACGTACATAACACACATCTCACTCGTATTTATACGTTAAAGGCCCTATAAGGGAGACTCTTTATTTGCCTTTATTTATGGATTAGTTCCATATTTGTCCGTGACTCATTTTATTAGATTGCTTGTTATTGTCAATTGCTATTTATTTTTCGGTTTCCTTATTTAATTCTTAAATTAATATACATTACATGTTTATAATTATAACTATTAGTTTCGAAGTTTAAAGAAATTTATTTTTATTATATTCATGCCTAATATTAAATTATGCCTAATTAGTTTTATGCATATTCAGGAAATTTGTTCATTTCTTATTCGAAAAGTTATATTATTTTAATGTTCACAACTACAATTATAATACAAGTCCGAGTTTAATATAACAATCACATAAAATCCATTATCATTAGGGATGGGTATGGAATATTTTCATACCAGTCGAGACATTTTCTGTTTCTTTAGATCGTCAACGGAATAATATCAGATATTTTGTATTACTTACCGTCAACCTTGAAAGTCCATCAAGCGGAAACCAAAAGAAACGGAAGAAAACATGGAATTTCGTTTTACCGGCAAGGAGTTTTTATAATGTAGAATTTTCATCAGACTCGGCTATGAACAGTAAGTGCAATACTATCGATGACCAATGCAGACTGCCAATAGACATTGGAGTTGAAGCACGAGAGAAATGATGCAATAGATAGTTTTTTCTAGTTGTTCATGAATGATTATGACGTTATAACTGACCAAGAAAATTTATGTACTATCAAAATTTCTATCAAACTCGTAAATCCTAATTTAAGAGAAAATATAATACAATTTTGGTTTTTTTTGTACTGTTAAAATTTGCATCAAACTCATAATCTAATAGAAAGTGCAATATAGAACAATGTTATTGAATGTTAACATAATACAGTATGACCATTTACACTAATCATAATTAACAGAAAATGAAAGATAGAATCATAATAATAATGATACTACATGCAATATTAAATTCAAATACTAATTATAATTAAAAAACACATCTAATGTTAACAAAATATTAGAATCTTAAATCAAGATACTAAATGAAAACACAATAATCTTAGCAAAATACAAAACAGAATTGAACTGTGCAAAATTAAGAGTAACTAGCAAGAAAGCAACTGCATTAAAGATCCAAAAATGATAGCTATATCCCATATCATATATTTTTGCCAATAGTTGTCTTCATTTTGCTTCATAAATAGTTGTCCTTATTTTGCTTCATTTTGTTGTGATGATGATGCTACTGATCCCTGTGAAAATTTAAGAATAACTTCCTATTCAAAATCTCAACATATACGATAATTGTTGTAACTTGAAATAACTTAAAACTATAATAACTTTGAAGGGATAGTACAATTCTCTTTTTTTAAACCTCAAAGAATATAAGCACAAGTACATTAAAAAAAGATATACTAACCCAAATCCTAGAAAAATCCTAAGCGCACCTTGACAAATAATCATTTTTATGACTAATATGTTTCTTGTATGCATGAACACAGTAGTGTTTATTAATATAATCACGCACAAATAAAATAAAAACCAAAATTGATCAGTGTTGTTTCTCTAGTGCCATATCCATTTACAATCATAAGCAGTACAAGCAACGTAAGTTTTAGTTTTTGCTGCTACTATTTTAATTGTTTTCAAAAGAAGTGATAATGAAAAGAAAATAAGAGTATTCTATTTATTCTCTAGATAGAAGTATAAATTCTGATATTTTTAATGTGCCAGTGCTACCAATACTTAGTCTACATAGCAACATATTCACAAGCATAGTTCAAATTTTAAAGTAAATTCCAATATTAGATTTTTCATACAAGAAACAAGAAATCGAATCAATTTTAGTATCATCAGATCACCGAACCTAAAATAAAAAAGGATAAAAACAACAAAATAACTAAAATTGAAGAGCTTTGAATACCTAAAGGAGAATTCATTAGTTGAAAAAACTAGCGATGTAGGTAATTAATAGGTTTTGTAGACTAATTGTGGATGTGGGAGGAAAGAGGAATTAGGGTTATTTTCTAATTCAAGCTAATTTGAGCGATGGTCGAGTGATTTTTTTTTTACTTTTGTCCGAAGTATAGCACTATGACGAGAACATTTGTTTCATGGGCTAGGTCCAGTCAAACAAATCGATTAAACAAATACAGTAGGAACAAAATTTCCATGAAATACCGCGAATATTTCCGTTTCTTCCATCACAAATAGGAAGGAATTCCTTGGAAACTATTTTAAAGGAAAGACATGAAACTTGAAAATCTTGAAAACGCACGTAAGGAAAACGCACACCTCTCTATTTCCTTGTTTTGAATTCTTCGTCATTACAATCATAAATTAAAAAGTGGAATCAAATAGAATACAAAATTTTTATTTTGTAAATATCGATGAATCCAATTCTATCATATTAAAATAAAACAACTAGGATTCCAGATGATTCAATATTTACATATCATGGGGAGATTCTAGGATTTTAGGTTGATAAATTTTTGCACATAAAATCTCCCAAAGGACAGTAAAATCCAAACATCAAACTATATAATATACTATTAGGGAAAAATAAGATTTCTATCCAAGATAAACCTAATGAATCTTCTTGGATTTGCTTCGTATGATGGCCTTATCTCTTCGTCTAATTTATCCTCTATTTATTGTGTAACAATAGCCAGTTTATTTATACATATTAGATTCCAAATTTGTAGATTAGGGAAGATGTATATGTAATTTATTATCATTCATTTTTGGTTACTTCATTCAAATATACTCCTAATCTTTGAGGATATATATTTATTTTTTATTTGTGTTAAAGAGATTTTTTATGGAGGAAGATAATTGGTGGAGTGTCGTTCCCAGTTTTAGATTTGTATGAAAAGAATAAATGGGCTAACCTCTTATTTATAGTTGTTTGGAGAAGGCAGAATCGTCGGATTAAGAATATTTTAATAATTTATGATCAGAGCCGTTTAGGCAGGGAAACTCCTAACCGTCACGACATTTACTGGTCGACCACTAATGGTCGACCAGGCCAAATAGACGGTCGACCAGTGGTGGTCCCAGCCACTTATTAATGAAATCGTCAATGTTTTCTTAGACGTTAAGATACTATATTTAACGTTTTTTCAAAGCTTAATAATATTTCTCCTCCTTTAAAAAAATTTCGTCCCTAAAATTCCTAAGGGACATATAATATAACGCACACTCCATAACCATGTTGTAAAACCAAGTTATCTACATAGTCATCTACTCAACCAAAAGTGTAATGTGATTATGCATGTAACATTACTACAGATATTTGCGCCAAAAATGGTGACAAAACACCCAGTTGTATGTGAAAACACTAATTTTCAAAAATAACGTCCAAGTAGAAAGATGGGCACCCAGATCACAGAATATATAGCAGAAAAATTAAAGGAACACACGAGTTTTATAGTGATTCGGCAGATTCCGGCCTACGTCCACTCCAACAATCTTTTATTTATACAGTAAAATTACAAGTATAGTTGTTTTTGCCTTAGAAAATTAATGGAGGAAGGGATAAGAAGTGACAAATGAGGGCCAGCTGAAAAAGTACCTTGCCATGAGCCAAGTCCGTTGTATTTACGGATAAAGACGTGCATGAATCGGGCTGAAATTTCGGCAAACAAACCTCCAATTCCATAGACCCGACCCATAAAATTTAGGATTGATCAGATACCAAAAATAACTTAGGCAGATCATTACATACTAACTCCAATAGGGCTAAGATCATTTTTATGGAGTCCCCCATGCCTCTAGTCCATGCTTCCAAATTTTGTGCCATTCCGACTTACTGGTTGTGAGATATCGATCGATCTTTTACCGTTTTGAGTAGAAATTGGATCATAAGCGATCCTTCTATGCTTCATCCTTTTGAGGTGTGATCGACCATGTGGGTTCCCCTTGATGTTAGCTACTTGCTCTCCAAATTTCATGCACTTTCGACGTACCATGAGATATCACATTTTCTGTAAACTATGGATCATTATGATGATTTTGTACGATCGTTATTGGAACGGTCGATATGTTTTATGATATTTGTGAGTTCTTACGTGCAATCGGATTTGGAGACTCTTTTCTTCAGTATATTGATGTTTCCAAATTTTATGTGTAATGGAATTGTAATCTTGAGTTATTGGTCGAACTTCGTCAATTTATGCTATTTATGGATCGTTCTATATAGATCATAACCAATCGATCCAACTTTATCGTAGGGCCTGCTGATCGGTAGTGTGTGTCCCTCATGGTATAGTGTAATTTTCCTTAAGATTTCATATCGATTTCCTTTGTAAATTTTGAGTTATAGATCGATCGTCGTTGAAAATCGCCAAAATGATCGTCGAAAAACCACTTCATGGTTAACCCGAAGCGAGACCTTTTTTGGTTCGAAGCAGGTGCTGAGAATTCTGTTCCAAGGTTAGACTCGGGTAAAATCAAAAATTTTCCAAACCAAACGTGATTTTGACTCCAAGAATGAAAAACGATGGGGGTCGATCTTTTTTCCCCAAGCACCGATCGTTATGACTCCAAGCCGAGTCCAAGCAATCATGTGTCCGACACTAAGCACGATCCAACACTTTGAATTCCTGCGACTCCAAGCAAACCATGTGCCGACCCAAAACAAGTTGCAAATTTTTCCAGGTTCGACTCCAAGCAAATTACCACTGATCTGTTACTAGAGATCCATCTTCTTTTGTCCGTAACTCGAGCATACGAACTCCGATATGCTTGAAATTTGAAATGTAGACTTATGAGACCTTCCTTGTCACTCTATACCGATTGCACCTTGATTGGGACCCTGTCCGATTCTGCCCAACTATTGTCTATAATTTCAAATATCATCGATTTTTGAGCTTGATAACCGTCTCTTCGAGCTTCCTGCCTTGATAATAACAGAAGCCATTTAGCCAACTTTTATGATATACTGCCTAGTTAAAAGGCGGTATAACGTTTGTCCCTCAAGACATGCCTTGCGGTAGGAAGGCATATTTTGAATTGCCTTAAATCTAATGTTTGAAACCCGTCGATGACCTGTGAACAAATCTTTGATCTTGCCTGATTGTTAGTAACGGCCGTTCGGGACAGTTAATCAAATTCATAGCCGTCCCGGGTTGATGATGATCGCTTGGGATAGAGTGTTTGTTTGAGGCAAAATGCGCTCATTCGAGGTTGAATGCCTGTTTAAGGCGAAATGTGATCGTTCGAGATCGAGTGCCTGTTCTAGGCGTAATGTGATCATTCGAGATCAAGTGCCTGTTTGAGGCGAAATGTGATTGTTCGAGATCGAGTGCCTATTTGTGGTGTAATGTGATCGTTCGAGATCGAATGCAGTTTGGTGCAAAATGTGATCATTTGAGATCGAGTACCGTATGAGGCGAAACGTGATCGTTCAAGATCGAGTGCCGTTCAAGGCGAAATTTGATCGTTCGAGATTGAGTGCCGTTTGAGGCGAAATGTGATTGTCCGGATGGGACTCAAAATTATTCGTATTAGATTTCACGTTCAAGTGAGTTTTGTAATCAAAATATTCAACTAATAAAATTAAGCCCAACTACTAAAAGAAAAACAAAAACAAAAATAAACACTACAAGGCATGCCTCTCCGGCTGTGGCGGTTCATCGTCATGTCAGAGCATGCATAGGGACCATTCTTGATCCCGTATATGTATGATTGACTTAACCATTTTATTTTAGAGTTTATTACTTATTCCTTGCCATCTCGATGAATTGATGACAAGTTGACGCCTCGATCCAAGCAGTTCCCATTCGACGTGGATGATGGCTACTCATGTTCCACCGCCGCTGCTCGAGTTCTTACGTATTGTGGCAGCCTGCCGTTCCGGACATATTCCTTAATCTTATCCTTTAAGTGTCTATAGTTGTTTGTACTATGCCCGTCCATCTCATGGAACAAATAGTATTTTTTTGATTTCTTTTCATTGTTTGTAGGCTCTCTCCTCATTGACCTTTGATAGGGGATTTGTCCCCAGTATCCACATATATCCATTCCAATGTCTTAGTTAATTCTATGTAAGAGGTGAATCTCAGTTCCTTTCGTGATCGCTTCGATCTGTCAAAGCCATTCTCTGCTTTCCATTTTCGTTATCCTTGTTTGAACCTTCCTCGGGCGAGCCTCCGCCTTTAATCACATAAATTTCCACTTCCTCTCTTCCCTCTCTATCAGTTTTTACATCTTCCTGTTGCAAAAACCTTTCTGCTTCATGGTAAAATTTGCCGAGATTCACTGGTGGAACCCGTTCCAATGATATATTGAAGTCCAAGTTATCCGCAATCCGTAACACTACTACCATCAAAACCATCGACGGATCCAGTCGATCCACCGAACCTACTGCTACATTGAACCTGGTTAAGAAATCCCTGAGTGATTCTCCGTTCCACTGCTTTATCAATGTCAAATTCATCACACTATTGGGTCTCGTGATGTCGACCCAAAATGGCCTCATAAACCTTTCGATCAATTTCGTCCATGTGCTAATAGAGCCGTTTTCCAACTGTCTGAACCATAGTGCAGCTATATTCATTAAGTATAAGGGAAAGCACCATGTCATGACTTCCTCAGATGCCCTCAGTACTTTTATGTGTCTCATGTATCTCGTAAAATGAATAGCGGGATCCGTTTTTCCATTATATGTCTCAAGCGTTGGTTGTTTAAACTCCGATGGATTCCTAGATTGCCTGATATTAGGAGCAAAGGGACTCCTATTTACATCTTCTAGATCCTTATTTTCCAATCCTCCTCTCATAGATTGTCTGATCATTTCTGTCAACCAGTCATTGTCATCCAGTGGCAGTCTTCGATTATTGTCTCCAATCTATCCCCAAGTCCATGGGGGAATCTTGAAATCTGCTCTTTTGGATGAGTATCCACATTTCAATCAATGCCAAACTACAAAGCAGCGCCTGGTATCCTGCTTGGGATTGATCCAACGTGACCAGAGGGCATGCCCCCAAGTATGGATCGATCGGCCCCGATCGTTCTGGAACGATCGACCTCGATCGTTCTTGGTTGGTCAGGGGCCGCTTCTAGCTGTTCCACTCCATCATGTTAGCTTCGTTTTCATGGCCCTGATTTTGATTTTCCTTAGCTCTTGTTATTTCAACTCCATGATCCATATTAACAGTGATTCCTACTATTCTATTTCCTTTGTTTTGCGCTCCATCTTGTCCAATCTATCGGAGTAGATCCTGCATCATCTCCTCCTGTCTCTTTAGCATTCTTGCATGCATAGCATCCATCATTGTTCCCATTTCATATTTGGTGATGTAGACAGATGTATGATTTTCTATAGCTCCAGAAGAAGCCTCTTAACTCCCTCCATGATGGCTCCTACTGCTAATGGTCTACCTGTTGATTGCCTAGCTATTGCTTCCTATATCCAAGTATCCATGTTTCCAAATCCAAGATCCTAGATTCCAAATCCACGGGTGCAAGTTGTTAGCACCAGAATTGTTCACTAATATCCTTAGAAAGATTATGTAGAAAGATTAATGAAGAAGGTAAATTAAAATAGAGAACAAAGTATAAATTTAAATATAGAGAACAAGAACACCAAATTTATAGTGGTTCGACGTAATTGCCTACATCCACTTTGAGGTTAATCTTTATTGCTTTCTCCATTACTTGAGTACAGATACAGTCCGTAAATCAATCGCTTGAATACAAGTTTGAATAAAGAAGAAGAGAATATAAAAAATGGCAGAGTCTCCCCAGTGTTCTCGGAAAAGATCCTTTTTTAGTGTGCCTCTGCCTCCCTATTTATAGACAAAGGTAGGTTGGACTTCCCTGGTGGGCCTGGTAGCTGAATACCATGGCCCGAAGGGAGTGGTCACTGCGTACCGAACCGAACAGGCAAAACGGCCAAATGCCGAACCATCCTTTTTATGCCAAACGGTGCGTTTGTTGTATGGGAAGAGTAGACTGAGTAACAATCAAAGCCGGTCATGCTGGGGAGAATACCGATCCATCTTTGAATGCCGGATGTCCTTGGTATGCCGAACGAGGCATTTGGCCGATCGCTCCTGGATGCCGAGCGATATCTTGACCGAATGAAGCCTTTAGCCGAACGATGCCTTTGGCTGATCGCTCCTGGATGCCGAGTGATATCTTAACCGAACGAAGCCTTTAGCCGAACGATGCCTTTGGCCGAACGATGCCTTTGGCCGATTGCTCTTGGATGCCGAGTGATATCTTGACCGAACGAAGTCTTTAGCTGAACGATGCCTTTGGCCGAATGCTCCTGGATTTCGAGCGATGTCTTGACCAAACGAAGTCTTTAGCCGAGTATTAAGTTGCCTGGTCAAGTCTCCTGTAAACACTTGCCCCCCAAAGTGTATTACGTGACCGAACGTAGTACGCTTTGAATTATGTATCCCCCATGCTCCGCTTTGAACCTTGGCCCATCACTCTTGGGGATTGCTCTCTTGTGAATACCAGTTGTGGAGGTGTGTGTCGAACAGTGTAGCCGAGGCCGAACGATATAACCGAAGCCGAATATCCCTCGTATGCGGAACAAGCTGCTGCCGAACGATGTGGCTTTTATCGGTTCTACCGGTTATTGTCGTTTCGCCTTCTTCTTCTTCTTCCCTATAAAGTCCAGTGTCTTCCTCCTTCTTCTCTTTCCACTTCCTACCTCCGCTACCATGTACTTGTCAACCTCACCAGCTAACAACCTTCACAGATCTGTCAAACCCTTTCCAAGTTTCGACCTACTAACTAGGTACCGATTCTTCTACCTAAATCCTTTCCCATAATTAAAAATGTTTTTATGCTCAAGTTAGTAGATTGAGTCGAGTCTTGGTTGAGGTGGTTTAAGAGTTTTTAGGGTTAAATGATGAGGGGGAAAGGAGGAGTGATTAGAGACGAGCTTATTAGGAAGCTGTTGGGAGACGTGTTGTGGTTTGGCACGTTACCTTGTGCCGAACGAGATTGGAGGAAGAAAGAACAGAGGAGGAGCAGGAGTTAGTTGGGATGCTGAGCGGCGTGGTCTGGCATGATTTGCCGAGCGCTCGGCCCTCGTTGTTCGGCATGGACGATGGAAGAGAGTACATGCCGAGCGTTGGAGTTCTACGTAATTCTGGTTCGGCGTGACTCATCACTTGCCGAACGATGGGATGGAAGGTTGGGGAGGAAGCATGAGTTAGTTAGGATGGCGAACGTTACCTTGGCCGGGGAGAACTTAGGCCGGTCGTTGGTTTCGCCGAACGATAGCACGGCCGAACGATAGCTTGCCCGGTCGACAGTTAGGCCGAACAATCTTTAGGCCGAACGATCATGAATGCCAACCCATATTTCAACCGAACCATACTTAGGTCGAACAATCATAAGTGTCGAACCATACTTAGGCCGATCAAACATAAGTGTCGAGCCATACTTAGGCCGAACAATCAATTGCCTTGCCTAATCACATAACAAGACAGGGACAGAAACTCCAGCATACTAGCATATCGAACTGATTTGGAATAAACCTGAACTTAAACTGACATAATCAGATAACTTCTTCTAACATTTTCTGAATCTGAAACTGTAAACACTATAAGGCAGGCTTTTGGAGACGGTCAGCAATGACGGTCTTCAAAGGCGATGAAGGCGATGACTCGAAGCTCAATTTTATGTTATTAACTCTCGACTTTTAATTTTTCAGCACTTATATACGATTGACCGCACTAGTTCACACAACACATGGTGGAATATTTGTGTTGTTAATTCTAACGTCGAACATTTTTCATGTGTAGTTCACACAGTTGCTTAGCTGAATTCACTATTTATCGAAGAAGTCTAAAAAATCCAGCTCCGCCATGATCTCTGACAGACCGGGACCATCCTCTCGACAGGAAGTTGCAGATGTTTCAAATCCATCAACCTCCCCTGCACATAACTTAGCCCCCGATGCCCTGGAGGCATCGATTTTCTTGGACAACCCTGTCGATTCACAGGCTTAAAAAATCAATGAAGTTGCGCTCCAGCGAATATGCTCCATCCATGGAATACCTTTCGACGACGTGCTGGTTCCATCGGGGAACGACCGGCCACACTTGCCCCCAGTAGGATACGCAGCGTGCAATAAATTCATGTGCTAGGTTGGCAGTGTGCCACCGTTCAATTTGTTTCTTGGGGATGTGTGGCAATATATCGATATCGCCCCATCGCAGTTGCACCCAAACGGTCACGCCTTCATCTATGGCACTTACATACTCTTTATGACCGTCTTCTCTATGCCTCCCACTCCTGGCGACATCAGATATATTTATATGATCAAGAAGCGGAGAGATAACCCCTCCTTTGTCTTCCTCGAGCCGCACCACAAATGCTAAATTTTAACCGGGGCGTGGAGCAAGTTTTCCCTGTACAAACATGAATGGTTCTATGTGCGCTGCCCCCCTGGTTTCACGAGGAGATGGGTCGAAGGAAGTAAGTTTTCTTCTTGGAACGATACTCATGTTTTGATCAAAGCTATGCCTATTCTAACTCTTGTTTCATCTTCTCAGGTATCAATCCACGTCCCGACGCCCGTGGATATTCTGATGCCGTTGAAGCTATCAGAGCTCTTCCTACCGAAGAACGAGACATCCGAACTCTTATCTCAAATGAGTCACTATCGAGGTTCGGATTGTTAGCAGAAGGTCGTCAGGTAAGTCTTCCCGAAGGCGTTACTGTACCCAGGCCGGTCTCTGGCAAAGGGGAAAAATTAGCTGAGTTGTCAACACGCCACACCCCTTATGTACAAGAAGAGGGGAAAATCAAGTAGGGTGAAACACCCAAAGCACAAGGTGAGAATTTGGGTCCAGCCCAAGATCCTATAGTTGAAGTGCACGATATCGAAATGTCATCTTCTCCTTCACATAGGAAAAAGGGATTGACGTACAAGATTAGAAAGGAGAAGGTTGGCGGAACTTCGAAAGTTACGCTTATTCCGATAGAGAAAGAGGCTTCTTCACAGCACGTAGAAAGTTCTTTAAAGGGCTTATTGAACCTCTCTATTTCGGATGATCTACTCAACTATGACTTTGACGATCCGGAGGCATTCAAACTCCATTCGCCCTCAGAGACGACGCGGGCGCTCTAACCCAGAGTCAGGGAGAGAAAACTCCTATTAGCAAAGCGACTGGTTCATTGAGGGGAAACACTAGGACACACACGAACACTTGCACTTCAATTTTCGCTTAGACTTTTTTCGTCACACTACTCTTTGCTAATTCGCTGTTATTTGAATTCTGTACAGGCGGTATGGGGCATTCACAAGGATTTAATCGCCTTCATGGATTGTCTGTTCTTCACCACTCTGGACCGGACTCGGGTTTCGGAAGACGTCGAGATAGGGATGGTGATGGCGATAAAGACTATCATTCCCGGGACTCGTCACGGAGGAAAACTTATTATCAGCCAAAATACCACCAGGATACCTCTTCTCACGTGGAGCAAAATAAAGACAAGCGCGGCCATAAGAGGTCGCAACCTGATGCTCCTCGGGACCAACACTCCGACTCCCTTTCCACTCGACAGTCCCAAGATTCTTACAGGAGGGGCGAACTTTCAAAGCCGTCTCCCCCCGCTCCTACAACAGACCTAACAGTATCAGAGAGGCTGGTCGAGCTTAAAGACAAATTTTCGAAAATCTGCTTCGATGGCCTGAAATTCCTCCCGACGATTCACCCAATTCCCGGACATGCCAAACAGAGCGCCCTTGCCTATACGAATGACGTCTATGTTCAACATGACGCGTTTGTTCATCTAGCTGAAAAACTTTCTGAAGTTTCCGTGGAGCGCCAGCATGAAATCGACCACCTGAAGCTTGAGGCTATCCATGACAAGGACATCATTAAAGCTAAGGACGAGGAAATGGCCACTTACAAGTCTGAGCTCGAGGTCGCCCATTAGAGAGCTAAGGAGTGCTGAGGCCGTTACTCGTCTGGAGTCAACTCATAAGAAAGAACTTGACTAGGCGGTTCAACGATGTGGGGCCTTGGCTCTGGAGAAGGACTAAGTTTAGAAGGAGAGGGACGCACTCATCCTCCGTGTCAAAGAACTTGAGGAGTAGCTCCGCTGGGAGAGGGAAGAGAAAACGGCTGCTCAAGAAGAGTCACAACGGTACTGTGACGAAATCGTTACTACTCGACTCTTAAAGGAAAAACTTGAGGCCGAGCTTTCCCAGGATGAGGCGATAAAGAGTGAAGCCCGAGAAGAGGGCAAGAAGATAGCGTCCATAGACATCGATTCACGTCTCGAGGCGGCTAGAGAAGAGGGCAGGGAAGAGGTCAAAAGCATGTTTGACCCGCTAATTGCTGAGTTCAACGCCCGCGTTCTCATGCATCGAGACTTGACTTTTTTGGGCGAGGGCTATCTTGAATCTTTAGCCGAGGCATGGGAGGCTTTGATAGAAATCAGAAAGGCCGAGCACAGCACAGAAGAGATTGATGAGGGGGCAATGATAAAGGAATATCTCAAGGGAAATGAGCCTTCGGACTTGTCGGCGGCCAAAGCTATCTATTGCAAAGGCTCCCCCTCAAAGAAAGGGAAAGAAGTTATTACTGGTCCATCCGGGGCCGTGCCTCCATCTCATGCGCCTATTCGATCGGCCGATCGGCCGATACTCGATCCATTCGAGCAACATATTGGTTACAATCCTGAGGACCTTGGCCTTGGTGTCCATATTCTGTCCCCTACTCCAGAGGGTGAGACCCCCTTGACGGCTGAGAGCCTGCCGGAAGCTGGTAGATAATTCTTCACTTTGAGATTCCAAATGTCGACGTCCTGGGACTATTGTATTCTAATGCTTGTTTTGCATGCTTTCGCGCAGGTCGTTCTGATCCGGGGCCACTCCAAGGAGCGATGTCGCCAAGGAGGTGGAGAAGAAGATAGGTGAGGCTAGTCAGGCAGGAGAAGCTCCCGAGCCCGATGCTCAGGTGATTGGGGCGCTAGATGAAGTAAAATCCGAGACTTCTTCCCCTATCGAGGAGAGTTATGAAGTAGAGATCACAGGCGCCTCCGAACACACGTCTGAGCTGAGTATGAAGGAGCGACTGGAGAAAGAGAAGAGAGAAACAACCGAGATCAAGGTCGAACTTCAAGCCGTGGACCCCGACGATCCGTTGAATAAGCCGCTGAAGATATTCTCCCTGGCAGGTCTAAACCCGTGGATGTCCCTCATACTTCTCCGGTTGTCACTCCTCCATCAAAGAAGGGTACCAAGTGTAAACGCGGAGGAGAGGGGTCGTCTGAGAAGACAACGGAGGTGAAGAAGGCGAAGAAGCGTAAGAAGTAATCATTACTCTCGTTCAACGATAGTTAGTTTAGATTAGGTCGGTACTTTTGTTTTCTTAGTTTGTGTAAATAAACTTTTGATTCCGAGCTTCAAAGGAGTTGTAATGGAAGCTTATCTTTGATGAATAAAACTTAGCTTCTCTGCCTTTTCATGGCTCTTGTCGTTCAATTTTCCTTGTGATTGTGATTCAAATCCAAGCTGTTGTGAATATAATAGACCTCCCGGTTTATCTTCATATAGCTCGGAAATTCTTTGAGAACTATCTTTTTTTCTTCCGCGCCCCAAGCACTTAGAATATTTTCTAATACGCACGTTGAAGGCTCGATGTCTTCAAGTCATTTGTGTCCAGTCCGTCTTCAGCGGACCTGGTCATTTAAATCGTTTATACTTGAGTCCGCGCTCCAGGGGCTTAGAGTACTCCAGTCCGCACTTCGGGGACTTAGAGTATTCCAGTCCGCACTCTGGGTACCTGTAGATTTTAAGTCATTTATACTCGAGTCTGTGCTCCGGGGACTTAGAGTACTCGAGTCCACACTCCGGGGACTTGGAGATTTTAAGTCGTTTATACTCGAGTCCGCGCTCCGGGGACTTAGAGTACTCCAGTCCGCACTCCGGGGACTTGGAGATTTTAAGTTGTTTATACTCGAGTCCACGCTCCGGGGACTTAGAGTACTCCAGTCCGCATTCCGGAGACTTGGAGATTTTAAGTCATTTATACTCGAGTCCGCGCCCCGGGGACTTAGAGTACTCCAGTCCGCACTCCGGGGACTTGGAGATTTTAAGTCGTTTATACTCGAGTCCGTGATTCGGGGACTTAGAGTACTCCAGTCCGCACTCCAGGGACTTGGAGATTTTAAGTCATTTATACTCGAGTCCGCGCTCCGGGGACTTAGAGTACTCTAGTCCGCACTCCGAGGACTTGGAGATTTTAAGTCGTTTATACTCGAGTCCGCGCTCCGGGGACTTAGAGTACTCAGTCCGCACTCCGGGGACTTGGAGATTTTAAGTCGTTTATACTCGAGTCCGTGCTCCGGGGACTTAAAGTACTCCAGTCCGCACTCCGGGGACTTGGAGATTTTAAGTCGTTTATACTCGAGTCCGCGGTCCGGGAACTTAGAGTACTCCAGTCCGCACTCCGGGGACCTGGAGATTTTAAGTCGTTTATATTCGAGCCCGCGCTCCGGGAACTTAGAGTACTCCAGTCCGCACGCTTGGGACTTGGAGATTTTAAGTGTCCGTGCGCGTTCGTACGTTCGTCGGAATAACATATTTTGTTCGCCCGTCACAGGATCATCATTTGTAGAGACATTAGTAATTCATGGAAAAGATGGCTTCAAGCCTTTATTAATGAGAGCAAGTTAAATTGCCTTATTACATGCCAAGAATTAGAAATAAAAGCATACTGGAAATAAGTGCAACTGATACATGAAAGAAATAGACTAGGTATAATAATGCCGCAAGTGCTCGCTGTTCCATGCTCGGGGGAGTGTCGCACCATCGACGGGCGCTAGCTTGAAAGTTTCCTCTCCAAGCTTCCGTTCGATGACGTATGGACCTTCCCATGCGAATTTATATGAGACAGGATCGGGAAAACTCGTTTCAAAATGAGGTCTCCCACACTAAAAATTCTTGGTCGGACCTTCTCGTTATACTATTTAGCGACTCTATGTCTGTATGCGGCCGCTCTCAAATTGGCTTCTTTGCGTTTTTCATCAATGAAGTCCAACAAAATTCCAGTAAAAGATTCTGGTTCGACTCGGGGTCATAACAAGTTACCCGATGTGATGGGACTTCAAGTTCTACGGGTATGACAGCTTCCGTGCCATATGCCAACGCGAATGGAGTGTGGCCAGTCACGGTCTTGTGGGTGGTCCTGTAGGCCCAAAGTGCTGTTGGAAGTTCATCCACCCACCTGCCCCTAGCCTTTTCTAGACGTTTTTTCAATATAGACTTGATTATCTTGTTTACGGCTTCCACTTGTCCGTTGGCCTTTGGGTGAGCAACCGCTGCAAACTTCTTTTCAATGCCATATTTCTTACAAAATTCTTTGAACTCCTTGCTTTCGAATTGAGTCCCATTGTCTGTAATGATGGTCCGTGGAAGGCCGAAGCGGCACATGATATTTCGTACAACAGGATTAATAACCTTCTTGGTGGTTATCGTGGCCAGAGGCTCTGCTTCTGCCCATTTGGTGAAGTAGTCGACCGCAACTATTGCATATTTTGCTCCACCTTTGGCTATGGGTAAAGAACCAACTAAATCAATTCCCCACTTTGCAAATGGTCAGGGACTAACCATTTGCGTGAGTTCCATCGGCGGAGCTCTCGGGATTTTAGCATATATCTGGCATTTGTCGTATCTTCTCACATAGTTTGCAGCATCCCGATTCACAGTTGACAAGTAGTATCCATAACGGAGGATCTTCTTCGCTAATGTCTGCCCCCAGTATGGTTGCCGAACTTTCCTTCATGGACTTCCTCCAGGACTCGTTTTATCTCATCATGGGCAATGCATCAGAGTAGTGGGGTCGAGAATCCTCTTCGATACATTATTCCATCCTGTATTACATAACGAGAAGCCTTACGAAGGACTTGTCGTCTTTCGCTCCTTTCTTTGGGCAAGATCTCGAATAACAAGTACTGCTTGATTGAGGTCATCCATGATTCCTTCTCGATTTCTGTTTCCAATACGAAATCTACCTCCATCATATCTATATTCGGAGCATGGAGGGTCTCAACAGGAAATAATCCCATTTGTTGCACGTCGCCTGTGCTTGCGAATTTTGCCAACGAGTCGGCTGCTCCGTTTTGCTTCCGCTGGACATGTGAAATATCGTAGTACTCGAGATTCGCTAGCAGCTCCTGAACTTGAACCAAATATGGGGCAAGTCTCTGCCCCCTTGCTTGTAGTCACCTCGCACTTGGTACACTACCAGCTGCGAGTCGCTGAAGATTTCAACCGATTTTACTCCTAGTTCTTTGATAAGTTTCAAGCTGACGATCAACGCTTCATATTTGGCTTCGTTATTCGTTGCTGTGAACTTGAGCTTCAAAGCGTAGCAGACCAATCGGTTTTCAGGAGTCACGAGAACTATCCAACCCCCAAACAACGGTCGTTAGATGCCCCATCGGTGTACATCTTCCATCGAACGGGAGGTATGACATTATGATCGTTTAATTCGTCTGTCATAGTGAATTCAGCAATGAAGTCGCTAGTGCCTGTCCTTGTATAGCCCTTCATGGCAGGTAGGTGATGTCGAACTGACTTAGCTCAATATTCCATTTTAGCATCCTTCTGGAAGTTTCCGGTCGTTGGAGTATCTGTCGCAAAGGCTGATCAGTATAAACACTGATTGAGGGTGCCTGAAAATATGGGCGAAGCTTGCATGCTGCAATTACCAAGCAATATGCTAGTTTTTCAATCTTTGGATAATTTCTTTCTGCCCCCGTCAAGCGTTTACTAACATAGTAAACGGGCCTCTGGACCCGGCCTTCCTCGCGAACCAGGGTTGTGCTGATAGCGTGCTGGGTTACAGCCAAGTATTCGTACAACATTTCGTGATCTATTGATTTCGATAATATCGAGGGACTTTCCAAGTGCCTTACAAGAGCCCGGAATGCTTCCTCGCAGTCGGATGTCCACTCGAAATTCCTCTTTCCTCTCTTTATGACATAGAAGAAAGGAATACACTTATCTGTGGCCCTGGATATGAATCGGCTCAGTGCGGCCACCTTTCCATTCAAGCTTTGTACTGTTTTATGGTTCTGGGTACTTGTATATCTTGGATAGCTTGAATCTTCTCCGGGTTAGCCTCGATTCCCCGGGCCTTCACAATGAATCCCCGAAACTTTCCTGACGTTACGCCGAACGAACACTTCAACGGGTTGATCTTCATTCCATAATGCCTGAGTATGTCAAACATCTCCACCAAGTCTCAGATGTGGTCGTCTGACTGCTGTGACTTCACGAGCATGTCATCCACATAGACTTCCATTGTTTTACGAATCTGATCTTTGAACATTCGATTCACCAGGCGTTGATAAGTTTCTCCTGCGTTCTTCAATCCAAATGGCATTACTACATAGCAGTACAATCCCATGTTCGTGACGAAACTGGCATGTTCTTGGTCTGGAAGGTGCATTGGGATTTGATTGTATACAGAGTACGCATCTATAAATGATAATAGCTCATGTTCGGCAGTTGAGTCGACCAGCTGGTCAATCCTAGGCAACGGGAAACTATCCTTTGGGCATGCTTTGTTTAAATCAGAATAATCAACACAGGTCCTCCATTTTCCATTTGCCTTCTTTACTAGCACCGGGTTAGATACCTATTCAGGGTAGAGGGCATCGTGGACGAACCCATTGGCTTTGAGTTTGTCCACCTCCTTTTGAGAGCCGCAGACCTCTTCGGGTTCATGCCTCTCCTTTTTTGTTTCACAGGTACATGTTTTGGGTCTACATTCAACATATGAATCGCAATCGCAGGAGAAATCCTGCACATATCAGAATGTGTCCAGGCGAAAACATCAAGATTCGCTCGGAGGAAATCAGTAAGGCTCTTAAGGGCTAAAGGGTCGAGTTGCGACCCAATTTTAGGAACCCGTGATGGGTCGCTCCGGCTAACTGGGATGTCAATGGTTAGTTCAGCCGGGGCTGTATTTGTTTCCCTAGGTTCCCATCATCATCTCTCGGATCTATGTCTTTATAGATCCGAGAATGTTGCCCGAGCCAGGGCTCGGACCCTACTTGTCAATCATCAGCATTTCGGCTGCGGATGGAGCGGTCCACAACCTTTCCTTTCTCTCTACGCTGAGCCACTCTCAGCTCAGCCACATAGCAGGCACGTCCGATCACCTGATCATCGTGCACCACTCCCACACCACCGTCTGTGGAAAATTTCAATGTCAGACACCAAGGGGCCAATGCTGCCCTAAATTCTGCCAGGGCTAGACGTCCTAGAAATATGTTATATGGAGAGTCAACATCCAACACTATGAATGGTAGGATTCACACCCTCCTACTCTTGCTTTGCCCCAGTTCAACTGGTAACACCACATATCCCACTGCATCCGTTGTTGCGCCTTTAAAGCCGTAGATTCTGGCTTTAGACGGTTTCAAATCCTTGGTCTCTAGCTTCATCTGGTCGCATACTTTCATGAAGATGATGTTTACGGAACTTCCACAATCAATTAGCATTCTCTTTACGAACATCGGCCCGATTGTCGCAGATATGACCATCGGGTCGATGGTGGGAGCCTCCACCTTTTTCGCATCTCTGCTCTCGAATAGGATATCATCATCCATCGTGTGCTGCTGCTTTGCAGGAGTCCCATCCTCCACATTCGACCAATACTCATACTCCGCATGTCTTAAAGAGTTAGCATATCTCTCCATCTCCTGCCAATTCTTATCCGTAGGATGAGGCCCGCCAGCAATCGTGTTGATAACCAATCTACCTACAGTTAGAGCAGGTTGTTCTGGTTGGCGTGGAGTTGGCCCGCGTCCGGGGTCCGATGTCTCTTATCGTCCGTATTGTGGTCTTTGACAAACTCCTGCAGCTTTTTTTGTCTAATCAACTTTTCTATTGCATCATGGAGGTGTCTACACTCCTCTGTGTTGTGCCCATAAGACTCGTGAAAGCGACAATACTTCCCAGTCCGCTTCTGTTCCTCCGTTGATTCTTTTGGGCGTGGTTTTCTATATTGAAAAGTGTTGCAAGTTGACAAATAGATGTTCTCAAGAGAGGCGTTGAGCGGGGTGTACTCATTGTAGGTCGGGATCCTTGACTTCCATTTCCTCGTCTCTCTTTTCTTTCCAGGATTTCCACCTCCGGATCCTTTAGACTGCCCAGGCTTGTTTTGGGCGTTGACTTGAGTGTTTTCCGAATTATCGTCGGTTTGCTTCATGACGACGTTACTTTTCTCGGTCTCCTAATCTATCCTTGGTGCCTTGTCTCGCCTTGTCCATCGAGCTTCTTGCCTTCTTATGAACTGATGAGCTTTCGAATTAAAACGCTCCAGCGTGGCTGGGGGCTTTCCTGCCAACCAATCTCTAAATTCAGAGTCCGGATCCACTCCACGCATTACCACCATCAAAATTGCGTGGTCGTTAGGATAGCTCACTTCGGTAGCGGCAACATGAAATCTCTGCAAGTATGCTTTCAATGACTCTCTCGGAGCTTGGATTACGCTCGATAAGGACATCACATCCTTTGGACGAGTGGTGTGTATTCTGAACTGCTCTACGAATTTCATTGCCAATTCGTCAAAGCTGGATATAGATCGCGGGGGAAGTTGAGTAAACCACATAGTGGCGATTCCAGACAGAGTGATTGGGAAGCACCTACACTTGGTTGCATCATTAGCTCTTGTAGAATCCATCATCCATCCATACCTCATCACATGCTTCCTGGGGTCAGTCTTCCCCTCATAGGCTGGGATAGTAGGCATATTGAACTTCTTGGGGGTACTCAGCCTGCAGGATACCATCCGTAAAGGGGGTATGGCTTCTGGTCACTCCCCAATCTTCATTGGTCAAGCCTTGGTTTTCTCTCATCAACCGCCTAACCATAGCTGCTAAGTCCAGAGTTTGTATGGAGGATGGAAGGTTGGGTTCCGTTCCATAGGACCGTGCGGGTTGATGCCCCACCTGATTTGGGTCTTGGAGATTCGGGTGTCCGGTCTCTTCGCGGGCTTGATTCCCAACGCCTTCTTGTGCACCTTCGTCCTTATGGTGTCTACGCCTAGGAGGTTCGTCAGCTGAGGTTGAGCTATCAGATTCAGAATAAGGGGCAGGGTTACCTCCAGCATTCTGGCGCTGCTGTTGAGCGAGCTGGGTCATGAGGTTAGTGTTGGCTTGAATTTGTTCAGCAAGCTGCCTCCTACTTTCCTTGAGTTCTCTTATCAAATCATTGAACTCCGTTCAGGAAATGACTTCCGCTTAGATTTGGGTGGAGGGCCCTGCACCTCTGGTCGTTTGCTGATTTCCGGGTCCAACTTGTTGTACGTTAGCAGTTTCTTGGACATCTGCATTATGAGAGGCCGATCTGGTTCGTGGTCTCCCCATGGTAGAGTTGTTGGTTGTAACTTTGAGTAGAATCAACAGATGCCTTGTCAATGATTTTGGATCTCCATCGGGGGATTTATACAATCTAGTAGCTATAAAGCAGATCCTAACAGCTTGAGAATTCAATTCTCAGTGAAAGCACCAGAATTGGTCACTAACATCCTTAGAAAGATTGTGTAGAGAGATTAATGAAGAAAGTAAATTAAAATAGAGAGCAGAGTATAAATTTAAATGCATAGAATAAGAACACCAAATTTATAGTGGTTCGACGTAATTGCCTACGTCCACTTTGAGGTTAATCTTTATTGCTTTCTCCATTACTTGAGTACAGATACAATCCGTAAATCAATCGCTTGAATACAAGTTTGAAAGAAGAAGAAGAGAGTATAAAAAATGGCAGAGTCTCCCTAGTGTTTTCGGAAAAGATCCTTTTTAGTGTGCCCCTGCCTCCCTATTTCTAGACAAAGGTGGGTTGGACTTCCCTGGTGGGCCTGGTAGCTGAATACCTAGGCCCAAATGGAGTGGTCTCTGCGTACCGAACCGAACAGGCCGAATGGCCAAATGCCGAACCATCCTCTTTATGTCGAACGATGCGTTTGTTGTGTGGGAAGAGTAGATCGATCAACAATCGAAGCCAGTCATGCTGGGGAGAATGCCGAGCCATTTTTGAATGTCGGATGTCCTTGGTATGCTGAACGAGGCGTTTGGCCGAACGCTCCTGGATGCCAAGCGATATCTTGACCGAACGAAGCCTTTAACCGAACGATGGCTTTGGTCGATCGCTCCTGGATGCCGAGTGATATCTTGACCGAATGAAGTCTTTAGCCGAGTACTAAGTTACCTGGTCAAGTCTCCTGGAAACACAAGTCCTTCTCAGTGAAAGCACCAAAAATTTTGTGTCAAAAATGGTCACAAACACCTAGTTATATGTGAAAGTGCCAAAAACAATGTCCAAATAGAAAGATAAGCTTGGATCATATAGAATAAATAGCATAAAATGTAAAGGAACATACGAGTTTTATAGTGGTTCGACAAACTCTGGCTACATCCACTCCAATAATCTTTTATTTATACTTTAAGATTACAAGTACAGTTTTTTTCTTAGAAAATTAATGGAGGAAGAGATAAGAAGTGATGAAGTAGAGCTGGCCAAAAAAATCCCTTACCATGAGTCAAGTCCGCCGTATTTATGCTGAAGACATGCATGGATGGGGCTAAAATTTCAATATAAGAACTTCCAGGCCCATACAACCCGCACATAAAATTTAGGATCAATCAGACACCAAAAATAATTTAGGATAATCATTTCATAATAACTCCAATGGGGTTATGATCATTATTATGAGGTCCTCTAAGCCTCTAGTCCGTGCTCTCAAAGTTTCGCGCCATTCCGACTTATCGTTTAAGAGATATCGATCGATCTTCGCTGTTTTGACTGGAAATTGGATCATAAGCGATCTTTCCATGCTTCATCCTTTTGAGGTGTAATCGATCATGTGGGTTCCCCCTAATGTTACTACATGATCTCCAAATTTCGTGCAATTCTGAAATATCATTTGTGAGATATCGCGTTTTCCGTAAACTATGGATCGTTATGTTGATTTTGTACGATCTTTATTGGAACGATCGCTATATGTTTCTGATATTTGTGAGTTTTGATGCACGATTGATTTTGGGGACTCTTTTCTTCAATATATTGATGTTTCCAAAGTTTCATGGGTAATGGAGTCGTAGATCTTGAGTTATTGATCGATCTTCGTCGATTTATGTTGTTTTATGGATCGTTCTATATGGATCATGACTAACCGATCCAACTTCATCGCGGGGCCCGGTGATCGATGGTGTGGATCCCTCATGGTATAATGTAGTTGTCCTCAAAATTTCATGTCGATTCCTTTGTAAATTTTGGGTTATAAATCGGTCGTCGTCAAAAATCGCCAAAACAATCGTTGAAATACCCACTTCAGGGTTGACCCGGAGCGAGACCCGAAGTAATCACCATTCTGGCTCGAATTAGGTGCTAAAAATTCTAGCCTAGGTTTATACTTCGATAGAATTGAAATTTTCCCAAAGAAAACATGATTCTGACTCCAAGCACGAAAAACGATCGGGTCCCGAAGCACCGATCATTCTGACTCCAAGCACGAAAAACGATCGGGGCCAATCGTTTTCCCCCAAGCACCGATCGTTCTGACTCCAAGACGACTCCAAGCAATCATGTGTCGGACACCATGCATGATCCAACACTTCAAATTCCTACGAATCCAAACAAACCATGCGCCGACTCAAAGCAAGTAGCAAATTCTCCCAGGTCCGACTCCAAGCAAATTACCAATGATTCGTCAATACCGATCCATCTTCTTTTGACTATAATTCATGCATACGAACTCTGACGACTACCAATTTGAAATATAGCCCTATGAGGCCATCCTTATCGCTCTATATCAATTGCAACTTGATTGCGACCCAGTTCGAATCTGCCCAACTGTTGTCCATAGTTCCAAATATCATCAATTTCCAAGCCTGACAACCATCTCTCCGGGCTTTCTATCTTGGTAATCATAGAAGCCATTCAAATTTTATGATATACCGCCTGAGAATAAATCTTGGAAAAGAGGTCGATCGTTATTGGAATAATCGAACAAATCAACATAACGATCCATAGTTTTACGGAAAATGCGATATCTCTCAAATAGTACATCGAAATTGCATGAAATTTGGAGATCAATTAGCTTACATCATGGAGCACCCTATCGTTGAACGTAGCTCAAAAGGATGAAATCTTAGGAAAGAGGCCAATCGTTATTGGAAATCAGCATAACGATCCATAGTTTTATGGAAAATGCAATATCTCACAAACGGTATGTCAAAATTGCACAAAATTTGAAGAGCGAGTAGCTAAAATCATGGGGAACCCCTATGATAGATCGCAGCTCAAAAGGATAAAGCATGGAATGATCTCATTTGATCCAATTTCTTGTCAAAACAATGAAGATTGATATCTCACAAACGGTAAGTCGGAATGGCGTGAAACTTTAGGAGCAAGGACTAGAGAAATGGATGATCCCAAAAAAATGATCACAACCCCATTGAATTTAGTACGGAATGATTGACCTAAATTATTTTTTGTCGTCTTATCGATCCCAAATTTTGTGGGTCCGGTCGTATGGGACTGAAGGTTCTTCTACCGAAATTTCAGCTCGCTCCACGCATGTGTTAACCTATAAATTCAGCGGACTTTGCTCATTGCAAGGGACTTTTTTGGTTGGCTTTCCTTCATCGCTTCTTATCTCTTCCTCCATTAATTTTCTAAGGCAAAAGTAACTGTACTTGTAATCTTACAGTATAAATAAAATATTATTGGAGCGGACATACGCCGTAGTTTGCCGAACCACTATAAAACTCATGCATTCCCTTACTTTATCTGCTATTTATTCTATTATCAACATGTTTATCTTGGGATATGCTCCACTATCAAAATGTTTGCATCAAAACTTGTCACAAACACGCAATTGAATGTGAAAGCACTAATTTCTAAAAAAATATCCAAATAGGAAGATAAGCATGCAGATCGCAGAATAAGTAGTAGAAAAAGTAAAGGAACACACGAGTTTTATAGTGGTTCGGCAAACTCCAGCCTACGTCCACTCTAAAATTTATACTGTAAAATTACAAGTATAGTTGTTTTTGCTTTAGAAAATTAATGGAGGAGGAGATAAAAAGTGATAAAGGAGAGCTACCTGAAAATTCATTTGCAATGAGCCAAGTCTGCTGTGTTTATAGATGAATACTTGCATGGATCAGGCTGAAATTTTGGCAAAATAACCTTTAGGCCCATACGACCCGACCCACAAAACTTGGGATCGATCGAACGCCAAAAAATAATATAGGCCGATCATCCCATACTAACTTCAATGAGCTGCGATCGTTTTTATGCGGTCCCCCATGCCTCTAGTCCTTGTTCCCAAAGTTTTGTGTCATTCCGACCTACCATTTTTGAGATATCGATCGAACTTCACCATTTTGACTAGAAATTGGACCCTAGGAGATCATTATATGCTTCACCCTTTTGATCTGCGATCAATCATGGGGGTGCTCCATGATATACGCTACTTTCTTTCCAAATTTCATGCAATTCCAACGTACCGTTTGTGAGATATCGCATTTTTAGTAAAACAATAGATCGTTATGCCGATTTTCGTTCCAATAACGATCGGCCTCTTTTCTTTGATTTCATCCTTTTGAGTTTTAATTGATCATGAAGGTGCTTTATGATGTAGGTTACTCTTCAAATTTCATGCAATTCTAATGTACGGTTTGTGAGATATCGCATTTTCCGTAAAACTATGGATCGTTATGCTAATTTTTACGATCGTTCCAATAACGATCGGTCTCTTTTCCAAGATTTCATCCTTTTGAGCTACGATCGATCATGGCCAATCCTATCATGAAAGCAAGATCATGATATACAAGCATGTATGCAAACAACTTAAATATGCATGAAATTCTATTTTAGTGCAAAAATAACATGAAAAAAATGGTAATCATCCCCTACCATCCAATATAGCAACCATGATGCAACCAAAACGTATATAATAAAAAAAATTAGAGTGGGAAAACTTTCCAACGAAGAGCTGGATGAGGAGCCCTCATCTTTTCTTCCATTTCCTAGGTGTCTTCAGCTGAATTGTCTCTACTTGTACATCCCCAACTGGTTAGGATTTACCTCAACAACTATATCATTTATGTACTTTTCCAAGAGCGACACATTGAAGGCGTTGTGAACTCCAGGTTTGTCTATCTCCCCAGTGGTACATGATCTTTCATTCTAATTTTTTAGTTCCATTTGAGTGATGTCATGTCATTCCATGCCATTTCGTTCTCAACTTAAACCAATCATGACGTAGAAGTATTAATCTCCCAAACCTAGAAGAAGTTATTAGTTTCCTATCCTAAAGTAAACCAGCATTGTTTGTAATCCTAAGTTTTTATACTACCTAATTTTAAAATTTACGATGTTTCCTAGATGTCTGAAAGAGTATTTTATAACTAAGTTTCGTTGAATGTTTTGTCTCCTTTAGTCCAATGGTTGGCCGAAGGATACTTCTAACCTTTTAATTAACATACTTCCTAGTTCTAAATATTTTTTTCCGATGGGAATCGCCTTCACATCTAAGCACACCAGATCTCTATTTAATCATCGTCTATGCTTGTCCATACAATACATAATATCTCGTACTTCAATATCGACGACTCTGAAAAGCAATATATAGTTTCCTCATCTTTTACCCATCAACTCTATTGGTGAACACAAATCTATAACCCGAATAAATATATGTGGCCCTATAATGCTGAAATGTCTGAATAATGACATATATGCCTAAAATATCATGATCGTTCACCTTTACTAGCCAAATATCACAAGAACTTTCTTTAGTATAATATATCCACCCTTTGCTAACAGTGTCATCTTCTCTTCCATTGCCTTAAGTTATTTGAGTGGTATCCTTACACATCATGTTGCTGATAATTATCCAAAATATTATTGAAATGTTTACTAGCACTCTCTTCTTCATATGACCTTTCCATAATCCTCTAACTATGAGCAATATGTTTAGAAACATTTCTAAACCGTCTAAACAGTAATTGATTATTTCTTTGCAAAATTCCTAAAATGCTCCTAAAATACCATTTATTCTTCTTTTATTACATAATCTTCATTTTAAAACAAGTTGATAAATGTTTATGCCAAGGTTTTAATGTTTCTAAATCAAATATTTCCCCAATCAATGGGGTAACCAAATGGACTCAAGCACAGGGCCAAGACATTTAATTTTTTTTACCATCATTATTTATTTATAAAAAGATTATATATGAACCAAGACTTAATTGGTAACCAAAAATAGAGAGTTCTAAAATTGGTCATTTAATTAAACCTTCTTGAGAAGAAAGATTAAAATTTTTAGAAGAAGTTTACTTAGGCATGATTTATGAAAGTCAAACATCAAATCTTAATTATCTCTTTATTTACTCTTTTTACCTTACTCTGCTTTACTCTTCTTTTTAATAAGGCAAATATTTCAAATTTCACCAACCGTTAGTTTTTAAAACCATCTTTTAGCCTCAAAGGTACAATTTCAAAACCTATGTTATATCGTCGACCACTTTTGTTCTTAGTATGTTTATAAAAATCTCTAAATCCCAATTTTAATGGTGGAAAGAGATTCATGTAGTATAGACCTAATATGTTTCCTACATATAGAACTAAATTAACATTGGCTCATTTATTTTGGCATGAACTTGTATCATAAAATGAGGACTATGTCCCTTAACTTTTCCTTTTTAGACCACTTTCCTTTAATATTAACCTCCTCAAACAAAATGTGATGTTTCGAAACCCTCATAGGATTTTCACTTCCAATCACCGTTATATTTGTAGCTATTACTCATAGCTTTTAGCATTTCTCTATTTTCCTAAACTAGTTGCCATGTCTACTCCATATCATAGTTAGTTTGACCTTCACTATTTTTTACAGTATCATTAAATTTCCTAATCATGAAGTGCTTAACCCAAATTTTATATTTGTAAAATATAAACTTAGAATTTTTTTACTAAATTCAATAATTACTTGGTCTCCAAAAGGAGCCATGAAAAATTCTTCAATTTAACCAACATTAATTGAGACATCATAACTTTTAAAATAATAATTTAATATCTATTGAGTTCAAAAGTCAATGTTAGCAAGTTAATTTAAAAAGACCATTTTCTTTAAACAACACATTATTTTCTTTTTTTCAAATAGTAAGAGTCAAGTTTTTATTGTATGAATAATCATCAAATCAATTCTTTAAGACCTTTTTACAACAGAAATTTTCTTCTTAAAAGGTAGGAATTTTTACTCTAACAATTTATTAAGTTTTTCTTTCAAAAATTCAATTGTTATACTAACTTTTTTGTCAAAAATGCACTATTTCAGTGTTTCTACAATATCTTCTATAATTTTTAATAAAAACTGGAGTGGACAGGGAAAACTTTCATACTATTATTTTCTTACAACTCATGTTATTTAAATTTCATCCACCACCTACTTTTATTTAAAATGCTTCTTTTTATATAGCTCTCCTTTTCAATTGACTATTTTCTTCATTTGATCATCATAATGCGTTCGCCTACTGCTTTAGCCGTTTAATTTTTCTCAATTAACATGAAACAATTTGCTTTTTGTGTATAAATCTATTTCAGTTATCTTATACAGGAATATTCTTCCTATGTTCACTACAGGATGTTCTTACCCTTCCATTCGTTTTATCTCATTTAACACTAGTACCATTCTCATTTATCCACCCCTAAAAAGGAATTTTAAAACTTTTAAATTTACAGGCATAAAAGAATCATCGTGCCAAACATACGTCCTATTTTCTATCTATTTAAGAAAAAGATTATCGGTTTCTCCTTATTCTTTACCAAAAACCATTTACTTGGAATTTTAGTCTAGTCAGTTTTAGCTCCTATTAGAAATTTTATAAATAATTAAATAAAATTTCCTAAGTTCCCTATTTTTTTTCAAGAATATATTTTTATAGGATATTTTACGTAATGAATATTTTAGTATTTACTTACTTTTCAAAAATGACAACTTATAATGATAGGATTCTTTTATTTTTTAAATAAATTTTTTGAAAACCATTTCAAATATTTAAAGAAGATCAAAATCTTTTATTCAATTCTTTCATATAAGGTCAGACTTTGAAATGGATTTTTGTTTGTCCTTTCTTTTGGAATTTTTTTCGTTTTTAGTTATTCTTCACTTATCTTCATTAAGAACATATTAAAATCTAAATATCATCTTATGGTGGTCAATGCATACCTTTTTACGGGAACTCGCTCATTCTTATTTATACCTTACCTTTGTATATTTGCAACATAAAGTTTCTTACTTCCCATCATCCAGCTTCAGGGACCGTTCTATATATATGCTCATGGTCTTCTTAAGTCAACATTTATAGTATGGCCTGTGTCCCATTGGGTAATTAGGGTTGGTCTATAAATTTAATGAAATTTATTATTTCAGCTCATAGTTACCTTATCCATCTTTTCAGAATATGGTCGCAACTAGTTCTACAACCAGAATTTGTAGAGTTTGGTGTGTAATGTATATATAATTCTAAGTAAAATATACAAATACGTTTACTCAGTATATCCTAATTTTTGTAATCGACTAATCTATGCTTGGATACCAAATGTAACAACCCTCTTTGAAACAGGTTTAATTTTTGATCCAATAAAAGCTTAACGAACTTTAGGTTCATTTTGGAGTTTGCTATTCATTAGTATAACCGTGTTATTCATTAGTATAACCGATTAAATAAAACAATATACAGAGCTATCTATTAATGCTTTTAGAGTCTCATGGTAAAAGGAATAAAATATAATAATAAAATAAGTACCCATTTCATAGTATCCAAGTCTCATAAATATAATGCATCAATAACATATAAATCAAGTTAAATACATTGTTTGGGTACGTTAAAACATAAATAGATAAATAATACTGCTACCAGGTCTTTGCCATCTCCTCCTCCACACTCATCATCAAATTTAGCATGTAGGTTATAATGTGGAGGAGGTCTAAACAACAATGTTCGATGGAAGAAAATCTTAAGTTTTGCAATAATAATATATAGGCAGTAAGCATTCAGATAAGTAGTGCGACTTACGTATTTATTATATTCCTCTACATATACCTCCAATTATGGGCTAGTGGCCTTACAAGTCCTACTCTGTGACTATAAAAGCGTGTGCAATGCAACTATGGAGTATATTGGGTTCAACAACCTATCTCCAGTCCACTTATATCCAAACAACGCGAGAGGAAGTACCTGGGCCACTTAATACCCTTTAAATGGGAAGCAAGCAGACTCCAGCCATTTAATACCTAATCCCAAGCGAGCCCCTCCAGGTACTCCTTAACCGACATTGTACAAAATCTCTTATAGGCTACTTGATACTTCTTAAACAGGGAAAGGCAGACCCAAATAGCCATTTAATGCCTCAATCCCGAAGCGGACCTCCTAAAGAGATTTTCACTAATGGGCATAAAAGACAATCCCATCCATTAAATACACACCTAAAAGGTAATACCGATTATTTCATACTTCATAAATAGGGAGAGGCGGACCCTAACACAACCATCATTACCTCAACCTCGAAGCAGGTCCATCTTGGGATATCCGTCCTTATGACCCATAACCTAACCGTGACGTCCCATATTTGTCCAACTGTTTGTAGGTGCTGGTAGCTAGATCAGTTGGGCAGATTTATCTTACAAAGTTAGGATTAAACTCGCATCCACCATGGGTACTTATTATTGATGATGTCCCACATCAGTTATTAAAGTCACACTGTTGGTAGCCAGATTAGTTTGACATACTTTTGTGTGCTTTCAACTGATCTTACATCCTTATAACGTAGCCATATACTCCCTATCATTTAATACAAAAACATGCCAACATATCTCCACTACTAATAAAGAAAATTCGTTGAACTAATTTACTCGGCGTCATTTTGACATTTCGAAAATGCCCTTGCTTTCCTTTTACAATAATATAAATAGCCTATGTGCGAAGCATGGGCCAATTCTAGTATGTATAATATATATACAATTTACCATATTTACACATTAAAATTCCTACTAGAGAAACTCCTTATTGCACTTTTTATGGATTAACTTCCATAATTGTCTCATTTTATTAGATTGATTGGTAATTGTTAATTACCATTCATTTGTTATTTTCTTTGTTTAATGTCTTAATTATGCTATATATTACATGTTTAAAATTATAAGTCAGTTTGAAAGTTTAAAGGAATATGTTTTTATTATATTTACGACTAATACTAAATTATGCCTTTAGCTTTATGCCCATTTAGGTAATTTGTCCATTTCTTATTTAGGGTGCTATATTATTTTAATGTTCACAACTATAATTACCATACAGGTCCAAATTTAATACAACAATCTAATAAAGCCCGTATCATAAATAAATCGACTACATAAAAATATATTTGTATACATATTCAAAATAGAATCCATAATATACAATTTGTTTTATGTTAATATAGTGGAATTATAGTCCTTCTTTCCAAAGGAGCAGATTTATGATACAAACCTTGTATATTTCATTCGACTTTAAAATGAATAGTGTTGAAATGACAAAGATATCATACTTATTTTAGTTATCAAAATAGGTAGTGCAAACTATGGATAAGAGGAAAAATCCATTTTTTCCTACTTTGCACGTCTCTTTCTATTTCCTTTGTTTGGAATTCTTTGTCATTACAATCACAAATTGAAAAGTGGAATCAAATAGAATACAAAATGTTTATTTCATAAATATCAATGAAACAAATTCAACTATATTAAAATAAGACAACTTGGATTCCAAACAATTCAAGGTTTACATATTATGGGGAGATTTTTGGGTTTAAGGCCGATAAATTTTCGCATACAAAATCTTTGAAGGCCCAATACCAATCCAAATATCAAACTACACAATATACTATTAAGGAAAAATTAAGATTTTCACTCATAGATAATATCCAATCAATCTCCTTGGATTTGCTTCATGCGATAGACTTATCTCTGATAGAGTTTGGGGTATGCCCTAGGGGCAATTATATAATTATTACATATATCTAACTCGATAACCAATCTTGTTTGAAATAAAAGGTGTTTTCTTTCTATTATATTCTTGGTATAATTTGTTATATTAATTAATTAATTCAACTAAAATATATTAATAGAAAATCCATAAATGGTATGCATTGTAAAAATAATTATAATGTGTTGTAACCATGAGTAATTTATCACAATAAAATTAAACATATCATTTTAAATATTCCTAATTAACATGTATCGATTGGATAATAATACATCATTGAGACTAGAGTACATAACACTCTTCAAATATTGGGTAGTGTATTGCTCATGACTGCTGGGACACCAAAGGGTTGCATACTGATAGTTATTGGATAACTATGGAATGAATTATCATATATTTTTGTTGGTTAATATAACTAAGTTCAAATATAAAATATCAATGTGAAAAAATTACACAATTCTCTTTGATTATGATTAAATTATAGCCTAATGTCCACCGAACGCCTATAGTTGGGCCGAGTAGAAGCACTGAAAGCGAAACACTATTCAAGAGATGATTTGTCTCCTTAGTTATATGAGGTTAGTATTACGGTCAACTCAAGTGAACTAAAAGTCAAAGTCTTTAATCAAAGTTGTTTGATTAATAATAATTTTTATTATTAAACCAAGGAATTTGTGTTTGGACTATAAAGTTCAACATGGACGATAATGGAATTTCGACCATTATCAAATTCTATAAGTCCAAAATGATATTTGATTTAGAGAATTAGTGTAAATAATTGTCACAATTAGGTACGCTTATAAAGTAAAATTAGATTTTACCGATGCCAAGTAAGCTATAAATTTGAAAAAAATGTTACACCACTTGCTAAGTGGCGTGTAAATATAATATTCAAATTGTTCGATATTTATGCTGCCCAAATTTACACATAAGAGCCATACAACGAACTTTGAATACTCCTTTTACCACCCGATTTAATTAATTTGTAATTGTTATAAATCAATTGAATTAATTAATATATATGAAATATTAACTATAAATTTTTATTTGATGCATTGAACAATATTAAACAGTTTGTTTGTAATAATTATAAATGTACTAATCGATATGATAACAACTGCATTCAAATTGGATTTAAGTATGGTAATTATTTAGCAGACTTGAAATAAGTCAGAGGCCTATGAGGGAACTGGAAATTTCAACTAGGATTTGATGGGGTTGGCCAGCCAAAATGAAGTAGTTGGAGGCTTAGATTTTGAATTCAAAAGGAAATAAAAAGTAAGAGAAAGAGGTGGATCCAAATCCTCCTTTTACTTCTTGGACTCTCTCTTATTTAAACACTCCACCTTATTGTCTAAAGGGATTTTTAACCTCCACTTCATCTACTTTGCTCATCGAAAAATACTTCCTCACCTCTCCACTAATTCAAGCAATTCCAACACAAAATTAAATCAAATTCTAGCTTCTGTGGTAGCTGCATTCAGGATATTAGCATTTTCTGGATTTAGGATTTGATTCAAGGAGTGATCTGATTCAACATTCAAAGTGTATCTATTAGGCATTAGTAAAGGTACTAATCCATTTTACAATGATGTATTAAAATATATATTGTTCGTTATATCATATATCTGTTTATATAACAATTAATTATGTCACAAATATGTATAATACTATGTTGTCTTCATTAAATGGAATATACAAACACACACACACACACACACACACACACACATATATATATGTATGTATGTAAGTGTATACGATTAAAAAAATTTACATATATAAATGCTCATTACAAATTATTTTAATATATTTTTGGACTAAATAATATTATCAAATTATTTTATAGTATATTGATTAAAATAAATTCAATATATAAACATACGAAGTAATTTTTATCTTACAAATTAATATACCTATAAAGTTTTGAAAATTAAAAAAATTATGTTTTTCCATATTATATATATATATATAATATCAATTAGTTAAAAAATTATTGTTTATAAAATATGTAACGATCCAGAATTTTTGGTTCTTTGAAATTGTTTATTTAATCGATTTTAAATATTGAAAAGTAATTTTTATAGATTTAATAACTTGGATTTCAGATATAATGAATTATTGGATATTTTAAGTAGTAATTAATGATTGAAATTTTGATAAATAACTGAATCTTGAGTTCTAGGGTAGATAAAATAATTTCAAAGCTTATCTAATTTCTATTTATAAGAATGAAGTTAGGCAAAAACTTTAATTTGAATTTAAAGGTGATTTACTCGAATTTAAAAATAACTTGTTTAAATTAACAAATAAAAATAGCCTTCCGGGGCATAGTCTTGGAATTCGACGAAAACGGTTCGTTGAATCCGTGATAGTGTATAATTATAAGATTTCAAATTTCGTAGCATTTAGAGCCATCATTTGGCCGTATGGAATAAAAATACGTTGAAATTAATATCGAAAATTCAGTATAGTGATTAGGTCCAAAAAGCTATCTTCTCCATACGATCGAACTGAGACTTTAAACTTGTTCCATTGCATTCAAAATATGGGTATAACATTATAAACGCCTGGCGGCACGCCTGGATAGGTGTTCAAAATTTTAATCTGATTTTAAATGAGATATTTTGAATTTAAAATAATATATACTTACACACACACACACACATATTATTTTCAAAACTTCACATCAATCGAAAATTTGAAGTCAGACTCTATCTTGTCTTCTACAATCGGGGATTGTGACTATTATCTCTTCAACATCATTCTTCTTCACTTTTAGATAGACAGCCGAGAGTAATTCACAGTGAAGAAAAAGAAAAGACTCAACTTCAAATATTTATTTCTCCACTTATACTTAACGAAATAATATGAAACCACTTTCTAAAATCGAGTTTGGCTAAGAGCTTCAATCTGCTATAGCGTTTGTGAGGTGCGGTTTCATGGGGAGGAGGCCGACAGTTTTGTTGTGTTCAACAAAACTAGGGTTTGGAAATTGAAGCTTTGGAGTACTCGATTCTGGTTTTAGGAACTAGGCACCGCATTTGAGTTCGTAGTAGAGTTTTGCTTCTTGGGTGAGGTTTTGGCCAAGCTCGGTTGGGTGGGGACGAACATGAGCTCAGCTACAATTAGGTCATGTTCGCCTAGGTGGGTGCGACTGCTCCTTTGAGGTGCTAGGCAGGTGGAGATCGATGTTAGGAAGCCGCAAGCGAAATCGAAACTCGATTTCGTGGAGGAATTGCATGTATTAGTTTCCGTGCATGAGGATAATGGGGAGTATATATGTGCAAAAAGAATTGGGGGGAAGCACTGTAGTTGGCGGGTCGATCTTGACTTCGTTGGGTATGGGTTTTAAAATATAAATAAATGTTTTGATTTAATTATATTCGTATCGAGGAACTTATAAATTGTATAACTTCTACACACGAGGTCCAATTAGGACGAGATTTTTTGCGTTGCGATCGTGATGACGAGAGCTATGAAATAAAATGGTTTGGATGAATTTAGAGCTTGCTGAATTTTCAGATAAATTAAGATGCTTTCGAACTTAATTGAAACCGGAACGTGAAAGCGACAATAAAAATCAAGGTGAGTAAATCTTACTCATTTGGATTACTGTAATTAATTTTAAATGATTAAAATTAATTTTAGATGATTGGTTGAATTATAAATTAATATAAGTTGGATGCTATATTATTTATATTGGTATATAGAATAGTAGTTGGATATATTTCCCGCCCATTGGAACGGATGAGACCATGTGCACATGCATAATAGTGGATGACCCTATATCACCGCGATATCCCACCTCGAAGCGGTATTGGTATTTTATGTTATCTAACATCTGTGGTTGCATGAAAACAAGTTGGAGGGATCCAACTAGATTCCTCAAAAATGTTAAATTTTATTTCATATATAGTGATATATGGTATGTCTGAATAATCTGTGATAGATTATAGTATGATTTAAATTTACTGATGCTATGGTAGTATTGGCCTAGATTTTGGTATTTTAAAATACAATAAATATATGTTTTGAATTTGAAAAGAAATTAAAAAGGGATTTTGGAAGTGAAGTATTTATATTTAAATTTGGATTAATTAAAGAAATTAATTTGGATAAAATAAATAGTTTGACTTTGTACTTGACTACTCCATGATATTTAAAATGGAGATTTTGAAATAATGTAAATAAAGGATTTTAAATATAATTCTTAATTGATACTTGTTTTAAATATAAAAGGTTTGAAAAGTTGAGATTTTTAATAGATCAGAAGAATAGAAGGGAATATAGAAATAAATATAAAATTGCTTATATTGGGTCTTAAATAAGATTTCTAAATTACCAAATGGAAGTAGAAACGAGATTTGGTTGGTTTTGAAATATAGTTTGGGTTATTTAGTAAATTGATTTATAAATGGAATTTAATTTATAAATCGATTTATAGTGGATTTAAGTGATGTGGAATCGTTGTAAACTGCAAATGAGACTATGGGATTTATAAACAATGTTTATAAATAAAGTGAATTGATTATCATTCGATAAGATGAAGATATAAATTTATGGTAGGAATTTATAACGAGATGGGTAAATAGGTTTAAAAAGATATGATAGATTTTACTTTTGGAAATGTGCAAAAGAGATTTATGAAATTGGGGATGTAAATCAAGAGAGATTTATAAATATTAGATTGATTATATTAGAATTGAAAAATATATTTTTATCGAGAAGCTGAGTTTAACAAAAAATATTTTTAATTATTAAACTAGGTAATTTAAAAATGTTTTAGCATAAAAATATTTCAAAAAGTTAGCTATTTAAATATTTTTAAATTGTCGATGTATGAGTTTTATAAACAAGTCTTGTAGATAGATTTGAATTTTACCAATAAATAAGAATTAATTATTGTTTCAAAGTTATGTAATTATTTTAATTGTTTAGAAGTATATTTCACTATTAAATAAAGTTATCGGAAAGCAACGGTATACTTTCATTGCGAAAACCGGAGGCAGAGATTGTCTCCAATTAAATTTGGATTTCTCTGGGATAGAGACATAATCATTGAGCTGTGAATCCATGGTTGATACCGCAAGGTGCTTTCCATAATTATTTTAAAAAGTTTTCAAATATTTTTGACGGGAATTATTTGTGAATATACTTATTTCGGTGAAATAAGTATATACTTTTGAATAAAGAGATTTAATTTATTTAAAAATTTATATTAAATAAGGCTTAATGATTTCGGTGGAAAATGAAATTTTTGGTTGAATGATTGTTTATTTGATAATCAAATAATCGACTATCAAATCTGGACCAAAAACATAACTTTGCAAATATCTAGGAGAAACACAGGATTATATGGTACAGTTACGGTCAAAGGTGCTATACTGTACACGTAAACTTGTTTCGTTCTTCTAGGACGATGATAAGGAAATCCATCCACTAACGGTTAGGAGATGATCTCCGATCTTATTTTCATCTGTTTATTTCCTAAAGAACTAGGGTTGAGTTTACCGAAAATATAGAACGTTGTTTTGAAAAGACCGAAATCAGATAGGTTATCCGAAAACCACTTCGATCCAATGAATACGCTTTCGAAGTTAAGACAAGTGCATGGAATCGAAGTTGGAGCATTGAAGTTCAAGGGCTAATCTCTAGTATCCTGAGGATGATTCCAAAATGGATGTAGTAGGAGTAGTGCCTTTGGTTTCATTTAGATGCAAAATAGACTTGTATGGATGAATGATATCAGTACATTATCATTAGGGGGCAATGGACATTCCAAGAATAAATTACTTAAAAAGGTAATCGTAGCCTTAAGCCTCATCAACCAAAATGACTGAAAATCAGGGGGAATGCAGCAAGGCTAAGTGGGTAGCACCTAATTAGGGTATGTTATAACCTTTTTAGATACCTTCGGTTCGGATATATGAATACGCTGGTGCATGGAAAAAAAAGCTCCCGATAAGGGTAGGAACATCCGGGGTGATCGCATATTCGGTACTATCCAGGTTAGGGGTAGAACCAAGTCTTGTGTTATAGGGGATCCCGACGAGGTCCTCGGTCATATTACTAGAAGTGTACTGTGATAGGTGGTACCCCAGTGCCTAGTCATTGTATGGAATCAATTCTCCAATATGTGCCTTTACGATTTTGGTTGTAGAGCCTAGTATGTTGGAATTTAATTAATGTAACAATTTTGACTATTTGAATAAGTATTTGTACTTATACACTATTAAATATCAGACGATTTTGTTATAATGTTTTGGTTATCGTCAGGTAAAAACCTATCATGTTTTTGTGTGACGTAGTCTTACGAGATACCTTGTTTTTCAAAGGATTGTTATAACAGTAATAACTCAAATTGAGTGTGTTTTCTCACGCTAGTTTTCCAGACTGACTCGAATGTTATTTTACTATAATGATTGAGTCTAACCGAATATTACAGATTCAGAAAAATATGCTATGGAGCCCAGGAGACGAGCTGGATGAAAAAAACGTATTACATGTACATGATTGCGTTTGGCTGTGTATTGTAGATTGTATATTCAGTACGTGTGAGGACAATTTATTATAACTGTCCAGTATCGAGTTGTTGATTTGTTGTACTCTGATGATGATATGTATCAATAACAGTTATACCTCTTTTTTTATAAAGACATGTTATTATCTATTATAATTGTTCCGCTGCGATTGTGAGATTCTGTATTGTTGTTTTCTCTTTTCTTCTACCTCTTCCTTTTCTTTTCCCCTAACTATAGGGCTTTCCGACATTCGATTGTTTGACATGTTATATACCGAACATATTTATGTTGATTTTCGAGGGTCGAAAATCCCGGTCGTTACAAAATATATATCATATATATATATATATATATTAAAATTATTTATAAATACTTTAAAATTAAATTTATATTGTCAAATTCGTTTCGCATATATTTTTTATTTTTAATTCAAATTTTTGTATGAAATAATAAAAAAGGAATTTTTTTGGAAATTTTAAAACCAAACCCAAGAAAAAATTAAATTTTTAAATAAACCGAGACTATTATATATATATATATAGTTTTATACTAGTGCTTTAGGCATATCCGTTGAATGTGTGCAAGGAAAACTGAGAGAGAAATCATTTTATTATAATAGTCAACTAAAATTGATTAAGATTATTAAATTAAATGCCTTGCTTTGCCAAAATTTGTTAATTAACATTTTTGCGTGAATCTGCTTGATTTTGTAAAAGTTGATGTTTATGATGATTTAGACGCTCTGTTAACGATGATGTTAAACACGTATGCCTTTCCTTTATGGATGACCTTGCAATAAATTGGAAAATAATCATGCTAAGGTTGGAATAAAATATGCTCATCGCAGCTTTAAATGCAAGTGCATAAGAACACAGAAAACAATATCACAAAATTGACCCTAAGTATCCATATGGAATTTTTATTTCTCATCGGTTTGGATCACTTCTAACCTACTCCTTTTATGAGTGGTTATGAGAACCTATAGTTGCAAGGTCTTTGAAGTGTCAGTTTTAACATTCACAGTATTCGTATGAAACTAAAATATTATTTGAGGTCAAATATAAGTGTTAGATTTTAAACTTTAAACTATGTTGACTAATAAAAAAGCATTGTATAATTTTAATTCTAAACACTAGAATTGATCCGTGCTTCACAAACGAACTGTTTATATTATCGTAAACAGAAAAAAGGAATTTTTGGAATTTCAAAAGAAACCGAGTAAATTAATTCAACGAATTTTCTTTATTAGCAGTAAAGATATATTAAAAAAGAAAGATAAATCGATGCTTTCAAAAGTAATAGCATGAGCTGTGTATGCACTTATAGAATTTGAATGTGCATATATCCTAGCCAACAAAGCTTTATAGACCCAAACTATATATATATATATATATATATATATATCGGTTATCGCGTACAAAGGTAATCCATAAAGATATTATGTTTTAGGAAAAATATATTATGTTTCTACTACACATAAGTTACTAGCATCTTTTATTCAAATGACTCAAATTCACATTCTCCTGAGACTACCAAAGAGAAATGTAACTAAAGATAAATTAAAAATAAGCGATTGACTTCTTATGTGATTTAATACTACATAGAAACTACATTGAAATTCTTTCTAGTTAATCTTTTATGTTGCACATATTTGATCTGCCAGTTATAATACACTTTCACATGCAATATGTTTGTCCTTTTAGATTTATGAAGAGCTTATAATTACTCGGGTCTCGTAAAATCATTGTCAAATTAGAATATTTAATGGACTCCAAACTACTATCTACCCATGGAAAGTGAAATTATAGAACATGCTCAGATAGCGTGATTGATGTATCTGTAAACAAAATGCAAATGACTTTCAAGAATAGTGTGACAACGAATTGGAATTGTAGGTCACTTTCGTTGGCCATCCGGCTCATACGATGTCATTACGGTTTCAAATGCTCCCACTAAAGCCAACATTTTGTTCTTTCTCTTCTCTAAGAATTTACTCTTCACTTCCTCAATCACATCATTGCTCAACTGTGCCTCCTTTTTAGATGAAACAACACTTCTAGTAGTTTAATTCATCTATCGCGTGTTGTTAAGGTCTAAAATATGACAAATTCCATAATGAAACATATTGTTTATGAAACCAAAGTCCAGACTATCAACCAAATTTTTGGATTATTGTTGCAGATAATTAATACCTGCACATTCCAAATTATAAGCACTCATCTCCTTCCCGTGTCAAAGGAATTGAATAATATAAGAGAACTTTTTCGATTGAAAGCAATTCAGACACTCACAAATCATAATTAAGTCACTTAAACTTCGAGTTGAACTTCCAACTATTTGATCCAATCGATCAAGACATAAAGTTAAACTGCATTATTTGGATGTGAAAAAACTAAAAGAATAAGCAACTAAATATTCGTGCACAGATTCGAGCAAAATAAACATCATCCACGTCTATAAAGATCACATAATATGTTCTATTAGTAATTAGAATGATTAAATGAAGGACACGGTATATGAGATACACAATATCAATGTCAATAAGTAATATATTGTGTAAATGGAACAAATAAGTTAGCATTGTGACAACACCCATCCTAATTCCTTGTTTCATTTTTTGTAAATGCAGTTTTTGGCTATAAGAGAACATAACACAAGCAATGTAAGTGACAAATTAGAGATATGATATACCTTTATCTGGCCATTTGGTTCTATCCTTCTTTGCATCCAAATCCTCCGACTCTATCATCTACATCAATTACCATGAAAATACGTAACCAGCATAATTATGAAAACCAAATAACTGCAATGGCTAAAGTGCGTAACCAATGCAACTTGACATTAATATTAAGAAAATAATTTCAAGAAAGTACAAGAATGAAGTGAATCAAATCGGATCTCCAAACCAGACTCTAGGGTCTTATTTATAAGTGCAGGTTGACACTTTTCGAATCGGTCCTTTCGACCTGGTCGAAAGAGGGTCTTGGAGACTTTTCGTTGTTGTTAACATTAGGGCATCCTTCTACTTTGCTTTTACATGGAACTTGAGTGCTTTCGAGCACATCGAAAGGTGCAGAGGTACTCTCCACTTTGTTGTCAATGTGCCGTTGCAAGTAGCAATGAACATGGGCTTTCTACTCCATCAATAGGTGAATCTTTAAGGCTTCGAAGGAGTTGAAACATAGAAGGTTTAAATGCGGAAGGTAGCTTTCGAAGGCATACTTCTTGATTGATGCAGAACCCTATCTTCAGGTGTATATAAACGTCATATTGAACTTAAATGAGCTTTACTTTATAACTGTAAATGGTCTAGACTAATTCGAAAGGTTGATTTTGGTTTCGAAGGGGTAGCTTTTCCCAAGTGTTCATCTGTGGGATGTGAATGAAGGCGAAACCCTATGTTTCGAAAGGTTTGGCACGCGTGTGAAGGCTTCTAATCTGTTGCCTTCGAAAGGTGTTTCTTAACTCATTTGAGACATCATCATGCATGTGAAAGCTACTTTTCGAAAGAAAACAATGGAAGCGAAAGGATGCTTTTGTAACATTTCGACCTCTTTGAAAGCTCATAGAACATTCAACTTTTGCAGATGCGTCCCTTTGACTACTTCGAATGGTCTTGCTTTCATTATTATTCCTTGTGAATTCCTCTTTTATATTCTCCATGGTTTCGACAAGATTGAAGTGAATATTGATGGTAACACTTGCCCCTCCCCTCCAACGACGGATGCTCTTGACTTTCAAAGTCAACTGCTTTGAAACCCGTAAAATTTTCCGCCTTTTGATATTCTCGGATAGATTTTGGTCATTCCTTTAAATTTGATTAAATGGCTTTCCCTACATCTGCTACTTTCATAAATTGCGCTTTCTTCTTCTCTTTTTCGTTTACTTGCTATCAAAAGCTTACAGCAAAAATCAAAAATTTCCTTTTCTTTCTAAATTCCTAGTTTCAGTAAACTCGAGTTCAGATTCAAGGTAGATTTTCATTGTTTTTATTTTTCAAACCGATTTATTACATTTAATTCCAATCTTATATTCTTTGGGTTCGAATTTGTACTATTGTTCTAATTTTTTTTGAAGATGATTCAAGTTCCTTGCTCATATGAAATTATCCTTAAGTTTATTTTTCTTTTCTTATTTTGTTCAATTTACCACGTTAATTTGTATTTGGAATTCATCAGATTTAGGGTTATTTGCCATTATTACGTACGAATCCAAACTCGATTTCTAATACACTCGATTCTAACTCTCTTTTTTAACTTGAATATGGGGTTTTCTTTGTTGTCGAGTGTAAATTCATGCTCGACTCAATTTAATTATTGGCCTCTTGAAATAGGGATTGAAAATTGAATTAGGAAAAGAATTTTTTTTCCAGTAGCTTCACAGAGAAGATCAAGTCGTACGAATCACAACTCGATATTTTGACTTGACTTTTCAATCCTTTCGAAAGGTGTTGAGGCGGCTAACTCTGGTCGGCTACTTCAACCTCTTTCGAATGGGTCGAAAGGAAGTCCAGTACCTACCTTTTAGTTGACCCTTTCGAAGGGGTTGATGTGGTCAACATTAGATGGACTTCTTCGAAAGCATAAATATGTTTCATTGTATTTTGACACCTTTCAAAGAACTCGTCTTAATGAGTTTAATTTAATGGTCACGTAATATGTACTTTCGAAAACCCAACTTTTATTTTAAAGGATTCAAAACCTAATGTATATAAAAGTGGATTTAACCTATCATTGGATTCATGCTATTAATTTACCCTAGAAGGTTTGGAAGTTAGAAATTTATACTTCTTATAATAAATTGGATTGAGAATAGTATATCTCGTTTAAGTTGAAAACCAAATCAAGCCTTTCAACTTGATCGAAACCATCCATTTTGAAACAAGTTTAGTTGTTTATCTGCTTTCGAAGCCTTACACCTCTTTCGACTTAATCAAAACACATGGTAGTTACCTAGGATTTAACTATCATTTTTACACAAACACTATCGAAATGTTCCAATGCCCTTTCATTTGTATTAATATCACTTGAATCTAAGTCTTTCGACTTAATGGGAATATAGTGTCTCAACAACATTCACATTCTTTGAGTAAAAAAAATTGCGGGTTTCGACATTGTTGAAAGGTTTATTTGGTTTCATTGTGTAATGTTATTAATGTATATATATATTCAAACTAGTAATGCAAGGTTAGTTATTCCTTTCTAATAGTAAAATTTTCCCTGGGCCTTCGACATTGTCGAAGGGTGTTTCTAGGTGTTTTCATTCCATCTATCCCTTCGACATCATCGGAAGCCCAATGAATTTCATGAACCAAATTGACTTTAACATCCTTTCAAAGATATCGAATTATATACTTTGGTTGATAGAATCATTGCAATAGATTTTTGACATCTTTGAAAGGTGTTAATAATGGAACATATTATAAATCTTAATGAAATGGTTTCACCTGTCAGGATCATGGGTGTGAAAAAGATCTCTAAGAAACCTAAAAAGATATAGCTCTAGAGGTGGAATTTTCACCAAATAAGGCTGAAGCCATCTCCAAACATTCTTTGGTATCTTCTCAAGATGAAGTTGATGCCATTCTGAACGACTTCAGAATCACTAGAGTAGAAGCCATTCCCCCTTGGTGATAGCGATACTATTCAAAATCCTCCTAAAGGATACTTTGCTTATACTGCCATTCACATTTGGCATGGTGGATTTCTTCCCTTCACAAACTTCTCATCTAAGTTCCTTCATCATCTTGGCATTGCACCTATCCAATTATCACCTAATGTCTACACATATATGATCTCTTTGGAACTTATGGCTTTAGAATCAGGCATTCCTTCACTAAACGCTGAAGTTTTCAACTATTTAGTTCGCCTGGTCAAACTCAACAATTTGAATAACTAGATTTTCAGAGCTAACCCCCTTAAAAAACTAATTTCAAAGGGGGTAAATAAATTTAGAGACTGGGAGACGCAGTTCTTTTTTGTCAAATGTTTTCCAAATATCAGTGGAGTCTTCTCTTCTTCCCGTAAGTTGATCATAGTATTTATCTTCATTCAATTACTTTACTTTCTTTTGCTGATCTATGTTTTTTGAATAAGTCCTGCTCCTAAAGAACTTAGTGATGAGGATAAAGAATCGTAAAGCTGTTGACCACAACTTCAAGTAGCATTGGGAATAGTGTCAATCTTAAAAAACATTCCCTTCTCCCTACTGGTCAGAGTGTTCTTGGACAACCTCCTCTTGTCTACCATACTTCTAGAAGCAAACGTTTCTTGTCTTTGGATGATCCCGAGAATTTTTCTCATATGTCTCAAATATTCCTAGATCATCCTCGTAAGCTTAAATTTAGTACTTACAATTTATTGTCGTGTTACTCCTTAGATTGCTTCACTAACTTATACTTTTTGAATTTTTAGCAACTGCTTCTCAGGTCGAACTAATCGCAAGTGGTCCAGTTCTCCCAATTTCTACATCTAGTGCATCATCCCTAACCTGCCACAAGAAAATTGGGCGAGATGGTTGCAGCGGGTCCATCTCTTAAGAAAGCTAAGATTGTTGATGTCCAGTCTTCTTCGCCTCCGCTAGAGTGTGAAACTATTGACGTGGATAAAACTTTTGAGGGTCCTATCCTTGAAGCTCCTATTGATTAAGCCAAAGAAACTCCTTCAAAGGATGATCTAATGTCTCGCATTGTCATTCCAATTCTCCCAATGTTATCTAGAAAATGTAAATAGATTTGGGAACTTCAACTCCATTTTAGGAGTTGAACCCCTCTAGACCTACCTCACCAGTGCTTTCCAGTGATTTTAAGAAAATGGTATGATCCATTATAAATTCTTCATCCTTTACTTCCATTCACCCACCTTCTTCTGTTCCTGACCCGATAGGTCATTGTTGATCTTTGATTGAGCAACAACTTCTGGTACGCTTCATATTATTTAACCTTCTTATTACCATTTCTTAATGAATATTGATCCATGTCGTACGTTTCCTTTCATATTTCTAAAAGTTAGTACTCTCTTCAAGTAAGCGCTTCGACATCCTTCGCCGAGGCGTCCAAGCTTCGAGAAGAAATTTTAACTTTGAATAGTCGGATTACCTCCTTCTGCAGTGAAAGAACGGGAAGGGTTGGGGGTCTCTCTTTCTCAAGCAGAATCTATTATCTTTGAGAAGAGGAAAGAAAAACAACTCTTAGACGATGAAAATTTGGCTTAAAAATGACTTTGAAAGAGTCCGAGGACGAGAAGGCTCGAATGGTGGCTAAACAATCCTCTCTCAAGAAGAAGCTGTGGAAAAAGAAATATTCTTTAACGTTGGCCGTTAATACTATTTCTGAAGCCAAGCAAAGGGCGTCGCAATTTCCCAGTACTTCCCTCAGCGACATTATTATGAATTCTTACGACGACGCTCTTGTGCTTGCCTTATCGATAACACCGAAAATTGCCCAGACTTGAGCTTCCCTTCACTCAATCCTACTCTAGTCAAATGATTCATGGATAAGATTAAAGTAATGGAGTAAGGAATTGAAGTTCCTGAGAGAGAAGAGATTGATGCCGCAAAACTCCTACCTTTCAAGTCCCTTCCTTAGAAGGAGATTCTGATTCTGATGAAGAAGATGATGAAGTCGCCACAGGGGAAGGCATCCATGATGATGATAATGAAGAAAGAGTTCAGGGTTCAGGTGGTAACAGAGGTGGTCATGCCGACGTTCATGAAAAGGATGGCGATGATATCCCTAGGGCTTTAGAAAAAGGTAACCCCGATCCTAGTGATCGTGAAACTAGCCCACCAAAACTTCCCGAGCTTTCTGACCTTCACGAAGAGGCTGCTAACATTAATGTTGAAAAGTGATTCAGTTCCTGTTCCTCAGGTATGAGATTCCTTATCCAAATGGCTTTCACTTCCAAGATAATAATAGTTGATGTCTTTTTTATTTTAGATAAATAAGAAATCTATCCAACTTTATAAAACAAAGCTTAAAATAAAAAAGCAGATATTGGTACAGAGAGTTAGATAAGTAATTAAAAGAACACAATGCACTCTTTGACAAATATCATAAGCTTAATAAAAGTGCCACGGTTAGCATCTTTCAAACACCAGGAAGCTACTACCCGATTGAAGAGGGAACACCTTCGATATGATAAACTTTTGGAAGAGAATCGAGAATTTATAACTATCTTTTAGATGTTGGTTGAAGAAAGGGACATCCTAGTAGACTTCTTATACAAAGCCTATTGCAGACACCCAACCGTAGAGTTTTCTTACTAGGGTGATTTTAGTGGGGGTCTACTTAGGCATTTACATAGAAGATATTTGGATGAATTTGGATCTGATCCACTTCCGGGGGCTTACTGGAATTTACCTTGGGTCAAATCAATCCCTCGTGAATTAGCGCCAGGAAAACTCAAATATTATAAAGATAAATTTATTTCTAAGTTATTCAAAAAGTCAATTTTTTATGAACCGGATGGACATTTGTAGTTATATAATAACACAGATTTGTAATTTGTCTGTTCTAGTTTCCTTTTATACTTAGTTGTATTTTATTACGTTATCGCAGAATAAATGTCTCTCAGGCAACTTTGTTTCTAGAGATTATTTAAGTAAATATATCAAATTAAGAAGAGATTATTTAGAAAAGACTCCACTCTTGAAATCCTCAAAATTGGCTAGATGCTTCTTTCTTAGAGACCTACAGAGACTTTATATGGAACATCCCCACTTGCGTTTCGATTTTCTTAGCGAAGAAAAAGAAAAGTTTCTCAAGGAAATTCGAATATGTCATACCAAATTAAAATGTGGTCGTGATAGTCCTCCTGTCGGGGAATGAGACTATAGCAAATATCCTCCAGTTATTACCCAAAAGGATTTAATGCCCCTTTCGATTCAATAATTACTCTTTCAGCTAATTCCTTAAACAAAGTCAAAAAACGATGTTTCTCAATTTTGTATATATATACAAAAGGAGTATATTTTATATATATACAAAAGTACAAATATTTATGTGATATGGAAAATTTATAAGATGTTATCCCTTTGGAAAGTTCAATAAATAAGGTCTTGATCTATTTGATGATGGTGGGAATAATCTTCTAAGTATCGATCATATGTTGGCTTGGGCTAGCGGTATCGAACACTTGGCAAATTATTCTCCTTGTCATTATATGATCACGGCAAGTTCAAAATCCAAACAAATTGAATTAAGTTAGTTGGAAAAAAGGTCTCAGGTCAAGAAATAAATGGTATAAACCTTCTAATGAAATCTAGGTATATCACTTAGGTCAGGATGCCTTATTTTCCAAGGGAATATTTTTGGATGATTCCAAAGCAGGCACGAAGAGCATGGGCAGCAAAAGAAGCAGAAGAGAAATTAAAACTAAGATCTTATGCCGGCATCATCTGTTACAAATGCATTAAGAATGACATTATGCAGTTCTGTGTAAGAATAAAAACAAAAGGAAAAGGATAAAAGGAGAGCAGAGAAAAAGAAGAAAGAAAAATATTTTAGGGTTGATATATTCTATTACAGGTGTCAAAGGCAAGGACATTTTCTACATGGGTGCCCTAAAACAAAGAAGAAACTGATAATTCAGTCAGAAAAGGTAAAGGGTTGCTACCATTGCAAGGGATTAGGACGTGTGGCCAAAGAATGTTCCCGGACATGCATTTGGTGCTACTAGGTTAAACACTTAATGAAAGGCTGTCAAAAAATGAAGGTGGCTGACTTAAGGCCTCAAAGATAATGTCGTCTACCTCAAAATGGGATCCAAGAATAGTCTATATAGTAGTTCAAGTATCTATATATAAGATGGTGATGTATGATAAGCTGTATTCCCTAGGGAGTTATCCCTAAAAGTTTGTAATATTATTAGGAATGGATGTATAAATATGATGTTAATTAATAAAATTCTCTTTGGATTATCCTCTCAGATCACTTCTTCTATCTTATATCCGATCAAATTTAATAATATATTTTGAAATAAAAAGATTATATAACATAAAGAAGTATCTTTATAAAAAGTGTTTAAACTAAGAAATTATTTAATAATATACTTTATAAAAGTATATTCTATAAAATAAAGTGTAATTAGCAAAAATAAAATGATGTTTGAGAAAGATATATTTGAGAATTCATATTCTAATATTTTGAAAAAGTATAAAGGCAAAGTTATATAATATAAAATAAGTTTGGAATTAAATTTATAAGGATATTTATTAACAAAGAAATTTCAAAGGAATTTTGAAATAATAATTATAATGGTGTTATTCCAAATAAAAGATAATCGATTTCTTTTGGAAAAACGATAGAAATATTTTGAGAATAAATATTTTAAGGAAATAAAGGGTTTATAAAGATATTTAAATGAAAAATAAGATTTATGAAATGTTTTCATAAAGATTTGAAAAGGTTAAATAAGTTGTAAGTAGATCATTTCGCACACGATTCTGATCTAAGATTCGAGTACGAAACTATGAGTTGTTTACACCAGTCCGAAAAAGGATTTATTACTCGATTCTTGACAATGAACATTGATGAGGGTTTATGATTGGGTACTTGAGTTTTCTATCATAGTTTAAGGCTTTGTAAGGGAAACGAAGTTTTCTAGTCAAGAAGCCTGATCAGAGTCTACACTAGAGAATCGAGAGATCAATACTAGTTCGGATGTAAAGTTGTAGATTCAAATAGTAGATCAAATCAGATATTTTGTACAGATGATCTTTGTACATTATACAAATGTAAGTTTAAAGATAAATATTTTTTTTTGACAAATGACTTTGGGTTTTGTTTTGGTGTAATTTCGGGGATGGAATTCTTTTAAGGGGGAAGTCTGTAATGACCCGCTAATTTATCAGTTTGATAAATTTTATTTATTTTTAAAATATTCGAATATAACTTTTAAAAACATAGATTATGATGCTTTGAACAATAAATAATAATAGTAATAAGTATTACAAAAATATTTCCTTTGGAAATCTATCGATAAAATGGCCGAAAAACGTTTTATCGATAAACTGCTCTATAATCATAAAACGTCGCGCACGGAGCTGGATATATACACTTATTCTTATAATTCAATAAGAATATGCAATAAAATTAATTTATTTATTTCTAGGAAACTAAAAATATGTATGACATCCTCGATGATGCCCTTATATTTGATTATTGATTTATAATTTTAAATTGAGACTTAATGATTTAATAATTATCATAATTATTCAAATAATTGTTTTTGAATGATAATAATTTATTTTAAATATTTAAAGTGATAGTAAATTATTTATAATAGTCTTATAAAGATATATAATCAGTTTGAAAATATTGGAAAAATTAATATCGCTTTACCGATATAATAGAAATTTTTGGAAATAATTATTTAATATTATTTTATAATTCAAAGAGATCATTTTTATTGAATTAAAATGATTAGAAATTTTTTTTTCAAATTTTTTTTCAAATATATGTAATTTAATGTATAAGTGAAAATGTGACCGGGAATTGGTTTACAGGTTTTCAACTGTTTAACGAACGGAAGTTATTCAAAAGTCATTTCTACCTTGTTTATATGTTATGCACACATATATAACACATAAATATACACCCTAACATATACATATATCCATGTATGCATACATTACACATTAACACATTTATACATAAATAAAGTTAAAAATATCTAAGATATTTTACAAAACTTAACCAAGTCATCCGAAAGTCAAATACACATGGCTTGGAAGTGAATGAAGTGACGGAGAACATGGAAGGGGAGGTATTAGTGTGTATTGTGATGTGATGGGAATGGAGTGGGCTAAGGGTAGTTTGGTCCATACACGTTTAAATATTTTTTCACAAAATTTTCCTATAAATGCCCATGCATACTCTTCCATTTCATTCACATTCTTCTTCATTTTTTCCTAAGCTTCTTTTCTCCATTTTAATGGATTCTTCTTTAAATATTTTATGAATAAATTTTAATAGAAAATAAAATAAAATTATATACATGTATATACAAAGACAAATCACCTCAAAACCCAAAGTGAATCACCTCCACTTCCCTTCCACCATCCACGCCATCACCATCAAGACCAAGCTCCATCACCTTTTCTAGGGGGAAGCCAAGCTCATCAAGGAGAAAAGGAGTTTGGAAAGCTCTGGAGCAAGGAAAAGAGGAGGAAGTGCTGTCGGAATGCTGCTGGAATCGATTCAAGAAGCTACGAAGAAGATTAACAGAGTGGAACTATAAGTGAATACTCATTGTTTCTTAAAGTAATCGCCATAACTATTTTTAAATATGATAATATGACCATTTAATATCTTAATGATTTGTATGAATGCTTGATAACTTGAATGATTATATGGTTGATTATACGGATGTTGATATGGTTATAACTTGTGTGATAAAGTACGAGAAATCATAATAAAATGATTAATTAATAGAAATGAATTCATATAATTTGTTTATGGAGTTTATTGAGCTTCTTAACGATTTTTAAAATCTAAAAAGATTTAAAAATTAGTTTGAAATTTTTTGTAAACATATGAAAGTGTTTTGGTAAAGTTTGGAAGGTAAATGAAAATTTAGTCAAAAAAGGCGCGTCGCGTAACGGTAGTTCGCGATTTCGCAACGTAAAGGTCGAACGAATGTGTAGAATGGAATTTAGCTCGAAATTCTTCGAGATAAATTTTCCAAACTATTATATCTATAATTTTTCAACAAAAAATAAAATTGAGATTTTGATAAGTAGATTTTGAAATATGAGCAAACAAGTTTTTGGGAAACTCGTGGTTTTGCAGTTCGGAATCCATAATAGAATTTCTTTGAAAATGATGTTTAAAATTGTTTAAAATATGAAATAAATCTTATTAATCATTTAAAATGTTTTAAAAGTGATCTGAGTTATAAAAAATAAATTTTCAAATAATAGAAAGTTGTTTTGATCAATATAGCTTAAAACACACTTTCTACGGCACTTTTCCACAGCACTTTTCAATAACTTTTGAAATATAGTTCAAACGCAACCATTATTTTCCAAATCTTTTGAAAATGTCTTCAAATGATTAATGAAGTATTTTAAATGTAATTTGAAGGATTTATGAAATGATTAGAGGGTTAATGATTTATAGTTGATTAAATAACTTGACCGCCTTATGGGTGTTAGAGAGATAGTGCCTAGGCTTGAGCTTGGAAAACTAGTTTCCTATTCTCCCTGGCTATCCGAACAGGTCTGACGGATGGGATAGTAAGTTTGATTTACTCGGATCAAAATTTTCCAAAGTATAAAGATATAATTTTCCAAATTTAAATAATTTGGATTGCATGGAAATGATTTGGAAACGTTTTCCTAAATAAAAGGTGAAACGATTTGGAATTATTCCAAGGTTAAAAAGGTTTTAAAATTAACCAAATGATTTGATAAATGAGGCTTAATGATTCCGTGTACTCTGAAAAGAGAAAGAAATGATTCAATGAATATATCTCTAAGAGATATCTATGAATGAATTGAATTAAATTGATTGATGATTGATAATCACATATGAACTTAACATCTTTTTAATCGATGATTAGTTTGGAGGAACCCGGGTTGGATTTGGGTAACTTCTATTTGAAAACCACTCCAAACCAATGTATGCGTTCGGAAATGAGGACATGATGATGGTGATTTTTGAAGACGAGGATCTTCATGATGAAGGGCTGCTTGCCACTAGTCCCTCGAGGTGAAATTTACCATATCATATATTTATGGTGACAGTAGTGCTCAGTTACGAAAATCTTCAATTTCAAGGACTACTCGCAACTAATGGTAGTAGGAGGACTGCCTTCGGTTTCGTTTTGTCCTAGAACGAGCTTGTATGGACGAATGTCTGACTATGCATTTCTGATCATATTAATTGATCTCTATCAACGTATTATTTGCTTGGTGGTGGAGAAGAAAACTTCTCTTAGCTTAACACTTTTTTCTGAGACGTACAAGCTTAGGAGTTATACATTGGTAGAAATCAGTTGTGTGATTAAGGTACGACAATGTGGCATTCAAGGTGGAACCTATGATGATTAAAGCATGGCTTTGTGAAAAGCAAAGTGTGACCTTGTGGAGCATAGCCTCACGAGCCTCACATCCCAGGACTGGTACGGGATACTATATGGTCTGAAGGACATATTTTTTTGGGCTATTATTGAGATGTCCCTTTAGGCACTTGTTGCCATATTATATGGATGGAAAGGTATGGAGGCTGATGGAGACTGTGTAAAGCTACCGAGTAATACTCTATTCCTGGGAAGTGTAGCAGTTTAGTTCGAAGGTTAATGGAGATCGTGTAAAGCCACCGGTGTGAACTGGGATTATTATATGTGGATTTTTCGGGTCTGAATGGTCACTAGTTCTCTATCATGTTGGAAATCCATTACGTTGCCTTTACGATTTTGATTGTAGAATCGACTTTTAAAAAGTAGCTAGTAAGCCATCAAATTTAATCAATGTAAAATTTTTGGTTATCTTTGTTATATTATTTGAAAAGTCTTTTCAAAGAAATGTCATTAGAAATAATATCAAATTATTTTGATATAAAAGTGATTTGGTTATCATAAGGTTAAAACTCATCAGTATTTATGTGTGGGTGAGGTCTTATGAGATACCCTTATTTTCAAAGGTTTCAAACTGGAATCAATTTATAAATCAAGTATCTCACGCTGGTTTATCAAGTCGGATCCGACCATTTTAAATACTCGGGTCAGATCCAAGTAGTTTAAGATTTAGTTGAAGACGCTTGGAGTTTCCAGAGGAGAGTTGGAGATCTTCATTTGCATATGGATGTATTCAATCATCTGCTGCATATACTGCATTTGTTTTGTTTAGTTGTCGGCATTTGTAAGGACATGGGTTTATAACTATCCATGCAGAATCCAGGTTAGACTCTGATATTGTATTCAAAATTTTCCACAGTAAAGATTACATATTGAAATAATACATGTCATTCCATTCGCGTGCGATTCTGCTCTATCTTTATTTTCTTTTTTCCCTAGCAATCAGGCTTTCCGACACTTGGTTTGCGACACGAGGATGTATTAGTGTCGATTTTTGAGGGTCGAAAATTCTCGGTCATTGCACAATGAGATTGTACATTTCGTTCTATTTCTTCTTAGGTTGTAATCTCTATTGTTGTAATAAAAGAGATTGGTTATTTGGGTCTTTACTTTATTTTCTTGCTTATATAGGACTCACAGTTAGCTATCGCACCACTCCCATCGTATTCCTTATCTCACTTGACTAGCATCAGAGATAGATTGATTGCAGATGTTAAAAAGAGATGTCTATTTAAGGATCCTCTATCTGCTCATTTTCAAGGCAATGTTGAAGCACTTGAATGGCATAGGAGATATTTGCTTCAAAAGACAATTGTTAGAAACCTTAATGATCAACTCCCAAGTCTTGAAGCGGACATCAAGAATAAGGATGAAAACATTTCCATATTGAAGCGTCAAATTAAATCAAATCCTTCGATTGATTTTGATCATAAGATGTCTGAGCTTCTTCAGCAGATAAGTGATTTGGAGATCAAGTCAAAAGACAGTCAAGCTCAATACAAATCATTGGAGTTCAACATGGGACAACATTCCGAATATCGATTTACCGACTTCTCTAATCACTCATCTGTCGTAAAATCAGTAAGATCTTCAACTCTTGCAATTCAAAAATTTCCTACTACGACTAACCCTCCTCCCAATTAAGATGATAAAGTAGTAGGAGAATGGTGCAGGAAGGTCAAATTAAAAATGATGAGATATTTTGGTGACCAAAGGGTAAGATATTAGCAACGCATCAACGAATACGTAGCCAAGATTCAAAGACTTGAAAATGAAAAGTATCTTCTTCAAAACTATATCGCTAGTTTAGAAAGACAGAATAAAACTCTTAATGGTGCTAACAAAGCTTTCAATCGTGCTTTAAAGGCTAGTATTGATTCCATTGATGATGCTGATGATATAAAGAAAAAGGAAAAGAAGCTTAAATAGATTATTTGTATAACAAATCGGCATATCGTTAATTCTTTAATTGCTGAAAATCTAGATAAGGCTATCCAGGATTTGTAAAACATACACTTGTACAGTATACTTGTAAATAATTTTATAAATTATGTAGATATCACCTGGTATGTGGTCTTTTGTTACAATTTTGTTCCTGAATCTGCTTTCTGATAACTTAGACTATGGTTTCTGCTTTTGCCGACCCATTCAGTCTTCCTTAATGATCTCATTTTCGTGCAAAGTACAAAGTAAACAATACTTCTTATTGTCAACTTGAAATCTATATAAGAATATGTTCAGTAATTTGTCCACGTTATTGGTGGAGGTTAATAGATCATTACGTAAACATATGATAATAAGTGAGAAATATTCCCATAATCGGATACAGTTGAATGTCTTGGAACCCATCTTTGGTAATGATGAGAGAGAACCAAGAATTCAATTTCAATTATATTGACAGAATAATATTCAAATCATAGAGAATTAGAAACCCAATTCTGAATTCAATTATAGAAGTTTAGAAATTCCTCTTCTAGAAATAACTAATAGAAAGCCAATAATAATCATGTAATATAAGTCAAAAAATCATCATCTGAAAGTTTATAGAAGAAGTCCAGTGAACCTGATTTGGGCATTAGTAAGATAGATCTGGAGTTCAATTGAAGACTAGAAATTCATAGATATCTTAGTATCAATTGCTCTAGAACCCAGATTCGGGCATTAATGAATGAAATTCAAAAGTTAAAAGACCCAAAACCCAGATTCGGGTTTAGCGGATGATAGCCAGAAATCCAAATTAATGGTCTCCATAATAGAAATCTAGTGCCCTGATTCTGAAATTAATGAGTGAAGTCTAGAAATTAATAGTAATAGCCTCGAAACCCAAATTCGGGTATGATGAAGACCAGAAATTAATAGTAAAGACCTGACACCTAGATTCGGGTTTTAATAAGTGAAGTTCTGAAATTCTCATTTGGTAGCTAGTCGGAGGCTATATTTATTTAAGCCTTATGTTCTACACCACTCTTTGGGTTTGGTTCTTTCGATATGTGCCATCTTTTAGGCCTTGTATATTGTCATTGTTTGACAAGCTGCCTCTCGGGCTCGAACGTCTCAATCCATTGTTTAATATGCCACTTCTAAGGCTCGGACCTCTTAGTCCGTTATTTGATATGCCGCTTCTCAGGATTAGACGTCTTAGTCCATTGTTGTCTGGTGCGCTTGGTTAGCTTATCCATAAGCATGACCCGAGGGCTCCAAAAGGCACTCTAGCTAGGCCTTATAGGCGAGACTGAAGGTTTTTTCGGTGCCTTGGCCAGGCCATAACGTTGTGGGACTAAGGGCATACTCCATCCTCCCTCCAGTAGATGTCTTGACCTGGCTATAGCATGGCACGATCAAGGGCTGGTCGATACTTTAACCTGGCTATAGCGTGGCGCAGATAAAGGCTTACTCTAACCTTCTTCTAGGCAGCGACTTGACCTGGCTATAGCGTGGCGTGATCAAGGGCTTGTCGATGCTTTAACCTGGCCGTAGCGTGGCGTGGTTAAAGGCTTACTCTAACCTCCATCCAGGAGGCGCTTTGACCTAGCCAACTCGATACGGACAAAGGCTTTGACCGTTTAAGGTAATTTCCAAGTGTAAGGAGAATTCTACTCCTAACCATGTAGATTTTTCTTGTAACCGAAGTGCTTTATTGAATTTGACTAGGATCTCTTTACAAATCTATTGATTTTGCCTTGTCAAAAAAAGATGATCACTATTCCTTTGAGTGCTCTACATTGATTTGTTTCATGCCCATTCATCATATGATAGTGGTAGTAGGATCCTCCCCGATTCCTATCATATTTTTAGGTTTTTTCTTCAGTGATGGCCAATAGTTGAGTTCTTCCTTAGTTATCTAATAAACATTCTCAATTGATGTAGTTAGATTGCATTCCTTAGGAAGTCTTGAGTTGAAGCTTGTCTTTTGAGGATGGTTTCTAGATTTTTTATTACTTGGTTCTGAAGCTTCACCCTCAATGACCAGTTTTCTTTTCAAAACCTTTTGAAGTTCACATGTAGGAAATGTTCCACTTGTGCCTTGATTCCATCTTTGAGCAAAGGCATTGTAATCAGCCATCATTCCCACTTCAAAAATTATGCCTTTGGTATAGAGTTGAATTGTCTTTTTCATTTGGTCTACAAGTTATCATGTTCCTCCTAAGGCAAAGTTAGGTGTGGGGCCAATATGAAAATGATTTAAACCCTATTTTTATAAAACTCATCTCTCATTTTCTATATGATCCTTAAAGCTTCCAATCTCAACATTTGATCTTCATATAGTTTAGAATCATTAACTGCTCTATGAGAGAATCCAATTAAACCTGGCTTCGAGGACCCTTGTTCAGGTCTTTTGATTTTTCTAAACATGGTGATGTAAAGTCTAAAGTATGTAGTTGGAATATCATTGGGTTAGAGGAAAATAAAGTTGGAAGTTCAACAAGGACGGAGATTTAAGCCTTCCTTTTAGCGTCAAAAATGTTAACAAGAAAACATGTCAACTCCCTAAAGTAAGTTTAAAGTGAAAGTGAACCCTTCGAAACCACCCTTCGAACTGATAAAGACATTTAAAACCTTTCGACTCCTTTAAATCCACCTTTCGAAAAGGTTTTGGTAGTTGAAAATCCTTTGATATAACCTTTCGACACGGTCGAAACACCTGAATCCCGTTTTATAATACATTTCGATCTAATTGATTTGGTTTTGAATCCTATCGAAACCTCCTTTCGAAGGGGTCAAGAAGGCTTTAGGTAAGGACTTAATGGTCTAAGAATTTTAGTTGAATTGAAAGGTTTCGGCTTCCTCGAAAAATAGCCTTTCAATCTTGTTGATACACATAGATTATAATCGAAACCACATAAAAACTTTGAATCAGCTAATATATCCAAGAGTATCATAGATTTGCATTGAATAATATTTTCCTTTACTGCTAGTAGCTTAAGTAATACAAAGTAGTCAAATCCCCAATCCAATTTGAAAACTAGGGTATACAAATTCAGGAAAGTACAAGAATGAAGTGGATGAAATTGGATCCCCCAAACTAGACCCCTAGAGTCTTAATTTAGGTGCGGGTTTGCACCTTTCGAATCAGTCCTTTTAACCTGGTCGAATGGCGGCCTTGGAAACCTTTCATTGTTGTTTATTTTAGGGAATCCTTCTGCATTTCTTTTAAATGGAACTTGAGTGCTTTCAAGCTGGTCAAAGGTGTAGACGTGCTCTCCACTTTGTTGTCGATGCACTGTTGCAAGTAGGAATGGGCACGGCCTTACGACTCTGTCGATAAGTTAATCTTCAGGGCTTCGAAGGAGTTGAAACATTGAAGGTTTAAATTAGGAAGGTTGCTTTCGAAGGCATACTAATTGATTGATGCAGAACCCTATCTTCTGGTGTATATAAATGCCGTATTGAACTTAAATGAGCTTTGCTTTATAACTGCAAATGGTCTCAACCGGTTCGAAGGGCTAATTTTGGTTTCGAAGGGGTAGCTTTGCCTAAGTGTTCATCTATGGGATGTGAATGAAGGCAAACCCAGTGCTTTGAAAAGTTTGGCATGCATGTAAAGGCTTGTAATCTGTTGCCTTCAAAAGGTGTTCCTTAACTCATCTGAAATGTCATCATGCATGCGGAAGCTATTGTTTTGAAAGGAAATAATGGAAGCGAAAGGGTGCTTTTGTAACCTTTAGACCTCTTCGAAAGCTCATATAACATTCAACTTTTGCATATGCATCCCTTCAACTCCTTCGAAAGGTATTGCTTTCACTATCATTCCTTATTAATTCCTCTTTATATTCTCCATCTTTTCGACAAGGTTTAAGTGAATATTGATGGTAACACTCTTTTTATCTTTTTCTTTTTTGAAAAATGCGCTCATTCCTCTCCTTTCATAGCTCGTGCAGGACTACTTTAAAGAAGGCAAGTAATACTTTTGTTTTGAATTCTTTCTATCTTGTAGCTTTAAACACCATCTACCACTCATCTTCATTCCCATCTGCGTTGGGAAAAAACCCTCATGTCCTCAAAGCCTCTTTCCATATTGCCTTGTTGACACTGCATTTGAAAATTGGATGTAAATTTTTTCAACTTTCTTATGCATACATGGGTCATAGAGAGGCATTAATAAATCCGGAATGACATAGCTTAGATTGCATTAGGATGGCATCTTTGAGAACCATCCACATCAGGAAATTTTGATTTTATGTTCTTGATTTATCCTATACTCGACTATACCAAGGGCCTTGGATGAATCAGAGTGCTTATCAGTCATGTTGTAGACAAATTTAATAGAGTGCTCCTTTGATTTATTCCCCAGGCTATACCATCAGGCTCACTCTGATGAGTATTGGCATTTTGAAAAATGTTCCACGCTGCTCTAATTCTTTGATTGCTGGTTTAGGGAAGAAAGGTTTGCTTATTATAATGGTAATCTCTTATTTTTTCTTATAGTGGAATCGCAGACTAAATCATATCATTATAAGAGAGAAGTTTGCTTAGAACAATACCATGAGATACCCATGGGGTGTACCAAAAAGATGTTAGAGAGTTCAGACCTATGGTGAATTGATAGTGGTTCATAAGGCTATCCCTTATTTCCAGAATACTCCTCCAAACCCAACTAATATTCCATTTTTTCTCCAACCTCTAGGAATCTCTACCGCCTTCATAAAATTTCTCATACCGAATTTTCTATAAGGAACTACTTTGACTAATCATAGTATTCAAATGCATTTAATTAGTAGCCTTATTCCAAATCCTGAGATTAGTTATACTCAAGCCTCCTAGCTTTAATGGAAATTGAGTATTGTTCTAGAAAATCAAAATGTGTTTTCTAGATAATGGGTTACCTAACCATGAGAAGTGGTTACAAGCTTGTTATGTCATTTGTAAAAGCTTTTTGGGAAGAATGTAAATTTTGGAGTAGTATACTTGCATTGGGAAGGAGATGGATTTGATGATAGTTAGTCTTCCTGCATGAGTCAAGTACTTATTATACCACATATTAAATTTTCTTATTCTCTTAAATAAATCCATATAATGAGTCTTCCTAATTCTTGATGTGGTTAGAGGGATACCCAGGTATTTCATTCCAGCTTGCATCATTTGTATATTGTATTGTCTGGTCAAGGGTAGTTTATCTTGCTAGGAGATTCCTGTGACTAAAAAGGATGATTCCGTTTGATTCATCTACAGGCTAGTAATGGCCTTGAATTCAATCATGTTCTGAATTACTAAATATACATCTGTGTGTTTTATTTATTTAAACATACAAAATATAAATATTTAGTTTATACATAATAGTTATATACAAATAACAAAAAAAAAATAATTTAAATTTTGCGTAAATTTATTTACACAAAGTTATTATATATTATTTTGAGTTTCAAATTCTAAAATTTTGATTTTGTAAATCTATATCCACATCTAAATTAAAAATGTTGCATTCTAAACTTTAGTTTGAGATTCTTAATTTTATATCTAAATTTATAATTACCATATTATATTTATGTATGTGTGTATATACACACACTTACATATTGATAGCGCACATGTATATAGCGGGGTAACATGCCAGTTGCGGTGTAAATCTCAACATCCATATATGGACATGTCAAAAACTATGTACACCTTATTGTGTTGCACGTGCACGTTCACACATATGTATATATGATACACATATTATATTACATAATACAAACTATATAAAAGAAAATTTTATTTATAAATAAATAAAATATTGATTTTATTTAATAAAATATTTAAAAATGTTCTAAATAAATTAGAATATGTATGCCTATGAAAGATCTAATAATGGATTTTTTTTGAAATTTACCAATTTCTTTCACTATGGGCTGGCCCAGTTCTAATGATGGTATCGGATTAAAATAGCCTATGCTATCTAAATTAACAGTATTATGGCTAACTTATTAAACCCTATCCATATAGTAGGATATCTAGAAAAGTATTATTTAAGGTTGGGTTTGGGTAATTAAGTACCATGCCCTACCTCGCTGTGGCCTGGCCTTAAAGGATGAGGTAAGCCCAAAGGTTATCTTCAATATAAAAGTCCAAATTGATTGGGCCTTAGGCTAATTTTTTTTGGAAACTGAAATAAAATTTAAAATTCAAAAAGTTAATTTTAAAATAAATAAAACTAACATTATAAATTGAAAAGGTTTAAATATAAATAAACAATGATTTTACTAATGTTATAAAATAATTTTCAATTTTTTTTAAAATAAAATATTTATATTTTAATAATAATTAATCAGATTAATTGAATGAATAATTAATTAAAAGTTAATTAATTAAACTAGAAAACATATATATTAGTATATGTAACATTATCTTAAAATATTAAGGTAATATATGTACATATAAAATTTCAAAATTAATTATATTTAATTAAAATTGTTTAATTAAATTAATTAATAATATAATATATAAGATATGTGTAAACTACAACAAATGTTATTGTGCAAGTATTTAATTTAAAATGTTTAAAATGAATAATATAAAATTAATTAAAATGTTAACTAATTAACTTAATTAAATAAGATTTAATTGATATATTGTTACATATAAGAATATTATATAAATTAAATAAATTATAAAAGTGATATGATAATTAAAATTTATATAATATAAATGTATAAATTAAATATGGAACGGTAAGAAACCGAAAATAGACTTAAGGAGTAAATACATACGTATACTGTGATTTCTGATGTTCCAACACTTATAGTATGTGGATATTTAATAAGAAATACATTAGTCCATAAGTCGATACCATTCAATTAAATATACATAAGATTATGAATCTTTAATATAAGTGTTGTCCTCTACCATTTATATATTAAAAAATTACTTGCATACTCTCTAGTTGTTGAGCAAACTCAAGCTAGAGATATTATGTGTAGTATTATTAAATATATTTACTAGACGAGGTAAGATAACTATATGTATTTTTCAGACAAGCTCAAGGTACATATACTATACTTAAGCCATCGTGAAATGGTAGGTATACGTGAGTAATTTCTTTCGATTTGTTAAGCAAACTCAAGGTTAAACTGAGAATAGTGTGAGTCAGCGGAATAGGAATCTTAAGGCTGAATTAACACTAGAGGAGGGGGAAGGGGTGAATAGTGTTTAATGGATTATATGAATATTTTTCAAATTCTTTAAGATTTTAATTGGAATGATGTAAATAACAATCATAGAAATAATCACTGAATCAAAGTACAGATAAAAGTAAATGCTGTAAAAGTAAAAGGAAAGAGCACACATGATTTTATACTAGTTCATAGTTACCTAACGTCCAACCCCTCACAATTCCTTGTAGGATTTCTTTTCATTTAGTAAATGTAAATATAATCTTGATTTCAAGGCTTTGAGAAACACCCTCCAGAACCCCGACCTCTAGGTAGAGTCATTTGATTTCTGGGCAATAAGCACACCCACTAGATTTATAGGCTACTAAACACACTTAATTGATTTTACAGGCTACAATCACACCTACTTAGATTTCAGTGATACCATGCACATCACAAAGTATAAGAGTATGATTTGAATGATTTTACAAACTCAGACCTATGGTTTGAGTGACAGAGATGAGAGAAATCAGAGAGTATATGAAAGAGAATCAAATTAGTAATAATTGAATTTGATTCTGGTTGAATGTTGGCAAATTGGTTTAGAAATCAAAAGAGTAAAAAGAAGAGAGAAGAATAAAAAAGTAGTTAATGAAAATTCGTTTGGAAGTTTGGCATATATAAGGAAACAACAGTCATGTCCATTCGCGAAAAGAGGATGAAAAGAAACTTCCATTCAAATTTGAATTCGAATTTTACGGCCGCTATGTCGACATACATGGATAGGATACGTCGACATATCCCTTTGTATTTTGAAAAGCACTTTAAAATATTATTCTGAAAATATGTTGCTTTGTAAAATAATTTGATGCTTTGTAGAATCATTTAAATATAGTTTATACATATTTTAATGAAGATATAACATAATAAACTTTATAAAATAATTTTGAAAGTTTTAATAAGAGTATTCAATAATATATATAAAAATCAATATAGTTATAACTTCTTAAAGTATAAACAAAAATACAATATTTTCATAAACTTAAAAACACCAAAATAATATCTTTATAACTATGCAAGATAGAAAATCATTTTGGAAAATAATTTGAAAAGATTATTTTAAAACTAGAATATTTGAAAAACAATTTGAAACAAAATTAGAGAAGATGAGAGAGGTCAAGAAAGTGCTATCAAGGCTATAACATAAATTCTTTGACTTTATAACTTATATAGAAAATCTTGAAATCTTGAAATCTTGAACTCTTCAATACTCACGAGTCTTCAATTATCATCATCTTGAATCTACTCTTGATATCAGCATTTTGATACTGTACAGTCTTCTTAATCGGTACATGTCTAATATCCTGCGCTATATACTATACATATCTTGATAAAACATTAGTATCTATATTTTATATAATATCCTATAGTTGTTATCATCAAAACCAAAACCTAAGGTATTAAGAGTTAGGACAAGGAACCATGAGTTAGGAGTTGTACATGATATAATCGATAAGGATATCCATTGTTTGTGGGGATGACTTGTCGAACAAACTCAAGGTCGGAATCCTAAGGAAGAGGAGTCCTAACACCCACTAGTGAAGTCAAAAGACTTCTACATTTAATCTTAGGGTTTGGAGAAACATAAAAGACTAGTAGAAGCCTTGTTAGAAAAATGAAATGGAATCGTTTGACCTTTCTAATATTATATGAAAACCTGCTATATAAATTTATAATAATCAACACTGATAAATTTATGCAATTAATATAATTGATAAATGTTTATCAATAAAATATATAAATGAATTGAATTAATTGACAAAATATGAAATATAAAATATACTTACCAATAAATATTTTCATGTTGACCCATGCAAGTGCCTAATTATATAACCACTAAATATGTTCGTAACGTGGTCACTTACGGGTTTACTTAGGGGTGGGCATAAACCACACCGCTATATGGAAATCGCCCGCACCGGACCGCAAAAGCGGTGCGGAAACCCGCATCGAATCTTCTAACCAAAGCTAATACCCCAAACCGGATCGACCCACATCGATACGGTTCGGATGCTGTTTGGACGATTGAACCAATCATATTAAACCGGACCGAACCAAAAATTTATATTAGTAATCTTATGATAAAAATATAAGCAACTCCTATCTTGTTTTAGATTCTAATGATGTACATTCTATTTTTAGCATATGTTGTTATATTAATAATAACCGCTGACATAAAGGAAGAAGTTATAGTTTTGGTATTATTTTTCGTCTCATTTTTTTGTGTGAATAAATGCTAATTATAATTTTATTCTAGTCATTTTCCTTAATGATTATGCATTGATTAATGTTGATGTTTAGTTAATTTACCAAAAAAAATCTTACTTATTGGTAAATGTCAAATTGAAATATTCATACAATTAAGAGCTAATCTTTTATTTTGGTATAACATTGTGTGTTTTAACCTTTAAATGTAAAAGTTTCACATGGTTGCCTTTGTAAGTTGATTGTTGATGGAAGTAATTCTTGTATTTCATATTTAATATGGGTTCAAACCGGACCGGACCGAAACCGAACCGTATTACATTCAAACCGGAACGAAACCGAACCGTTAAAGGATTGGTATAATGGTTTGTATTTTTGATTAACCGTTTGATACAGTGCAGAAGCGGTTTGGACTCCAAACCGCCCCAAACCGACCCGCGTCCACCCCTAGGTTTACTTAATCGAGACTATATATTCTCTTCTATAAGTTTTGAACTCTAAAAGAAATACGATAGTATAGATATTTGATCCACATACGATCTTAAAATTTTATATAGTGAATGGTCACAATTCGTAACGTACGAAACCTCGATGAAATTAGTTCAATGAAACAAGCAAGTAAACTATATCGTGAGAACGTGTATTCAATATGATTGATTATAATAATGATCTTATTGTATTAAACATAACACTACACCAACGGCTACAAGATAGATCTAATAATTTGATCACTGAAATGTCCATTTATATGTTTATGTAAAGTGCAATTTGTTTGATATCCTTAAAAGCTAAGGGCGACCAACTGCATTTTTGTAAAGAGTTCGTTATGATATTGCAGTAAGGGTTTCCTTTGAATGGTTCGACTATTTAAAAAGAAATCAAATAAATAAGAATGGATAGAACCTAAGGCACGGTTGGGATGAAAAGAGTAAATGACCACTTCTGCTTCATAAAGAAACATCAGAAATAAGAGTTGTAAAATGTTAAATGATACTTAATAGTGGAAGGATAAATGTAATTTCAAGTTAAAAAATTATTTTCTACGAGATTTATTTCTTTGAATTTAAGATATTTAATATGAAATTCTTGACTTTAAATCATTAGAGTAAATGAAATAAATAGCCTATTTTAAGTGGTTAAATAGGGCTCCGTATTTCATAAGCTATTATAGTAATGGCACAAATAGTGGAAGCATGCAATATAACACTTAATAATCACATCAAGTTACAAAAAATTATTTTCATAAAACATACCAAACATTATTTTTGAAATGATAACTATTTTTTGGTGTGGACTAAAAAATAAACATAGTTTTATTTCAATACGAAAATTATGTATATTCGTTACAAAATAAAACTGTATTAGAGGTATTTGTGATGCATTAGAAAATTCATAAGTATCTAAATTTATTTGCAGTTATCTTAAAATTATAAACTAAGCCATGGTTTGGAGAAATAATTTTTTTATTATGTAATTATGAATCATATGATACCGATGAATTATATCTTAAACAATAAAGGGAAAAGCATCCATTGAATGGGAGCATCATAAGAGTTGATGATTGTTTCAGATTAATACATATAGATGTATGCAATCGTCAGTCTGATAACAGTATAATACTAAAATGTTTCCATATACTTCATTGTGTTCACCGATGAGTTATCACAGACATGACATGTGTATTTGATATATATGTAGTATGTTTATGATAAGCTCATAGAATATAAAACAAAAATAAATAACATAACGTGCAATAGGAAATAAAATTGATTCGATTTGATCGAATAAGTGAGTATATTGGAAAGAGTTTCAAGTGTACATAAAAATGAATAAAGATTCAGTTTCAAAAGTCACTCCTCCCTGTGATACATAATGATGTATTGATAAGGAGTGATCGAACTTTATTGAACAAAGTATGATCAATGGTGAGTGAAGCAGTAACTTCTTTCTATAAGGTTGTGTACTTAAGAGTAGTACACAAGGTTTAAAATTAATTTCATCTAAATAATAATTTACAAAATCAAACAAGATAAGGGTTATGAGAAATCCCAACATATCCTAGGCCAAAGATTTGGCAAGTTGTGCGAGTCAAAAACTACACGTAATAATTGTACTTGAGAGATCTTCTATGAATCGCCCCAAAAGAATTTTAGGAATGATCGTCGTTGGATGACTAACTTATGTTTTGAACATAACTATTGTAAACTAAAACAAAATCCTTTTTGTATACACGGCAATTCATAAAGTGTTTACGAATACCTATTCAATTGCACCGAGAAACAACTTTGTTTCGAGAAATACCAACTTCATATTGAAGGAATTTCTTTTAGAAATTATTAGTAGTAGAATGAACTTGAATATGATCCAAAGAAAAACTGATTACGTAGTATGATGAAATCAAGATAACCTAAATGAGCATATCACATTAGAGTGTCCAACAAGTATTCTCACACATTGAAGAGCAACTATGAGTTTCTTATCAATATCGAGAATATATAATCCTCGGTTGTTAATTGAACCATTAAGAGTATCAACTCTTCCATATGACATGATGCACAAATTCGAAAGGATTCTAAGTACGTTATTAAAATATGATTTTGGTAGTTGTACCTAAAGGGATATGATCCATCAGCTTAGGATGCGTCTTCAAGAATAAGAATAGAGCAGTAGGAATAAAATGAGCAACATTGATTATAATAAAATCATAAATTTTAATAGTTGAAATTAGCGTAATAGACTTGTCATTCAACGTGTTTAAAAAAATTCGGATTTGCTCCTAAAATTATCGCTTGGTATGACTTTTCTTTGGTATACATGTGCTGAAATGGAAAATATTTAAATAACGATTCAAATAGACTGTTTGCAAATAACAGCCAATATGTCTCAAAGTCAATGAGAGCGGTATTAGGTTTGTGGGTTTTTGGATATGATACGAGAAAAGATACAAAGATCATTCTCTAAGCATTAGAATTAAATAAATATTTTGATATAAATATCGAATAGTTTGATTTTTAGTCAAAATGTAAAGGAAGTTATGTCCATAAGAACATATCACTAAAAAAGGTACATAGATATTTCTAGACTATAAGTAAACAACATATCGTTGATTGTTAGCGATGTACTTATAAAAATCAGTAATAGTTTGGTTGTTTAATACTCGATATTGGATTTGTAAATTATATATCTTTTATTTAAGTATAAAGGATGTGGGAATGTCCCAAGCGATATGCAAGGACACCTTACTAAATTTCTAATAAGGAACATATAAGATGGATTATTTATGCTTTAGCAATATCAATCATCATATATGATGTATTGCCAACAATATCGTAATTTGCTTATGTATTTGATACATGAAGCAAATATCAAATCCAAATTAACACGACTAAATGATAGTTTAGATTATTCTCGAGTATTTATGAAATACTGGAGAATTGTTTATAGAAACAAAAAATTTCTTATGAAGGAATGTATGAACTCAAACTTCAGGAGTGATATTGAGTATAATGTTGGAACTGGGTCAGCCTCCAGTGGAAGTAATGGGAGAATTTTATTTTTTTTACCATATTGGATCTTTATTGGGTATACGAAGTCTAATTTATTTAGAACATTTCTAATTTTATTTTTAAATAAAATCATTATTTTATTTAAATTTATTATTTATTATATGTAATTAGTAATACGTTATATGTGTGTGCGCATGCGCGCGCACATATTTGTGTTTATGCATGCGTGTGTGTATCATATCTGTTATTTAAAACTTAAAGCCAGAACCACAACCTGCTTACATGTACATGGTAAAATAGAGGCATTTAAAAATTTCACTCTCTCCTGAATCCTATTTTTCCTTCCTAAAAACTTCTCCCCCACTTCCTTCTCCTAAAAACCACTCCTATCCTCACAACAGTAACCGTAATCCGTCATCTCTCCACCCAACCGTTCCCTACCACTCTTCTTCCATTTGTAACTAGCCAACATCTTTCCCAGCCAAATCTACAGCTACTTCCGAAAAGATCTGTACTCGCTAAACCGTTGATGTTTCAGACTTTCGATAGCTAATTAGCAGACGACCACGGTGTGCGAGTTTTCGCAATCTATATCCATTGACAGCAACTGTTAATTTTGTTAAACATGTTAAATTAGGTCTTATCGTCTTTTCTGTTAACAAATTCTCTTCCTTGGTTTTAGATTGTGTGTGAACTAATTTCATGAACACAACTGTTTTTTGTTTTTGCTCTGTTGACCTGCATGGTAACAACTTTTATTTTTGTTAATCATGGTAAACTAGGGCTTACACTGTTTAAAATTAACCAATTCAATTCATCATGTACCTCTATTTGTTTGTGTTCTACTTTCTGATGTTTGTACAAATATTTGTTTGTGGTCGGCTATAAAAGTGCTTAATTGTTTGTACAAATATTTGTTTCTGGTCTACTTTTTGATGTTTAATGAACTTGTTGTAAACATGCTCAGTTTTGGTTCCTTGCTAGGCCAATTACATGATGATAGATCAGTGTATTTGTTAGGAACGCCTGTAATTTTAACTTCTTACATATTACTAGTAATTCAACGGTAGTTGTTTCATGCTTTGATTCAACCTTTCCCAAATTTCATACATTTCAAATTTATTACAACATATTTTTAACATTGTTGTATGTTGTAATTACGTACGACAGGTTGGAAACCGAAGTCCATCCACAGTTCTACTTATCATTCTTGAAGTTGTAATGATATGGATTTTCCAAAAACCAAAGATACGATTCAAAAACCCAAAACATACGGAAACAATGCTAGCTATCCTATAATCCATTAATACAGAAGTAACTATTGAGAAGGTTTGAATATATATATATATATATATATAATAATAAGGTATTATATAAGTTTAAAAACATTGTCTTGAGACATTCACACCAATAAATTAATGTACTTATGATTATATAATTATTTCTTTAATTTTATTTGTAGGCTTTAAAGTATTTTCTATTTTAGGTCCATGTTCACATCTAATTTATAAACAATATTTGAAACTGTTTAGAACCATGTAGAAGTGAGTTGTATTATTAAGTACTATCACTGAGTACCTTTTGTATCTGCTTTGTGTCTAAACTTATTTTGACAATGTTTCTTTAAATAAATATCTACATAACCTATAACATACAACATGCGCTGAGCTGTATTATATGGAATATGCTATTTTCCTGCAAATTCAATCAAAACGTAAGTATCTAAAGTTAATTTCAACACTGCAGTCTGCAGATTATATACAAGCATATCAACATGAAGTTATAGAATTTTAATATTTTTAAGAATATGCTGAGATTATATATAAGGATATAAGACTTTCTACCTGAATGATATATTTCACACCAGTATAAGGTTTATTTAAGCATTCAGTTTTTACTGTTAGATTGAGTATTTACTGTATTGACACCCATCTAAACTTGATTATTGCTCATCAATCGATTAGTTTACTCATTCTACGCTAATTTTTATTATTAAATAGAAGAGTACTTACCATACATTATCATTATATATATATATATATATATATATATATATATTCCTATGTGTTTACCATGTTTTTGGAGACTACAGATTATATTCTTTTGAGAGATAGTTTTCAATGTATCGCCTATATCATTTTCTGGCAGAGTAATAGGTTGATTATAAGCATATGGTTCTCAATGTTTTGACACTGCTAAAAATATCAAGTTAATTTTTTCCTTACAACTGAGCCCTACCAGTTTACAATTAGTTTTGCACTACGAATGATAGCATCAAAGTATGTGAATTTGTGAGGAAGCTCTACATTTAATCGTCTCAAAATTTGTTATAAAATGGATTTATACTTTTAGCAGTCATAAGCATTGCCATATTTGAGATGAATATAGCAAACTTATCCTTCTATTGAGTAATTTTGGTGCCTATAAAATCCATTTCTTCCCTCTATTATAAATGGGTAAGTTTTTTTACGGTATGCATGCTGTAGATTAGTATGCAGTAAGGATTGTACATAATTTTGAATAACATCCGCATTATCATTTATACACATTTATCAACTGCCTAATTCATTGGTAATTTATATTAGAAATACTTTTTCAATATAATTATTTGCATATTTGAGTTACCATGATGCTTTGTTCCAACTATTATCTAGAAAGGATTTATCAGCGTACTACTATGAGTTAAGATTAAATTTTCTTTTTAAATTTATCAACGTTAATAGAAAATGAATGACATGTTTCGCTTATTTATAATTATGATTTGATTTCAGTGTTGCTATATTTTAAAGGGCATGTTCATAACTCTGTAATGCGCCAATCATTTGAATCACGTTATCTTAGTTTGGTCTTATTTTGTATCTTTTTCTACAATAAGTGTGGGACCATATAGATTGGAGATGGATAAAACTATTAAATATGTAGAGTTTTAACTCATGCATTACTTAAACTTCAATTGTATGCTAGTGTACTTATTCTTCCTACTAATTTTGATATTCCCCCTATATTAGAGATATAATGATGAAAAAGGAAACCCTGGCCATTTAATGATTCTGATTAGCAGATTTGTTTCCATTATGTCCACATAGGTTTGCTTCACCATGTTAAGTCTCGACGTTTGGATGTAATCTGATTTAACTTCTTCTCTATTTAATTCTAAAGATAATACTGATATGTAACATCTACTACTTATTGTAGGAGCATTCACTTTTTGACTCAACCAAAGCAACAAAGATTTATCTGGACATCGATTCACAACAACTAGATGATATTATTCCCATGTACAGAAAAACATAGAGTTAGTAATCAGAATGAATCATTTTAAATTCAAGAGTAATGTATCGAATTTTATTTTTAACATTCGGGTCCAAGGGTGATGGAGGGAAGAAAAATTTTTTGCTGAACAATTCTGCAAATCAGTCCTCTGAAGCTGTTGAAACGTTTGATTCAATGATCGCATAACTGATGAATCCATATCAGGAAAACAAATTAACGGGTGCATTACTCTTCCCGAGTTTAATACTTCATAAGTTGAAAGAATAATACTTTATAGCCTGTAAACTCATAATAGTTTAATAGTCTTCCTTTGGTGTTAAAATTATTTTGACAACGACCGTTACGATGGCTGTATAACTAAGATACTGTACTTATCACGCCTTTTTATCCTTAACAGTATGAGTAGTTTAATTTATGTCATTACTATACGATCACTTAAATAGTACTTATCTTTATTCAGGGGAAAAGATATTTAATTCCTACAACCATTATGACACTTAGAAGTTCAACTCTAGGGAAATATCTTTCATGTGAAATGTGCAAGTCCACCGTTCGACTCGATGACATACAATATTTCTGCTCAAATGCCATCGCATGTGTGAAAATCTCATCAAAAGGTAAACTTCAACACTTGACCTTAGCATGAACAATGGGATGCCTAACCATTGTTTAACATGATTGATACTTCAGCTATCGCAATAACATGGGAATATTAGATCCTAATATATCAACTACAACACAGCTTTTAACAAGGAAGATGAAGGAATTATTGGACAAGAGGTCAAAGATATGCTCAACATCTATAAATTGGTAAACCTATATTTTTTCCCCTGCCCGTTTACATTAATACTGTAATCAGCTAATAATTTATTTGAAAGTATGGGTTAGGTTAGTATTACGTTGTCATTCGTTTTTCCATCCAAAGTTATTTTATTTTTGTTACATTGTTAGTACTTGACGCAATATGACTCTATGACCATAGGTCATAGTTTATGTCCCCGTCTACTTTGTCCTCATTGTTACTAGGATAGGCCATTCCGTAATATTGTAAACTCAAACCAGTTAACCATTGCTAACTATTACACAACAATATTGTACTTCGTAGGAGAATGAACCATGGAAAATTGAAAACATTCTCCAGAACCTATATTTGACATATTCGCTATTTGAGTCCAGACTGAATACCTGCAGAATGAATAATACTGATACTACTTTGTATCATGGTCCTTTAATACAAAGTAAAAAAAGTATGAAAATGTTCGGCCAAATACTCCAGCTGATTCAACCAAATACTGGATTCTAATGATATATTTAGTAATATCTCCATGTTTCAATTTTCTCCTTCGCATGTACAGTTCATAACTATTTATTACTGATGATCAAATAATTGTAGTCTACCCATCTAATTGTGAACTCTATTCCTTTTCCGTGGGGTGGTGATAAAGATCAAAATGCCTCCACAACAGTCAAGTATTGGGAGAAGAGGCAAAGATAAAGAAACTAATATGTGCCAGTTGTACCTATGTTAGCATTTTCTCATATAATGTCTAAAAAACCTGCTATTTTTTTTCGTGTCATCGATTTGACTACTTTCAGTTTGTATTTGTGAACATATATTATGTGAACCACTTCATTTTTCTATTCAATATATGTTTGCTTTTATTATATTTATGTTCTCTTCCTATGGCTAATTTATTTTTTCATCCAATGGGTGCATGAAAGTTTGTACCAATATAAAAGATATCAAACACTGACCATGATAATATGTACTGTGTATTTCAATTAAACCAACCACTGTAATTCATAGGAAAACTAAAGACATCTTAATTGCAAAAGAATTGTGTAGCCTCATTAAAGTTGTTAAATCAGCGATTTCATACCCTCAACTCCTAGAATAAAAGATATTTTTACGAATGCATGTGCATAGACTGATAGCCGATGGTGGTATTTCATATTTATCATCTTTCCAGTTATAAATTATATCACAAGTTTTAGACTATAGCCGTCCACAACATGAGTTTTGTCTTTATGCTGGCCTTATAGATAGTTAATTTGATTGATTTATTCTAAAGATTCAGTTGGTTATCAGATTTTTCGCTCTGGTGTGATGCCGTATTCACATCGTATGTGAAGGTTAGGTGCAATAAATCACCTTTGTTGATGTGTAATCGTCAACGAGGACATTTATGTGCTTATAGACAATTAGCTATCCATATTTTCAAACTAATGGAATATTTTTGAACAAATAACTATTTATATGGAAGGCCTTGCCATTTTTCATAAGTTGAGGGCCACAAAAGGTAAGGCGATTTCATCTTCCTACTCCTCTTGATAAGAGAAATCATTAATTATCGATTTTTTTATTGATGAGTAAGACTGCTTGATAGTTTAGGTATACAATTAGCTGTATAGAAGCCTAAAAGTAGAGGAAGCTGTAACTTTTGGTGAATGATACAAATTGTCCACTCTTGATGGCGCTTCATAAAGTAGTTGGCGAGCAGGTTCCTTCTACTACCATGCAAAAAAAATCTGGAGCAGGAATAGTTCTAGCAACTGATGTTTCTGGCTTGGAGAATCATGATAATAAGGTATGATAACCGTCTTCTCTCTCTATCTTATACACGCACACATATAATTGTTTCTTTTTTCAAGCAACGATTAAGATGCAACGAACATTGTTGTGATGAACTCTAATGAGCTGAAAGAAACATGGTGTAGCCTGCTGTTGTTTCATTAACTAAGCATCTCAGTGAGAACTAAAGAAGGCAGCAAAGTATGAGTCGAAGAGGTGCTGTGTTTGATGGCTAATGAAGCAAGCATGATGATTAGACGATGTGTTGATACGCGGGTGAAGCACTACTGAATGCAAAGTTTAAGATGGCCAGCGACGGGCAGGAAAAGAAGATAGGTGAAAGTTTATGAGCTGTTCAATATGTTGATGATCTAGCAAAGAGGCAAGCATGCGAACTGAAAGCAAAGATAAGGCTGAAATCTATGCGACTATTCGGGGAGAGCGAGTTGTTTAGCAGCTTGAAGAAGCAACAACATGACTATTATCTGATGGCATGTTATAGAGCATCCGAACAACTGCATGTAATAGGTATTGGAGAATTATAAGTGGCAGCGCGTGAACCCAAAATTCTTTGTTTGTTTACCGGAGAACTATAAGGGCAGTTGAAAATACACTATTCATCTGTATTATTGATTGACGTATTGTTTACTGGTTATACTCTTGGTTCTTTATGTCCACTGATATTTAGAGGATGGTGGTGTGTCAATGATTCGGTGCTTACAAGGATTGAAGATGGTTTTTTAATGCCTAACACATCCGTATATGTTGATGTAGATCTAAAAACAAAAATCGTAACGCAATCTGAGTTTCGTAAAGGTATAGACAATGATTTTCATGATTTCTTTGCATTTTGTTAGGTCTTTGAATTTGTTTGATGTTATGTGCGTATACCGGGTCTTATTTTGCGATGAAAACTATTTTATTGCATATTGTTTTTAAACCTACATTGGTTATGCAACATTAGACTACATAAACATTTGCATTCAAGAGTGATGTTACCTATCTAAAGATCAGGGTATGTCCAATTATCCTTTATTTTATGCCTTGTGTTAAAATAGTACCACCATTTTGTCCGACTACTCATTATATTTTTCTTTTCACATTCTGAAGACATGGAATAATGATGGAAATGCCAGTGGTTAGTGTAACTCTATATAAGATTTAGATGTTGGATTATGTGAAAGTTAATCATTGTGAGTTATAATAGTACCTGTAATATAATTTTCCTTTCTTTTCCCAACATACCTAGGTTGTATTTTGTGAATATTTCATGTATGTAGCATGTAGCATAGCCTTATATGGTATTGAGTTATAGTCCTTTATGTCCTTTATTTTTCATTGATTAAACTTCACCCTTTTTTAGTGTCAGTGCTATGCTACCATGGTAGTCATATTCAACTAAATATTATGTTAAAGTGCACCACTTTTTTGGCATACATATAGTTGAAATTTTGGCAAAGCAAGAAAATGCGTTGTTATCCATATAAAGCTATTGATGTTATGATATTTTGGTCTACGCTTAATTATCATTACATACTATGTTTATCCCTTAAAAGGATGTTTTAGCTATTGATAAAATTTTGGTAAACCAAATCTTACCAGAACTACGTCCACATATCATACAATAATATTCCACCCATTTTCAAAGTAATACGATAATGATTTCAAGATGTAGAAGTGTAAAATTTGTACACCTATAGCAATGCCAAAAATGTGGACTACGCAAAGTAAAAGCTTGAAATTCATCAGTCTTATGCGCTTATAACGTTGAGCACCTAAATATGTATTTCATCTGTAATTTTCCATTTTTGTGTTGTATTTGTGTTCTCTTTCTTTTATTTGATGTTTTATATTTACGTCCTTAAACTCGAGTTATGTATCGTTACTCTGTACTTGTGTGTTTGTTTTGTTATTTTACTTTGCGCTTAGGCTTCGATTCTCTATGACTTTGTTGTTTCTACTTTATAATTCATGCTTTTGTATTTTGCTATTTTACCAATTTGTAACTGTGTATTTGCTATGTTCTTCAACCACACCGTACTAACTGTGTTATGCATCAATGCATGTCTCACACAAAAAATAAAACTGCTTTACTGAATCAGTTTACGGTATAATTTTATGATATCTTCATGTAAAAAAATATTACTAAGTATGATAGATGCTTCTGTTTATAAAGTAAGCAACACACAAGCTGCTTCATAAACTATGCACAACATTTATAGACCAACACCCCTACCTATCTACCCCATAATCTATCTCTATAAAGTACTATTTTAAGCTAAATTAAAACACCCTCCATCAGTAAAATAAGGTTACCAATGAACATACAATCAACCCACAACTTTAACTTACACCTCTGCCCGTGTACGTAGCACGGGCCATACACTAGCGCGCACACACACACACGCACACACACACACACATATATATGCTTGTATGCATGTGTAAAATTAATCCATACAATGTATAATATGCTCGTGTATAAATGCCGTGATTTACACTACAACAGACATATTATCTCATATAGTATACAAATGTATTGTCCAAATGTATGTTTATATATTTAAATTTATATATACAAAATATTAAATTATAATTATATATATGGACATATAAACTATATCTTATTTAAATAATTATATATATACATGGAATTTTAATGATGTAAATATATAGCTACATATAAGTATATTTTAAGGGTCCGTTCTTTGTGAAGCGAGGGGAGAATCTGAGGGAGGCATTTGAGTGGAGAATGTAGGTGAACAGAGAATTCGTTTATGTGCTGCAAGCGAAGAATATGAGTGGATATTTGAAATGTATATTTAAAATAAAATTAATTTATATTTAATTAATTATTTTCTTAATGAATAACATGTATTAATAATTTGTAAAAACAAACTAATTAATTGATTAATTAAATTGTAAAATTTTCAAATATTCGAATTCAGTTCAAATCAATTCCATAATGTAGAGCACTTTAATAAGATCGCAACAGAAAAAATCACGTCTCAAACGGGCCTCATCTGCACAAGCTGTTAACTTTAGAAATTTATAAAAAAATTTGAATTTAACTAATCAATATATTAAACAGCCCTAAACGCACCATTTTCAAGCGTTCCTATGGTAAGCCATTAGTCGGAATGGAAGTGGTGTAAAATTTTAAAAGAAGAGCCTGCTAATGGTACTAAAGATATATACAAATTGAATTCAATTAACTTTTTTGCTGCAAATTCGAAGTGAAACACTCACCTATATATATATATATATATAATTATATTTATATTTTAAACGTGTGTATGTATATATTACAAACATACGTACACACACGCGCACACACACACACACACACACATATATATGTATATATAAATAATATATATAACATACATATATATATATATATTAATATTTCAAAATATATAAATATATATATTAAATCCATTCATATAAAAGATAAAGCGCATGGTAGAATTTTTTTAATTTAATTTTTAAATATATTTTGAATAAAATATCCATAGGGATATTGTTTAAAATAAATATAAAATTATTATTCTTGAAACAAATTTTAATTTTTTTGCAATATTCCAAGCGATATTTTGTTGTTAGAATATTTAATACATAATATTATAGTTTAAATTTTATAATTTTGTTGTTAGAATACTTAATACATAATCTTCAATGTGAAAGCCGTAACGACCCAGAATTTTAGTCGTTTGAATTTGGAATATTTAATTGATTTTAAATGTTGAAAAGTAATTTTGATAAGTTAAATAACTTGAATATCAATTATAATGGTTAATTTAATATTTTAAATTGTTTAAATAATTTAATCCTAAATTTAATATGAATAAAATTGATTTTAAAAGTTGAATTAAATTTTATTTAAATAAGAATGAAGATAGTAACTATTAAGTTAGATTTAAAAATGATTAATTTGGTTTTATAATAATTCGTTTTAACTAACGTGTAAAATAGCCTTCTGGAGCACTTCTCAGATTTCGACAAAACCGGTTTCATTGGATCCGCAACAGTGAATTATTATATGCCATCGATTTTCATGGCGATCGGTGTATCGTTTGGTCGTGCAAGATCGAAACGCGTAGATACTAATTATAGAAATTATTATTATATAACTAGGTTTGATAATAGTTCCATTGTGTTCAAAATATGGGTATTACATATAGGATGCCAGGCAGCACGTCTCGATAGGAGTTCGAGATTTTCGAATGTTTAAAGCTTGTTTTTTTAATTAAAATAATATACTTAAGCCATACCATAACCTCACCATACCTACCATACTTTCAGCCATACTTCTGCCCTTGCTTTCATTATTAGAACCATACCTTCCCTCTCCACTTAAAAACGCACCCAACCATAGAATCACATTTTTTTCTTTTCTTCTCAAATTCAAACCCATCAATTCAACGTCGTACAACCCCAGGTGTCACTTGAAGCCGAATTGGCCTCCGACTTCAAATAGAAAAGTGTAGATGACGGCAAGGTGGACGTATTGATTAGTGGAGATAACCTAATTCGTAGCACAACAGCAGTGAAGCTCAGTTGAACGGTGGGTGGGTTTTGTATTCGGCAGCAGGCCTTAGGCTATATTAGGAAGCAAGGAGGGTGGCATCAGGTCGGCGACGGCAAGGTGGTGCTCTGGACAAAGTGCGACGGTCAATGGTGGTTGTGGCAGCCTGAATTTAAAGTTGAATGGAAAATTTATTTTGGGTTTATCTTAGTCGTGGTGGCTTCATTGGTAACGGAGACGGTGGGGTTGGGTTCAACGGAGTTTGGGGGTTCTCTGGTGAAGTTGCGGCGATGGCAGGTGGTGAATGGCGATGGTGCGAGGGAGTCAAAAGTCAGGCTTGGTATTTTAAACGGGGACAAAGGGATTAAGAGCTAAGTGGGATTAGGTTTAACTTGGTAATTAATTAGTAATAAAGAATTATAATTAGTAATTAAAAATTATTGCTCAATTCTAAAATTTGTAAAAACAACATCCTATTCATTTTAGGTCCAATTCAAACGCGGTCAGTCGCTTTAGGATTGTATTGACGAACACTACGCGATAGAATTAGGTCAGGGAAGATTGGAGCTGGTGGAATTTTATGCTAATTTTGAAGATCATTCGAATTCATACGGAATCTGAACGCCTCGGCGACAACTAGAGTAATGGTGAGTTAAACTCATCTTTTTGGTAAACTAGAAATGTTATATGGTTGATAAAAATTGTTGATTAGATGATTTACTATTTTATCAGTTGGTTTGGTTTTATTACCATCCTTGGAGTGGATGACCCTTTATATATACTTGCCTAGTAGCAGATGACCCATATTGTATTATTATTACTGTTTGTGACATTGGGGAACAGGTTGGAGGAATCCAGCAGGATTCCTCACCACTGTTGATTTTATTTATATATGTGCGCTAGTATACACACATACATACATATCTATACAGGCTGTGATATAGGGGGACATGTTGGAGGGATCCAATGGGATTCCTTGATAGTGTTGATTTATTTCCAATAAAATGTCTGTTATATAAATCATTGGATATAGAACCTGATTTGTGGACACTACTGGTTATAACATTGTTTATGTTCAAACCTGAAACCCAGCAGTGATAGAAAACCAATAACGGTATGGTTAAGCATTTGATAGTTATTGGCCTCAAAATAGTATTTTAAAAATACTGTAAATTGCCATTTGAGTTGGAATGGGTTTTGAGACAGGAAATGATTTTTAAATCCAAATTTGGGTTTCGAAAATATTTTGTTTAAGTGGGTTTAATTTATATCTTTTTCTAAGGTTATTTGTTTATACTTAATATTGTTTTAAAAGTTATTTATTTTTATTTTAATATTGTTTTAAAGGTTATTTATTTATATTTAATATTGTCTTAAAAATTATTTAATTATATTTAATATTGCTACAAGGTTAATTATCAATATTTTAAATATTTTGAAAAGTTAATTTGGTTTGAAATTAATAATAATGATTATTAATAATATTTTGGAAATATATTATTTTTGTTTATAATAATGGTAATGGTTAATGATTCTTTTATTTATAATGTTTTGAACTATTAATTTTTATTTTTAAGATGTTTCGAAGTAATAATTATTATTTATTTATAATGTTATTATTAATAATTACTATTATATAATATTTTTTAGGTAAATGATTTGGATTTTTTTATAATATTTGCGAGATTCACAAATAGAGTTTTATAAACGGATTGGATTTTTTTAGAGGAGTTTATAAAATGGTTTGAAGACTTAAGGGAGATTATTTACAAGGTGAAACAGTTTTTATAAATGGTTATATTTATAAACGAATTTGAGAAATGGGTTTATAAATTTATAAAATGAGTTTTATAAATGATTTTATGGATATATAAAGGATTTACAAAAAAAAATTAGAAATGTACAAAAAGAATTTATAAGGATTGAATTTAAAGAGTGTAAACGATTTTCAGAGATTTATAAAATAATTTCATAAATGGTTTTTGAGATTTATATGGGATTTATATATGATTTTAGAATTGTATTGAAAAGAAATCTTTCTCATTTTTGTGAATATACTTATAGCATTAAAATAACTATTTTGATTTTTCCTAAGTATTGAAAACATAAGAATCTGTGAATATATTTTTGTAAAAGTATTTTGATTAAGTATTTCCAGATGAATTTAATAAATGAAAAGATTTAAAAAAGAGGCCAGTGGTTGCTTACATGATTAGCCAATGTTGGTTTTCCCTGTGGAATTAAATCCTTGATTTGAATGTGTGTTTTGTTGATATTTTAATAATCGACTATCAGATACGGGCCCAAAACGTAAATTTGGAAACATCTAGGAGAAACACGTGAGTTATATGGAAAAGTCATCTTCGATGATGCTGTATCGTGTGTATAGATCTCGTTTCATTCTCCTAGGTCAAATGATAAGGAAATCCATCCACTAACGGTTACGAGATAACTATTCTCTTATCTTTGACTGTTTATTTCCTAAAGAACCGGGGTTGAGTTTGACAAAAATTATCGAACATTGTTTCAAAAAGACCAAGATCGGGTATATTATCAGAAAATCACTTCAATCCAATTCAACCATTTCAAAGTGAAGACATCTTGAAGATGATGGAACTAAAGACAGAGCTCTCAGGTGTTTCGTTTAGTCTCGGAAAGAACTTGTATGGATGAATGCTGGCATAACATTGTTTCCTAGATGGGCTATGTTAGCATTCCAAGTAGGAAGTGCTATATAAAAGGTAAAACGTAGCCTCAAGCCTCATCCACCGAGAATGACTAAAACAACAGAGATATAGTAGGGCTAAGTGGGTTGCTCCCAAGTAAGGTATGATCATCCCTATCTAGAATCGATATTATCTCTCATTTATATGATGTTGGCCCATTAATGGATGGGTGGTTACATTCGGTACTACAAATCAAGTGGTAGACCGGTTCTGTGTTAGCAAGGGATCATGGCGAGGTCCTCGGTGTTATTTTATCTAATGACGGGCGGTACCCCAGTAGCCCAGTCATTGTATGGAATCCATTTTCTAACATGTGCCTTTACGGTCTTAGTTGTATACCTGTTATACTGGAATTTAATTATTGTAACAATCTTGGATATGATGAATAATACTTTTATCTTAGACACTATTATACTATCAGAGAATTTCATATGAAATGGTTTGTTTATCGTAAGGTAAAAACCCGTCCGTGTTTATGTGCACCATGGTCTTACGAGATAATTTCATTTTCAAATGATTTTTATAATTTAAAAATTCAATTGAGGTGTGTTTTTCTCACGCTGATTTTCCAGACCGACTGGAGTGTTATTTTATTATAATGCTCGGGTCAGACCAAGCATATTACAGATTTAGTTTGGATCCTTTGGAGCTTTAGGATACAATTTGGAGGCCTAAGTCATATTCACGTACATGGTTACTTTTCCACCGTATTCATTATTGTATCTATCATAATCGTGAGTATAGGTTGTTATAACTATCTAGGCTAAAATATGTTAGTATACTCTGATCGAAGTACGTATATTACATTTCTTCTTGGGTAAATATTTATTGCATGTTATAGATTATTCGTTCCGCTATGCGATTCCATGTTGTTTAGTTTCTTTTGTCTTCTCTCTTCTTATTTTCCCTAACTATCTGCCTTTCCATTCAATTTGAGTGGATCATGCATGGTTGATTGCTGCTTAAACTGTATGGAAAAGTAGGATGTTACATCGTGGTGTCAGAGTTGAAGGTTAAATAAGAACCTTGGCTTTGGTGGAGATTACTCATTAGAGATTGGGTCAGTAGTACGTTAGAATGAGTTTGAGTGTGCGTGCGTGTGTGTGTATGTATGAGTGCATACTTGTTAGTGATACAAAAAGGTTTTATATTGTGTTGGTTGACCAATTGAGTGGCGTATGGATTCTGATCGATACGAATAATTAACGTTATTGATGGAAATCTCTAAATACTTGAACAAAGCAATTTGACATAGTATTGTTTTGAAATTGGATAAATGAAATAATTTTACCTTGATTATATTTTATATCTAAAGGAAATTTTTTTTAGAAATTATTATGGTATATGGTGTGTTTGGTTATTAGTGTATGATAATATTTGATTATTATCATTTATGGTTTGTTGTTGTTGTTTAAATAAAAAGTTATTATTATTATAATATAAAAAAAGATAGGAAATTAAGAAATGATTTTATATAACCAATGTGAAATTGTGTATAAGTGAAACTGATAAATATGATTTGTAAATAAAAGGGATTTAAAAGGAGAGAATTTGAGAATTTAAATCATGTTGATTTTGAAAAATTGTTTTTCAAAGTTTGAAGAAATAATAATGATATTATTTAGAAGGTATTTTGTCTATAAATATTTTTCAAGGGATTTAAAGGAAATAGAAAGCACTGAACTCACTTCGGTCGTTGAAAAATATTTTCGATGAGGAGTGCAGCATCATCGACGTTCATTTTTGGATTTCCAAGAGAGAAATTGCTACCGTTGGAGTTTTGTTTTGGTAAACTAGTTTTGATTTAAAATTCAAAAGTACAAAGTAAGTAATTATAGTATTGTTTCAAAATAATTGTTTAAACTCTGAAAATTTTCATTTAAGTGTTTTATGAAAATATGAGAAAATAAGTTTTATAACTTATAAATTCTGAGATAAGTCAAAGCAAATTTTTAGATTTGTTGAATATAAATTGTTAAGAAAAGAAAATTTGAAATGAAATTTAACTTAAGTTAAGTTAAATAAAATTAATTTTTAAAAGAAATTTAACCTATGTTAGGTTAAATGAAATAATTTTTAGAAATGGAATTGATTGTGATTTGAAATGAATCAATGAATGAACTAGTTCAATAAATAAATTAAATATGGTTTAGAGTGTTGTTGATAGAATTAAATATTGAAATTGAACAATGAATTGAGTTAAATGAAATTGAATTTGATTTAAAATGGATATGGACTTAAGTTGTGAAGTGACAATAAACATGAGAAGTGTTGTGTAAAATGTTTATAAACTTAACTAAAATTATATGAAATGATCAATAAATGAATTTAGTATGGAGTGAAATGTTGTTAGACATAATGTAATGACCTGTAAATTTGAACGATTTAAAATTGAATATTTATTTGAATTTAAGAAAAAATTTAAATTTAAATTTATAATTATTAATTAGGTGCTTCTGAATAATTAATTTGATCAAATTTAATTAAATGAAAGATTTTGGAAAAAATCAAATTCTAGTCAAAACTTAGTCAAATTTGAATTTTGGTAAAAAATTAAAAGTTTCAAAATTTAATTTTTTTCATTGAAAAAAATTCTAGACAAAATTTTAAGAAAACTCTACTTTTCGTTTCATTGAAATCGAAGTTCTAGAACCCTAAATGCAGTTTTAAGTGAAAAACTCGCGTAATTTTTCAGTGTTTCCATTATGTATTTACATATGTTATTCTCCTCCTTTCTATGTTTCTAATGGGCTTTCTTATTTACTTATTGGGCTTCTAGGAACTTAAGGAGTAATTTGAATGCAAATAGACTAGTAGACTAATGGGCTTTGGGAAATTAAAGAGACCATACCTTTTCATTTCTTCTGAATAGGTACTGTAGAACATCTCTTCCTCTTATTTCTCCTCTTTGAACAAAAATTATCTGTATCTTCATCTTCCTATCTAATCCCTAGATCTAAAAAAAAATCAAAATTTAAAATCAAATCAATCTCCTTCCTTTCTCCTTTGCCTCCACATTCCCTTACCTTTGCCTCTCTTCCCCCTCCCCCACCACGCCACCACTTTTCCCCTCACCATGCAGCCGCCACCCACTTCCATCACCACCCACAAGCCACGGCATCAACCTATGGCCAAATCCCCACTGTCCCTATCCTCTTCTTTCTCCTTTTTCCCTTTTTTCCCCCTTCTTTTCCCCTTCCCTTTTCCCTCTTTCATTACTTTATTTCCATGGCTTCTATATTCCACTAAACTACTCCAAATCATGAAATCATGTATAATTTCAATGGTAACAACTTTATTATTGAATCCTTCTTTCCGTTTAGAATATTTCTATATTAAAAACTCCATTTTCAAGTCCTTTCTCGGGTCCAGTTTTGGCCGAAAATATCCCATATTGTATCAATCATATCTCCTTTAGGAAAGAACCAAATTTTGTGATTCATTTTTTCAATTCATTTATTTTCCATTGGCTTCAACTTTCTTTTAGATCTGTTCTTCAAATTCCTTAATTTGCTATGCCGAAAACTCAAATCTTTTCGAAGTATTTTTGAACTTGAATTTTCAACTCAGAAAACACCTCTGTTTGCTTTGACCATAACTTCATCAAGGCCGAAGTTTTTTGAGTGATTCTTTTTTTGAAAGTGGAGAGAAAATAATTTGCAACAACATTCTAGTTAGTAACTTTTACGGATTCTGTAATATTATGGTTCAAATATTTTTGTAAAGATGACCTAGTTTCAGGTTTGTCCATAGTTTGGATCTTGGGTTGTTTGGAAACTTGTTTATTGATTCGTGTCCGGGTCTAAGCTTTGTTGGCTTTGCTTTGCATTTGGATCTTTGCTAGGAATCCCCATGTTGCTCCATTTTTATCACCACCTTCGTAGCCACGAATGGCGAGCAAGCACTCACGACCGATATTTGTATGTTAGTGAATTGATAGCATGTGAAAAGTCATTGAAATGTTGTTTTAGTTAGGATTTTATTTAGTTAAATTCATATGATATAAATTTATTTATATGTCCATTTTGACATATAAAATGACAAATATTTGACACATATTGGACGTGAAAAACGACCCACCTATGTTATGCAAGTTGACATGATTTGTAAATGGTTGCTATGTAATTTGTTGTGACATATGCCATGTTATTTTATTATAAATCATCTTGCAAGTTTCTTGCATATATGTCATGTTATATATTTATATGTTATGTTAATATATGACATGTTCGAATTTGAAAATATTGACTATGCTGTTTATAATATGTCGAACATGTGATATGTAAGTTGGGCATGCATATATATTAAATTGTTAATTATGCACGTATGTTGGTCATTAACATGTTATGTTATTTATGTTATTATTTTATTGTTCTCACACTACAAGTTCCCTGATAATTAGAAAATCACTTTGGATTGAAATGATATATACCCCATATAAAACCGCTTTGGGTTTAAATAAATTGATTAGAAATTAAATTGAAACATTGTAAGCTTAAAGTAATGTTGAACTTGAAATTGTAAATTGAAATTTAATCGATTTAATGAAAATTTTTAATGGGATTTTTAGATTTAAACTTATGTTTTGATTTTAATTTAATAAATTTTATGGAAAGGTTTAATTCAATCCGAAAATTTGATTCGATTTGGTGAATTAATTTAAAATGAATGTAGAAATTGGATTAATTCAATTTAAAGATTAAATTAACATAATGGTATAAAATTTCAAGTTAAACTTTAAAAGGTTTAATTGATTTGTCGAAAATTGACTTATGAAAAGATATGAATTTGGATTTACTAAGTAATTGATTTTCTTTAAGGTAAATGTTGAAGTTTAAAAGAATTGGATTTGAATGATGAACTGGATAATTTGGATTAAATTGAGGTAAATAGTGTAAATGAGAAATTTAAACCGTTAAACCTTAAATTGATGTAGATGTTGAAATATGAATTGATTTAATTCGAGATTGGAAATGTTGATATATGGTTCAGATTGGATCATGGAATGTGATTGGTTCGATTCGAATTTCACATTAAATTTAACTATTTTATTAAACTATTTTATATTTAACCATTTATATTTTATAACTATTTATAAAATAAACTATTTTATATTAGCTTTAATTATTTATATTTTATAACTATTTCTGATTAAACTATTTTGATATTAAAGACAACTATTTATATATTATCAAACTATTTTAGATTAAATTTGATTAATTATATTCTATGACTACTTTAACTAATATTATATATTAAAATTTAACTATTACATTCATATAATTCTTTTGAATAAAAGTCCATTTCTATCCGAATTGTTTAAGTTCAAATGATTTGAATATATAGATTTCACTGAGACAATTTTAATATATGGAAATCTAGAATTGAAATTTGAAGTTATGATAATGAAGTGTCTTTTGATACTGGAATTTGAATTTGAATTTAATAATGAATCGATTGGAAATGAATATGAAAATCAGTATTTGAACTAAACCAATTTATAATATGAAAGATGTTTATTTAGACCCGATCATTTCACTTATTGAGTTATATGTACTTTTCACTTGAGTTGACTTAATTACATAAGAATGTTAGTCCTGACTCGAGTGTTTTGTTTTACTTTACGCTTGGGCAAGACCGAGTATTTTCGTTTAGCAAAGACACTTATTTCTAAGGACGAAGATGGGGTTGAGGACCATATCTACTACTATTATAGCATTTGTCTATTCTGCCCGTAAAATAATGTAAGTTCTGATTTTGTTGTAAAATAGCTGCATGAACTGTTTATGTACTTATTTTGTCTATTATAATTTATCCTTCCACTACGAGATTCTGTCTTTTGTTCTTTCGAATCTTATTTCATTAGAACAATCCCATTAATGATCTTTCTTTTGAATAGTTTGAGTTGGACATGTGTGGTTTATTGTCGACTTAAACTGTCCAAAAAGGCAGGTTGTTACAGTTGGTATCAGAGCTTTGGTTTAGCGATAACCATAGCTTTATTGGAGTATTAACTCATTTAAGATAGGGTTACACCCTAGAATGAGTTTGAGTGTATATATATGACATAGCGTATTTGTTAGTATTATATAAAATATTTTATATTGTGTTGTTGAATTGGTTAAGTTTGAATTTTGGGGTTCAAATCGGTACGTGGGACGCCATGTTATCGATAGGAATTCCAAAACACTTGAACAAGGAAACCGACATAATTTTATCTAGAATTATATTTTATATATAAAAGAAAAAATTTCTGAAATTTAGATATATATAAAATATGTTGGTTGTTGGAAATGATAATATTTGTTTATTATCATTATTGTTTGATTTATTAATAGTCTAAGCTAGTAACTATTGAATGTTAATAAAAGAAATAAAATTCTATAAATATCATTTGATATATGTACAAGATACATACATACATACATACATACATACATATATATATATTATTTTAAAGTAATTTGAATTGAAACCAGTATAAAATTCTTAAGTTTTATGTTAATAAATTATTTTCAATTATTGAAATAAAATGAAATCTGAAATAAAGATATTTAAGCTAAGTGTTTGGTGAAATATGAAAAGTTGGAATTTTGTAACTATTAAATAAAAAGGTAATAGAAATGGAAACAAACTTCATATTATTGAACATTCTAGTTAATTTAAAATGAAGAAGATTAAATTTGTATAATACTAACTTGCATTCCAAAAACACATATATAAAACTTACCATGCATTTAAAGTTAAAATGTTAATGAGCGTATAAGGGAATATTATACAGGTAAATCAAAACTTAATGAAAATGTTTCAAAAGAAGTTTGGAGTAAAGAAATAATGGTAAAGTAGAAAATCAATTTATTAAAAATAAATATTTTGTACTCAATAAACGTTTGAAATGAAAATAGTAAACTTTTTGAGATAATTATAAGCTTAAATAAGGTTATATATAAGAAGTTGAACTTTTATAAAATGATCAAAAACTCATAAGATAATTAATGAAATATTTCACAAATGAATTTGTTATTAAATGAAATTGTGGAATTAAATGTGAATAAAATGTAAATGCATAAATTGAATAGTGATAAAAGATATTATTTACATAAACAAATATAAGCTTAAGAAATTGATTAATGTACGATTTCATTAATGAAACTGGTACAAAATGGGAAATGTGAAATATGGAAATTGAGATGTAAAGGAAACATAAGAAATAAAGGATGAAATTTAATTTAACTTGTGTAGAGTTAAATAGAATGAATAAAATGAAATATAACTTAAGCTGATAAAATGAGTGAATGGAATAAGTAATGAGATAAATTCGTAAAATGGGTTAACTAAAATTGAACTTGAGAAAAAAAATGAACTTAAGTCGAAATGAAGGTGAGTGTAATATTGATAATTGAAAGTACATATATTTGATTTAAGTGAATGTAAATCCATTGAATGATTAAGAAAATGAATGTTGATAAGTGAATGTAAATAGATCAAGAGTAAAGGAATTTGAATGTAAATTAATCCAATGTGAATAAATTAAATATAACTAAATTTATAAATAAGAAAATAAAAGGAATATAAACAAATTAGGATAGAATAAATGTAAATGGATTGAACGGGAAATATATCGAATGTGAAATAAATAAATAAAGTGAAACATTTTGTTTTTCTAAATTTTAGATTATTGTTAATAAGAAGCTATGTATGAGACCCTTTAGTATGAAATGAATGGATTATAAAACCTATTAATTATGAAAAATCTTGCTCCTTTGAAATATCCTGTTGGATAGATGAGATTTTATGTAAGTATAAGTATATCTATTGTTTTAATTGAATAATGATAACACTGAAAGATAAAAATGAACTTGGATGTGAGATGATTTCCAAAAGGATTTGTAATAGATGAAATGCAAATTGTTCCTACCAAAATTGGTCAGTAACACCCAAATCCAGATGAAAGCACCAAATCACAGTCACAGATCACAGATAAAATGTCTGTAGAGAGTATGGATGTGAAGAACAGTGAAAATTAAAAAGAAAGCAGTAATTACAAAAGATTTATAGTAGTTCGGCTAACTTCGGCTAACGTCCACTCTAGAAAATTCCTTTCTATTAATATAAGAATGAATTACAATTACAACCCAGAGTTTTTAAAACAACAATGGTAGAGTAGCCTTAGTGGATAAGAGGAAGAGGAATAGAATCAGATTCCTTTTTTGAAGCCCCGCATGCTGTATTTATAGGCAAAATTCGAGTTATTGGGCTTCCTGAGTGGTCCAGGCCCACCAAGACCATAGCCGACCCAAACCCCAAACACCATGACCGACTTCGAGTCTATAATATGCCGACTGAATATCCCATGGGCATGACTCGAAGCAGGCCTATCCAAGACTCAGAGTAAACTAGCTTAGAACTTAGAGCGAAATGAAACCGATCGTATCCTTAGACATGCCGACCCACAATTTTGTTGCTGACCTATTAAGGCCGAACCAAACATGCCAAACCACCAATGCCGAACCATTTCTGGCCGATCCACCTTAACTTTTCTACCACGAATGATATATGCCGACCCGGGGATATGCGAATACCGACCCGATGAAAATCAAAGATGTTGATCCCCTACTGCTACCGACCCACTCCCTTGGACCGACCCAAAGATGCCGATCCAAGCTTGTGATGATGCCAACGCGAGGTGATCTAAAACATGCCAAACCACCTTCAATGCCGACCCACTCCAATTGCCGATCCACTCAACTACCTATCCATACAACTACCGACCCACTTCAACTTGACCAAACCACCTGCCTACCAAACCAAAACCTTCACAACACCGTCCCATTCGTGAACTCCTACCGACCCAGAGAAACTTGAAGCACAACTCAATGTGAACCTAAGCAAACTCCATGAAAACTCGAAGCAAACCTAGGAACGACACGAAGTAAACCCCGGGTGATTCGCGACAACTCGACTTTTGTTGAAACTCATATTTCAAGTATCCCGTGACTTTTGTCCATCGACTATGCCGAACCCCGGCTTCACAATCATGATTATCATCCGTGATTGACCGTCTATCCATTAAGTCGACTAAAACCATCATATTTCAATCTCGACAAACGAGTAGTTGATTTAGTTAAATCCGTCTGTCTATGGCCTTGCCAAAAGGTGGGTTAACATTTGCCCCCAAAAATATGTCGTGCTATTGGAAGGTGTGTTTTGAATAGCTTCAAATCCGATACCCAAAGTCCATGTTTCATTCATTACCAAGCAATTCCATCCAAATCCGATAATCTACTCTGCTACCGTTCCAAGTCATTATCCAATTCTGAAACCATCCCAAATTTATCAACTAAATCCTCGATCTCCCCAGGTCGATATCCAAATCTGGGAACGCTCTAGGTCCATGCCCAAACCCTTAGCCGTTCATAGCCAATATCCATCTTCGTAGTCTCTTCGCGTTCTTGCCAAGCGCAACCTGCAGCTGACGACCTGTGTTAAGTAATATCATGGTGTTCCAAGTGCAATGTCCCTGAACGTTAAGTAGTGCCATGGATTAAGTCCTAAGTCGAATCTTGGTCGTTCCGGACCCTTTTCGAGCATAGTCCATACTCAATGACCTAAATAGTAACCGATAGATAATATGGGGCCAACGTCCTAGGCCGAATCCTGGTCTCTCTAGGCCCCTACCGAGCATAGTCCATGCTCAATGAACTTTCAGCCAAAAACCAGATAAAAAGTCAACCAAAATTCAATTTGGAATCCAGATTCAAACCAGATAACCAAAAACCCATATCAAAAGTCCAAACCAAAAGGAAGATGTCCAAACTAGAATCCAAATAAGAAAACAAACAAAACCAGGAATTCAAGCCAAACTCCAAAACCAAACCAGATAAAGCAAGCGTCCAAGCTAAAAAGAAAAAACAGATTTCACAAACCATAGCATCACGGTTTATCATCGTCTCAGAGCATGCCAAGCGACTTAGTCATTAGCCCGAAGTTTGTTACTTATTCCAAACCATCACGATTAATTGATGGCCAACCGACCTCCATTCCTGGGGCCTGCACCATTGTCGTTCAAGGTAGGCGGTCGCTACTCCTGTTCCACCACCGCATTTCGAGTTTCAATATATTGCCGCAACTAACCATTCCTTACATGCTCCTCGATTATATCGTTTAGATGCATGCAGCTGTTAGTATCATGCCCGTCCAGGTCATGAAAGAGGCAGTGCCTTCCCGACGTCCTTTTGCATTCTGAGGTTTCCCTCCTTGCCGGCCTTCAATAAGGAAGGCAATCCTGAATGTCCAATTATATATGTTCTAATGTCTCATTCAGTCCTATGTAAGTGGTGAATTTTAGTTCTCCCCAGCGCTTCCTCTTCCCTTTATCCTTGTCTTTACCCGAGCTTTCACCGGACGGTTCTCCATCCTTAACCATGTTTACTTCCTTTGACCATATATCTAAACATGCATCCTCTTGTCAAAGAAATGTCTCAGATTCGTGGAAGAATTCCTCGAGATCCATTGATGGGTCCTGCTCAATGATACTTTGAAATCTTAATTATCCTTAACCCCTGACACCGCCGCCATTAGAATCATTCATGGATTTGGACAATCCACCGAAGCAACTGCTGCATTAAACCGAGTTAAAAAAGTCCTGAGTGATTCTCCCATCTTCTGCTTCATCGACATCAGTGTCATCACATTATCCGGCCTTTTGATGTGAACTTAAACTATTTCAGAAAACTGTCCACCAATTCTATCCATACTCCAATAGATCCATCTTCCAGCTGTATGAACCACATAGCACCTATATCGGTCAAGTACTGGAGGAAACATCGGGCCATAACCTCCTCTAATGCCCCCCAACACTTCCTTATGCCTTGTGTACTTCATCAAGTGGTCAGTGGAGTCCGTCTTACTATTGTGTACTTTTAGAGCGGGCAGCTTGAAATCAGTATGGGTAAACAGACTTTTGTTTACTCCCTCCAAATCCTTGTTTGCCAGACCTCTATGAATAGTTTGCCTAATAATGTCAGCAAATCCAGTGTTATCTATCAAGGGTTGCCCCCCATCCATAATTCCTAACTGCCCTCCAAGTCCACGAGGGAATTCTGGCACATATTCCTCGTCATGTACTCATGTATTCATGTTGGCGCCGCGCTACATAGCATCATCTGGTATCCCTCCATGGATTGGTCCAGCATTACCTAGTGGTGTGCCCCCGAGTCTAGGTCCATCCAGATTGATAGTTATTTACTGATTGGAGGCTGCCCCCTGCTGAACTGCTCCATCTGCTTGCCTATTGAGTCCTTCTGATCTAACTCCATAGATCTGAGCTCTTACAGCTCCTGCTGTTCTTGCATGTCCAAATTGCCTAAGAAGGGTCTGCATCATTTCCTATTGCCTTTTCATCAATTCCTCATGCATGGAATTCATCATGATTTGGATCTCATCCCTAGTGATATAGATTGAGGCTTGATTAGCTCCAGAGGAAGTCTCCTAACTTCCCTTTTGCTGACTCCTTTTCGTTCTTTGTCTCCTAGTTGTTTTCTTTTCCATAGTCTCCAGATTCCAAGTTCCTAAGCCTTTAAATCCAAAATCCCAGCTTCAAAATCCCTGAGCGCTAGCTTTCTCAGTGAAAGCACCAAAATGTTCCTGCCAAAATTGGTCACTAACACCCAAATCCGGATGAAACCACCAAATCACAGTCACAGATCTCAGATAGAATGTATTTAGAGAGTACGAATGTGAAGAATAGTGAAAATTAAAAAAAGCAGTAAAAACACATGATTTATAGTGGTTCGGCTAACTCCGGCCTATGTCCACTCCAAAAATTTTCTTTCTATTGATATGAGAATCAACTACAATTACAATCCGGAGTTTTTAAAACAACAATGGCAGAGTAGCCTTAGTGGAGAAGAGGAAGGGAAACATAATCAGATCCTTTTTATTAAGCCCCACATGTTGTATTTATAGGCAAAATCCAAGTTATTGGGCTTCTTGAGTGGTCTGGGCCCACCAAGACCATAGCTGACCCAAACCCCAAACACCACGACTGACCCCAAGTTTAAAATATGTCGACCCGATATCCTTTGGGCATGACCCGAAGTAGGCCTATCCAAGACTTGGAGTAAACTAGATTGGAACTCGGAGCGAAATAAAGCCGATCATTTCCTTAAGCATGCCGATCCACAATTTTGTTGCTGACCTTTTAAGGCCGAACCACACATGCCAAACCACCAATGCCGAACCGTATCTGGCGGATCTACCTTGACTTTTCTACCATAACCGAATGATACATGCCGACCAAGGATACACGAATACCGACCCGAAGTAAATCAAAGATGTCGATCCCCTAGTGCCGCTGACCCACTCCCTTGGGCCGACCCAGAGATGCCGATCCAAGCTTGTGATGATGCCAACCCAGTGTGATCTAAAACATGCCAAACCACCTTCAATGCCGATCCACTCCAAAACCGACCCACTCCAAAACCGATCCATACAACTACCGACCCACTTCAACATGACCAAACTACCTTCGTACTAAACCAAAACCATCACAACACCGACCCACTCGTGAACTGCAACCGACCCAGAGCAACTCGAAGCACAACTCAATGTTATCCAAAGCAAAATCCACGAAAACTTGAAGCAAACCTAGGAACGACTCGAAGTAAACCCCAGGTGAATGGCGACAACTCGACTTTTGTCGAAACCCATATTTCGAGTGTCCCGTGACTTTTGTCCATCGACTATGTCGAACCCCGTCTTCATAATCATGATTATCATCTGTGATTGACCGTCCATCCACCAAGTCGACTAAAACCATCGTATTCCAATCTCGACAAATGAGCGGTCAATATAGTTAAATCCGCCTGTCTATGGCCTTGCCAAAAGGTGGGTTAACAAAAATTATAGATCTTTATTTCATAAATTTTGAAATCTACCTTGAAGCGTCCAAGTGAAATACTGAAATCTAAATAAACATCTACTTTGGAATGTTTTAAGTAAATGGTAATTCAAAATTGGAATGACGATAACAATAACTTGAGAATGATTTTGATTTGAATATTAAATAATGAGGCTAATCAAATTGAATATTCATAAAGTAAAGATATTGTTCTGAACATAAATATTTAAATACATAGGAGAAACATATATTGAAATGAATATTTGAATAGTATTATAAGCAAAAATTTACTTTAGGAAATTGAGGAATTTAATGAATAAACTTTGTAAGTAATCAAACTCGAAGTTATTGATTTGTTATAAATAAAATTCATACGAGATATTTAATTGCCTTCTGTTTTGAATTTATATGAAGAAACATTCTTTGTGAGATGTTGAAAAATCAAGAACAAATGTTAATCGAACATGAAACAAATCCAAACTATTAAAATCTGAAATTTAAGTGTGGAAATTTATGATCTTATATTTATATAAGCATGAAATCGAAAAGTTTGAAATCCATTAATTATTTAAAATCTTTAAATCTGACAAAGATTCGAAATTGGGAATTTTTTCTGATTTTTTATTAAAAAGGAGTTTTTGATTTCATATAAATGTGACTTTGTGAGGTATAAATAAATTTTCCTAAATATTAAGTTTGAATTTTTTTTAGATTTGAATTTGAATAATATTCGATTTGAGGAAAAATGATTATTGAAAATCATATATGAATTTTAAAATGAACTGGTATTTGAAATTTATGGATTTTAGAGAACCTTTAATTCTATAAATATATTGATTTGAAGTTTTTGATATGGACCTTATATAAATTTGAAGTTATTTCTAAAACTATTGATTTTTAAAGGTATTCAATTCGGAAGTGATAAGTTTATATATAACGAAATTTACATAAGGTGGTATGTTTGAAATTATGATTTGGAAAATCTTATGTAATGAGATTTATAGAAGTATGGTGTATGCGGAATATGAAATGAAAAATACTATATATATAGTACCATATGTTTTCAAACCGAAGATATGGAAAGTACCTTCCATTGGAAATCGTGATCCTACTCGATAGGTTGCGTTGGAACTCAACGCAGGGTATCAATTAGAAATCGAGGTCCTACTCAGTAGGAACACGTATTGGAAATCAGGGTCCTACTCGGTAGGAACATGTATCGAAAGCCCACTGGGTGGGTCACTTATTATACTCATTTGATATTGATGCATAGTGTAAATCGAGGGATGGTAGTGCCTACAGTTATAAGTGATTCCGCTAGGATAGCGGCGTAACCATTGCGTAGCTGCGATCTATGAACCCTGGCGTAAGTTGAGGGGTCGATGATGCTACAGTTACAAGTGATTCCATTGGGATAACAGTGTAACCATTACATAACTACGATCCATGAGTGAATATTCTTTCCATATCTATTTTAAACGTTTTAAGTATTTTCATTGGGAGTTGAAACAAGTCTATTAAGAACTTGGAGATTTTTAGACATGCGCCTGATCACAACACCAGAAAAGACCTTTAATAGCATTGAAAAACCGCTACCAAAACTTTTAGTAGCATTTTAAAGAACCCTACTACAGGCCTCGCAACTAAAAGTATGATTTTTTTGGTTGCGTTTTAATAAACGCTACAAAATATTTCTGTATAACGGTTTTTAAACGCTGCTAAAGGTTTTTCTGCATCGTTTACAGAGCCCTACCAAAACTAACATTTTTAGTTGCGTTTTTACTTGGATCATTCTCTGATTTTCCATAGCGTTTATTTTGTGCAACTAAAAACTTTTTGTTGCATTTATTTTATGCCACAACAAATTCAGGTGGTATTTTACATTAGTTTCTGTAGCATTTTTAAAACGCTACTAAAAGGTGTTGATTGTTTTGTAGCATATTTTAAATGCTATTGTATACTGTTAATGGCTTATATTATTTCTAGCAACCAGTTATATAATAGTCATATTAAAATCAGCAACAATCGAATAGTTACCATATTCAAACCAATAATCAATCAATCATATAATCATCATATTCTAATAATTGAGAATACGTTAATCACATAAGTATAATATCCATAATCATTTAAATAATAGTTATTTGACAAAATGAGAAAATTCACATACCACAAGCATTCATAAACAAGTTTACACAACCAGTACTAACAAATATCATAATACATATAACAATTGAAGTCATATCTATTGTTGCAGATGGTCTTCACTTCGAGAAAGCTAATTACCTGTAAACAAGGTTGATAATCAACAATAAGAATTTTCCATGAATTATCAAGTAACATTCAAACAATATTAATTGATTATTATTCAAACATAATATTACCAAAACTTGAAACAGCTGCAGGTTTACCAGAAGGCATACTCAGTAATGAGTGAAATTTTTTCCAAGTTTACAAATTACCTTCAGCACTGCCTTACCTCTCTGCCAATAATCGCGAATTCCACTAACCCACAACCAACTACCCATGCAACAACTTCAGCAAGAACGCACTGCAAACAACATCTGCCTGCTACTCCGCCATCGTCACTTCCAGAACACCCCACCGCAAACCTAATAGAACCTCCACAGCCTTATCATTCACTGTCAACCATACTCCTTCCCTCACCAAACTTCAACCTATGACTACTTCGCTTGAATCCACCGACTTGCATAGCACATATATACCCACTCACTTGCTACCAAAAATTATTGGTTGTTGGTAAGATTTATTTTGAATTTAAGCAATTCATCCACAACATCATATCCAACAACTTCAACTAGACTTAAGACTTGCCAACTATTCATTTGAAAAAACGTGAATTGAACTGTATTGGTGAATATTAATATGATTCTCATCTGACTCTGGCTTAGTCACATGAACGATATAAATGGTCAAATCTAAATTCAAGATTTCCAAGATCATAGTATATAGCATTATTTAGAGCTGGTGGTATTTGTTTTTTCAAGATATCAAGATAATATGAAATCAGTCAAAGGAACAAGTGTTAAGAAAAAAAAGTTGCAACCTATTTTAATGTGTTGCTAATGGAACCTTGATTTGTTCTTCCTAATACCATGTCTAAAGATACCATGAAATTTCTCTATTATGCTTCATAATACCATGTCTAATTTAGTATGTTGCTATGAGGTTTGTTGTACGGAAAAAAATGTAACCCATTGTACACAATGTAAACTTAAAAAATGAGTAGCGGTGCATCTGTTTTATATTTTCCTAAAAGTTAAGAAATCTTTGTTTATTTTCATCAAATTCAAGAGGTCATACCTTGGAAGCTCCAACATGAATAAAAGAAATACTAACCAAGCCAACACTAGAACCAACATGACAGAGTATGGAAAAAGACAGTCAAAATGTTGGTGAACCATAAATATATGAGCTAATAAAATAGGACAATGAGCTGATATAAAAATCCTTTCTTAATTAGATGGACCACACTATGTTAAAATGATCTTATTAGGGTGTGTTCTCGCATGCTTCTTTACGAGTTCAAACAGAAACATAGTTCGTCATATGAACATTGAACTTACTTCAACAATATAAGGCCATAGCTTGCTCAGTTGCTTGTTTAACCACTTCACATGCACATCAAAAAGGGATTTTACTTGAAATCATGTTACAATAAATAATATCAGCACCAACACAGCCATAATTGTAGAGAAATGAGGCATTCTATAAGAGTTATATTGGACAAGTACAGAGATGAAAATGAGTATACAATGTTGAATCTGAATTACAAAAGATGTATGATGCATAGTACGTTGTTAAATTATATAAAACTTAGTTAATTTAAAATTTTGGTTAATTTTTATAAAAATTAGTTTAAGCTACATAACATGTGGCTTTTTTAAGCTACATATTCAATTTAAAAGGAAAGTAAAATATTTAAATGCTAAAAAGAGTATCTTATCAAAATATTCTTTAATCTTTTTGACCCGACCAATGTAATCTTGATCTTCCACACACAAAGTAGTGGGTTTTGAATCAACACATGGACCTTCAATTGTTTCAAATACAAGGGTGTAAGGAAGTAAGAGCCTACACATCTACCAACCAACAATACATTCCACACTATCTACTAACTACATTGAATTTAAAGCAACTCCTAGGAAACAACTTTCGCGCCCCAATCTTAACTGATATTTCATGTGTACATGCTATGAAAAACAAATAGCAGTTGTTATTTTTGTTTGACAAACTACCACCATACAATGGAAGTACCTCATACAAAATAGAAGTTTTATCTAGTTCTGCCAAAGCCAAGTAAAACTTCTCTTATTGAAAGACCTATGTCTTCTTGGTCATTGTAATTGTGTTGTGTTTACCAAGCCTGTAGAAAGTAAGATGTTGTCTAGTCAAAGTTATGCTTAGTTGAGATCAGAGTTTAGATGTAACAGAGTGAGGCTTACTTGAGCAAGGTTTCTGATTTCCTTACGTAATAACTTACATAGAACACATGAACCCTCATGGATCGCCTGAGCACTGACTAATAGCATATGAACATTAAACTGATTATATGATTCTTTATTTTTTTAGAGCATAATTTCATTTGAAAGAATTTTATAGGTATATATTACCGCTGAAGTATGCTACTAATTTACAAAATTCATAAAGAAAGCATATAGATTAATTCTTATTGAACTTTATGAAAAACAGAAACAGAAAATTTCATAGATAACCAAAAATATATAATTTTCTATCAGCATCCCACTGATTTATAATTCAAGGTCAAGTGATATGGGAAAAAAGGGAAAAAGAAGCTGCTTAAGATGGACACTGAAACTGTTACAAGCCTACACATTTGAGTATGATTCAAGTTATCTTTAAAAGGTGATAATCGTAAAAGAGATGCACTTACAATAATTTCTGCAATCACGGAAGGCTGCTTTAAAGGTTTGGGGAAGTAAGCAAGTCCACGAGTAAGAACAACAACGATGCATATCTGCAGTATCGCTAGCGGTAAAGCAAAATCAAGAGCACTGTCTCCTTGAAATACCCCATTTGATGTTGCTTTCATAGGCGGTGCATAGACACTCCTTAAAATTCTTGCCATCATCCAAATCTTTCTCAGATCATGAAACATAAAGATCAATGTATGTAAACTCTACATATTAAATACATTTGTACGATGTGATACTTGCAACGTCATAATATAGGATATTCCTATAGTTAATATATTTGAGAGAACTTCATTTTTGCATGGTACTTAACCAGTGTCAGATGATTAACTTCATTAATCATTGTTAATATCACACATGCATCGGTATACTTAATCTACCTCTACATGTGCAAATATTCTTTTTTTTTAGCTGCTATTGAGACCTATTGATCTCTTTCAGAATTAGTGAAACCTGCTGTATTAAATAAAACTAATTGATAATATTCGTGCTAAAACATATTGGACCAGTAGCATTACCTCCCCTCTATGTGCTCTTACACTAGCAGTAGCATTACCTCCCCTCTGTCAAATACTGCCAAACCTTGTCAATAGTAGTAGTACCTCTCATGTCACACATCTCCTGCACGTTAGTTTGTTACTACAAAGACTTCCAAATCGGACTTACCAATACAAACTTTTAAAAGCAACATTACAAGTGTCGATTTGAAAAGTACGTTTAACTTACCTGTTGTTGTATGGTTTGAATGTAATATTTCTAAAACCAATGATTTCAAAACCTCAGCTAATTTCTCTCCATGTCAGTAAAGAACTGTTACATCTCCTAAATTGTCAAAAAACTCCATGCATAAGACATTGGAGATTTGCAAAATGAAAGCAAAACAAAATTCATAAAAAGCAGACAAAAATATCGATACCTTTTTCATGGCAAGTCAGTATTGGCAAGCACCCATGCTGAAACCACCAACAACAGCCTTGAATGTGTCCATTACTTAAAAATGAAGAATCATGAGAGTTTAATTTTAAAAAAATAATCAGTATTAAACAGCGATAATGTGAGATAAAGATCATACTATCATTAGGATTAGGATGACAAGATTTTCAACATAGGCAATAGAAGCATCCATTCCTATCAGAACCTACCTTTGCAAGTTAAAGTAGCTAAATATGTAATTAGATTATTTGGTATCTATTAGACAAATATATTAGGGAATCCTTTCCTATTTGATTACTTAACACACACTACAAACTTATTAGACAACCCTGTGGTTTTAGCTAGTTCTTCGATAGAAAGAAATTTACACTCATGATGAAAACTCTTAGCTGCCCACTACATCGTTAGTTTGTACAAATTAATACATAACAGAAAAATAACTTTCGAATACCCTGAAAATATGTGCAAAAACAAATTGCAGGAATCTCCAACTTACTAGTTACTACTTATGCTTATCTTGAATAAAATTGCACTTCACATGGCAAAATTCACAACAATTTCCCCATTTATTTATTTTTTCCCGTCACTATGCTGCTGAGTGAAAATGCACAAATTATGCACTTGTTACTTTACCAAGTGAACAATTACATTGCAGTTAGCATTAACTTGGTGATAGTATTGAATAAAATGAAGAAGGGTAAATTACAGTAAATTTTTGTGTGTAGAAACTCCAATGTCGAAATACATATTTGTACTCAAATTTAAGTTACTCAATTAATAAAAATCAAATTTCATAAAATTATATGTATATTTTTTTCACTCAAATTGATCAAATGTTTGATAAAATATTTGCAACAAATTGCCTTTTTACTATATTAGCGAAAGCACCATCTTTGTATAAAAACTTCGTAAATTCATGTCAAAATGTTGTCCACCTACAAGTTAGGTAATGTTTGCAACCAAATGAGAAAATGATGATTATTGCATGTCCAATATCATAAGAAGAGTGGTAGAAAGAACATTTAATGAGTCGAAAGCAACGAATAAATAAAATAAACAAAAAGAGAAAAAACAAATGCAAAAACATGTGACCCGAAGGTTATGAATTTCCTTAAAAAAAGAAAACAAAAGATAAAAATGAACCTGGATCTAATGATCTGTACTCGTGATTCTTCTCTTTAGTGAGCAATATTCCCACGGAAGAATAAGGAGAAGAAAATACAAAATTCGAATTAAATAGAGTAGTGGATTTTTTTTGTTTATCTTCCTTTATAGTTACTCGCTGATTGCTGATTTAGTAATATACACACTATAAATATTTTCTAGTTTACTTAGCCATATTTGGAACTATGATGAACTCAGCATGTCAGACCCTTGCATCTTCTTATATTTTATTTTGTATGCGAGCTTTTCCTGACTAATTTTTATGTGACTTAATAAATATTGGCGTAACATTATATTTAATCATTTTGTTCACCATAAAAACAGAGCATTCTGAATTTTAATTTGTTGAAGAAAGCAAACTAACGTTTGTATTATAGACTGTTTTTTTTCCTTTCTTCACGGATAAAATATTTGCAAGATGTTCGAAAAGGTATTAGCTTTTTGATTTTCCTACCTTTATATGTTATCAAAGGAAGATACGAATGCGATATGATATATCTTAGAAAAACCAAATCAAAAATTGCTCGCTATGCATTCTAGATATTTAATAAGTAGTTGTAAGGAAACGTTTTAATTTATGTAGCAAATTATCCAATGAAAATTTAACTATAAAACCACAACCTAACAAATGTTGGTCAAGCATGATTATTTAACAACGAAGTAGAACACTTTATTATTATTGAGAAGAAGATCCTCGACCCCACTGTTGTTTACATAATATAACAAAAAGACATGATTGAAATTTGACAGCTTGTGAGTCATATTCCACCTTCATTTTCTTCAATGACAAAATAGTTTATATTCTAGTACAACTATACTACACAACTTAGAATGAAATATCACCACGTACAATTATCAGTGTTTCATACTCCTCCTGAATAATAACCTACTATGTATATTAACCTGTTCAAGCCAAATATCTCTAACATTAGCTATTTACGGATAATTACACACTATATATCTTTTTTGCATATCCTTAAGATTTTGGCACTATTGTTGGTTGAGGGACTTAATGAACTGACAAGTTTGTATACATCAACATGTGTTCAGCGTTAGCTGTAATTCATTACTCCTTTGCACTTTCAATAATATCATTTTTAATCTTGGGGGAGCATTCTTATTTTGGTGGATACAAAAATAGAAGTATGCTTATGACTTCAGAAAATGTTAATCATAACACATTTCAGTTTTACTACACCAGGTCTGTCATTTATTGGCCGTTAATTTTTGTTTGTTTGTTTATTTGCAAAATGGGGTAATTTTGCATAAAAATGTACAAATTCTACATAGAATGGATTCAAATTTCTAATGATTATTTTTCCTAGAAAAACATTTAAAATGGAGCAAGCTTGGACTTTAATGTGCATAACTGTTTGCAGAACAACAATGTAGATTAGGTATATATTGGGAATGTGATTTTGAACAATAGTATAATTGAAATTTCGGTAAAAAAATTTAGAATCTTAAGTTGCGATAAAATGCTCAAATAAACTACAATTTTTCTAAAAAAGGAAAAATTTACCAATAAAGTAGTGACCCAAGCATCATTTTTTCTAAAAAAGGAAAGTTTACCAAAAACTTATCGTTGTAGGTGGATAACTCATTTTTGATGAACGATATAGTAAATATTTACATACTTCTAGCATTTACTTTACTTTTCTACCTTAAATGGGTCTAGATGGCTTGCAGAAAACATATTCTCCACCTGCATACAATAAATGACAATATTTAGTTAACTTCTCACTTATTTCAAAGCAGTTGACTAGATATTCTAAAGTTAGAACCTTAATGCATACAATATCAATAGAATTAAATGACAAAGCCACGATAACAAAATACAATTACTTTCTCTTGTGATCATAGCTCAGTAAATGTTTATGGTAAGAAAACTTGCTCTTGTGATCATAGCTCAGTAAATGTTTATGGTAAGAAAACTATCCATGATTGTGATTGAATGCCTTCTTTGATATGAACTGCAAAGCTATATACTGTATAACATGGTATATCATTAGTTGAAATAGGAAACCCGGTATTCATACCAGACAGTATGGGAAACAATATAATATTCTCGATGAACTGAATTACTGTTGATGGTGGTTGGTTATTAAATCCAGTGCATAAAATTAATGGTCGCAGAAGTGCATCTTGGATATATTGAATGACTTGTCGTATCATTTACTGTCAAAATTTATGTAACTTATGAACAAACAAATCCATTATTAAAAAGTAGTAAAGACATGCAAGTGTATAACAGAAGAAGTAATGTCAAAAGCTTAAATGAGACAAATTATTACTGGTAAAATGTATGATGAGACATACAACATCAGTATCACCGAATAACTCATCTCAGCTGTAGTTATGTACATTACTTTCTGATCTTGCAAATAATTCCAAGAAAAGAAATTAAAAAATGTAAGACAAAGTGCATATGCTGTACATTTAGTGCATGAAAAGAAATGGTTTCAAATATACGTCTATATCAGTGTATTCACTGTAAAAACGAAAAAAAAATTCATAGTAAATTGTAATACTTTGAGATATTTTACAACTCAAACTAGAGTAGTAGTGTCATGGGATCAAGCAGTAATATTATTTTGGTTCTATTTTTTCTTTCTGGAACCAGTTTATGTTTTATAAGAACAGATTAGCAACAAGTTTACATAAGTATAAAAGGGCATACTGTCATTATCTCCTAAACCACATCCCTTGTAACTCCACCTTTTTTCACTATAGTGTAACTTGAGAACCACACTCGTTATGCTTTTACTATTAGTTTAAAAACCGACGCCACTTAGAAAATTAATAGAAAAAATGATCTAGGAAACGCCTTCATTTTTGAAATACTGATATAAGTCTTAACGATGTCCAACTAATCCAGAAATGAACTCATTATATGCAAATCGACTTCACCTATATTTGTCTCCGTCATACTGTTGGCGGATCCCTCATTTTGGAGTTCGAAATCTACATCTATAAACTGTTGAAGACTTGAAGTGACCAAAAAAATTAAGAGTCGATACATACAAAAAGTTTAATCAAGTTGCATATATTGTATTACCAACACACCTTGTTTATTATAAAATAGACGTGTACAATATGATAATAAGCTGTTCAAGTTGGATTCTAGTCCCTTTTCACTCAGCTTCACCTAAGTAATTTTCCAGGTTCAACAAAAGAATTTTTTTGGCTACATTTATTTATTGACACTAAGGTAAACTCCATTTTCAGCTTTACGAATTCATGCTAGCAGCCTATTTAACCTATCTTATTTAACCAAAATGGTTTAATTTGGTCTAAATTCACCATAAAAGGCGAATTTTAAGGATTCACAGAATCATAACCAGCTCAACTAAGCTTCACTTCTTGATTAATAATGCATGATAATAGAACTAAGGAAGGAATTAAAAGCCTACAGTGATGATAGAGATAAGTACGGTTATAACTTTTATACCAATCAATCAACGTACCCTTCCACATTCTCTGCCTTAATCAAATCCGTCCTCGGCGTCATTTCCGATCCAACTACCAAATCTACCGCATCCCTCCACATCATCCATGCTTGCAAGCACATCCAACTCCAGCTATGTTTCCCAAAACCTTCGAATTATTTTGGGGACAAACATTAACAATCAATTTACGTTCAAAGATAATTGAAAATTGGTGAGGAAGAGGGCTTGCTCCATGATGACGATGGCGAGCACTAACGCGACGATGATGATAGGGGAATCGTAGAAGGAGATGAATTTTGCCAAATTGAAAAGGTGAATTATTTTCAAATATTGCAGGGGAATAAAGGAAAAGGTAAAAAATTCTAAGTATTCAAGATGAAGAAAAATGTGATTGATCAATTTTTCTAATGGTGCGAAACTTTTAGGAGACGGGTCGGACCGGGCCTTGGAAGAAGAGACAATGTAGCAGAGGGAGATGATGAAGAAGGTAAAAGTGGATATGGTTGTAGAAAAGAACTAGATAATAAAAGAAAAGCGAGAAGAGGGAAAGAAAAATTTAATAGACTGAAAACGGAGAAAAGTGTGGACGATTGAAAAAATAGGGTGAAATTTAGGGGAAAGTTAAAATGTGATTTTGGCAGCGTTGCTATCCGATAGAGAAATGCTAATGGTTGCATTTTGCTAATACATGCTGCTATATCATGCAACTAATAACTACTTTTCTTGTAGTGATGAATGCCTAAATTCTTTGAGATAGAAACTAAACTTGTTAAGACTTCGAGTTATAAAAGTATTTTTGACTTTAAATAACAAATCAATAACATGAAAAATTAAACATTTTATAACTTCAATATAATAAACTAAAAAAAAGTGTTTTTAGTGTTTTACAAATTTACTGTTTTGAAAAATGTCAAATTTTAATTATCTTCCCTGAAAAGAGGGGAACCAATGGAATAAATATGTAGTTGAATGTAATTCATTCTATTTGCATAATGTTTTGATTCAGTTTTGAATATACAATTTTGGTTCTGAGTCGACGAACACTGATATGGGTTTTTATACGAATATGAATTTCTCTATCATAGCTTATTGCTATGCAAGGAGAATGGAAGTTCTAAAAGAATCGGATCAGAGTCCGCGTTAGGATGGTCGGGTTACCAATACTAATTGGAAGCAAAATTTTGTATTCGAATAAGTAATCGAATTTGATTTGCGCATTAATGGTATATCGTTTAAATACTAAATTCCTTACTTCGCCCTTTTCGAGGGTGAAAAGTTTTGTGTGGTGGAGAGTGTAACGACCCGTAAATTTGAACAATTTAACATTGAATATTTATTTGAAGTTAAGAAAAAATTGAAATTTGAATTTAAAATAATTAATTGGGTGTTGCTAAATAGTTGATTTGGTCAAATTTAATTAAATGAACAATTTTGGAAAAAGTCAAATTCTGGTCAAAACTTAGTGAAATTTGAATTTTTGGTAAAAGAATTTAAAGTTTCAAAATTTGAAATTTTTTATTAGAAAAAATCTTGACAAAATTTTAAGAAGAACCCTGCCTTTCATTTCATTGAAATCAGAGTTCTAGAACTCTAAATATGCATTTTTAAGTGAAAAACTCGTGTAATTTGTCAGTGTTTCCTTTGTGTATTTACATATGTCATTCTCCTCCCTTCTTTGTTTCTAATAGGCTCTCTTATTTAGTTATTGGGCTTCTAGGAATTTAAGGAGTCATTAGAATGCAAATAGACTAGTAAACTAATGGGCATTGGGAAATTAAAGAGACCATACCTTTTCTTGTCTTCTGAATAGGTACGTACAGAACATCTCTTCCACATATTTCTCCTCTCTGAACAAAAATTATCCGTATCTTCTTCTTCCTCTCTAATCTCAAGATCTAAAAAAAATCAAATCTAAAACCAAATCAATCTCCTTCCTTTCTCCTTGGCCTCCACCTTCCCTTACCTTTGCCTCTCCTCCCTCTCCCTCACCCACACCACCACTTTCCTCCTCATCTTGCTACTGCCATCCACCTCCATCGCCACCCATAACCCATGGCAGCAACCCATGGCCAAAGCTCCACCTTCCCTCTCCTCTTCTTACTCCTTTTTCCCTTCTTGTCCCCTTCCCTTTTTCCCTCTTTCTTCCCCTTATTTCCATGGATTTTATATTCTACTAAACTACTCTAAATGAAGTAATTCTTTTTTTTAAACCTTGTATAATTTCAATGGAAACAAATTTTTTGTTGAACCCTTCTTCCCATTCTAAATATTTACATATCAAAACTCCATTTTCAAGTCCTTTCTTGGGTCCAGTTTTGGCAAAAATACCCCATATTTTAACCAAATTATGTGATTCTTTTTTCAAACCATTTATTTTTCTAGTAGCTTCAAATTTCTTTTAGATCATTTCTTCAAATTCCTTAATTTGCTATGCCAAAACTCAAACATTTTTGAAGTATTTTTGAACTCTGATTTTCAACTCAGAAAACACCTCTATTTGTTTTGACCATAACTCCCTCAAGGCAGAAGCTTTTTGATTGATTCTTTTTTTGAAAGTGGAGAAAAAAAAGAATTAGCAACAATTTCTAGTTAGTAACTTTTACAAATTCTGTAATATTCTAGTATGAATATTTTCTTAAAGATGACCTAGTTTTAGGTTTGTCCGTAGTTTTTTTCTTGGGTTGTTTGGAAACTTGTTTATTGATTCGTATTCGGGTCTAAGCTTTGTTGGATTTGCTTTGCATTTGAACTTTGCTAGGAATCTTCATATTGCTCCATTTTTATCATTACCTTCGTAGCCATGAAAGTGAGCAAGCACTCACGACTGATACTTTTATGTTAATGATTGATAGCATGTGAAAAGTTATTGAAATGTTGTTTTAGTTAGGATTTTATTTAGTTAAATTCATATGATATAAATTAATTTATATGTCCATTTTGACATATAAAATGACACATACTTGACACATATTGGACATGAAAAATGACCCACTTATGTTATGCAAGTTTACATGATTTGTAAATGGTTGCTATGTAATTTGCTATGACATATGCCATGTTATTTTATTGTAAATCACCTTGCAAGTTTCTTGTATATGTGTCATGTTATATATTTATATGTTATGCTAGTATAAGACATGTTATAATTTGAAAATATTCACTTATGATGTTTATGATATGTGACGCATGTGATATGTTAATTAGGCACGTATATATATGTATATGTGTGTGTATATATATAAATTGTTAATTATGCGCGTATGTTGGTCATTGGCATTTTATGTTATTTATGTTATTATTTTATTGTTCTCACACTACGATTCCCCTAATAATTAGGAAATCACTTTGGGTTGAAATGACATATACCCGAAATAAAACCACTTTGGGTTTAAATAAATATATTTAGAAATTAATTGAAATATTGTAAGTTTATATTAATGTTGAACTTAAAATTATGAAATTGACATTTAATTGATTTAATGAAATTTTTTAATGAGATTTTTAAATTTAAACTTGTTGTTTGATTTTAATTTAATAGATTTTATGGAAAGGTTTATTTTAATCCAAATTTTTTTTGATTCGGTGAATTAATTTAAAATTAATGTAGAAATTGGATTGATTCAATTTAAAGATTTAATTATCATAATGGCATAAAATTTCATCTTAAACTTAAAAGGTTTAATTGATTTGTCGAAAATAGACTTATGAAAAGATATGAATTTGGAATTACTAAGTAACTGATTTTCTTTGAGGTAAATGTTGAAATTTAAAAGAGTTGAATTTGAAAGATGAAACTGGATAATTTGGGTTAAATTGAGGTAAAAGTGTAAATGAGAAATTTAAACTGTTAATCCTTAAGTTGATGCGAAAGTTGAAATTTGAATTGGTTTAAGTTGGGATTGGAAATGTTGACATATGGTTTGGATTGGATCATGGAATGTGATTGTTTTGGTTCGGATTTCATATTAAATTTAATTATTTATATTCTATAACTATTTTATTAAACTATTTATATTTAACCATTTATATTTTATACCTATTTACAAAATAAACTATTTTATATTAACTTTGATTATTTATATTTTATAACTATTTTTAATTAAAATATTTTGATATTAAATTTAACTATTTATATTTTGTCAAACTATTTTAGATTAAATTTACTTAACTATATTCTACGACTATTTTAACAAATACTATATATAAAAATTTGACTACTACGTTCATGTAATTCTTTTGAATAAAAGTCCATTTCTACCCGAATTGTTTAAGTTCAAATGACCTGAATATAAATATTTCACTGAGATAATTTTGATATGGAAATCTAGAATTGAAATTTGAAGGTATGATAATGATCTGTCTTGTGATACGGGAATTTGAATCTGAAGTTTAATTTAGTAATGAATCGATTGGAAACGAATATAAAATCAGTATTTGAACTGAACCGAATTATAATATAAAAGATGATGTTTATTTAAACTTGAGCATTTCACTTATTGAGTTATATGTACAATTCACTTGAGTTGACTTAATTACATAAGAATGTTAGTCATGACTCGAGTGTTTTGTTTTACTTTACGCTTGGGTTAGACCAAGAATTTTAGTTTAGCAAAGACACTTATTTCTGAAAACGAAGATGGAGTTGAGGACTGTATCCACTACTATTGTATCATTTGTCTATTTTTCCTGTAAAAAAAAGTAAACTTTGATTTTGTTGTAAATAGCTGCACGAACAGTTTATGTATTTATTTTGTGTATTATATTTTATCCTTTTGCTACGACATTCTGTATTTTATTCTTTTGAATCTTATTTCATTAGAATGATCTCATTGACGATCTGTCTTTTGAATAGTTTGAGTTGGATATGTGTGGTTTATTGTCGACTTAAACTATCTAGAAAGGCAGGTTGTTATACATAAAATTTGGTGAGATGTCTCTTGAGTGATATTAGTATTGAAAGAATATACCTAGTAATAAGTGAATGTGAGTAAAGAAAATGTTGACAGTTGAAAATACAAAATAATATGATTATGAACTATATGGTTGGATATCATTGGTAAATAAGATGCAGGTATATAAAAGCAAGAGCTAGCTCGAAGCCTTTGATTTCATATGGAAAATTTAGTTGCCCGACAAATAGGTACACATTTATATTGTTGTTTGGTTTTATGATTGACTCACTTGGCCTTTTTTTTTGGCTGATTTGGATCCGTAGTGAGGAGTTGTAGTGGTTTCGATCAAGTTGCGCAAAGGAGACGCTGCTGAAATTTTCTTTAAATTAAGATGGTCAATTTTTTTTGAGAATTTTGCAAAGTATATTTTGATAGCTAAAATTTGATTTTCAGCACAACTTCGAATGATATTAGTTTGGGATCTATGAGTGAAATTAAAGGCTTAAAGGAATTTGGTAATCTATTTTAACTAATTGGTTTTGGAAAGTTATGGGTTTGGACATTTTCTTACTTGCTAATTTCGAGGATGAAATTATTTAAATGGGAGAATCTTACGATTCGGAATTTTAACCGTTTGAATTTAGAATATTTAATTTATTCTAAATATTGAAAAGTAATTTTATAAGTTAAATAACATGAATTTCAATTATAATGGTTAATTTAATATTTGAAATTGTTTAATTGATTAAATCCTGAATTCAATATGAACAAAATTGATTTAGAAAGTTGATTTAAATTCTATTTAAATAAGAATGAAGATAGTAAACTATTTATTTAGATTTAAAAATGATTAATTTGGTTTTATAATATTTCATTTTAATTAACGTGTAAAAATAACCTTTTGGAGAACTGTCTCGGATTTCGACGAAACCAGTTTCGTTAGATCCGTAATGGTGAATTATTATATGCCGACGATTTTTGTGACCATCGAACATATCATTTGGTAGTGCGAGATTGAAACACATAGAAACTAATTATATAAATTATAATAATATAACTGAGTTTGGAAAGCTATCTTCTATACATGATCGAATTAGGCCTCAAGACTAGTTGTATTGTATTTGGAATAAGGGTATTACATATAGGACATCAGACTAAACGTCTCGGTAGGAGTTCGAGATTTTTGGACATTTGAAGCTTGTTGTTTTAGTTAAATAATATATTCAAGCCATACCATACCCTCACCATACCTACCATACTTTCAGCCATACTTCCCCACATGCTTTCATTATTAGACCCATACCTTCCCTCTCTATTTAAAAATGCACCCAACCAAAGAATCACATTCATTTCTTTCCTTCTCAAATTCAAACCCATCAATCCAACGGCCTACAACACTAAGTGCCATTCGAAGTCAATTAACCTTCGACTTCAACTAGGAAAGCATAAATGATGGCATGGTGGACATATTGACCAGTGGAGATAATCTAATTCATAGCATGGTAGCGGTGAAGCTTAGTTGAACGGTGGACGGTTTTTGTGTTCGGCAGCAAGCCTCGGGTGATATTAGGTGGCAAGGAGGGTAGCATGAGGTCGAGGACGACGAGATGGTGCTCTGAAAAAAGTGCGGTAGTCACATAGTGGTTGTGGTAGCTTGAATTTAAAGTTGAATGAAAAATTTATTTTGGGTTTATCTCGGTCGTGATGGCATCATCAGCAATGGGGACGGTGGTGTTGGGTTCAACGGAGTTTGGGGGTTCTCTGGTGTAGTTGCAGTGGTGACAGGTGGTGAGCGGTGATGGTACAAGGCAGTCAAAAGTCAGTCCTGATATTTTGAATGGAAAAGAAGGGATTAAGAGCTAAGCAGGATTATTTTAATATGGTAATTAATTAATAATAAAGGATTATAATTAGTAATTAAAACTTATTATTGAATTCAGGAATTTGCAAATTAAACGTCCTGTTTGTTTTAGGTCCAATTCAAACGCGATCAGTCGCGTTAGAATCATATCGGCGAACATTACGCGATTTAATTGGGTTAGGGAAGATTGAAGCTGGTGAAATTTTACGCTAAATTTGAATGTCTTTCGAATTCAGATGGAATCAGAGCACCTCTACGACAACTGGCATAATGGTGAGTTAAACTCACCTTTTTGGTTAACCAGAAATGTTATATAGTTAATAAAAATTGTTTATTGAATGACTTAATATTTTATAAGTTGGTTTGGTTTTATTTCCGCCCCTGGAGAAATGACCCTTTATATACCCGCCTAGTAATGGATGACCTATATTATGTAATTATATACTGTTTGTGATGCAGGAGAACAGGTTAGAGGGATCCAAGAGGATTCCTCACCATTGTTGATTTTATTTATGTATGTGCACTGATATACGTATACATATATATGTGTGTGCGCGTGTGTGTGAGCTGTGATGTAGGGGGACAATCCAACAGGATTCGTCGATAGTGTTGATTTATTTCCAATAAAATGTCTGTTATATGAATTATTGGATATGGAACCTGATTTGAGGACACTATTAGTTATAACATTGTTTATGTTCAAAACTGAAACTCATTAATGATAGGAAACCAATAACAGTATTGGTTAAATATTTGATAGTTATTGTCCTTAAAATTGTAACGACCCAGATTTTTCATTGTTCGATTTTAAATATTTAAATGGTTTAAATATTTGATTTGGAGTTTTAATTGAGTTAATAAGTTTTTACAACTGGGATTTCAAGCGATTTCATAAATTTCTGAAATAGTTGATTTAATCGACACGTTAAAATAACGATCTGAGGCACAGTCTCGGATTTCAATGAAACCAGTTCCATTGGGTTCGTAATAGTGTATTATTATCAAATTCCAAATTACGTAGCATTCATGCTGAAATTAATATCGAAATTTAATATAATAATTGGGTCCAAAAAGCTATCTTCTCCATAAGATCGGATCAGGACTCGAAAATTTTTTCATTGCATTCGAAATAAGGGTATAACATTATAAATGCCAAGAGGCACACCTCGATAGGAGTCCGAAATTTTAAGCTAGCTTAAATAAGACATTTGAAATTAAATAATAATATTTTAAATTTTTGTTAAGTCAATCAGCCGTATTCTTTCAATCAACAAGACATTAGATCGTGCTTTTCCTCTTTTACACACAAACATCTCATCGTTTCTGTTTTTTATTAAAAAAGAAAAAAATATACAGAACAAAATCAGATGAATTCAAAAATGGTGATCCTATTCCCTTCCTTCCTTTTATCAATCACGTATATTCCTATTTCCCTTCGTCTTCCATTTAATCGAAATCGAGCAGAGTCAAAACCGAATCTGTTCGATTATAAAAAAATCAAATCAATTTCGATTAAATCTTGGTTTCACCTCGTATACTGGCTCTGAGGGGTGTGCATCATCAATTTGAGGAGGAAGCGACCTCCTGTGTCACGAATGATTAAGGTTGGTCGAATCAAAAGGGGTGCGTGTGCGGCTGTGAGGAAGAACGCGCGTGTATGCGTAGAGGCACGAAAGGAGGTGGAGCGAGAAAAGGTGGATTTTGTCTTGGTTGTTGGTCTAGAGCGATGTCGTGACTGATGTTCTGTCACGAAGAGGAGTGCGTTTAATCAAGCTAGGGTTAAAGGCGATGATGGCGGAGGTGGGGTGGAAGGTCTGGTGATCGCATGGTAGTATGGGGTGAAGCAGCATAGTTCACGGAGGTGGCTAGGGGATGATGGCTGAAGTCTGGAAATAATTGAGCTATTAGTTGCATTTGCCTAGAAGTGATCGCGAGCAAAACAGTGGACGTTGAGTGAGAGGAAAGGATGCAACGAACGAGGCGGGAGCTCGGCAGATTGGGCTGTGTTTTGGCGGCAGCTTGTCGTAACGATGACCAACGAGTCGTGGGTAGGGCTTGTTGTGAAGGTATAACAATAAAACTAATTTAAATTTTTAGTTAGTTATTTAAATTGGAATTTGGGATTGTGATAGCTAATTAAATTTAAAATTTTTATGCATACGAGGTCTAAAAATCAAGATAAAAAACAAGTCGAGATGGGAATGGTTTGCAACTAAAAGTCAAGGTGAAAAATTCTCACTCATTTGGATTACTAGAATTTATTTTAAATAGTTAAAATAAATTATTGATTGCTGGCCGGCTGAATTTATAAATTATTATCTAGTTGGATGTTATATATATAGTAGTATATATATTAGGAATTGGATTAATATTCCCACATATTTTAGCGGATGAGACCCTATACGCCCCACATAAAGCGGATGACCCTATATACGCGACATCCCCCTCGAAGTGGGATTGATATTTTTATGTTGTATTAACTTAAATGGATGCAGGAAACGGTTGGAGGGATCCAACTGGATTCCTCAAATATATCGTTTATTTGCCATATATAGTGATATATGATATGTGTAGATAATCTGTTATAGATTATTGATGTAATTTGAATTATTGGATGCTATGGTAGCACTGGCCTGTTGATATTTTAAACACCATAAATATATTTTTTAAATTTAAGGGATAAAAGGAAATTTTTGATATAAAAATAATTATATCGGAATAGGGTTTATTTTAAGGAAATTGAGTTAGAGAAATATATTTGATTTTGGTTATAGTTAATTATTGTAAATTTTAAACTGGAGATTTTAAAAATGAATTATATAAAAGAATTTATAAATGGTATTCTGAAAAGGAGTTGAAGTCGATATTAAAAAATAAGTTGGATGTTATAAATGGGATTTAAAGAAATGGATTTATAAAATAGAATTTTATCAATAAGATTGTTTTTATAAACAAGTAAAATTCAATAGAGTATAAGAATTTACAAACGATGTTTATAAATAAGGTAAGCGATATCAGTTGCTAAATTGGGAATATAATTTTATAAGTGAATTTATATTAGAATATGGAAATAGGGTGAGAAAAATAGTGGATATCATTTTTGAAAAGTGAAAAGTGGTTAAGAAGATCGAAATGGAAGTGATGTGATGTGATTCGAGAGGAATTTATAAAATTGAATTGGTTATTGAGGTTTGTAAAAATATATTTTGAATTCTAAGAAGTTAAGTTTGTTTTTAAAGGAAAATTTTATTATTTAAAACTATTAAATTTTAAACTAGTTAGGATTGAAATACTTTGGTAAGTAGATTTTCAAATACTAAGTATCTAATTTAATAAATTCTAACTTTTAAAAATCAGTCGTGAAAATTGATTTGTTTATCAAAAAATGAGTATAAAACTGTTTCGCTATCTTAAATAAATTACTTGAACATGTTTTAAAAATAGATTATTATTCTTTAAAAATACTTATTTATATATGGATATATTAGAGTTTGAAATGATTTTTACTTTATTCTCTCGAGATCTGTAGGCGGGCTTATTTAACGGGAAGGTTTTATAAGAGAAGTTTTATAATGGGATGTGGGATCCAAAGACATTTTCTAAATATTGGAATACCGAAACATGAAAAAAATGGATTCGAGTTAAATAAAGAAATCATAAATGGTTAGATGGGATTATCAATAAATATAATTGGTTTTGGAAATTGTAAGAAGAAATATATTAATAGTTTTGGAAATGCAGGAGATAAGCTAAGAAAAATTCTTCAGTTTTGATGCTTGAGATGATTTTGGAAAATGTACTTAGAATATTTTCCTAGGTATCTGGGAAAGAATATTTTTGGGAAAATGTATAATAAGGGATGATGTCTACTTATGGATGTTTTATTTATAGTTAAATAACCGACTATTAATATTAGCCAATTTCGTTAATCATTTCGAAGAGATCGAGATCAAATTTAATTATCCCAAAACCACTTCGATCTGGTTTGAACGTTACGAATGAATACCGTGAAGATGATGAAGATGGTGCTTGGGTTTGTCCGAACCCATGACAACTTGTATGGATGAATGCTATCAGAACATCGTCATTGAAGGACGATGAGCATGCTAAGTAGAATTGTTTATTAAATGATAGATTTCTTTTAATAAAACAGAATATAAACATACAACCAATATAATTATGATAATATATTTATATATTTGAATCGTCACCTAACTAATATTATAACATACATTGTATAAATATTGTATATACATTAATATTAATAACTTCATTATAGATTTATCTTATATCCAATGCTTGTGAAAACACCTTGAAACATTGAGATATGCTCCTAGAATAAGTCCAGTAGAGTGCTAGTCCTCGAACCGATGACACCAGCTATTGAATATGATCTGTCATACTTTGATTTGATTTTGGAAATGAAGATACGGGGAGTATAGATTTCAGCTAGAGGTAGGAGATAAGGAGGCTTTCAAAAGTATCAAATGAAAGTGGGTTGAGATGTTTAAATAGAGGAGGAATGAATGGAGAAGTTAGGATCAAAATCCATGTTTCTCTCTTACTCCTTTCCCTCTTATGCACTCAACTCTAGCCCACTTTAGCCAATCATATAGCCACCACTATGTCCTAATATAGCCGAACAACCCAGCCCCCATTATGGGCTTCAAACCCTTTTAATGCCCAAATAAAATATTTTGCATTTAAATACAATTTAAATGCGTATCGATATCATATAGTGATTTATATATTTATAACTATTATAAATACATTTAATAATTTGTTCATCAAATAAAAATAAAATTTTATAACTAATATTTCATAAATATTAACTAATTGATTAACTTATAACATTTACAAATTAACTAAATCGTTTGGTCAGATGAATATTCATCATTTCGGTTGTGTGAACCATTAAGTGTAAATTTGGTCGGCTATTAATATCAAACTACGAATATTAACATTCACACGTCACTTAGTAGGTGATGTGATATTTTGGACAAATTTATCACTTACTTGGTTTCGATAAAGTCTAATTTTACTTTGTTATGCGTTAACTAGTTGTGACTATTATTTACACCAATTCTCTTTATCAAAACTATATCAGATTGGACTTATGTAATTTGGTAATGGTCAAAATTCAAATACCGTCCATATTCAATTCCATAGTCCAAACACAAAGTCCTTGGTTTAATAATACAAATATTATTAGCCAAACTACTCTGGCTAGGCATTTTGACTTTGAGTTGACTTGAATTGATAGTTATATTAACCTCATATAACTGACTAGGCGAATCCTCTAATGAATAGTGTTTCACTTCCAATACTTCCATCGACCTAGCTACAGTCACTCGATACATGATGTGCAATGATTTAACCACAATCAAAGTAGAGCTTTCATATTGATGATCCATAATATTCTCAAGTCAGGAAAATTGTGTAAATTAGTCACATTGATATTTTCTGTTTGACCTTAGTTATGTTAATCAATAGAAAACTATCAAGTGATCTTCTATTGTTATCCAATAACTATCAATATGTAACCTTTTGGTGCCCCCAGCAGTCATGAGTAATACATTGCCCAACATTTGGAGAGCGTTACATACTCTAGTCTCAATCGATACATCGATATCCAGTCTTAGTGCATCTTGACTAGGAATATTTAAAATGATGTGTTTATTATATAGTGATACAACACTCATAATTACAACTATTTGAAATTACTATCACAAACACAATATTTATGGGTTTTTAATTAAATATTAATTATTTATAACACATATATATAATAGAAATAAAAAACACCTTTATTATGAACGAGAATTGATAACGAAGTTAATTAATTTACAATAAATTATAGAATCACCCCTATGGCATACCCTTAACTCTATCAATCTCCTACTTGCACTTCGGGCCAATTATGGAATCTCAATCTCATCCCTTCTATCAGCTTATAGAGAGCTGACCGTGCAAGACCCTTAGTGTATAGATCTGCTATGTTGTCCTTAATATCTATCCTTTGTATCATGACCTCTTTTTCTCTATGAATTCTATAATGAGGTGGAACTTTCGAAGAATGTGTCATGACCTCTTGTGAACTCTAGGTTCCTTTGTGATCTAAATCGCTGCATTGTTATCATAGAGCAATGCTATAGGATTCTCTATATCAGAAATCACTTACTAGAACAAACTGGACATTCAATAGCGTTTATAAAACGTTGTAGAAGCCTTTAACAGCGTTTTCAACTACGCTACGTAACGACATGCAATTATAAGTCAGGAACATACCGTAACATTAGAGTAAACACTGTAAAAAGCTCATTTTTATAGCGTTTTATGGATCTTAATAATGCATTTTACAGCATTTATGCTGAAGTGCTAAAACCTTTTCATAGCGTTTGAATTCTGCTATCAACTATAATTAACGGCGTTTATCTCTTGTTGTCAAATTTATTAATAGCGTTTAGTTTATTGCTATGAGTGATCTTATTACATTGTTAAAAACCCTTTTATGATAGTTCAAAACGCTGTTGAAGTGTACCACATCATTTTTAAAACGCCGTTGAAACTTTACGTAGCATTTCACAAATGCTATCGTTTACTATTTTTGGATTTCCCCTTTCACCTGCTCTATTTCTATGCATATCAATCATAATTTATATAGCAGCGCAGTTAAAATCAAAATGTACATTTCATAGTCAACATAATATATTAACCACACATTTCATAATCAAACATGTAACATTGCATAATCAAAACACACGATATTCTTACATCAAAAAGTATATAATACATCCATAATATTCATAAACAATGTAAAACAAATAGTAGCTAATGACCAAATGTAAAACAAAAAGCATACAAACCAAAATGTAGTTCTGACATCCAAAATACCTTTGAATCTATAACATGTTGCGACACTTTTTTGTATCAAAAATACCTATCTACCTGTAAAGTTAAAGTTCAAAAATTAGCAAAATAAATCATTGATACAATAAACACAATCTGAAACATAGCTAATGCAAGCAATAATAACGTGAAATGCAGTCTAGAACAAATGAAAAGTGATGGTGTTTTCTCATTCTAAAATCTATGAATAATAATTTGTAGGGACCTAAGAAAAATCTTTATCAAATCATGTCTCGTCTTGTCTTTATTTGTAGAAATAGATAATGAAATGGTGAATTATCTGTGTTGTAAATCTAAATTTTCTATGATAACACAAATAGTATAGCTTTCAGTCTCAAAGAATGCTTCGTGGCAAGTATTACAAACACAGAAATTACCAGGTGGAGGCAATGATGTGACTGCATTGCAAACAATGTAACAAACTGATGGTGCACCTTGAGGATACACAAGCAAATTTCTACAACCCAAACACACAAGTTGACTTTGTGCACCTATATTATTTATGAAAAATGCATGTCAATTAAATGATATAACATAGCTCTATAAATCTATTTGGTGAAAATCACTATAAACGTTATGGTATTTACAACCTACGTAGTTAAGTTCTTTTCTAAAATACATGGATGTTGTTTGCAGACTAGTGAAAGAATGCCTAGTTTTCTTTTTCATATCTATGAACTACGCACTATTGTGATGTTCATAAGCATGGAAAAATAAGGAATTACCGTTAGGAGGTAAAACAGGAGTTGGGTAAGGTGCAAGAGTTCTTAGCATTTTCTTCTAATTACTTTTATCTTATTCTCTTCCTCGACAAAAATATCTATGTCCATAATGATAAGCTATGTAAATATCCAGTTCATAGTTAATACATGTATCTGCAAATAATTGGCACTTAATACTAGGTTATATAGCTGAAAGTATATAGTGCTATATATTATTTACAGAAGATACTACGAACCATATATATTTCGGTGAAAAATAGAAAGCCAAAGGTTAATTTTGAAGAATACCCCATTTGTGTCAGTTTTCCTTCACAACCACCACTTCATGAAAAGAAAAACAATTTGTGTTATATGTGCATTATTTCTTTCCTCCAGTTTTCTATGTTGTTTTTTCTGATACCGTTTTCTATGAAGTATCGAAATGAAAAAAGGAATAGAAAATACCTACACATTTTACTCTTCGGCAACCTTCGGAATAATCTCTTAACCAAAACCATTGACATCTTAGTCCAATCTAAAAAAACAACCAACAATATTAGTATTATATAATATTTTTAAGGATATTTCATAATGCTAAGCATCACTGTCCAGATTCATCAAATATGGTTTATATCAAGTGAAAACGAAATCACAATGACCTGCAGATGAGAAAATAAGGATAGAAGCTTTGCCAAATTTACCTTGATTAGCAGGAAGCTATATTATATCTATGATTCCTTATGGACTTTGCCAAATCACTGTTGGAAAGCCTCTGTCGACATTTATGGTACTTATATCTTCAATGCACTTATTAAGACTACACATCTTTCACACAATCACGTGGACCTGAGCATTACATGGAGATTTGGAACAAAATTAGCATCATATACAGTCAATAAGATTAAATTCACTAAAATTTCCCATTGAGTAGAATAAGCACTATTTTAAGTTCTAAGAGCCACATTTCTCCAGTAAATACAATCTTGCGGCAAAAGATAATAAAAGTGGCGTGGAAAAAGCAAAAGGAAAAAATAGCCTCTCTCGTGGTAATAAATATTTCCTTATTTCATAGTTAGAGAAAAATAAAGCAAGCAATTTTCATAATACAAGACAGTAAGTTTCAGAGATACTAATATTTAAAAGAAGATTACTAGTACTTGAAACCAATCACAGGAAGATAGCTATGCAAAATATTAACTATCAACTCACGTTCAATAAAATACAAGACCGTCTATGCTGGTTCACATACATCGCCGTTGCAAAAAAACTAGTGATATTTATCAAGGAATGATTCCTCTATATTGCTAATACAAGAATCAACATTCATCACTCCTCAACTCAAATGAAAAAATTAGTATCAAACATTCAGATAGACTTGGATTGAATCGTACTCATTAAACCACATAGGCTATAATCAACATATGCAAAATTCAGCACCAAACCTAGTAAGCAGTGAATCTTTTAAGCCTCGTAGTAATTTCAATAATAATAATTTAAGAGCTCTTCATTTCTATAATTTTTAAGTTCCCAACCCCTCCGAAGCTAAGATTAGTTCCTATTTACCATCGTTACAAGATAACAAATGATGTTATCACCTAGCAGCTTCAGCCATCCAAGTACAAAACATCTGATGTCAATTAAAGCTTAAATCTTCACTAAAGAAAAACTCAGTTTTGCCTTTCCATTGTCTTCATCTATACTCAATATAACCGAATAAACAAAATTTGTATCTATTATCATATTTACTTGCATTGGGATTTATGAGTGTTATACCAAAATTAAATGTTTCTGTGTTGCTTTAACCAACGATTGTCTATAGTAATAAAAGGTTCTTTCCATCAACAGCAAAAATAAATAGTATTAACCATTAACTTATATGATAAAAATCTTTTAAGGCCGACGAGACTGCAACTAGTCATATGTATAATTATATTACTAGAGGAAATTTGATTAAATTATCTGAATTCCCGAGAATGTACGACTTGGGTCTACAAAAATCAAATTAAAATTTTGAAACTAAATGCTAAAATTAGAAATAAATTTTGTTGCTAGATTAAAAATTATAAACTGGGACATACACATTCACCAACCTTATGTGCAAAACTGAAGTTCTAAACTAAAAATGATATGTTTAGAACAAAGCTACAACTTATGTCATGTGCGTATTTATGAACAAATAAAAGCTCAAAGTTTACCTGATAAGTAATTAGCTTGTTTATTACGTTTTGAGTGAATAAATAACCAAACTCCAAGAAGCATGAATTTTATGAGGAACTAGGCTTCATTCAACATCAACACAGAACCTAACAAAAGTGTTTATAAAAAGCAGTTCGACTTACCATACCTGAGATCTAAGTCCGAATCAAAAACCATCTGAACCACCATTCAAATCAAAACTAGAGTCTTCTTGAATACATTTCTGATGAAAGCTAAATTAGTATGTGATAACTATGAGGGAGTATGAACCGTACGCTAGCCCGTACTAATCAATCGAAGTACCTAAATAAGAAATTAGGGTATGTAAAATTGAAGAACGAGGAAATTAGGTTCAATGCAATCTTTTATCTGTCTGCTCTAGCACTTTACGGCATTCTGATTTCCTCATGCTCTGCAAAGTTCATATATCAGGGAGCACAATATATGCATTAATTTTAGCAAGGAGGAAGTCAAACAAAAATGTTAAAAGTCAGGCTTTTAAAGTTGAGTAGAAAATTAGACATGTTTACAAAAATAACATAATATAGTGATACCTCTAGTAGTGCAAGTGGTGTTATAAAAGTGGGATGCCATGGAATCTTCCTCTTTTGTATTTAATTTTAAAAAAAATCTTCATTCTTGTTATGCATGACACTGACAATGTATTGTTGAATTCATGCAATATTCTTAAGACTACGCTATATGACATATACACCATAAGACATTGCAAAAGTCTTACCTTATACAAGTTGGCAACATAGAAAGCTGAAAGAGATGTCTATGAAGCTGTTGTCAGGACAATAGTTCTACCACAAGCCAGAGCAGGGCTTGCTTTCCAGGAAAACATGAGCAATGGGAAGTTCCATGGACTGAATTGTTCAACAACTCCAATCGGCTCACACAGACATGATGAGGCCCATCAATAGGTTTAACAAGGCCATATATCTTGTTAGCCCAGGCTGTAACCACGAGACAAGCGTAAGAGATGTCCTGATAACAAGATTATATATAATTTTCGCATGGTAATTAATAAATACAAATGTATTGGAGAATCAAGCTTACTAACGCAACATTAGATGAAGCGTGTAACCATGGGAATCTCAATGTTAGCCGACTGTTCACAAGGTTTTTCATTGTCCCATGTCTCTGGTGTAGCTATTCTATCATTATATTTCTTTATCAACTACAAATTTGCATGATATGCATGACCATTCCTGCAAAATTATGACACATATGCGCTCATTAGTCATCTCCCTCTCTTGGAAATATCTAAGTGATAAAATCATACAAGTCATAAGGCCAGTTGGATTTATTCCAAGTGAACAGCACCGAAGTAAAGCTATGATGACTTCGGTTCGCCATGGGTGACTAAAATCACTCAGGTAACTTTGTTTTTCAGGTGATGAAAATATTTGAAGTCTTAAACTGCTTTGAGAGATATTTAAATAAAATACTACAAAAAATAATATGACATTGATTAAACATAATAAAGTTAACAAATAGGCATAACAAATTAAGTGTAAAAAATCGTAGACTGATTTGCATCTTACTGCATTTTTTTTAATTAACCACCTTGCCCATTGTAAAAGATTTTTCGATATACGCAACTATGCTAGAGTCTATAAAATGGCTTAATTGAAAACTAATCTGGCCTATAAATACTATTTCAAGAGGCTGTTATTATAAATAAACATACATGCAGCTAAACATACTATCTGCATTACCATAAAACCAAGCCTCAAAGACAATCTTATAACATAATAATATTTGAAGAAAATGCTTGTAGGATTTTAATTTAAGTGCAGGCTGCAAAAATAAAATTTAAAAGGTTTGTTTGTTTAAAATTCCTAGTAGCTGAATGGTTTTATGCCTTTTCAATTAGATGTTAAGAGAGTAAGGCAACCAATCACCAAAGCTAGATCCCTTAAGACTGGGTACTATAAATACATTGTTTATTGTCCTTCTTAGAAAACTTGGTGTTTTAATAAAGTGATTGCAATTGTGCTTTGCAAAGGTTCTTCCTATATTAATGGGCAACTCCAAATATCCTATCCGATTGACTCAGCTAGTTATATTTAACACTTTTTTATTGAGAAGAATTCTACATATAAGAATCTGGAAGTGTCAAAAGAACAAAACGTAGCAAATTATGTAGCTTATTTTTGTGATTTCAACCAAATGAGATTTAGCTCCATCAAGATTAATTGACAAATACAAAAGATGATAGCATGCATAATTACTCATACTCAGTATAAAGATTCTTGAAATGGAAGTATTGATGAGGGTTAAAGATAAGTGTAGATTGAGATATCTAATTAATAACCGGTAAATATAGGATAACTAAGATATCAAAATTGATATCAACATTGCAAATTTTTTTGGAGGGGATGAAGAGGAGTTGGATTTGAAGAAGGCTGCTTCAACTGTAAGTTTATGAAGTTTTATATACTGTTGATGTGTTTGTATACAACTCATATTGATTTTGTTAAAAGTGTAATTTTTTATGCTTTCTTAATGTTTTGAATAATAAGTTTTGTATTGTTGAGAAATTTTGTATGATTAATCTGGAGTAGAACAAAAAACTAGTTGATCTACATACATATATAATGAATTTTTTATTTGCAAAAATATATGAGATGCTCTCTGTTGTATTTAGTTTGATAGTATTCTCTTTACATGCATACATGTATCTACATACTTTTATATGCACGCATATATGAGTAAAACAGAAACAATGAATCTGTTTAATCTACGTAAGTAATCTCATACATTTATATGCGTGCTTGTGTCAGCCTATATGCTTTTACATGTATAGTAAATGCAGGTTCAGTATGCTAGAAATGAATGTAAATTAAGCAATGTTTTACATTGGGGGAAACTTGCACTGTGCAACTCCCAGCTAAGACAAACGATTAATGACAATACCATTAAATATTCTAAAAGATTTTAATGCATGGCTGTCAGATAGTGTTCTTTGTATGGATACAAAAAAATGTAGAAGGTGAGAAGTAACAGGAACATGCATCTACCTTTACAAGTCGCATCTCATGTTTAAAATTAGCTATCAATATAATTATCTCTTTAATTTATCTTCATTGTTTTGTCTTCGAGCTTCCACAAAAGGATAATCATGTTTTATTAAACGTACACAAAATGGAATGTAACTTTTGGACAGTGCCTTAGTTATACTCAGATTTAATTTCAGTTATCCATTTTTTAATACTTATTTGATTCATTTTTAATAGCTTTTAATGTTAATTAGTTAATTTTTTATATTCATGAATGGTGAGAACATTAATGAGAGATAGAGGATATGCTTCATACCACATTCAGATTATATTGTATTACGAATGGCTATGGGTCAACATCGTACGAGTTCTAGCACAACTCAAAGTAGTCTTTTATTTATTATTAATTTGCATATATGGCTATGGATCAATTTTTTTAATATGGATGCACTCAAGTGTTTTAATACTTTTTAGAGTGACTAAATGATGGTAAACGGTAAAAAACTGAACAATAAAGGACTAAATGACATTCAGGTTGAGGTAGAAGCAATTATCATCGACTTAATATAACAACAGCATAAGTAGTTGAATCCATACTGTAGTACTTCTATGAAGGTTCATCTTCAAAATGAGATAAGGGAGCAAAAAATTAGCAATTTTGGACTACTTTCAAAATGCACAATATACATAACTATATCTTAGATCAACCACTGTTACTGTTAATACCTGAGTTTGGGCAATCCAGAAAAACAAAGATATCATCAAGTGCCCAAAAAATACAATTGCCAAAGAAAGCAAACCTTTTTGCAAAATGTGATTTTTGACATATATCTAACTACTAACCAAAATATATAATTTTTTTAGTTATGCAACTGAATATTATATAAATACTAACGAACAAACTCATCTATATTATGCAAATACCAAACCCACACATATGAATTCACTGACAAAAGCTACTTATTTCCATTTGTGGTCAAAAGGGAAAGTTTATTTATCGTAACATAAGTAAAGGAGTTCCTAATTTAACTAGTTTTTATATGCCTTCAAAATTTCCATTTTACAAATTAAACATATTTTTGTCGTATATTTTAACTTATCGATAATAAAAATATTAACTGAATTACAAGATTCATTTTATCATTCTTTTCCCAAATTTTTGGCCAAAAAATTTTATTAGATTAATTTTGAGAAAGACATAACATAAGTAAGCATTATAAATTAACGTTAATGAGTTGCTTCTAATATCTAATTAGCATGTCTGATATCTGAAGCTACATATATAAATTAACACAATCATGTTAAGCATATCTTAGAATTAGATGTTCTAAATTTTTAATAATTTTAGTTCCAATCATTCATCACCAAACCATTGTCCTATGAAATTAGAATGATAGAATTCAAAGTTTATAGTTTAGAAGGATCCAAGGTTCTCTTTTTTTTCCAGCGATAGAGTTCCTGTTTTAACCAATGTCATCAGTTCTGAACTACTTCATATAATGAGAACAGTAAAATCACTACCAAGGCTATCTTAAAACGAGTATAAGCATTGCTTCAAATACTCCACTTTAGTCACAAAAAAAGTATGGCAAGTCGGTAGAGATGTTCAACTGCTCACAGACTCATAGTAATATTTAAAACATTATTTAAAATCAAAGCAACAACTTTTGCAAACAATCCATATAGTAAATATAAGAAAATGCAAGTTATCGAGGGTTAGAAATTTGCTTTCAATAATGATAGCATAGTTCAGTAATCAATATCATAGCGGAGCACTAAATTAATAATTATTATTATCATACATATACATTATTTTACAGAAACCGCATGGCGAGAAACATATTACAGTGAAAGTATCTGGACAATTGGTAATTTAATCCTTCTATGTCCAAATGATTGTACCTATAGACCTATAAATGATTATTTATACCTGGGTACATAGTTTAATTGACAATTTGCTCACACCTAGTAATGTACTTGTTTGACAAAAATGTCTCGGCATGTTAATGAAAAGATTATCTCAGCTCATTTATATGCTAATCAAATCGACATTATATGAAGTTGAGGTCATACTTCATATATTTCCAAATTTAGTATTATCTCACCTACATTTGCTAGTAGAGTTATTTAGTGTGGTTGCTATATGAAATCAATTAGCTAATATAGTAAATGATTTTTGTCCTTTGGCATAATAAATATGTGCAATTTATTTTATCTTACTTTTGAAATCAAATTGTAAATTATAATCACTCAACAACATGATCTTTTTTTCATTATTTCTTTTTTACTTTTAGAGTATATTATATCCAAGAAGCAGTGACCCTATTCTTTAAGTATACTGTATCAAGTACACTATATCATCTAGCATTATGCACTCAGCTATATCATTTATGGCTTACTAATCCTCATTTGAAATCCAGGAATAGTACTGTAGTCCAAAGTTAACAGAATAATGGCAAGAGGAAGATAATTTTTCTCTTGATAGATGCCGACTTTGGTTTACACTTTATGAAAGCATGCTTGTTTGTAATTAAAATATATCAGTCATTAACTTAAAACTACAGCAATGTAAATTACAAGTACATATTATATACCCACTGGCGTAACTGTATATTCTACTACTATCATCCATAACATATAGATACATATTATTGTAAAGGGGATATGATACGAGGTAGATGACGCAGAACCTCCGTAACTATTATAAGAGACCAAATGAGGTATAAATTGATAAAAACTGTAGTTTTAATTTTGAAAATTTTCTATATTAAAACTAGTTTAATTTTTCAAGAAACCTATGTCCAACCATTTATTAAATAATTTAATTCTATAGAAAATTCAATATAGATCAATAGTAGGTAGAGAATCAGCTAGTTATAAAAAATAAAGGCAAGTCAGCAACTTACTCTGAAACTTAAAGTACGAAGGAATTGGTTGCTGGTGATGATGGCTACCAATTCACCTCTATCGACGAGCCAATCGACTGCAATGGGAACTAGGGTTAACAACGATGAGGATCGTCGATTCGTTTCCACTAATGAGCTTACAATGGGGTCGAGTACAAATGGCGATTAAAGCTACTAGTGAATGATGATGAAAGCTATTGGCACTGAAATTTTATTTTGGAGGAGGAAATTCTGTAATTAAATTTAGAGAAGGGAACTAAAATTTGGGAAACTTTTCTTTTTTAACGAGTACGTAAAAATAGGGGGAAAGAAAAGAAATTTAGTAAATATCTCGCACAACGTTGATTTTACCGATTTACCACCTAATTATTATTTTTGATGGCAATCGTTCAAAAAAGCTGATAGTTTATGCTAAGAAAAGGTACTTTTCTTATAGTGACTCTAAGCTCACTCAAAAACTTGTGCATCTGCACTACATCTTTAGCTGCTTCATTAAGGGAAATGTACTCGATCTCCATTATTGAACAACAATTATCTCTTGTTTGGAACTTTCCAACTAACGGCTCTGTCATTAAGTATAAAGAGATAACTAGACACTGACTTATTATCATTTATACACTTTAAAAACTAGAGTATGTATACACCTTCATAAGGGGGTCTCCATTCCTATAAATAAAGATTAAGTCTTGAGTATTTCTTAAATACTTCAGTATCCATTTTACAGCCGTCCAATGTTTTTCTCCAAGATAGACTGATATCGGTTTAAACATCTTATTGCATATACCACATCCGATCTAGTACATAGCATAGTGTACATTATTGATCATATGGTTGAAGCATATGGGATCCTCTTTATACGCTCTTTCTCCACATCAGTATGAGGTACTTACTTTTTGGAAAGGACGATTCTAGACTGCGTTGGAACATTTCAACATTTGGAATTTTTCATACTAAATCTTTTTAGTATAGTATCTTTGTACCTAGTATATAAGCTGCTTTCCCAAAGTCTTCATGGAGAAATTCTTGGAAAGCCAAGCTTTCATTTAGTGCAACAATGAGGTACCATTGCCAATCAATAATAGATCATTGACATAAATCACTAAGAATATAATAGCATTACCCTATTCCTTTTTGTATACGTACACTTTCTCTGTGTTCTGATAAAAACCAAACTGTATGATTATCTTATCAAAATCCTTATTCCAATTTCTGAAAGCTTGTTTAAGTCCATAAACGACTTTAACATCTTGCAAGCTTTGCTCTCACTCCCATTGATCACAAAACCCTCGGTTGTGATCTATATATGGTTTCTTCTAAATCATCATTTAGAAATATCGTGTTCACATCCATTTGTCGTATTTTGTAGTCATTGAATGCAGCAATAGCTAGCATAATTTGAATGGACTTAAGCATGGCTATGGGTGAAATGGTCTCGTCATAATCAACACCTTGAATCTAATGAAATCCTTTCGCAACTTTCCTTGCCTTATAAGTCTCTACTTCACCATCTGCGTATAGTTTTTTCTTAAAGATCCATTTTCAGCCAATGGGTTTTATCCCTTTGGGTACATATGATAAAGTTCATACTTTGTTTTTGTACATGAAATCCATCCTATATTTCATTGCTCCAAGCTAGAGTGAAAAGTCTTTACTCTACAGTTCTTGAAATATATAGGAGTATTGTCATCTAAGACATGGTCCTCCTTCTCGCCATCTATGAGAAAACTACAACGTACCTCTAGTGCATGAGATCTCCCACTAGACCTTCTAATAGGTTGCGTGTTTTCATATATGGGTGAACTTGGTTCTCCCACCGGTTCGGCCTCGGTGTTAACTTCTTGGGTTCCATTCAAGTCTACAGCTTCACCGTTAATTTCCTTCATAAGAAATTCCAGTACTAGATAGACAACATGTCGGGAAATAATAACCTTTTGTTCCTCGGTATTGTAGAAAGAATATCCCATCGAATTTTAGGGATATCATATAATTTACATAGTACCGATCTTGCCTCTAGTTTGTTTGGACTAACGTTCTTAACATACGTCGGACAAGCCCATACCATTAAATACTTAAGTTTAGGTTTCTCATCATACATTATCTCATATAGCATTTAGAACAAATTTACTAGGCAAAAAGCTCAACATATACGATGCAGTTTCTAGAGCATATCCCCAATAGGACAAAGGTAACTCAGGTTTACCCATCATGGAACGAAACGTATCTAATAGGGTTTGGTTCCTTCACTTCGACTCACCATTGTGCTACAGGCTATAAGACGAAGTAATCTGGTAGATAATTCCATTATCTTTTAAGTACTATTGGAATTCCTGTCCAACATATTCACCTTCTTGATTTGATAGAAGAATTTTAATCTTATAGCCCGTTTGGTTTTCTATTAAATTTTTATATTCGATAAGTTTCTCATCGACATCGTATGTGTTCTTCATAAGATACACATATCCTAGTTTCAAGAAATCATCATTGAAGGCAACAAAGTAAGAAGTATTATATTTGGTGATTATAGGAATAAGGCCACAAACATCGCTATGTACTAGCCTTAAGATTTCATCAACTCTATCGTTGCTTGCACTGAAGTGGTGCTTGCTCATTTTAACTTTGAGACAAACTCACACATGTCAAATGATTCAAAATCAAGTAATGGGAGAAAACTTTGGTTTTCAGCTTGTGTAGTCATTTCTCACTAATATGACCTAGCCGACAATGCCAAAGATAACTATCATTTATATCGTTAGTTGGTTTATTCGCGGAACACATATAATTAGTATTGATCGCATAAATGCCATTTTTCAAGAATATCATCGCAGAATTTATTTTCATTCAAACTAGTTTTCATAACATTATTTGCATAATGAAATATATATCTAGTCTAAGATAATCAAGAAACAAAAACAATCCAACAAATAAAGTCTTTCACAAAATAAAACTTATTTCATACCAAAACTACTACACTAGGGAAACAATGATCGTCTCCTATTGTCGTTGCATCTATGATAGATCCATAAACACTTGGAGTCTTACCTCTCCTTTTGCTACACAGTGCTAGTTCTTAAGCTCTTTAATGAATTACAAATATGAGTTCCAGATCCAGTATCTAAGACCCGAACATTTTATTGAATACAAAACAATTTTAAATCATAAATGTACCTAAAGGAACTGCAAAACCATTTTACTTCCTTTCTCTAACAACCTTCAAGTAGTCAGAACAATTCCTTTTCTAGCAACTTTTCTTATGGCAGTGGTGACATTCGCCCTTGTCATGGTCATTTCTTGTTTTCTTAACTTCTCTTTTCTGCTTCTTCGAACTCTTTAAAGATGATGGACCACCCTTAACAGCAAGTACAACCTTTTAATCCTCAGATGCAGACTTGGCTGACCTCTATATATTAGGAGCTCCACGTGATTCACATTTAATTGGTTCATATTATAATCGAATGCTTCATACTAAGGAGTAAGAGAACCAATGATTGAATCAACTTGCAATTCATCGCTTATCTGTATATCCAATTGTTAAAGCCTATCAATATAGACTTCATCATCAGTACGTAATCATCCACTTTCTGTCTTTGGCCATTTTTGCATTGAACAGCTTCTTCGTAAGCTCATACCTTGAGGAATGTGATCGTTTTCCAAACAGGACATTGAGACTATTAAATGTCTCATGTACAAATATATTTTCATGCTGCCTCTACAGTGGCTTATATAACGTAGATAGCACGAAAACTTAGGCGATCTCTAGGTCAGATACCCATTTTTCATAAGCAAGTCGTAGTTCGGGGTCCGCATCATCAGCGATTTGTTATTTAGGTTTGCATGTAATAGCCAACCATAGGCACTCGTAAGTCAATGCTATATTAATTGCTCTTTGCCAATCGGTATAGTTTGGTCCAGTAGGCTTGTCATTATAAGAAAATAGCTTTGGAGTTGTCATTTTTCTATAAGTTTTAAGTGGTAGATTAATAGGAAAAATCACAATATATGTTCTTATAATATTAATAAGGTTAAACTTTATGATCCATTTTACTAATAAGCTCCCATAGTCTTTTATATTTCGCCAAACCCTAAGTTGAAACATAGAAGTCTTTCGACTTCACCAATAAGTATTAGGACTCTTTCGTCTTGGAGTTCTAACCTTGAGTTTACTCATAAGTCATAGCTCCATGGATGATGGATAACTCCTTATCAATTTTATCGTACACAACTCCTAACCTCTGGTAGCTTGCCCTAATTTCATTTCGACTTAGAGTTTGCTAAACAAGTCAAAACAAAATTATTCACTCATACCTACCATATCGCGATGGCCTAAGTATAGTATATGTACCTTGATTTTGATCAACAAATATATATAGTTATCTTACCTTGTCTATTTAATATATTAATAATACTGTACATAACATCTGTAGAATGAGTTTGCTCAATAACTGAGGAGTATACAAGTAAATTATGTGTGTGTGTCTATACATACATACATACAAACATACATACATGTATATATGGTAGATGACAACATTAACTGAAGATTTATAATCTTCAGTATTTTACATTGAGTATATTGACTTATGGAATAATGTAATTCTTATGAATTCTCTTGATTCAAATTTCGGACACATCGAAAATTACGGTACACGTACATTTGCGTGTATTTATTCCTTAAGTATAATTATTGTTTCTTAATGTTCCACCTTTAATTTATACATTCATATTATATATATATATATATATATATATAACTTTTATATTTCATATCACTTATATATTGTTTTATGTATAATATTATATTAATTAATCTTATTTAATTAATTTAATGACTTAACATTTTGCTTAATTTTATATATTATCTTAACATAACATTTACATTAAATATTTATTATACACTATAACCTTCACAGCATAACACATATATCATATACATGTGTATGTTATTTGATTAATCAACCTTTTAATTAACTCATTTAATTAAATAAATTTAATTTAATTATACTAATTTCAAAATTCATTTCATATATATATATGTGTGCGTGTGTGTGTGTGTATGCTTATGTTATTTTAAACATCTTTAAAACAACATCATATATATTTTACATGCATACATTTATTCATCAATTAACATATTTAGTTAATTTACTTTATAAATATTATTAATAAAAAATTCAAAAAATTCAAAATTTATTTATATTATTTTTCAAATATTTTAAATTTTTTATTATATTATAACTTTTATAAGATACGTATATCTTACTTTAAATTTAACCTTTAAACATAAAATCTTATATTTTTAAGTTTTAAACAATTTTGAAAATTAGCCCAAAACCCAAATCCAATTGGGCCTTTTCTATTAGAGATCATCATTGGGCTTACATATCTATTCGAGCCAGCCGGTAGTCATGTTGGGCTGAGTACTTGATTATCCAAACCCAATCCTTCGACACTACCCTTTGAGATACCCTACTAGCTGGGCTGTGAGCTTGATAGTTAACCCTAACATGACTAATTTAGACCGCATAGGCTATTGGACTCTGATACGATTGTTGGATATAGGCCAGCCTACATCAGAAGTAATGGGTGAATTACATTTTTTACCATACTGGATCTTTATTAGGCCTATGAAGTCTAATTTATTTAGAAATTTTCAAAATTTTTAAATAAAATTTGTATTTTATTTAAAATTATTATTTAAATTAATTTTATGTAATTTTTATTACGCTATATATATATATGTCATACACACACATGTGTGTGTGTAATATAGCAATCTATGCAAGATATAACATGTTGGTGTATGTGTTGGGACTTACACTGTAATGGACATGTTAACTCATCTAGTATACAAATTTATTATCCAAATGTATGTTTATATATTTTCATTTATATATTAAATCATATATATATGTAAATGTATGTGTATATATAGATATAAACTATATTTTATTTAAATAATTATATATATAAACATATACATAGAATTTTAATATTTTAAGTATATAATTATATGTAAGTATATTTTAAGATATTTATAATTTTAATTTAATTTTTTTACTGCAAATTCGAAAGCTATTTTGTTGAAGTAAAAGATTCTTTATTGATAACGAATTAGAACCATTAATAGGAAGATTGGCTCCTTAAAAAACCTTACCATTGTGGCAACGCAAGACATCCCCTATAAAAGGCAGTCTCCAACACAGAAAAATATAGACCAATACAACAAACACAAATAGCTAGCACTTAAAACAAAAAAGTAAAACATATAGAAACGGCTCAAAATAAACTAGGCTGAAATATAATCAACGCCACCGCATCCTTCTTTCTACCCGATTCAGCCAAAAACCACATGAGAGTAAAACACAACCTCAAAACCCTATTCCTACAACAACCCACCGCCATCATCCATTATCTTGCAACTTAATTCCCCACCGGGGTAACATAGCTTTCTCTGATGATGTTATCGATCTATTATTTTGTCGTCGAGATAAGTGTAGTCGAACATCAATCTCCAGAATTTCCATCTCACCTCCTTCAAGCATGCCTTTTTGTCAAAACGTCTCCTAACTCGTTCTACCCAAATGTGATGAACAGGTGTAGATGCCACTACGAACCCCAGGTCGCGGGGCACTTAATGATGCGTTGAGGTGGAAGCGTTGCTGGGATAGATAATCTCGCATTGAATTTGCAGCAAAGGGAGGAATTGCGAGTTGAAGCAATAAATTATCCCACATACAAGTACTGATTCATAATTCGAAAACAGATGTTGATGATTATCAGTATGATGTTACAAAGTTCGCACCTTAATTCTGTATTAATGCCCTAGTTTAGAAGTTGGTCAACGGTGGGTAATCGTTGCATATAAGCAATATACGAAGTATACTATAATTTTCTAGCTATTTTATTGCACCATATGAATTTAAAATTATCATCGCTGATGTTTGGAAATCTAACTTCATTCCATACTTTAGAGAATACGAACTTTCTATTATCATAGATTTTCTAGTAGTCAGTGCTACTGTCAAAACAAATATTCACCTACTTAATTTGATTCGTGACTTCCATGTTCTCGGATAAGAGTTGAGATTGAAACTGGCTATCTCGTATAATATGACTGACTTTTCATTTAGCTATGTTGCTTAAGTGAATTCTATTCAAGCCTAATAACTCAACAAAAGACTTATGGTTTATCCACGGATCAAACCACAAGTCTGTGTTTTCCCCGTTTATAATAACACGAGTCATAATAGAGGCAGCTGTGTCATGTTGTCTCAATATAGATTTCATTTTACCGGAGTAGTTGTTATCAATGGGTATGTCCAAGAAATTTGCCTTAGAAATATATTTGGTTCGCATTTATTTAGACCATAAGCTATCAATCGCTAACAAGTTCCAGAGAAGTTTGAGTCTGGCAGTTTTGTTTAGATCTGTAAATTTGCATAATCCAACTCCTTCTTCAATCTTTGGTTTACATAATATCTCCCACGAAATTTTATGCAACTTACCTTTCCAGAAGAAATCAGCACATAGCTTGTCAATCCTATTCAATACTGATTGAGGTAAGTTATAAATAAGTAGCCAGTGCATAACAATAGGGGTTAGGTACTATGAAGTAACTCTGCTCATCTCCCAGATGTTAAAAAATTATAGTCCCGTACTTCTAATTTACTACCGATTTTGTGTAACAGGGGCGAACAGTGCATGGCATGAATATGGTCCACTAACAGAGGGACACCAAGATACTTCACAGGTAATTCAAGTTCTCCAAATTTTATAATACCGGAAATTTCTGACTTGTAGATTGATCAATGTTGAAAAAAAATCTGAGATTTCATTTGATTAATTTTTAAACCCACGGTCTCCTCCATTATAAAAAATAGTGTTCATATAGTTAGCGTTACTTATATTAGTAGATAAGAAAATCATTATGTCATATGCATATAAAAGATGTGTGAAAGCAGGTTGAAAATTAGATGTAGGCTGAAGATGTCCATCAGCAACCCCCTCTTCATTTATTAGTGCAGAATCTCCATTGCTGTGCAAAATAAATAAGGGGATAGAGGATCTCCCTACCAGAGATGTGACGACCGCGGCTTCAACCTTCGAAAATCAGCATCCAATACATCACACGTATTCAAATGCTGGAGATTCAAACTTTGGAGTCTGTTTCACTTGAGTCATATAGATGATAACAACACAATGGAAACAAAATAACTTTATTCATTCACTTCATGGATTACAACATTCTACAACAAGTGACCAACAATATCAGGGATCTATGTATACTACACAACAGCAGAATACAACATAATAGCGGAAAAAATAACATCAACAGGGTCTTCCAAGAATCCAACGTACTGCATCTTCATTTCCAAAGCTCCAAAGTCTAAACCAAAAATCTCAAAACCAAAAGCTTCCAAATCAACGACTACTTCCCGAATTAGCTCTAAAACCTACTGATAACCTGACTCTAGGCTGTCAACGTGGAAAATTAGGGGCACCCATAGTTTAGAAAAGGGAATAATAAACTCCGAGTCAGTTATGAGACTGGTGTGAAAAGGTGACGACCCCGACTTCAACCTTCCTCCGGCCACCACCCCGAGGCTACTGAACCTCACGATCGCCGGAATTTGCCAAAAAACCACATTTCGTTCAACCCAAAATTCCTCCCAAATTACAAGCTTAAAATTCTTGAAATTTTTATCAAAAATCACCATTTCCTAGTTCGAATCTGATTCTATGATCAAAACATGAAATTAACATAATTGATTTTTTTCACTTGAAATGATTTTTACTGTTAATTCTTATTTTCGAAATAATTACTTAACATATATACACTTGAAACTATTTTTTTAAATGAAATTACTGTTGAATCACTAGTTTTGATTCATGACAAAGCAAGTTAGAAGAAAAAGAGAATTCACGACAAAACGAGATAATCAAAGAACTATGGCTATATCAAGACTTTTAATCTATGTTTCTCACTGTCTAGTACTTATTATTGAGTCTTAGAAATTTGTTAAAATCTATCCTCAAGTAGTCCGCACTTCATGTTTCTCATAATTAAACAAAACAGAAGCATAGTATGCAAAAATACCATAGCCAGTCGACTGGCTAGGATCATCCAGCCGACTGACTGGGTACATACATAATATACACTGTTTATTTTTTAGATCTTTTGCATAGTCAGTCGACTGACCAAGAAAGACCAGTCGATTGACCCGAGACCAACTGCCATACTTTCGAAAAGACATCTTCTTATGCGAAAGGATGCAACCCTTCTCTGAACGGAAATAGTTGCTCCACTTCGTCAGAACCCTTCACCAATGGCAGTAACTCTTCAACTAATATATACATACATACTCCCAAACACTTCATGTTCACTGATTTTCATTCTAACTCTCTAATACTCTTCTTGTGCTTTAATATTTGCATTCAAACAGCAAACATACGTTTTTACTGCTTTGAATCTACAAATATCTTTCATAATATTCGATTCTTAGCATTACGTTCTCTTCATCTTCACATACACTTCATATACTTGAGGATTTGATTATAAGAGGTTTGTACTATCAGTGACAAATCAGTGTTATCAAGAACACACAGTGTCGGATATTATTTTGTATTAATGAAGTCCTCTGCTACTGCAGAGGCAAAATCCTGTTTAGTAGCTCAGGTGTCTGTTCTGCTGCTCAGGTGTATATATCTGTTCCTTCGGGTTAAGTGAGGGTTATTGTAGTTGAAATTCTAGAAGGAGTCTGGGATTGGACGTAGAACGGAAAGTTCGAACCAGTATAAAAATTCCTGGTGTACTTGTTTTATTTTACTTATTTCCATTTACTTTGCTATTATCATCTGTTTCCACATTTAGATTTAAGTATATTCCATATTACACGATCCTACACACTTTCATTTGGTATCAAAGCAAGGTTTCTTATAACCGTTACACGATTATCTGATATTTTGTTAATATGAAAAACAACACCAACAATAACACTAACACTAGTTTATTGAAGGTCAATCCACTGCACGACCTCTATTATTCAATGGTCTGAACTATAATTATTGGGCAACTTATATGAAAATCTATATGCGATCAAATAGCTTTGAATCATGGAATATTACACAAAATGAATACACTCTTCCTACTAGAGAATACTCCACTTGGTCAATCAGACAAAAAATAGATGCTACTGCCAATGCTAAAGCTATGAACATGTTATTCTGTGCACTAGGTAGAAATGAATTTAATCGTGTTAGCATGTGTCAAACTGCTTATGAAATTTGGAGAACACTTAAAATCGCTCATGAAGGAACTAACAAAGTTAAACAAAGTAAAATCTTCATGCTTAAAAATCAGTTCCAAAACTTTAGAATGAAACAAGATGAATCCATCAATGATATGTACTCTAGATTTCAAGATATCTATCATTCACTATTAGGATTAGGAGAAAAGTACACTGATTTTGATATTGTATCAAGAATCCTAAATTCTTTAACGAATGAATGGGAAAGAAAAGTCTTGGCTATTGAAGAAGCTAATGATCTCTCTACCATAAAACCTGAAGAGTTAATAGGAAATCTAATGTCCTATGAAGTGAATTTGCAGGCAAAATGAGTACAAGCACCAGACAAAAAGAACATGGCTCTCCATGCTGGAGAAGAAAAAGATGAAGATTCGGATGAAGAAGATCTAGCATTTATTGCCAAAAATTTCAAAAAGTTCTTCAAGTTAAGGAAAAATAACAGAAATAATGGAAAAAGGATTTTTCCAAATAAACCATCATCTTCAATTCTAGAATGCTTTAATTACCATAAGAAAGGTCACATCTAGAAAGAATGTCCAGATTTAAAGAAAAAATACTTCAACAATGGCAGAAAAGATAAGAAAAAGAAAGCATTCTCCGTAACATGGGACGATTCAGATACTTCTTTATTGGATAACAGTAGTGCAAGTGAAAATGAGCAAGGAAATGTCTGTTTCATGGCTACTAAAAACGAGGTTAGTGATTTTACTTTTAATGATATGATGGAGATAAATTCAGAACAAGTTGATACTCTGAAAAATATCAAAAGAAAATATAAGGAGACTCGTGAACATCAGAATAAAGAAGAATTCGAAAGAGATACGCTTAAAGATGAGAAGAAAATACTAGAGGAAGAACTTGAAAAATTACAAGAATCATTCTCTAATATCAATTCTCAGCTCACTCTTTTAAGTCATGAAATTAAAACTCAAAAAGAGAAGAATGATGCTCTTGTTTCTGAAAATCATGAGCTAAAAACTAAGGTAAAATTGATAGAGTTGGATAATACTAGTCTCAAAACTAATTTAGAAAGCATCACCAAAAATATTTCAAACTTTAATAAAGGAAGAGAAACTTTATCTAAAATTATTGAAAGCTCTCAATCTGTTTCAAGTAGAAAAGGATTAGGATATGTTAAGAAAACAACAATTTCACCTAGAAAGAGAATTAAGAGAAATAGTAATCCTACTACTATACAGACAAAAAGGAATTCTAACCCAAAAAGTATAAAAACCAGGGTTCCTAAAACAAACAACAGTTTAATTAGGAAGAAATATATAAACACCTTTTTTGAAACTGTTCATAAAAATAAAGCTTTCATTTTTAAATGGGATACTAAGCCCTCTTGGGTTTGGTTTCCTGAGGTTTAACTCTTAGGACCCTATTGAAAAAGTGGGTACCAATATTATCTCATATTTCTTGTAGGTCCCATTCAAGAAAAGAGGAAAATGGATACTCGACAGTGATTGCTCAAAACATATGACAGGAGACAAAGATATGCTATCAAATATTACTTACTCAGATGGAGGCTCCGTCACTTTTAGAGACAACTCCAAAGGTTATTTCATCGGCAAAGGCGATATGAGCAATAATGGTATTTCAAATTTACCTCTTATTTCAAATGTTTTACTTGTCAAAAATTTAAAACATAATTTACTTAGTATTAGCCAATTGTGTGCCAAAGGATTCAAAATCACTTTTTCTGAAAACAAATGTAGTATTTTTGATCAAAATAAAAATCTTATCTTTGAAGGAAATAGAGACAAAAATATCTATGTTGTGAATATGAAAATAAATCATAATTCAGATATGTGTTTAATAGCCAAATAAAATGATCCTTGGTTATGGCACAAAAGATTCTGTCATATTAACTTCAAAACTATAAACAAGCTCTCTAAAAATGATATAATGAAAGGTCTACCAAAAATGTATTTTAAAATTGATCATATTTGTGATCCATGTCAGTTAGGAAAGTTAACTAAATCATCTTTGAAATCTAAAAAGGTCATTTCAACTTTACAACCACTTGAATTACTACATATGGATTATTTGGACTAACACAAGTACAATCCATTAATCATAGTATATATGTGTTTGTTATTGTTGATGATTTTTCTAGATATACTTGGACTATCTTTATGAAAAATTAAAGTGATGCCTTTGATAATTTCAAACTTTTATCAAAAGAATTAAAAATTCTAAAGGTTTGAAAATCAAAAACATAAGAAGTGATCATGGAGGTGAATTCGAAAGTGAAGCCTTTGAAGATTTTTGTAAGAAAAAGGGAATATTCCATAATTTTTCATTTCCTAGAACTCCACAACAAAATGGAGTTGTAGAACGTAAAAATAGAACCTTACAAGAATGTGCAAGGACTTTGTTAAATGGAAGTACATTACCAAAACATTTCTGGGCTGAAGCAGTTGCAACAGCTTGTTATGTTTTGAATCGTGTCTCTATTCGACCATTAACTAAGAATACTCCTTATGAACTTCTTAATGGACGAAAACCAAATATTTCCTATTTTAAAGTTTTCAGTTCAAAATGTTTTGTTTTAAACACAAAAGATCAGCTTGGCAAATTTGATCCAAAATCCGATGAAGGAATCTTTTTAGGATATTCGGATCGAAGCAAAGCTTATCGAATTTATAATAAAAGAACAATATCATCGAAGAAACACTTCATGTATCTTTCGATGAAAATTTTAAACAAATCCTAATTATAAGAGATGATGAAGAATTCCCTGATAATATCACAAACACGAAAATTTCAAATGTTGAAAATAATGAAAACTTTGTTCACAATAACAATGAATTAAGATCTCCACCTAGAATATTAAAAGATCATCCTTCTGTTAATGTTATTGGAGAACTCAATTCATCTGTTAGAACAAGAAGTCAATTAAATCAAATGGGTCATGTAGCTTTTCTTTCTAATATTGAACCTAAAAATATAAAGAAGCATCTACCAATGAAAATTGGTTAATCGCTATGCAAGAAGAGCTAAATCAATTCGAAAGAAATGACGTTTGAGATTTAGTTCCACGACCTAGTGATCAATTAGTTATTGGTACAAAATGGGTTTTCAAAAATAAAGCAGATTAGCAAGGAAATATTACTAGAAATAAAGCTAGATTAGTTGATCAAGGATATAATCAAGAAGAAGGAATTGACGATGAAGAAACGTTTGCTCCAGTCGCTAGACTAGAAGCAATACGAATCTTACTAGCATTTGCATGTTTTCATAACTTTAAATTATATCAAATGGATGTCAAAAGTGCTTTTTTAAATGGATTCATAAAAGAAAATGTTTATGTTGAACAACCTCCGTTATTCATACACGAACAATTTCCTAACCATGTTTATAAGTTTAAAAAGACTTTATACGGTTTGAAACAAGCACCCCGTGCTTGGTACGATCGTCTTAAAAGATATTTAATAGATTCGGGTTTTGAAATTGGAATGGTTGATCAAACTCTTTTTATTAAAAGAAATAAATAGGATATTTTAATCGTTCAAATATATGTTAATGATATTATTTTTGGATCTACAAATGAAAGACAATGTCAAGATTTTTCTAAAATAATGACTAAAGAATTTGAAATATCACATATGGATGAGTTAAATTATTTTCTTGGCTTACAAATAAAACAACTTGAAAATGGTATTTTTACTAATCAAGAAATGTATTGTAGCAATCTAATTAAATGCTTTGGTATGGTAAATACTTCTACCAAGCCAACTTCTATGAGTACAACCATACATCTTGATAAAGATGAAAGTGAAAAAAGTATTGATCAAAAATTATATCGAAGTATGATTGGATCGTTACTATATTTAACAGCTAGTAGACCTGACATAATGATGAGTGTCTGTTTGTGTGCACGATTTCAAGCAGATCCTAAAGAATCACATTTACGAGCAGTGAAGCGCATACTACGGTATCTTAATAAAACCAAGGACTTTGGACTATTCTATCCAAAGGAATGTCCATTTGAATTAGTGTCCTATAGTGACGTTGATTTTGGAGGAAGCCGGACAGATAGAAAAAATACAAGTGGGACTTGTCACTACATTGGACAGTCTCTTGTATCTGGGTTTAGTAAGAAACAAAACTGTTTTTCATTATCCACATGTGAATCAGAATATATTTCTACAGCTCTGGTATGTGCTCAAGTTATCTATATGCAACAAACACTACAAGATTTTTGTTTTAATTTATCTAAGTAAACTATTTACTGTGATAATTCTAGTGCTATTAATTTATCTAAAAATCCTGTTAATCACTAACGAACAAAACACATTGACATTCGTCATCATTTTCTTCATGATAATATTGAAAAGGATTTGATAAATCTAGAATTTGTTTCATCTGATAAACAATTGGTAGATATTTTTACAAAATCTTTAAATGAAAACACTTTCATCAATTTAAGACGGGAACTTGGAATAGTCTCTTTTAAAAATTTATAAATTTTTATATAGTATTTGTTGTTTTTTCATAACATAACTTGATAAAATATATATATATATAAACTTTCACTCAATTTTTTTTATCAAAATTAAAAAAAAATGACTCTAGAGAGACTTGAACCCGTGACCTCTCCTTTATAGTATTACAATTGCTCTTTACCATTTGAGCTATAAATGTTTCTTGTTTCAACCAGAAGTTTGATTTTAGTTACTCTGGAAATTTTCGTTCAAAAAAAATTAAATGTGTAGCTGCTAGAGCTCGAACTCGGGTCTCTTAACCGGTAGTCCAATGTCTTACAGTTGTGCTATGTGTTATTTTTTGCTGAGTCTTTTATTTCGTGGGCTCATAACCATACTTTTTAAAAACAATTCTCATCCATTCTTTTTTCTCTCTGGCTATTAGTGTTCTGCTGTTTCTAACCTCTCAAACATAGCTCAAATTCATCTATAAATCTGCATTCCTTTCATTGTTTTTCAATCATCCTAACAATTATTTTTCAAAAACTTTAAACTTCAAGTTCCTCATTTTCTATCAATGGCCTCTCACGACTCCTCTAACTCCAAATTATCTTTTGCTGCACTAACATTCTCTAGTAGCTATCATTCTTCCAGTGGCTCTACTTCGTCCTTGCCAACTCCTACTCCTAGATATGAAACAGATCAATATCACACTGGATTTTCTCCAAAAACTAAGAAGTCACGAAGATCATTGTTTGTTTCTCCAAAAACAAAAGAAAAAACTGATGAAATCCATCATTATCAAAAGGAGCAAATCAATCTACAAAGAGAAATGTATTATGAACAACGGATGAATTCCAGTCGCCTTAGCCTTATAGAATCAAATGCCTTTAAATTCTGTGGAAAATCATCTAAGCATGACGTTGTTGAACCTTCAACATCCCGTCAACCAAATTCATCCGGCTGGAATCAATGGGAGCAAACCCCACATCAACCTTCGGCATCTCCAAACTCTTGGGAATGCCAAAATTATTGGTCTCCTTTGCAACCTTATGCTAAGAACACCAAGGTTGAACCACATGAATGCTCTCCAAAAACTCCTAAATAAACATCTTTTCTTATCTTTAGCCAGTCGACTGATATATATATAACCAGACGACTGTTTACAGGGTGCAAAACCTCTCGAGTTGTCAACCAGTCGACTGAGTCATATAGGTCAGTCGACTGATTACAGAGTAAAAAACTCTTAGGTTATCAACCAGTCGACTGACCTACCCCGACCAGTCGATTGGCTATACAAAAAAGGGTTCTGTTGTTTCTTTTTAAACCTTTTTACACCATCTATTCACTTTACCTTCTTCGTTTTTACTACCTCCAAAACCCTAGCCCCCGTTTTTCTTTTATGAAATCCTCAAAAAACACCAAATTAATGGCCCCTCCTAGATCTAAGCACTCAAAAGAAGGCTCTTCATCCTTTGTTGATACTCACGTTGCTCATTGGCTATATGATGCAACTGCAATTGAACGATGGGAATAGATGAAAAACTCTAGGATTTTTGAAGGCTCCTTCATGGTTTATTCTGATTTTGGTGCTTCCTCTCTTCAAGAATTAATGCGAAGATGTGGTTTAGAGTCACTCCTTGACTGTAATGCAAATCGCCACAACATTAATCATCTTATGGTAAAACTTTTCTTCGCAAATTTAAATCTTGGCCACCAACAACCATCGAATCCAAATAATTGTGTGTGAAGTTTGGTATGTGGACAAGAAGTTTTCTTTTCCCTTGATAGAATGACACATATACTTCAATCTCCGAATGAAGGAATAGGTTTAAATGATGTCGAATGCAATCTAAGAAAATGAGATAGAAAAAGTCATATGTTCACGGGTGACGACATGATTGAATTGCATTCTAAGCTTCTTCGTCCTAAAGCAAGAATTTTACACAAGATGCTTATGCGATCTATTCTCCCCCGAACCGGATCATATGAATTAATATATCCAGAAAATTTCAAAGCTCTTTATGCCATATGGGGAAATATACGCGTTAATTGGTTGCGTCATATTATGGATGAATTTCTCACCTTCACACATGGGAATATGCATGTTATCTATTTTGGAGAATATATTATGCGACTTCTTCTAGATGCGGGTGTTCGTCAACCGGATTCCGAATTCTCTACTGTTGGAATGATATATATAAGGACCATAAGTCTTATGAAGCTACCAACACGACCGCCACCTATTACTTCATTTGAAGATTGGAAGCATCAACAGACTCAACAACAACAATCTGGAGGTCCTACTATTAGAGAACCGAAAGCGCAACAATAAGAAGGCGATGTTCGCTTAGCTACTTCCTCTAGCACCCGTGAATCCATAGAAATTTTCTCCCGCAATCAACTTATTTTGGATTCTAGACTCGATAAAATGGATAAGAAGCTCGATAAAATCAAAGGTTTCTTTTCTACATTGTGGGATGCATTATCATGTTCTTCTTCAACTGCTGCCATGTCTGTCGCCCAAGGAAAATGCCCCGCACATCGATTTACATAGTCTACATCCAAGGAGCATACTAGTAGCAACAGTAGTGGAGCAGGCAGTGGTGCTTAATGAGTTTCTAGACTAGGAAAGGAGCCCGCACCAGAGGGAGAATACAATTGGGATCTTGATGAGTAGGTCTTTTGGTGAGTGAGTTGGGTATGAATGATTTGCTTATCTATAACTTTATTTCTAATTTAAACATATTAAAACTCGCTAATTATTTATCTTTTGAGACTTGTGCTAAATAGTCTCAGTTTGATATTTATTTCTGCACTTTATATTGCAATTATTTTTGCTATATCTCCTTTTTGTCGATAAAAAAGGGGGAGAAGAATTGTCCTAATCATCTTTATGCAGGTACAAGAAGTATCATATATTCAAGGGGAGTTTTTATATTTGTTCTCTAGGACTTTTATATATACAGGTTTGTCATCAATCAAAAAGGGGAAGAATGTTGAATCACTAGATTTTGATTCATGACATAGCAAGTTAGAAGAAAAAGAGAATTCACGACAAAAAGAGATTATCAAAGGACTATGGCTATATCAAGACTTTTAATCCATATTTCTCACTGTCTAGTACTTATTATTGAGTCTTAGAAATTTGTTAAAATCTATCCTCAAGTAGTCCGCACTTCATGTTTCTCATAATTAAACAAAACAGAAGCATAGTATGCAAAAATACCACAGCCATCCGACTGGCTAGGATCATCCAGTCGACTGACTGTGTACGTACACAATATACACTGTTTGTTTTTTAAATCTTTTGCATAGTCAGTCGAATGACCAAGAATGACGAGTCGACTGACCCGAGATCAACTGCCATACTTTCAGAAAGACATCTTCTTCTGCGAAAGGATGCAACCCTTCTCTGATCGGAAATAGTTGCTCCTCTTCGCCAGAACCCTTCACCAATGGCAGTAACTCTTCAACTAATATATATATATATATATATATATACACACACATACACATACTCACAAACACTTTATGTTCACCGATTTTCATTCTAACTCTCTAATACTCTTCCTGTGCTTTAATATTTGCATTCAAACAGCGAACATACGTTTTTACTGCTTTGAATCTACAAATAACTTTCATAATCTTCGATTCTTAGCATTACCTTCTCTTCATCTTCACATACACTTCATATAATTGAGGATTTGATTATAGGAGGTTTGTACTATCAGTGAAAAATCAGTGTTATCATGAACACACAGTGTAAGATATTATTTTGTATTAGTGAAGTCCTCTTCTGCTGCTGAGGCAAAAATCCTGTTCAGTTGCTCAGGTGTCTGTCCTGCTGCTCAGACTGTATATACATCTTCCTCTGGGTTAAGTGAGGGTTATTGTAGTTGAAATTCCAGAAGGAGTTGGGACTAGACGTAGAATGGGAAGTTCGAACCAGTATAAAAATTCCTGGTGTGCTTGTGTTATTTTACTTATTTCCATTTACTTTACTATTATCATCTGTTTCCACATTTAGATTTAAGTATATTGCATATTACACGATCCTATACAATCTTTTTTTTAGAGATCATAGCCAGAAATTGATTGGAGAAGGAGGATTTGATTTTTGAATCTTGGTTTAGTCTGTTATGATAGAGGCAAGAATACTCATATACACAGACATGCACATAAATATTCAGAGTAGTTTCACTATATTCCAGTTGAAAACATCCATGCAAATCATATTTACAACATTATTTCATGCATCAAAGTAAAACAGATTAAGTTTGATAGAAAGTGATGTTTACTTACCGTGTTGAAGAACAGAGAAGCTTCTTTGAACTAGAAATTGGTTTTGACTTTGAACTGCTTCTTGTTTGAGATGATCTTGCTTCAGGTTTGAGATGCACTGATCTTTGCTTGCTTCAGTTTTAGATTTTGAAAGATTGTTTGCTTTAGTTTTAATTTTCTAGTTTGTTCTCAGATTTTTTTTAATTTCTTAGGTTTTTGTTTGAAAATGAAAGATAGAAGAAAAATGAGAGAGTAGAGAAGTGAATATGTATATAGCCATGATTTTTATTATTTTTAAAAATAAAAGAAAATCAAAAATATGACACCTGTTATTATGCATGCTATAATGTTTACACTTGTCTTTTTGCATGTATTAATGTTTTTAATATATTTTTATTAATTTAAGTATTATGTTTTATATTTATATATATTTACAAACCATATTTATTCATGTGCAATTTTAAAAGAAAGTATATAGACCTTTTGTTAAATCTTATTTAAGCTTAAGCTATTATATCTTAAATTAATAAATATTTATAGTATTTTATATTTATATGTTTTTTATGCTAAGCTTTTCCTTTTATTTATTTTTATATGACTTTAAAGAAAATGATTTAAAACTAATTATACATTAATATATATATATATATAGTTTTTAAAATATAGAATCCAACCCTTAAATAGCTTTTGAAAATTATTATATTGAATTCAAAACATAACTTCCAAATCACAATATATATTCATATATATATTTTATAATTAGAAAATAATTTTTTTATTAGTTTTAAAATATAGAGTTTTTAAATCCAATTATTTTTAAGATATTTATTTTTGAATTTCAAATCAAAATTCTATTTACAATCTATTTATATATATACACACACAAACAAACACATATCTTATTTGTTTAGGAAAAAATTCAAATTAGTTCATAAATTAATTCTAAAAATTATATTAATTACTAAATTAAATTTGGCTTAAAAATGAGATCATTACAAATTTCTCCCCTTAAGAAAATTTTATCGTCAAAATTTAAAAGAAAAAGATAATCCCAAAGCTCTTATATTCAAACAATTCAAGCATACATATCAGCCATATACTAACAACCAAAGCAAATAATTTATTCAAACAAACATTTCTAACTATCCAGACACAAATCCAGATAGGCTTTCTTAATACTACCTAGAGTTTCCTAGGTGAATTCCTGAACTATCGCGCGTCACTTTTGCAATCCTTTTCAGCTTGGTTTCCAATGACACAATTCTCTCTTCGCAAATCAGAACAGCCTTATGCTTGTCTAACTAATCCATTCCAAGTAAATCTCAAATTCATTAAAGTCAACAACGAAAAGGCTGATAGGAAACTGATGATGAGAATACGAAATAAGAACCTTTTCTACAACGTAAACAAAGATTCACAGGGCCTCCTACCAGGTTCTTCACATAAGCAGGTTCGTCTACGAATTCGGGTTCAAGATTTAACTCTTCTACGGTTTTCTGGGAAATAAAACTATGCATGTCTCCAGTGCCGAAAAGAACTCTAACAATTTTATCAGAAATAAGAAGATTATTGTAACAACCGTGATTTTATTTCCGTCGAAATGAAAATTTAAAATAGAAATTTTAATTTAAGATTTGAAAAAAAAATTGCAATGCAATTCAGTTGCAAAGTCATTTGAAAAATTGCAAAACAAATTATGTTGAAAAGTCAGTTGGGTATTTTCCAGTGGTGCACGTTGAAATGAATGGCAAATATGCCTTCACGTGTGAAAGTAAATATGGGTCCAATGTTAAACAAATTGGAATGTGCTGTCACCAATTTTATAAAGCAAATCTTGAAAAAAAATTGTGCCATCATTATTTATTGCAGCATGTCCTTTCTTTCCCAGTAGTGCACGTTTTCTATTAAATGCTTGTGTACTAAAAAGTATGCCAGCATACTTTGCATTGACTTGTTCACAATTTGAAAAGAGAAGTAGCTGCATATTTCTTTTGTTCATTCTTTTCCAAGAGCATCATTCTTTCGTTGCTTTCATTTTTTCAAGTGGCTCTGCAAAAGCTTTAATGGCAGCTCAAAAATGGTTGCTCCTTTTGGATCTCGGTTGCTAGTTAATTCTAAACTAAATTAGAGGTGAGTGCAAAACTCACACTTCTAATTTATTCATCATTTCATTTTGATTGCAAATTTTATTATTCTGGCCATCATCATTTTGATATGGATGTGCAAGTTGCATTGCACGAAAATGCTTTAAAACTTTATATCGTGTCTCTCATTTACATGCGTGCGCAAGTCATATTGCACAGAAATTTATTTTGAAACATTAAATCACGTTTGTGCATGAAATTTTGTCCAGGTCATTTTACATGCGTGCAAAGCATTTAAGCCCACGCCTTCTTCATTTTTGTTTTACATTTGTGTTTGCAAAAAAGTGTAAACAAAGGCAAAGTCCAGGCTACACGTTTGTTACGTGTGTACGTGTAACTTTGTTAGAAAAAATTATTTTCCCTGCAAACATTTTATGCATCAAAGTTTGAAATATTGCCAGGTTTATGAATAATGTGTGACTCCAAAATGCAAGTCCAGACAAGTTTTTGTGTGTAAATATGCAGATAAATAGTATAGCATAGAAACTATGTTTGACTTATGTATTGCCTTTGCATTTTTCTTGCGTGCTTATATGTTACCCAGGCTAGTATATAATTTGGATACTTCATATTTGCGCGTAGAAGTTCAAGTTCCAGATCACCTTCTTTTACATTTCATTCGTGCATGAGTAGTGTAATCTGTTATTTAATTTTGTTAATCTCATTACTTGTGTAGATGGTGCATGCACAAAAAATTCTAGGTCCAGGAAAAGTTGTAAACATGAAACTTAAGTCAGGTCCTTTGAAAATTTTGATCCTTGTCATTTGTTCATGGGTATAAATTTGCTTTTCACGCAAAGAAAGAAAAAAAATAAAGTGTGGCAAAAAATGCAAGTCCAGACCTTGTTACGTTTCATGCACGTGTACATGTTTTAGAATTTCTTTGTACACAAGTTTAAGTTAGTTATAATTTGCATACCACATTACTTTGTATATTTAATCTAGTATACATGGAAGAATGGAACAAGCTATTTTATAATTTTTGTTGGGTGCGTGCAAATTTTTATTACTAGATCATATTTGATTCATGCATGCAAATTTTAGTGTGCGTGAAAAATTAAAGTGTCCAGACCACTTCTTTTTCATATTATATTCTTGCGTGCGTAAAATTTTTAAATGCCAGGTTGTTTATTTGGAAACTACATCCTTGCGTAAAAATTGTAGTGTACGCAAGTTGCATTGCATAGAAATCAAGTTTCAGGCAGTGCAATATTATACGTAGATAAGTAGTGCGGTCCAATGTTTAATTCACTTTGAACCGGTGTTTCGTTTTGAAAAGAATTTTGTTGCCGTTATTTTTATAACGGATTTTTACTCTGGTGTTTATGTTTGAAGCATGTTGTTTTGATGAGTTTTTTTCCGACGAATAAAAAAATTACTGTTGTTTTGACTTCAATAACCGTCAATTTAAAAGTGAATTTCTCAAGTGGCTTACCCGCGACGCTGATTTTGATATCCGTTTTTACGGTGTTTTGTGAAGCGCAATTTCTTTGTCGAAATTGCTATAGATGTTGATGTTTTAATCACGTATTTTTAAATCGTTTTAAAATAAAACTGTTTTCAAATTTTTTACAGTTTACGCTTTCAAAAGAATGAGGAATTGATTTAAATGCTTCAGCAAAATTAAGGACTATGAACCCTTACTTTTACTAATTCGCTTAATTCCGAACTTGTCCATTTGAGAATGTAAATTTTATTTATATAAAATTTACAATTTTGCACTTTTAAGAAAACGATGAAGAGATTTAAACGATTTAGCAAAAGTACGGAGTTTGGAACCACGTTTTCAGTTAATTCCGGACCCATTAATTGAAATATTTGTCGTGGATTTACTGTTTGAAGATTTTGATGATTTTGTTAGGCTTTCGAGCCATTATGCCGGACCTTCGGGTCAATTACCAATACTGAACCTTCGGGTCATTTGTTGGACCTTCGGGTCATATATTGGACCTTCGGGTCATTTGTTGGACCTTCGGGTCATATATTGGACCTTCGGGTCATATGTTGGGCGCCAAAAATTATGATGACAGTACTAGGTAGGCTTCGGCCATATGAGATGCACGTGCGGTGCATCTTAGACTCGCCATATGCTGGGATCGATCCACTTTTATGTTGATTTTCTAGTCATCTTATTTTGATTTCTAGATTTTTTTGTGTATTGCTGTTTTGAATTCAATTGTGAATTTGAAAGTTGATTTTGATGGAGTTTAATGAGATTTCTTCATTTCAACTATGCTGATTATTTATGCTGAATAGTCTCCTTCGAGATTATAATTAATTTGCTTTGATGTTGTTTATGATGCATTCACTTCTAGGTTTAAATTAGACTGATCTGTTTATTATTATTTTTTAAATAATACTCGGGTCAGACCGAGTTATTTCAGGATAATCGCTATCTCTGATTCAGTTGCTGCTTCATCTTTTGGGATTTCACATCATCTTTTGTCTATACTTCGAGGTGTTACTTTTTGGTGTATTGACTCTCATCTCATGTATGTATTGATGTCATGTATATGTATATTTGGTTCATGTGAACCATCGATTGTTGTAGCATGTATCCAGACTTATCTTCCGCTATATATCTGATATTTCTGTTTTGATGTGATTATACTTATCTGTGTTGTTGTTATTATGAGTTGTTCTGAATTTTTCTTAAGCGACCGTGGTTTCGTTTTAGATTTGGATTGAATATATATCGTTGGGAGTAATTTACACAACTCTTATCGATGTAATCAATACTCGTCTAAGACATAACTTATGGATGGTCGCTTCTAACAAGCCTTATTCTTCGCAATAGCAGACGTTATTCCTTATAATAACCTTTGTTATTGTGAGCATAGAGGTGGGGCGTCACAGCTTGGTATCAGAGCTGAGATTCCGAACAAATTATAATAAACACAGAACATAAGCAGAATGGAACATGTGTTACAACTATTCGAGGGTTTTATTCGTGCCTTTCTAATCCATTCCTTCTTTGTTCTTAAACTTTTATCCTCTTTAACATGTTGGAATATGTCTAGGAATAAATTTCATATTTCCGTAGTATTCCATTTGTTAAATTCCTTATCAATCTTGTATTGTTTCAACTAATCGTTATCTTCTCTTGTTCTCTTAGCCTATGACTGGAAGTGGTAGATGAAAGCATTCTACCGCAGGCCCGTCTAGTGATTCTCATCCGGACGGAGTCTATATGTCAATTGATCAATTTATGGAGCTATTTCGGGGTACTCAGTCTTCTGTTGCTATTCCCGCAGCTCCTACTCACAAGTCTGCATTCGCCCGCATGTGTAGTGACTATTCCCACCTTGGAGGCAAGCCTTTCAAGGGATCGGAAAGTGTACTGGAGGTTCAGACTTGGTTGCGCGTTTGTGAGCGCATATTTTCTCGGATGGATCTTTCTGATCATCATTGCGTTCTCGTGGCGTCTAGCATGTTGCAAGAACGTGCGCTTGGTTGGTATGAGCTTTTGATTGCGGAAGTTGATGAGTCCTCTCTCTCGTGGATTTAGTTTAAGGAATGTTTCGAACTTAAGTTCGTTCCTAAATAAGAAAAAGCTAATCTTTCTCGTAGTTTCCTTGAGTTGACACAAGGAAAGTCCTTTGTTTCTGATTATGTTGCATCTTTCAAGGCCTTGTCCAAATACGGAGTTGAGTTCATTAACACTCCGCGTAAGAAGAATCTTCGATTTGTTGATGGTTTGAAGAAGTATTTGAAGAAAGTTCTTTTGCTTCAGCTTAAGCTTCCTTTTGAGGAACTTGTTGATTCGGCACTTTGCCTTGAAGCTGTTGAAAAGGAACGTGATAGTGGTGATGAGATTGAGGTTTCTAAGAACCCCAACAAGAAGAGGCTTCCATTTCATAAGCCAAATTCTTCCAACAAGAAGACGAAGAAACAAGCTACAACTAGTTCTCAGCCTAGTAGTGCACCTTCTATTTAGAGGGCGTGCTATAATTGTGGTTCTTTGGATCATTTTCTCCGTAGTTGCTCTAAGCCTTGCATTTGCCGCTATTGCAAGAAAGATGGTCATTGGGTTTCTGATTGTCCTACTCCTCCTAAGGGTTTCAAATCTGGGAAGCTTAATGTTGCTAAAGCTTCTGGTGATTCTTCTCAGCCCAAAGGTATTATTCCTTCTGTTTTGGAAGGTTTAATTTTATTTCATGGCCGTTCTATTAGAGTTCTTTTCGATACGGGTGCATCACATTCATTCGTGTCGTAGGAGCTTGTTGATGTTATTCCTTTGGGTGTTGTTGGTCTTTGCGACCCTTTGAGGATTGTGAATCCTATTGGTGGATCTGCTACACTTGGTTTGTTGTGTGTTGATGTTGAGATTATTCTATGTGGTTTTTCCTTTAATGTGAATCTGCATGTTATGGATCATCTTGGTTTTGATATGATTTTGGGTATGGATTGGCTCGTCTGTTATGAAGTTCAAATCCTATGTCCCGAAAGAACTTTATATCTCAAGCATCCCGATGCTATCGAGCAGTTATTTATTATATTCGAAGCATGGAACATACTTCGAATGCTCTCGTTTCTTCCTTCGAATCGGAGGATGTCATAGATAATATTCCGGTTGTTTGTGCTTTTTCTGATGTCTTCGAGCCTATTTCGAGATTGCCGCCAAAGAGGGAAATTGAGTTCCGTATTGATCTTGTCTCTGGTACTCATCCTGTCAGTCGTCCTCCCACGAGGATGTTTGCTAAGGAAAATGAGGAACTCAAGCAACAATTATCTGAATTGGAAGTCAAGCAATTTACTCGTTCTAGCTCATCTCCTTAGGGCGCCGCCGTTGTCTTTGTTAAGAAGCCAGATGGTACTCTTAGGCTTTGCATTGATTTTCGCAAGCTTAACGAGCTCACTATCAAAAATAGGTATCCATTACCTAGGATTGACGACATGTTCGATCAGTTAAGTGGCGCTAAGCTTTTCTCCCAACTCGATCTTGCTACCGGTTTTCATCAGTTACGAGTTGCGGAAGATAGCATCCCTCTTACCACATTCCGCACTCGTTATGGTTCTTACGAATGGCTTGTTATGCCGTTCGGTTTGACGAATGCTCTAGCGTATTTTGTAGATCTTATGAATCGGATGTTCCAGGAATATCTCGATAAGTTCGTCTTGGTTTTCATAGATGATATTCTTATTTATTCCAAATCTGAAGCCGATCATATTCAGCATTTGGAGATTGTTGTGAGCACTCTTCGTCAGCATCAGCTAAATGCCAAATTCTCCAAGTGTCACTTCTGGGAGAATAAGGTGAAGTTTCTCGGTCATAGTGTTTCTTCTGATGATATCTTTGTCGATCCATCCAAGATCGAATCTATTCAGAACTGGAAGAGGCCCGAGACCGTTACTGAGATCCGTAGTTTCCTTGGATTGGCGGGTTATTATCGCCGGTTCATTAAGGACTTTTCTCGTATTGCTTTACCGCTTACCACTCTTACGAGAAAAGTTGTTCCTTTTATTTGGTCTGATAAGCGTGAGACTTCTTTCATGAAGTTAAATGATCTCCTTACTCATGCTCCTATCTTAGTGGTTCCCGAAGGGAATCATGATCTTGTTGTTTATACCGATGCCAGTGGTTATGAACTCGGTGTTGTTCTCATGCAAAAGGATAGAGTAGTTGCCTATGCTTCTGGACAAATAAAGCCTAAAGAGATTCGTTATGCTACCCATGATTTGGAGTTAGCCGCTATAGCCTTTGCTCTAAAGATTTGGTGACATTATTTATTGGGCAAGCGTTTTATTCTCTTCACTGATCACAAATCTCTGAAATATCTATTCACCCAGAAGGAACTTAATATGAGGCAACAGCGTTGGCTCGAATTTCTTGCTTCATATGATTTCGATATTCAGTATACCCCAGGTAAGGGTAATCGAGTTGCTAATGCGCTTAGTCGCAAGCAGCAGGTTGTTGTCTCCATGACGCTAACAGAGTGGAATATGTTGGAAGCTTTATCTCATTGTGATATTAAAGACCGTCCTTCAGTTTTTGATTATCCCGTGCTTTTATTTAGCATGAAAGCTCGTCCTAGTTTGTAGGATCGTATTGCCGATGCCCAGAAACAAGATCCAGATCTCGCTTATCTTATTCAGAGTTGTAAATCGGAATCCCGAAGTGATAATCTAAAGGATTTCAATATTGATATTCATGGTTGTGTTCGGAAGAAGGGAAGGTTGATCATGCCTAATGTCCCTAATCTTAGAAATGACATTCTTGAGGATAGTCATCGTTCTAAGTATACTATTCATCCGGGCAATAGTAAGATGTATGCTGATATGAAACACTTATACTTTTGGGAGGGTATGAAGCGTGATGTTGCAAGTTATGTGAGTCGTCGCATGACTTGTCAACTTATTAAAGCAGAACACCAGCGTCCTAGTGGTCTTTTGCAGCCTCTTGAGATTCCATTATGGAAATGGGATCAAATTTCCATGGACTTCATTGATAGTCTACCTCGTTCGAGGTCGGGCCATACTAGTGTTTGGGTGATTGTTGACTGATTGACCAAATCACCCATTTTAATCCTATCAAGTCCAATCGGACTGCTCCTTTGTTGCCTAAGCTTTTTATTAAAGAAGTTATTCGACTTCATGGAGTTCCTAGTTCCATTGTTAGTGACAGAGATCCGCTTTTTATTAGTGGTTTCTGGCAGAGCCTTCAGAAAGCTTCGGGCACTAAGCTCAATCTCAATACAGCTTATCATCCACAGTCTAATGGTCAGACTGAAAGGGTGAACCAAGTCTTAGAAGATCTCCTTCGCGCATGCATTTTTGATTTTGGTGGTAATTGGGAAGACCACTTATCTCTTGTTGAGTTCTCTTATAACAACAGTTTTCAATCCAGTATCGGTATGGCTCCTTTCGAAGCTCTTTACGGAAGGTCGTGTCGATCACCATCTTGTTGGTTGGAATCCAGGGAAAAGTTAGTTCTCGGCCCCGATTATATTCATGAATCTTCTGAGAGGATTGATATTATTAGACAGAGAATGAAAGAGACTCAGTATAGGCAGAAATCTTATGCCAATCATCGTAGTAAGCCTTTGAAATTTTTTGTTGGCGATCGCATATTCATTCGTGTTTCTCCGATGAAGGGTGTGGTGCGTTTTAGTAGCTTCTGGAAATTGGATCCTTGATATATTGGACCATTTCCTATTACGGAACGCATTGGCCTAGTTTCTTATTGTGTATCGCTACCTATTCAGTTTTTGAGAATTCATGACGTATTTCATGTATCCCAGCTTCGTCGATGCCTTCGAGATTTGGATTCTATTATTGATCTTCATGTGTTGCAAGATCTTGAGATCTCACCCGACTTGTCTATGGTGTGAAATCCTATTCGTGTGCTAGCTTCGGAGGTTAAACGCCTTCAAAATAAAGAAGTCCCGTTTGTGAAAATTCAATGGTCCGCAAACCCCAAAGATTGCACTGGGAAAACCAAAGAATTCATCAAGCGTTCTTATCCTAGTTTTCTCTCCTCTTCGGGTGGATGTGAGCATTATTAATCTATCTTTTCCATTTTAAAAATCTTTGTTGTGATGAATAATTTGTGTTATAAACAACTTCTAGTATGAAAATTGCGGGGACGCAATTTTTACAAGGAGGGAGTTTGTAACAACCGTGATTTTATTTTCGTCGAAATAAAAATTTAAAATAGAAATTTTAATTTAAGATTTGGAAAAAAAACTGCAATGCAATTCAGTTGCAAAGTCATTTGAAAAATTACAAAGCAAATTATGTTGAAAAGTCAGTTGGGTAGTTTCTAGTGGTGCACATTGAAATGAATGGCAAATATGCCTTCATGTGTGAAAGTAAATATGGGTCCAATGTTAAATCAATTGGAATGTTCTGTCACCAATTTTATAAAGCAAAGCTTGAAAATTTTTTATGCCATCATTATTTATTGCAACGTGTCCTTTCTTTCCCAGTAGTGCACGTTTTCTATTAAATGCTTGTGTACTAAAAAGTATGCCAGCACACTTTGCATTGACTTGTTCACAATTTGAAAAGAGGAGTAGCTGCATCTTTCTTTTGTTCATTATTTTTCATTAGCATCATTCTTTCGTTGCTTTCATTTTTTCAAGTCACTCTACAAAAGCTTTAATGGAAGCTCAAAAATGGTTGCTCCTTTTGGATCTCGGTTGCTAGTTAATTCTGAACCAAATTAGAGGTGAGTGCAAAACTCACACTTCTAATTTATTCATCATTTCATTTTGCGTGCAAATTTTATTGTTCTGGCCATCATCATTTTGATATGGATGTGCAAGCTGCATTGCACGAAAATGCTTTAAAACTTTATATTGTGTCTCTCATTTACGTGTGTGCGCAAGTTATATTGCACAGAAATTTGTTTTGAAACATTAAATCACGTTTGTGCATGAAGTATTGTCCAGATCGTTTTACATGCGTGTAAAGTATTTAAGCCCACGCCTTCTTCATTTTTGTTTTACATTTGTGTTTGCAAAAATGTGTAAACAAAGGCAAAGTCCAGGCTACTCGTTTGTTACGTGTGTACGTGTAACTTTGTTAGATAAATTTATTTTCCCTGCAAACATTTTATGCATCAAAGTTTGAAATATTGCCAGGTTTATGAATAACGCGTGACTCCAAAATGCTTATATGTTACCCAGGCTAGTATATAATTTGGATACTTCATATTTGCGTGCAAGAAGTTCAAGTTTCAGATTACCTTCTTTTGCATTTCATTCATGCGTGAGTAGTGTAATCTGTTATTTAATTTTGTTAACCTCATTACTTGTGTAGATGGTGCATGCACTAAAAAAATTCTAGGTCCAGGCAAAGTTGTAAAACATGAAATTTAAGTCAGGTCCTTTGAAAATTTTGATCCTTGTCATTTGTTCATGGGTATAAATTTTCTTTTCATGCAAAGAAAGAAAAAAAATAACGTGTGGCAAAAAAAATGCAAGTCCAGACCTTGTTACGTTTCATGCACGTGTCCATGTTTTAGAATTTCTTAGTACACAAGTTTAACTTAGTTATAATTTGCATACCACATTACTTTGTATATTTAATCTAGTATACATGGAAGAATGGCACAAGCTATTTTATAACTTTTGTCGGGTGCATGCAAATTTTTATTGCTAGACCATATTTGATTCATGCACGCAAATTTTAATGTGCGTGAAAAATTAAAGTGCCCAGACCACTTCTTTTTCATATTATATTCTTGCATGCGTAAGAATTTTAAATGCCAGGTCATTTATTTGGAAACTACATCCTTGCGTAAAAACTGTAGTGTACGCAAGTTGCATTGAATAGAAATCAAGTTTCAGGCAGTGCAATATTATACGTAGATAAGTAGTGCGGTCTAATGTTTAATTCACTTTGAACCGATGTTTCGTTTTGAAACGAATTTTGTTGTCGTTATTTTTATAACGGATTTTTACTCTGGTGTTTATATTTGAAGCGTATTGTTTTGATGAGTTTTTTATTTGACGAATGAAAAAATTACTGTTGTTTTGACTTCAGTAACCGTCAATCTAAAAGTGAATTTTCAAGCGGCTTATCCGCAACCCTGATTTTGATATCCGTTTTTACGGTGTTTTGTGAAGCGCAATTTCTTTGTCGAAATTGCTATAGATGTTGTTTTAATCACGTGTTTTTAAATCGTTTTAAAATAAAATTGTTTTCAAAATTTTTACAGTTTACGCTTTCAAAAGAATGAGGAATCAATTTAAACGCTTCAGCAAAATTAAGGACTATGAACTCTTACTTTTACTGATTCGCTCAATTACGGACTTGTCCATTTGAGAACGTAAATTTTATTTATATAAAATACACAATTTGCACTTTCAAGGAAACGATGAAGAGATTTAAACGATTTAGCAAAAGTGCGGAGTATGGAACCACGCTTTTACTAATTCGGTTAATTTCGGACTCGTTAATTGAAATATTTGCCGTGGATTTGCTGTTTGAAGATTTTGATGATTTTCTTGGGCTTTTGAGCCACTATGCTAGACCCTCGAGTCAATTACTAGTACTGGACCTTCGGGTCATTTGTTGGACCTTCGGGTCATATGTTGGACCTTCGGGTCATTTGCTGGGTGCCAAAAATTATGATGACAGTACCTGGTAGGCTTCAGCCATATGAGATGCACGTGCGGCGTAGCTTAGACTCGTAATATGCTGGGTTCGATCCACTTTTATGTTGATTTTCTAGTCATCTTATTTTGATTTCTAGATTTTTTTTGTGTATTGCTGTTTTGAATTCAATTGTGAATTTGAAAGTTGATTTTGATAGAGTTTAATGAGATTTCTTCATTTAAACTAAGTTGATTATTTATGCTGAATAGTCTCCTTCGAGATTATAATTAATTTTCTTTGATGTTGTTTATGATGCATTCATTTTTAAGTTTAAATTAGACTGATCCGTTTATTATTTTCTTTTAAATAATACTCGGGTCAGACCGAGTTATTTCAGGATAATTGCTATCTCTGATTCAGTTGCTGCTTCAGCTTTTGGGATTTCACATCATCTTTTGTCTAGACTTCGAGGTGTTACTTTTGGGTGTACAGACTCTCATCTCATGTATGTATTGATGTCATGTATATGTACATTTGGTTCATGTGAACCATCGATTGTTGTAGCATGTATCCAGACTTATCTTCCGCTATATATCTGATATTTCTGTTCTGATGTGATTAAACTTATATGTGTTGTTGTTATTATGAGTTATTCTGAATTTTTCTTAAGCCACCGTGGTTTCGTTTTAGATTTGGATTGAATATATATCGTTGGAAGTAATTTACACAACTCCTATCGATGTAATCAATACTCGTCTAAGGCATAACTTAAGGATGGTCGTTTCTAACAAGCCTTATTCTTCGCAATAGCAGACGTTATTACTTGTAATAACCTTTGTTATTGCGAGCATAGAGGTAGGGCGTCACAATTATCTTCCAAAACTCCTTTATCAGCTCCTGAGGTTGAAGGTTCATCCTTGATTGCATATACCTTTGCTACATGGGTCTGCTTCATTATTGGCATTCTTTAACCATGTGTCCTGGCTTTTGGCAATAGTAGCATTCCCTGGCTTCTTGTCCTGACTTCTTCAGTTGATCCTTCTTCCCTTTCTTCTTGGGCTTCTTACAACTATTTGAGTATTGACCTTTCTCCAGACAGTTGAAACAAGTAACATTCTTAGCCTTGTTTCCTGAGTGTCCTTTTTTTCTTTACCTTGCCAAGGCTTCTTTCCTCCAAACTTTCTCTTCTTCCAATTTGGATTACTTCCGCTTCATTTCTCTTCTAGAATCTCTTGTTTATCTAAGGTGGCATATCTATATCCCATGTAAACTCATCCTCCAATTCGGTTGAAGTAATGGTCTCCCACCATAACAAACTTCTTCCTGGATCTGCCAGGAAGCCATCAACCTCCTTTGATCATCATCCAATTTCAATCCTTTAAAAATTCTCTCACAAGATCGAATCCAAGCTTGCGCTTCTATAATAATCTCCGTACCTTTGAGTGGTTTCCCTCCAAGTCTTGAGAAATTCTGATATAACTCTGCCAAATTTGGCTGGGGTTGGATGGGAAGAGATGCTCCTTCCATTACTGTTGTTGCAGGGTCTCGACCATTTGTAGTGGTACTCCCCCTTCCCCTACCGCGTCCTCTTTTTGCACTCATTCTCACTATCCGTAAATAGTAAGAAAATTGATTTAGGCCTACGGACGAGATATCTTAAGGAATATACTCATTCTAGGGCATTTCTAACCCTATCTCTAAGTCATCTAATGAGTTATACTCCAAAGCTAAAGTTCTTACTCAACCTTCAGCTCTGATACGAGATGTGACGACCCCGACTTCAACCTTCGAAAATCGACATCCAATACATCACCTGTATTCAAATGTCGAAGATTCAAATGTTGGAGTTCGGTTCGCTGGAGTCATAACACATTAAATGATAACAACATAATGGAAACAAAATAACTTCATTAATTAACTTTATAGATTACAACATTCTACAACAAGTGATCAACAACATCAGAGATCTATACATACTACACAATAGCAGAATACAACATAACAGCAGAAAAAATAACATCAACAGGGTCTTCCAAGAGAGTCCAACGTATTGCATCTTTATTTCCAAAGCTCCAAAGTCCAAACCAAAAAGCTCAAAACCAAAACCTTCCAAATCAACAACTACTTCCCGAATTAGCTCTAGAACCTACTAATAACCTGACTCTAGGCTGCCCGTGTGGAAAATTATGGGCACCCAGAGTTTAGAAAAGGGGACAATAAACTCCGAGTCAGTCATGAGACTGGTGTGAAAATGTGATGATCCCGACTTCAACCTTCCTCCAGCCACCACCCCGAGGCTACCTAACCTCGCGATCGTCGGAATTTGCCAAAAAACCATATTCCGTTCAACACAAAATTCCTCCCAAATTACAAGCTTAAAAATCTTGAAATCTTTATTAGAAATCACCATTTCCTTGTTCGAATCTGATTCTATAATCAAAACATGAAATTAACATAATCGATTTTTTTGACTTGAAATGATTTTTACTGTTAATTCTTATTTTCGAAATACTTAATATATATACACTTGAAACTATTTTTAAAAATGATATCACATCCATACAATCATTTTTCTTTAGAGATCATAGCGAGAAATTGATTGGAGAAGGAGGACTTGATTATATGTTAAATCTTATTTAAGCTTTAACATATAAACCTTTTATTAAATCTTATTTAAGCTTAAGTTATTATATCTTAAATTAAAAAATATTCATTTATTTTATTTTATATTTATATATGTTTTATGTTTTTTATATTAAGCTTTTCCTTTTATTTATTTTTATATGACTTTAAAGAAAATGATTTAAAACTAATTATATGTTAATAAATAAATATATGTATATATATAGTTTTTAAAATATAGAATTCAACCCTTAAATAGCTTTTGAAAACTCTTATATTGAATTCAAAACATAACTTCCAAATCACAATATATATATATATATATATATATAATTAAAAAACAATTTTTTTTATTAGTTTTAAAATATAGAGTTTTTAAATCCAATTTATTTTTAAGATATTTATTTTTGAATTTCAAATCAAAATTCTATTTACAATCTATTTATATATATATATATACAAACAAACACATATCTTATTTGTTTTGGAAAAAATTCAAATTAGTTCATAAATTAATTCTAAAGATTATATTAATTGTAAATTAAATTTGACTTAAAAACGGGATCGTTACAGAAGACCTATATTGGAAGTAGTAAACCTTCCGGTCTCCCATCAATCATAATGGAAAATGTAGGTATTGATATACATTCATAGATAAGCTCAAGTATAGGCATAGGAAAACCCATTGCTGAAAGCATATGGATTACAAAGTCTCTGTTGACCATATCATATGCTTTTTGAAGGTCGATTTTAATATAAATTTTCTGTTTACCTCTCTTTGAGAAATCCTGAATAAGTTCATGAGCCAGCAATATATTTTCACCAATGTTTCTCCCCGGAATAAAGACAATTGATTTTCTGCAATTAACAGAAGAAGGAACCATTTAATTCGGTTGTAGATAATCTTTGAACTATTTTATATAAAATATTAGCACAAGAAATAGGGCGAAAATCGAATATAGTTTGGGGCTTATCTTTATTAGGAATTAATGTAAAAAAATTATGATTAACCCCCATCGGAAATTTTCTAGTACTAAATACTTCTGATACGGCTAGAAAAATACTGTGTTGTAGGTCTGTCCATTGCAATTTGAAGAATTTGGCTGAAAATCCATAGGGTCTTGGGCTTTTAACATCGTTATTTAAGAGAAGAGCCTGCCTAACTTCATCCATTGTAATAGAAGAAGATAAATATTCTCTCCCTAAATCATTAATGCGCATCCTTGTGTTAATAATATTCAGTCTTTATGTACTTTTCATCTATTGTGTTAATCCTTTTCAACTATTCTTGTGTTAATGTGCATCCTTGTTTTAATCCTTTTCAACCATTCAGTATTTATGTTGTTACTGTCATGAATGTACTTTCCTTGAGCATCAAGGAGAGCTTGAATTTTATTCCTACGTCGTCTCATTGACATTTTGGCATAGAAGTATTTGGTGTTACTATCACCTTGTTGGAGCCATAGCACCTTGCTTTGTTGCCGAAGAAACTCCTGTTGTTGCGCTGGTAAATTATTTAAATTCTGTCCAAGCTAACACATATTGTCATATAGACTGCAATTATTTGGGTCTTGATCTGCTAGGTAGAACATTGTTTCAAATTCAGATTGCAAATTGTGTATATTATTGTCTCTTGCTCTTATCTTTTGCCAAGCTTTTAACTCGATTTTAACTGCTTTAAGTTTGGAAACCAATCTATAAAAGTGAGAACCCCAAACATCCGCTGATAATCCTTTTGAGATACACTGAGCATACCCATCCCTGTGACACTAGTTTTTTATATAACGAAAAGGAACTCGTTTCTGATGTCTATGTTGCGAACTGAAAAGTATTAGAAGGGGTGTATGACCGCTAATAGGAGGAGGTAAGGCAATAGTGCCGAATTGTGGAAACATAGATATATAATCATAGTTGACAAGAACTTTATCTATGTTTGTTGCAATTCCTCTACGCCGCCATGTGAACTTTCATCCCTGTAAATTAGATTCAACCAAACCGCAATTAAACAAACAGCTTTTAAATGTATTCAAGTAGGAAAAGAAGATTAGCAAACCTCCCTTTTTGTCCTTTGGGTTTAGCGCATTATTAAAATCCCTCATTACAAGCCAAGGAGATCCTACATTTGAAGCATCGCTGCGAAGCAAAATCCCATAACTTCTGACGCTCGAAAAACGAGTTGCTGTCATATATACATGTTCAATAGCATTGTAACCCTCCTTTATTTGATAAAAGAGATTAATGTGTTGGTGTGATTTGCTGAATATAATTTGTTCCCAAACATTTGTATCCAATATAATCACTATTCGCCCCTTACTGCCTTCATCGTCATTTTGTATAACAGTTGATTTGGGTAATTTCGTCTGTAATTTGTCTATGCCTTTAGTAGATAATTTAGTCTCCACTAAGCTTAGCAAAGTAAGCTTATGGGACTTTAGAAGTGTGAATACCTGGCTCACTTTGTCGTCGGTATTCATACCTCTAATATTCCATGTCATGATATTCATTTACCCGGCATAGTGCTCCTTGTTGTTCTTTTAAGATGAGCTTTACGAACGGTTGTGGGATTTGCTTCTGTGATGTGCTTTTGAGCATACGAAGGATTCTTTGGTACCATGAGGGAGACATTTATAGTGGGAGTAGACAGAGCTGCCAATTTCTTGAATTTGCATCGAAATTTCCTGTATGTACGTTTCTGGGTCTGTTTTGTTGCTGTTAATTTTGTCTTCCAGGTCTGAAGTGGAATCCCCGAGTTCAACTGTAGGGTCTGTGGTCGAGGGAGCATGGCTAGCTGCTTGTACTGGGTCTGGCGAAGCATATTGACTATCAGCAGGTTGATGGAAAGTATCATTGAGCATAGAAAAAACATTATGAGTACTTATAGTTGGATTTTCATTTTGAACCTTTGTACTTGTATGTAAGACATCAGCACTTTTCAATTCAGAAGATGTAATAACTGTGTCTGTTTTTTGAGGTACCGAAACTATTTTCCTTTTCGATATAATAGTAGTTGTGCTGCGTGATATAATAGTAGTTGTGCTGCGTGTTGCTTGTTCTTTAGGCCGCCACTCTTGTGAAACAACTTTAGTACAGTTCGCATCATTATGACCAAAAACATGATAAGTCAAACAAGGTGTTCATATTCAATTTGAATAATATCCTTATCGCCATTATAAATCTCCATCTGCACTGTTTGTGGATAAGCAAATTGCATATCAACTTCAACTAAAACACGAGCATAATTAAGTAGGGCTGTCAACGGATACTTTCGGATACGGACAGTGTCATATCCGTATCTGTATCCGAAATCATTTTCGGATACCGGATATCTGTATCCGTTTGTTTTTCGGATATCGGATATCCGTATCCGTTTAATTTTCGGATACGGACGGATATCGGATATTTATCCGCTCCGTCCATAATCAATAAATTTAAAAGTATAAATGAAAAGTTTTGGATCAACATAAAACAGTTTTCGTACTAATGTTCATAAAAAAACCAAGGAATAAAAAAAATGTGATGATAAAACTTTATTTTATACCAATATCCGTACGTGTATCTAAAAATATTCGAAATTAAACACTAAAACTGTCCGTTTTCACTAAAAATGAGCAAAAAACCATATCGTAGTAACATCCAATGGTTAGAAAATAGTTGGAAAATCATATATTAATTAAATATAATTTTAATTAAATATAATTTTAATTAAATATATATATGAATCAGTTAATCGGACGGATATTTTTTGGATACGGATATCACAATAACCATATCCGTATCTGGAAAGCTTTTCGGATATCGGATATCCGTATCCGCTTTTAGGATAACGGATATTTTTCATATTTTCGGATACGGATTCGGACGGATACCGGATTTTTCGGGTATCCATTGACAGCCCTATAATTAAGTCTATTTTCCATTGCCGTGTTTGAATCCATTCTAATTGGTTTGCCAAGAACGCTAGCTATTCTACTAATTCCTTCATTATTGCAGTACTCAAGTTTCAAATCCATAAAACATGTCCATGTAGGAATAGTTGAAAAGGGAATCCTTCGTAAGTACAATTCCAAGTTTCCAATTTTTGATGATCAAAATTCTAGAACCTATGGTATAAGGGCCTGATTGAATTATCTTACAACATTCTTACGTGTTATAGAATTTAATAAAAATAAACTCATTCTTCTTGCAGAACAGGTCATATACTCAATTTGGTTTCCAGATCTTATCAATAAAACATTTGAAGTTGTTGTAAATAGGACATCTACCCAAAATATAAACAACTAACGTGTTCTTCCATTTCTCTTCCGCGGTAGTAAAGACTGATTCAGAAAGAATACCTTTGTATTTGTTTGCCATTAGAAATAGGCGCGAAATAAGTAATCTCTGACTCTAGAACAATCTTTCACCATTGCTGCTCAAGAACAAGTCTATGTATTTGTGCAAGATGGGTGAGCGCTTTGATTTGGAGGGTCTGACATACCGACGGTTGAAGAAGAAAGGCCAAATGCAGCACGGTTTGTACATCCGCTCCCTTGAGGTCCACTGGCAGTTGTAAACGATCGTAGAAGATCATCTGGCAAAGAAACACGTGTGTATGTGTTTGTGTGTGTGTATATATATTAAATATATACTTCACATATATAAATAATAAAATTATATATATATATATATTAGTATTTTAAAATATACAAAATTAAAATATTTAATATGTTCATATACCAAATTATGCTCACGACTGAATTTTTTTTAATTTAAAATTTAAATATATTTTAAGTAAAATATTTTTACAATTAATATAAAATTATTATTTTCGAAAAAAAATTACCTTTTAAGTAAAATTCTGAGTGATATCTTTTGTTAGGATACTTAACACATGATTTTATAATTTAAAAATCTATTATAAAATCTATTTTAATTTTCGACTAATATTTAAAATATTTAAAAGTAAATAAAAATTGTTTTTTATTTTCTCTACCGAAAGTTTATCTAGTACTAATTTGATTTTATAAAATATAAAATATATTTTATATAATGTATATATGTTAATATAATTAATTTACATATTAATTAATTTAAAACAACATTTAAATAATATATATAATTATTTTGACTTTGTCGAAAATATTTTATATATGATTCTACTTATACAAAATTATAAAATCAAATTTTGCATATAGTAAAATCTAATATTGAATGTTTAAAGCTTATATGTATAATTAAATATTGTATATTAAATTAATAAAATAAAAAATGTTATTTTATTTGAGTCGTGCACTCTATAGATATGTAAACGACATAATTTTTTTGAATATAACAGAATATAATGTAAAACTAATCTAATTGTGATAATATATTTATCTATTAGAATCGTCCCCAACTAACGATATAATATACATTACATAAATATTATATAAACATTTGTATTCATAGCTTCATTATAGAATTACCTCATATTCAATGCCTATGAGAACACGTTGAAAAGTTGAAATCTACTGGCTGAACAAGTTTCCAATCCGGCAGAGTGCTAGCCCCTAAACCTATGACCACCAGCTATCGAATAGGATATGTTATACTTTGATTTGACTTTGGAAATGGAGATATAGGGAGCATTAGATTTCGACAAGGTAGGTGATAAGGAGGATCCAAAAGTATCAAATGAGAGTGGGTCGAGATGTTTATATAGAGGAGGAATGAAAAGAGAAGTTAGGATCAAAACCCATGTTTCTCCCTTACTCCTTCTTTCCTTCTTATCCACTCAACACTAGCCCATCTTAGCCAATATTATTGCTGCCCCATATGTCCCAATATAACCGAACTAGCTAGCCCCCATTATGGGGTTCAAACCCAATTAAAGCTTGAAAAAAATATCTTGCATTTAAATCAATTTAAATGCGTATCGATATCATGTATTGATTTATATATTTATATCTATTATAAATACATTTAATAATATATTTTTATCAAATCAAAATAAAATTTTATAATTAATATTTCACAAATATTAATTAATTTAATTAATTATTATAAACTATTAAATATTTGGTTAAAGGAGTATTCATCTTTTTGATTGTGTAACCTATTAGGTGTAAATATGGCCAGCAATTAATATCGAACAATTCGACTATTAACGTTCACACGTCGTTTAGTAGGTGACATGACATTTCGACCAAATTTATTGCTTACTATGTTTCGATAAATCAAATTTTACTTTGTTAAGCACCACCAAATTGTGATTATTATTTACACCAATTCTCTTTGTCAAAACTATATCACTTTGGATTTATGGAATTTGATAATGGTCAAAATTCCAATATGTTCATATTCAACTCTATAATCCAAACGTAAATTCTTTGGTTTAATAATAACAATTATTATTAATCAAACCACTCTGGACAAAGATTTTGACTTTAAGTTGACCGTGATACTAACCTCATATGACCGAGGAGATGAATTCTCAGTTGAATAATGTTTTATTTCCAAAACTTCCACTTGACCTAACTATAGTCACTCGATGGACGCCATACTATGATTTGACCATAATCAAAGTAGAGCATCGTGTTGAAAATCCAAAATATTTTGAAGTCAAGAGAACGATGTAAATTAGTCACATCGATATTTCTGTTTGATCTTAATTATATTAACGAATAAAAAACTATCGAGTGAGTCATTCCATAGTAATCTAATAACTATCAGTATGTAACCCCTTGGTGTCCCTAGCAGTCATGAGTAATACATTGCCCAACATTTGGAGATTGTTACGTACTCTAATTTCAACGGATACATCGATATCCAATCTCGATGCATTTTAACTAGGAATATTTTAAATGATGTGTTTATTATATTGTAATACAATACTCATAATTACAACTATTTGTGATAATTATCACAAATACATGATTTATGGATTATATTTTAATTAAATACTTAATTTTTTGTGATGCATTATGTTAATTATATAACAGAAAGAAATACACTTTTATTATAAACGAAAATTGATTACAGAGTTAATTAATTTACAATAAATTAGAGAATTTCTCATAGGGCATACCCTAATGAGATCTTATAATATGTCAATATTAAATTCATATTCAAACCTTAATTAGGAAGCTTTAAGTTGAAAATGTTACAAATGAAACATTATGGCCGATTCAACAAAAATCAAAGCACGTCGCCTTGAATAGGACCACGATAAAGCAATGTATAAATGTAAATGTTCAATTTTATAACCGAGCCAGAGGTAATTCCAAAGTATTAAGAATACTATATGGTTGTTATATGATAACAATGTAATGATAAGAGCTCATTAAAAGTCGAGAAACATACTCTAACTAGTTCCACATGATAAAGGTAGTTTATCGACATTGGAGAGAGTTAACCGAAAGAGTAGATAATTTAGACAACATAGCATCCATTCACGAAGGTTCTAACTCTATCAGTTCTCATCAAATTGATCGAAGGGATGGGAAGATTTTATAATTGGCCCAAGTTCAAGTGAGAGGTTGATAGAGTTAGGGGTACGCTTAAGGTCAATTATGTAACCGTTACATATATCCAACTCGATAGACAATCTTGTTCGAAATAAAGGTGTTTTCTTTCTATACTATGCTTGATATAACATGTTATATTAATTAGTTAATTTAAATAAAGGTACATTTTAATGGAAAATCTGCAAGTTGTATGTTTAGTGATAGTAATCACAGTGTGTTGTAATCATGAGTAATTTATCACAATGAATTATGTATACGTTTTAAATATTACAAGTCAAGATGTATCGAGACTAGATATCGATACATCCATTGAGACTATAGTACGTAACACTCTCTAAATGTTGGATAGTATATTACTTATGAAAGCTGGGGGCACTAAGGGGTTATGTATTGATAGTTATTGCATAGCCATGGAATGACTCACATGATAGTTTTCTGTTGATTAAAATACCCAAGGTCAAATAGAAAATATCGATGTGACAAAATTACATAGTTCTCTTGACTTGAGAATACTATTGATCTTTAATGTGAAAGCATCGCTTTGGTTATAGTTAAATCGTGGTATCTCATCCATCGAATGGTTATAATTAGGTCGAGTTGAATCATTGAAAATGAAATAGTACTCAAGTGAGGATTTATCTACTCGGTTATATGAGGTTAGTATCACGGTTAACTAAAGTCAACTCAAAGTAAAAGTCCCTGGTCAGAGCAGTTCGGTTAATAATAATTTTTATTATTAAACCAAGAACTTTGTGTTTGGACTATAGAGTTGAATATGGATGATATTGAAATTTTGACCATTACCAAATTCCATAAATCCAAAGTGATATTGTTTTAACGAAGATAATTGATGTAAATAGTTGTCACACCCGAATAATGCTTAATAAAGTAAAATAGTATTTTACAGATGGCAAGTAAGCGATAAATTTGGCCATAATGTCATATCACCTACTAAGTGATGGGTAAACATTAATATTTGGATTGTTTATATTAATGCTGACCAAATTTACAACTAAGGTTCACACAACCGAAATGTTTACCATCCGATTTAATTAATATTAATTATTATAAATTAATTGAATTAATTAATATTTATGAAGTATTAATTATAAAATTTTATTCGATGTGTTGAATAATATTAAAAAGTTTGTTTATAATAGTTATAAATATACCGATTGATATACAATATCGATATGGATTTAAATTGAATTTAAGTATGATGAATATTTACCAGGTTTGTAATAAGTTAGAGGCCTGTGAGGGAGCTTGAATGTAACGACCCGCTATTTTGGACTTTTCGCATCCGCACATGTCGGACTTGAATAATTCAAAATACCGAATTGTTAATTTAAATTTGAAAAAACTGAGCATATACAGTAAATAAATAATCATAGAACACAGACACAGAGTAATAAATGCAGCGGAAACAAAAGATAGTAGTTCATGAAGTTACTATATATATATCAGAGTTAAATAAGTTACAACAGAAGTCGGGAATACAATAGTCAAATACAATAACAGAATACATCACTGGAATCAACTGAATATTTGAAAGCCGGATAGATAGCTGGATCTCCAAGTGAAGCTCCAACTCCAAAGGTGAATCTCGAATACTGGTACACTCAGTCTGACCCGAGCGTAAAGCAAAACACAAAACACTCGAGTCAAGATTAACATTCTTATATCAATAAATCCAACTCAAGTGAAATAACAACCAAAATACAAGTAACTCAAAGGACGTTGTAATAACCATCCTCTAAGGATCCTTTAAACTATCTACTATGTAGTAGTGTACGCTAAGTAGATAATGTCTATCAGTAATATAAATATTAAAATAGTGTTAAGGCGTTACCATTATCCCCTTTAACACATTTTATATAAGTGTCGTAGTCTATACAGCACTGTAAACTCCACCGTAAACTAGTGGGATATCAGGGAGTACTCCATAGGTATAATACAAAACAAATTCGTAGTGGTCGCGTATATAGGGATACAAGTATGACAAGGCACATGAGGCAATATCCAAGGTAGTGAAACTACCGTTTGCCTGATCCGGACTGATGAAAACGCATCGCCGCAACGATCGCAACACCGCGAAACAACACTCCCAAAATTTACGAGGGTGCACCAATCAATAACAAGTAATGAGGAGTATACGAAGAAGTGTGTTCGCTCGAGGTGGCTAACCCCATTTGGCCCGGCACGGCTCCTGTTTTAGTCATTTCCAATTTGACACAAGTGTCAAGGCTATCCATTATCGTTCACTTTCTTGAGTCATCACGTACATCATTTCAACCACTTCATTCTGGATCATCCCTCCGCGTAAAGTTATTAAAGTGGTTTTCGGTTTAGACAGAGAGTATGTCCACAACCGATTCCGGTTTCTTTAATAACTTCGTATTTATTACACCGATTAGTCGTTTAATAAATTTCAAAAATAAATCAAATTCAACTTAAATTAGAATTTGTAGACCAACATTTCATTTGTCTTTCTACCTCAATTTCCATAATTTACGTTTTAAAACTTCCAAATTACTATTTCAAAATCTTGTAATTTAATTTCAAATTTTTATTTAAGAAAATTAAAATATTTCCAAGTTCGTACATAGATTTCATTCTGAAATCATTTAATTTAATTTAATTTAACATTCAAACAATTTAAATTCATTTATCGATTTCATTCAATATTCGTTAAGTTTATTTATCATTCAAACAGTTTCTATTTAATTTCCAATTCATTAAATCAATTACGTTCAACTCCATTATATCAAAACTTACAAATTTAATTTAAATTATATTCGTCAAATCAAATCTTTACATTACAAGTCTTACATTAATTCCAATAAATCACAATTTATTTCTTGATAAAGAAAATTTAGTTGCACCTATTCATTTACTTAGTTACAAATTTCAAAACTCAATTAATAAAGAAATTTAATTTCACTTATTCAAGAAGTCCAATTTCACTTATTAAAGAATTCAATTTGATTTAATTATTAAATAATTCAATCTTATTTAATTATTAAATAATTTCAAAACTAAATTAATAATTTCAAATTTTGATTATTAAATGATTCCAAACCTAATTATTACGTAGTTCCAATCTTAATTATTAAATAATTCAAAACTTAATTAATTTTAAAACAACGTTCTTTTATCAACTATTATGTTAATATTTTGTTCCAGATTATTTAATATAAATATTTCCTTTCATAAAAATTCAAATTCCAACTTCATTTCAAAACCTTATTCTTTATTCAAATAAAATCATTATTTTATTTTTAAATCAAATTTTTGACCAATCGGTTTATTTAATTCTCTATCTTAGGTCAAGTTTATTTGGTATTTATCATTTCAACCCGATTCCATTTCAATTCAAAAATCAAAGCATAGCAAAGGGAACTTGCAGTGTGATAACTGGGATGATGTCAAAGTAAATAAACAAGCAATAACAACAATCAATAACAATCCAATAATTAATTCAAATAATCCTGAAATAATCATATTAATTTATATTGTTGTTTGTGCAAATTAATATAATTATTTCTAGAATCTACACTATCATTTCATGTAGATTAAATATTATTGCATTAATATTTTATAAGGTTCTACACTTGTCATTTATTATTCAATTATATACTACTTCAATTTACACAACATACATTCAATGGTTCAAAGTGTAGTTAACACTATTTTTATCAATCAATCTAACCTTTTAAAGGGTCATATTGTACAACGTTAACTAATCAAATTCATCACATATATCAATTTCAAGTCGCTAACTATCATACGTCAAATTCAATTTCATATTTTATCACTTCCTACATTAACATTTACGTCCAATGTCAACATCAAACAATCAATCATTTATCAACCAAACTGGATTATCATTGTATAAATAACAAATAAAGGTGTCAGATGTCACAGGTGAACTGATATAGGTAATAACATATATAACAGTGTAAATAACTAACAGCAGAATATTTCAATTGTCATTTCAATTGAAATCAAGTTTAATAAATAAAAGAACATTAATCGTGAGTGATTGCCCACCTTTAGAGGCTAGAGAGATTACAGAAGATGACATGGCCACGAGCAAATCAAAAGGTGCTGCGACTAAATTGGACATTGGCGAGACAAGAGTAAAGCATGATGAACTGGATTGACGAAGGTAATTGGTATAAGTGAATATAAATATATAACTGCATATAACTATATATATATAGACATATTCTAAATGCAATCACATTTTAAACTTAATACATATACATCAAAATCCTTGCTTTTAAATTGGACTCAACATATATATAAAACCAGTAGCAATACATTATATTCATTTCGACCTAACATACTATCTTTATATTTAAGTACCACACTTTTACTGTAACATTCAAAATTGAAATTCTTTAAACGTAAAATATGTGTATGTATGTATATATACCTTGAAATATACTAAAATAAGCTGATATATATAAAAGCAACATATAATAATATGTGTTAATAACCATACATGCAAACCAGGCTAGGACAAAAATTGAAACAGAGCAAGGCAGACTATATACAATCTAAATATGTAAGATATAACTGACATAATATTTCAAACATTAGGTTCTGTACTTTTTGTAACCAAAAATATATAATTACTTAATCAAATTTTCATGCATATGTACTAAAATACAGTACGCCAACGCCTACTTGTATAAACTTTTATAAAAGTATATATATAATTTATATTCAAAATTTATTCCTAAACATATTCAACTTGTACACATCAATGTTTTTATTTTAACCCATATTAACCCAAAATATCATCACAGACATATTTAAAATCATTGCTTCGTAGCATAGATATATTCCTTATCAAATACATGAGCAACAATTTAATGAACTCATATATAAAATTATATAGGTATATGAAATAATGTATAAGTTGATACATACGGCTATACTACATACATAAAGTTCTGAAAAATATATTACTTTATCAACAGAGTATTTTTATATACATGCGTTACAAAAAATTGAAATATTATAAACTTAAATAAAATAGCATAAACCTATATGCATACGAACAGAGCTTATAATACAACACCTATATGCAAACCTATGTGCAGACCCTAAACAAAGCAAAGTATGCAGACAACTAAAACATACATATACAACTAAACCTACACAAATATATTTTGTCAATAGATCTAATACTCTATAAATGGTATATGTATATATATATTAATAGATATACTAATGTATATAAATATACTCACCTAAAAATTCGACAAAGGAGGAGAGGTGAGGAGGTGAAAGACGGTGATGCTTGCATGCAAGGAGGCGGGTGGTGTTTGAAGGCGGGCCGATGTGTTTCTGCTATAGCCGAGGATGAAAGCAGAGTGATGAACGTGGCACAGGCTGTCACGTGGGAAGTTGGTGATGCTCGCGTGAAGTGGAGGAAGGTGCGGCCATTGGTGATGCGGTGGTTCCGAAGTGGCTGCGGAGGTGGTAACTGCTTCTGGGTCTCGGTGTTACAGGCGAGGATGGCGTACTGTAGTCATGCAAGGTGGAGTGGGAGGGAAGTGAAGGCTGAGAGCTCGGTTTCAAGGTGGCAGGTGGTTGTGTTGGTGGTGAGGCAGCGTGGGTAGGAGCGGTGGAGCAAGATGGGAAGTTCGACGGTGACTTGAGTGAGGAACGAGGTGATGGAAGCTTTACGTGGACAAGGCTGCGTGCTCGGTTCAGGGTGGAGGAAGGAGTGGGAGGGGGTGAAGGAACAAGACCACTGGTGGGAGAGAGAGGTGTGAGGAGGACTTGAATATACTCCTCTGTAACAACTAAAAGAAAAGAAAGAGGGGAGGGGAATGAACAGAAGAGACGGCTGGGTTCCTGATAGATTACTAATGCAAAAGTATATATTTCTTTAATTAAAAGCAACGAACGGAATATATTGGAAATCTTGAAATGTTATGAACAGAAAAGTCACAAATGATGATTACTAGAAATATTAAATGTGGTGACCGTTGGAATTATACCGAAGATAATAAAAGGCAAAGTAAAGAAAAACTCGGACAAAGCACCGGTACTGTTAGTCGTTTCGCAGATCTCATTTCGTACCGGATGACAAAACACACAAATAATTATACCGTAAAGATCAGCACAACGAGACGATCAAAGCGGTATACAGATGTCAGCAATAAGATTGAATTATAAAATTTTCGAAATTTCTATACTAGCGAAAAATGTAAGAAAAACGCAGAAAAATAAGATCGACGGAGCTAAAAAAGTCCGAATTTGCAAAAACGAAAAATGACGTCTTGCTCAGAAGATGGTTTAGAATTTTTCTATGTAAAAATATTTAGGTTTCGAAAATGTTTTATTTTCATCGCTTTTTAACTGATTACATTGAAATAAATTTACGCACGAAATAAACTTTCATATTTTCGGATGAAAATATGAAAGTTGCTATGTTTAACTGGACGCATTCCAAATATCAAATTTATATTTCAAAATTTTATCGTTTAAAATCCCACAAAATTTCAATTAATAACGTTATTAAAACCGGTTAAATTTATGGGTTGTTACATTGTAAATTTGGCTAGGATTGATGGGGTAGGCCAACCAAAATGAATGAATTGGAGGCTTGGATTTGGAATTCAAAAGGAAAGAAAGATTAAGAGAAAACGATGGACTTGGATCCTCCTTTTACTTCTTGGACTCTCTCTTATTTAAACACTCCAACATTCAATTTATAAAGGGATCTTTTTAGCCTCCTCTTCATCTTCTTTGCCAATCAAAAATACTTCCTCGCCTCTCTACTAATTCAGGCAATTCCAACACAAAATTAAATCAAATTCCAGCTTCTGTGGTAGCTACATTCAGGATATTAGCATTTTCTGGATTCTGGATTTGATCCAAAGAGTGATTTGATTCAATAGTTCAAGGTGTATCCATTAGACTTTGGTGAAAGGTACTAATCCAATTTACAATGATATATTAAAAATATATATTGTCTGTTATATCATATATCTGTTTATATAATAATTAATAAAAGAATCTGTATAACATTATGTTAATATACGTATATATGATAAAAAAATTACATACATAAATGTTCATGGTAAAAAAAATTAATATTTTCGAATAAATAATATTATTAAATTATTTTATAATATATAGATTAAAATAAATTTAATATATAAACATATAAAGTAAATTTTATTTTATAAATTTAAAATGTTGTATTTTATACTTCAATTTGAAATTCATGATTTCATATTTAAATTTATATTTACTATAGTACACACACATGTATTGACACCATGCATGTATATAAAGGGACTAACATGTTTATTGCGGTGTAAATCCCAACATCTATATACGGACATGTCAAATCTGTACACCTTATTATGTTGCATGTGCATTTTTATACATATGTGTATATGATGCACATATTAAATTATATAATACAAACGATATAAAATAAAAATTTATTTATAAATTAAATAAAATATTGACTTTATTTTTACAAAATATTTAGAAAAAATTCTAAATAAATTAGGCAACACATGCCCATTAAAAATCCAATAATGGAAGTTTTTTGAAATTTACCAATTTCTTCAAGGGGGGAATTAATTTAAAGGACAAAAATTTCTATATTTTTAGCCTCAAGGACACAACATCAATAATTTAATTACAAGGACAAATATACTTCCAAAAATTATCCAAAAGGACAAATATTCTTTCAAAATTATTCATAAGGACAAACATTTTTTCAAAACTGCTACCTAACTAAAAGCTCATACCTAAAAACTGCTACCGGTAACTACAAAATGATACATAAAAAATTCTATAAATAACTAAAACTGATATCTAAATAAAGTTGTCATTCAGACAAAAATACTAAAGGTCTGTACTTAAGGCTACTGAAATTTTTTGTCCTTCACAACAATTTCCTGTTTCGTTCAAATATGGATGGGCCTAGTTCCAGCAATCTCTTCCTAGATTTATTCTCTGTTTATTATATAATATATAACCGATTTAATTATATATATTAGATTTAGAATTTGTATATTAGAGAATATATATATTTATAATTTGTTGCCTTTCTAAGAACTCTCTCGTCTCTCGTAGAGAGAAGAACTCCAACAATGGCAAGAAGGATGGAGCAATTCTTTCAATTTTGGATCCTATAACTAAAAGGTTACAATTTGACTTGCCTGATTCTCTACAATATCTGTACTACCACTGAACACTGATGAATGCTCTTACAGTTCCATTCCTACTTAAGGTAGGAAAGCAAGTGATGTTTGTTCAATGATAATCTTATACTGATCTGGTAATAAGGAAATTGATTTTGAAATAGATCAGAGACATTGTGGTCTGAAATGAACGTCGACAAACACAGCAGTTGTTGCAGTCCAAGCGAAGTGCAAATTGAGGACCCTAATTCTCATAACACAAACCCGAATATAAATCTGGAATCGATGTGAGGCGATGATAGTCATGGGAGAAAAGAGAAAGGAGTATTTTCACTGCAGCTGATGTTGAAATCGACATAGATGTGGGCAGAGAGAACCAACGCAGACGCGTTTTCTCTATTATTTTATTCAAACTTCGATGAAATTATGAAATAAATTCCAGATTCAAAGACATGTTACACAAGTCATATTTTATTTGGATCGAGGAGTAAACGTTAAAGGTATCAATTCTGGGTACGAAGAGCAAGTCGAGTCGGCTGTTGAGTTCTGATGGCACAAAATACATCGAAGCCTATTGTTGATCACCAATGTTTTCGATTTGCTGATTTCGAGAAACAAAACCGATAATGGTGAAGACATGATAAAGAATAATCGTGCCGAAATTAATTACAGATCGAATGATTAGGTGTTGGTAAGTGGCGATTCAAAGGGCAATGCGGTTATGATAACTGCTTCCAACGTCTAGAGGAAGCCACAATGTATTTTTTTCATGGGCTAATGTTTTTTGGGCTTTTAAGACAAACACATTATTGGCTGCATAGTTTTGATTTACGACATAGGCATGCGCTAGCATTTGCCACTGATTGCATAATTTATTCACCGACTTTTGTACTTAGTGTCCTTATTTTTAGATATGTCAATATATATAATTAGGTCACTCACCAAAGTGTTAAGAGTTATGTATTTGTGTGATTTGTATTGTAATATTCAATTTTTCATAATAAAGGAACCCATTTTCAAAAAAAATACTACCTTTTTCTTTGACTTGCTTCTTTCAAATCTTCTCTTAATCCTTGAAGATATATATTTATTTTTGATTTTGCATTAAAGAGATTTTTTTTGGTGTATAGATTTGCATGAAAACAAAAAGGGGTCTAGCTTCTTGTTTACAGTTGCTTAAAGAGCCCAGAACCGTCGAATCGAGAATGTTATAATAATTTATTATCTGGGTCATTTAGTCTAAGGAAAACCCTTGCTGATACAACATTTGCTAATCGACCAACCCAAATTGGTGGTCGATCAGTGGTGGTCCCAGCCGCTTGTTGATGAAAACGTTAACATTTTCTTAACTGTCAAGATATTATATTTAACGTTTTTTTAACGTTAAGCTTAATAATATTTATTACCTTAATACGTTTTGAATTATTTTCGATCTGTAATTTTCAAATGTTGAAAACTTCTTCGTTTCGTTTGAACTCTGATTAGAAGGTTTAGATATGCAAGTTGCCCAGAAGATTGCAGCGAACAGAATAGTGCAAGTTTCGTGACTAAATTCTGATATTGGCAAAAAATTTCATTTTTAGCTTTATTATCGATTAATTAATTTTTAAAATTAATTTCCTATTATTTTATGGGGTGTTGCATTAATAGTGTCTGAAGAAGTCCAAAGGCCGAGACTATGCGTGGTAATGATGGTCAAGCTGACATAGGGAAGAATGAAGATGACAATCTCGCTAAAAAGCAAGAATTTAAGATCATTCACATGGACAATCTTCTCCACTAGAAGACTAAATGACCCGAATGATTAAGAAGTACATTCAGTGGGAGCAAGCAGAGCATGGTATTAAAGATCGGGTCAACAGCCCATATATTTTTGAGACAAAGACTACTAGGAAGCTATAGGACTTTATAATGATGACCATTGAGCCTTACAAAGGATTATCCGACCTTATAGTACACTAATAATGTTAGACTGAGCACATGCTGATGAGTGAAGCTATAGAAGAAATTTTATGCAAATGCTTTCCCTTTTCTTATTTGACCTAACAACTACATTGTTCTATTATTTGGTAACATAATTGATAAGTTCATGGGTCATGTTGAGACAGAAGTTCATTAGTCAAATCTGTGTGCATGTAAAGCAACCGAATGATGCATATTCGATGTTAGATGTTAAGTATAGAAACGATGAGTCTCTACGCCTACATCTAACTAGATTTTATAATGTAGCAGCCAGTGTTCAAAATATAGATAATAAGCCAGTGTTGATGGTGCTATGTAGTAAAGTGCATCTAGATAAAAGTTCCTATAAAAATATACAAAGGAGAAACCGTTTTCCCTTCATGAGTTTTACTACTTATAGACAAAGTGCATAAGGCTAGAAGATGCTGCTTTTGAAAGATAGTCTGGTGGATAGGCTTGAGTTGGAGAGTTATCTAGTGTTAATGCTATAGAAAAATGAGGTGGAAGTGATTTCACCAAAAAGAAGAAGTATAATAGCTGGAATGTACTCGGTGAAATGGAACACAATGTAGAGGTCGAGACCAAAATTTGATGCTTATACAGACGTAAATGATATCGTGGAAAGTGTCTTCTAATTACACGAGTAGAGTTGAAATACAAGAAGCCTTAATCTAGAAAGGAGATGAAAGTTGATTTGAACTCTTAAAATACCGTCGTTTCCATGAAATACGTGAACAAACACAAATACATGAAAGACCCAAACGGGGCTCTAATCCTCGTACGTCAACCACCAAGACAATCGCCAAGTGGTAATGGAAGAAGGTAGTATTATTGAGGCTGGGAATAATGGAAGGATTGCGGTTAGTACAATAATCTAAGGACTATACATAGTTGATAAAAGTTGGACTAATGTGGAGAGGTGTTCCAAATCATTGAAGACTAGTGACGAGTTTGTATATTATGTGGATGAGGAACGCAATGCTAATACCCTTGATAGGATGATATCAAGATTATGTATAGTGAGCAAGGTTTGCGTGAAGCAACATCCTCACACCGATTCGATGATGATCTCGGCCATGCTTGGACCAACTGAAGTGCATATTATATTGGTGGATAGTGTAAGTTTTGTTAACTTTTTTTTAGAGCACTTTTGATAGAACAAAATTGTGCATGAAGGATTTCCCTATGCAACAAGCCTTTGTATGACTTCATTGGAGAAGGAAAAAAATGTCCTTAGGGCCATTGGGTTTGTATGTTAACCAAGGAGATCATCCTAGATGAAGCATACAGAAATAAATTTTAGTTCTGTTGGATGGTTTCTTAGAATACAATGCCTTCTTTGGACGGCCCATCCTTTCAAATTTCATGGAAGTTTTGGCTTAGAGGTGTTTAAAGATGAATTTTCTATAGTGAATGGAGTAGGAATCACTAAAGGCGATCAATATTCCGCTAGATAATTTTTTGTGGTCGAGCTTCAGAAGAATAGATGTATTGAGAAAAGGAATGTAACGATCTGTGTTTTCGACCCTCAAAAGTCGACATTAATACATCTACGGTATTCACATGATGAACATCCAAATGCTTGAAAGACGGATTATTGGGGTGAAAGAAAAGAAAAAATAGAAAATAATCTCACAACGTGACGAGTAATATATAATATCCAAATGATCTTTTACAAAAAGAAAACTTTACTATGATCAAAGTAAACTAACTTATCAACAGCGTGGACAGTTATAACAACATATTCTTACAATTACTGATAGATACAGACAAGTAATACAGTAGAAAGTAAAATTCATGAATACGTCTTGGTGGCATCCAGCTTACCTCCTGAAGCTCCAAAGCTTCCATCATAAAATCTGAAAATATACTAGGGTCTGAATTGAGCATTATAAGAATATAACATCCAGATCAGTCTTGTAAACCTGCAGGAGAAAAAAAATCAAATGGGTTATTATATTTATAAAACCCTTCAAAAATAAAGGTGTATCATAAGACCATGGGCACAAAACACGAATGGGTTTTTACCTTACGACAACAAAACCGTTGTATTAGAAAGTCCAATGATATTATAATAACGTCTAGGGTTTAAAATAAATATATAATATAGCTAGAATGCTTGCATCTCACATTCCAACATATTTGGTATACAACTAAGTCCGTAATGCATGTAATGGAAAATGAATTCCATACATGACAAGTAAGAGACTACCTTCCATACAGTACATCTCTAGAGAAAATGTACTAAGGCAGCAAACATTGCACTTCTATGAATCATGACGGGCCTACCCCCTTCTGGATAGTACCGAATATGATCATTCCTCTGTTGCAGCTTACAACCGTTTCGGGCCCCTAACATACATAAATCTATAATTACCAATCTGGATTAGGCGATGACCATATCCTAATAGGAGCGATCCACATAGCCCTACGGAATAACTCATGATTTGGTAATTACCGGGTGTAGGGCCCGAGGCAACAATTACCTATTTAGAAAACTCACTTAAAATGCTAACACTGCCCTCCAAATAACCATGTAATGCAAACATTCATCCATACAAGTTGTTCGAGATATGAATAAATCGAAGGCACTACTTCTACTACATCCTTTTTGGAATCACCATCAGGATTAGTAATAAGTAGCCATTGCACTTCAAAGAACTCCATTTTCGATTTCCATCATCTTCAAGATGTCTTCAATTCGAATGCTTATGCCGGTTTGAAGTGGTTTTCGAATAACTCATGCTAATCCGATCCCGATTTCTCTAAACCAAAAATCGATAGTTTCCAGTTAACTCAATCCTTATTCTTTCATAAGTAAGTGGACGATATAAGAGTCCCAATGAGATCTCGAATATCCACCCTTAAAGCAAGAGACGTTTCATTGGAATGAGTTCATCTAAGGGAATCTTAACCCGTATGAACACATGAAGCTTTCATATACTTCCTAAGTCAAAATAGGTCAAGTTATCAATAGTGGATAAACCACTATCTAGTGTAAGAATATAGTTTGCATATGGAAAATTAGACACCATATAGTTATCAACACTCTTCGATTTCAACCCCATACTATCCCTCGATTAACAATAAAGTTAGACAACATAGAATACTACCCTTGTCTCGACGACATTCTTAATTCTCAAAGACAGAAACAAGCTTACATACATCAAAATTTAGTGTCAAGTATAAGATGAAGTACCTTTCATATATTTAATTCATCATGACCTATTTGTAGAAATTAACCTTCTTATACCTATCATGTTTCTGACATTTCGACTTCTCTGTCCCTCGCCTAGAATCAAAGCCAGGTAAGACAGGGCACTGGTTGCACCTTGCCTTACCTTAGTTAAAGCACTCTTATTCTAGATCTCAAAGATAGAGAAAAGTCTACTCATTAGATTTTGGTGCTAAATATAAGATGACATACTTCTCATAAAAGCGTCAACATTTTAACACTACTTATCATATATATTTTATGTAACTTAATGGCACCAACAAGGAAATCCCTTGCATAAAACAAAGTCTTTTTAAACAATCTAAAACTAACTCCACAAAATTATTATTAGTCTTTGATTTCAAACTAGTTATTGAAAACATTTTCCATAATTATTTATTTAAACAATTCTTGATTTCAAAAGACAAGATCCATTCTTTATATAAAGTTTCATAAATCCAACTTCCTTTCCAACTTTCCAAAACTATTTACTATAACAAAAATATTATAGTCCATGATCTCTTTCCTTTTCTCAAAAATGTTTATTACAACAATAGTGTTGCAATATATGTTTTCTTTCTCTTTTATAATCACCTTTAAAACCCTTTAAAACATAGTTTGAAACTTTTATTAAAACACCCTATTAAACATGGTTGTTTATAGACAAAACTTGACTTTTGAAATAAAGCAGTTTCCTTTTAAAATTTAAACTACTTGTTTAAATAACTCAAATAATTCTTTAAAATATAGTAAATCTCCAATCTCCTTTTTAAATACCTATATTATTTTTATAAAACACATTCGAAAAGAATTTAAAAAATATCTAAAGTAGCTAACTCTTTTTCTTTACTAAAATCAAAGATTTCTAAAGTACATGCATAGCGACTATCGCCATATGGACTGTAACTTTTAAAACTTTGTTTATTAAATCAAATAGCTTTTAATCTTCATTTTCTTCTATATTTTAAACCATTTTGTTAACTTTGCAAAAAGGTTTGAAAACAAAAGTCAAGTTCAGAAACCACTTCAAAACACTTTTAGAAAAAAAATGCCAAACCACTTAAAAGAGATCATGAGATTTCAATGTTGCAAAACCAACAACAAGAAGGTCGACTATAACTGAGCAACGTTCACTTTCCACGAGCATTTACATAAACAAGAATGTTTGTAAACAAAAATCACACGACAAGGAATTCTTTAGTCCCCTTCTACGAAATTTGTATTCTTCTTCGAAGTGCTTCCATAGCGACCTATTCGCTACGAAACACTCTGGCTTCGTTTTGTTTTAGTCCCCAGCAAAGCAATGGTTATTTATACCATCGGCTTCCAAGCGAGAATTAACAAATAACATAACAAGGTCATAGACAATTATACAACATATGTAATCCATATTTTACAACAAATAAACATTCAACTTTAAAATTTATTTAAAGTGAGTTAGCTCACATTTATCTCGATCAAACTTTGCCAAAAAGGCTACAACCTTCTATCATCCAACCACATTGCAAAGCCACCCCCTTCCTTTACATCCAAACCTCCTAACTCATCCCATCCCTCTTAGATGCTCACGGCCTAAGGCTAAAGTAGGGTTTTTGGGTTTCATGTTTTAAACCTTAGGTAGGCGAGGGTGATATATATGTTATTACAAGGTTGCATTAGAAGTTAAAGGAGAAAAAGAGGAGCTTTGAGGTGGTTGTGCTCCACTTCAGTTAAGATTTTATGAGAAGATAAGTACCGGAGGACATTTTTTTCTTTAACGTGAATTATCAAACTAAAAATGAAGTGCATGTGAGCTTATTTATAGAAGTAGGAAAATGTGGCTAATTACCTATGTTATCCCGCCTTTTGGCAAGCCTGACGCCAAGAACTTGACTAGAAACCAAAGATAGTTCGTACTGGGGATCGTTAATACATAGGTCTACTATGCATATCGGTAAATTTTGTCCGGGTACGGATCGAGCTACAATTGATATGACAGGACCAACAAAGCTATGAAAGCCAATGTTCCAAATTTCAAGTCAATCAGAGTTCGTATGCTCAAGATATTGATCGATCACGGTTGCGAAATCCAAACTCGCGTCGATCATAACTCGAGATCTACAAGTCCAAATGCCAGAAAATTTTCACAGGAGCTTTCGTACAGCCTAAGGAATGTTCATAGCAAAATTTTGACTCGATTGGATCAAATCTTAATCAATACGAAATTCATTTGTATGATCACGGACCGAGTGAAGATGACATGTGATCGATCGTGTGGGCCCCTATACTTGAGAGAAGAAGTCCCCCGAGATCTGGACGAGATATTTTCAGCTACTCCTATAAATAGCAGCCATATGCATCCAGAAAAGGGACTTTTTCCACTCTATGCTGAAAATCTACCGAAAACATTATCAAACTTCTGTTGTACTGTTGTAATCTTTTGCAATCAGCGAGTAAAGTTCAATAAACATCAACCATTTCATAGTGGATGTAGGCAATTCGTGAACCACTCTAAATTCGTGTGTTTTTGTGCATTTTCTTATATGTTTATTGGTGTGTTTGTTAGATCTGCTTCATTTTACATTTATTCTCTTCATTTTATCTCTTCAAACACATCCGAAGAGTGTTGTGCCCAATTTTGCTACAAACACTTCGGTGCTTCCATTGAGAAAACCTTGCTTTTCTCCTGCTCTATGGATCTACTACCATCGTTGCATTGCAAAATTCTACGAAGAAGATCTAGATCTGTCGATCAGTGGTTCCTTCTATTCTGTTTAAATTGCTCTAGATCTAAGAGGAACTACATTCATCATGAATTTCGTACCCATATTTTCGTATCCAGAAAATATGAAATGTTTTCATATCCAAAAAATATGGTGATTTTCATATCCATGTTTTCGTATCCAAGAAAAGATGATGCTTTTCGTATCCTTGTTTCAATATCCAGAAAATATGGTGATTTTTATGTCCATATTTTCGTATCCAGATTATATGGTGATTTTTGTGTCCATGTTTTCGTATCCATGAAAATATAGTGATTTTTATGTCCATGTTTTCGTATCTAGAAAATATGGTGCTTTTCGTGTCCATGTTTTCGTATCAAAAAAATATGGTGCTTTTCGTGTCCATGTTTTCGTATCCAGAAAAATGGTGCTTTTCGTATCCATGTTCTCGTATCTAGAAAATATGGTGATTTTCGTATCCATAAAATATGACAACATTCGTATCAATTGAAATTTGTATCGATCACTTTTCGTATCGATCTGTTTTCGTATCGATCTATTTTTGCATCGATCTGCAGTTCATATCGATCCATCTGCGTCCAATTCGTATCAATACCCACATGCAGTTCGTATCGATTCATCTACGTCCAATTCGTATCGATACTCACATGTTGTTCGTATCGATCCATCTGCGGCCAATTCGTATCGATCCTCACATGCAGTTCGTATCGATCCATTTACACCCAATTCATATTCATACTCACATGCAGTTTGTATCGGTCCATCTGTGTCCAATTTGTATCGATACTCGCATGTTGTTCATATCGATCCATCTCCGTCCAATTCGGATCGATACTTATATACAATTCGTATCGATCAAGCAGTGTGCATTTCATATCGATCCACATATCTCACTTCGTATCGACCTAGCCGTGTGCATTTCACACCGATGCTCGGATAACACTTCACATCGTTTAAACGTTGCTAAGAATGATACAAATTTCAAAAAAAATCAGGTACGACCCAAATTTCCAAAAAAGAGGCCAAAATTTTTGGGGGGAAACCCCTCCCCCCCCCGAATCCTAGCCGTAGCGCAGAGCGCCCGCATAGTGAATTCAAAATTCAACTTAATAAAGGAACATCATGATCGTTTCATGACTGGATGGAACGTAGGGGATTACAATAGCAATTTTTGAGTTGCAATCAAGGAATGGGTAAAGAAATACTAGTCAACCGTGCTCCCAGAAGCTGGAGAACCTAGCTAATATGCCAAGAACTAGAGTTGATTAATATATCATGCTTCTATGGCGGACTGCAACTTTCCCCAATTGACCAGCTTTTAAACTCCTGAATTGACAACTGTGGTACAATGGCTAATATGACGACTGCCCAACGTTGTCTACTCTGCCAACTCAAAACATAGTAGATCACTGCTGAATCATCTTCAAATGCCTGCATCTTAATCATAGCGTGACCATATGACTAGAATCATGGCATACAACCTATAAGCCAACATATAAGCCCGTCTCGATCTACTCACCAACATATAAGCCCGTCTCGATCTACTCACCATCCAATCAGCATTACCAACCACTCGAACATCATGCAATCAGGCATACATCATTCACTGGTATTACAAGATCCCGTGGCCATAAAATGGACCTAGTCATAATGTGGAGAATCTTTCCCAGTGGAGACTTATTCATTGACCTCCCTGCATAATTTCCAGTGAAAATTCAATATTTGACTATGTCAGTATACTATGGAAATACAACTCCCAACACTACCTCATGAAGTGAGAATGGCGCATGGACTCCACCAAGAGTGATGAAGGCCATCAAATGCAGATGTCTTCCAACATTCCTCGAGAGGACACTGTCAGTCATGGTTAGACATACCGGTTCTACTTCTCATATTGCCGAAGGGAATAAAGAAGCTGCTAGCCAATGAATTTATCCAAAGTCCACAGCCAGTTGCTGCCAATACCCATAAATGGATTCATTACATGAGCTTATTTCTAGACTTTGATAAGAGAACTGGTGGATAGCCCCAACAAGTACACCAACATATCGTATCCAATATTGAGTTAATGAATCAGATGAAGGATCAACTTAGCGAGATAAGGAGGGAACCTAACCCATACTCTAGATCGGAAAACTCTTATTCTTTAGATGGCTACCTTAGATGCCAACGCCATAAGGCTGCTCCAAAAAGGATATCTCTGACAATATGTTCAAGCCCCATATAGCGAAGGGCCGGGAACCTCCGACCCTATCAATCAAGAACTTTGATCAAACTAAACCATTTGCGTTAGATTTCCAACTGTGAAGGGCTGGATCGAAGTGCAATAGCGAGCATACGATGCCGCTTCACTTATCAATGAGATTTAATCCGATCTCTTTTGAATTATTTCTATTTCAAATTCGTTTATGATGCGAATTATGACCGACTTGAGTTAAACTACTTGCAAATGATGCGGGTAACTGAGTACTTAAGGATAGGTGCAAAACAACCTCCATGGACTATGGTCAAATCATTGAGGTATCATCACGACGAGAATGATTTAGCCACTCATCGGCTACTGTATGCACCTGACTGGTGGTAGGGCATCAAAGCAGAAGAGATTGACAAGGTCAGGACTCCAGTACAACATGGATACTACCGTCCATCCACTCATCCGCATGTGCATTTTAATTGGAGATCTAAGAAAGAAAGACCTGAAGTGATATGTCCCATCTATGCACTCCCCATGTTGTACCTGAAGCTTGCCAAAATACTTACGGTTCTTCTGATTCCCCGTAAGATCAAAACCACACCAGGGGTGGACATGATGTGACCATCTATACATCCAATCCTGCATTAGACACTTGGGGTTATTTAAGAACACATGTTTAAAGTGGATATGATTTGACCATTCACTTTCCAATTAGCATCTATGGTTCTGTAAAACAATAGTGCCTTAAACCGACTTCATCAGGGGCCAAACCTCAATTTAAAATCATCAAAGACTGACTGCCTATTCACTAACCATCATGTGCCATCATTTCAACTCTTTTCCTCAGCCCAACTGGAAGAATGCAAAGTATAAAGTGGATGTGACTTGTCTGTCCCCTCTCCAATTCTTGTCCCCGAATTAAGGGAAAATACACAGCTCAAAGTGGATGTAGTTCGACCATCTTCTCCTCTCCTTGAGCTCAAAGCTTGCCAAAACACTAATCTTACTCCTTAGAATTGGAGAAGCAGAATCCAAACGAACATGTACGTGATTCAACCGTCCATCAACTAAATCTTATCCTTCGTTGAAGGTGGATAAGTGGAAAATGATCGAGATCCGACCAATCACTTGTTAAGTGAAACCCGAGCTCGGGGGCCTACAAACTTAAATCAAAAGGGATTGAAACACAAAAATCCTCTAACTAACTTCGGTTCCCAGAGTGCAATCTGGAGTATAAACGTACGGACATGGGCCTAAGGAGGATGAATCCGTCCTTCTAATGACTTTGCCCGTGTTCAACCTAAACCCGAGGTGGATGGATCGGTCCAACTAATGACCTGGCCTTCCATATTTACAAGCTTGAGGAGGGTGGATCCATCCATCTAACGACTTCGCTTGCCTACTCAAGGTGGATTTGATCCGACCATCCATAACCTTAATCGATCTCCTATTCCCAGAGTGCGAATGGGATTCAAATGCCTAAACGGATGTGATTGACCACCTGTCGACCAACTTTAGATTCCAGAGTGAGACTAGAGTATAAACATCAACTAACTCCAGATTCCTAAAGTGCGAACTAGAGTATAAAAATTAACTAACTCTAAGTCCCCATAGTGTGTACTGGAGTATAAACACTATAGTGGGTGTGACTGACCACCCACCAACTAACTCCAGATTTCCAGAGTGCAAACTGGAGTATGAACATTAACAAACTCTAAGTCCCCAGAGCATTGACTAGAGTATAAACACTAAAATGGGTGTGAATGACCACCCATCAAGCAATTCTGGGTTCCCAGAGTGCGAGCTGGAGTATAAACATCAAAATGGGCGTGACCAACCATCCGTAAAACAACTTAAGTCCCCGGAGTGCAGACATAATCCTAAAATACCAAATGGGTGTGACTGACCACCCATCAACCAACTCCAAATTCCTAGAGTGCGAAATAGAATATAAAACACCGACTCACTCTAGTCCTGAGAGCGCAGACTGGAGCACAAATGCCAAATAGGTGTAACTGACCACCCATCAATCAACTCCAGATTCCCAGAGTGCAAACTGGATTATAAACATTAGCTAACTTTGGTCCCGAGAGCGCAGACTGGAGTATAAAGACCTAATGGGTGTGGGAAATCACCCATTAACCAACTCTGGTCCTCAAAGCATGGATTGGAAAATAAATACAAGAAGGGATGCGATTTGACTGTCCATCTATCAACTCTAATTCCTCAGCAAGTTCTATGGTACAAAAGCGGATATGGTTTGACCGCCTACTTTCCAACTCTTCCCCTGACATGGGGCCGTACGTATCACAAAAATTCGGATGCGATCCGACCATCTAGCACTAAGCGGGCATGACACGATCGTCCATGCATCAACTCTTGTCGCCGGCACAAGACCCATAGCATAATTTTATAAGGATGCACTCCAACCCTACAAGACAAAATTTCTTTCTTGATTTGACAAGGTGACGCAGATTCACAAAACGGACCTAGCTTAACATCTTATTCTAAATGGATGTGATTACCCATCTTACAGCAAATGAACGTGACACGACCGTTCATCCGCTAACTCTTGCCTATGATCCGACGGGTTATGCGTGCAACATGGACGGATGTGACCCAACCATCCGCCAATAAATTCCTTCCTACAGTTCAGTGCGAGAAGCATCAAATTAAAGTTATTGTAATGTGTCCGACCACATTTCGACTTTTGCCCTTGATTGGGGGCAGAGGAATTGATCGAGGAAAATGCGGTTCGACCATTTTCTATAAAATCTTAGTCCTCAGAGTGTGGACTGGAGTATAAACATCAAATAGGTGTGACGAATGGCTCTTCAGCTGACTCTGATCCACAACATGCGACTACGAGTATAAATAGACAAATGAATGTGATTCGACTATTCATTCACCAACTCTGACCTAAACTCGACAGGAGGGGTATAAACTCGCTACATATGCAATTAAACCATCCACAAACTCACTCTGCTAATCCAAGACTTAAGGCAGAGGCATAAATCACTGAAAGAAAAGAAAGGTGACTCGTTACATCTCCAGCTTAGTATCATTTACAACTTAAGGCAACGACTACAAGGAGGCCTTAATAATAACCAATTAGAATGATGCCCGAAGTTACGAGCAACCAATTATATCTTACCGTTCGGATCGATGGGCAATATCGATGTGCACCTTTCATATTATACCATTGGATCGATAGGAAATGAGGTCCGAGCATTAAACATTATGCCATCGAATCAACGGTCAATATCGATCCTCTTCGACTACTAATCGATGTGACTCAAACATCCATCGAATACTTTTGACCAACAGAGCATGGATAGAAGAATAAACCACAAATAAGTATGACTTGAACATTGGTCCTCCGTTGCCTTCCTTCGATCTATTAGGAAGAGCATGAGACCGGTTGAGCATGACATGACTACATTTGAGCTGACTTTATCCCTACTTCTGATGGGATAATATAAAACGAAATGAATGTAGTTGATCGCCCAGCTCTAAAAGAATGCAATGCGACCATTCATTCTTTGACTCTTACCACAATCTGACTAAAAGAGAAATTCACAACAAGTGCAACCTAAATTTCCACGCACCAATTCTTATCCTCAATTCGACAAGGGAAGCATCAATCCTACATTGGATCCAACAGGACAATTCACTCTTCAGTTTTTGCCCAGAGTACGACGACATAAGCAGCGAAGTGAATGTCATCGAGGCAACAAAGTATTCTGCCTAGAGGAAAAAACTAGGACAGAATGCAAGATAAGTCATGACTCATCCTTCCATCGATTAACTCGATCCCATGGTTGAACGGGATAGAATGTGAAATTGAAGCGAACATTATCTACCTTACCACTTATCGAGATATCACCCAGACTTGGGGGCATGCATGAGAAATAAGATGAATATAATTTGATCGTTCATCAATTAACTCTAGCTCTTACAGCTTGGAGTATATAGTATAAACACAGCAGAAGCTAGGCTCGATCATTCGCACAATACATCCATCAACCCAAGACTGGGTGCATGAGTGAGATCATCCAAGAGCTGGATACGACTACTCAATCCTGTAGCTCATGCCTAGTATTTATAAAAAATTGAAGTTACGACCAAAAGGATGCTTAGGATAGAATCTTCAGATGACGCCCGGACTTATAGGCAACTGATCATCGTTCTGACCCTTCCAATGAGCAATGGATCGCGAGTACATTGAGTGAAAAATGCATTGCTTAGAAACACAAGTAGATTACTATGCTACAGCGCGCGATATAAGGCTAAACTCTACAGAGCCTTTGATTCGACGCCCATATATGCCTGATCATTTACTAATGCAAATAAGCACATGAAGCGCCTACAACCCATCACGAGTATTTTAGATCAGATCACAACTAGCGCAATGATGATGAAAGAGTTAACTGCTTTGCTCTAGGTGAATTTAATATGTTTTCTTGGATTCAATCTCATATATATATATATATATATATATATATATATATATATATATATATGGACTCTCACCAACCATTGAGAACCCTGCATTAGATGTCAAATCGAGGCATGTATCGGTGAATAAAAATGAAGCGACGTGGATTTGGAGAGGTCTGCTGCACTTAAAAAGGAGGTGAATCTACTCAAAACCGATTGGTTCCTCTACCCAAAATGAGTATCCAACCCTTTACTTATAAAAAACGAACAGGGAGTGGCGGATATATGTCAATTACTTAGATTTGCAAGGGCATGCCAAAGCATAACTTTCCATTCCAATGATCAACCAACTAATGGACTCGACCATCAGACATGAATTAATCTCATCCATAGATGCAAACTCCAGACACAATCAGATACTGAAGCATGTCCCAAACTAGGAATACAACTGTTTCATTACTGACCTAGACCTATAGTGCTATGCTGCAATCATAGGATTCAAATTTGAGAATGCTTATGCTACTTACCAAAGGATGATTAACAGATCATTCAAAAATTAGATCGGCCGATCAATGAAAGTATATGTGGTTAATATGCTCGTGAGATCACGACCATCAAACGACCACATCGATGACTGAGCAAAGATATTCAGTGCTCTCCAACAAATGCAGAATGAAACTTGATCCTTTGAAATGCTCTTTCGGCATTGTATAAGAAGAATTCTCCGATTTCATCATCGATTCTCGTGGGATTGAGGCTACTATCAGAAAATTCTAGAGATTAGGGTCATCCATGTACCCAAAAAACCAAGCAGGTACAGAGCTAAGTTAGAAGATTATTCCAAGCTGATTCAACTCTAGGGCCGTCTACAAGTGTATTCTCTTCTTCAACCTGACCAAGAGAGGGAAGAAAACTTTTGAATGGACCAAAAACTACGTTGATGTAGTTCTAGCTCTAATAGGTCGCTTGCAGAATTTATCCGAGCTGTTGGATAGTGAAGATTCACACATCAATTGGGCTGTGATAACACACGCCATAAGCATCACATTGCTATATAAAAAGAAACGAATCCAAAGACCAGTATATGATAAAAGCCAGCTATTGACAAGCTTACCATGTTAATGTCTATATCGACCAGCCATTACGATAGGTCTATAGCAACCTTAGATGTTCGAAAGGTTACTCAAATGAAATATCGAGCTAAGCCAATTTGATATCACGTATCTCTCTCAGAGAGCTATCCATGGTCAAACATTGCATACTTTATATCTGAATTCACCGCACTAGACGATTATCCAAAGAACAGTGGAGAGCCATCCGAACTATGGAGAACATACGTAGATGGAACTTCCGATGATCCGCTTTTTAATGTCAAAGTTATTGTTAATGACTCCCAAGGAACGATCGATCTGCTATGCCCTCAACTTCCCTGCAACAAATAACGAAGCTAAGTATGAAGCCTTGGTAGCCACGCTGAGACTTGCAAGAAGATTAGGAACGGAAACTTTACATATCTTATACGATTTCTAGTTATTGGCATACCAAGTCAGGGAAGACTGTCTGATTAGGAGGCAATGTTTTGCTCCTTATCTTAGCTGGATCCTAGAGTTACTAGCCGACTTCGAGTATTACACCACTACATAAATCCTCAAAGAACAAAATGAAAAGGCCGAATCATTAGCCAAGCTAACCAGTTCCATGGATACGCGACAAATAGACTTTGTCCCAGTTGAAATACTTACTATACCAAGCATTGACATATGAAAATCAACTTGATCTTAGAGATGGATCTAGAAAAGGGGTCATGGATGACTCCTATCGAAGACTATCTACCGTGGGGAATTCTTCTTGAATAGAGGAACGAGAGATGGCATATCGTCCACGAAACATAGCTGCATGATTATGTCTAGATCGTTCAACTCCATCGACACAAAGCATTACTCCTGTATCCATCAATCCGAGACCCAATATTACGTATCCATCGGTATGAAGCATACATTCTAACATCCCAAATCGATCCAGGAGAGGATCGATACAAAGGAAGGACTTAAAACAACCATCGAACGTTGTTACAACTCGAATTTCACTTCGATCCAGGAGAGGATTGATACAAGACTCAATCCAAATAAAAAATAAAGAACTTGATAACGACCAGCAAATGTGCAAACATGAACAGGATTCAGTTAACATATGTACCTGTACGCCAAACTAACATTCAATTTTCGAAGTTAAGAGGAATTGAATGCTTATTTGGTGACGATCAAAATGATGAACAACAAATCGCTAGTGCTCAACACTCTATTACAACAAAACACTGCATGATCACTGACAATCAACAGTTTGATATCTACATCACTGAAGATCAACTGAAGGCTACATCTTTTGATGAAAAGATAGCAACTACTCAGCGAATTAGATAGAACTTTTCAGAATGAAGATGGCAGCTTTTCAAAGCACGTCATGTTCACACAATATGTACTTTGGGAGGGGTAAATGTTATCCCCCTTTTGGTAAGGTCGTGACACCAAGAACTTGACTAGAAACCAAGGATAGTTCGTCCTGGAGATCGTTAATACATAGGTCTACTATGGATATCGGTAAATTTTGTCCGAGTCCGGATCGAGCTACAATTGATATGATAGGACCAGCAAAGCTATGAAAGCCAACGTTTCAAATTTCAAGTCAATCGAAGTTCGTATGCTCAAGATATTGATCGATCACAGTCGAGAAATCCAAATTTGCATCGATGATAACTCGACATCTACAAGTCCAAATACCACCAAATTTTCACAAGAGCTTACGTACAACCTAAGGAATGTTCATGCTAAATTTTGACTCAATTGGATCAAATCTTGATCGATACGAAATTCGTTCGTATCGATCACGGACCGAGTGCAGATGACATGGGATCGATCGTGTGGGCCCGCCCATATAAAAGAAGTCCCCCGAGATCTAGGCGAGATATTTTCAGCCTACACCTATAAATAGCCATCGTATGCATCCATAAAAGGGACATAGGCATCAATAACTTTTGTAATCAACGAGTAAAGTTCATAAACATCAGTCATTTCATAGTGGACATAGGCAATTTGCCGAACTACTCTAAATCCATGTGTTTCTGTGCATTTTCTTATATGTTTATTGGTGTGTTTGTTAGATCTCCTTCATTTTACATTTATGTTCTTCATTTTATCTCTTCAAACATATCTGAAGAGTGTTGTGCCCAACTTTGGTACAAACAACCCAAACCACCCCAAAGCCAAGTTACTATACTACCCTTACAAAATGACTTCGTCCATACACTTCCCATATGCCTATTCATGCGCCGCACCCTCTTCACATGGCCATTTACTTCTATAATGATGATATGCACTACTTAGTACTATATTCGTTCTAAAATAAGGAGAAATACCTTCTTTATTTTATTACTTAACTTAATTACCTTATAAAAGCACTTAATGATTCTTTAGTTTAATTAATATCCTTTTGTATTATTTTCAATTTTATTAAATGTATGTGTGCTACAAGTGTGCATATGCATGCAAAAAGGTTGTGACAACTTCCGTTCGATAAAAGTTGAAAATCCAAAAAACGATTTTCGATCACGTTTTTTATTTTTCATCAAACTATTTATTTTTGCAAACAAAATTCCAAAACATCTTTACCGTCATTATTAAATATTAAAAAATGAGTTATTTAAGCTAATAAAATCAATTATTTAAATATTTAATATTAGATATATTCAAAATAAAAGCGATAAAATTTCGGTTTGTTGCATCCTTCCTCGCTTAAAAGAATTTAAACACGGAACGTCATCACAAACCAACAACCCGGAAACAGGCCATATTGATTCTTAATGTTTCCCAAAATTTTAATTGACTAATAAACAAACTTAGAGTTTGTTGAGGTTTACAACATTTTCATCACACAAGGATGATAAACAATCTACTGAGCATATCTCATACTCAATAGCTATAGGTTATTGCTTAATTAATTATTCATACTACCTCATGACAAATTAAAGAGTCATCTACCCACTTCCTCATAAACCGTAAAATATTAAAGGAAAATATACTTAAGCCCGTACAATGTGCATGAATCATCTGTACGCAATATCGGATCACTTGTTTAGATATATAAATCTATCATCCAACTAGTATAGATCACTTAACTCCTCCATTATGGAACCATGATCTGGTTCCTTGATCTGATGTTTATGTTTTTATTACATAGTGCTAAACTATGTTAGAAAACACTCTCATTATCCCAATTAACCATCTCAAGTACTCGCATTCAAGAATTAAGTCAAAATGCCTAGTTTGAACTAGTGTATAATACCCAAAAATCAAGTCCCGAACTCTGGATCAAGAAATGGCATGTGAATAAAATGATCCTATTCCAACTTACAGTTTTATCCCTTCAGGATAAATTAAAAATTATACTACTCCAATTCTTTTTTTTACTTTCAAAAATTATTTATGAAAACATTTCATAAAAATATAATTTAAGTTTTAAACTTGTATAATACCCTGCTACATTCTAAAAGTATATACAACTATATGATTTAATCTTTTATCTATTCTTTTTTCTTAAATTCATATGCAGGCCCAAGATAAATTTGTGTCCTAAAACCGAGTCGTCCTCTTAGACTCTCTTAACCATCTGGTCAGGTAAGTGATAAGGAAAGTAGGATGCCGGTATCCAAACTCAATCTTAGAGTCTACTTTTCCATAGATACCTCGAAAGTAAAAACGTTTTATTAATCGGCCCAATAACATCAAATAATTTTCACAACTTGGATGTTAAAACAGAAGACACGGTTAAACCAAAACTTATTAAAACCTTCTTATTAAATTTAACTCATTAAAACTTATGTTAAATTATTTCTTTTCTAACCAAAAGAGATATAATAAACCAACATTAAAATTTTCATTTATCAACACACTCTTTTATCGAAGTACCTTTTAAATTTGAATGTATTTTATTTAAGGAAACTTAAGTACAAAATACCTGATTTTTATTTTAAAACCCATTTGAAATGATACTATATATTTTAATCCATGGAAAAATTATATATGAACCGAGTAACACCAAAATGATACCAAGGAACTGGATCCTACCAAATAGTATCAAACACCCCCTTATCAAGAACGGTAATACTTAAGGGAAGTGTTTACCATTTGAACACATCTCCTATCCATTTTTAGTCATTTTCGAGCCACCTGAACTAGTTAACATAAAAATACTTCTTCGTTTTCGAATCCTATTTTGAAAGCATACTATATATATTTCCAGGTAAATAGTTTTAACAAAATTATTGATTAATAACTTGATTTGGGTTTGTTCGAATTCGAACTCGTTTTAATCGTAAAATGACAAAGGGAATAATTTACTAAATGCACAACAATGTTTGCCTAAGAATACATATGGTTACCACCTAGAAGATTATTGAAATTACCATAAAACTAATCGAGACTCGTTTCTCCAACTATCTAAAGAAAATGCATCTTAAAATTTTCTTTGAAATATTTATACTTATATATTCTTCCAAGTAATACTATTATTAGTCAAAAAATAATTTGAAATCCTTTTTCCAAGACGCCAGGATATAAATTCTCAAAATTCCTTCTTATATAGAAAACACATTTTATAACCTGATTTATAAAATCAGCTTTATATAAAATCAATCCTTTTGTATCAAAATAAATTTTATAACAACATTACTACTGAATATCTTATAGTAAAATTGTGAAACTTAATTTACAAGATTTTCATATTTAATCTAAATCAAAACAAGTGCTCATAAACTGGCTGAGCATAAATAATTAGTCAATAAATGATGAGCACTTTTTTTGAACAAAAAATCACAACAAAAATAACTAGATCTTTTTTTGAAAATTATTCTTTTATATATAAAATATAATCTTGGGTAAAATTATTTCTTTTACCAATTTCAACACAATATAAAATATTTTTGTAGTATTAACAAATATAGTATTAACAAATATGCACTCTCATATATAATATATTCAAACTGATTATAGGGTGTCACTTACCCTATCTCTGATGAGTTTTACCCCCACCAAGGACAAGTGTTCGCTCAACCTAAGCTCTGATACAACTTGTAAGGACCTACCTTTTTGGCCTTCAAAAGTCGATACTAATACATCCACGGTATTCACATGATGGACATCCAAGTGTTGGAAAGACAAATTAATAGGCTGAAAGAAAAGAAAAGACAAAGCATAATCTCACATCTTGACGAGTAATATATAATATCCAAATGATTTTTACAAAAAGAAAACAATACAATAATCAAATTAAACTAACATATTATCGGCCTGGACAGTTATAACAGGCTACACTTACAATTGCTAATAGATACAAACAAGTAATACAATGGAAAATAAAATATGTGAATACGTCTTAGAGGCATCCAACTCATCTCCCGAAGCTCCAAAGAATCCATCGCTAAATTTGGAAATACTTGGGTTTGACCTGAGCATTATAAGAAAATAAAATCCGGATAAGTCTAGTAAACCAGCGTGAGAAACTCAAATCATATGGATTATTATATTTATAAAACTTTTCGAAAATAAAGGTATCTCGTAAGTCCACACCGCACATAAGCACGAACGGGTTTATACCTTATGGTAACAAACCATTTTATTAGAAAATCCAATGAAATTTTAATAATGTCTAGGGTTTGAAATAAATATATAACATAACTGGAATGCATGCATCTCATATTCCAGCACATTTGGTATACAACTAAGTCAGTAAGGCATGTATTGGAAAATGAATAACATACAATGACAAGGTAATGGACCACCTTCCATACAATACATCTCTAGAAAATATGTACCGATGCTGCAAACATAACACCTCTATAAATCAGGATAGGCCTATACCTTCATGGATGGTACTGAATATGATCATCCTTCGGGTGTAGCTTACAACCGCACCATACCTCTAACATATATAAATCCATAAATATTGATCTAGATTATGCGATGGCCATACTCTAAGGAGAGCGACCCGCATAGCTCTGTGGAATAACACTTGTTTTAGTCATTACTAGGTGTGAAGCTCGAGGCAATGATTACCTTTTTAACAAATCCCACTTTAAATGCTAACACTGTCCTCTAAGCAACGATACAATGTCAGCATTCATCCATACAAGTTGTTTAGGATATGAAGAAATTGAAGGCACTACTTTTACCACATACTTTTTGGAATCACCCTCGGGATTAGTACCAAGTAGTCTTTGCACTTTAAAGAATTCCATCTTTAATTTCCATCTTCTTTAAGATGTCTTCAATTCGAATTCTTATGCCGGTTTGAAGTGGTTTTTCATATAACTCATGCATATTCGATCCCAGTCTTCAAACCAATAACCAATATTTTTTGGTTAACTCAATCTCTATTATTTCAAAAATAAGTGGATGATTTAAGAGTCTAAAGAGGATCTTGAATATTTGCCCTTAACTGAGAGACATTTCACCGAAATGAGTTCAACCAAGGAAATCTCAACTCATATGAGCATGTGAATCTTTCGCATAATTCCTTAGTCAAAATAGGTCAAGTTACCGAAAGTGGATAAACCAATATCTTATGTAAGTATATAGTTTGCATATGGAAAATCGAACATCATATACTTATCACTACTTTTATATTTTGACTTCGCACTATCCCTCGATTAATAATGAAGTCAGAAAGGTTAGAAGCGGGCTTCCAAATTTAGTTTCGAGTATAAGATGAAGTACCTTCCATATACTTAATTATGACCTATTTATAGAAATTAACCCACTTATACTTATCATGTTTCTGACATTTCAACTTCTCTATCCCTCGTCTAGAATCAAAGCTAGGTAGGTCAGGGCATTGGTTGCACCTGGCTTGCCTTAATTAAAGCACTCCGATTCTAGTCTCACGGGTAGAGGAAAGTCTACTCATCGGGTTTTAGTGATAAATATAGTTTGACTTAATTTCAATAAACGTCTCAACATTTTTTCACTACTTATCATATTTATTTTATGTTACTTAATGGCCCGACAATGAAATCCCTTGCATAAACAAAGACTTTTTAAAACAATCTAAAAACCAACTCGGTTAATTTATAGTCTTCGATTTCAAGCTAGTTATTGGAAACATTTTCCAAATTATTTATTTAAGCTTGATTTCAAGAGAGAAGATCCTTTCTTTATATAAAGTAAACAACTTATGTGATAATAAAAAAGTGTTATAACTGAACTTCCTTTCCTCTTTCCCAATACTATTTACTATAACCAAAATGTTATAGTCAATGATCTCATTTCTTTTTTCGAAAACATTTATTATAACAATAGTTTTGTAATTTATGTTTATTTCTCTCTTAAAATTACGTTTAAAACTTTTTAAAACACAGTTTGAAACATCCCTTTAAAGATGGTCGTTTTTAAACAAAACTTGACTTTTGAAACAAAGAAGTTTACGTTATAAAATTTAAACCTCTTGTTCAAAGAACTCAAACTCTTAAAAATATATTTAAATATTTGATCTCCTTTTTAAATACTTATAATACTTTTATAAAACACATTCAAAAAGAATTTACAAAATATCTAAAGTAGATACCTCTTTTACTTTACTAAAATCAGAGATTTTCAAAGTGCGTCCAAGCAACTATCACTATACGGAGCATAACTTTTAAAATTTTGGTTAGTAAATCAAATAGATTTTAAATTCCATTTTCTTCTATATTTTATACCACTTTAATAACATTGCAAAAAGGTTTGAAAACAAAAGTCAAGTTCGGGAACCACTTAAAAACACTTTTAGAAAACAAAGTGGTAAACCACTTAAAAGAGCGCATAAGATTTCAATATTGTAAAGCCAACAACAAGAAGGTCGACTATAACTAAGAAACATTCACTTTCCACAAACATTTACATAAATAAGAATGTATGGAAATAAAAATCACAAGGCGATGAAGTGCTTCTATAGCGACCTGTTCTCTACGAACCACTAAGTTTCTTTTGGTTTAGTCCTCTGCAAAACAATGGTTATTTATGTCATATGCTTCCAACCAGGAATCAATAAATAACATAGCCCAATCATAGAAAATTATACAACATATGTAGTCCATATTTTACAACAAATAAACATTCACTTTTAAAATTTATTTAAAGTGAGTTAGCTCATATTTATCTTGACCAAACTTCTTCAAAAAGGCCATTACTTCCTACCATCCAACCACCTATCAAAGCTGCCGCCATCCTTCATGTTCAAGCCTCCTAGCTCCTCTCCACCCTCCTAAATGCTCATGGCCAAGGTGTCCCCTCCTCTATATGCTTAAGGCCAAAGTTGGGTTTTGGCTTTAAAGTTTTGTACTTTGGTAGATAGCGGTGTTATAAATGTTACTACAAGGTTACATTAGAAGTTTAAAGAGAAAAGGAGGATTTTTGAGGTGGTTTTGCTCCACTTCAATTTAAGAGTTTTTGAGAAGAGAATGAGTGAAAGATTTTGTTTTCTTCAAAGTGAATTATCAAACTAAATATGAAGACCATGTGAGATTATTTATAGAAGTAGGAAAATGTGGCTAATTACCTTAACTACTCCAAAGCCAAATTAATCAACTACCCTTCCAAATTGACTTCTTTCATACACTTCCTATATACCAACTCATGCACCACACCGGCTTCACATGACCATATACTTCTATGATGATGATATGTACTACTAAGTGCAACATTGTTTTTAAAATAAGGAGAAAAATCTTCTTTGCTTTATTACTTAACTTAATTACATTTAAAAGCACTTAAGGATTCTCTAGTTTAATTAATCTCTTTTTGTACTATTTTCAACTTTATTAAATGGATACATGTATGTTATAAAAGTGTGCATATGTGTGCAATAATGTTGCAACAACTTCCGTTCGATCAAAAATCTGAAAACCGATATTTTTTTAGCAAAGCTAAGCGGGGTTATCTGGGCTCTTACTAGTTTATTGCAAAAACAATAAAATATGAAAGCATTGTAACAGGCTAGGATACAGGAGAGAAGAAAAAAGAAAAAATACAACAAAGGGCAAACAACAAAAATGTAATTCGTAACAAGCAAATTAAACCCAAATGCTAACCGTTCTGCTGTCAAAATAGTAAGAATTATATATTATGCCATGCTTTACAACTTGCTTCAATTAATTCCATATTTGCACATCACTCTTACTCTTGGCATTGAAAATTCTTTCATATGTTCAATTTTTCATCGAACTACTTTTATTTATAAACAAAATTCCAAAATAAATTTACCATCATTATTAAATAAAAAATGAGCTATTTAGTCTTTTAAACTCAATTATTCAAAATTTAAAATTAATTAAATATTTAAAATAAAAGCGATAAAATTCCAGGTCATTACAAGGAAGAATGCAGAGTTGGTTCTTTACATTAAATATTTAGTGCATTGAACCTACCAAAGCTCCAATATCATCCATACTCAACTTGGTTAGTCAACACATAAAATCCCTTGGTTTGATAATAACATTTATTATTAACCGTGTTGCTTTGGCTAGAGACTTTGACTTTGAGTTGACTATAGTTAACCGTGGTACTACCTTTTATAACCGAGGAAACAAATTCTCTATTCAATAATGTATCACTTCTAATTATTCAACCCAAACCCAACTATAGTCGCTTAATAGATCGACATGCCATGATTTAACTATTATCATAGCAGAATATCCACATTAAACTTTCATGGTATTCTTAAGTTAAGGGAACTATGTAACATCGCCACTTCAAGATTTCCTATTTAACCTTAGTTAGCATTAACCAATAGGAAATTCTCGAGTGAGTCGTTCCATAGTTATTCAATAACTATTAGTATGTAACCCTGTAATGCCCCCAACAACTATGAGTAATCCACTGCCTAACATTTGGAGAGTGTTAAGTACTCTAATATCAATGGATGTATCAATAACCTATCTCAAAACATTTTGACAATGAATAGTTAAAATAATATGCTATTTTAATGTGAAAACTTTCTCATTATTACAACATATTGCAATTACTATCACATAACATATCATTTAAGGACTTTCTACTTATATATAATTTAAATTACTTAATTAATTATATAAAAGTATAACAAAGTATATTATTAGAAATCAAACACCTTTATCATGAAGAAAATTGGTTTTTGAGTTAAATTTATATAAAAAATTACAAAATTAACCTAGGGGCATACCCTAACTCTATAATGATCCTTTTGTGTTGCTTGGTATGTGCATTTAGGAATTACATCTTTCTTTAAGAAACTTAATATTGTTGATGGAGGCAACTATAGCACCCTCCAAGAGCGATTCTAAGTTATAGTTAAAAATAAATTTGGAGAGATATATGTTTGGAGATGGTATCTAGGAGGCTGGGGAAGAAGAAGAGGAAAGAACAGCAACAGTACAAGGAATTACCCCATGGCTTGGGGATTTGTGGTGTGCACTGACTTCCAATTTGAAGAACAAGGCTATTGTAGTTGTAGCTTCAAGCTGAGTAAATGGTATAGCTATAAGACCTTTACCATGAATGTCAGAAGCAGTAGAAAGTTGATAGTGGATGGATTGAACTTCAACACTAGAAGAAGCATAGTATGAAGACGTACCCATATGGGGCTGTGGACTGAACACTCTTGTGAGCCATGTGAGCCATGGAGTAAAGGAAGAGAATGGTGGTAAGGAGATCGAATCCTGCCAAAGCATTAGGGAAAATGGTGTAGTATTCGAATGTGGTCATGAGAAATGAGACACGAAGTCTCTCAGAGAATGTAGTAATGAGAATAAGTCCGAGAATAAGAGTCTTTCTTATGGTTATCGTAACCATGATTAGAAGTAGGGCCCCTAAATGGAGATGGACGTCTTAGAGATCTGGTCAATCTAGAGCGAAGATAATTGTCATATTTAAATCAACCCATTTTATGTGCACATTGAAGATAACAATATCCTAATATATGTAGAATAGGATAAGATGCAAAAATATGTTTGTAGAACTGCAAAAGAGTGTATGTAGTGTTATGTGCTATATGCAGTTCTACATGTACTACGAACTATGTGATGCAACAAGTTGTGATGGGATGGTGTCAACCCTCCATAGATGTGTGTGTTCCGATGGGATTAGCTTCTGGAAGAAGGTCCTCACTAGCCTTGAGGTTAGTAAAGTTGAAGTTTGTAAAGTTATCTAGAAGAAGATGGCTAAAAGGACTCGCGGCTTCCTTACATTTGGTAGCTACGAGAGAGTCGATCTCGGCATAACCGGAAATTAGTTTAGGTGTTCCATCATCGGCTAGCCTCCTAAGGTGCTTATACCGGGAAGTAGGATCTCCAAATCAAAGCCTTCATTTCCTATGTTGTCCCTGGCTCATTCGTCTTTGGAATCATCACTTTCGTTTCCTTATTCTTCTTCTTCCTCTCCTTTATTGTTTTCTTACTCTCCCTTCATGACTACTCGCACTGGAGCACAAGGAGTTAGGGAGCACTTGGTCTTCTAACTTTTGGTGTAAGTTATTCACAATGGATAGAGCGATTACCTCAGTTTAGGAGATGCTTCCGCAGACTCACATTGCCCAATCGATATGAAGGGCAATGCTTAGCTTCAAGGGAAGTCATTAAAAAGAGAGTCATTAGATGCATCTCGTTGTTCAGGACAGCTATGGGTAAGACAGTGTGTTATAAGGGTAAGTCAAAAGAAGACTATTTTGGAAGAGTCAAATATAAAAGAAAGGACTTATGTTCGTGTAGCCAATTCCAAGCGTAGCCAGAATGATCTCTTATGAAAAAGTTGCTATCTTTATGGTTATTATGGCTGTCCAAGGTAGTCATGTACATGAATGTGCTTTTAAGAAAAGTAAAGAAGAAGTCTCTCCCCTACTCTTTAGATGGTAAAGGAAATGGATCTCCTTTATGTAGTGAGTATGACTGAATGGTAATATGAAGAGCATGTGGAGATAATAAAATCGAACAGGCATTTAGTGTAGTCGTAATGGATATATTCCAAAAGCAACGATGACTTCATGGATATTTGGGTGAAATGTCAAAACAGTGCCAAAGAGACACAAAAACCTACTACAAGCAGTGTATCCCTAGAGAGGAATTTAAGCTCACTCTAGTGTTCCAGTAACCTAAATTTGCTTTTTGGAACGCCATGTCTTTAACACACATTCAAAAGGCTAGTAGAGAAAAGGCTCGATGGTGGAGAATCCGAGATTATCCATGTTGAGACTTGGTTTTGATTCATGAAACAGGGCTTTCATCTAAAACGCATAGATTTGACGACTGCTACAAAAAGAGAATATATACTACAAGGAGACGAGACTTCAAAACTGGTGCATCAATTTTATATTTTGATTGTTTGAGTCTTAGATCACTATTGTTAAAATCTATCCTCGGCTAAAAGTATATATATTAGTTTATATAAGCATATAATTAATAAAAGTTTAAAAGTAATATTTATATATATATATACACAAAACTGTGCATATTGCACAAATTATACCAGGTCAGTTGACTGACCATGTAGGCCCAGTCGACTGACACTGGGTAAAATGTATAACATGCACAGTGCGTGTATATTTGAATTTGAATATTTAAATTCGTTTGAATATTCAGTCTACTGACCCTGTAGTCCAGTCGACTGAATTTCTACAACAACAATATTTTTGAGAAGACAACTTTTGTGAAGGGTTGCGAACATTCAACGAAAGGATTCAGGTGCAACACTTCGATCGAAACTCTTCACCAACAGTTGTAGCTTTCTATCACTTATAAATACAAACTCCAAACTCATTTCAAATCACTTAATCACAATCGATTTCTCTTATTCTCTGAACTAACTTTCTGAAATCTATTTGCTATCATACTCTCGATTATTCTATATAAAAGTAATTTATACCTTTCTATTCTACATATACTTCAAATATAAACATTTATACTCGAGGAGAAGATTATAGGAAGGGTGTACTATAAGTGACAAATCCGTGTTATCAGAACACATCAGTCAAACTATTTTCTATAAATTGTTAAAGTCCTGTTCTGCTGCTCAGGCAAGTGAAGCCCTCTTCGGCTGTTGAGGCGAAATCATGTTCTACTGCTCAGGTCCCTGTTCGGCTGCTTAGGGGTGTATAGACCTGTTCCTTCGGGTTAAGTGAGGGTTTTTGTTTAGTGAAATTCTAGAAGGAGTCTGGGACTGGACGTAGGATGGTACTCCAAACCAATATAAAATATTTGGTGTCATTTTACTATACTGCTTTTATATTCTGCATTATTTACAGTATTACTATCATTACTATACTCTGTATTATCGTATATCCATATTACACGATCCACACTGCACTTTCATTCGGTATTGGAGCCAGGTCATCTTATAACTGTTACACAGTTATCTGATATCTTATCAATATGGTAAACAACACCAACACTATCACCGATTTTATTGAAGGTAATCCACTGCACGACCTCCGTTTTTTAATGATTCGAACCATAATTATTGGTCTACCCGTATGAGAATCTATATGCAATCAAATAGTATTAAATCATGGAATATCGCACAGAATGAATACACTTTTCCTACTGGAGAATATTCAAATTGGTCAAACACACAAAAATTAGATGCTACTGCCAATGCTAAAACTATGAACATGTTATTTTGTGCACTAGATAGAAATGAATTTAATCGTGTTAGCATGTGTCAAACTGCTTATGAAATATGGAGAACACTTAAAATCACTCATGAAGGAACTAACAAAGTCAAACAAAGCAAAATTTCCATGCTCAAAAATCAATTTCAAAACTTTAGAATGAAACAAGATGAATCCATAAATGATATGAACTCTAGATTTCAAGATATCTATCATTCACTATTAGGATTAGGAGATAAGTACACTGATTTTGATATTGTATCAAAAATTCTAAACTCTTTAACGGATGAATGGGAAAGAAAAGTCTTAGCTATTGAAGAAGCTAATGACCTCTCTGCTATAAAACCTGAAGAGTTAATAGGAAATCTAATGTCCTATAAAGTGAATTTATAGGCTAAAATAGTTCAGACTCAAGATAAAAAGAATATAGCATTTCATGCAGAACAAGAAGAATCAGATTCAAACAAAGATGATCTAGCCTTTATTGCCAAGAACTTCAAGAAATTTTTGAAATACAGAAAAGGAAATAGAAATAAGGGGAAGAGAAGTTCAAACAGCAATAAACCACCGTCTTTATCAGTTATGGAATGTTATAACTGTCACAAAAAGGGGCACATGCAGAAAGATTGTCCAGATCAAAAGAAAGAACATCGAAATAAAAGGAAGGACAAATTCAAAAGAAAAGCTTTTTCAGTCACTTGGGATGATTCAGGCTCCTCGTCATATTCTTTAGGAAGTGAAAGTGAAAGCGATAATGAGCAAGCTAACGTATGTTTTATGGCTAAAGCTAATGAGGTTAGTGATTTTACTTTTGATGATATGATAGAAATAAACTCTGAATTATTAGACACTTTAAAAAGTCTTAAAAAGAAATATAAAGAAGCTATAGAAAATCAGAAAAAGGCTGAATTCGAAAGAGATATGCTCAAAGATGAGAAGAAAATATTGGAAGAATAACTTGAGAAAACTCAAGAATCTCTCTCTAATGTTAATTCTCAACTTATATTATTAAGTCAAGAAATTGAAACTCAAAAAGAAAAGAATGATATTCTTGTTTCTGAGAATCATGTTTTAAAAACTAATATTAAAATGGTAGAACTAGAAAATTCAAGTCTAAAGACTAAACTAGATGGAATAACTAAGAATGTTTCAAATTTTAATAAAGGCAGAGAAAATTTATCTAGAATTATTGAGAATTCACAATCTGTTAATAGTAAACATGGTTTAGGATATAAGAAGGTAGTTAAAAAGTCTCAAGCTAGTAATTTGGACAAAGTTAAATCTAATAAAGTATCCATGTCTTTGAGTAGACCAATTTCTAAAACCATAAGTATATGGATACCTAAAACCAATAACAAACTAATAAGAAAGAAATATATTAGTTCATTCGTAGAAGATGTACATAATAACAAAAATTATATTTATAAAAGGGATACTAAACCCTCTTGGGTTTGGTTTCCTAAGATCTAACTCTTAGGACCCTATTAAAAAGTGGTACCAACGATAATCTTATATTTTTTGCAGGCCCCACTCAAGAAAAGAGGAAAATGGGTACTCGACAGTGGTTTCTCAAAACATTTGATAGGAGATAAGGACATGTTGATAAATATTACATACTCAAATGGAGGTTCTGTCACTTTTGGAGACAACTCCAAGGGATATATCATCGACAAAGGCGATGTGAGCAATTACGGTACATCTTATTTACCTCTTATTATAAATGTTTTATTAGTTAAGAATTTAAAACATAACTTATTAAGTATAAGTCAACTATGCGATAAAGGTTTAAAATATCATTTTCTGAAAATAAGTGTAGTATTCTTGATCAGAATCAAAATCTTATTTTCGAAGGAAATAGAGATATAAATATTTATGTTTTAAATATGAAAGTTAATCATAACTCGGATTTATGTTTAATAGCTAAAAAAATGATCCATGGATATAGCATAAACTATTTTGTCATATCAATTTCAAAAATATAAATAAAATTTCTAAAAATAATCTTGTAAAAGGATTACCTAATATGAATTTTAAAGTCAATAATATATGTGACTCATGTCAATTAGGTAAACTAACCGAATCTTCATTTAAATCTAAAAAAGTTATTTCAACATTACAACCGCTCGAATTACTTCATATGGATTTATTTGGCCCTACCCAAATTCAATCCATAAATCATAATAAATACGTATTTGTAATAGTTGATGATTTTTCTAGATATACGTGGACTATTTTTATGAAAAATAGAAGTGATACTTTTGAAAATTTCAAAATTTTTGTTAAACAAATTCAAAACTTAAAAGGTATTCAAATTAAAAATATTAGAAGTGATCACGGAGGAGAATTCAAAAATATACAATTTGATAACTATTGTAAAAAGAAAGGAATTTTTCATAATTTTTCATTTCCTAGAACTCCACAAAAAAATGAAGTTGTAGAACGAAAGAATAGGACTTTACAAGAATGTGCAAGAACTTTATTAAATGAAAGCACGTTACCAAAACAATTTTGGGCAGAAGCTGTTGCAACTGCTTGTTATGTTTTGAATCATGTTTCTATTAGACCTCTTACCAAAAATACTCCTTACGAACCTTTTTACGGTAGAAAATCAAACATATCTTATTTTAAAATATTTGGATCAAAACGCTTTATTTTAAATACTAAAGATCATGTTGGAAAATTCAATTCAAAGAGTGAGGAAGGAATATTTCTTGGATATTAAATTAGAAGTAAAGCTTATCTAATTTTTAATAAACGAACAAATTCTATTGAAGAATCACTCCATGTAACTTTTGATGAAAATACTTCTACTAAAATTAATAACAATGACTTACTTAATAAAACAAAAACAATTATAAACAATTCAAACGACGATGATGATATCATTTTGTCTAGATAAGATAAAAACATTGTTTATGATTTAGAAAATAGAAATACTGCTGATACAATAAGATCTCTACGACGAGTTTTACGAAATCATCCTACAGAAAAGATAACTGGAGAAATAAATTCGAATGTTCAAACTAGAAGTCAATTAAACTTAATGAGTAATGTAGCATTTATATCTACTATAGAACCTAAAAACACTAAAGAAGCATCATCCGATGAAAATTGGATTATCGCTATGGAAGAAGAATTAAATCAGTTTGAACGAAATGAAGTTTGGGAACTTGTATCCAGACCAACCGATCTGGCAACTATAGGAACTAAATGGGTTTATAAAAATAAAGCAGATGAATTAGGAAATATAACTAGAAATAAAGCAAGACTAGTAGCACAAGGATATAACCAAGAAGAAATAATAGACTACGAAGAAACGTTTGCTCCGGTTGCTAGACTAGAAGCAATACGAATCTTATTGGCATATGCGTGTTTTAATAATTTTAAACTTCATCAAATGGATGTTAAAAGTGCATTTTAAATGGTTATAATAAAGAAAATGTCTATGTTGAATAACCTCCCTTATTTATTCATGAAAAATATCCAGATCATGTATATAAACTTAAGAAATCTTTATATGGATTAAAACAAGCACCATGTGCTTGGTATGAACGCCTTAAAAGCTATTTAATTAATTCTAGATTCGAAATAGGAAAAGAAGATCAAACACTATTTATAAAAAATCTAAAAATGATATATTAGTAGTTCAAATATATGTCGATGACATTATATTTGGCTCAACTAATAATGAATTATGTAAAGAATTTTCGAAAATAATGACTAAAGAATTTGAAATGTCTCATATGGGAGAATTATCATATTTTTTAGGACTACAAATTAAACGAGTTTCAAATGGAATATTTATTAATCAAGAAAAATACTGTAATAATCTTATTAAACGTTTTGGAATGGAAAACACTTCTGCCAAACCAACTCCTATAAGTACAACAGCACATCTTGACAAGGTGAAAACGGCAAAAATGTAGACCAAAAATTATACCGTAGTATGATAGGATCATTACTATATTTAACGGCAAGTAGACCAGATATCATGATGAGTGTATGCCTATGCGCTCGATTTCAAGTAGACCTGAAAGAATAACATCTACATGTTGTAAAACGAATACTACGTTATCTTAGTAAAACTACAAATTTCGGACTATTCTATCCAAAAGACTGTTTGTTCGAATTAGTATTGTACAGCGATGCTGATTTCGGAGGATCACAAATAGATATAAAAAGCACAAGTGGTACGTGTCATTTCATCGGTAAATCATTAATTTCATGGTTCAGTAAGAAACAAAACAGTGTCTCATTATCAACTTGTGAAGTAGAATATATTTCTACAGCACTAGCTTGCACACAAGTGATTTATATGCAACAGACACTTAAAGATTTTGGAATAAATCTATCAAAATCAACAATTTACTGTGATAATTCTAGTGCAATAAATTTATCTAAAAATCATGTAAATCACTCGAGAACTAAACATATATATATTAGACATCACTTTTTACGCGATAATATAGAAAAGGATATAATAAATCTAGACTACGTACCTTCTGAAAATCAGTTAGCAGATATCTTTACTAAACCATTATTAGAAAATACGTTTATAAAATTGCGACGTGAACTCGGGATAATCTCAAGTAAAGATATACAAATAAAATATAAAAAAGTTTAATTAAAAAGTCAAAAAATAAAAAAAATTCGAAATTCTAACCATGCTAAGACTCAAACTCGTAACCCGTTATGAATAACCCAGGTGTCTTAACCACCTGAGCTATTAATGTTTTCTGTTCTAGTCTCTTATGGCCATATTATTAAATAATTACGTGTATTTTATACTACTTTATACGTAACAATTATCTTTGTACTACTGTATTATTGTATTATAAACTTTATACATAGTATAACTGCTCAAACAACCACAGCCAACAGAATTCCACTGACTCTACATACATTTAGCCTAAAATTAATAAGATCTATTAATCCAAGTCCTATTTTTTCTACATATACAACTATCAATAGCAACATTAATAAGCACTCAAAAATTACATTTCTCCATTCGCTGAAATATAAAATCCATCAACTTCAGCCTTTACAAAAAATGTCATCATCATCCACTACCGATTCTATTGAGATCTTTGCCACACCAAACTCACCAAAAACACCAAAACACCAAGGTTCGCCATCATCAACTTACCATTCCGGAACACACCTAAAAATGAAAAAAGGGAAAAAGACAATTGACATCTCACCAAATACAAAACAGAAAATTGACGATCTCCGTCATTATCAACAGGAGTCTCTTATGCTTCAACGGGAAATGTATTATGAGCAGAAAATTAATTCCAAACGTATTGGTATAATCGAACATGTTGCAATGAAATTTTGCGGGGCTTCGTCACACCCAATTGACGAAAATGCTATTTCACCAATTTGACGTCCTTCGACTTCATCTCCTATGCGACCTCCATACTCTCCAAACTCATGGGATCGCAACTAAGCATCGAACATTCATCGAAAACCGCTAAAAGATTTCAAGACACCAAGCCCAAAGAAATAAATTTTTTATAATCTTCTTCGTTGTATGCTTAATAAATTTCTTTTACTATGTACGTTTATATATCTTTGCAATAAAATTATTTCCAGTCTAATAAATAAACATTTTAAAAATATTCACATCAAACTACAAATTAAAATTATATTGGTAAAATAAATAGAATATACACATTTTCTATTTTTAAAACAAAATTATTATTAAAGATTTATACAGGTCAGTCGACTGGTGCAGGCTCCCAGTCGACTGGACCAGTAGATTGAGAATATTCAATCTCCTGCATCAGTCGACAGAGTGCCTGCACCAGTCGACTGACGCTGAAATATTGAAATTTATATAATTTCCAGTCGACTAATGCAGGCCATCAGTCGACTGTAACAGAAGGACGAAAAATAAACATCCTTCAGCTTCAGTCGTCTGAAGGCCTGCACCAGTCGACTGAGCCGTAGATCTGAAAGGATATTAACCTTTCCACCTACTCTTTCACCCCTCTTTATATTCACTTTACTCTTTTCCTCTTCTTTCCACTTCAGTTTTTAAACTACTCCAAACCCTAAGCTCTACAAAACTCAAAATTTTCTTTTCCAAATCAAAATTAAATAGCACCAAAAGAAAAGACCAAGCCTCCTCCTCATCTCAACCACCCTCAATTGAACAAATTCATCAATGATTGTTTGACGACACCACAATAAAGCGATGAAGAAGGATGCAAGATTCTAGAATTTTCGAAGGTTCATTCGTCAACTTTCCTGATTTCTCACCTTATCATATTCAAGAGTTAGGACGCCGTAGAAATTTGGAATCGTTAATTGATATTAACGACAATAAGCACAAAATTAACCAAATTATGGTTAAATTATTCTTCGCTAATCTCAATTTGGGTCATCAAGATGTTATGAACCAAGAAGATTGCATATGGAGCCTAGTATGTGGTAAGCCTGTCTTCTTTTCTTTAGATCGTATGGCTCATATACTAAAAACAGACAATGATGGAGTTGAATTGTCTACTATTGATGTCGATTTGGTGGTTAGAGACCGTGTTAGCCATTTATTTCTTGAAGATGATTTGCGTCAATTAAAATCAATGTCTTTACGACCAAAAGCCCGAATAATTCATCGTGCCTTAACGAAAACCGTAACTCCTAGAACTGGGAGTTATGAACTTGTCTATGAGCATAATTTTAAAGCCTTGTATGCTATATTTGGAAACATCAAAATCAATTGGCTTCGTTTAATACTTGACGACCCTTTTAGTTTTAACAAAGGTAAAATGAATATAATTTATCATGGAGAATATGTTATGCGTCTACTCAAAGCTTGTGAAGTTTCGGAACTCGATTTACCAGTTTCTACAATTGGATGTCTAAATGCTCGGACACTAGCTTTAATGAAGTTACCTGTTGCCCGACCACCTCCTATAATTTCCTTTTAAGAATGGACACAATGTCAGACATCTCAAGTTCAACTACAACAAGGCGAGCCCTATCAACGACCATCTCGTCAAACTTCCACTCGATATCAGCAAGAACAAATTACAATTCCGGATGAAGGACTTCAACCTCGTGCTGCCATTAATATCATGTGCCGTAATCAACAAATCCTTCAATCTAACATTCAAAAAGTGGATAAGAAGCTCGATAAAGTGAAAGGATTTTTCACAAAATTATGGAAAGCAATATCGTGCTCTTCCGGTATTTTTACATCTACTTTGGACGATCCGGGAAAGCAACCCATATTCACATGGTCTTCTACTTCTTCTTCTGAAGATGATCAAGCTACTACTGATGAAGGAGATGATGGAAATGAAGGATATGGTGGTAGGGGTAAGGGTCCGATGGTGTAAGAAGTTTATCTATTTTTTTTTCTTTTTTAACTCAAGACAATTGCTTAAATTCATATGGCTTGTACTTAAGTAGCCATTCTAGTTTGTTTTGCTTTTAAAACATTATTGTCTATGGATATTAGAATGTGCGAGTGTTTGTTTTCATTTTATATTACCTCTCACATTATAATATCACATTGCCTATTTCTATTTGTCGATGACAAAGGGGGAGAAATATTATTGCTACTAATAAAAATGCTGGATAAAAAGCGTCAGAGATTCAGGGGGAGTAAGTGTTTATGTTGTTTCATATATACAGTGAAATCTACATCTATTTTTCAGGTTGTTATCAATCAAAAAGGGAGAGAATGTGGAGACTTGATTTTGATTCATGACATAGGGCTTTCATGTACAATGCACAGATTTGACGACTGCTACAAAAAGAGAATATATACTACAAGGTGACGAGACTTCAAAACTAGTGCATCAATTTTATATTTTGATTGTTTGAGTCTTAGATCAATATTGTTAAAATCTCTCCTCGGCTAAAAGTATATATATTAGTTTATATAAGCATATAATTAATAAAAGTTTAAAAGTAATACATATATATATATATATATATATATACACACACAAAACCGTGCATATTGCACAAATTATACCAGGTCAGTCGACTGACCCTGTAGGCCAGTCGACTGACACTGGGTAAAATGTGTAACATGCACAGTGTGCGTATATTTGAATTTGAATATTTAAATTCGTTTGAATATTCAGTCGACTGACCCTGTACTCCAGTCGACTGAATTTTTACAACAACAATATTTTTAAAAAGACACAACTTTTGTGAAAGGTTGCAAACATTCAACGAAAGGATTCAGGTGCAACACTTCGATCGAAACTCTTAACCAACGGTTGTAGCTTTCTATCACTTATAAATACAAACTCCAAACTCATTTCAAATCACTTAATCGCAATCGATTTCTCTTATTCTCTGAACTAACTTTCTGAAATCTTTTTGCTATCATACTCTCGATTATTCTGCATAAAAGTAATTATACCTTTCTATTCTTCATATACTTCAAATATAAACATTTATACTCGAGGAGAAGATTATAGGAAGGGTGTACTACAAGTGACAAATCCGTGTAATCAGAACACATTAGTCAAACTATTTTCTGTAAATTGTTAAAGTCCTGTTCAGCTACTCAGGCAAGTGAAGTCCTCTTCGGTTGTTGAGGCGAAATCCTGTTCCGTTGCTCAGGTCCCTGTTCGGTTGCTCAGAGGTGTATAGACCTGTTTCTCGGGTTAAGTGAAGGTTGTTGTTTAGTGAAATTCCGGAAGGAGTCTGGGACTGGACGTAGGACGGTACTCCGAACCAGTATAAAATATCTGGTGTCATTTTACTATACTGCTTTTATATTCCGCATCATTTACAGTATTACTGTCATCACTATACTCTGTATCATCATATATCCATATTACACGATCCACACTACACTTTCAATCCAATAGAAACACTTGGGCTAGATTTCTCTCCGAAGGTGGTAACTTCTACAAATAAGGAATAACTAGGATGGAAGGAGCAATGATAGCATATGCGTTGGGAGCATAAGATGGACCAACAACAAACACCAAAGTAGAAGATGATAAAAAGGTTGTAGCGGGTATGGGAGATCTCAAACCTAATAAATTGACTATGGTATGGGTCATCATTTTCCGTACCTGATATATAAAGCTAAACACAAACTCATAAAGATGGATGTTATGTAAGATATGATTTATATTATATAACATTTTACATATGCTTATGATTGTTGTGAATTACTTTCTTAGATGTGGCTAATGTATGATGCCCAACAAATGTTGACATGTTTCAACCTACCGAACATTGTACATTAACATAGGGTAATTTGTGTCCTAAATGTGCATGTATGTCATATGTTATATATGGCGTGTAGTAGTGCGATCTTTAAACATGAATGTTAACTTGTGCTTAAAAACAAGCAGTATTGTGGATGAGAACACATTCCCGTCATTCAGTGAAATGTATGTATAATCGTTACTAATGACATAGAAAATACATAAATAATCACGAACTAACTTGTAGAATATGCTAGTGCACTAGTATATAATTTTTGTTTGATGATAATAAACATATATATATATATTTGTTTAAATGTATTTGTTTTTGTACTATTTATTTTTACATAATTAAATAAATATGTGTTGAATAAAATAACCCAGAATTAATATTTAAACAAATATTTTATTCAAACGGATATTTTATTACAAATTCAAATAGTACAAATTGGAGCTCTCACTACATTTACACATTTTTCATTTACAATACAATTTCAATCACAACACAATTTTCAAATTTCAATGTTCACCTCACTACATATATTCACTCAATACTCGTATTTGATCTTCAACTTTGCTCTAGCTTGAATTTAGCATCTGAGCAATCTGCAAAATAAACATTGACGCGGTAAAGTTGAAAAAGAAAATATTTTGCAGTACAAATTAAAGTGTATGTTTTGAAAATGTTATTTGCCTCAGTTATTTGGGTTTTTCATCATCATTGTTTTGAATTCATCATACACGAACAACTTGCGACCTGTATAGTGTATCAATGTACATGCCACAAGATCGTGCACACCGATATACACTTGCTTGTTAAAATCGTAGGGATAGGTGAGCACAAGGTCAAACCCAAGCATAAGCTAGATTCAACTTTGGTGCAATACTGAAACAAAAATAGAATGGTCAAGTACGAGTTTCAATGAACAAGTTATCTTCAACATGTACACACATGAGAACAGACTTACATGTATAACCATGAAAACACAATGCAGACTTCAATAAACACAAACACTCACAACAAAGTTTCATGTTGAAAACAATACACATCACAAGTGAGACCAGTTCCACATATGAAACAAGATGCACATGTATTCACACACACACACACACACACACACACACACACACACACATATATATGTATGTATGTATGTATATGTATGTATGTATATGCATATATACATAAACATATCAGCCTCAAATTCACAACTCAGACCAACCTCCAAATTGAACACAAAGGGATGCAATTCAGATCAGACTTCTCAAATCAAGACCAGGCCAGTGCAGTTAAAACAAAGCGGTGAACTGAATGGATGTAGCAAAGTGAAACACAAGGACTGTACAAACAAGTGCACAAGCATGAGATGAAGGCTACACAAAGGAACCACACCGGTTAGACTCAATTGAACACAACATATAACATGAAGTACCAGACCTCAACTAGCCAAAACAAAGCACTACACAATGCACACTGGAGTATGCAAGCATTTAGGGATGAATACAACATGAAGAACAACCATGTCAACAACACAACCAGTGGATTGCAACCAAGACTAGACCAGAGGCACACAATGGCATATGACAGTGAACAGTGGAATGGAGAAATAATGATCATAGTAAAGACATCAAGTCCATACAAGTGCACAGTGACTTCAACATCGAACCAGACATGCACAATACAAGAGCAGTTCACCAGACAAGTGCAAAAATTCAACAACAGAACCTCAACATCAAAATAGCAAGTTCATATGGATATAACATGACCACAAATTGATAAAAGTGCAATCAAGTTAATCACACACACATATATATACATATATGTATGAAGACCACCAACCAAAGCAGTATAACATGAATGAATTAACTCAAATGCACAAACGTATATATCAGTTCAGAGGCATGAACAACCAAAGTGCAAAGAAGGCCAACAATCAACTCAGCGATATATATATATATATATGTATGTATGTATGTATGTATGTATGTATGTATGTATGTATGTATGTATGTATGTATGTATGTATGTATGTATGTATGTATGTATGTATAACATAACAATATATATGCATATGCCCGAAAGAAAATACTTATGTGGTCAGAGAAACCATAGTAATCCAGACTCAACGAAATGTACAAGCCAGTGATAATACATATGGCACCAAAGCAATGCCATAACCAAAGGCAACAACGAACCACATGCAGACTCGAGTGAACCAAATCAAACTTAAATGAAATGTCTCTAATTCAAGCATCGAGCAAAATCAGTCAACAATTGAACAAGTCAAGGCCGAGATAGTAATCAACAAGGGTTAAACTTATTCAAGGATGTTTCAAATTCGTGTGTACACCAACGCGATGAACAAGTCATAGCAGTAAGGAGTTGAATAAGTTGAAATGAATTTTTATCTCAAAGTCAGCAGATTCAAATGCCAAAATCAAAGGAGAAAATAATGGAACCGACTTAAATAAATTCAAGCAACGTACCAATTGAAATAGTAAGAACACATCACAAGCATTCAAGCAAAATCGAATGATTGAATAATTTTTTTGAAGAATTCAAATAGAAATTATACGAAAGAAAATTAAGGGTTTTGTTCCCTTAAAATTCCAACCTCATCATCCGTAAAATTTCATTCGAGTTCAAGAAAATACAAGAGTAATAAATCACGAAAATTCAAATCAGGTCGAGCAATAATCAAAATCAAAAAAGAAAGTCATGCACCGATTTCGTCCAAGTATTCGAGCTCAACAAATTGGAGCAGCTGAAAGCCAACCAAAGCCAGTGATCAATTAACGAAGCCAATCGAGTGAAATTATAATCTCAATTGATCACAATCGAAGGGGCAACTTAAATCGAACATAACCCTAGCTTGTGAAAGAGGAACGAAGAAAGAAAGGATCGGCCGAAGTTTTGCACAGAGAAAAATAAAATAAAGAGGAACGCTTCTTCTTTTATTTACAAATTGGGCCGGCCTTTATAAATTTTATATTGGGCTTAAAATATTAAATAGGGTTTTTTTTTGTTTATTTTAGTTTGTAATTTTCTTTTAAACTTGTGTAATTTTCTAGTCGTGTGACTAGGTTACGAACTATAGTGGTGTAATTCGAGAATTCGCAACTCAATGGCTGAGTTGTAGTAGGGTTTTGAGCGTAGAGTTAGGTCAGTTATTAGCGGGTGTTGCAAGTTTACGTGTGTAAGCGTCTGACTATTTAGTTTCTAGTTGAAATCTTTGGGACAACGCGTAGGCAGGGTTTTGCCAAACTGGGTAAATTTATGTGTGATCTCTTAAGCATTATTATCTGAAATTGTTTTTATTTCCGCATTAATTTTTAATATTAGTATCACCCCATTCACCCTTCTCCAAGGTGAAAACAATCTTATAAGTGGTACCAAAGCAGGTTAATAGCAAAGATGTCTAACCCTAGTTGCAAATCTAGCGAGAGACGATCCAGTATTATTCCCCCTATTTTTGGAACAGATTTTTTAAATTGGAAATTAAAAATGGAATTTTATTTAAAGTCTGTTAATTTTGAATGTTGGGGTATTATTAAAAATGGGTATGATATAGTTGGCAAGAAGAATACTTCGATTAATGCTCTTACTATGCATACATTATATTCTCATATTAATCGAGATAATTTTAACTCTATCTCTCATTATGAAAGTGCATATGAAATCTGGAATACTTTTGATGCAATGTATGGTGCAAAAGTCAACATCGGTGAGAAATCTCCTACAATCGACTCAGTTGAAGAAACGTGCTTGACAGGATTTGCAAAAGACAGTAGTGATAAAGATTCAATAGCCGAAGGAATAAGTGATCTTGCATTTCATGATTTAGTTTTCTTGTGACGAAAATTAATTGAAAATAATGAATCTTTAAGAAGAAAAATAATTAGTTGAAAAGGGGACAAGCTAAACTACGTCAGAAAAATAATGATTTGGAAAATGAGCTTAAGAATATTAAGAAAAATAAAAATTATAATTGCAAAAGGTGTTTAAGCTATGAAAAAGAATTTTTCCCATTTTCATGAAAACTTTCAAAAGTTAGAAAACGAAATTTTAATTTGAAAGAAGAACGAAATTGAGTTGATTTGTAAAAACAATATTTTGCAAAAAAAGTTGGATAGTTTTAAGAGGTTGGAAAGTTCTAAACGTGGGGTTTTGAAACGAAATTAAATGAGGTCAACGAAAATTTCAAAACCATTGAAAAAGGAAACGTGATTTTGAGCAAATATGAAATTATTCGATTAAATCATGAACTTGAAAAGGAGATTGAAAAAAATCAAGGATTTTGAAAAAAATGAATTTAAAAAACTCCAACTCTTTGAAACTGAGAAGCTAGAAATTAAGACTATAATTAGAGAGCTTCAAAATGAAAATATGAAATTAAAAATGAATAATTTTGAAAAGAGAGATAGTACAATTAGTTGTTGTTCGAAGATAATGAATGAAAATAAACTTTTAAAATCTAAAGTTACTAAACTTTAGTTGATCATTCGGAAAAATTTCACTAGAGAAAAATCATTTAATATACTCTTAGAAAATCAACTCTTTGAGAATAAAAGGAAAGGATTTGGATTTACTAAAGTGTCAAAATATGAACAAATGACTAATAACACTGTTAAGGTGAAAAGTATGATACCCAAATGCGTAAAATATGGAAATATTGGACATGGCAAGAATAATTGTTGAAATATATATAAACACAAAATTGTTAAACAAATATGGATTCCAAAAGGTACGAATATAAATGGTTTGAAATTTAAATAAATTTGGATTCCCAAAGGTACAATTGTAGATGCTAATGATTTGTTATATAGACAAATTTGGATGCCAAAGATTTCAATAGATAATAATAGTGGTCCTACATCCTTAGTTAGACCATTTGCCTTCTTCAAAATTTAGACACATAAGTGGACTAAGGAACAAATTTAATGGAGATAGATTTTGAGTTATTCTAGGTGATTGATAAACTAAAATTTAAATGTTCCTTAGTCTATAAAGTTTAGATGGAGATCATCGCATTTCGGATATCATGGAATCGAAGTATAGTGATGTATGATCTCTTAACTCAATTTTGTTCACATCGACATTGTTGAAGTATTTCTGCCATACCTTGAACATCTCAACTTTGATTATTGGAATTGTTGAAGTTTTGGAAAGCTAACCGATAAAGCTACAACTTTTCTGTTTTTTAGTTTTTATTGGTTCACTTTAGAATGTTATGAAAAATTGCTTTGACAAATTATTTGAACGTATGTTTTTTGCTCAATTTAGATTACTTTACTTGTGCTTGACATAAATGGACGTACTGAAATTTTCAAAAAACAATTCAAGTGTTGAGGAGTATACGTTTTTCTTATATACCACTATATATCACCATGAATATCTCAAATACAAGTGGTATTTGATATCATCTCATGTTGAATCATTTTTGCGATTATTTAATTATTTATATTGATTTTCAACTAGAAGTCATTTTCAAAAAAACCCCTACAGAAAATTGATTTTCACTTATTTTCATTTTTGGAACTGGTGTTTTCATCATGTTAAAAATACTCTAATTTATTTCGATAAGAGATATACTCTCGAAAAGATAATCATTGACTAATTGATTCTTTTGGAACCCATCATAATTATTATAGTGCTTGAAAAGTGATGGATAGTTAAATTATAATTCATAACAAGAGGAAGTGTAATTTTATAATTTCATGAAATTAAAAAAAAAAAAAAATTTAGCTTAGTACTTATTCCATGATCACTTCTATCACTTTCACCCTTATGTCAATCCATACATCATAATATAGTGTGCAGAATTTGGTATTTTAAAATAAGGAAAAAAAATTGTAAAATATCTATATCCTAAAGTATTCACTCTCATTTAAAGTCCTCACGGTTATGCATGGGTGAATTACTTGAATTTCTATATATGGGCTTCGATTCTCATTTAAAAGTCCTCACGGTTATGCATGGATTGGACACATATAAGAAAGAGATGAATATCAAGTATATTCTAATCTCATTTAAAAGTCCTCACGGTTATGCATGGTTAGAAAATATTTGACCTTATTTTAAAAAAAAAGGGTAATCACTAATCTCATTTAAAAGTCCTAACGGTTATGCATGGTTAGTAAGTGCTTCACATTTTTTTGTAATATTTGAAAAAAAGAAAAAGAAAAAATTATTCCTTTATTGAAAATATCAAACTCTTATCACTATATAAAATTTTCCATAATCCCACAATTTCTTTAAAGTGGAGCTTGTTTCTAATTAATAAATATTATGATTTTTGTTTGATTATTTGGAATTTGAAATTAATATATCCCTCTTGATTTGATTTGTATTTTTAATCAAAATCGTTGCTATTTCAATTACTATTTTTATTTTTGATGATAACAAAAGAGAGAGAGAGGTTAATATTTTGATTTTTGAGCAATATTCTTACTTATATTCGAGAGTGTTTTTATTTAAATTTATTTTTAATTAATTTTTCAGTTTTAACTATATGCATCTGTGTAAGGGGAGCTTTTACAGGGGAAGCATTCAAATAGGGAGAGCTAATAGAACCCATCAAAACCAAATACATTTAATAGAGTCAAAATCTTGATATATGTTTGTTATCATCAAAAGGGAAAGATTGTAAAATATGCTATTGTACTAGTATATGATTTTTGTTCGATGATAATATATATATATATATATATATATTCATTTAAATGTATTTGTTGTTGTACTATTTTATTTTTCACATAATTAAATAAATATTTGTTGAGTAAAATAAATAACTCAGAATTCATATTTAAACAAATATTTTATTCAAACAAATATTTTATTATAAATTCAAATAGTATAAATTTGAGCTCGCACTGCATTTACACAATTTTCATTTACAATACAATTTCAATCACAACACAATTTTCAATTTACAATGTTCACCTCACTACATATATTCACTCAACACTCGTATTTGATCTTTAACTCTGCTCCAGCTTGAATTCAGCATCTGAGTTATCTGCAAAATAAACATTGACGCGGTAAAATTGAAAAAGAAAATATTTTGCAGTACAAATTAAAATGTGTGTTTTTAAAATACTATTTGCCTCAGTTATTTTGGTTGTTCATCATCGTTTTTTTGAATTCATCATCTACGAAAAACTTGTGACATACACAATCTATCGGTGTATATGCCACAAGACCGTGCACACTGATATACACTCTTGCTTGTTAAAATCACAGGGACATGTGAGCATAATGTCAAACCCAAGCATAAACTGGAGCAACTCAGGTGTAATACTAAAATAAAAATAGAATGGTCAAGTACGAGTTTCAATGAACAAGTTATCTTCAACATGTACACACATGAGAACAGGCTTACACGTGAAGCCACGAATACACAATGCAACATAAAATTGTAAAATTCAACATTACCTTGGAATATTGGTATAAAGCCTATGTGGCAACCTAAAATGATAAAATATAACTTTGATTAGAATAATGGTGTAATGTCTAAATGGAAACCGAATGTTAAAACATAACATTCTTCAAGAACGATGGTGTAAGACCTAAGTAGCAACAAAATGTTAAAGCATAACATTCACTGAGAAAGATAGTGCAAGGTCTAAGTTGCAGCCAAATTTTAAAACACAACATTATTCGAGGGCGATGGTGTAAGGCCCATGGCAACTTAAATGCCACAATATGACATTATGAAGGAGCGAAGGTTTATTGAGTGGCAACCTAAAAGAAATGACTATAAGGTATACTTCATGATATGATGCTAAGCACATGGCGCACTTTTGGTTGACATATTATTCTTATATATATGGTTAATACGCTAACGATTTTCATTCTACAAGTATAATGAAATTGATGATGTTGAATTAGTGAAGGGAAAACACATCCTACTATTCAGTATAGTCTCACTATATGCTTTGTTTAGGGATTATACTGCTCATACCCGGCTTTATATTTGACGCTTATTTTTGTTATTGTATTGCTCATAAAATCAAGGGCACTCATTTGAAAAGGTTGAGTCTATGGATTTAGACAGGTATTCTTATAAGCGAATAAAATCTCCAAAGGCGAAGTAAGAGGTTTAATAGATAATAAAGTTTGTTTTGAACTCCTCTATTGTAAAACCAAGTTATAAAACTGGTTAAGTGTCCATGTTGGCATCTTCATATGTCAGACACAACACTATTATCTATGTTTTATTATCTTTACCCTGTGTGGGCACATACTAGGATATGAAAATGTAAAGACTAATTACGTAATTAAAATTTTATTTAGTTGCTCTATTTACTTAACGTTGTTGAAAAAAAATGATCATATTTTTCGCTTAAAAATAATTCCGGTGATGACTAAACATCATCGACATTAATTTTTGGGTCTCGAAATCTGGGATGTTACGCCGCCAGTGCATGGTGATGCAAGATCAAATCAATGAAAGGAAGTTATCAAATTGCAAATTTCATGTGTATTCCGTCGATCGACCATAGTCATGGCATGGATGAATTGATGTGAAATCGATGTAAATTTGACATGGATGTACATGGAAATGAATTCTAATCAACTACTTGAAGGAGTTTCGCAGAACCAGAGAAAGCTAAGAATGATTTGGGGTTCTTTTTGTTGATCGCGCTTGCTTTGGAAGTAGTCTATATTAAGGGAAGGTGGAGATGCAAGAAAAAATTATCAAGTACCAGCTTATATAAGAGAGTTATCGATAGATACCGATCAAAAAACAATAATTGATTGTTGTGTAATTTTCTTGAAATAACTTTATCTCTTGAAGTAATTAACCGATTTTGGTGGGTTATGGACTATAGTCTACCTATGGATGGATGTAATTCTGGCTTAGAAAATAATTATTCTGATAGTACAAATTTGGAAATTGTATTAACTGGATAGATGCGACTCGATGATTATTTGGAGTTAAAGCATTTTTTGAAAGATAGAACTTTCCATGGAGACAGACCGAGTAAAGGGAGCAACTTATTGATTCATGGTTCAGTTGTTTGTCTCTTAACAAAGCACATTTTTTATTCACATAGGCATCCTTTGAAGGGTAAGTGTTCTATGTGATTTTGCATGCACAAAGATTCGATGATGTTGGACGTCGGAATGATAAAAAAATGGATACAAATCTCATGGGTGATCAAGTTTAAGATGATAAAAAGAAAAAAGATGAGAAAAAGATGACGAACACCATTGTCCAAGTGGTTAATTGATTCGGTTTTGGTGCAAGAGGTCACAAGTTCGAAACTTGCTTTCGAACGTTTATTTGTTGTACATAAAGTACCATTTCAAAAAAAAAAAAAAAAACAATCCGCAATTTTACGATTTTTCAAGGACGAAAGAACTGTGACTCGAAGCCTTGCCACAATTCCATTACTTGCCTTGATATGGTGTTTCTTCAATTGTTTTACCGTGACAAACTGTCTTCCGTGGTATTCGAGAGTTAGATGTTGTCATTCGACGTTGATTTCCAGGTTTTACGAAAAGCGGTTTGTTATTGCTAAGTATCATCGATTTGTACCAATCGATAACATAGATCGATACCGATCAATAATTTATATATATTTCCGAGCAATCAATGGATTCTAGTCATGGATCATGATTTGAGGCTAAGGCATGAAACAATGATGGATTAGACAAGACAACATTTTGGAGCAAAGACATATATTTTCTAAATCTACGATCGACAAGTCCCGACCCATACCGATCGATAGGATATATTTTTATTGGCCAAATCAATAAAACTCGGTTCTTCTACCTGTTTTTGTGGATCTAGAAGAGAATTTCTCTGGCCAAATTCTAGAGAAAGATGGGGCGATTCAAAAATATAAACAACTTCCCAATATAAGCTTATTAGTACAACCGAATATCATCATAGAAGCGGATCCAACTTTTGCGCTACGTGTAGACTCTACCAAAAATTAAACTCGGATATGAAGTAGATTTTGAGTTTGTTGTTGTAAATCTCTCAAGAATTAGTAAAAATCAATAGTAATAACTAGTTAGAGTGGATATAGATATATAATCGAACCACTATAAAAATTATTATGTCTATTCCTGGCTTTCCTCTAACGTTTTTTTCTACATTTCGTAGTATTTGTATTTGAGATCCTAGACGTAGAACTCATAATTGACTAAAATAGAAGCTAAATCCATGTACAGAAACCAATCAATGATTGCGTTCCAAATCATTAGTTCCCCACAAAGTATAGTGCGTGTTAGACTAATTTTTGGGCTTACACATCGTGTTAGTTTTAAACATTCTTGCCTCCTTCACTACTTCTAAACTCATCCAAACTTCTAAATTTTCATTTTCGATCAACCAAAATTAATCAAATGTTAAATTTTTATGTAAACTGCATGGGCTGTCAGCACCGCTAAACTTGGATAATTATCGATTAATCCACATTTAAATTCTTAGTCTATTCTTGCCATCTAGCTTCCGTGACTTTTATGACATTGTAATATTCAAGTTGCATACGAAGACATGTACAAGAGATTAGAGGATTAACAATTAAAAAAAGTATTTACGTACTTCAGAAATCCAAATCCATGGACAATTAGTTTAGTTAAATTCTGAAAGGTAACATAAAATACTATAAATTTATAACAAGTGAATACAAAAATGGGTATCCATGAACTAGAGTGCCAAAATTGTGTAATCATGATAAGCAGCAATCAGTGTTCAATCTTGTTATAATTCACGTTAGATTTTGCCACAAATACATTTCTTGAAAAGTAGTGAACTTACAATACTATTCTTCTTTTGCTTTAATTCAAAAATAAAGGTTAGAATAAAAGGAAAAATTAAAATAAAAGAGGAGCACCGTAAGCAAATCTGAGTTGGACATCGAAGACCAGTCCAAATATTCTATAAATAACTTACGTATTAGCATTAGTATATTCTCGACAACATGACTATTCATTGATTATGTATTTACTTAGTTTCCAGCAAAAAAATGTAAATTCATTTTAGAGATTCGGTCCTGTATTTCATCATTTTCGTAAAACATTTTGTAAGATAAACCATCCATTGGTGATTGTTACGTATTATTTGTTGAATTATAAATCAACAAAACACCTAGCTTATACAGGTAAAAATAATTGTTACGGCAGCAGTAAATATTTCATTACCATACCATTATCTGTCAGTCGGTTCTCATTTCTGAGTGAAATCGGTATAACAGTTTAATTGTATGTTAATGGTAAATTTGCAATTTTCTACGGAGGCAACGATAATTTTAACAACCAACTTATTACACTGTAAATTCATGTAATATGTTTTATTACATACATTTAGAAATAAGTAAATAATTAAATTTAGTTCAGTAACCAAGTGAAATAATGATAAATACATTATTTTTTCATTTATGTATTTTATTAAATAATACTATAAATTGCATGATTAAGCAGCAATATAGTGTAAATTTTTTATATAATAAAAAAGGGTAATTTACCATTATTAGTGTAATGGTTATTGAATTATCGGTATACCGTCTATGAGTAACGGTAATAGTAAGCGATATTTGTTTATCAGTAAAACCGGTTCAGTAACGATATTTGTGAAATGTTAACGGTAGTCATTACCATGACGGCTCCGGGGAAAAAATGTAAGAATAACGCTACGTTGAAACAACATAATATGTTTTTCCGTCAGGAAGTTGCCAATTAGTCTGCTAATGGACGGAGTAAGAAGAGCACTATGCGGTATAACTCCACATTTTGTTTATTATTAGGCTTATCCATATCAAAATTAAAGCGGAATATAAAGAGTGTATCAGTCTACAAGGAAAAAGAAGGATAAAGAAAAAGGGAATTATTATGAATGAGGAAGAGTATTACTGGTACTCTTTAGGCGTTTGAATGATGAATTTTGAGGTTAAAGAGTGGCAAAAGAAAAGCATAAAGAAACTAAGTACAGATCTCTGTTTTTAAGATAAGGGTGCTTGGAATGTTAAAGTAAGAAGTTCTAAAGCAAATCAAGATCCCAAATGGAAGTGATTCAAGTGTGTAAAAAGCCATAATTTGTTTTCCTTATTTATACACTAAACTTATTCCCATGAAATTCTGATATTCTTCTATTCTAGGTACATGGCATGAAAGCAAAATTTGATAAAGCCATAAATTTACTTCTAAATTCCAATCTAATAACTAACGATTTATTTATACTTGTTAAGATCAATCTGAGATCAAGACCCATGACCTTATCTTTGTTCCAGAACATGCTTTATAATATTAGTTATCCAGACCATGAAAATAAAGGCAGACCCTAAATCTAAGAACAAATTATGGAAAAGAAACTTGGCTTCCCAAAGAATATGTTCCAAATATCTTTATTCATAACTTGTCAGAACCTTCTAAAACAGCCTTAAATCTCTCTTGGGTTCTATGCAAATGATGAAACTACATCAAAAAATAGCCAATCTCTATCTGTTCTTGGCCCCATCAGTCTCTTTTTTCACCCCCAACTTTAGAACAAATACATATACAGCAACATCAACATACAATGTGGCATTCTAATTAATTTAGTGAACAGCAATGGCCATTACTCATTCTTGTAGGCTTACATTTCTCCTTCTTATTCTCATTTCAGTAGCCATTTGCCAAGAGAAAGCATATGGCATTAGAAACATAGAAAGTAGAGGCAACGGTAGCAATGTAGTTGATTTCCATACGGCTAAGGAACCAATGGCCCCATCACCCTCACCTTCATCTTTTGATTTGGATCAAACAAGCAAGAGAAGAGTAAGAAGAGGTTCTGATCCAATCCACAATAAATGTTGAAGGACGAATTAAAAAGGTCGAAGAAAATGTGAGCTTTTTTGGAGAAATTTCAACTTTCAGACAATTCGACATGGTTCGATTTTCTGCTATAGTAGGAAGTTGTATATATATTTTGGATATCACTTCTATGATTTGTATTAGTCGCAACTAATGCAAAGAATGTGGTGCTAAGGACCATTCTTTAAGGTGCAAATTTGAAAGTTACAGAGTAGAACATTAGTTTTTTTTTTAAATTTCACGCTATTATTGTGTTATTTCCATCCTATCCACTAATTGTATTGGTTAAATTATTATATATATGCTCCTCGAGTACAAAATTTTGCGCTTCTTTCAGGGTTACTTGAAGAATTAATGCTCCCCCTTTACCTTTTATTTGATTATAGAACACGAACTAATCTTCAGAAATGTATATGAAGTGTGAACGTCTATTATATATCTGTTTCATTATTAAGTACTGTATCTGAATGCAGGTTAGCTAGTAACATTTTGGTCATACATTTTTTTACCATAGTGTCCTATGTAAGCAATGAATTACTCTTCACAACTGAGAAACACACAATGATTTTCATAGTTCGTCAAACTTAATAGTAAATACATTTAAATAAAGCTCATAGAGATGTCCAAACACTTAATCAATAAGGTTCACATACTATGACAATTAGTGCATCAACAATACATCCCAATTTTATTATCAAAAATTAGCAATGTTACATGACCAGGCTCTCTCTCTCACACACACACATTTACATATGTAGCTCGGTATGCATATGAAATCATGACAAGCAGCATTTTGGATCAAGTAAACAACCTACAAGTACCAGTACATTGATCAACTTCATTGTGAACTCAGAACTACACGAGCGCTGAGCCTTGTTCTCTCAACACCCAATGCAACTCTAGCAGTTCCTTATAAGGTATCTCCGAGCTCTTCTCCAACCTTAAAAAGGCAACTATTGCCTTAGACAACCTCGGCATCCGCTCTTTATCGACCAAATCAACTCCGGATATTGCCCCAAGGGCCTTAAGCCCATTAGAACATGACCCCATCATCACATCTAGCAAGCCTGATTCGCTTCCATGTATAAATGGGCCGCCATTTGCAAAGTCTTCTGAGACTCCATCCTCCATGGTAACCATGAGTTCTATGAATTCTTTTGTTGCCTTCTCAAGCTCATCGCCTTTCGTGAATATGATTGCAAAACTCGTTGGCATAATCTGAATCAATTTTTTTAGCCAAACATAGATAACAATAACTTGAGAAGTCGAGCAGATAAATAGAATGTTTTACCTTTTTATAGAAGAAATCCATCCAGAATCTGACACGAGATTTCAAGAAAGGGTCTCTTGGAAAGAGTGGTGGAAGAGTCCAAGTGTCTTCGATGAACTCAAAGATTACAGTAGGATTAGAAATGGGCTTTCCATCTACTTCAAGAATCGGAAATTTTTTGTGAATTTCTGAACTAAAGTTATTATCTATATCAATGGTTACTTCAACGTATTCGAATTCTACGTTCTTGAATTTGAGGGCATGTTGAACCATGTTGCAGCATGAACTAGCCCAAAATGCATGTAACTTCACTTCCATATTTAAAACTCTTTCCAATGTAGTAGAGTGTTGTTGTTGTTGTGATATTTGTCATGATTTGATGGAGTTATATAGTTTGTAAGCTTGAGGAATGGGCAAATGATGAGATAAGTGTATCAAATTTGACTAGTAGAAGCTTGGGAAAAAAGAAAGTATGCCTTGTATTGAATTATAGCGTGGTCAAGATGGATGAGTTATTAATCATTTACAAATAGAATATGAACAGGTATTTAGAAATGAACAGATAGCTATCACACTTCGTTTACATGTCTGGAAAAGTAGTGTAAATTCATTCCTGCTATAATATTCATCGATTCAAGCAAACTTGCCGCAAGCAGATTATTAACATGGCCAAAAAGGAAACGCTGAAGGAATAGCGGCAAAAGTATTGGTTCACATTAATGGAGGAATAAAAAAACTGGGATAGAGGAAGGAGAAGAGGCAATGAGCAGAAATAAAAAAACACGTCATGTCAAGAATGGGATTCGAACCCATGCCCTTTCGGACCAGTACCTGAAACTGGCGCCTTAGACCAACTCGGCCATCTTGACTGGATGGTACGGAAGCAAGCGTTCTTCTTATATAAATAGAAAATATAATCCGTATTTTTAACCACCAAATTACCTCCTACGTAGTTTTTCCATTTTTTAACATCCTCAATTATTTATTTTTCAATTTTAGTTTTCCAAGTCTTCTTTTCTTCTCAAATCACAACAGTCGTCGCTTTCCAAATTGCACGAATCATCTTTTGTTCGTCTTTAGCTTCAATCACGTGTTTGTTTTCATCTTTGGGTTTGTGTTCCTTTCCATCTTCGTTTTTGGCATCTTTTTCAATTTTAATAGCTATTGCAGGGATATATTTTGTCTTCGTCTTCATCTTTGTCGATTTCTTCTTATATTTGTGTTTTTTTGTTAAATTGAAGTTAGCATTAAGTGTTTTACATTGAAATTTTTATGTTCTTTATTAATTTTTTTGTTTTTCATATGAATTAATTTTTCCTTTATTTTTAGTTCGAAATTATGTCAGATCAAGAACTTTAATTTAGAGTATCAACTTGTTGCTGAAGAATGGGTTCAAAGTTAGTTGATTTTATTTATAGTTATTTTTTGTTAATAAATAATGATTACATCATCATGTTGATTTGAATGTTCTGATTTTTTTTCACTTTGGTGATTTTTTTTAATAATTTATGAAATGAGTTTATGCTAGCAATTTTTTGGCATTGTGTTGAATAAGACGAAAAGAGTGAGATGGAAAATATCTGTCACTCAAGTATTATACAAGTCACTATCGGTATGGAAAATATTTGCCTGGTAAGTATTTGCTAGATTAAATTTTCTTATTTCTTCCTGTTAATGTTGTTATTTTTTTATATTAATATTATACATGGATTTTTATAGGGCCGATGTTATTGATATTCTTGTTGTTTTTATGATGGATAGTAATACACATAGTAGGTGGCTTAGTTTGACTAATTGTGTGCTGAGATTGAGAAATGATATTGTTGAACCAAAATTTGGCTTAGCTTATGTCCAAGTCAAAATAGTTCAAAAGTGCTCGGGCAATGGCAAGCATGTACATGACCAAACATGCAAGTATGCAATTAGAAAAATTTTCAAGTCATTAGTTCAAAGTCATGACTTGAGTTTGGCCTAAACGGCCATTGAAGTACTAAACATGCTTTATTAATTTCTGCATTACAAAAAATGAAAACGAGGAAGAAGGAAATTCAAAATTTGCTCCTTCTTAGTGGAAGGTACATGCATATTTATAGAGAAATTATGCTCTTGGATCTTTGACATATGACAACTATTGAACTTGGATGGTTGAGATTTTGCGACATGGCATATCTTCAATATAACATGTGGCACGGCTTGCTTTTTCTTTCTTCAAAATTAAAATGGTTTGGCTGGACTAATCAAAAGTCGTCATATGGCTAATTGGAATGCATTTTGTGTTTATGCGATAGTAGTATTCCTCAACACTTGATAACACTATACATACCATATAGTAGTTTTTCTCCCGACCTTCGATGGCTTCTTCATTTTGGTGTTCTATAGCTTCGTTCCTTGACTCGTGATAGCTCTATTTCTTGACACGCGATTGCTTCACATCTTGACCTGTGATAGTTCTACATCTTGACATTTGATAGCTTTACTCCTCGACATGCGATAGCTCTATGTTTGGATATGTGATAGCTTCACACCTTAATATGCGATAGCTCCATACTTTGTGATGTGGTAGCTTTATCCTTTGACATGTCATAACTTTCTAATTTAACGTGCGACGGCTCTATTTTTGAACATGTGATAGCATCTTATTTTAATTTGTGATAGCTTCGTACTTTAACATGTGATAGCTCTATTCATTGATATGTGATAGCTTCTTACTTTAGTATGAGATACCTTCACACTTTGACATATAATAGCTCATCCATTAATCTTCGATGACTTTGCACATCTTGACCTTCAATAGCTTTGTTCATCTTGACCTTCGATAGCTTTGTGCATCTTGTTCTTTGATAGCTTAATTCTTGTTACTTTGAAAATTCGAATGTAGCATTTGTCCCTCCTCCCTTAAAAATGTAATTTTATACCTTAGTATAGACAGGAAATGCTTTTTCGTTTATTTTTAGCAAACTCTTAGTATTCTCTGGTTTCATCATTTCGACTGTGAAAATTTTTGTACATCAAATTAACGTTTACTAACCTATCTCCTTTTCCTACAGGTACTCGTCTCCTCTCTCTCTTACCATCTCATTTGGAATCGAGGTAAAAAATTCAAACTCGTACCCAAATATTCTCGATTTCTCAAATTCAATCTTCTAAAGCGAGTCCTATTTCCTATTATCATTTCCTATTTTTTTTTAATTACTACGCTTTCGTGAATTTTGATCTCGTTTGGTGTTGTAACGCCTCTAGTGGTTGAAATATTAAAGGGAGCTTACCAGCCAATAGTTCGAATTAAAGGGCACTAAAGAGACGATCTCTCATACACACTACTTTAGGTCAACGTAGATATATTATAGTATCTGATTATATCTAAAATGATACGTATCTCATATCAACATAAGAAATTTTTTACGAGTTGCCGGGATTAAGCCATTAGTTAATTCACATATCAAGAATAATAGATAAATGACATAGATCTGAATAGGAACGATATCAATGTATATGTATCAAAATATATCACACAACTAGATGTCAACCAAAACACATCTTACACACATCATTAACTACATGGTAGAGTATAACAGACAAAATTTTCTCAAACATTGATCCACCAACTAAACCCATCGACATCAACTCCATCTCTAGGTCATAGCTCATATAGCACATGCATAAGCACATATAAAACCTGTAAAATTCCTCAGTCTGACCTGATAAGATATCATAAAATAAAACCTCGAGTCAGTTTAGAAATATAGACATGAGTAAAAAAAAGTAAACAATAGTTTTGAATGATGGGTTTAAATGTGACATTTTCAAACACAAAAATGTCTATCACACCATACCAATTTCCGTCCATGATCTATTTTTACAAATCGGTGATAACACATATGCCATGGCTTTATTCATCGTGACTCACATCAGCAACTTTAGTCAATTAAAATATCACGATCTATCACATTACATGATTTTCTTTTGTCGTATAAATTTCAAATTATTCATTTTACGGGGTTGACATTTTCCATTTTTACTTATGAGAGTCCTTTTTCATATTATCTTTTATGAATCCCAACAGGATTGCACATTGGTAAATCTCCTCTACGGATTTACCCTTTACTCGTCCATTTACCTCAATAGGTAATTATGGCCTTCTTCACCCATATATTTTCGCTTAGTTGTGGTTTCCCCCATATGATTCCTTAGTTTCCAACCCTCCCAGTTCCTTGTGTTATTACCTATTGCATCGTAGTGACCTTCTAATCTCCATCTCTAGTGCTACTTTCGTTAACACTATGCTTTCATCTTCATCTTTTGCCTTGACAATAGATTATTAGACACAACAACGATGGACATGGTTTTCACGGTTCGTGTTGCGACCCTCGAACAAGTCCTTTAGGATGGATTTACCAATTTAGTAGTCAATACTCATACCGTTCTCATCAAATGTTGACTTTGATATTTTTCAAAACATCTGAACATTCGTACGTCAATTATTCCCAAACGATGTTATATCCTATAGCACGTCCCCATTTTACTAATTAAATAATTAAATTAAAAAGGGTAAAATAGTAATTTTACATAAATGAAAAATAGTAAATTTTTACGAAAGATAGAGTCAGACTTTAGACCTATCCCATTGTGTCTGGAATGTAGTTTGCAGCCAGAATAATATAAAGCTTATTTTATTTGGTAAAACGAACTAGAAAACGGATGAAATCAAACCTAGTGGCATTTTTGTAATATAATGATTTCGAGATGTTAGGCTAAATATGTGTTATTTACAGCCAATAAATAGAAACGTCAACCATATTCTATTTTTAATCTAAACACATTACCACTAATTTCCATCAAATGCTAAGCAAACTTAAACATAGATCTATTTTTTCTTAACTATTTCATTTCTTCTTCTTCTTCCCACTTCTTTACCAAACTATGAAAATTCGTAAGTTCTTCGTTCTCAACGGATTTTAACGAAATCAGTGGAAAATCGAAGGATGCAAAGAATATTACGATCTTATATTATTTTGGAGGTTGAATTTGTAAGATCGGAGATGTAGGAGACCCAGAGAACAAAAAACAATGATGAGATCTTATATACCATTTTCATCCTTTTCTTTCAAACTTCAAAATGGCGTATCTCTCTAGTTTCTTAATGGAATCTGATGATCTACTCATCAAAACGGCTACGGAGATGAGAACTAAAATTTGGTTAAGTAATATGGATGAGTTTATGAGGTTTATTGGTGAAAAAGGCACAGGACGACGGAGATAGCATTGAGTTCATCTTTATTCGAGCGTTTCGATGAGTTGGATTCATCATATTTGTGTATATATTGATAAGATGTAGTAATTCATCCTTTGTGATTTAAATCAAATTATAAATGATGAAATCAATAGCCATAAAGTGATTTTTGTTATGTATACACTATTAGGAAATAGTGTGTCATGACTAGATGATTAAAAAGTGATTTGTTTTAATTGTATTTGATCTCTCCCTAATTAAAAGGTGTACAAAAAAGTGTTCCGAATTTAACATATTACACATCAAAATTATATTTCTTGATGATAATAATATGTTGGTTGTATTCATTTGATGATATAAAGTAATATTTTTAGCTAAATAATTTATAAAATTGCGTAAATGCCCTTGAACTTTAAAGGCTTATAACTTTCGCATACAACCTCTGTTTCATGCACGGTCCACTACATCAGGATCGTAGCAAGAGGAGAAACGTTTTGGTATGTTGTTTACCATATTATGAGATATTTTAAGAAAATCTTCTTATTGTGTTAGGTTATTTATAAGGTTTTGCACTTATAGATTGAGGCTTCATTCAGTAGCTTCATAAATGGTGGGGCGACAACGAGTTTTGAGTCTGATCCTAATAGTGTCGTAGACTGTTATGCAGATGTCTATCATGAATCTGACCTTAATAGTCACATGCGATTTTCATGACAATGTCATGTACAGGCCAATGTCATTTACAGGGATCAAGTGTTGAGACTTTGAGCTTGATAGTGTGGTATGTGATATACGTCGGGTGCACTTCGGTTGGGCTAGTGATGTTTAGCAATGGTGAGTTAGGATTTTAAGCCTAATAGTGTCATGGTTGGCAGTATATGAGTTGGGACATTGAGATTGATAGTGTAAATAGAACTTAGTGATAGCGGGGTGCGACACACATAGATCTTCAGTAGCGAATTGCATACGATTTGGCGATAAGGAGGCCGAGACACATGGACCTTCAGTAGCGAGTTGCATATAATTTGGCGATAGCAGACTGAGATGCATAGATCTTCAATAGCAAGTCGCATACGATTTGGAAATAGGTGTTAAGACATACAGTTCCTTTTTAGTGTGTCTTATACATTTTTGGCATGCAAGTTAGGACTTTGGGCTCAATCGTGTGTATATGATTAGGCATATGATAGATTTTATTTAGACATTAATGTATGATATCACTATAGTATAATATTGCATTTAGATGACTTGTTGGGTGCAAAAGACATGTGTTAAGGTATGATTTTTGTGTTTGTCTTACTAAATTACTAGCATTACACTTATATGATGAATCTCACTCACTAAACATTTGTCTGACCCCATCTATCATTTTTTTTCTTTTACTTATACTGATAGCTCGATATAGAGAATTGGTGATGGCTTAGAGGACGATGGTGCGGCAAAGGTATGCATTTATTTATTTATCTGCTATTTGCTGTTTATTTTATATTAGTTATTCTTACACATTAGATATTTTTCATTAATGGTATAAAATATGTTGCGGTTGAAGTTTATTTGATACTACATTGTATTATTATATGGGATTGCATTGTTGAATATTATATTTTATTCATTCCGCTGTGAGTTTCAAAATGTGTAGAATATTATAGATATCTTTATGATCTATTTAATATATTTTACCTTAAAATGCTCCACTATCTGTGAGCCCGTAGATGTCAGTATCTTTTTATGCATGAATAGGGGCATCATAGATGGTGTGTTGTTTCATTTGATATCAAAGCTTGGATTAAGCATTTCCTACTAATTAAGTATGTATAAAAGAGCATATTTTTAATTTTCATTATTTATTATATAAACACATATATTTATATGAAATGCCTATATATATTAACACATAAAGGTAGTTATTGGCTAAACCTTTATAGAAGTAACTAGCTATGAGTTAAATTAACGTTAAGAGCTGTTTTTGGGTGAAAATTAAATCCATCACATTTGTTATATTTTACACTATAAATAATTTCTAATATATGATCTTTATACCAACCAGTAGTATAGCAAATTGTGTTAATACCTCAGTTTGATTTTGATTACAAAAACCTTAATAACAAGAACATACTTTCATATAAAATATAGATACCGATGTTTTGCCAAGTTATGTACTATATAGTGCAAGATATTATATAAGTATTGGATCAAAGATTGTATATTATAAAAGACTTAAGAGATGGACATGAAGACCCATGAGTACAGTGACCAAGATATGATGATTTCAAGACTATAATTTAGTGTATAAAGTCATAGTATATTGTTATAGTCCCTAGTAGCAATCTTTGATCTATATCTCCTATTTTTTTATCTTTCATATTTTTAAATAAAATATATATTCAAAATATGTTTGAACATATTATATTAAAGCATTTCAAAGTTCAAAATGTTTATAAACTATGTTCAAACCATTTTACAAAGTATCAAATTATTTTAAAAAGTATAGGATTTTCAAAAAATAATTAAAAGAAAAAAGTTTTCAAATTCTACATACATATATTGACGTATGCACAGATGGTATGTCAACATACATATTGTCAAATGGTTTTCAAATTTTGAAAAGTAGTGTCTATTTGCCGCAACCCTTCGTAAATGGACATATATGTTTTTTCACTATATAAAGGGGAAGTTCATGAATTTTTTGACAGTTATTTACTTATTTTCTTCCCTCCTCTTACTCTCTTGAAAACTCCATTAAAAATATGTTATATTCTCTTCAAAATCATATAGAATCAACTCAAACTTCATTATATTGATTCATAACTACTTTCTTGCTATTTTAGGATTATCTCTCTCTTATATCAAAGATCAAAGTGTCGTCCAAGTGGCTATAGGATCCATTATATCTAAAGTTCAAGAAATTGTCTTCGGAAATATTATCACACCCTATTTGTATTTGCTTGGGTATGCTTGTAGCCTGTTAAAATCAAGTAGGTGTACTTAGTAGCTTAAAAATCTAATGGGCATACTTGTAGCCCGTTCAAATCAAGCGGATGTACCTTGAGCCTGGAAAATTAGAAGGATGTGTCTCGTAGCCTCGGAATCAAGATTCTAATTGGGTTTTCCTTCTGCCCATTTAAAGGTTGGCATTTGAAAACAAATCTGTAAAAGCAATTGTACGGGACTAGATATAGGAGAAATTTGAATCAGTATAAAATCCCTAATGTCATCTCTCTAACTCTTTAATTTGCCTTACTGCTTTTTATTTTATCTATGATTACATCTGTGATTGTTTAATAGTATATTTTTTTTTGTTAATTTGAGATTTAATATTTAACTTGAAAAAAAATTAAAAAGATTTACAAAAGTTAAAAAACACTATTCACCCCTTTCTAATGTTTAATTGGTCCTAAGATCCATAATTCCAGAACCCACATTTGATATTAGAGCACTAGTATTTTAAAAGCTCGTAATTTGATTTTTGAAAAGTTTTAATGGCTAGCAACCATGTTAGTACATTTATTAACACTTTAATCAAAGGTCAATCCATTGCTAGACTCCTGCTTTTTAATGGTAGTAATTACACTCATTGGTCATGTAGGATGAAGATTTATTTATAGTATAATGGTTAGATATTTGGAATGTTACATAAAATGAGTACAATGAACGCCAAGGAAATTTTGCATAATGGACTGTTGACCAAATGACACTTGCACAGAATAATTCTAAAGCCATGAATATTTTATTTGTTCACTAGATAAATGAATTTAATAGAGTATCCATTTGTAAGTCTGTATATGAATTTGAAGAATGCTGCAAGTTACACGTGTGGGGAATAATAAAGTTAAATAGGACAAAATTTCATGCTAAAGAATCAGTTTCGGTTGTTTAAAATGAACCCAAATAAGTCTATTTTCGAAATGTACTCTAGATTCAAGATACAGTGCATTTATTACTAGCATTAGATAAAATATTTTCCGAAGAGAACCAAGTTAGAAAAATCCTTGATTCACCTTTTAAGAGTGGGACCAAAAGACACTAGCAATAGAAAAGACTAATGATATTAGTACTCTGAAAATTGAAGGGTTGATATATAATTTAATGCCCTATGAAGCACAATTGCAGGGCAGAAGAGAAAGCAAGGCAATAGAAAAGAAATCCATCACTTTCAACACAATAATTGATGATTAGGATTCAAACGATGACAATGATGAGAAAATTGCTTTCATGACAAGGAATTTTACAAAATTTCTAAATAGAAAGATGAATAACCTTTGAAGACTTAAAAACAGACTCGTGGAAGTGGAATAGAAACTGCAATTAGAGATTTCAACTATGGTGAACTCAGTCATCTGCAAAGAGACTATCTGCATCAGATAAAATCAAATATATCACCAATTATTGATTCATCTAGACAAACAAAGAGGGCTTACGTGGCAACACTGGATGATTTAGATACTTCCTTAAGAGGCAATGAACCAGATTTTGAGAATGTGGACATGTGTTTCATGAAAATAACAGATTAGTAAGAACTGATCAACATAAAGCGGCAAAAACGGTACCTTCTATTTACCAAAAATTTTTATTATAAAACCGAGGAATAACTTATAGGTTAACAATAATATGAGTGTGTGTATATATAGGAATATTTTATCTGAGTTTTAGTTTTAGAGTTATGGATTACATGTACACATATACCCAACCCATATGTCAACATTCTGCCAGAAAACTGAAAATTGAAATTTCATTTCAAAATTCAAAATTTGAATTTCCCTCTCTTTTGCATTAATCCACATGTTCTGAAAAGGCTTTTACTAGAGAATATGAATCTTCACTTTCCGTTAATTCAATCTATGTCTATCCATTCATTCACTCACTTTATTTCAAAATTCAAATATCTCTTCATTCTCTTATCTCTTAGAAATCTCAAAAACAATCTTTTCAAGTCCTAAAAATATAAGGCTCTCTAAGAGAACTAAAGGCTTTCTCGTTAATGATAAAGAAGTCATTGATACCAATACGGAGTATGCTACTTTCGGAAAAGTTTTTCCCAGAAGATTTGCCAAGTATGATGATTTTTCCTCTTATGGTTTTCAAGATCTTTACTTTCAAAATGAAATACTTGGTTTAGTCGACTCTTCTCAAAATGATTTTGTGTGTTATCTGGATTTAATCAAAATGTTTTATGCAAATTTGAGTGAAATTTTTTCAAGGAGAAGAGGGACAAATTTGGAGTAGTGAAAATGGCACTCAAATTATTTTAAATTGTAAACATTTTGGTCATATACTTAGTTGAAAATCTAGTGGAATTGACCTCTCCACTTTTTAAATTGATGAACAAAATTATGAAGTTTTTCACGACATTTTGGAAAGTCGCAAAGAATTTGATTTAGAACATAAGAATTTTATGCCAATATTGAGATTTATGAGTCTCATTTTACAATAAAGTATCACTTCGAGGACGAGTAATTAAAATAACCCTACTTTTAAAGCTCTTTTCACCATTTATGGAAACTACAACATCAGTTGGGCACAAGTCATCTTAGATGACTTTGGTCAAAAGAACATTTCTAGACATGAGAACACACTCCACTATAGATTGTATCTTACTAGAATTTACATATATTTTGGTGTTGATTTATAAGGTGAATCAACTCATGCTCGAAAAGTTCTCGACAAGGCCAACATCTCTCTTATGCATATTCCTCCCTATTTTAAGCCATATAAACTCTTGTTGAAAAGAAGAAAGATTGGCATATAAAGTGGAGCGAGAAATATAATAATAAGAAGAGGAATAAGGTGACGAAATGGATGTAGAAAATGAAAAAGAGAAGGAGGAAGAAGTTGATACTTCTTTAGAAAGTTTCAAAAAACCATCCCACTCCTCCAACAAAGTGATTCTAAAGAACCAAGAGAAGCTTCTTATAAACCAAAAGAAACTTAAACGTTTCTTTAGTAAAAAGTTCACTTCTCTCTCCAACAAAGTGGATAAATACTTTGGAAAGATCATTCACAAGCTTGGTGGAAATTCATCATCATCATCTACATCTTTCTAAGCCTATCTAGTTATTTCCTTGTGATATCTAGCTTTGTATTCCTTAGTGCTGTGTGTTTTTGGTTTAGCTTCATGTTATTTTCATGTATTTTCTTTAAATCCATGTGCTTTTCTATCATTAGTGATGAAAAATTATTCTTGCTGTTAAATATAGATTCTGTGGAAGCTACAAACATATAACGATATAAAATAAAAACAAAATTTATAACAAAATACAAGTTTTTGCATTTTTAAGTATGTTTGTCGACATACATGCAATATACACATCGACATATATGAGCCGGTTGGCAAATTTTTCAAAATTTAAAATAAAATAACTACCACTAATTCAATCTTTCCTACGAATTTTCACTCTTATATAAGCCTATTTCTTCTAGAAAAATCCGCTTATCATTTTTTTCTCTGTTCTCTTTTGATTATCAAACATTTTTTTAATAAACATATTCTCCACACCAAAATTTTTGTGAGAACCTTGAATAAACACTTCAATCTTTCAAGGATATTCTTGCCTTTATCTTAAGAAATCAAAAGTATTTAGAGTTAAGTCAAACGCAGATGATCAAAGAGCAAGAAATGCATTTCAATGCCCTTCAATGGTTGATTTCTTCCTTAATCAATGATGATCAAATCAACAACCTAGAATGCTTTGACAATAAGGATAATAAAGATTGGGATGCCATCAAAATGGATCCAATCTTTGGATCTGACAGTTGGGTTGAAGTTCCTAGAAATGTCTAGTTTTCTACGTATATTAATTCCTAAGTGCGTGTATTTATTAGATTTGTATTTATTTGATTGGATTTGCATGATATAGTTTGGATTGTAAATAAATAAATACTCTTAGGATTAGACTTGTTTGATTGAATTTATTATATGAATTGAATAAATTTAAATAAATAAACATAATTTCTATTATCTTATTTATCATTTTACCATAATTTACCATATACATCTAAGTTTTTATCATCATCATACCACATTACATCATGTTTAGTATGCTTCAATCATTTTGATACTTAATTATTGATTTTGAATCTATAATTTCCTAGTATTTTATTTATGGGGAGTTCTTATTTTTTACCCTTTCTTATTGATGACAAAGGAGAATAAAAATATAAAATATACACATGCATATATCCAGGAGGAGTTATCTAACTTAGCGGGGTTATATCATATTTTATACTAGGAAATATTTAATGGTTGTCATCATAAGAAAGAGGGAGATTGTTAATATCTTGGTTATTGATTTTGATGACAACAATCTTGATCACAACCATATACATTCATATAAAATATTGATACTGATGTTTTGCTAAGTTATACAGTATATAGTATAGGATATTACATAGTATTGAATCAAAGACTCAAGAGACGGTACAGTGACCAAGATATGAAGACCTCTTGGCTATAATTTTGTATATAGAGTCATAGTATATTGTTAAAGTCCATGGTAGCAATCTTTGATCTCTATCTCCTATTTTTTATCTTTTATATTTTTAAGTAAAATAAGTTTTCAAAATAAATTTGAAAATATTTTATAAAATTTTTTCAAAAATCAAAATGTTTATGAACTATGTTCAAACAATTTTACAAACTATCAAAATATTTTATGAAGTATAGGATTTTCAAAACATTTTAAATGAAACAAGTTTTCAAATTCTGCATGCATATGTCGACATATGCCCAAATGGTATGTCAACCTAGATGTTGTCAAATGGTTTTCAAATTTTGATAAGAAGTCTTGTTGCAACTCCTCACGAACAGACATGTCTGTTTATTCACTATATAACAAGAGTTCAAATGAATTTTTTGACAGTTACTTCCTTATTTCCTTTTCTCATCTTACTCGCTTGAAAACTCCACTAAAAATATACTATATTCTACTCAAAATTGTACAGAACCAATTCAAACTTTGTTTATTGATTCACTACTACTTTCTTACTATTTTGGAATCATCTCTCCCAAAGTAAAGATAAAGTGTCATCTAAGAGGCTATTGGACCCATTGTATCCAAAATTTAGGAAATTGTCTTTGGAAAAACTATCAACCTCTATTTGTATTTGCTTGGGTGTGCTTGTAGCACGTTCAAATCATGTGGGCATGCTTAGTAGCACGGAAATCTAGTGAATGTGCTTGTAGCCTATTCAAATCAAGTGGGTGTACCTTGAGGTGTGTCTCATAGCCTCATAATCGAGATTGTAATGGTGTTTGTCTTCTGTCCATTTAAAGGTCGGCATTTAAAAAGAAATTTCTACAAGCAATTGTATGGGACTAGATGTAAATGAAATCCAGACTAGTATAAAATGCTTGATGTCATTTCTCTAACTCTTTACTTTACTTTATTGCTTTTATTTTTACCTGTAATTGCATCCGTGACTATTTAATAATATAATTATGTGTTGTTAATTTAAGATTTAATATATAGCTTGAAAGAATTCTAAAAAAGTAAAAAATTGTTCAGCCCCCTATAGTGTTTAATTAGTCTTAAGATTCATAATTCTACAACCCCCAAACTGTAGGACGAAGGATGAATAAGAAGAAGAGTAGTACTTTTGAGTCCATAGAAAATAAATGTGTTGTCAATATGGCATAAAGAAGGGTATTTAAAGCATTGTTAGATTGCATGACCTATTTGGGCCTGTGTAAGTTATGTTATCAACTACAATTAAAGTATTTTAATTGTTTTAAATGTTTTCCTAAAAATTAAAAAATATTTGTGTTTTAGATTTTTTCTTTTGGAATTAAGTGCTTATACAGTAGTACTAAAAATCTTAGTAGTATACAACATATTACATGTCAATATTTGTCTAGTGGTTCAAATCACGCTACGTAAGTTTCGAACCTTTGACCTCTTGCCCCAAATTCAATGTTCCTAATCAGTAGGACAGTGATGTTGGTTAGTATATGAGATTTTTTTTGGGATAAAATAGAGAAGTGAAGTTCGATCACTCTATTGAAATAATAACCCCTTATTTTAAGTTTTAAAATTGGAGAAAACTTATAAGAAGTATTTTTGATAAATATTTTAGAGCTTTTATTTATGGAATATTTTTTGCGTAAGGCGTATTGTGTCTTTATATTTTGTTGTGTACTTTTTTTCTTGATAAAAAGAATTTTAATAGTAAATTGACAAGTAAAAACACATCATTTTGAATGTATTTTAGAAATATGTCAGTCAAACTTGGAAAAAAATTAACTAAATTTAAAATATTCCTTTTTTGACACTTTTGTGAACATTTGTTAATTATAAAATATTTAAAATTATACATTTTACAGGTTTATTTTTCTATGATAAATATGAACTATTTTGGAAATTATTTCAAAATTGGATATGAATATGGTTTGTAGCCAAAAATGGATTTCAAAAATAAATTTGTATACATGATGCATTATTTAAAGGTTTTAAAAATTGGCTACTTATTAAATGGAATGACACATACACACACATACATACAAACACACACACATATATGTTTGCATGTATGATAAATTGGTGTTATATGAAATATTATTGTAAAAATGAAATATGAGTATTTTATGAAATAGCCAAAGTTATTACAAATTTAATTATATTTTGAGTAATTGATATTGAATTGGTAAAACAATAAAAAATTGAGTTTTGGAAGTTAAAAGTGAGGAAGAGCACATGTTGCGTTTAGGAGAAGTGTTCATATTCTCCGTAGGCATAAGCTAAAGGTGAAATTTTCTAAATTTCACTTTTGGCGCAAGGATATTTGCTTTCTAGAACATGTTGTCTTTGAGCATGCACTAGTATTTGATTCTAGTTAAGTTTATACAGTACATAATTGAAACGTACCTAAGAACGCCAAGGAGGTGAGAAGTTTTGTAACAACCCGCACCTCTGTGAGCCTAAATTTCAACAAAAATTAAAACCAAAGTCCATCAGAGCATAAATAGTTGGATTTGATACCCATAAATAAGCATGAGCATTACTAGAGATTGATAGAAATCTAAACTCATAGCACAAACAATAATAGGATAAGAATATTGACTATGACTATTACCTTGGAATTAATTGTATTCTTTGGATAGAAGATTGTCACATTAGCATCGAGCATGAGAGAAAAAAAGACTTCTCCAACAAAAATGCACATCCAGCTCTAGTGACATGTTCCCCTAATTCTATCCTGTGGGTTGTAATGAAGTGAAGGGGTCAGAACAATGTTTTGGTGATTGGAGAAATATATAAACTATCCATAACATAAATTTATACCAATTGGATTCCACATAATAGTTTTGTCCTTTAAGGTTAGTAATTTGAATCTAACCTTGCACTTCACACACGATTACTTACTTACCCCTTCCTAGGGTACAAAATACTAATGAAGACTTGTCAAACACCCAATACTTCCAAACCCGTTTGCTGCTTAATACTTATAAATATGAATCAGGCATCTATAATAATTTTAAAAAGAGAAATAGACAGATTCTGCCATTTAAGACTTTAATCAAAGTAAACCGCATCATTTAAAACATATTCTCAATGTGGTTTTTTAACAATTTTGTCAATGGTCGGTAGATCCTATCTACAAGACCTATTACCACTATTTAAGTCTTCCTACATTCAATGTCCAACTATTACCGCATCTATCGTCCATACAGTCGTAGCCATGCAATAAAGAATGCCCAAGCCTCTTAATAACTTTTATTGGAAAATAGGTAGACTCTCGTTATTTAAGACCTTAATTAAGGCACACCCCATCATTTAAGACGCATGCTCCTCAATGGTACTATCGTTAATACAACCTTTGCATTATGGGAGAGTGTACCCAAGCCACTTAATAACTCAATAATAAAGACTAGGCAGACCCATGAATTTTTAACACATATTTATAGGTAGGCCTTTGTCATTTAATACATAACCCCAAGACGGACTCCTTACCGGTACTATCTAGTTGACATTGCTTGGAAATTTCATTGGGCTACTAAGTACTTCTTTTATAGGAAAGAGGAGAACCCTTCAGTCACTTAAGATCCCAAACCTGAAGCGAACCTTTCCCGAGATATCCACTATCACTCTTTAATTATAAATATGGTATCTCATTAGGTTACTTCTTTCGGTGGAAAGGTAGGCCCTACAACCACTTAAGAACTCAACACTGAAGTAAACCCTTTTAAAGACATCCTTGTTTATTTGGAATCTCATTAGGTCACTTACTACTTCCAGTTAGGAGAGAGGCGACCCTATAACCACTTAAGACCTCAAACCAAAAGCGAACCCCTTTGGAGATATCCCTTACCGCTCCTAATTCCAAATTTGGACCATTTTATACCTTTCAATCAAGAAAGCAAGCACAATCCCTCATGTTGTCATGGATCCTAGGATTAGTGATATATGACATCAGTAATAAGTACATCCGACTGCTGGTAGCCTCAAAGTGAAGGATAGTCTTCCGTCGAGTAACTCTATGACTTCGCATCACTAACCTACCAAGTCTAATTAACCATCCTATGTCTTTACTTATATTATCTTAGGTAGATATTGGACTTAGCTCAATAATTCCTTTTTTATTTAAGGCAACAAGATTTACCTTAAATATTTAGCTACCCATAAATCTCCGTTAAATGTTCATAAATGTCAATTAGTCCAAAAAATCCTAACGGACATTTCCATAGACATTTATGTACGGTTACTAATTTCAAATCAATAACCTTTTATATGTATTTCATTTTTATCAGTCCCATTAATCCATTTACCCTATCAAATTATTGTAACTCTCATTTTTATTACCATTTATTGAAGTTATAATCTTTTAAATTCTTTTCCCATTAGTTAATTATCCTAAATGAGAATATTACGTACGCATTGTTATTTTATTTAATTCTTATAAGTGTAGTAAATTACGTTTACTTTTATTAAATATGTTCTAGTTATATACCTTCACTATAATATTCTTTTTCATATTAAATTATTGGAGTCATACCTAAAAAGATTATTTGCTATAATTTCCACAAATCAGTCCAAAAAAAAAAAGATTTAACTTCGAAAGATTACATTATTTTACATTACAAGGAATAATCATTTCTTTTTATTATCGAAATAAACAGTGTAAACTACATTGAACTCATACTTCACACGTCTCTTTCTCTTTCTATTTGCGTCTATTCCTTGTTAGATGAAATGCTGTATTTTTCTAAAAGGGAAAGAAATCAAACTAATTTACAAATATTAAATGGGTCTAATTCTAACAATTCCAAACATAGAAAAGTTTAGATTCCAACAAGATTGGGGTAACGATCAAATTTGTTGAATCATTATAATACCTATTTCAGTTCTGGAATAAATTTCATTCAAATCAATATTCTAAATTCATACTTTTGGGACTGATTTCCAGATCTAGTTTTAAACAATTCTAAATGAATTCATAGAGAAGAATATGCAGGCGATATTCATTATATTCAGATCATATTCAATTTGTTGCCTACAACTCATATATAATTATCCAATTAGGCACGAAAATCAAATAAACACAAATGAGATAATTTTTGTATTATAACAATCTATAAAATTTCCCACTCACCTTTTAAAAGAGATTCAAATCTCTAGATCTAAAGTAGAACCTTTGACATCTCCAAATCCTTTTTAATCCAAGAGATATTTATGAAATGGTATATACATACAGTAGAATTACAGATCTGAGAAGAGATTTGGGATAGGGAGAGAAAATAGATATAAGTATATAAATTACCTCAAATACGCATATGGCCGATTCACTCTTCTCCTTTTTATTAGATTTCTACTCTTCTCCGGTTTGTATGCATATAGATACGGATATCTTATCTTTATAATTTATAAAGAAAGTGGAGAAGAAAAATGGCAGATCTTAGCTATTTCCTCCATAAAAATATAAGAAGAGAAGGGAAGGCTAGGCCTGAATTTATAGGTGTTAGAATCAAAGTAGAACCGTTAGATCGAAATATATTAAATTCGGGCCGTCGTGGCCTAGGTTAACCCTAGCTGTAATGGTTTGTCGTTCTTATACCTAAAGACGACACTTAACACATCCACGGTACTCATGCACTGGTTATTTATGTGTTCAAAAGACAAGTCATTAGGGGTGAAAAGAAAGAAAGATGGAACAAATAAGAAGATGGTAACAATCATAGAATCACACATCACAATGGAATAACATATATTAATCAACATAATACTTTACAAATTCATTTCCAAAATGATACATTAGAGCCATATTAATGTAAATTCTACCTAGAACAGCAGTCATAACAGCCCATCCCTACCTAACTGATATATATACATATAAATAGCAGAAACAAGATAATAGCTAGCCATTGATGAAGCCTCCTGCTCCAAGCTCCTTCAAGATGCATCCAGTGAAAATCTGAACTACTTGGCTACCCATAAAAATTTTAGTGCCCAAGAGTTTTAGGGAAAGAAAATAAAACTCTGGGTTAGACGTAGAACTGGTATGAGTATCTCAAACAACTGAGTTATTTCTTTTAAAACACTTTTAAAATCAAGGGTATCTCGTAAGACCTCGCCACACATAAACATGAATTGGTTTTTACCTTACGATAACTAAAACACTTTTATAGAAAAAATAATGATATCATAATAATGTTTATTGGTTCAAGTAAAATATGAATATAGCTAAAATGCTTGCTTCTCACATTTCAACATAGTTGGGTACATCTACAGTCGTAAAGCACGTATTGGAGAATAAATTCCATACAATGACAAGGTAAGGAACTACCTTCCGACTGTACATCTCTAGATAAAATGCACTGGGATCTAACAAGAATATCTTGTTCCTCTACCGGATAGGACTAGCCTACCACTTGACTAGTAGTATTGAATATGATCAGCCCACTTTAGGCCCCGAAGCGTACATGAGTAGATATTAATCTATCTATATCTGGGATGACCACATCCTAATAGGAGCGATCCACTTGTCCCTGCTACATGCCCAATTTTTGTTATTTCCCGATTGATGAGGCTTAAGAATATATTTTATCTTTATTTAGCACTTCCCACTTGGAATGCTACACTGCCTCCCGGGTGTCAAATGCAATGCTAGCATTCATCCATGCAAGTTCGTTCTGGGACTGAACGAAACCGAAAACACTACTTCTTTTACATCATTTTCGGCGACTCCCTCAAGATTAGTAGAAAATATCCCTTGCACTTCAAAATCTATGTCTTTAATCATCTTCACGATGTCTTCAGTTCGAAATGCTTGAGTTGGATCGAAGTGGTTTTCGGATAATATATTCGATCTCGGTTGTTTAGAAACAACTTTCGATATTTTTTGGTAAACTCAACCTCGGTTCTTTAGAAAATAAGCAAACAAAAGATAAGAGCGGAGTTCACCTCCTAACCATTTGTGGATGGATTTCCTTATCATTTAATCTAGAAGAATGAAATAAGATTTACACATGCGGTACAACATTATTGGGGATGATTGTGCCATATTACTCATGTGTTTCCCCTAGATATTTCTAAAGTTACGTTTTGGTCCAGATTTGATAATCGATTGTTTAACTATAAAATTCAAATATGGATTTAATTCCATATAGGATCCTCTAAGTCTTCATTAATTAATCTTCAATTAATTAAAATCACTTTATGACATTCAATCAAAGGATCCTTACAAAACACTATTCCCAAACCTCTTTCACCCCTTTTATTCTTGGAAAAACATTTATATACTTATCTCAATGGTATAAGTATATTTAGAAAACTTTACAAAATTTTCCTTCTTTTCAAATTTCTTTTTGAAAATATTACTTACTATGAACCAATCCACTTATCCTTTATAAAAAATTCTCTTTTAAAAGCTCACTTCGCATTTAAATATCTTAATAAATTCCCAAAATCAATTTACAAAACACTTTGATAAGTCTACAATTCCATTTAAAAAACCTCCTTACAAACTTCTAAAATCATTTATAAAACATTTCCCCGTTTAAAACTCTTTGATAAATCTTCTTTAAGAAAAATCCTTTACAAAATATCTTTAGCAACTCATCCTTTTAAATCACTTTAAGTAAACCATTTTACATAGTAAAACCCTTTTTTATAAATAGGTTATTCTTTATAAATATCTTTATAAAATAATAATATAACTTGAAAAATCGTTTATAAACCTTAACTCCAAACTGATTAAAGTATTGGAGCTAATTTAAGACCATAATTTATAATTTCAAAAGGACCTTAGCAATCTTGATAGTAGCAATTTAAGTTACCATTTGATATCCACTTCACTTTCAAGTCAATTAATCATTTATTTACATAAGTCAACATATATGTAAATGCAATTCATATCCAAATCAAGGAATAACATATCGATACAACTCAACTAACATATACATGTCCAAATAACATAATAGCAGGATGGTGATTTGTTCTGCTAAATAGATGTCCAAACAATTCACTACTTAGAGTAAAATGGGAATTTATTCTACTAAACTTATGTCCACACAATAAACAATTACATTATAGCAGAATGGAGATTTATTCTACTAACAGACGTCCAAACAATCAAACAATCAACTTATAGCAGAAGGGGGATTCACTCTGCTAATGTATGTCTACATAATTAGGGATGGCAATGAGATAGGTCTAGGGTCCAAACCCGGTTGACCTACTCTTGTTTTGGCCTGCCCAGACCCACCCATTTGGGTCATCGGGGTAGGTAGACCCGTGACCCGTTCTTGAAAGCTACGAGTCCAAGGTCAGGCTGGGGCTTGGCTGACTCGCCCGAACCCGACCCGCACTACTAAGATCTCATGAAATCTCTTTAGTATTATAACGATGATTTGTTAGTCTTTATATGTGTGCATGTGTGTGTGATTATGACATGGATATTATAATGTTCCAATCAATAAGCTATAAATTTTTTATAGTGTTAAGCTACATCATTAATAATTATAAAATAACATATGCATATTTTTTAAACTATTTTGTACACCACATTTTTATTATCTTCCTTTATCGTTGTAAACACATTGTTATTTGTATTTAATGTATCATTTAGTGATAGCAAATGTAAAGATATGTACATTAGCACAAAATTTTGAATTAATAAAAAAACCTCAACGGGTCTCGGGGCGGGACGGGTCTACCCTGACCGGTATGGGTCTCGAGTTCGGGGAAAAATTCCCGACCTGCACCGAGTCTACTTAGCGGGTCCAGGGCAGGGTCTAAAAAACCTAGGGCACAAGAAACCTGCCCCAACTCGCCCCATTGTCATTCCTATACAAAATCAAACCATTTACATAACTCATTTATAATTGTTTGTCTACTTAATGGTATTGACATTTGAATTTCTTGTATTCAAAACCATCTTTGAAAAAAAGTATCTTTAAAACAATTTGATTCTCGAAAATAAAGGATTTAAAACTTAAACTTCCTTGTAAAATGATTAATAACAAGTTAAACTCCTTATTAAATCATAACTAATCTTTATTAAATTTGAATTTAATTATAAATTAATAAATAATTAAACCTTTAAAAAATAATTTATTTATAAATTAAACCCTTAATTAATCCTTTATTAATTATTAAATAATAATTCAAACCTTTATTAATAATTAAATATTAATTAATCTCAATTAATTACTCATTAAAGGTTAACTAAATATTAATTACCCTAATTAAATTAAGTTAATCATAATTGCTCCTTATTTAATCTTAGTTAAGTCTTAATTAATTAACTCATAATTAAACCTTAACTAACTACCAGTTAAGTCTTAATTAATAATAATTAATTAATTAAACCCTAATTAATTATAAATATTTACTTAATTAATCTCTAATTATATAATAATTGATTAAAATAATTAACCTCTAATTAAATAGTAATTAACCTTAATTGAAAATGATTAAATAATTATATTAATTAAATATAAATTAATTAAAATAATTACGTCTTAACTTAGTTAACCTATAATTAGTTTCCTTAATTGATTAAAATAATTAACTTGCTTAACTAAGTCTTAAACCTTAATTACTTACCAATTACTTAACTAATTAATAATTATCCTTAATTAATGAATCAATTAACCAACTCTTTTCTTACTTAAAATATAGTTTAGTTTATATTTACTAACCAAGTTTGAAAAATATCCATAAGAACATAAAAAGGAAATCCTTTTAAACAAATTCAAGTATTCCTTCGAATTGCATCAATATGGATGTTATAACTTTAAATTACTTTTCAAAGTTACATATCAAAATTTCATCTTTCCCTTCCTTTCAATTCCTTTACTATATTTTTAAAATAAAAGAAAGGATTTGAGAACCTTTAACTAAAGTTGTAAATTTGAAATCATTTTATAACAAAACCACTAACCACGATTTAGTTTTCATAAAGGATCTCAAGTCCTTACAACACAAACATCTCACTAACCTTAAGAACATTACATCACATATCCAAGTTTTAACCACATACACCAGATAACAAATCATATCACCAACAAAGGTCGCATTTTTAGCAACCAATACAACATAATTACTAATTCAAGTCACATGTTAAACTAAAAGCTAACAACTCGCATACACATCAGAACATGTGTAAATCAAAGAAAATACAACATATACATAAACATATATCCAACATACACTAACATGGTAACAAATTTCAAATTTTTTTAGAGATTTACTCACCAAAATCTTGCAAACTCTTTTGAAAACTTGAAATATTTTAGAACTTGCAAAGCTTGAGAAATCATAAAAATCAACTTGAAAATGGGTCATCTTCTCCTTGATTTTTCGTCATCTTACTCTTGGAATTTTGAAAGTGGTAAAAAGAAAAGTTGTTGGAAATTTTTTTCTCTATCATTTCAAAAAACCAATCACTCAATTTGAATTTATTTAAGGGAGATATGGTCAAAAGAAGGAGTGCTATTTTCGGGCTAGAAAATCTGAGTTAAAAAAATGAGTCTGAAAGAAATGCATTTTGACATAGGTATGCTCAAAATTTGAAGAAGTGGTACAAATAGAAGTTGTAGCAACTAGAATTTTACATGATTTTAAAAAAATTCTCCATTTGAATCGGATAAGAGGAAGATAAGATAGGAGAAAGAGGAGAAAAAATTGAAACGAGGAAAGGGCTATTTACAAGCAAGGAAAAAAATAAATTACTTAAGCACTCCCCGTCCTTTACCCGCCACCACCCTATGCCACCTCACCAAGCTTGTTTCCCTCCTAACACTTCATGTTCCAACATGTTAAAAATATTTTGTACTTAATTGTACTTATGTTGGGGAAAGCATATTTATATTATATAATGTATTAACTTTTAATCTTATCTTACACACACATATACATACATACATACTTAAGTGTACATACATGTACACATATGCGCTTCCACGTAAAAATATTTGCAAATGTATGTGTGTATACCAAAGTGTCATGACATTTCCGACAACTTTTAGCCAATTAAGTTGAATATTCGGAAAATGAATGCCAGTCACATTTTATGTTTTCATCGAACCATGTATTTTGTAAACAAATTTTGAAAACTATTTCACCATTTTTATTTATCATTTAATTTTTTTAAATTTCATTATAATTATTATTTAAGTACTCGTAAATCAAAGTAGTGAAATTTCGAGTCGTTACACTAGCCGTCTGAAGGTGACCCGTCAACCGCCTATGGAGCATCGGTCGACTGTTAGAGGTCGACCGGTCGTAATCATAGGTCGGCCCATGGGCCTGGGCGATTAATTAATAAATTTTAATTTTTCTTATTTATTTATTATCATTTCGATTTTGATTTTCGTCTATCACTTCTTCGTTTGGACTTTTTTCAGAATTTCACCACGAATGCAATGATGTAAGTTTTGTGGTCAAATTCCATCATTTGCACAAATTCCATTTTCGAAGCCTTATTAATTAACTAACCAACTAATTAAATAACTAAGACAAATTATATAGTGTTATATTCTTTCCCCCTAAAAATAATTTCGTCCTCGAAATTTCACTAACGACTAAGTCAATGTTTTGGCTCCAAATTATCCTAAACTATACAACTAATAAGTGTAGAACTAATTTTGCAACTAAACGTGCATTAGTGCATAGTGTGTTAATGTATCACCATATAGAAAACATGTATGGATAACAATTCTAAATCGTATCCTCCTATATGAATGCATTTCTTTTGAAAACATTTTTGGAAACATGATGTAAACAATATATACTGGCAGTTCCATATGTATACGGTTTTTTTAAAAACTCTTTTCAATAAAAATCCCATACTCCTACAGATAGAAGTATGAAGCTACCATCCAATAATCTAAAGCATCGAAAACTCGCTTTCTAAACTTTACTTCTATGTCAGAAAAAGAAATTTAGATGAAGAATTTAACATTCTTACCACTCTATAGTCTTCCTATTCCCGTAGTACAGTGGAAATTTCCTTGCTCCTTTGGATTTATTTCAATTTTTCTACATACAAAATGCGTAAGGAGACTTTCAAACTATAAAATAGAATAAAGTCTAAAAATAGACTTGCAGGCGTCGTCGACAAGCTATGAAAATAGAAATTCTAAGGCTAAAACATCTTTCCTGCGTTATTGCTTACATTTATCGCATAGTCGACCCTAACGCATCGCTAAATTTGCAAATTCTATCACTATTTGTCTTCCTTATGCCTAACATGTGGGCTTCAAAATCAAAGTTTTCACAAAAAGCTTTCTAACTTTTCAAATTTATACGTCATTTGGAAAATAATATCTCAAAATATTTAGATGCACATTTTCCCTTGAAATCAAACTTTGAACAAAAATTCTGAAAATAATTTAAGAGCCAACATAACTAAAACACAACTTTTTCTTGCTTTTTTTATTTCAAAAGAAACTTTTCAAATTAAGGGGAAAAATTCAAAATATTTTCCTTTTCAAAATTTTTGATAAATCAAGCCACAATTTCAGCGTAGTTGGAAGTCAATTATGCGCTAAACGCATAAATCAAATTCCAAAATTCTACAACAAACCTGTACCCAAAATTTCTACAATTTATTTAAAAATATCAACGCATCTATTATTCAAAAAATTTAGCTTTTAACGAACATGAATAATGATCCCTGATATCGAAACAACTTTATCATGACATTCGCTAAAATTTCCTACTATGCTAAACTCTAGTCTTATATTGCTTTTACTGTTAGTTAAGTATCTTTATGAGATTTTCGTATTTATATTGCTTCTCTACTATGCATAGATATAGGAGTGGTTCGCATAACCAAAAACAATAACACAGAAAATGATAGAAGCTCATAATATCTTGTGTGCCTTTTTTTAAGAGATGGTTAACAATTTTATAAACTAAAAAGAAAGAACAAATGCTAGAAATAAAAAGATATATCAATCCTACATAAAGCACAATCTGCGAATTGAGAGATGGTCTAGCTCCGCGATTGGAGCTCAAGCTATTGCCATGACCATGGAATGGTCATAGCATGCCGGCTATGCACCTAATCTCATGCTACTGGCGATGCTGCTCCGCCCTAATTTCTTGGAACTCTACCTAAACCTGATGGATTACAACATGTGCATGACTCAAGTATTTCTCAATGCCTTATGTTATCCCCTATTGATGGTGTTGCTGCTCTTGTGCTGGTACATGTAGTGCGGTATGTGGTAAGGGAATATTCATCCTCTTGAAGATGGTCCGGTTGATGGCGGAAGGGACCTTCCTCACATGTAACAATCCATAAATTTTCGACAATTTAAATTAGTTAATGTAATAAGAATTTTGTTATTTAATATTGAAAGAAATAAAAATTTATAATTTAATAATGAAATCAATACAAAAATGAATGTAACAAAGTAAATTAAAGCTAGTTATTAATAATTTGAATGAATTTCCAATAAATGAAATAATGTAAAGGCTATACTTGGTTATAAATTGAAAATATGAAAACAAATGTAATTATGGAATTAATTAATGAAATAATATAATAAATGGTAATTGAATATAATTAATATTATGTAAGTAATTATAATAGTTGATTGTAAATAATAAACCCTTACAAGTGTGATTAAAAGTTAAAGGGTAACAACTATAATGTATTACCTATTTATTTAGTTTGTTAAAGTAAATTGGAAATCAATCATAATTAAATGAAATTTAATGTTACATTAATTAGAATTAAGACAATAATTGAAATTTATGAACGTAATAAAACGAATGGAAATGTTAATTTTATTCATGAGATAATAATTGATTTAATAAAAGAATGAAACCGAGTTGAATAAATTGACTGAGATTTTAATTATAATTAATGTTTAAATTGGAAAAAAATTCAATATAAATGGAAAACTAGTATTTAGTACAAATAAAGATGTAAATTGGAGAATACTAATGTAATGAAAGACAAATAAATATTAACTAGGGTATTTGAGTAATAATGGATTGAGTATAAAGATTAAAATCAAATAAAAACAATTTGTTGGAATTAAATTTTAAATAATTGGATTTAGTTACAGTTGAAGTTGAACATTGTAATTGGTAAATTAATTAATTTTGAATTGAAATCTAAATTTGTTTTAAATTACGGTAAATGTCCAAGTAATCTAAAATGACAGAAATTGTAAATTATTATATTTGAATTGAAAGGTGAAGTAATTTATTTAATGTTAATTTATTTAATTAACGTGAAAATAGCCATTTTGGCCGCTGACTTGGATTTCGATGAGATCAGTTTCATTGGATCCATGACAATGAGTTATTGTAGGATTTCAAGTTTCGTAACGATCGGATTTGTCATTTGATCGTACGGGCTTGAAACGCCTAGAAATCAATTTAATTAAAATCAATTGAAATCAACTAGAAATAAGATGATTTTAACATAACTTCTTCATATGTTTGAATTAGGATTTGAAACATGTTCCATTGAGTTTAAAATCTTCAAAAACATCTATTTTGATATATGGGTTGACCTATTTCCGTTCCGAGGCAGAATGGGTTTTTTGCGTTGTTTCGTTAATTCGAACCAATTCGATATGTTATTCATTCTTATCAGACTTTGTCAGTATATATTATCTTGTTTCTCAAAACCATAGCAGTCATTTTTCCTTATTCTGTATGTACATCAATTTATGTCTGTTCCTCCTTCTCAAATGGCAGAAACATCAAATTTCTAGATTCAATTGCAAATCAAATTCGAATAGAAAAATTAAAAATCCTCAAACTATATCATATTATATATGGATTCGAAGCTCTCGACGAGCGCTCAGATCTGCAATACATTTTTGCAATCGGATCATGGTGCAGTCTAAAAACGTTGATCTATTCTCGACGGTTCACCTCGTTGTGATGAACTTTGTCGCATCGTGGAACGGAGGGTATGGTCGCGTAGAGGAGAACGAGTGGAGGGCATCTGAGCCATTCATTTGGTCAACTACCGGTCAGATTGGTCGGTTTAATTGGAATAGGATTCGAGACCCTTGGCGGTGGCGCAGGCGCTCGAGGGGAAGTGGCGGTCGCGACTGCCACGTGGGATGCGGCTAGAGCTGCTGATAGCGATGGTGGTGGTGGCATGGTTGATGGGGGGCCATGATGGCGAGCAGCAGTGGTTAAAGCTGGGTCATCGGCATGCGACTTTTGTTCATAGATAAGAGGTAGGGTTCAAATGAGGATAGGCCGGTGATGTGTTATCTTCTATTTTTTGTTTAATTTAGTTTTAAAGTTTCAATCGTTCTAATGTTAATATCTTTTACATACGAGGTCAGATTTACACACATTTTGTTCCACTGCGATCGTATCGAAACTGTAGACATTTTAACACTGATTTGGACGAATTCTAAGACAGTTCAAATTTAGGCCCTAAATTGGTTTTTAAATAGATTTAAATTCAAAGGTGAGTGATTTTACCTACTCACAACTTCAAAATTTTCTTATATTTGTTCAATTAAATTTATAGTGTGATTAGAAATTATTTATGGCGGTTTGGTAATTTAAAATTTTCTATTCCGATTAATGTGAATTTATTTTGAATCAAATTGCCACTTAATTTATTATTTAATTTAAATTGCCAGCTAATTACCTGTTATTGATAATTTGTGATTGTGATGGATGTTTGATTGTTGATATTGGACGATGGATGTTTTGTTTGAATTATGTACTATTATCACTCTGCAAGTTCCCTTAGTTATTATTAGGAAAATCACTATAGGGTGAAATGATATATACCCAAACGATCTATAGATAAGGGAAAAATAGTTATGGGTTGAAATGATAGACTCGAGCGGTTTTATGGATTTTAATACTAAATTCGAGATTGCGGTTTAAAATGATATATAACCATAAATTTTTAAATTGCGGATTGAAATGATAAATATCTGTATCACTTTGCCCTAGGGTAGAGAGTTATATATGCACATCGGATTGGTTAAATTAAATGATTTAAAATCCTTAATCTTCAAATTTAATTAAATAATATTTTGAAATAAAATTTGATTTATATAAATTGAATTACTATTAGAAAATCAAGTTTTTATGTTGAAATGTGAATTGGTTTAAAGGAATTGCTTTAAGAAATTTAATTGAAAATTTAAAATTAAACTTTCAAGTACAAATGAAATTCTATCGGAATTAAGCTATTGAATTAGGTTGAAATATAATATTGAAATATTTTGAAACTGGAGTAACTCGAGTTGATAATGGAACATGGATTTTAAACAATCTGAAATTCAATAGTTTATTGAAACTTAAAATTTAAAGGTTTGAGAATTGGTTTGTTGATTTGGAAATTGAAAATGGTCCAAATATGTTGAAATGTAGTGAATAGTTTAATATGATATTAATTCCAAATTCATATTTAATATAAACTGTTTTAAAAATTTATTATTTTAAATTTCTAATTATTAAGACTTTCAAATTTATTAAACTATTTAACCAATGTTAACAATATAAACTATTTTATCCTATTTTAAACCAATTTAATTTATTTTAAACTAATTAAACCTTTTTTATTCATTTTAAATCTAATTAATCTATTTTAAAGCTATTTAATCTATTTTAATTATATTTAATCTATTTTCAATCTATTTAACCATATTAATCAATTTAAAAATATTTTTAAATCTAATTTAAATATCTTAGGTATTTTAACTATTTAAAATCTATTTAACCATTTATAACTACCTAAACTATTTTTTCAAAAATTCAAACTAAGTAAAGTTGATATGTTCATATTTAAATTCATGATTTAAAAGAAAATATAGCTAAATGATGTTATAACCTAAGTTGGGATTTGTAACGTACGCGGATTTTCGTTGCCGAAAAACCGAATAGTTATGGGTTTTAAAAAAGAATTTAAGAAAAGAAAAGAAAAGAAAAGAGAAGATAGAAAATTTAGATAGGGAAAAGAAGATAGAAAATTTTAAATAGGGAAAAGAAGAAAGAAGGATTTTAAAATAGAGGAAAAAGAGAAATAGAACAGAAAGAACAGAGAGAAAATAGGGAGGAGAGAAAATAGAAAATTTTAAAAATAGAAAGAAAAGAGAATAGAGGAAAAAGAAAAACAGAAGAAAATAGGACGGAACAGAAGAAAACAACAGAACAACATCAGAATCTCACAATTCGCAGCGGAACAACATATAATAATAAATGAATAATCTTTAAACAAAGAACTATATCAGTTATTACATTTTATCACATTACATTACATCATATTATCAGAGTGTACAACAACAACAGACAGTGCAACGGAAAAAGAAATACTATATAAGTAATATGCCATGCCATCCATCTTGCCTCCAGCAACTCCAGAATATCCAGAATATCCTAATATACCTTAACTCTTAACTGCCTGTGTGGAAATTGGTGGGCACCCAGAGTTTAGGAAGGAAAACAATAAACTCCAAGTCAGTCATGTGACTGGTGTGAGAACTCAAAACAGTTTATTTAACTTTAAAATCAAAATAGAGGAATATTTTTAAATTCAATTCGCAATGCTTTTAAAAATGAGACTACCATAAGGCCTCCCGCACACACACACATGCAAACGTAGAATCGGAGGAGATTTCTCCTTATGATAGTCAAAGATGCTTGATACGCATTTAAAAGAACATTTCATATTATTATTAGTGCATAGTGTAGGAAAAAATTCATTTCGAAAGTAGAATATAAATCTTAGCCAACATACGACCATTATCGTATGCCTACTATAGCTACCATCCAAACAGTGGTGACCACCATAAGTGAATAGCAGGTTCTACAACTAATACCGTACAAGTTTCATATTGGGAATTGGATTTCCAACAAATGGTCAGGCCAAGGAACTTGAATGCCTCTGGAAAGACATCCCCGAGAACCAAACCGGAACTCTGCCAACACAAGGCCGGGTTACCCCTAACTGGGTAACTACTGACACGAGCACGCCATTCCCCGATCGTAAACGACCTTTCTCACGGGATCCCGAAAACCAACAACCACAAAGTAATAAATTCGTAGTAACCACATAGGTTAAATATCTGGGCTCCATACCATGATACCACCTCTATCTAGAAGGAAATGTACATACCCTAAAGGGTGCTACCCCTCATAACCTTGCTGCATCTTTCCTGTTTTGACCATTTCCGGGGTGTGATGTTCGACGAAGTCACGTCCACAAAAACATACTTTATACAAAAGCCATGCTTTGGGTCAACAAATGATCAACACAATGATCACAAGGATAGACGATCAAATAAACGATCCTATCACAATAATCAACACAATGATCATTTCAGCATCACTCAGCATATCACATTACCAAATTGGGAATATATCGCTGATAACTTCAACTATATAACCTCTGAGCTCGTACGTCTCAGAGAAGGGTGTTAAGCTAAAAGAATAAATTCTTCGCCACCAACAGAAATATATTTGAAAGAAATCGGCTTTACATCTCAACTTGTAATGTCAGACACACAATCCATACAAGTCTGTTCCGGGATCGAACAGAACCGAAGGCACTTACAAAGAAGTCCTTGCAATCCGGATATTCACAATCCTGATCGGATTCACCATCACATATGGAGAACTCTATACCGGAGCAACTCGGTGCAGAGTAAATCGACAGGTCATCCTATCGCTCTCGCAAATACCGGGTCTTCAACACCGATCTTCAATGCAATTCACAACGACGTATCACATATTCGAAATGGGTTATACGACCCCATGGTCCTTTCCCGGTTAACCCGAATAGTGAGCGCTTATTTAAAAATAAGTGTAGCATTCACATTCAAACAAATCACATCAATTACCCATTCAAAGGGAAATATTGATAGTCGGTTATTGAACTATCACTGGATATGCACACATCACCAGATTCCAAATAATTTTCCAAATTATTTATTTTCCAAAATATCTTCACTAGATATATAATTTCAATACTTCAAAAATAAATCAATATTTATTTTTAAACAAATTCTCCTTTCCTTTATAAATTCAATAGTGAATTTATATTTCAAAATATCCATGCATATCATTTCAATTATCCATTTCAATTTATCTTCAAAAAGATAAATTTTAATTATTCACTTCATATTGGAAAACATTTCCATACTCATTAAATAAGTAATTCACGAATTTTATTTATTTTCAACACTTAGAAAATATTCAATATACTTAAATCGAATTAAGTATATATTTCATTCTTTAAGGAAATCATTCTCTTAAACATATTTATTTGGGCCAAAACGAATGTTACGTAAAACATCGTTACGACAACCCAAAATCACTAGTATAGGGATTCGAAATTAAAATAGATATATATATCCCAATACTATACAAAACATTTCCTTTCGGAAATCATTTACTATAACAACAGTGTTATAGTCCATCATCTCCTTTTATTTCTCGAAAACGTCTATTTCAACAATAAATGTTGAAATCTATGGTTTCGAATCTCAACACAATTAAAACTTCGTTCGATCGTTTTGATTCTATTTAAAATATCACATTCAAAACAATTTCTTTAACATCTTATTCACTATTCAAAAACGTGAATATTCTTTGTTAACAAATTTCATCATTTTATTCATTTTATTTCAAAGGATTATTCACTGTCTAAAAACGTGAATATAACTCTATTTCTAGGTTATAACAATTAACTTATCAGAATAAGTTGTTTGCAAATTTATAAAACAACATTTATAAATTTCCATTTCTATTTATTTATAAAAACTTCCTTTTTATAAATTCTTTTATTAACCTATTCCAGTTTATAACTCAATTATAAACTAAACGTTCATATTATAAGTTAAATACTTATAAAACGATTATTTTACAAAATCGTTCTTTTTAAAGACTTTCCAATTTATAAATCTTATAACTTATAAGATCATTTATTTAACCAATCTATTCTTCAAATAATTTCACCAAATTTATAAATCTTACTATTTATAAATTTCTTTTATAACTTCACAGTTTATAATTCTATAAATTTCATTCAATTATGAAATTCATTTCCACTTCATTCAAACACTTATAAAAACTCGTTTTATAATGTCCATATTTCAATTTATAAATATCCATTTATAAATCTCTTAATATAAATCAATTTATATTATCCTTTTAAAACGTCTTTAATCTCCTTTATTATTTCATCATTCTCTTGATTTATAAAATAATCAAATTTTATAAATCCTATATTTTAAACTTTTCACAAAAATTCTAAAATATCTCGATTAAACTATTTTATAAAATCAATAGCATCATATTCTCAAAAATCAGTTTTTAACTATATTTCTTAAAAATCATAATTTTTATAACTTTAAAAATTATAACGTTTATTTATTTAAAATGAATTAAATCAAAAAAAAATATTTTATAAACGTATACTTTCAAAAATCACTTTATAAATCATTTTAAAATTCCAAAACTTGGTCCCAATGATGCTACACACCAAATAGTCAATCACGACTACAACGATATCACATATCGTATATGATAATCAACGAATATCAAAATATCCATAATCAAATAAATACTGTTGAGGAATCCAGTTGGATCCCTCCAACCTGTTTTCCTGCATCCAAAAACATTAGCACAATACCAATTTCGCTCCAGTACGAAATTATCGCGGTATATGTTCTTATTAAATATTATCCGCTTACTAACGGCGCAATAGGGTCTCATCCGCTAAACAAAAAATGCGGGAAATCAACAACTGCAATATATACATATGCCAATATATATATATTGATATTATTTATAATACCAATTTCACTGTTTATGAAATATTCGCGGTATATGTTTTTAATAAATAACATCCGCTTACTAACGGCGTATAATGTCTATTTTAACAATCAATAGATAACAATCATCATTCAAACATGCATTCAAATATTTTAAATCTAACTATTTAAAATAAAATCGAAACTGATTCGATTGAGTGAGAAGTTCTCACCTCGATTTTAAATTCTGTTTTAGCTTTTATTTCGAATAAAATTAAACGGACGTTTAATTTTACCCAAAATTCTCACTAACTCTAAACGACTCCAAACCAACTCCATCGCGTAGTGCTCGTCCATACGATTCCAACGCAACTAAGTTTGCATTTTTTTCGACCTCGTATGAAAAAGATATCAATTTTTGAAGTTTACACGAACTTATATTAACATAATCAACATATACTTAACCAATTTCAAACTCAACTCAATCTAGGCCGTCCACTTCTACCCCAAGCCATCAGGCCCGTGCGTCCTCAACCCCCCTTTCTCCTTCCTTTCGTTCTACAGGCCGAGCACGTTTTCTTTTAAACCCATCAATGAAAACTAGGGTTAATTTTAGCTTCCTCCTCGGTGAACTTGAACTCGATCAAGACGTTGCAACTCGAAGCTCCCAACACCCTCTAGGTTCGGCCCAACCCTGGTGGAGCTCGGCCACCTGTAGTACTCGAACGACATGCCCAAACTAGAGGAGAACGCGGCCATCCTGCCCTTCACCTACTCCACTTCACGCCATCATCTCCGTATGGATTTCAAGTGCTCGACGAGTGCTACAACTTTCATGTTGGAGGTATCACGAATTGTTGCTTGGATTTAGAGAGATTAAGAGGAGAAAGAGGATGATTTCTGGGCGTTCATATTGATGGTGGCGGCTGCAGTTTTTAGCTAGGGTTAGGGTTATTTTTTTTATAAAATTTTGAGATAGTGGGCTATTTATAAGGAACGAACGACACTATTCATCCGGAAATTCCGAACTCCGATTTAGGCGCCGTAACCAGCGTTTCTAGGGTTTACGCCGCGTTCCGGACACAATGGAACAGGTTTCGGAAGCTAATTCGGACATCTGTGCGAGTTATGGCTACAAACGCTCAATTTAAATTAAACCGATTTAAACCGATTTCTAGGCGTTTTAATTTGTACCGGACAAACGGTAAATCCAATTGACTTGAAATTTGAAACCTTACAATAATATCACATTACGGATCCGATGAAACTGGTTTCGTCGAAATCCGAGACTTTTTGAAAAATGGCTATTTTAGCTCGTCAAATTTAAATTAAATTAAAAATAAATCGATGCGTTTCGAGCTACCACGATCAAACGATAACTCCGATTGACACGAAATTTGAAATCCGGTAATAACTAACTATTACGGATCCAATGGAACTAGTTTCGTTCAATTCTGAGACTGTTCAAAAATTGACTATTTTCACTAGTCGAATTAAATATTAAAATATTCAATTTTCACAAATTAACTTTTAAATCGATTTTAAAAGTTCTAAAATATCGTTCTAACTCCCATATGATAAAATAAAATTTTACAAATCATTTTCAATCATATTTAACCCAATTTTCAATTATTTCCATAATTTAACATATTAAATTATCGGTTTAATTATTCAATTAAATCCAAAAATTCAAATAAAAATTTATTTGACTTATAAATTCACTTATTAATATTTAAAATTAATTAAATATTCAAATTTTAATTTCTAAAAATTCTGGGTCGTTACAGGATTTAAATGTTATAACTAATCGAATATGATGATTTTGAAGTAAGGATTTAACCTATTTTGGAAGTATGATTTTTGAAATAAATTATGATCTCGGAAACAATATGATTTCAAAGGTAAATAAGATTTCAAAGTGAATTTGATTTCGAAAGTATTATAGTTTTGAGAATATGATATTTTGAAATAAATTGTGAATTGACCTTTGAAATGTAAAAGAACCGTCCATCGTGTAATAAGCGATTGGTTGTTTAAGAGATCGGGATCGGATATTGTCATACTCTCTGCTAATATCGAAAACCACTACAACAACTATGTACATGGTGGAGATTCTGAAAATGAAGTAGGATAGGTTGGTGAATGATTTCTGTATGAGGTATGACGTGACCCTGACTCCCGTGAGTTAGCATAGATGTGACTAAAATAGGAGCCATGCAAGGCCAAGTGAGGTCATTCCTCATATTGGGCACATTTCTTTGATACCATTCTATTATTTGTGATTGGTTTGGTGGCCACCCTTTGACTTGATTTGGGAGTGTGTCCGAGGTGGGTGGTAGTAGTTGTTATGCGTTATCACCAGTTCGGATCCACAATTAGTATATCTACCATGGCATTGCCTCGAGTGTCATGTTCACATGCCCTAGAGTGCCTTTTACGAGTTTGTTTTGTGTCGTACCTATGAAGTGCTCCCTGATAGCCCACATGCAGGTGGAGTTCACAGTATCTGTATAGACTATGGCATTATATAAAATGTGTTAAGGGGGATATGGGTAACGCCTTAATGCTATTTTAATAGTTTACATTACTGTAGACACCATTATAATAGCATATTGTACTACATAGTAGATAGTTTAACGGATCCTTAAGAGATGTGGACACTGGATAAGAGATGTCAAACCCCACAAACATCTTTGACGCCATTACACTCATATTTATCATTGATTTAACTTACATAAATCTTTTAGTTCTGATTCGAGTGTTTTGTCTTTTCAATTCGCTTGGGTCAGCCAGAGCATTTAAGGATTTGAAGACCTTATTTCTGAAGGATGAAGACGAATATTTGTGCTATTATTATTTATTATATTTTCCACTGCATTCATATTGTTCCACTGCATTTGTATGTTTATTCTCTGTTGTTTGTAACTCTGATTATGTATAGTACAAGTACAACCAAATGTTATTTGTAAACAGCTTCATGAGCAGTTTATTTGATTATTATATTTTGTCATTCCACTACGAGATTCTGTATTTGTTTTTTTTCTTATTTACCCCATAAAAATCTACACTTTTGAGCAGTTTGAGTCTAACGTTTGTGCTTTATCATCGATTTAAACCGTCCAAAAAGGTAGGTCGTTATGGTTGGTATTAGAGCTTTGGTTTAGCGATAATCTTAGCTTTGTGGGGTCTGACTTCTTTGAAATACGGTAGTAATACCCTAGAATGAGTCACTGAATGTATATATGAGAGAGCGTATTTGTTAGTGTTATGAAGGGTTTTGTATTGTGTTAATTTGTACCGTTTTGTATTTATATATTCTGGTTAGTGCATAGGACGCTATGACATCGATAGGGATTTCTAAACACTTAATAGGACAGACCGATATAATATTGTTTTGAATCTAGGTGAATAAAATAATTTTTGCCTATTATATATTTTGTATATAAAATAATAATTTTATAAATGATATATTTTGTTGTAATATATTTGTTGTTAGGTAGTGAGATTTACGAATATTGGTTGAGAAATGAGATTGTAAAGAAAGTAAATATAAATTGGAATTTTAGAACTTAAATTTTGGGGTTTTGAAAAAAAAATTCTTTCTAAAGATTTTGGAATATATTAGCATTATTTGAAAGTATTTTCTGATATAAATATTTCAATATAATTTGAAAGAAGTGTTTAAAAGAGAATTTGGGAAAGAAACAAGTTCTGTACTCCCCTCTCTGTCGTTGGAAAATAATTTTGATGATGAGTGCATGCACCATCGACGTTCATTTTCGGGTTTCGAAGTGGAAATATTGTTGTAGTAATTTTACTGCACATATGTGTTCATAAATAAATATTAAATTCTATTACTATGCTTTGATATATATATATATATATATATATATATATATGGTTATATATATTATTTTAAATGATTTGAAATGGAACCCGACATTTGGTTCTTAAACTTCTATAAATGAGAGATTTCAATTATTGTAATGGAATCGAATTATAACTATTTAATAACTGGAACTTCTAAAATTCAAAGTAAGAAACTAAGTGTTAAGTTATAAATGAAATAGACAAGGGGTTTGAAATTTATAGCCTGTAAATAAGAAGGATATGAAAATAAGAAATGATAACTATTGAATATTTATTTACTAAAATGGAATAAGATATACTTACGTAATATTCAAATTCATTCTTAGAAAACATAAATATATAACTTACAAAAATGTTCAAAGTTGTAATTTTTAATGAGAACACGTAATAGGATATTATTCAAGTAAACCTTATTAAATGAAAGTGCTCAATGGAAATTTTTTTTCATAAATAAGAATTTTGATATTATAATGGTTATAAACTTAAATTATAATTGAAATACTACTAAATAAAAAGAAATTGAAAAGTGAGTACCGCAAGAAAATAATTATAAACTTAAGTTAGTTTTGGAGCTACTTATAATTAAAATAAATAATAAAATGAGTACTATATTAAGTTAATGATTATAACTTTAGAAAGTTGAACTGATTTGGGAAATGGATTCAACATTCAGTGACAATATAAGGAAATGAATGTAAATTTAAAGGGTAAGAACATGAGGATGAACTTATGCACTAACAAATATTAATATCTAAAGGAAATCAAGTGTATAAATTTATTTATGTGAACTAAACTGTAATAAAATCTATGAAATACTCAAATACTGCATTCATTGATTTTTATAAACAACTGAATGGAATTAACTTGTGTAAGAAATGAACGTAATGAAGTAAACAAAATGAAAGAACTATAAATCTCATGAAAAGAAATTAATAAGAATAAACTTAAATAATGTTTGAAATTTGTTGTTGTTTGGTTTACGGGTTGTTTAGCAACGATACTTCTAATTGTTTGGATGTATGAATAATCTGTTGAGTTTATCTAAGACTGTTGACTGTATGGTATACTTAGTAGTTTGTTTGTCACTCTATACGATTAAAAGTGTCTAAACCCAAACAAAAAATTTGCTTCGATTGCTACAGATGCGTGGTTGATTTCATTGATTTCATATGACGATTGCATGCTTTGATAACAAGTGATAATTGATATGTTGTGATGTTTTGTTGTTATTAGTTGAGACAACTTAAATATTTCATTTTATATAATTACTAACCTCCTTTGGATTATATAAGTGAAATACAGATTATGGAAGCAATAGCTACTGCTTTTGGTTTCATAAATAAGCGTTGTTTGCCGGACAAATAGGTACGTCTCGGATTACGGTTTTGTAGCGATATTATATTATTTTTCCCGTGTTGGGATATGTTATTTTGAAAAATATATGGTATATATTGTTAATTTTGATATTATTATTTCTCACAGACCTCTCCGTACAATGGAGACTGTACCGAAATTTTTCATGAATTTGGGACTTAGAAAATTTTGTGAAATGTTTTCTAAACTGTATTAATTTAAGTATAAAAGGATTTAATTGTTTAGAAATTGAGATATTTTATTTAAATTATTTAATTTTGTAAATTTATTCATTATAAATTTAATATTTTGAATAAGATATATTGATTACTTGATTCCTCCTTTCCCTCCTTTTTCCTTTTCGAGGACGAAAAGAATTGAGTGGGGGAGAGTGTAACGTCCCGTAAATTTTCGATAATTTAAATTAGTTAATGTAATAAGATTTTTGTGATTTAATATTGAAAGAAATAAAAATTTATAATTTAATAATGAAATCAATACTAAAATGAAATGTAACAATGTTAACTAAAGCTAATTATTAACAATTTGAATGAATTTCCAGTAAATGTAATAATGTAAAGGCAATACTTGGTTATAAATTGAAAATACGAAAACAAATGTAAATATTGAATTAATAAATGAAATAATATAATAAATGGTAATTGAATAAAATCAATATTATGTAAGTAATTATAATAGTTGACTGTAATTAATAATAAAGTCTTACAAGTGTGATTAAAAGTTAAAGGGTAACAGTTATTATGTATTACCTATTTATTTAGTCTGTTAAAGCAAATTGGAAATCAATCATAATTAAATGAAATTTAATGTCACACTAATGAGAATTAAGACAATAATTGAAATTTGTGAATGTAATAAAATGAATGGAAATGTTTATTTTATTCATTAGATAATAATTTATTTAATACAAGAATGAAACTAAGTTGAATAAATTAATTGAGATTTTTATTATAATAAATGTAGAAATTTCACAAAATTCAATATAAATAGAAATATAGTAGTTAATACAAATAAAGATGTAAATTGGAGAATATTAATGTAATGAAAGACAAACAAAATTAAATAGGGTGTTTGAGTAATAATGGATGGAATATGAAGATTGAAATCAAATAAAAACAATTTATTGGAATTAAATTTTAAATAATCGGATTTAATTACAATTGAAGTTAAACACTGTGATTGGTAAATTAATTAACTATGAATTGATATCTATTTTTTTTAAATATGGTAAATGTTCAAGTAATCTAAAATGACAGAATTGTAAATTATTAAATTTGAATTGAATGGTGATGTAATTTATTTAATACTAATTAATTGAATTAACGTGAAAATAGCCATTTTGGCCACTGACACTCATCGGATCCGTGATAGTGAATTATTGTAGGATTTCAAGTTTTGTAACTATCGAACTTGTTATTTGATCGTACGGGCTCCAAACGCCTAGAATTCAATTTAACTAAAATCAATTGAAATCAATTAGAAATAAGCTAATTTTGACATAACTTCTTCATTTATTTGAATTAGGACTTGAAACATGTTCCATTAAGTTTAAAATCTTCAAAAACATCTATTTTGATAAATGGGTTGACTCATTTTCGTTCCGGAGGCAGAACGGGCTTTTTGGGTTGTTTTGTCAATTCGAACCAGTTCGATATGTTATTCATTCTTATCGGGCTTCGTTAGTATATATTATCTGGTTTCTCAAAACCCTACAGTCATTTTCCTTATTCTGTACGTGAATCAACTTCTATTTGTTCCTCCTTCTTAAATAGTAGACACCCCAAATTTCCAGATTCAATTGCAAATAAAATTCAAATCGAAAAATTAAAACTCCTCACACTATATCATATTATATATGGATTCGAAGCTCTCGACGAGCGCAACTCAGATTTGCAATTCATTTTTGAAATCGGATCATGATGTGGTCAGAAAACGTTGATCTATTCTCTGCGTTCACCTCATTGTGATGAACTTTGTCGGATCATAGAACGGAGGGTATGCTCGCGTAGAGGGGAACGAGTGGAGGGCATCTGGGCCATTCGTTTGGTCGACTACCGGTCGGATCGACTGATTTAATTGGAATACGGTTCAAGACCCATGGCGGCGGCGCAGGCGCTGGAGGGGAAGTGGCGGTCGCGATTGCCACGTGGGGTGCGGCTGGAGCTATTGATCACGATGGTGGTGGTGACGTGGTTGATGAGGGCCCACGGTGGCAAGCGGCGGTGGTCAAAGCTGGGTCATCGGCATGAAGGGTTTGGCTCGGAGACAAGAGGTAGGGTTCGAACGACGATAGGCCGGTGACGTGTCATCTTTTGTTTTTTTATTTAATTTAATTTTAAAGTTTCGATCATTCTAATATTAATATCTTTTGGATACGACGTCGGATTTATGCGTGGTTTTTTCCACTCCGATCGTATCGAAATTCCAGACATTTTGACACTAGTTTGGATGAATTTGAGATAGTTCAAATTTTGACCATAAATTGGGTTTTAAATCGATTTAAATTCAAGGTGGGTGAGACACTTTGAGATTAGTTTGGATGAATTCTGAGATAGTTCAAATTTTGACCCTAAATTGGGTTTTAAATCGATTTAAATTCAAGGTGGGTGATTTGACCCACTCACAACTTCTAAAATTTCTTATGTTTGTTAAATTAAATTTATAGTGTAATTATAATTTTATTTATGGCTGTTTGGTAATTTAAAAATTTCTATTCCGGTTAATATGAATTTATTTTGAATCGAATTGCCACTTAATTTATTATTGAATTTAAATTGCCTGTTAATTACTTGTTATTGATAATTTGTTAATTGTTGAAATTTATTAATTGAATTGAATGATGATTGTGATGGATGTTTGATTGTTGATATTAGATGATGGATGTCTTGTTTGAATTGTATATTGTTATCACTTTGCAAGTTCCCTTAGTTAATACTAGGAAAATCAGTATGGGATGTAATGATATATACCCGGACGATCTATAGATAAGGGAAAAATTATTATGGGTTGAAACGATAAATGCGCGAATTTTTATATTAAATTTGGTATTCCTATTTGAAATGATATATAACAATAAATTTTTAAATTGCGGATTGAAATGATAAATATCTGTATCACTTGACCCTAGGGTAGAGAATTATATATGGACACCGGATTGGATAGATTAAATGGTTTTAAAATCCTAATTTCAAATTTAATTAAATGATATTTTGAAATAAAATTTGATGTATATAAATTGAATTATTATTGGAAAATCAATTTTTATGTTGAATATGAATTGGTTTAAAGGAATTGCTTTAAGAAACTTAATTAAAAGTTTAAAGTTAAACTTTCAGGTATAAATGAAATTCTATTGGAATTTAGAAATTGAACTTGGTTGAAATATAACTTTGAAATTGGAGTAACTCGAATTGATATTGGAACATGGATTTTAAATAATATGAAATTCAATAGTTTATTGAAACTTAAAATTTAAAGGTTTGAAATTTGGTTCGTTGATTTGGAAATTGTAAATGGTCCAATGTATTGAAATGCAATGAATAATTTAATCTGATATTAATTCCAAATTCGTATTTTAATATAAACTGTTTTAAAATATATTATTTTAATTTCTAATTATTATACTTTCAAATTTATTAAACTATTTAACCGATGTTAACTATATAAACTATTTTAACCTATTTTAAACCAATTTATTTTATTTTAAACTAATTAAACCTTTTTTATTCATTTTAAATCTAATTAATATATTTTAATAATCTATTTTAATTATATTTAATCTATTTAACCATCTTAATCAATTTAAAAATATTTTTAAATCTAATTTAAATATCTTAGCGTATTTTAACTATTTAAAAATCTATTTGAACCATTTATAACTGCCTAAACCATTTTTTCAAAAATTCAAACTAAGTGAAGTTGATGTGTTTATATTCAAGTTCATGGATTTAAAAGCAAATACAGCTAAATGATGTTATAAACTAATTTGAGATTTAAATGTTATAACTAAACGAATATGATGATTTTGAAGTAAGGATTTAACCTATTTTGGAAGTGTGATTTTTGAAAGAAATTATGATTTCGGAAACGATATGATTTCAAAGGTAAATATGATTTCAAAGTGAATATGATTTGAAAAGTATTATGGTTTTGAGAATATGATATTTTGATATAAATTGTGAATTGACTTTTGAAATGTAAAAGAACCATCCGGTGTATAATAAGCGATAAGTTGTTAAAGCTACCGGGATCAGATATTGTCATACTCTCTGCCAATACCGAAAACCACTTTAACAACTATGTACGTGGTAGAGATTTTAGAAATGAAGTAGGATGGTTTGGTGAGCAATTTCTGTATGAGGTATGACGTGGCCCTGACTCCCATGAGTCAGCATAGATGTGACTAGAACAGGAGCCATGCCGGACCAAGTGAGGTCATTCCTCCTATCGGGCACATTTCTTCGATACCATTCTATTATTTGTGATTGAATTGGTGGCCACCCTTTGATTTGATTTGGAAGCGTGTCCGAGGTGGGCGATAGTAACTGCTGCTATGCGTTACCACTAGTCCTGATCCGCAATTAGTATATCTACCCTAGCATTGCTTTAAGTTTTGTGTTCACATGCCCTAGAGCACCTTCTACGAGTTTGTTTTGAGTCATACCTATGTAGTGCTCCCTGATCGCCCACCTGCGAGTGGAGTTTACAGTACGTGTATAGACTACGACATTATATAAAACGTGCTCAAGGGGATATGGGTAATATCGCAACACTATTTTAATACTTTACATTAATGTAGACACTATTATAATAGCGTAATGTAGTACATAGTAGATAGTTTAACGGATCCTTAGGAGATGTGAATCCCTAACATCATTTAAGTTACCGCACCTATGTTGGATACTAGATAAGAGATGTCAAACCTCGTAAACATCTCTGATGCCGTTACACTCATATTTATCATTGATTTCACATACATAAGATCTTTAGTTCTGATTCGAGTGTTTTGTCTTTTCAATTCGCTTGGGTCAGCCTGAGCATTTAAGGATTTGAAGACCTTATTTCTAGAGGACGAAGACGAAGATTTGTACTGTTATTATTTATTATCTTTTTCCACTACATTCATACTATTCCGTTGTATTTATATATTACTCTCTATTGTCTATAACTCTGATTCTTTATTGTGTAGGTATAATCAAATGTTATTTGTAAACAGCTTCATGAACTGTTTATTTGATTGTTATATTTTATCATTCCGCTACGAGATTCTGTATTTGTTTTTTTTTCTCTTTTTTTTATTTACCCTATAACAATCTACACTTTTGAGTGGTTTGAGTCTGACGTGTGTGGTTTTTCGTCAATTTAAACGTCCAAAAAGGTAGGTCGTTCGTACAGGCTCTCCGCTCAAATCTACCTTGCAATGCCTAAACATTCAAGTGAGAAAGTGGCAAAATGAAAGTGAGTTGTCGGGGTACCAACTCCCCAATCGACCATATGAAGCATCAAAGCACGAGAGCAATTGATATCTGTGCCGCTAATTATAGCATAAGCGACTCTCTGCACCGAGTTATAGATCTGATCGAGGCTTTCCATCTTTGGAATAATGTTGTGCTAAATGATGTGCACGATGAGATAGACAATTGATCGCAAATTGTCTGTCCTCCAATCACCGACATTTCCCAAAAATATCTGCTGTAGAATCTCAGGATCAATCACCCTATGTTATCCAAATCTGTACCTACTGCGGATATCTCCAAAATCCCCTCGATATCATCATCTGTCATCTTGATCTGAGCTTTCTTCACTTTGGACTCGGAATAGATGTTTCCATCATCAAAATTCTATGCCATCCGTGCATCGAAAAGACAGACGCAACACGAGTAATATTCCGACTCATAAGCCTCGAAGCGGAGGATGGTGCAAGTCCTGCTACGATGAAAAGCTCTTCAACCCCAAGAGCGAAAATATCTTCGAATTTCAACGTTCACCCATGGAGAAAATCAAATTCTGCCATTTCGAAATAAGTGGCAATCTTTTGCTTGCTCCATTCAAGCCAAGCGGATTCTTGGGGACTGAGGCAGGGATGACGAGAGGAAGAGCCTTTAGTGCGTGCGGGTGCCATGGGCTGAGAGGCGTTTGGAAAAGAGGAGAAAATGGTTTAGATCCGAAGTGGTAGTGGGGAAAGATCTGACGCACAAGAATTTTGGCATCGGTTGGTAGAGGGATGGAGGAGAGAGGCTTTGATTAAGTGGAGGAAGGGGGAGATGGAAATTGGGTTTGGTTGAAAATGGAGAGGAGGAAGAGAGTGAGGGAGGGTGCGATGGATGATGGTTTGGATACGACTTATATTCACGTTCCAGGTTCGGGTTCAGCCCGAATCTACCAAGCGATTGACCGCTATTAGGTCAACTGATCACTCGTTAGACAAAATTTAGGCACGACTTAAACCTGGCTTAATAGAACCGGGTAAATTAATTAATATTCTAATAACTGTTCTATACACCATCTTCATCTTGAACCCATCTAGAAAATTTCTACCTTCCACACGACTGTATCCATCTTATTGTGTAGACCATTCCTTGGTAAGATTGCGACAGCCTTAACAAAATTGTTGCGACCAACAAAACTTTCGAAAAGCCAAAAATATTCCAGCTGCTATTTCCTACCTACTTCGCATGGAAATATTTCTTCCAATAGCCGGTAGGTACAACAACCCTTCAAACTACATACACTAATAAAATTAAAAGTCATTCCTATTTCGTCTGTACCTTAAAAAGAGAAAATATAAAAACCTCGATTTTATAAACTGAAAAATCACCGAGCTAAATATACGCTCCTTTATATGTAATAGAAACCATTTCATACCAAAACTTTCCTTAAAATTCAAACTTGTATATATAAATATTTCCGAGTTAACAAAAAACTTTTTAAAACACAAATTTCCCAAATTGGAAAACTATGTCCTTGCCAAAATCAAAATCAAGCCTTTACTGGTATATATAAATATTTAAGGATTTAAAGAATTAATCTTTTATTAGCCAAAAATTTCTCAACATAACCAACTTAATGGTATAAATGTTTCTTTGAAAATTATAATGTCAAAACTATTCCACAACAAAGTTTCCGAAATATATGCTTGGAAAAAGGAATCATTTGAAATCCCTTCTAAGACATTTTCAAAATATATTTTATAAAAATTCTCTCACTAGTTTTAGACTAAGGATTTGACATTAATTATCCAAATAAAATTCTGGTTTGCTGTTAGAGAGGTGATCAATGAATGCGCCCTAGCAAAAACTTGTTTTCGAACAATTGTGAAATATAGACTCTAATTTCTCATCCATCTGGAACAAATGTCTGTCTTCGACTGGAACTCAAAAATCCAAAATTACAAGGTAGCTGGAATCTCGACCGTCAGGTTGAACACCTCTAGCCTCTGAGATTCAGCCATATGTCGTACACATGCTCTTACTTAACAACGCTTTATGCATCACCGATACTCTATGAGTACTTCGGATTCGGCATGAAAATCTTAAATATTAGATACTTTCGACCCATAATTACTTGTCTTTTCCTTCGGAGTGAAACTACAACTACTTCTATAGTCGGAACTCTTCGAATCTAGGATAAGAATATAATATTACTAGATAGAAAAATTAAGAATATATTCTCTCGATTTATCCTAATTCCTCTGATCTACTAACCTTGGCTTTGATACCAAATGTAACAATCTGTACCTCTATGGGCCTAAATTTTAGCAAAAATCAAAACCCAAGTCTATTAAAGCACAGATCATTGGTGGTACCTGTAAATAAACATGAGCATTATCAGAGATTGATAGAAATCTAAACTCATAGTGGAAACAGTAATAATATAAGAATACTGATTATGACTACTACCTTAGAATTAATGGCGTTCCTTGGATAGCAAATTGTCACATCAGCATCGAGCATAAGAGAAAGAAGACTTCCCCAATGACAAAGCACATCCAGTGACATATTCCCTTAAATTCTATCTTGTAGGTTGTAATGAGGATGGGGGTCGTAATAATGTTCTAGTGACAAGAAAAATATATAAACTGCCCATAACATAAATTTGGACTAATTGGTATTCATTTAATAATTATGTCCATTAAGGTTAGCAATTCTAATCTAACATTGCATTGCATACACGATTACTTACTTATCCATTCCCAAGGTATAAAATACTAATGAAGTCTTGTCAACCACTCTATACTTCCTAATCGTTTGTTTCTTAATACTTACAAATATGAAGCAGACTTCTATAATACTTTTAAAAAGAGAAGCAGGCAGACTTTGCCCTTTAAGACCTTAATCAAGGTAGACCCCGTCATTTAAGACATATTCTCAAGATGGCTTCCTAACAATGTTGTCGATGGTCGATGGGCCCTATCTAGCTACAAGACCTCTAACCACTATTTATGGCTTTTGACATTTAATGTCCAACTATTACCGCATCTATCATCGATAAAATCGTAGCCATGTAACAAAGAGTGACCAAGCCACTTAATACCTTTCATTGGAAAATAGGTGGACTCTAGTCATTTAAGACCTTAATTAACGCAAACCCCATCATTTAAGGCCTATTACCAAGGCATGCTATTTAATGGTACTATCGTTATTACAGCTTTAGCATTGTAAGAGATTATACCCAAGGCACTTAATACCTCATTAATAAGGACTAGGCAGACCCCAGACTATTTAACACCTGTTATATGTAGGCCTTTATCATTTAATACCTAATCCCAAGGCGGACTCCTCACTGATACTGTCTATCTAACATTGCTTGGAAATCTCACTGGGCTACTAAATACTTCTTTTATAAGAAAGAGGGAAACACTTCAGTCACTTAAGACACCAAACCTGAAGTAAACTCTTCCCGAGATATCCATTATCACTCTTTAATTATAAATATGGAATCTCATAAGGTTACTTCTTTTGGTAGGGAGGCAGGCCCAATAGCCACATAAGACCTCAACACTGAAGTAAACCATTTTAGAGACATCCTTATTTATTTAGAATCTTACTAGGTAAATTAATACTTACATTTAGAAGAGAGGCGGACCATACAACCACTTAAGACCTCAAACCAAAAGCGAACCCTTAGGGAAATATCCCTCACCACTCATAATTCCAAATTTGGACCATTTGATACTTTCCAATTAAGAAAACATGCCTAATCCCTCACGTCATCATCAGTCCTAAGATCGGTTGATCTCTAACATCAATGGTAAGTACACCCGACTACTGGTAGTCTCAAAATAAAGGACGATCTTCCATAGAGTGATTCTCCAGACCTCGCACCAGTAACCTACTAAGTCCAATTAACCATCATATGTCTTCACTTATATTATCTTAAATAGATACTGGACTTAGCTTACTAATTCCCTTTTTATTTAAGGCAACAAGATTTACCTTAAATATTTTTCTACACATAAATCCTCGTTTTATGCTCATAAATGCGAATTTTCCATAATATCCTAATGGACATTTCCTAAGACATTTATGTATGATTATTAATTTCAAGTTAGTAACCTTTTATATCTATCCCATTTTTCTCAGTCCCTTTAATTCATTTACCCTATCAAATTATTGCAACTCGCATATTTATTATTATTTATTGAAGATACAACCTTTAAATTCTTTTCCCATTAGTTAATTATCCTGAACACGAATATTATATACAAGCATCGTTATTAGCTTTTTATTTAATTCTTATAAGCATAATAAATTATGTTTACTTTTATATCTAAATTCCAACAATTCCAGACATAGAAAAATTTACATTCCAACAAGATTAGGGTAATAATCCAAATTTATAACATTATTATGAAACTATTTTAGATCTAGAATAAATGTCTTCAAATCAATATTCTAAATTCATACTTTTGGGGCTAATTTCCAAATTAGGTTTTAAATAATTCTAAATCGATCATAAAGAAGAATATGCAGGCGATATTTATATTCAGATCATATTCAATTTGTTGCCTATAATTCATATACAATTATCCAATTAGGCATAAAAATCAAACAAATACAAACGAGATGATTTTTATATTATAATAATTTATAAAATTTCCCACTCATCTTTTAAAAGCGATCAAAATCTCCACATCTAAAGTAGAATCTTTGATTCATCTTCAAATCATTTTTAATCCAAGATATGTACAAAAGGGTATATACATAAGTTACAATTATAGATCCAAGAAGATATTTAGGATAGGGAAAGAAAATAGATACAAATATATAAATATAATATATATATATATTACTCAAATTCGCATATGGTTGAATCTCCTCTCCTTTTTATTAGATTTCTACTCTTCTCTGATTTGTATGAGAATATATATATATATATATATATAAATTTAGAATGGAAGTGAAGAAGAAGAAATGGCAAAGCTTCGCTATTTCCACTATAAGAATATATGAGAAGAGAAGGGAGGGTTAGGTCTGAATTTATAGGCGCTAAAATCAACCATAACCGTAAGATCGAAATATGATAAATCCGGACCATTGTGGCCGAGGTTAACCCTAATCGCCTAAAGGCGATCGGTCGATTGCCTATGGAGCATAAGCCGACTGCTAGTGGTTGACTAGTCCCAATGATAGGTTGAACTATAAGCCCATACGATTAATAATAAACATTAATTTTTCTTATTTATTTTCGTTCTGAATTCGTTTTTCGTTCATAACTTCTTTGTTTGAACCCCGATCACAAAACTCCAAATATGAAAGTTGCTCAAAAAATTTCTACAAACGTAATGGTGCAAGTTTCATGGTCGAGTCCATCGTTTGCATAAATTCCATTTTCAGAGCCTTATTAACTAACTAACTAATTAAATAATTAACGCCAAATTACGGGGTGTTACAAGTTTCCTTGGTTTGGTTGGCTATTATTGGCAGTTCATGAAGGACTTTACTAATTTTTTTGCATCGTTGATGTTTATACAATAGATATTGATTTTGATGACAACAACCATATAAATATAGGTACTGATGATTTTCCATGTTGTGTAGAATATTTTGCAAGATATTATATAAGTTTATGCAATTACAGAGTAATCGAGCTTAAAGACTGATTAGTGTAAAGACTAGGGATCAAGATTCAGATATGATTAAGGTGTTTGAAGACTCATGAGTTAAAGATGAAGATGCGAAGAGATCAAGATTATTTTATAGTTAATAGCCATTAGATTAACTTTTTAAAATTCTTTAATAGCAACATTCTTTTCTTTAAATACTCTTTTTCAAATTATTTATGTTACTATCATCTAAATATTTGTTTTGTTTTAAAATATATTATAAGAGTTTTTATATATTAAGGAATTTTAAAAACTATGTTAAATAATTTTATGGAAGTTCATAATTTTGCAAAACATTTAAAGTATTTTCTTTTCCAATAGTCTACATGGTATGTCGACATATGTACTGTTCAAGAGATTCTTTTGAATTTTGAATAGTTGTATTTTTGGTTACATCTATTCGTGGATAGACATGTCCCCTCTTTCACTATATAAAGGGGATTGGAAACGAATTTTAACAACTACTTTCTCTACTTTCTTCTTACCCATATTCTTATTATATATTTCATAAAATCCACTTTGTATACCCATTAAATTCAATCCCTACATTGCTACATTCATCTCTACAATTTACTCACTGATTTAAAGTATTCTCTTACCAATTCAAATATCAAAGTGCTATCAATAGGGCTATAGGATATTCTATATCCAAGTATAATCTTTTGTATTTGTAATGAACAACTCCCTACTATTATTTGTTTGGGTGTGTTTATTTCCCGTTCAAAACAATGGGGTATACTTTTTACCTATTAAAATAAAGTGGGTGATGTTGTCACCTTATCAAATCAAAAGAATCTACCTTGAACTTGGAAATCAGAAGGTTGTATCTCATTGCGTTGAAATCGAGACTATATTATGGCTTGCTTGCTACCCATTTAAAATAGGTGTTGGAAAGGAAAACCGCACATACAATGTACAGGACTAGACATAAGATTGGTCAATCCGAATCAGTATAAAAACTTCTAGTGTCATCACTCTTGCACTTTACTTTTACTACATTTATATATACGACTACTTATATATATATGTTTGAAATTAAATATTGAAATAATTTAGAAAAGTTTCATATAAGTTATACAAATTTGGTATCGAAGCATTAGGTTTTCAAAATTCATTATTTGATTTTTTTTGACAAGTATAAATGGTTGATGACTATGGCGGTAACCTTTTTAACACTTTTGTAGAAGGACAGTCAACTGCTGGATCCCTACTATTTATGGTAGTAATTACACTTATTGGTCATATAGGATGAAAATTTATATACAATCCATAGATTAGATACTTGGAATATTATACAGAGTGAGTACACTAAACCACAAACTAAATACTCAAATGGACACCAGACCAAAAGACACAAACATTCAATAATTCCAAAACTGTGACTATTTTATTTTTTTCCTAAGATAAAAATAAATTTAATTGAATTTCTATTTGTAAGACTACTTATGAAATTTAGAGAACATTGCAAGTTACACATGAGTGTACTAGTAAAATAAAACGGATTAAAATTTCCTTGCTACACCAGTTTTAACTTTTAAAATAAAACCGACTTGGTTTATTTCTGATACGTATTGTAGATTTCAGGATATAGTTCATTCATTAGTATCATTAGGGAAAATTTTACCATAAGAGGATCAAGTTAGAATGATCCTTAACTCACTCTCTTTTGAATGAGATTAAAAGACTTAGCAATAGAGGAAGCTAATGGTATTGGTTTTTTATGATTAATTGATGATCTAATGTTCTATGAAACACAATTATAGTAGAAGGGAAAACAAGGCAATCAAAAAGAAATCAATTGCACTCAACGTAACAGCTAACGGTCAAGATTTGAATGAGGAGATGCCCTTATGATTAATTTTTTTTTAAATCTATAAAGATAAATAATTTGTGTAAAACTAAAAACTAAAAACCAAAATGCCAAAAATAGAATGTTTTTAAGTGTTATGATTGTGGTGAATCTAGTCATCTACGACGAGACTACCCACAGCAAAAGAAAACACCAAGCATCAACTTATTCAAAAGGAGAAAAAGGAAAACTATGCAAATTTGAACAATTCTGATAAGAAAAATCCAGTGGCAATGAAAAAGGCACTAAAAATATCAACATGTGTTTCACGGTGATGGAAGATTAATCAGATCGGAAAAAATAAAATCGGTACCTTTTATATTCTGTATTTTATTTTTTTGGAAATTGCTTAATACAAAAAATATAGTAAATATATATTTACATAAATATATAGTAATAATAAGTGTGTATATATAATTATAAATATTCCTTTCTTATTTAAACATTGAAATTTGGCCTATATATCAACATATGTCACATGGATATGTCGATATAACTTGCGGAATTTAGAGAATCTTTTCAAAATTTAAACTTTCGAAGTTTCCTTTATTTTACATTAATTTAAAAATTTAAAAAGCCACCTTTTACTTTGTTAAATGAAAATTCAATTTCTATTTATTTACTCATTCTTATCTCATCTTTTACACACATTTTATTTCAAAATCAAACTTATTCTTCTCTCTTTTTCCTCCAAAACAAATCAAAAATGTCTTCCTAAAATCAACTTTCCTTATCTAAAGCCATTAGGCTTATCAAAAAGATCAAAAGTCGTTCTTTTAATGATCAAGAGTCTATAGAAGTATACATTGAGCATGCAACTTATGGCAAAGTCTTTTGAGTATGATTTGAAAATTTTAATGAGTTTTATTATCATGGTCTACAAGATCTTAATCTAAAAATTAGAATTTTTAGATTAACCGATTTATCTCAAAATGGTTTTTATTGCTATCCCAATTTGGTTTAATAAAATATTCTAATTTGGATGTAAAGTTTTTTTCAAGGAGATAAAGATCAAATTTGAAGTAGTGTCAAAGATACTACTATTGTTTTAGAGCGTGAATTCTTGGTCAAATTTTTGGTTGTGAAAGTAATGGAAAACCTCTCTATTTTTAAAATTGATTATGGTAATAGAGAAGTTATGCACGATTGATTTTCTAATGATAAGGAGTATGGTTTTAGAGGCAAGAATCTAAGGCCTCAAGCAAGACTAACGAGTCTTGTTTTACAACAAAGTATTACACCGAGGATGGGGAATTACAACAATCCCATTGGAAAAGTTTTTAGAGCTCCGTTTTCTAATTTTGGAAAATATGATATAAATTGGGCTCAAGTAATTTTGGATGACTTTTTTCAAAAAAAATCTCTAGGCATGAGAACACACCTTACCGTGGTGTATATTGTACGAAAATTTTCAATTATTTTGGTATCAATCTGAGAGGCGAAAACATTTTGCCTTATAAAGTTTTTGACAAGACAAAGCCCTCTCATGCGCAAGTTCCTTTTTAATTAAAGTCTTAGGAATCTCTTACTGAAAAGAAAGAGAGATTGGCAAGGGAAGAAGAGAAAAAGATTCAAGAAGAAGAAGAAAGTGATGGTATGGAAATCAAGGAGGAAGAAGAACAAGAAGAAGAGGAGGAAATAAATATTTCCCTACAAAGATTTGACAAACCATCCCACTAATCTAACAAAGAAATGCTAAAAAACCAAGAGAAGCTTCTCAATAATAAAAGGAAGCTAAAACATTCCTTTGATAAGAAGTTCACTGACCCATCAAATAAAGTGGGCAAATGCTTTAAGAGCATTATTAGAAAGCTTGGTGGAAATTCTTCATCAACGTCTTTTTAGATCTATTAACTATCTTTATACTCTTTAGTTTATGTATTTTATTTTTATTTAAATCATTTTCTTGTATTTTTTTATTTTTCTTATGTATCATTCTATTTTATTAATGAAATATGCTTAGAGATTATATTTCTACTATTAAACATGTTCTTTTATTCTCTGAAATGACAAATAATGGCAATATAAAATATAATCAAAAATTAAGGCAAAAAAACATACAAATTTCTATACATATGTTGACATGGTCCACCCATGTATGTCGAAATTTCAGAATTTTTGAATTTCAAAAATTACTTAAATTTTGAAGGGATTGGTTACTAATCTGACCTTTCACCTTTTGATTTTCTTCCAAAAAAAATCAGAAAACAATTCATCTTCTTATCCTTTTCCTTTCTATACATTTCTCTTCATAAAATTAAACTCAAACAGTAACTTTTCAAAGCAAAATCTAAATGAAAATCTATAGGAAACTCTTCAATCTTTCTAAAATTCTCTTTGCTTCATTCTTCGCAATCTATGACACTTGGAGTTGAGTCAAATGCAGATGATCAAAGGACAGGAAAAAAAATTCAATTCTCTTTGACGTTTCATTTCTAATTTCACCAAAGAAGTTCAAAGCAATGTCTTGTAATGCCAAACTCTAAAGCGAGAGTGGACAATAAAGATTGGGAAGTAATCAACACCAATCCTATCTTTAGATCTGAAGGATGGGTCGACGTTCCCAAGAAAATCTAGTTTTTAATTTATAAATTGTACTTATATAATTTGTAAAATATAATGTTTATTTTAGTCTATATAATTGACTTTAGTTATATCTGTGCTTTTTATGTAAATTAAATTGTATAAATATGTATAGATGTAAAATTTGTAATGTATAGTTAAAATATATATAATCTTAATTGTATATACATATATATATATAGTTAATTATAATTTTATTCCTCAAAAATATGTTTTATAATTAGTATTGATTCCATCTACAATATTTTCACATTTAATATTATTTAATATATGTCACAGTTAAGGGGATTTTATTTTTCTTTACCATTATTGTTGATGAAACGAGGGAAAAAATATGAAATATAATAGATGCATATATTAAGGGAGAGTTATATAAAATAAAGGGAGTTACGTTATATTTTATGCTAAATATATTCACCTAGTTGTCATCATTAAGAGGTTGTTAATACCACAAATATTGATTTTGATGACAAAAACCATATAAATATAGGTACTAGTGATTTTTCAAGTTATATATAATATGTCGTAGGGTATTATACAGGTTTATACAAGTACATGATAATCAAGTTTGAAGACTGATCAATAAAAAGACTAGATACCAAGATTCTGAGATGATCAAGATATTTAAAGACTCATAAGTTTAAAGACGAAGAAATGAAGATATCAACAATATAGTTTACTGTTAATAGTCATAAGATTAACTTGTTAAAGTCCTTCAACAGCAGCTTTCTTTTCTTTGAATATTCTCTTATCAAATTATTAATGTTATTATTATTTAGATATTTATTTTATTTTTAAAATATATTTTTACAAATATTTTATAAGTGTTTTGTATATTAAAGTATTTTAGAAACTATGTCTAAATATTTTACAAAAGTTTAGCATTTTGCAAAAAACTTAAAGTATTTTTGTTTTTCGAAACATACATAAGTATATCGATATATGTATTGTTGAAGAGGTGTCTTTTGAATAGTTGTGATTTTCGGTTACATATCTTCATGAATAGGCACGTCTCTTCACAACTATATAAAGGGGAATGGAAAATGAATTTTAACAACTACTTTCTCTACTTTCTTCTTACTCCAAATTTTCATTATATATTTCACAAAATTCACTTTCTCTACCCTTCAAATTTACTCAAATTCAATCCCTACATTACTACATTCATTCTCTATAATTTACTCACATATTTGATGGTATTCTCTCCTTAATTCAAAGATCAAAGTGCTATCAAAAAGGCTATAACATAGTCTATATCCAAAGTATAAATGCTTGTATTCAGAATTAAGAACTTTCCACTATTATTTGTTTTGGTGTGCTTGTTACCTATTCAAATCTAGTAGGTGTGATTGTTGCCCTTTAAATTAAATGGGTGTGCTTATTGCCCGTTTAAGTCAAGTTGGTGATCTTGTTTCTCGACTAAATCAAGAGAGTTTACCCTAAACTCAAAAATCAAGAGGGCATATCTCATTGCCTTGAAATCGAGACTGTATTTTGCTTTGCTTGCGACCTCTTTAAATAAGGCGTTGGAAAGCACATACACTGTTCAAGACTGGACGCAAGATTGGGTAATCCAAATTAGTATAAAAACTCTTAGTGCCATCTCTCTTACATTTTACTTTACTGCATTTACATATATCTATAACTACCTATTAATATATATGTTAGAACTAGGCCAGCTCATAATGGAAGATGTGGGTCAATTTAAAAAAAAATCCCCCATTGGATCTATATTAGGAATATGAAGTCTAGTTTATTTATAACATTTCTAAATTTAAATTAAATAGAATAATTTATTTTATTTAAATTTATAAATAATGGATGAAATTTTATATAATTTTTGATTAGTTAAATACAATTGTACTCATATGTATCATATACATATATGTATGTATTTGCATGTGTAACATAACACTCCGTACACGGTATAACACATCCATATATAAATGTTGGGATTTACAGTGCAATGGACATGTTAGCTCATCTTATATATATTGTATGTTGTCCAAATATATACATACATATATATATGTATGTACGTATGTATGTATGTATATGTATGTATGTACAAACTTGTTATTTAAATATGTATAGAAATAATATAAATATTTACTTATATATAATATTTGTTTTGCATAAATGTAAGATATTGATAATACATATATGTATGGGAGACTGTGTATATGTATGTATACATACATAATATACAAAGTTTTATTAGGGATAATACACATGTATATTTTACAAGAATGAGTTAATATTTAAATATGTATTTATATATAATTACATTTGTAGTATCTAAACTATTTATAAATTTGTGTATTTACATGTATACACTTATATTTATATAATTATATCAATTATGAAAATTAAATGAAATTAAATATATATACTTTTGTAGCATTCCAAATCTAATAAATATCATATAATTTTTTATATAATTTTATATTATTAAATTATATATATATATATATTAGTAAATTTCAATATATATATATATATATATTAACCAAAAAGAAAAAGCATTGAAATAATGTTAAAAATAATTCTGTAACATATTTTCAAAATTTTAAATTTTATGAAATTCATATATGTTATTATAAGGTCATAAAAAAATCCATCATTTTCTGAGTTAAAATTGTATTTTTTATTAATTTCGGTCGAATTCAAATGATTTTTATACTAATTTCAATTTTTAAACTCTTGGTTTTTGGCTGAGAGATAATATGATGATGAAATTTCATAAAATTTAAAATATAAGCATATGTTATTTTATATGAATTGTTTAACTTATAGTTGCGATTTAAATAATATTAAAAATAGTACATAATCATTAGAAAAGGATTTATGTTACCTAAAATTATATTTACTATAAATTTTCACATATAAACCATTAGATTGGTTTTTAACATGATATGATGGCATAATTAATTATAAGTCATTTGATTTATGTAATATGACATATTAATATAAATATAATTAATAAATAAATTTATAAAAATTAAAAAATTATTTTGGCTGTGTATACATTAGATCTATATAGAAAAATTGTTTTTTTGTTATACATATAACCATTCAATCTATGACAACATTCATACATATAGGAATCTCACCTAACTAACAATATAATTTGATATATATAAACAAGTAATAGAATACTATACAAAAATTATAAGTTATATAAAATAATAAAATATGCCACAATATATGCCTTAAAGTGCATCTTGCTATGATAAATATCCCTCCTTAGAACTCTTCTTAATTTGGTAGACTGCTAACCTTTGAATTGCAGGCCGCTGAATTTCCAATAATTGTTGATTTGAAACTGATTTGAGATAAATTTTGACGGAGTTTTTATGGAGGTGAGATTGGCTAGCAAAGAGATTAAATGGAAACCAAAAAAGATCCATATGCATTAGGGTTAGAAGTCCTTTTATAATGGAAGGAATAGAGAGAAAGGTGGATCATATCTCTTACCTATTCCGTCCAAATCTGAGCCATTCATCTAAAATACCACTTGCCTATTTTTAGTCGCCCTTTACATCTTTTTAGTTGAAATTTCAAGCCCCTTTTATAGGCTATAAACCCATTTTAAGCCTAAATAATATTATTAATTAAATCTAATTTAATTGCTTATCGATATCGCATATCGATCGATGTATTTATAACTATAATAAATATACAATAATATCCATTCTTCAAATCATATTCAAAATTTTACGATTAATATTTCATAAATATTAATTAGTTTATTTAATTTATTACAATTATAAACTAATTAAATCATTTGGTTTAAAGATAATTCATCATATCGGTTGTGTGACTCATCAGGTGTAAATTTGGTCAGCGATTAACATCGAACTATTAAAATATTAACGTTCATGCTTCACTTAGCAGGTGGTGTGACATTTTAGCCAAATTTATCACTTACTTAGTTTCGGTAAAATCCAATTTCACTTTATTAAGCGTTATCCGATTGTGACATTTATTTACACCAATTCTCTTCGTCAAAATTATATCACTTTGAACTCATGGAATTTGGTAATGGTCAAAATTCTAATATCATTCATATTTAACTCTATGGTCAAAACACAAAGTCCTTGGTTCAATAATTTTTTTTTATTAATCAAAATGCTTTGGCCAGAGACTTTGAATTTGAATTGACCGTGATACTAACCGCATATAATTAAGGAGAAGAATCCTCTCTTGAATAATGCTTCATTTCCAATACTTCCACTCAAGCCAACTATAGTTACTAGATGGACGTCGTGCCATGATTTGACAAAATCAAAGTGGAACTTTCATATTGAAGATTCACGGTATTGTTTAGTCGAGAGAACTATGTAAATTAGCCATATCGATATTTTTTGTTTAATCTTAGTTATATTAACCATCAAAAAACTATCGAGTGAGTTGCTCTATAGCGATCCAATAACTATCAGCACGTAACCCATAGGTTCCCCTTATAGTCATGAGCAATACACCGTCCAACATTTGGAGAGTGCTATGTACTCCAGTCTCAATAGATACATCGATCCCCGGTCTTGATGCATCTTAACTAGGAACATTTAATATGATTTATTTATTTTCATTATGATAAATTACTCATGTTTATAACACTTTGTAACTAATATCACGAAATGTATAATTTATGGATTTTCTATTAAATGTAATTTTAATTAAATTAATTAATATAACACATTACATCAAGTATATAATAGAAAGAAAACATATTTATTTCGAACAAGACTAGTCAACGAGTTAAATATATATAACAATTACCTCATTACCCTTAGGGAATACTCCTAACTCTATCAATTTCCCACTCGCAATTAGGGTCAATTTTGGAATCTTATTCCAACTTCTCTAATCAATTTTCACAAAACCAATTATATTGGTTCCTTAGTGAACGGGTATGCTATTATTTTTCAATTACTTACTCTTTCAGTAACTCTTTCTGACGTTGATAAACTACCTTTATCTTGTGAAACAATTCAAAGCATGTCTCGATTTCCAGTGAGCATTAAGTTTTGTTATGAACTATACCGTAACATATTTATCATATAACTATGTTATGGGACTCTCAACATTTGGAACTACCCTTGGCTCAAGTATAAATTTGTCCACTTATATTTATATATATTGTTTATTGCGGCACTATCAAAGGCGATGTACTTAGCCTTTTCATTGAATCAGCCATAGTCTTTTATTTGGAACATTTCCAACTTAAAGATTTTTAAACTAAATTTATTATTGACATATTATACTTAATATCACTTAAGAAAATTTGAGTTCGAACACTTCGTCATAAGGAGTTCATTGTTCATATAAACACTTCTCTAGAATTTCAAAATTACACGATAACATCTCAAACAACCATTTAGTGATATCTATTTGGATTTGATACTTGCTTCATGTATCAAATACATAAACAAGTCACGATATCATTGACAACAAAACATGTATGATAAATCCTATTGCAATGCATAAAGAATCTATCTTACATATTCTGCATTAAACATTTTAATAAGGTGTCCTTATCGTTTTGGGACATTTCCAATATCTTTATACTTACTATAAAAGACATTATTTACAAATCCAACATTGAGTATTAAAACAACTAATTTCGATTTTAACATAAATACTTCGTTAAAAAAGAACCAGTGTGTTGTTTTACTTATAGTTTAGAAATATCAATGCACCATTTAATGTTCTTCCTTATAAACACATGTTTTCTCTGCATTTTGACTGATAATCAAACTATTTGATATATCTATCAAAAAACTAGTTCAATTTTGACGCTTTTCTAAATGATACTTTCGTATCTGTTTTTGGATCACATCCAAAAAAAAAAACTCAATATCGCTTCCACTGACTTCAAGACACTTTGGTTATTACGTGTAAACAGTTCTCTTTAAATTATTATTTATAATTTTCTATTTCAACATATATGTACCAAAACATAAACTCATAACATGTAATAATTGTTTGAGTAGAATCCGAATTAACTTAAGCACATTGAATAACTAATCTATTACGCTGAAATTCAAGATATTATTCTTATTAATTTGATCATTGTATCCCAACTGCATTTGACTTTCTATTAAAGATACTTTTGCGGCTAATGGATTATATTCCTTTAGATACAACTATTAAAATAATATTTTGATAATATACTTGGAATCTATTTCAAATCGGTGCATCATTCAATATCATAGAGTCAACGCTCTTAATGGTTTAATTAAACAACCAATGATTACATATTTTCGACACCGATAAGAATCGCATATTTTCTCTTCAATATGCGTGAATACTCTCTAATGCGATTTGTTCGTTTAGGTTAGTTAAATTCATTTCACCTCTTGTAATCTATTTTATCTTTGGATCGTATACAATTCTATTTTACTACCAATAATTTTTCAAATAAATTCCTTCACTATGAAGTTGATATTTCCTGAAACAACAAGTGTTTCTCAATGTAACAGAATAGGTATTTGTATACATTTTATAATGTCTTTTATAAAACCGATTTGGTTCTTAGTTTACAAAACATATGTTTAAGACATAAATATGTCATCCAATGACAGTCCTTCCCACACTCCTTTTGGGGAGATTCATACAAAATCCCTTACGAATAATTATTACAAGCAGACTTTCAACTTGCACAACCTGTCAACTCCTTGACCTAGGATACATTGGGGTTTCTTATAAACTCTTGTCTTGTATGATTTTATAAACTATTATTTAGATGAAATAATATTAACCTTGTGTACCATTCTTAAGTACATGATCTTATAAAAAGAAATTAACTCAACTTCACTCACAATTAATATTACTTTGTCCAACAAAGTTTGATTACTCCTTATTGATACATCATTATGTATTACAAAGAGGAATGATTTTAGGATTTAATCTTTATTCATTTTTAGGTTCGTTCACAACTCTTTCCAATATATTCACCCAATCATTTCTATCGCATGTTACATTATTTACTTCCATTTTATATTTTATGAGCTTATCTTACACTTATACAAGCTGTCAAATACACATGTCCATGTTTGTGATGACTCATCTTTGAGTATAATGAAGTATGTGGAAATGTTTTGGTATTCATAGACTTACGATTGCATACATCAATATGAATCGATCCGGAGAATTCATTAACTCCTATGACACTCCAACTAAATGGTGCATAGCATTTAATTATTTGAGATATAATCAACCAATACCATACGATACATAATTATCATATAATAAAATTATCTCTCAAAACTACGGTTTAGTATATTATTTCAAAGTAATTGTAAATAATTTTAGATACTTTTGTATTTTCTGATGTATCACCTATGTTATTAAAACAAATACCATATTGTAGTTATATTTCATTATGAATATTCATAATATCCACATTGAAATATAACTATGTCTATTTTTCAGTCGGCATCGACAAATAGTCATTATTTCATAAATAATGTTTTGTATGTTTTACGAAAATATTTTTCGTAACTTGATGCAATCAATAAGTGTTATATAGTATGCTCCCACTATTTCCGCCATTACCATAATAGTGTATTGAATTCAAAGGTCCATCATTCACTTAATATAAATTATTTATTTCATGTACTATAACCAGTTTACAGCGATAAGTTCTTTGATCAAATATTTTGAAATCAAGGAAATAAATCTCTTATAAAACAATTTCTATATGAAAGTACATTTTGAAATAGAAATAGCATTTCTATGACGACCCGTCTCCTCGACCCTCAGAAATTGACACTAATACATCTATGATATTCACGTGCCGTAAATCCAAGTGCTAGAGAGGCAGATTATTAGGGGTATAAAAGGAAATAAAGATAGAAGATAACACAATAATATAACCTTACACCGCATTCAACATTTTACTTATACATAAATGATCAGAGTCAAACTCAAATCCAGCGAGATAGCTATAACAGTCTATCCGTACATATGCTGGAAAATACATACTACATAACACATCGAAAAATGGGTAGATATCTACATAAGGTACTTCAACTTCATAGCTCTAAAAGACTTCTCCAAAATGCTCCCAAACATGCTTCAAAATGCTTCTAATGTATCCAGACTACATGGCTGCCCAAAAAATAGGGCACCCTAAGTTTAAAGGAAAAATAAACTCCAGTTCAGTCATAGGACTCGTGTGAGAACTCAAAGTACGATGTTTTGAAAATAAAAAGATATTCCACGTCGCACATAAACATGGAATGGGTTTTTACCTTAAGATAACTAAAACATTTTATTAGTAAAATTTGGGGATATTATTTTGATGACTTTCTTTGAAAATATTTGCAAATAAACTTATTAATGTTAGCTGAAAATGTTACCATTATTAAATTCCAGCATACTAGGTTTACAATCAACTCCGCAGGTTCTTATTGGAGAATGGATTTCCATATAAATGACCAGGTGAAAAGACTACCTTCCAACAGTGCATCTCTAGGGGAATGTATCGAGGACCATCACAAAGGATCCTCTACCAACACAAGACCGGATGTAACGTCCTGCCCTATCGTACGCTTTAAATCGACGATAAACCACACACGTCAGACTTAAACCATACAGAAGGGCGAATTGTTATGGGATAAATAAGAAAAAGTAGAGAAAAAACAAAAAAGAATCTTGCAACGGAACGATAAAATATAATAATCAAATATACAGTTCATGAAACTGTTTTACAAAACATTTGATTTATACTTATACAATACATATCAGAGTTGCTCATACCAACGAATAATAATTGATGCAACGGAATACAGTATGTAGTGGAACAATATAATATATAATAATAATAATGATAATGAAATCTTCATCTTCATCCTTCAGAAATAAAGCCTTCGATCCTGAAATGCTCGGACTGACCCGAGCGAATTGAAAAGACAAAACACTCGAGTCAGAACTAAAAGATCTTATGTAAGTTAAATCAACTGAAATTAATATGAGTGTAACCGCGTCGGAGATGTTTACGGGGTTTGACATCTCCTATCCAGTGTCTAACGTGAGTGCAGTAACTTAAGAGATGCTCGGGATTTACATCTCCTAAGGATCCGTTAAACTATTTACTATGTAGTAATATTTCGCTATTATACTAGTGTCTAATAGTAAAATAAACTTACTTTTTCATAGAATTAAGGGGTTACCCATATAGCCCTTAACACGTAATAGTCCCAGTAGTCCATCCAATATCATAGTCCCACCTGATCGGGAAGCCACCAGAGGATACCATATGGGCTACGGAAGAAAACCAAACTCGTACAAGGCACGATAGGGTAGGTGACACGGCATAAATAGACAATGTCAGGATAGATATATACCAATTACGCTTCCAGGCCGGTGGTAACGCGTAGCGCGCAGCTACTGCCCACTTCGAGCCACACCCCCAAAAAGAAAATCAAAGTGGCCACCGAATAAATCTAAAAGTCAAAGTATAATATCGAAGGGATGTGTCTGATCAAAGGTGCTACCTCATTAGCCCGTCAATCGCTCCTATTTTAGCCACCTTATGCCAACTCACGGGAGTCGGTCCACGTATTTACCTCAAAGGAAACGCCGCAGCCATCCTACTTCATTCTGGAATCTCCACCGCGTACACGGTTTTTAAAGTGGTTTTCGGAGTTGGCAAAGAGTATGACAACTTCCGATCCCGGTCTCTTTAACACCCAAACGTTATTATAACACCGCGGTCTTTTTGAAATAGTTTATGCTTTTAAAACTAGAATATAATATCCATTTCAATCCATATAAATACGATATCATTTCCTCTTTTTAAAAACCAAATCAAATTTGATACCATTTTCAAATATATCCTTTCTAAAACCATAACATTTCAAAGTTTTAATATTTCAAAACCAAAATTTGAAATATAGACATTCAAAACATAAAACTTTGAATTTCATAACTTTGAAACATACTACATCACTTAAATGGTTTAAATATTTAATTACTTTATATAGTAAAATCACTTCTTCACCTTCACAAATCAATTCCAATATGGATTTTAAATTCCCACATAAACCAATAAAATTTCCATATATTTCAAAGCTTTAATTTTTCCACCATTTCAAACTTATTCTTTGATAACTTCATATATATCAATTTCAACTACTATTATTTAGATTTAGAATGTTTACTTAATAAATAAAATATCATTTTGGTAAAACCTTTAGACTTCAAATAACTGGATATTCTTTCAATTACATTAACTTGATAATATTCATTTAAACCAATTTGATATTCATTTAAATCCTCTAAACAAAAATCAAGTTATAAAATCTTACCCTTTAAATCTCAATTTATTTATATTTCAAATCAAATTTTTCGAGGATAATTCTTAAATCTTAAATTCAAATCAAATTCATATTTATCTTCTAACCTTAATTTTATTTGAGTCATTATAAACTCTATATATAATAGAATTTTAAATAGATACTTAACCATATTATATAAAAGAAATTCAAACTTTATTATTTAGCTTATTTTATAATTCAAAACAAATTTATACATAGCTAAATCAAAAATAAAATAGCATTTATATAACATTTGAAATCAATATCTATATAGCCCATATTTTTTTTACAAAACCATAAAAATAATTTCCAAAATAATTTTACATGTATACCGCGGTGCCTGTATATAATTTTCTATCCTATGGTCAAGCGATACAGATATTTATCATTTCAATTCGCAATTTAAAAATAAAAATGCGGTTGTATATCATTTCAAACCGCAATCCCGAATCAAAATAAATGCATAACAACTTGCAGATTATGATGATATAAATAAAACATCCATTCATCCATCGTAAAGTCATACATCCATCACAATCATCATACAAAACAATTAATCAATATCAATATATAACTGATAATATATAATAGGTAATTAACTAGCAGTTATATTCAATAATAAATTAAATAACGATTTAATTTCAATAAATGCAATTAACTGAGATGATGATTAAAAATATACCACAGTCACAAATAAATTTATAATCATAACCTATATTAATTTAACAAACATAAGAAATTTTAAAAATTGCGAGTTGGTCAAAACACTCACCTTTTGAATTTAAATTGAATTTAAATCCAATTTAAACCCAAAAATTTGACAGTCTCAAAATTCGCCCGAACGAGCGCAATAATGTTCGGAATTTCAATACGATCCTAACAAAAAAACCGTGAGTGAATTGGTGTTCGTTTGTGAAAGATATAGCGATAAATGCTCTTGAAATTTAATTATAAAAAAATAAAAAAATAAAAAGAAGCACACTACCCTTGCCACGTCATGCGTCTTCTAAAATCTACATGTCGAAGCCAATCTCAACCGAAGAAACACGTAGCCCTAAACCACCATCGCCTCATCAAAACGCCACGATCATGATGCCTCCGAACGCCTAGAACACTACGCAAGGCTCCCCTCTCCTCCTCTACAGACACACGACCACCCACGTCACGAACGACGTTCAAAAAAATCGTCGGCCGCGCCCCAAATTGGGTTTGTCGAAACCCTAAAATGCCAATGTCGACCACCACACTTTGTTCGAGGCTGAGCTAAAACCACCAATACCCTCCTGACGACGAGCTCTTCGAAACCCAGAAACCGATTTCCTAATTGTCGCCCCAAACGAAAACGCCCAATTCGACATTTGACCTCGATTTTGATCAATCCGGTCACTGTCTCAAAAAACAAACAGCAACCGTAGGTTCGTACCATTGAGATCTTAGATATATATTTTTCTCGAATTTTTCTGAGGAGTTTGAATTTTTGAAGTTGATTTTTTAATTGAAATTTAATTGGATAAATTAGGGTTCACAGCCATTGAGGAAGAAGAGCACAGAAGTTTCTGTACGTATAGAAATGAGGAATATAGGCTGCTAGGGTTTATAATAGGATATTTATAGACAACTGAAATAGAATAGATGGACCCGATTTATAAACGTGCTGAACGACATATGGCCTGAAAAGCCCGTTTTGACTCCGGAACGAAATTCGGTCAATGCATATATCAGAATAGATGTTTTACAATATTTTAAACGCAATGGAAAAGGTTTCAAGTCCAAATTTCATCGTACGAAGAAGTTATGCTAAAATCGATATTTTTCAAATTGATTTCAATTGATTTCAATTTCATAAATTTCAAGGCGTTTCGAGTCCGTACGATCAAACGACAAGTCCGATCGCTATGAAACTTGAAATCCTACAATAAATCACCGTTATGTATCCGATGAAACTGGTTTCGTCAAAATCCGATTCAGTGGCCAAAATGGCTATTTTTATATTAATTAAATAAATAAATAAATTAGCTAATTAATCAAAATTTCAAATTTCAATTCTTTAATTGACAAATTTCATCCCTTTTATATTTCTCATTCACTTATGATACTTCAGATAAGTTCAGACATCAATTTTAAGTTAAATTAATTTACCCATTACTGTATTAATTTCAATTCCAAATAAATTCACAAATTATGAATTGAAGTTTCATATAAATCCATTTATTTGATTTTAAATCTTGTTATTAAATCCATTATCACTAAATAGATAAAATTAACATTGGTTCATGGTTTATTACATTGTTATTCTCAAATTTCATCTTTAATCTCCATTATCGTAATATTTAAATATTTAAATCCAACTAATTGCAATAAACCTTACTACCATAATTTAAATTCAGATAAATAAATAAATCTAGATTTCCATTCTTATTATTCAAACAATTATTATCCTATAAACATATTTAACATTTGGTTACGTTTCATTATACTGATACTTTCTGTTTCACTTTTATTCGTATTAACTATTTTATTTCCACTTATTGTGTAATAACTACAATCGCTATCAAACTAAATCCTATGAATAAAATAGATAGGTAATTTATAGCAATTGTAACCATTAAAATCTAGTTACCTTTAGGTTTATTTCCTTTAAATAAATATTATAATTACTTCCACAACATTGATTTTATTCAATGACCATTTATTATAATTTAAATTCATTAATCTAATTCAACGCTTACATTTTGTTTTCATATATTCAATTTGTAGCTAAGTATACATCTACATTATTTCCATTGATTTGAATTTCATTCAATTTATTTATAGTTACCTTAGTTAAGTTACCTTAGTTAACATTACGTAATATTAGATTATAATTTTACAATCTTAACAAATTCATAAATTGTCAACTGCCAAGTATATACATTAATTACTATTAAATGTTCTCGATAAATTTATCTACTTGGTTTCAAACTTTTTATTCATCAATTACCGCCTTATAAATAAACTTCCATTTCTAATCAATTTACATTCACCTTTCTGTTATTATATTAATCATCATTAAATTAACCTTTAATTATTTGTATGTTCATTCTTCCCAACTTATTACACCCTGTTACACTATTTCACACATTAATTCAATAATTTAATTTACCTTTTATATCCCATTATAAATTAATGCACACATTAATTAAGATTTTAAATCAAATTAATCATTTCATCTTGGTAGCATTCTTTTATTACAATAAGAATAAAATTAACATTTACATTGTTTCACTTCTTGGAATTACATCCAAGTTATTAACAATTAACTTACATTTATACCGTTACATTCAAATTATTTAAAATTAACTTACCGATCTTATCCAAGTTATTATTTCCATTAATAATTCACTAGATATTTATTTTCTTCAATACTAAGTTACCAAAATTTTATTAAATTAAGAAATTTAATTATCGAATTTCCCGGGTCGTTATACCAGCTTATCTCTTTAACTAGATAGTACCGAATATACCATCTCACTGTCATTACTAACCTTTATCCAAGAGCTCTCTTCGCATACATCCACATTAATCAACGTCTCAAACGTCATAGCAGGAAGAAATATATCTAGAAGGGATGATCGTACCCTAATTGGAAATGACCTACTCAACCTTGTTGCATCTAACCCTGTTTCTGCCATTTTCGATTAATGAGGCTCAAGGCAACGATTACCTTTTCACATAGCACATCTTCTTTCACTTTGAATGCCACATTGCCATTCCCATTCATACGATTGATTTCTACAAACGTATAATTTCCTGAGCTCGTATGTCTCAGGAAATGGTGTTAAGCTAAGCCAAGGTTTCATCTCCGCTATCAAATAGTATACTTTTAACTCATTGTGATTTAGAATGCAAGGTAAAACATCCTTTCATACAATTTTTTTTTGAGATTAAATAAAACCAAAGGCAATTTCCTCGTCCATTACTAGGCGAGAAGTCCTTATGGTTTTGAGATTTTCGTAACAAAGAGACCATTAGTACAATATAGTGAATCAAGAGTTCACCCCCAATTAATCAACAAGTAGTCCCTCATTATTATTCTTCTCAATATCTCTGTCTTCAAACATCTTCAATCTTCGAACACGTAAATTGATTCGAAGTGGTTTTCAAATAGGAATCACGCAAATCTGACCCCAGTTCCTTCGAAATCCAATCATTGATAAAAAAATAATGTAATTAGGTGATTGTTTTTTGATTCCTTCATTTTTCTTTACCAAAATATCTTCCATAGATATATATTTTCAAAATACACTTTTAGTGAATATGGAATCATCTAAACCTCTTTTTGAATATTTCCCAAATCATTTTTTAAAGGTATCTTTTTAGAGAATAGGATTATAGAAATCACTCTACTTTTATTCAACATCAACTTACGTATTCGACGAGTTCTATGGGCGGAATAACTGTGAGATCGCCTTTTAAATTCCACGAATATGACAAGTTCCCTCTTCAGATTTCAGTAATGAGTATAAGAAGATTATTTCTATAAAATCCAAGTTGAGAATCCAAGCTTTCCTTTCGATATGTTTCACCCCTCGCCTAAAAAAGAAAATCGAGGCTGTGACGCCCCACCTCTATACCCACGCTAGCCAAGAACATTACGGTGAATGCTGTCAACTAGCACGGAGAATAAGGCTGTTGAGGAGCGACCATCTGTATAATTGCTTTGTGCGAGTACCGATATGCCAGATAAAAATATAACTTTTCATCTCAAGAGGAAATCCAACATACCGACACAAACTCAAAGCTACTACACAGTGGCTATAATATCTTCGGAAACAAATATAGAAGTAAACATAACATAAATCAGTCACAGACAATTTATATCACAAAGGCGGAAATAGATATGAATATAACACATGAAAGTGTTCATCAGAGTAGTGGTCAAAAAGATCCACAATAATACAAAGGAATAGATACAAGTGCTAGACAAAAGAATAAGTATACATCATAGAGTCTGTATCTCAAATGTATACAACAAAAACTACTAAACTAAGTAGTTAGCCAAAAGTCAGAGTAATGATCCTGGATGAGAAGTCAAGCAGAAGCACCTGTAACATCTCGGTCTGACCCGAGTATTATTTCATAAGAAAATAATAAACGGATCAGTCTAGCTATAAATATCAGATGAAGTGATATATATAATAAGAGATATGACATAAACATATAATAATCACAATGCCAAGCTGTGATAAATAAGTAATTGAAAATCAACAAGAAATTAATCAATATCACAATAATCTACTCAAGATAAAAAGGAATGTCATACTCCTAATTTCATTCACCAAGCCACAATAAATGACATATATCAATGCCCATCGTAAAAGTTGGTGAAACATAAATTCCAGAAATCAACACACGAAATCCAGAAATTACAAGAATAGGTGAAGGATAAAATTTCCAGAAATCAACACATGAAATCCAGAAATCATAAAAAGCAAAAAGGTATGTGTGAGTCGAAATCACACAAGTGGTGTCTAGGCTAACCGTGCAAACAAAAAGGTATGTGTGAGTCGAAATCACACAAATGGTGTCTAGGCTAATCGAAAAGGTATGTGTGAGTCGAAATCACACAAATGGTGTCTAGCCTAACCTTGCAAACAAAAAGGTATGTGTGAGTCGAAATCACACAAATGGTGTCTAGGCTAACCGAAAAGGTATGTGTGAGTCGAAATCACACAAATGGTGTCTAGCCTAACCTTGCAAACAAAAAGGTATGTGTGAGTCGAAATCACACAAATGGTGTCTAGGCTGACCGAAAAGGTATGTGTGAGTCGAAATCACACAAATGGTGTCTAGCCTAACCTTGCAAACAAAAAGGTATGTGTGAGTCGAAATCACACAAATGGTGTCTAGGCTAACCGAAAAGGTATGTGTGAGTCGAAATCACACAAATGGTGTCTAGCCTAACCTTGCAAACAAAAAGGTATGTATGAGTCGAAATCACACAAATGGTGTCTAGGCTAACCGAAAAGGTATGTGTGAGTCGAAATCACACAAATGGTGTCTAGGCTAACCGAAAAGGTATGTGTGAGTCGAAATCACACAAATGGTGTCTAGCCTAACCTCGCAAACAAAGAGACATCGCACATTGCTAGTCTAAACCTTAAAGATGATCGTCATGATCAACGAGAAGTGTCAATTACAATAAGCTAGTAAATATATGAGCTTAGCTTCATGTCCCATAACCACTAGCTTAACTTAAATATTTACAAACAAATTGTAGATCTCCACTAGAAAATTGTCACAAGAGATTCAATCGAACAAGTCCAAGAATTAACCGACGAAGTAAACGCAAGCATTTCATACCACTTGTTTTACTAAGTCGTTTAATTAGATTTCTCATACGAGTGAGGTAAAGGTTTGTATATACTAATAGATTGGAAATCGGTTTGAGAAAACGAGCTTTGTAATAAAATAGTGTTGAAATCATTTGAAGAAAGAGTTTTGATATTTACTACTAGTATAGAAAACCTTTATATTTTTAAAGTGACAAATCACAAAGAAGATTGTAGGAACAATCAATTACTAAATTCACATTCGAAGACGTGAATAAAATCCAAAGAAATCGATACCAAATCCATAGAAATGGATATTTCCAAAAAGATCCATAAAAAGAAGTCATCAAAGTCGACAACATCAAAGTCGACAATAAGTGATAACGATTAATAGGATCGCTAAAATCGATAAACAATGGAAATTCACACAAAACAGCCTGAATAGGCAAAAATAAACATCTCCAGACGTCTGATTTGGAATCCAGACGTTTGGTTTTGTTTTCTGAAAAATAGTTCAGAAAGCTACCCAGACGTCTGGAATAGCCAAAATAGACGTCTGAGCCATGGCCAGACGTCTGGTTTTTAATCCAGACGTTTGGATTTGTTCTCTGAAAATAACCCAGAGAACACCCAGACGTCTGAAACCTCAAGTCGGACGTCTGAGACCTATCCAGACGTCTGATTTGATGGTTCAGATGTCTGAAAATAGTCTCTGGCTTTTTTTTATAATATGTGTGCATACACTTTTACTTTCCAGGTCCAAACCAGACGTCTGGACTTGGTCACCAGACGTCTGGTCACCTGGTCTAGGCAACAATTTGCCTAGGCCAAAGTGGCCAAAACGTATCGGGAGCGATCGGACGAGCAACGACGACTAAGGATTTATGCCTAGCGACAACCCGGTCTTATAGGCTCTCCGAAACACCTCTTAAAGCATGATCAAACATCAAAGTTTGGATTTTTAAAGATTTGACTACAAAACACCAAAAATTGAAATATTCACCAAATCAATCCAAATCAAAAGCAAATGCACATGAATAATTGTTAGGAATTCATACCTAACAACCAAAGATACTTATAGTCATAGATGTGAGATAAAAATCTCACCTTTCAACCCAAATTAATGAAGAAGATGCTATGAAGCAATGGCAAGAACAAGCACTTTTCAATTCCAACTCAACAAGCTTGAATCTAAGCTTAAAAGAGAAACATTCCCTAAATTAGGTTTAGGAAATTTCTGAAATTGAATGGAGAAAGAGTTGGAGAAGATGAAGGAGATGCTTACCAAGGGGTTCTCTTTGATTTTGGAGCAAGAACTTGAGCTAGCAAGAGGAGCTAGGGCTTGGAGTTTTAATTCTTTTTCCTCTCCACCATTTTCAATTGGAGCTTGAGTTTGAGGAGTTAGAATGAAGTAATGAAGAGGAGAGGGGGATTGGGACTGAGTTAGTAAGTGGTTAATTGGCTCAGCCCAAACCAAAGCCCAAAGCAAAAGGTAGAAAAATTTAACTTTCTTCAAACATATCGAAGCTTATACTCAAAAAGGTCGCAAACGTCATTTTGAACTCAATGGGGGTGGTCTCGAGTCCCAATTCGACTGTTTGCAAAAAGTAGCTTTTCGGACTAAAATCCGATGAACGATAAAATATTTAAATAAAATATTTAAATATAAAATCGATAAATATGCGGGTTGTTACAGACTCCCCTCCTTAAAGAAATTGCGTCCTCGCAATAATTAAGAAGGAAATATAAGAAGTAACAACCATAGAAGCATATTAACACAAAAGAAAATTTGAATCAAGAAGTTCACCATAAAGAGCACGAAGGAGTAAATCCGAAAGTTTTCGTTCGATGAATTCTCAAGATTTCACATGAGCAATCCTTAGGATTTGAGAACCATTGAACTTCTATCAAAAAGAATATCTTTATATCGAAGGCGCTCAACTTCCGAAGCAATGATGTGAATGGAATGGTGCTCAAAAGTCAAATTTGGTGAAACTTCAATCTCCACAATATCACCGGGCTCAAGAATGAAAACCGGAATCCCTAAGGCATTTCCGTAGATAAAAGACGTGGAAAACGTCAAGAATAGCAGAAAGTTGAGCCGGTGCAACGGCGTAGTACAAATACGGTACGCCCGAGAAACTATAAACTCGAATAATTTGGAGCACCGACGTAGTACAATGGCGGTACGTCCAATGAACCAAAAAGCCAAGTCATTGATGTAGTGCAAACGGTACATCCAATGAATCAAAAAGCGAAGACATTGATGTAGTACAAACGGTACATCCAATGAATCAAACATCAAAGTCATTGATGTAGTACAAACGGTACATCCAATGAATCAAAGACACTGATGTAGTACAAACGGTACATCCAATGAATCCAAAAAGAAAAGACATTGATGTAGTACAAACGGTACATCCAATGAATCAAAAGCAAAGACATTGATGTAGTACAAACGGTACATCCAATGAATCAAAAGCAAAGACATTGATGTAGTACAAACGGTACATTCAATGAATCAAAGACACTGATGTAGTACAAACGGTACATCCAATGAATCCAAAAAGAAAAGACATTGATGTAGTACAAAGGTACATCCAATGAATCAAAAGCAAAGACATTGATGTAGTACAAACGGTACATCCAATGAATCAAAGACACTGATGTAGTACAAACGGTACATCCAATGAATCCAAAAAGAAAAGACATTGATATAGTACAAACGGTACATCCAATGAATCAAAGCCCGAATGATTTCGGAACACCGACGTAGTACAAAAACGGTACGTCCAATGAACCGAACACAATAAAAGAACATCGGACGCAAGTTCATAAAAGCAATGAGATGAAACTCAATAAAACGAAGTACATCAAAACGCCCGATGAACTTGATAAAAAGATAATTTCATTTAGTCATCAACAAAGAAACAACCCCTTGTTGCTTACGACTAAACGCATTGGCAACACGATTTCTCCTTCGGGAATAAAAAGAATATCAAGATCATAAGAAACTAGGAACTCGAGTCAACATGCAGTTCCTTAAGAGAACATAAATATTCCAAAGATTTATGATCGAGGTAGAGAACAAATTTCTCATCCAAATATGATGATGCCAAATTCCAAAAGCAAAAACAATAGTCACGAACACTAGATCATGAGTGGCATATCTATTCTCGATAAGCTATAATAATTTAGAAGCACAAGTGATAGCACGTTCTCCTTTGCAAGAGAATGGCATTCCAAACCAATACGATTAGTATCGGTACAAATAGCAAAGTCTTGGTTCCCCTTCAGGAATCACAAGAATAAGAGTATTGAAAGGAAGGGTTCTTTTAAATAATCCTCTTTCCTGAAAAGCTAAAACTTTCAAAAATGAAAATTATTTCGATGTAAAAATATTTCTAGAAGAATTTACATTTTACAAGTCAATATATCGTGTCTGATTGTCACATCAAAGCGTTTAGGAAATTCCTATCGATAACGTTGATCAAGCGCATCGACCAAAATTCTTAAAGCACTCAACGGGCAATACAATCACAAAATCATCTTTTATAGGATAAATAAATCTCTTAAAAAGTTTTAAGAATATTCTTTGTTCGTTTCAAGAACAAAAATCCAGTTTTACTTATAAATAAATCTTATGAAAAAGATTTGCAAAATTTTAAATTACTATTTTCATCCAAAATCAATAAATACAAGAATGGTCTCATCGAAATATTCATAGAATATTCGATTTATAAAATGGATGAAATGAGCTGGACAAATTGAATGACATAATAAGTCATTCATAAGAATCATAACAAGTGCGGAATGCGGTAAGTGGAATGCTAATTTCCGCAACTCGTAGCAAACGAGAACCGGTGATAAAGTCAAACTGAAAAGACCTTAGCACCACACAAAAGATATTGTTTAGGTGTTGATCCTAAGACAAGCTCAAAAATACCAGAAATTTTTTCAAACGATATGATTGAGAGAAATAATACTTTCCTTATCATGCGGGTTTTAAGGAATAAAATGATGCCATCAAATTGGAATCAAAATCACAAAGGAAAAATAGAAATCTGCTTAACAGATTGAAAATGTCGAAAATGAATAATCCACTCGGAAAAATAGGATATGGGCTTCACAATTTAGGCCAATCCTTACAGAAAAATTCAATTCCGAAGCCAAAGTAAATATCGGCTCAGAAAGAAAAGTCACATAAAACAATCTCGACATCAAAACAAAAGCAAATTGAGTGTTGCGGATCTTCCATCCGGATTCGCAATCCTCAAAGAAGTCATCAAGCCCAAAATATTCAAAGAAAAAGAATCGACAAGTTCTTTTGATATAAAAATAATGAGATGAAACTCATATCAAAAAGGACTCGAATAAGAAGATCACAAAATAAATGTAATCAAGGATTAAATGAGAAATACCTTGACCAAGAGAAGAGTTTCTAGGGGCTTGCACAATATTTAGCTTTCTCATGTCCTTGTTCAAAAGTTTGGGACATGCAGATAAAAGATGACCCGGTTTCTTGCAATAGCGACGAGAATGGGGTTTTGGACACATATTCGCATAGTGTTCCTTAGAATTACAATTGTAGCATCCTCCACGATTAAGGATTGGAGTCTTTGCTACAAAAGTAGTTTGCTTCACTCTCTTATTGGGATTAAGGCTCTTGAACTCAATATGCCTCTTCTTAGAAGTCCCAATATCACAAGCACTTCCTTTACCAACCTCTCCATGAAGAAGAGTAACATCCACAAGCTGATTGAAAGAAACTTCAAGTTTCAAAGGTAGAACCATTTCAGGGTTCTTACTCAAAGCATAGATAAACTCTTGATTCTTTACAAGATCCAAAAGTTGTTGGGCAGACATAAAAACTCCATCCAGGGAAGTAGCACTAGATTGACCGGCACAGGGACGGCCTGGTCTAACCATTTCTCTTCTTTGAGAAAGAAAGAAAGAAGAGGAAAAAGTTATTCTCAAAATAAATATCAAGCGATCTTGATAGATAAAACAAGGAATCATAAAAGAAAATAGGATGAATCGGTACGAAGACTCGAATTAAATCCTAAAGCACGACTCCTAAGAAAGACTTAGGACGATGATCCTTGTTATAATATTCCATATTGTTCCGAAGTTTGGCTCCGATACCAAGCTGTGACGCCCCACCTCTATACCCACGCTAGCCAAGAATATTACGGTGAATGCTGTCAACTAGCATGGAGAATAAGGCTGTTAAGGAGCGACCATCTGTATAATTGCTTTGTGCGAGTACCGATATGCCAGATAAAAATATAACTTTTCATCTCAAGAGGAAATCCGACATACCGACACAAACTCAAAGCTACTACACAGTGGCTATAATATCTTCGGAAACAAATATAGAAGTAAACATAACATAAATCAGTCACAGACAATTTATATCACAAAGGCGGAAATAGATATGAATATAACACATGAAAGTGTTCATCAGAGTAGTGGTCAAAAAGATCCACAATAATACAAAGGAATAGATACAAGTGCTAGACAAAAAAATAAGTATACATCATAGAGTCTGTATCTCAAATGTATACAACAAAAACTACTAAACTAAGTAGTTAGCCAAAAGTCAGAGTAATGATCCTGGATGAGAAGTCAAGCAGAAGCACTTGTAACATCTCGGTCTGACCCGAGTATTATTTCATAAGAAAATAATAAACGGATCAGTCTAGCTATAAATATCAGATGAAGTGATATATATAATAAGGATATGAGATAAACCTATAATAATCACAATGCCAAGCTGTGATAAATAAGTAATTGAAAATCAACAAGAGATTAATCAATATCACAATAATCTACTCAAGATAAAAAGGAATGTCATACTCTTAATTTCATTCACCAAGCCACAATAAATAACATATATCGATGCCCATCGTAAAAGTTGGTGAAACATAAATTCCAGAAATCAACACACGAAATCCAGAAATCACAAGAATAGGTGAAGGATAAAATTTCCAGAAATCAACACACGAAATCCAAAAATCATAAAAAGCAAAAAGGTATGTGTGAGTCGAAATCACACAAGTGATGTCTAGGCTAACCTTGCAAACAAAAAGGTATGTGTGAGTCGAAATCACACAAATGGTGTCTAGGCCAACCGAAAAGGTATGTGTGAGTCGAAATCACACAAATGGTGTCTAGCCTAACCGTGCAAACAAAAAGGTATGTGTGAGTCGAAATCACAAAAATGGTGTCTAGGCTAACCGAAAAGGTATGTGTGAGTCGAAATCACACAAATGGTGTCTAGCCTAACCTTGCAAACAAAAAGGTATGTGTGAGTCGAAATCACACAAATGGTGTCTAGGCTAACCGAAAAGGTATGTGTGAGTCGAAATCACACAAATGGTGTCTAGCCTAACCTTGCAAACAAAAAGGTATGTGTGAGTCGAAATCACACAAATGGTGTCTAGGCTAACCGAAAAGGTATGTGTGAGTCGAAATCACACAAATGGTGTCTAGCCTAACCTTGCAAACAAAAAGGTATGTGTGAGTCGAAATCACACAAATGGTGTCTACGCTAACCGAAAAGGTATGTGTGAGTCGAAATCACACAAATGGTGTCTAGCCTAACCTTGCAAACAAAAAGGTATGTGTGAGTCGAAATCACACAAATAGTGTCTAGGCTAATCGAAAATGTATGTGTGAGTCGAAATTACACAAATGGTGTCTAGCCTAACCTCGCAAACAAAGAGACATCGCACATTGCTAGTCTAAGCCATAAAGATGATCGTCATGATCAACGAGAAGTGTCAATTACAATAAGCTAGTAAATATATGAGCTTAGCTTCATGTCCCATAACCACTAGCTTAACTTAAATATTTACGAACAAATTGTAGATCTCCACTAGAAAATTGTCACAAGAGATTCAATCGAACAAGTCCAAGAATTAACCGATGAAGTAAACGCAAGCATTTCATACCACTTGTTTTACTAAGTCGTTTAATTAGATTTCTCATACGAGTGAGGTAAAGGTTTGTATATACTAATAGATTGGAAATCGGTTTGAAAAAACGAGCTTTGTAATAAAATAGTGTTGAAATCATTTGAAGAAAGAGTTTTGATATTTACTACTAGTATAGAAAACCTTTATATTTTTAAAGTGACAAATCACAAAGAAGATTGTAGGAACAATCAATTACTAAATTCACATTCGAAGACGTGAATAAAATCCAAAGAAATCGATACCAAATCCATAGAAATGGATATTTCCAAAAAGATCCATAAAAAGAAGTCATCAAAGTCGACAATAAGTGATAACGATTAATAGGATCGCTAAAATCGATAAACAATGGAAATTCACACAAAACAGCCTGAATAGGCAAAAATAAACATCTCCAGACGTCTGATTTGGAATCCAGACGTCTGGATTTGTTTTCTGAAAAGCTACCCAGACGTCTGGAATAGCCAAAATAGACGTCTGAGCCATGGCCAGACGTCTGGTTTTTAATGCAGACGTTTGGATTTGTTCTCTGGAAATAACCCAGAGAACACCCAGACGTCTGAAACCTCAAGTCAGACGTCTGAGACCTATCCAGACGTCTGATTTGATGGTTCAGACGTCTGAAAATAGTCTCTGTCTTTTTTTTATAATATGCGTGCATACACTTTTACTTTCCAAATCCAAACCAGACGTCTGGACTTGGTCACCAGACGTCTGGTCCCCTGGTCTAGGCAACAATTTGCCTAGGCCAAAGTGGCCAAAACGTATCGGGAGCGATCGGACGAGCAACGACGACTAAGGATTTATGCCTAGCGACAACCCGGTCTTATAGGCTCTCCGAAACACCTCTTAAAGCATGATCAAACATCAAAGTTTCGATTTTTAAAGATTTGACTACAAAACACCAAAAATTGAAATATTCACCAAATCAATCCAAACCAAAAGCAAATGCACATGAATAATTGTTAGGAATTCATACCTAACAACCAAAGATACTTATAGTCATAGATGTGAGATAAAAATCTCACCTTTGAACCCAAATTAATGAAGAAGATGCTATGAAGCAATGGCAAGAACAAGCACTCTTCAATTCCAACTCAACAAGCTTGAATCTAAGCTTAAAAGAGAAACATTCCCTAAATTAGGTTTAGGAAATTTCTGAAATTGAATGGAGAAAGAGTTGGAGAAGATGAAGGAGATGCTTACCAAGGGGTTCTCTTTGATTTTGAAGCAAGAACTTGAGCTAACAAGAGGAGCTAGGGCTTGGAGTTTTAATTCTTTTTCCTCTCCACCATTTTCAATTGGAGCTTGAGTTTGAGGAGTTAGAATGAAGTAATGAAGTGGAGAGGGGGATTGGGACTGAGTTAGTAAGTGGTTAATTGGCTCAGCCCAAACCAAAGTCCAAAGCAAAAAGTAGCAAAATTCAACTTTCTCCAAACATATCGAAGCTTATACTCAAAAAGGTCGCAAACGTCATTTTAAACTCAATGGGTGTGGTCTCGAGTCCCAATTCGACTGTTTGCAAAAAATAGCTTTTCGGACTGAAATCCGATGAACGATAAAATATTTAAATAAAATATTTAATATAAAATCGATAAATATGCGGGTTGTTACAGAGGCCAGGTAAGTTTGGGTTACTGGTTGCTCCGTCCCTAATCTTAGTTACATACTTTTTTTTACTTGTAGATCTCATAGGCAGGACAAATGTATTAGTCATTTCTGCATGCTCATTTTTCTTTTTTAAATCACTGAACTATTTATTTAACCATCTTTGAAATAATTTTGAATTATTCAAATATCTTTTTAAAATACTTTATCATTTACTTAAAAAATTTTACATAAGACATGGGAAAGAATTGTTTAGTTCCAACCTTTATTTCAAGTTATTGAAAAGTGTTGCGAAAAAGTGTTGCAAATAGTGTTTTAAAAGCTGTATTCTTTAAAATGACTTTTATATCATTTAGAAATCCATATTTTTAACTTAAATCACTTTTAAAACATCATTAAAGATTTTTAAAATTTATTTCATCTTTCAAAACGATTATTTTTATCAATTTCCAATTTTGGTTATTTAGTGCAAAAACTGGATTTTTCTTGAAAACCGATTTTGCCATATTTCAAAATATACAAGATAAAATCTGGATTTTCTTATTTCATTTGAAAGATATGTATACAAGGATTCAGAAAATTCTTTCTTCGAAGAATTCTGAACTATATTCCACTTCGTACGTTAATTTGAACGTTTGATGCGAAAACACGAACTACCGTCACGTGACGCGTCAAATTTTAGGCATATTTTGAGATTCATATCCATACTTTGACGAGACAAGTTTAAACACTTAGGAATCATTTCTAAAGCATATTCAAACATTTTTTCAAAGGTATAAATGATTCCGTATCACATTTTATTTTATTTTGGAAAGTGTTTTCCGTATGAATCAATGTCGTGTATATTGTGACTTGTTTCAATATTTTCATGCAATAAACAACATATGGAAATCAATATCATAACCAAACATCCAAACAAACATATCACAATATCACAACCAAATATATACATATAAATTAGGAGTTCTCACCTTGTTTGGAATTGAACTAACTTTTAAATTGAAATAGCTTTTCTAACTCAACTCAAAAGCTCATGAGCACTTGTTTTTAGACTTCTAGGTGGCTTGACTTTGTTTATGGAGGTCTTTGGAGCTTTGGGCCGTGAATTTCAAGGGAAGGTTTGGGCTTGGCTTGATGGTGAAGGAGTGGGTCGTGGGTTGTGAAGGAAGGAGGAGGAGTTTTGGTGAATATTTATGGCGATTTTGATGATTACTTTCTTTAGTATATTTTTGAAATAGATTTTGGCATTATTTTATTAAGATTGGAAGGCATTAAAAGAGTGAGAAGAAACTTGAAATTTTGAGAAGAAGAAGTGTGGAAGGAAGTGAGAAAGCGGGTATGTATTTATGAAAAAAACTTTGGATTAAAATATTATATTTGCAAAAGACCAAAATACCCTTTACTTACTTTTAAAGTAATCTTGCTTTTCAACACTTAACATCGCTTTTCAAATCTTTACTTTATGTCCTTATCACTTAATGAGTAAGAAAACTTAAAATAATAATGATGTTTACTTTATGTCCTTATTACTTTATGTCCTTATCATCGAAGGGGAATGCTGCCAGTATGGGTCCTGCTTCTATCTTTGCTTATTAACTTAGTATAAGTCTTTTAAATAAACCTCTTCTGTTGATTCTACTCTGTTTTCTTATTAACATAGTGCAAATCTTTAAAATAAACCTTTTCTATTATCTCTGTTATATTTTCTTATTAACTTAACTCTCAGTTTTAAAATAAACCACTTTCTGTTCTTTCTGCTTAATTATATCTTACGTTATAATTTTCCTTTTATACCGTCTTCTTATTTATAACTACTAGTTATAAACTTGCTTGCATATGTCTCAAATTTTCCAATTTTAGTCTATCTTCTTTTTATTATAGTCTTTCATATTTTACATTTAATTTATATAAATTTATGTTATTTTATTTTAATCCATATTAGCGAATTATTCTATTTTATTATTTTTATTAGCGTAAAATGGGATAAAAAGAACTAAAATGTACATGCTGAAATTTTAACGTAAAACGGATGTAAATAAAATACAAGTAACCGTAAATAATAGTAAATAACTGTAATTAAATGAATAAAATAGCTCAATAAAAATAGCTGAACAAAATAGATTGAAAAGAACATTAAAAATTAACTGCAAACAATTTAATAAAAGCGGTCTCAAAATTGCAGAAAAACTACAACTATCGGGAACTACTTAAAAATCTAAAATAATTACTTTAATACTCACCTGTGGTCCTTAACTCTTTTCCTTGGCCTTTCCAGATCCACTTTTGGGGTATAAATATTTTAATTAAAAAAGATCTTCTCCTTGGAAAAATATTCCTTTTAGGGTCCAACTCAGCCAATGAACCTAGATGGAGAAAATCCAAATGAGCAAAATAACTAGGCTTAGGGTCTTATTTATAGTGTCACTTGGAGATCTCAGGCTATTGGATTTAACGATTAAATCGGTTGCAACCACGTCATAGGCTCGATGGTAACCGTCATATGGAAGCACGAACACATAGAATGGAGTAGAAATGAAAAAAGGATGCGTTCGAATCAAACTGAGTGAAGTTACGTACAAAATGCAAAGCTGGTCGACCTACCTGTCGACCCGTACATGCTAGAGTCGACCTATAGAGCGACTTAGCCATGGTGAAGGTCTACCTTAGGGTCGACCTTGCCTATTTATTTTTTTCCTCTTCTTTTTGTTCATTTCTTGTTTAATTCGTAACTTCTTCGTTTTAGCTTGGATTTTGACAATCTATTTATGGAAATGGACAAGAAAATTATCACAGACACAATGGTGCAACTCCCGTGGTTAAATTCTAATAATTTCACAAAGTTATATTATTATTTAATTAATTTGTTAATTAATTATTATAGCTTAAATTTCGGGTTGTTACATTCTTCCCTTCTTAAAGGATTTCGTCCCTAAAGTCTCCAAGGATAGAAGAATGAAATAAATGTTTTCATCCAAGTTCTACAACCAGCTACTCAACCATCATCCATTATATCCATTATCCTTATGTTTTTCTAATGCAATTCATGACATATATGCAAATAGTGTGGTGTCAATGTCCCTAACTAATGCAAAAGATTAGACGGTCTATTGATTCAGTCGACCTTCTTTTTATGCAATCATGTCCGCGTTATGTATCCAAATGAATGCAAGTTTCCTAATAATAACTGATAGTTCTATATGCGTGCTACAATCATCATCCAAATACAACAAGCATGTGATAATCATCCATTTATAGCGACCATGGAATATAAATAAAATATGCAAATGCGCACACATTCATATGCATATGCTCTAGTGTCCTAGTTAGGTCGATCTGTAAGGGATAATAGTGCCTACTGTAAGTATATGCGTCCATTAGCATCCACTAGCAAACACTTGCAACCACTAGCGTCCATCATATATAACATGTTCTAATAACATGTTTACATCAAATCCTACAATCCATAAGTTAAGTTCTAAGGTCTATCCTCCCAAAGGATAATAAAAGAAAGAACCTATTCAAAACTAAAGATGGAATAAAAAATTTAAAAACTTATTATCAAAGAGATGTGGATAAGAGGTACGTATTCTCTCCTAATTAAATCAATCTCCTTCGAAGCCTCTCTAACCAAGTTGGGACCAAGTAGCAATCTCTATGTAGACTACTATTATTATACGCGAATTCCACTAAAGGATGATGCTCCTTCAAAATTTCTCCAAAATCAAGAATACACATCCTCAACCACATGTGTCTTACTATCTTACTAATATCACCTCACTATATAGTCTACACATTTGAAGTGACGATCCTAGGTTCTCACTAGTGTCTTATACATCTTATGGAAACTTCTATTATTACTTCTAAAGTAATCACTGTTATCTCCTACATAACCTTACACTTTTTCCGTCACACCTAGGAAATGATTCCTATCTACTCCACATTAAAAAGTTTGGTTTGGTTTTTATTATTTCATTTCAAAAACCAGAGCTTCTAATTTCTAAAACATCAAATCCCAAAATTTTTGCCTTTAACGGTGTTATTTTAGGGTTTCTATTAAATTCAAAAGTACTTGGTTACTTAACATTATATCATTCGAGGCTTGCATCCTTACAACTTTTTGAATTTACATTATTCTCCAAACCTACAGGAGAAAACTATAAGTTCTAAGTTCAAAACTTATTCCTCGTTTTCTTTCAAATACCTTTACAACTTACCATAAAATTTTGGATTTTTAAATTTAACTGTTACAAAGTTTTTCACTTCCGAAAACTTATTTACTTTTTCCTCGGACCATTTTTCTTTAAGATATCTTTAAAATGTCCTTACATGTTTTCAAAACATCTTCTTTTAATAGATCTTAAATTTTGCAAAAACTAGAGTAGATAAGAACAATTATTTTTATTAAAAACCCCTTAACTTTCCAATTACTTAACCTTGGAGGAGTTTCTAACTTACGACAAATTGAGACTTTCTACAAAGGCAAACAACCAATGCACATAATCAATGGAAAAATATTAAATTTCCATTGCTTATCTTTTTCTACTAAGGCTCTCTATAATATCTCTCCTCACTAACACTGTCTCTAATTATTCCACTTTTTATTACACCCAATGGTTTTATACCTTAGTGTATTAGAATTACTTCTCTTATGAGAAACTATTAATGCTAAAACCTTCTGTGAATTCTTTAAAAGAGGACTTCATGTTTATGTGAAATTACAAGGAACTTATTTTATATTTTTAGAAATAGGCTATATAAAATATGTTGCTTTCCATACCTTGTACATCTCTTTCACATATTCCTTATAGCTTGCACAAAACATCTTTATTTGTGATTTGGTTTCATAGAAAATTTTATCATTATTAATTTCATCTCAATAGATTAAAGTATGTTTAATCTATATTCTCTAACGGTAGACAATTTCTATGAAAATTATTAATTTCCTAATATTTAACTTGCAACCTCTTTTTTTTTCAAAAGAACTCATTTTCAGAATTATTTTAATATTTTCCTAACTAAAAAACATTTCTTTATACTTATTTAAATAATAAGTGTACTTACAAACCACTTTATTTCTTTACTTAGAAATTATGTTCAAAAGACATTTTTATTTGGGTCAAAACAGATGTTACGTAAAGCGCTGTTACTACAACCCAAAAATACTAGTGTATAAATTTTATTAAGATAAATACTAATAAATCTCATATACTATGCAAATTTATTTCCCTTGAGAGTCACCTACTATAACAATAGTGTTATAGTCTATACCCCCTTTATTTTCCATGAAAACGACTCTTACAGTAATAAATGTTGCAACCGACATTTTCAATACTTAATACACTCTAGGTTTTTTTTATTTAAAATCTTTGTTTACCTCTAAAGCGAGCTATATATATGCCTTATAATTCTTCACAAACATTTCATTTTTAATAAAATTTAAATTATATAAAAACAAGTTTAAATTTCGCACCAATTTTTTTCAAAAACCCAATATTCACTTTCTAAAAAATATTGACAATTATATTTTCAACTTTTCAATTCTAACAATTTTATTTTATTGGACTAGACATAAAATGGATTTTCTTTTAACCATCCTAGGAGTACCCTGCCTAAACGTTGGTAATCCTATTTTCTTACTAAATTCTTTTATTCCTATTCCTCTTTTATGCTTAAATTTATTCCAAGGCACTACCACGTATCTAAAACAATTATAATTTTTGCAATTACTACACATGGGCTTTCCTTTCTCTTTCAACTGAATCTACTGTACATCTCCAATCTTTGCCTACCGCTCTTTGGATTTCCATAATGCGCACCTAAATGCACAAAACTGTTTCTCAAATTCTTTCCATGTGCTGACCTTCTCTATGTCCTAAAAAACGCACTTCCTTAAGCCAAAAATGACACTTCAATAATTTTTCCTCCAACTGATGAACACGAAGTGTGTGAAGAACCGCCTCTAGAGGAATAATAAGCTCCTCCATACCCTTGGAAAACAACAAAATGTCGTCCATGAGCACTACTACAAACTTATTTAGGACATCTCAAAAAACACGACTCGTCAAATCTACAAAAATAGGCTGGGGCGTCGGTTAGCCAAACGGCATAACCAACTACTCAAAGAATCCGTCGGGTGTCCTAAATGTTGTCTTATCAATGCTATCATTAGAGAAACTAAGCTGGTTAGATCTAGGGGCTAAATCAAGCTAAGAAAGCACTTAAGAGCCAACCAACTGATCAAAAATATCATCCATCCTAGGAAGTGGGTAATGGTTCCTTTTCGTGAGCTTGTTCAATTCTCTATAGTCTATGCAAAGTCGAAGGGAACCATCCGCCTTTGCATTGAAGATGATTGTCACACCCCACTCAAACATGCTCCATCTAATGAAGCCTTTCTCCAATAGCTCACCAATCTGCTTGCTTAACTCCTTCCTCTTCCTAGGTGCCATATGTCTCATCGGCAATGCCACTGGCTTAGCGTTGTCATTAAGGTAAACCCTAAAGTCGATCTCTCTCTTAGGGGGTAGTCCCTTAACCTCCTCAAAGACGTCTAGAAATTCTTTGACAATTGGATTTGAATTAACTCTACTAATGATGAATCGAGGGAATAAAAGAAGCTTAACATGACTGACCCTTGTGGGTCGCAAGAAATCTTAAGAGTCCTACCGCTGCATGTCTCTAGACTAACGACTCTCCTCTCGCAGTCTAATATCGCTCCGTAAGTGGATAATCAATCCATCCCCAAAATCATCCTATACCTCGAAAATCCCAATACATAGGCATCACAGTCAAATTCTATACCTAATATGAAAATTTTCAAACACCTACAAATCATGGATAAATGTGTCGATCTTCCTATAGGGTATGAAACAACTATGGGTCTACTACTAAAGAGATATCTAAGTGCAAACAATCAACCAAGGAACTAGAAATGAAAGAGTATGATCTTTTAGAATCAAAAAGAGTTAAAATAGTAAAATCCTAAATGGAGGTCAAACCTTCTACAGAGATTTCCCTACCTCCATCTGGTTCACCACTAGAAAGTGTTGCATCTAAAGCATGTATTTGCGTTGTAGGTGCACCTCTTCTATTAATTCTACTCTATTAACTTAGTGTAAGTCTTTAACATAAACCTCTTCTATTATCTCTGCTATATTTGCTTATTAACTTAACTCTAAGTTTTCAAATAAGCCTCTATATGTTCTTTCTGCTTAATTATAACCTACATTATAATTTCACTTTTATTTCGTCTTCTTAGTTATAACTACTAGTTCTAAACTTGCTTGCAAATGTCTCAAATTTATCTATTTCAATCTATCTTTCTTTTATTACAGTCATTCTTATTTTACATCTAATTTCTATATATTTAGTGTTAATCTATTTTTAATCTATATTAGCGAATTATTCTCTTTTTGTTATTTTTATTTGCGTAAAAAGGTATAAAAAGAACTAAAATTTACAGGCTGAATTCTAAAGTAAAACAGATGTAAATAAAATACAAGTAACTATAAATAACAGTAAATAACTGTAAATAAATGAATAAAATAGCTAAATAAAAATAGCTGAACAAAATAAACTGAAAATAACATTTAAAATTAACTGTAAACAAATTATAGAAAAGCGGTCTCAAAATTGCAGAAAAACTACAACTATCGAGAACCTTATTATTTTAAATTACTTAAAAATCTAAAATAATTACTTAAACACTTACCTATGTTACTTAAATCTTTTCCATGGCCTTCCCGGATCCACTTTTAAGGTATAAAACATTTTAATTAAAAAGATCTTCTTCTTGGAAAAATATTCCTTTTAGGGTCCAAACTTAGGCAATGAACCCCGGAGAAAATATGAATGAGGAAAATAGTTAAGCCTAGGGTCTTATTTACAGTGTCACTTAGGGATCTTAGGCTTGAAAATTAAATCTACTGTAACCACGTCATAGGCTCGATGGGAACCGTAAGATAGAAGCACGAATGCACATGATGGAGTAGAAATGAAAAATGACGCGTTAGAATTAAATTGAGCGAAGTTACATACAAAATGCAAGGCGGGTCAACCTATCTGTCGATCCACACATGCTAGGGTCGACCTATAGGTTGACCTAGCCATTATGAGGGTCAACCTTGCCTATTTTTTTTCTTTTTGTTCATTTCTTGTTTAATTCGTAACTTCTTCGTTTTCGCTCGGATTTTGACAATCTACATATGGAAATTGATCAGAAAATTATCATGGACACAATGGTGCAACTCCCATAGTTCAATTATGATAATTTCACAAAGTTATTTTATTATTTTATTAATTCGTTAATTAATTATTATAGCTTAATTTTAGGTTGTTACATGACTTTCTTCAGTTCACTAGGAATGTCACTAACCAAAGTATCGTGATCTGTGCAAGCAATCCATCATGGAGTGCGTCGGATGTGACTCCACCGCTAAAATCATACATGTACACATATGTATATGCGAATGTATATGTACATGTATGTGTGTGTGTGTATATTTATGTATCCGATGTGTGTATGAGTGTATGTGTACGTGAATATGTGCCTATGTATATATGTATGTATATGATGTGTGTGTGTGAGTGTGAGTGTATATGTATGTACTTACCTACCCCAATCCATGCTCTCTAGGAAAGACATTAGAGTCCATCTCAAACACACGAGTAGATGGACTAGTACCATATTCCATAGCAGAGATGTCAGGAGTCGGGAGTCTAAATGAATAGCACATCATATATGAGTCATCGATGTCATGCTGTGATGAGAGGGAGCCACCCTGACCTGATGATGAGCTACTTTGACCTGATGATGAGCCGCTACGGTTGTATCGGCATCAACTAGACATATCTATCATAATAATACATATATAGATGCATACAATATAATAAAGAACAATCAATCCATCTTTATATTATAGACTTAGCATGACAAACAAAGAAAACAGTCTTTTAACAAATTATGCATAGATTACCAATTGTTAGCATCATCATCAATGTCATCATTTACAGCATGTTCATTTACTTTGCCATCATCATCATCATCAACCTCGACATCTTCATCCAAAATCAATTTCGTTAAATACTTCATTGTTAAGTGGTCCTATATCATTAGCATCTTATGTTATTTGGAGTATTTCGTGGTCATCCAAATCATTTTGGTACGGCTGATCATTGATTATGATCATATCTCCCTTGAATAACCATCTAGGTTTTGTTTTAATTATAGTCCATCAGTCATCCTTTTTGTTGTTCATGGTGGGATAAGGCGCATAATAAACTTGCATTGCTAGCACAAATGGATTATTTCCTTTATATCGTTCATTTATGATTTACCTTAATAAGAGGATAATCTTTATGTATACGACGTACTCCTACTTCAAGAGTAGTGTCAAACCAATTGCATTTGAATAATGTTTTAAGCTTGGTTATTACAGAATAAGTGAGTTCGATTATTTCCTACAACACTCCATAATAATCTTGTAAATCATCACCCCATTCATTTCCTTTAACACATACGCTACTATTATAAGTTTTTTTTACTGGCTACAAACTCCTTTCTGTGAAATTTAAAGTCATTTACGTATAGGATTGGGTACATTCTGTATTTCGTCATTGGACCAAATGCAAGAGTTTTATAACAAATATCACTGATTTCATTATCAGCAATCTATTACATTAAAGTAATACATGTCTATATATATAATAATTAAAATCTTTCATACTAAGTTTGTTCAATAATTAAATTATTTCATACACATCAATATCATTACCCTATTCATTTCCTTTAACACATACCCCACTTTTGTTAGTTTTTTTACTGGCTTCAAACTCCTTTGTGTGAAACTTAAAGTCATTTACGTATAAGATTGGGTGTTTTCTGTATTTCGTCATTGGACCATACGCAAGAGTTATATAACAGATATCGCTGATTTCATTATCAGCAATCTGTTGCATTGAAGGGATACACTTCAATATACATAATAATTAAACTATTTCATACTAAGTTTGTATAATAATTATATACATGTGTGTGTGTGCGCGCGCGCTTATATGTTTTTAAAACCAAGCCTTAATTCCTTTACTGTGTTGAACTATTGGATTTTGTTATACAAATTAACTGTTAAACAATTGACATTGTTAAGGTATACATGATTATGCTATATAATACCAGCAAATAAATAAATATTATATTACCTAATAAGATTCGATAATCCTTCGTAATTTAGAAGCATCATTGTTCCGGCTATGACAAATTCTTTAAATGTTTGAAAACTTCCATCCTTCCATTTACCCAAGGACATCCACATTTTTGAAAAATGAAAAGAGAAATGTCAAATGACTTATCCATATCATCATCGTTACGAGGACTAATGTTAGAATTCCGCTTAACATGGTCTTTAAAGTAATAACTAGAAAATATGGATGCTTCTTTATCAATGAAAGAATGAAATACTAAACCATCAACGCACGCTTTTTTTCACCTTTCTATAAAGGCTACCCAGGTACCTTCATATTAAAAGTTATCAGTTGTATACTTTACTATTTTGATTTCGAAAAAGAATATATAACTCCTATTTGTATTTTACGTACCTCTTAAAAGAATACATCCATTCTATTTTGCACTGGTCTTCGTATTAAAGCTTAAGTTGGTAGATGTATGGGTAGATGTTCCATGCAGTTGAATACTCCAAGGGAAAATATTTTCTCTAATTTACATAATAAGTTGGTATATCTGTTTCTAGTTTTTTTCAAATTACTTTTATCAAGTGTGGTTGAGCATAACTCTTTATTAAACAAACTAAGTTCAGTAATAGGCATCCACACCTTCGGTGGCAAAAGCTCCTTGAATACTATCAGGCAAAGAGTCTCTAAAAAACACGACAATAGTAACTCTTCAATCTTGACAGTTGAGGATCCTTCATAGCAACACAACTTCATATGTTAGAAGCAATTCCATCTGAATACCTTAAATTTTGAACCACTCTAATAGTGTTTATCAATGCCTATTTTCCAACTCGTAACACGTAAGACATTTGAGATTTGGTTGTTCGCTATCAATTTTAATCTCAAGATGATTATAGTATAACGCGATATCCTTTCTTGACTTCAAATCATCTTTAGCTTTTCCTTTCGCGTTCATTATTGTGTTAAAAAAGTTCTCAAATGGATTTTTCTAATTATGCACTACGACTATATTATGTTGAAGTTTGTGGTTTTTTTCAATATGGTAACTCCTAAAAAATGCTTAGTTTACACCAATTATGATGCTCTACTTTATAAGGAATTTTGGATTCTTTTGCCACCTCGTGTAATTTGGAATAATCTTGCACAATCTCATACACTTCTTTGCTAATCAGAATGAATGGTGGCTCTAAAGCGATAGTTTTATTTCATTTGAATTTTTTAACATCAAATCTAAAACGATCATTTATATGTAAAAAAAAAACAACGACGTCAACCCACCAACACTGTTTGCCACCATGTGTAAGTCTAAATGATCATGTCCAACCATGCAAACAAGACAAACGAATTTGCCACTAGTATTCCATCTAGAAAGTATCACATACTTACGAAAATCGATAATCGTCCACAGCAAAGAAGTAGACAATCTAAAGTTCTTTTTATTTGAAATGTCATATGTAACAATACCCTTAGTCCATAGCTTTTTCAACTCATCAACCGATGGCTGTAAGTACACATCTATTCCTTTTTTGGGTTTTTAAGTCTAAGAACAATCACAGTTAGAAATATGTATGGATTCTTCATACACATCCAAGGAGGAAGATTGTAAGGTGTTATAATACTTTCCACGGTGTCAGAATACTTTCCACATTGACCAAGGGTTACTGAACGAAGCAAATGGGAGCAAAACCATCAATACACAAACCTAGTCTAACATTATGTGTTTCTTTAGCAAAATCGGGATATGTTCTATCGAAATGTTTTCGAGCATCACGGTCTAAAGGATGACATAAAACACTTCATCTCATTGTCGTCCGCTATGTCATTGCATGTGTCTCGCCCTTGTACAAAATGCATATAACCTTTGTAATCTTGGTGTAATAGGAAAATAACGCATTCTGATGAAAGGTACGCCTTTACCACTAGTTTTCATTGATCGACATCTAGGTTGTTTACAAAATTTACACAATGTCAAATCTTATTCTTCCTTCAAATAAATCATGCATCCACCTAGACTCATGTCAATTTTTTCATAAGGCAATCCATAAGCTATGACCTCTCTTTCAAAAGAGTACTAGTTCTCTACTAATATATTGTCAGTGGAAGCATTTCTTTACACATGCTAAGAGTTGTGTTCATTTGATTTTCTGATGCATTGTATTCGGATTTTATAGCAATTAACCTAGATGTTGTGGCCAAGTGTGTCATTTTACAACCTTTATAAAGTGGTCGTTTCAATGCTTCTAACAAATTAAAAAACATTTTCGCATCTGAGTCAAGATCTTTCTCCCAATCTAGTTCTTATGTTCAAATACTTGGACCAGCACTATCATGAACCATTTTAGTTATTCTATTTTTTATATCAAAGTTTTCTTCAATAAGGAGTTCATCGCAATCCACATCCATATTTATGGTCTCTTCTTATACAACATGATATTTTTCTCTATTATACATTCACACATGATAGTCGGGCATAAAATCATGTCAGTGTAAATGTTACATCACAGTATACTACTTTAGAAGTTTCAAGCAACGACATTTCAGACATAGACATCAGTCTTCTTTCATATTAGTTGTATTACTAGATGCCACTTTCATTAATGCATCATGCCATTTTTAAAGTGTAATGGAATCATTCCTCTATTTTTACCTCTTCTGTACATCCAACTTCAATCTTTAATATAACTCATCTTCTATAAGCTATAAGTAAACAAAATTTACATCATCTTTCACATGGAGTATTATTAATTTAAATTAAATAGCATTATTAATTTGTCATTACTTTAAATAACATTATTAATTTTATCAATAATTCAAATAAAATCATTAACTTTGTTCTTAATTTAAATAACATTATTAATTTTATGAATAATTTAAATACATTTATTCATTTTGTTCTTTAGTTTAAATATCAAAATTATTTTTACTAATAACATAAATAACTTTATCAAGTTTGTTCTTAATTTAAATAACGTTATTATATTTTTATTACTTTAAATAACATTATTAATTTTATTACTCCGTGCTTTCATCAATTTTAATAATACACCCAACGACATTATAAATTTTGTTATTAGTATCAACAACATTATTAATTTTATTATAAAACAGTGGAATTCACAAACAATTTCAAAGCCATGTAACATAGGGAGTTCTGCACTTTTTTAAATAGTTTGCCATTCTACTTTCTATTACAAATGCGATGATATTTATGTTTCGTAAATTATTTCAAATCGAATAATTAATAAAATTTCGGCAGCACTTCCCCTTATGCTCTGTATCATATGCAAAAGAGCATACACGTGGAACAAGAAGTGGGTGCGATCGAAATTTCATTAACCTTTCGATGAAATATTGATTTACGAAACATAAAAACCATTGCATTACAATTTGTTCAATACCGAAACGAGTCTGATAAATAACATACCAGACGAATACCGATTTCTATTTTATTTAAAAAATGAATATTATATAATGATCATATATGGTACTTGTCAAACGGTACCAAATTAAACATTTATGGGGTTTGATTAATATCAACATATCAATAACAATGAGTTATCAAATAATTTAAAAAAATACCAACAATATCTCTAATTGTATATGAATTATTATAATAACGAACCTATGTCAACTATCATATACCGACGAATGTAACCCAACGAACCTATATCATATATGAAGTTAATCAAATCATAACATTTAATGAATCGAAGAAATAAATCATACCGACAGAGCCTTGAGCGATGACTTGGAGGAGGGATTTGCAGCTCGACATTGCGATGATCGACGAGATAGTCGATTGGGGATTTGTCGTTAGGGCTTAGGATTTGTAGCGTCGTTGATGAAGGAGGAGGTGAGGATGTTCGACTTCGACAAAAGAGTAGGAGGTGGGCTTGCGGCGATCGATGAGGTAGGGATATGTTGCAAGGGTTTGGGCATCGGCTTGGGCTTGGGATATGCATCGTCTTCGTCGAGGGAGGAGGAGGTGACAACAATCGTAGTAGAGGGAGGAGGAGGCGGTAGCTTAGTCGTATTCTTTAATATTAGAAAATTAGAGAAGGAGAGGATGTCAACTGAGGAATATGGATAGGTCCGACATCAAATAGACGCCATGTTGACGCCATAGCATAGGTGCCGAAAGGACATCAATATTTTTATGTAAGTTTTTATCCACCAACCCCATTCTGATGCCCCGTCAATGCCACTTTAACAATGTCGGAGCGACGTCAGTAAAAGCAGGTAGGTAAGTGTTACATTTTCTAGTAGTGGAAGGATAAACAATTGAAGGTACATGAGAGAAACTACTCGATCTATGATTTTGAGTTAGTAGTCGTTGTCTTCGTCCTTTGATCATGGAGGCATTATCTTTTAGAGGAGCGATTTGAGCTATTTAAAGATCATAAAGTTTCTCTCATGTATTTGTTTTTCCAAAAAAGATTTAAATTTGAGGTAGCAAAGGTGGATGAATTTCTTGGCGTCGTATGATTTCAGTATCTCATATACCATGGGCAAGGTCAACGTTGTAAATGATGCATTGAGTTTGAAGCATGACTATGTTTTTGGAATGGAAGCACAAGAAGTTCATTTCTACATTTGATTTCGACCTTCATTGGACATTACACTAGGATTGCTGGCTGCTTTAAATGTTCGGCCTTCACTTATTGACCATATTGAGAGGCAAGACAAGAAGTTGTTGGATATCTTTGAGAAGCTGAACGAAGGAGAGCATTCGATTCATTTGGATCGCTATTCCATTGATTCGAGAGGGGGACTACAAAGGGATGGTAGGTTGTGTGTTCTTTTATTAAGGAGTTGATTGACATGATACTAGAAGAGTTACGTTGTTCTAGGATGACCATTCATCTCGACAGAGACAAAATATATCATGATATGAAGAGAGTATTTTACCAATATAGTATACAAAGGCATGCAGCGGAGTATTTTTCCAAGTGTGTGACTTGTCAAAGGGTAAAGGCGGGCAGAAGAAGCTTGATGGATTATTACTACCGTTGGATATTCTGTAATGGAAATGACAAAGTATCTCTATGGATTTTATTAATGGACTATCTAGGAGTAGAACGAGGAATGAGAATATTTGGGTCATAGTCAACTGACTGACCAAATGCGCTCATTTTATTCCAGTAAGGAGTACGATGACAACTGCATCTTTGACAACCATATACGTGAGAGAGATAGTTTAGTTACATGGATTTCCTTCTTGCTTTGTCAGTGACCGAGATTCGTTTTTCACTAGTGAATTTTGGAGGAGTCTTTAGAAAGTCTTGGGCATTAGATTAAATTTGAGTACCACTTATCACCACATACGGATGGACAGACCGAGAGGATGAAACGGGTATTCAAAGATTTTCTATGGACACTTTAATTTGGATTTTGAAAATTCTTGACAGGATCACTTGTTATTAGTGGAGTTTGCATAAAATAGTAGCTAGCAGGCAAGTATTGGGATGGCAGGAGGCCTTTTAAGTGGAACATCTCCGACGGAATCATTTTTGGATCAGTTATGATAAGGGAAACTTCGAAGAAGGCATACTTGATCCGTAGAAGTGTGAAGACTGTCCAGGTGACATGAGTCTTACGTTGACAAAAAAACACAAAGTTAGAGTTTATCAAACTGACAGTTAGGGAGGTTTGCTTACTGTCACTGGCCAAAATCAAATTTTCTGAAGCCAAAAAAACGTGAATCTTGTCTCATCGCGGTTTCCCTAAAAATGTGGATCTTGTCTCATCGCGGTTTCCCTAAACTTCATCCTTTTATTTCACGCATCAAAGATTCCAAATTCATATTTATTATCAAACCGACCGTTAGGGAGGTTTCTTACTGTCACTGGCCAAAATCAATTTTTCTGAAGCCAAAAAAACGTGGATCTTGTCTCATCGCGGTTTCCCTAAATTTCCTCATTTTACTACGCGCATCAAAGATTCCAAATTCAAATCTATTATGATTTTCAAATTCTAAAATTTCAATTTCAAATCGACAATTTTGAATGCTTTGATTACAAAAAAAGTGAAACTTGTCTCATCGCGGTTTCCCTAAAAACGTGGATCTTGTCTCATCGCGGTTTCCCTAAACTTTCTCCTTCTACTTCGCCATCAAAGATTCCAAATTCAAATCTATTATGATTTTCATATTCTAAAATTTCAATTTCAAATCGACAATTTTGAATGCTTTGATTAATATTTAAATATGAAATTCATATTTTCAGATTCAAATCTCAATTTATTCTTTTCCAACATATTATCACTTAATGTTTAAGTAATATTAACAAAAATTTTAAATGTATATTTCTTATCAAAGTTATACAATCGAACGGTCGGTTTCTCCACCGTTGTGCGGTTATACTAGTGATTTTCAAATTCTAAAATTTCAATTCCAAATCGACAATTTTGAATGCTTTGATTAATATTTGATTTTGAAATTCATATTTTCAGATTCAAATCTCAATTTATTCTTTTTCAACATATTATCACTTAATTTTTAAGTAATATTAACAAAAATTTTAAATGTAAATTTCTTATCAAAATTATACAATCGAACGGCCGGTTTCTTCACCGTTGTGCGATTATACTGGTAGTAGGCTAAGTGCACTACAACAAAAATATGTTTTGGCCGCATTTGTTATCAGCGTTGACATCTTTAATGCCGTAGAATATAGTTTTTAAGACACTTATTTGTAGGGTTAACCGCTGACAAAAACATAGTCCATTAAATCTACTTTAGTTTGCAGCCTCCTCTTAAAACAGGTCCGTTTTCCCCGTCTCTTGAAATTTCATTTCCCTCTTCGTCACCGTCCACCGACCCTCCGTTTCATTTCTAATTCTCCCGACAACAAAAACCGCATATTCCTTTATCCTCTGTGTCGATCATCCTCCGTGTCTATTTTGATTGAGCATCTCTGTCGCTGGCTCATTTATCGGCATCGATTTCGAATTAGTTTACCTAAATTCGGCGGAAGCGGCGAGCTTTGTTTTCTTAACCCTAGTTTTCAGTTGAGTTCGAATCGTTGCGAAGTATCAAAATCTTGCTTGTCTGATCTAGTTTAAAGTTTACCCTAGTTTTTGTTGTGATCGCGTTTATAGTTTATGTTATCAGTAATTAAGTGGTGTTATTTGTATTGAAAGAATACTTTAGAATTATAATTTATCACTGTTTCAATATGCATGGTTTATGAATTTTGAGGAGACAAGATATATTGGCTTATATGTAAGTGTTGGTGCAGAAAACCATAGCTCATGGCACTACTGGAAGCAATGACTTTCGGTTTTGCAGTTTTGGACTCTAGAAAACAAGTCAATTCTCCATGTGATTTACTTGAAAAGAAGATTGCATTTATCTAGAAAAACATGTTCTTGTTTAACTGAAACAACGCTGTTATCTCTGGTAGCTTGCTGCTTATGACTGACTGCAGAGTTTTGAATGGTTGGATGATGTATATTTTTTTTTACTTATTTGTTTTGAATTGTTGTCTTCTGTGTACGAATATTTTCAGTCTTCGAGTATGTTTGAGTGGAACTCTGTGGTGCATAGTTTTAGCCGAATTCTGCATTAAGTGTCAAATGTGTTACTGCCTTAAACGCAGCATGAGCAGTGATAAATTTTGTACAATGAACAGCATTTACATTTGTTTGTTATTTTTTATATCCGAGCTATGTATTCAGTGAAAAATGTGTTTACATAATAGCTTAGAAAATGGAAATCAAATTATTAGGTTTAACTTCTTGGTTTCTTTTTTTTCTTCTTCAGAAAAGTGGTGGTTAAATTTGCAAGGATTAAGTAAAATATAAGGGAGCTGGTAGATATATAATATTGTAGGCCGTAAAGAAAGAAATCATAGATGTGTACAACAGCCATCCAACTATCCTTTTAACTGGTTCGTATGCTTATTTATGCAGTTTGTTATTAGTTTATTTGTTAAGTTTATGCTTTAACCAAGTATTTTGATCTTTCATTATATGGTTGTAATTTTGTACTTAAACCAAGTTAAAGATGTACTCATTTCAGATGTCCATTATTTGTTTACTATTTGGTACAATTTCCTACTGTTAGTTCTATGTTACTATGTTTACAAAAGTGTACTTCAATCTAAATACTACTTGACAAAAATATAACTGATTATCAAATATGCAGTATTCAAAAGGTTTTACAATTCATGTAATAATCAGAAGTTCAAATATTTGAAGTATTTATGTACCAACACTGCTTTAGTTCTATTTCTTAGGTCAAATAAACAGAACTGATTTGAAAACAGTTTTATAACTGCTCTTGAACATAATGAATATTTTGCAGAAGCATAATGTTAAATAAGGAATCAGTAGTATACAGTAAGATTTACCAACATATGGTATAATACTATTGATTGTTTCTATAAACATTCCATTGATTGTTTGCAGGTCCTTTGTATAGCAGTAGTGTTACATTGGTTAGCTATCTAATTTTTCATAGATAACAAGAATGGAGATGGTCACATACTAGTAAAATTTAACTTATAGATCCTTTGTCTTTTTTCCAAATGAATTGGGTGGGTCACATGAATTATTGTGTTCTTCTTTAATTTCTATTTTCAATCAAAATTTAATATAAAAGATAGTTAGCTAAATTTGACTGCATAGCCTAGTTTAATTTTTAATAGTCAACTTCTCCATTCCAGATGCTCTTAGCCAGATTAGCAATTTGGTGATATTTATAAGATAAATGTATGATACGGGTTTATTTTCATGGATGGGAATTGATAATTAGATTATTTCTGGAGATGATTTTTGGCTAAAGCTATCCAGTTATTCAGCTATAGGCTATAGCACATTACATCTGATCAGAACTATGAACTTGCAGGGATACTATGAAATGGTGCAGCAGATTGGCTACCTAAAAGATAACATTCAATAATAATCAACTGTTTGATTAATAACAATACTGCAAAAATTTGAACAGCGAGTTTATAGGAAATCCTCTTCCAGTCCAATGATTGATATGTTGGAATTCCTAGTGTAAATGAAATACACTTGTCCCACATCGCCAAATTTGCAAAACCATTCCAAGATATATATGGCTTTGCAATGAACGTGTTGGGGCCTAGGGGCACCCAAATGTATGCTTCGTTGTGAGGAGGGAGATAATGCATCTCCATCACACGCGCGCTGCCACCGCCGACCGAGCCGGGTTGGGCCGTAATATGATACTCGTATTTTTACTGTAACTGGACTGGGCATTTTAACAGTTGCAGGCTACACGAACGGACGCGGATTGCTGATGAGGTGCGACTTCTGAAGCGAGCGGGTTGAATAGACGCGAACATTAGCGGGTGCGACCCGTTAGAAGCAAACATACGCGAGCCGATTGAAACGGACGCGGGCGAACAGATGCGACCCGACTGTAGAGGTGCAGGCGGTACAAGCGGGTGCGAAATAGTGCCGTTGGACGCAAGCAGATGCGACAAGTAGCAGGCGGGTGCGACCCGTTAACAAACAACAGCGACCAAAAGGCAAACGGGTGCGACCCGTCAAGCGGACGCGACTGTTTGAAGGGATGCGGACGAAATTATAAATAGGAGAGAATACTGATCACATTCTCATCCAATTCCAGTCTAATTTCTTCTGCTTCTTTGCTCTACTCCTCTATATTCCATACATATCACAGAGTTGACATACTCATTACAATCTCGTGCAGATTACGTCTGTTGTATCTTGGGAGAGTTTTGAAATTAAATTCTTAAGGAAATTGTTACGACAAGCCTCAGACGGAATTTCCTTTATATACTGGTTAGATTCCCTGTAATCTTTCCCGTTTATAAATTGTACTATTTCTTACAATAGTATAACGTTGTTGTTGTAATTTATTTACAGCGTAACTTATTGTTACATTTATCTAATACAAAATTCCAGCGTAGTGGAATTCTAATTAATAAACTTGTGCGATGAGTTTATTGTAGCGTGCTATCTGTTTTAGTACACTAGACATATAACATCTTAAGAATTTTACTGTTTTACATTAAAACAGAGATGTTAACAGTTGACAACATGAAAATGGATAAGTCCAACTTTTCAGCGGTTATTTCTGAATGCAATTTGATTCGGAATCCTAACCAATGATGGGTTGACACAGGAGCTATTCGTCATGTTTGCTCTGAAAAATCCATATTTTCAACATACCAGAAATTCGATCAGAAAGAAAGACTCTACATGGGTAATTCTGCAGTTTCCATGATCGAAAGCAGTGGCACAGTTATCCTCAAGTTCACTTCTGGAAAAACTGTCAAATTGAATGACGTGCTTCACGTTCCAGACATACGCAAGAATCTCATCTCTGGTGCAGTCCTATCAAAGAAGAGATTCAAGATGGTGTTCGAGTCAGACAAGATGGTTCTGTCCAAAGCTGGAATGTATATCGGAAGGGGATATTTATGTGATGACCTATTTAAGGAAAATGTAGCCGTTACCGGCAATAAATCTATGTATTCTGATTGTGCTATTAATAAAATTGAAGTCTCTTACTTGCTTGAGCACGAAATTTTACTATGGCACGATAGATTAGGACACGTAAACTTCCGAAAAATGAAGAAATTATCAAACTTGGGATTGATTCCAAATTTCCAAGTAAATAAGAACTACAAATGTGAGACATGTGTAGAGGCAAAAATGGTCAAACAACCATTTAAATCTGTTGACAGAAGCACCGAACCATTATGTTTGGTACATACAGATTTATGTGATTTTAAATCACTACCTACAAGAGGTGGGAAAAAGTATTTTATTACTTTTATTGACGACTATACGCGATGTTGCTATGTATATCTTTTAAATAGTAAGGATGAAGCAATAACCGCGTTTATAAAATACAAGGCCGAGGTAGAAAATCAGTTATATAAAAAGATCAAGATATTGAGATCTGATCGAGGTGGAGAATATGAATCACCATTTGAACAGTTCTGTGCCGAAAACGGTATAATTCATCAAACAACAGCTCCATATTCACCACAACAAAATGGTGTAGCCGAGAGGAAGAACAGAACGTTAAAAGACATGATTACTGCCATGCTTTTAACTTCTGGTCTACCGACGAACTTGTGGGGGAAAGCCTTAAATATGTCTAATCACATATTAAACAAAGTTCCTCACAATAAAATGGGAACAATTCCATATGAGATATGGAAAGGACACAAACCAAGCTTTAAATACCTCAAAGTGTGGGGGTGCTTGGCAAAAGTTCCAGTTCCGCCTCCCAAGAGAGTCAAACTTGGACCAAAAACAGTAGATTGTTATTATCTTGGGCCAGCCCAAAATAGTAGTGCCTACAGATTTTTGGTATTCAAGTCTGATATAAATGATATTCATGTAAATACAATCATGAAATCAAGAGATGCCTCGTTCTTTGAAGATGTGTTCCCACATAAAAGAAACGATGGAAATCCTGTCCCAAAAAGGATAAGAGATAACAGAGATGAGACATGTGAAGATGAAACTCATCAGGACAACGAGAAGGTTGAACCAAGAATAAGCGTAAGGGCTAGAACTTTCAAAACATTTGGTTCGGACTTTTTTACATATTTATTAGAGCACGAACCTCAAACGTACAAGGAAGCAATGTCATCTTCTGAATCTTCATGTTGGAAAGAAGCAATCCAAAGTGGGATTGATTCAATTCTAAGTAATAAAACTTGAAAAATTGTTGATATTCCACCAGGAATAAAACCAATTGGCTGCAAATGGATTTTCAAGAAGAAATTGAAATCAGACGGCTCTATAGATAAATATAAAGCCAGATTGGTAGCCAAACGATATCGTCAAAAAGAAGGAGTAGACTTCTTTGATACCTATTCACCGGTTACACGAATAACCTCTATAAGAATGTTAATAGCAATTGCTTCCATATATAATCTGGAAATTCATCAGATGGATGTCAAAACAGCATTCTTAAATGGAGATCTCGATGAGGAGATTTACATGGAGCAACCTGAGGGTTTTATTTCCAAAGGAAATGAAAACAAAGTATGTCGGTTAGTGAAATCACTATACGGACTGAAACAAGCTCCAAAACAATGACATGAAAAATTTGATAGTGTCATGATGAAAAATGGTTTTCGTATAAATGAATGTGATAAATGTGTTTATTACAAACAAGTTGGACAATCATATGTGATGATTTGTCTATATGTAGACGATATGCTAATCTTTGGTCCTAATACTAAAGTAATAGAGACTATAAAGAAGATGTTAATCAACAATTTCGATATGAAAGACTTAGGAGTTGCGTACGTTATTTTGAGAATCAAAATAATAAGAACACCTAATGGAATTGAACTATCTCAGTCACACTATGTAGACAAAGTGGTTGAAAAATTCCAAGAGTATGGAATTAAAGGAGTGAGAACACCTTTTAATCCATCGGAAGTACTGCATAAAAACACTAATGAGAGTGTAATGCAACGGGAATACTCTCGTGTAATAGGATGCTTAATGTATCTGATGAATTGCACCAGACCAGATATTGCTTACGCGGTAAGTCGACTAAGCAGGTATACAAGTAATACAGGGAAGGAACACTGGAAAGCACTAATGAGAGTGTTGGGATATTTAAAGAATACCACTAATTTTTCCTTACATTATGAAAAATATCCTGCCGTCTTAGAAGGATATAGTGATGCAAACTGGATTGCAGATTCAGAGGAATCAAAATCCACAAGTGGTTATGTCTTTACCCTTGCAGGAGCAGCAGTGTCATGGAAATCTACTAAACAAACATGCATAGCTCGATCCACCATGGAATCTGAGTTTATCGCATTAGATAAAGCAGGCGAAGAGGCAGAATGGCTTCGTCAATTCTTAGAAGATATTCCATTTTGGCCAAAACCTGTGACGGCCATATGTATTCACTGTGATAATCAAGCAGCGCTAAGTAGAGCGAACAATTTTGTGTATAATGGAAAGTCACGACATATTCGTCGACGCCATAACACAGTTAGGCAGTTACTCTCTAATGGAACTATTTCCATTGATTATGTGAAAACAAATGATAACCTAGCGGATCCATTTACTAAAGGTTTATCAAGAGAGAAAATTGACTGCGCATCGAGGGGAATGAGTTTAAAAGCCTAAAACCAACAAGAGTTACCTTATACGGAAACCTATCCTAGCGACTGGAGATCCCACGGACTAGGATCAATTGGCAAACCAGTTATGAGTAACTCAAGAAGTAATGCATTTGTCTGGACTTGGTCCTACTTCATTCCTATGGTGCAAAATATAAATGCATGCCTGCAGAAGTGTTTAAAGGTTAAAACTATGTTTTTTAATGATGACCATATCTTGGAAATTACAAGTGGGGTATATGTAGGATACTCTTAATGGTTGCGATCACCTATATTAGTGTGAGCTGGGTCGGCTCTATGAGAATATTAAAAGGCTTTTATTCTCTAAAAACACTCGCAGAACCAAAAATATTGTTCAGGACCAAAATGAACACAACCAAGAGATTGGATGAGAAGGGAATCAATGCTTCGTAAAGCTTATTGTCTGGATATACAATAAAGGCCGACGGTTCAAGATGAAATAATTCACCGATTAGCCAAGTAGATCCGATAAGTTTTAACTAGGGAAAGTTCAAAGTGAAATATCTACTTATCCACGATAAAGCATTATTCCATATGTACTCTGTGATATTTCGCTTTGTGTGGGGGAAAAGTATATTATCATTTATGTGGAGGATTGTTGGAATTCCTAGTGTAAATGAAATTCACTTGTCCCACGTCGCCAAATTTGCAAAGCCATTCCAAGATATATATGGCTTTGCAATAAAGGCGTTGGGTGCCAGTTGGGGCCTAGGGGCACCCAAATGTATGCTTCGTTGTGAGGAGGGAGATCATGCATCTCTATCACACGCGCGCGCCGCCGCCGCCCGTCTGAACCGGACCGAGCCGGGTTTGGGTCTAATATGATACTCGTATTTTTACTGCAACTGGACCGGGCTTTTTAACAGTTGCAGGCTATACGAACGGACGAGGATTGCTGAGGTGGTGCGACTTCTGAAGCGAGCGGGTTGAATAGACGCGAACATTAGCGGGTGCGACCCGTTAGAAGCAAACAGGTGCGAGCCGATTGAAGCGGACGCGGGCGAACAGATGCGACCCGACTGTAGAGGTGCAGGCGGTACAAGCGGGTGCGAAATAGTACAGTTGGACGCAAGCAGATGCGACCAGTAGCAGGCGGGTGCGACCCGTTAACAAACAGCAGCGACCAAAAGGCAAACGGGTGCGACCCGTCAAGCGGACGCGACTGTTTGAAGGGATGCAGACCAAATTATAAATAGGAAAGAATACTGATCACATTCTCATCCAATTCCAGTCTAATTTCTTCTGCTTCTTTGCTCTATTGCTCTATATTCCATACATATCACAGAGTTGACATACTCATTACAATCTCGTGCAGATTACGTCTGTTATATCTTGGGAGAGTTTTGAAATAAAATTCTTAAGGAAATTGTTACGACAAGCCTCAGACGGAATTTCCTTTATATACTGGTTAGATTCGCTGTAATCTTTCCCGTTTATAAATTGTACTATTTCTTACAATAGTATAACGTTGTTGTTGTAATTTATTTACAACGTAACTTATTGTTACATTTATCTAATACAGAATTCCAGCGTAGTGGAATTCTAATTAATAAACTTGTGCGATGAGTTTATTGTAGCGTGCTATCTGTTTTAGTACACTAGACATATAACATGATAAAGGTTTCACCATGTGCCAATTTCCTTATCCACGGCACATTTTAGTTGGACATGAAAACATATTCCAAATCTACACAAAAATATTCGCAAGCACTTTTCATACACCGAGTTTCACACATTAATAGGTAAATTTAAAGAGACATGCTTAATAGTATACATTTTCATTTTGATAGAAAACATTGATATCCTGCAAAACGCTTTTGTTTCAATATTTGTATACTTTTAGTTACACAGAGGTCCACATAATGCAACTCCATTTGTTGTTTATAATGGTAGTTTTTCTTACAGCTTGAAATTCATATTTTGACAATTATTCTCTGAAATGCTCAAAATTCTGTTATATTTGCAGAAAATAGTTAAAAATGCGAAGAAGACAACGAACAAGAAGCTTACTTGCAATTAAAAAAGACTCAAAGAATCCAAATATGCATCTGACAGGTTTAATGCAATGGGAGAGCAAATTGAGCCACCTTCGGAAAACATCTCTGTTGGAAAGGCAAGCAAGCAAATTGTATGCATAACTATGCAAATCGATGGAAATCCCGAAACTGCAATAGAAATTGATAGAACAACCAAAGATGTAAATGCAAATTAGGTTTTGAAAAAGAAGACTAGAGGCCTGACTAAAGCTAAAAGACTTCCTTCAAAGGTTGCAAGCCGAATTGAAGTTGAGTTTAATTCATCGAGCGAACCGGTAGGAGAAGAGTCGATTAAATTATCTTCTTATTAGGGCCACTAGTATGTAAGCATGTTCCGTTTACACTTGATGACTTGATGCTACTTAGTGACGATTTAAAAGTAGTTCTCTACTTCTCTATCTCTACTTCCCTACTATTATCTCTACTATTAATAATAAAAATTTCATACACTGTTTTCAATTGTGTCTTTTGGGATTTTCAAAAATACCCCTTTGCCTAATCTTCTATCCTTCGTGTTTTTTTCCATCTCACATCTCGCATCTCCAACTACTGCATGAAAAACCCTATCCACCTAAACATTAATGTCGTCATCGTCGACAATCTGTTATCTGTGTCATGCATCTACCATCTCTTGATCGCCTAAGCTATCCATTGCCAAAAATTATAGCTCCTCCACCGCATCACAATTTCCAATCGAATGAGTATCGCGATTTGCAATCGAATGATTCTGCAGCCTAGGTTAAACCAACTGTGGTCAGATCCCTCAACTTGCGCCAATTTATTATGATTTGATTCCTCAATTGCTGCAACTTAGATAAACTTCGACCACTTTTACGTATTTTTTAAACTTCTATATTTTTTTTGTAAATTATTACCACTGCTGCAAATTATATACCAACTGTTGTTTTTATGTTTGGTCGATCCGTTGATGATGCATTGCTCATCGCTCTAAACGATAATTCGCCATATTGTTAGAACTTCCACCATCAGTCAACGGTTTTTGTACAGTCCCTAATTTCATTTCTAGGTTAAAACTGTATTTGGTATAAGGTGAGCAAACAATGCTCGTCTTAGAAACAGTATCATATACAGCTAAATCCCAATTTATGTGCAATTATGTTATTATGAATTTTTTTTACGACAAAGTACTATATTTTGTATATTTACTATCCTATAAATGGTAGTTAAAATAAGACCATAAAACTGCTATTATTACAAAGTGAAACCGCGACGGTACTGAAAAAATTGAAAATATAAAAAAGATAGCCGGCAATTCTTTTTTGTGTGTGTATGCAGAAGGTTGAGGGTATAAAAGCATGATATACTAATATAAAAGCTTCATCCACAATAGAAATGGTGGTAGTTCCTACGCTTATTAGTACGATGTTTCTGCCAATAACTTTTTAAATTATTAAAAAAAAATCGCGCCTCTACGGTCACTTTAATGGAAAAGATCATTCTTGGTTTACTTAATTCTTAATTGAATGATCTGTATTTGACTAATTTTGTCATGTCAAATGGTTACATTTTTCCCACATTCATGAGAATAGGATTTAACAATTGTCATTCCTAGCTTCATTGTAATTATTGTTACATACTGAGTTATACATTCATTATTGATTTGTTTTGATGTGAATATTTCAGTAGTGTGCAGTTCAAAATCTTGTTTCATCTGTTTTGATCTTAGAAAATCACTTAATCGTTGAATATCAGTCATTGCACATTAGAATTTCTACTATTTTACTATCTATGTGCATGATGTTTTTTTTCTTTCTTTCAAATATCGGTTTGTAACATATATATGTGTGTGTGTGTATATATACACACACACACACACGTTATGCTTTTATCTGAGGTATATAAGCATAAAGATGGTGTAGCATATGTAATGCTTTTTAAATGTCAGTGCAGTTGTTGTAGGGACAGCTATTTGAAGTTTTGGACCCACATTTTGAAGAACATTCGAGGAAATATAGTTTGTAGAGTACATAAACAGTAGCAATACTTAACTAAAGGTTTATAATTAATCTTTATCGTGTAAGTGAATTTAATCTACTATCTAGGAATGACCATGTACATAATTATACAATAATTTATATACCAGATGGATGTTATATGTCTAGTATACCAAAACAGAGAATAATCAATTATAAACTCGTCGCACAAGTTTATAACTCAGATTTCCACTACACTGGAATTCTGTAGTAACTATTATAACAATATGAATGCTGTAAATAAATCACAACAACAACGTTATACTATTTTGAATAAACAGTATAACCAGAATAATGGATAGAATATAGAATAATGTATATAAATATACAATCAGACTAGAATTCTAACCGGATTACGTCTGAGGCTCGTCGTAACGATTTCCTTAAGAATTTTATTTCAAAATTCTCCCAAGATACAACAGACGAATTCTGCACGAAATTGTAATGAGTATATCACTCTGTGATTTGAATATTAGAACAGCAGTTGTATTTAGAAGAGAAGAGATAATTCAGATTAAAAATTCAGTGAGGAAAGTGATCAGTTTTTCTCCTTATTTATAATTGGTCTGTATCCCTTCGAACGGTCGCGACTGCACCCGTTTGTCCAAACGGTCGCACCTGTTGCTTTTCATCGCACATGCCTGCTGTTCGGACCGCGTCTCCTCACATGGGCCGCACCTGTTCGTCAGAAGTCGTGTCTCTTCAGTCTCGCGTCCGTTTTTACCCGCCTGTTGCTTCTCTTCATATTCCAGGCCGAAGCCCATGAATGGGCCCAGCAAAAGAATGGTCATTTTAGACCCGTACCCGTACTCGTACCCGAGCACGACCCGGTTCGGTCGGTCGGACGGACGGCGGCGGCGCGCGCGCGTGTGGTGGTGATGCATAATCTCCCTCCTCACAACGAAGCATACATTTGGGATCCCCAGGCCCCCCAACCTCCTCATGAGAAAGCTATATTTAAACCAATATAGCTCTCACAATTTGGAGATGTGGGACTTTGTATATTTCATTCAACTTATTCTTAAGGAATTCCAACAATCCCCCACATGAATGATAATATACATATCCCCCACACAAAGCGAAATATCACAGAGTACATATGGAATAATGCTTTGTCGTGGATAAGTAGATATTTCACTTTGAACTTTCCCTAGTTAAAACTTATCGGATCTACTTGGCTAATCGGTGAATTATTTCATCTTGAACCGTCGGCCTTCATTGTATATCCAGACAATAAGCTTTACGAAGCATTGATTCCCTTCTCATCCAATCTCTTGGTTGTGTTCATTTTGGTCCTGAACAATTTTTGGTTCTGCGAGTGTTTAGAAGCCTTTGAATATTCTCATAGAGCCGGCCCAGCTCACACTAACATAGGTGATCGCAACCATTAAGAGTATCCTACATATACCCCACTTGTTATTGTCAAGATATGGTCATCATTAAAAAACATAGTTTTAACCTTTAAAAACCTCTGTAGGCATGCATTTATATTTTGCACCATAGGAATGGAGTTGGACTATGTCCACGTAAATGCATTACGTCTTGAGTTATTCAGAACTGGTTTGCCTATTGATCCTAGTCCGTGGGATCTCCAGTCGCTAGGATAGGTTTCCATATAAGATAACTCTTGATGGTTTAGGCTTTTAAGCCCATTCCCCTCGATGCGCAGTCAATTTTCTGTCTTGATAAACCTTTAGTAAATGGATCCGGTAGGTTATCATTTGTCTTCACATAATCAATGGAAATAGTTCCATTAGAGAGTAACTGCCTAACTGTGTTATGGCGTCGACGAATATGTCGTGACTTTCCATTATACACAAAATTGTGCGCTCTACTTAGCGCAGCTTGGTTATCACAGTGTATACATATGGCCGGTATAGGTTTAGGCCAAAACGGAATATCTTCTAAAAAGTGACGAAGCCATTCAACTTCTTCGCCTGCTTTATCTAATGCAATGAACTCTGATTCCATAGTGGATCGAGCTATGCATATTTATTTAGTAGATTTTCATGACACTGCTGCCCCTGCTAGGGTAAAGACATAACCACTCGTTGATTTTGATTCCTCTAAATCTGCAATCCAGTTTGCATCACTATATCCTTCTAAGACGGCAGGATATTTTCCATAATGTAAGAAAAAATTAGTGGTATTCTTTAAATATCCCAACACTCTCATTAGTGCTTTCCAGTGTTCCTTCCCTGGATTACTTGTATATCTGCTTAGTCGACTTACTGCATAAGCTATATCTGGTCTTGTGCAATTCATGAGATACATGAGACATCCTATTACAAGAGAATATTCCAGTTGCATTACACTCTCATTAGTGTTTTTATGCAGTACTTCTGATGGATTAAAAGGTGTATTTACTCCTTTAATTCCAAAGTTTTGAAATCTTTCAATCACTTTTTCTACATAATGTGATTGAGATAACTCAATTCCATTAGATGTTCTTATTATTTTTATTCCCAAAATAATATCTGCAACACCCAAGTCTTTCATATCGAAATTGTTGATCAACATTTTCTTTATGGTCTCAATTACCTGAGTATTTGGACCGAATATTAGCATATCGTCCACATATAGACAGATCATCACATATGATTGTCCAAGTTGTTTATAATAAACACATTTGCCACATTCATTTATAAGAAAACCATTTCTCATCATGACACTATCAAATTTTGCGTGCCATTGCTTTGGAGCTTGTTTTAGTCCGTATAATGATTTGACTAATCTACAGACTTTGTTTTCATTTCCTTTGGAAATATATCCCTCAGGTTGCTCCATGTAAATCTCCTCATCGAGATTTCCATTTAAGAATGCTGTTTTTACATCCATTTGATGAATCTCTAGATTATAGATGGATGCAATTGCTATTAACATTCTTATAGAGGTTATTCGTGTTACCGGCGAATATGTATCAAAGAAGTCTACTCCTTCTTTTTGACGATATCCTTTGGCTACTAATCTGGCTTTATACTTATCGATAGAGCCATCTGCTTTCATTTTCTTCTTGAAAATCCATTTGCAGCCAATTGGTTTTATTCCTGGTGGAATATCAATAATTTCCCAAGTTTTATTACTTAGAATTGAATCAATTTCACTTTGGATTGCTTCTTTCCAACATAAAGATTCAGAAGATGACATTGCTTCCTTGAACGTTTGAGGTTCGTGCTCTAATACATATGTAAAAAAGTCCGAACCAAATGTTTTGGAAGTTCTAGCCCTTACGCTTCTTCTTGGTTCAGCATCCTCAATTTCATGATGAGTTTCATCTTCATGCGAATCGTTTGATTCTTCCCTTGTCCTTTTTGGGACATTATTTCCTTCATTTCTTTTGTGCGGAAACACATCTTCAAAGAATGAGGCATCTCTTGATTTCATGATTGTATTTACATGAATATCAGTTATATCAGACTTGAATACCAAAAATCTGTAGGCACTACTATTTTGGGATGGCCCAAGATAATAACAATCTACTGTTTTTGGTTCAAGTTTGACTCTCTTGGGAGGCGGAACTGGAACTTTTGCAAAGCACCCCACACTTTGAGGTATTTAAAGCTTGGTTTGTGTCCTTTCCATATCTCATATGGAATTGTTTCCGTTTTATTGTTAGGAACTTTGTTTAATATGTGATTAGACATATTTAATGCTTCCCCCCACAAGTTCGTCGGTAGACCAGAAGTTAAAAGCATGGCAGTAATCATGTCTTTTAACGTTCTGTTCTTCCTCTTGGCTACACCATTTTGTTGTGGTGAATATGGTGCTGTTGTTTGATGAACTATTCCATTCTCTGCACAGAACTGTTCAAACGGTGACTCATATTCTCCACCTCGATCAGATCTCAATATCTTGATCTTTTTATTTAACTGATTTTCTACCTCAGCCTTGTATTTTATAAACGCTGTTATTGCTTCATCTTTACTATTTAAAAGATATATATAACAATATCGCGTATAATCGTCAATAAAAGTAATGAAATACTTTTTCCCACCTCTTGTAGGTAGTGATTTAAAATCACATAAATCTGTATGTACCAAACCTAATGGTTCGGTACTTCTGTCAACAGATTTAAATGGTTGTTTGACCATTTTTGCTTCTACACATGTCTCACATTTGTAGTTCTTATCTACTTGGAAATTTGGAATCAATCCCAAGTTTGATAATTTCTTCATTTTTTGGAAGTTTATGTGTCCTAATCTATCGTGCCATAATAAAATTTCGTGCTCAAGCAAGTAAGAAACTTCAATTTTATTAATAGCACAATCAAAATACATAGTTTTATTTCCGATAACGGCTACATTTGCCTTAAATAGGCCATCACATAAATATCCTCTTCCGATACACATTCCAGCTTTGGACAGAACCATCTTGTCTGACTCGAACACCATCTTGAATCCCTTCTTTGATAGGACTGCACCAGGGATGAGATTCTTGCGTATGTCTGGAACGTGGAGCACGTTATTCAAATTTACAGTTTTTCCAGAAGTAAACTTGAGGATTACTGTATCACTGCCTTCGATCATGGAAACTGCAGAATTACCCATGTAGAGTTTTTCTTCGTGATCGAATTTCTGATATGTAGAAAACATGGATTTGTCAGAACAGACATGACGAGTAGCGCCTGTATCTACCCACCATTGGTTAGGATTCTGAACCAGATTTCATTCAGATACCACCGCCGAGAAGTTGGACTCGTCTACTTCCATGTTATCTACTATATTTGCCTCTTTATTACGTTCCTTCTTCAGTCTGCAATCTCTAGCGACATGTCCAACTTTTCCACAAACCCAACATTCGCCATTAAATTTCTTGGTTCGTTTGTTGTCTTTTGGTTTGTTGTCTTGAGCTTTCCTTTTCTTCTGAAAATTCTTCTTTTTGTTTTTGGTCTTTGACCCTTCAGCCACGAATGCCTCCTCGCTTTGTTTTGTTATTCCACGGTTATCTGCTTCAATTTTCAATCGGACTATGAGATCCTGTAAAAAGATTTCCTTCTTCTTATGCTTTAGATAGTTGCGGTAATCTCTCCATGACGGCGGAAGTTTTACCGTGATGGCTTCAACCAAAAACGATTCTCCAACCACATGACCTTCCGCTTCGAGTTCATGAATGATGATTTGCAATTCATGCAGTTGAGCAGTCACCGGTTTGGAGTCAACCATCTTGTAGTCCATGAATTTGTCTACAATGAATTTCTTAAGACTGATATTCCGTGTCTTGTAATTTGTGGTAAGTGCATTCCAGAGTTCTTTTGATATCTTTGAAGGCTGATATACTTTGTATAACATCTTGTCAAGACAATTCAGAATATAGTTTCTGCATAAAAAATCGGAATGCTTCCACGTATTCACCTCTACTTCCTTGCCTGTTGCAGGAATCGGTTCCTCCTCCTCGAGGTACTTTTGCAGACCAAGTGTGGTGAAATAAAACAACATTTGATTTCTCCATGTCAAGAAATCATCACATCTCCCTTGAACGGTTCAGGTCTGTTGTGAGTAGAATTCTTCGAAAATTCGACTGCTGCCATCTCTGTTTTAGTAAGAAAATAGTAAACTTCTTAAGATGTTATATGTATAGTATACCAAAATAGAGAATAATCAATTATAAACTCGTCGCACAAGTTTATAACTCAGATTTCCACTACATTGGAATTCTGTAGTAACTATTATAACAATATGAATGTTGTAAATAAATTACAACAACAGCGTTATACTATTTTGAATAAACAGTATAAGCAGAATAATGGATAGAATATAGAATAATGTATATAAATATACAATCAGACTAGAATTCTAACCGGATTACGTCTGAGGCTCGTCGTAACGATTTCCTTAAGAATTTTATTTCAAAATTCTCCCAAGATACAACAGACGAATTCTGCACGAAATTGTAATGAGTATATCACTCTGTGATTTGAATATTAGAACAGCAGTTGTATTTAGAAGAGAAGAGATAATTCAGATTAAAAATTCAGTAAGGAAAGTGATCAGTTTTCCTCCTTATTTATAATTGGTCTGTATCTCTTCGAACGGTCGCGACTGCACCCGTTTGTCCAAACGGTCGCGTCTGTTGTTTTTCATCGCACCTGCCTGCTGTTCGACCGCGTCTCCTCACATAGGCCGCACCTGTTCGTTTGCGCGCGCTTCAAAAGTCGTGTCTCTTCAGTCCCGCGTCCGTTTTTACCCGCCTGCTGCTTCTCTTCATATTCCAGGCCCAGCCTAGTTTCAGCCGAAGCCCATGAATGAGCCCAGCAAAAGAATGGTCATTTTAGACCCGTACCCGAGCCCGAGCCCAGCCCGGTTCGGTCGGTCGGACGGACGGCGGCGGCGCGCGCGCGTGTGGTGGTGATGCATAATCTTCCTCCTCACAACGAAGCATACATTTGGGAGCCCCAGGCCCCCAACCTCCTCATGAGAAAGCTATATTTAAACCAATATAGCTTTCACAATTTGGAGATGTGGGACTTTGTATATTTCATTCAACTTATTCTTAAGGAATTCCAATAATCCCCCACATGAATGATAATATACATATCCCCCACACAAAGCGAAATATCAAATAGTACATATGGAATATTGCTTTGTCGTGGATAAGTAGATATTTCACTTTGAACTTTCCCTAGTTAAAACTTATCGGATCTACTTGGCTAATCGGTGAATTATTTCATCTTGAACCGTCGGCCTTCATTGTATATCCAGACAATAAGCTTTACGAAGCATTGATTCCCTTCTCATCCAATCTCTTGGTTGTGTTCATTTTGGTCCTGAACAATTTTTGGTTCTGCGAGTGTTTAGAAGCCTTTGAATATTCTCATAGAGCCGACCCAGCTCACACTAATATTGGTGATCGCAACCATTAAGAGTATCCTACATATACTCCACTTGTTATTGTCAAGATATGGTCATCATTAAAAAACATAGTTTTAACCTTTAAACACCTCTGTAGGCATGCATTTATATTTTTCACCATAGGAATGGAGTTGGACTATGTCCACGTAAATGCATTACATCTTGAGTTATTCAGAACTGGTTTGCCTATTGATCCTAGTCCGTGAGATCTCCAGTCGCTAGGATAGGTTTCCGTACAAGATAACTCTTGATGGTTTAGGCTTTTAAGCCCATTCCCCTCGATGCGCAGTCAATTTTCTCACTTGATAAATCTTTAGTAAATGGATCCGCTAGGTTATCATTTGTCTTCACATAATCAATGGAAATAGTTTCATTAGAGAGTAACTGCCTAACTGTGTTATGGCGTCGACGAATATGTCGTGGCTTTCCATTATACACAAAATTGTGCGCTCTACTTAGCGCAGCTTGGTTATCACAGTGTATACATATGACAGGTACAGGTTTAGGCCAAAACGGAATATCTTCTAAAAAGTGACGAAGCCATTCTGCTTCTTCGCCTGCTTTATCTAATGCAATGAACTCTGATTCCATAGTGGATCGAGCTATGCATGTTTGTTTAGTAGATTTCCATGACACTGCTGCCCCTGCTAGGGTAAAGACATAACCACTCGTTGATTTTGATTCCTCTGAATCTGCAATCCAGTTTGCATCACTATGTCCTTCTAAGACGGCAGGATATTTTCCATAATGTAAGGAAAAATTAGTGGTATTCTTTAAATATCCCAACACTCTCATTAGTGCTTTCCAGTGTTCCTTCCCTGGATTACTTGTATACCTGCTTAGTCGACTTACTGCATAAGCTATATCTGGTCTTGTGCAATTCATGAGATACATGAGACATTCTATTACACGAGAATATTCCAGTTGCATTACACTCTCATTAGTGTTTTTATGCAGTACTTCTGATGGATTAAAAGGTGTATTTACTCCTTTAATTCCAAAGTTTTGAAATCTTTCAATCACTTTTTCTACATAATGTGATTGAGATAACTCAATTCCATTAGATGTTCTTATTATTTTTATTCCCAAAATAATATCTGCAACACCCAAGTCTTTCATATCGAAATTGTTGATCAACATTTTCTTTATGGTCTCAATTACCTGAGTATTTGGAACGAATATTAGCATATCGTCCACATATAGACAGATCATCATATATGACTGTCCAAGTTGTTTATAATAAACACATTTGTCACATTCATTTATACGAAATCCATTTCTCATCATGACACTATCAAATTTTGCGTGCCATTGCTTTGGAGCTTGTTTTAGTCCGTATAATGATTTGACTAATCTACAAACTTTGTTTTCATTTTCTTTGGAAATAAATCCCTCAGGTTGCTCCATGTAAATCTCCTCATCGAGATTTCCATTTAAGAATGCTGTTTTTACATCCATTTGATGAATCTCTAGATTATAGATGGATGCAATTGCTATTAACATTCTTATAGAGGTTATTCGTGTTACCGGCGAATATGTATCAAAGAAGTCTACTCCTTCTTTTTGACGATATTCTTTGGCTACTAATCTGGCTTTATACTTGTCGATAGAGCCATCTGCTTTCATTTTCTTCTTGAAAATCCATGTGCAGCCAATTGGTTTTATTCCTGGTGGAATATCAACAATTTCCCAAGTTTTATTACTTAGAATTGAATCAATCTCACTTTGGATTGCTTCTTTCCAACATGAAGATTCAGAAGATGACATTGCTTCCTTGTACGTTTGAGGTTCGTGCTCTAATACATATGTAAAAAAGTCCGAACCAAATGTTTTGGAAGTTCTAGCCCTTACGTTTCTTCTTGGTTCAGCATTCTCAATTTCATGATGAGTTTCATCTTCATGCGAATCGTTTGATTCTTCCCTTGTCCTTTTTGGGACATTATTTCCTTCATTCCTTTTGTGCGGAAACACATCTTCAAAGAATGAGGCATCTCTTGATTCCATGATTGTATTTACATGAATATCAGTTATATCATACTTGAATACCAAAAATCTGTAGGCACTACTATTTTGGGCTGGCCCAAGATAATAACAATCTACTGTTTTTGGTCCAAGTTTGACTCTCTTGGGAGGCGGAACTGGAACTTTTGCCAAGAACCCCCACACTTTGAGGTATTTGAAGCTTGGTTTGTGTCCTTTCCATATCTCATATGGAATTGTTTCCGTTTTATTGTGAGGAACTTTGTTTAATATGTGATTAGACATATTTAATGCTTCCCCCCACAAGTTCGTCGGTAGACCAGAAGTTAAAAGCATGGCAGTAATCATGTCTTTTAACATTCTGTTCTTCCTCTCGGCTACACCATTTTGTTGTGGTGAATATGGTGCTGTTGTTTGATGAACTATTCCATTCTCTGCACAGAACTGTTCAAACGGTGACTCATATTCTCCACCTCGATCAGATCTCAATATCTTGATCTTTTTATTTAACTGATTTTCTACCTCAGCCTTATATTTTGTAAACGCTGTTATTGCTTCATCTTTACTATTTAAAAGATATACATAGCAATATCGCGTATAATCGTCAATAAAAGTAATGAAATACTTTTTCCCACCTCTTGTAGGTAGTGATTTAAAATCACATAAATCTGTATGTACCAAACCTAATGGTTCGGTGCTTCTGTCAACAGATTTAAATGGTTGTTTGACCATTTTTGCTTCTACACATGTCTCACATTTGTAGTTCTTATCTACTTGGAAATTTGGAATCAATCCCAAGTTTGATAATTTCTTCATTTTTCAGAAGTTTATGTGTCCTAATCTATCGTGCCATAGTAAAATTTCGTGCTCAAGCAAGTAAGAAACTTCAATTTTATTAATAGCACAATCAGAATACATAGTTTTATTGCCGATAACGGCTACATTTTCCTTAAATAGGCCATCACATAAATATCCTCTTCCGATATACATTCCAGCTTTGGACAGAACCATCTTGTCTGACTCGAACACCATCTTGAATCCCTTCTTTGATAGGACTGCACCAGAGATGAGATTCTTGCATATGTCTGGAACGTGGAGCACGTTATTCAACTTAACAATTTTTCCAGAAGTAAACTTGAGGATTACTGTACCACTGCCTTCGATCATGGAAACTGCAGAATTACCCATGTAGAGTTTTTCTTCATGATCGAATTTCTGATATGTAGAAAACATGGATTTGTCAGAACAGACATGACGAGTAGCGCCTGTATCTACCCACTATTGGTTAGGATTCTGAAACAGATTGCATTCAGATACCACCGCCGAGAAGTTGGACTCGTCTACTTCCATATTATCTACTATATTTGCCTCTTTATTGCGTTCCTTCTTGAGTCTGCAATCTCTAGCGGCATGTCCAACTTTTCCACAAACCCAACATTCGCCATTAAATTTCTTGGTTCGTTTGTTGTCTTTTGGTTTGTTGTCTTGAGCTTTCATTTTCTTCTGGAAATTCTTCTTTTTGTTTTTGGTCTTTGACCCTTCAGCCACAAATGCCTCCTCGCTTTGTTTTGTTATTACATGGTTATCTGCCTCAATTTTCAATCGGACTATGAGATCCTGTAAAGAGATTTTCTTCTTCTTATGCTTTAGATAGTTGCGGTAATCTCTCCATGACGGCGGCAGTTTTCCCGTAATGGCTTCAACCAAAAACGATTCTCCAACCACATCACCTCCCGCTTCGAGTTCATGAATGATAATTTGCAATTCATGCAGTTGAGCAATCACCGGTTTGGAGTCAACCATCTTGTAGTCCATGAATTTGTCTATAATGAATTTCTTAAGACTGATATTCTGCGTCTTGTACTTTGTGGTAGGTGCATTCTAGAGTTCTTTTGATGTCTTTGAAGGCTGATATAATTTGTATAGCATCTTGTCAAGACAATTCAGAATATAGTTTCTGCATAAAAAATCAGAATGCTTCCACGTATTCACCTCTGCTTTCTTGCCTGGTGCAGGAATCGGTTCTTCCTCCTCGAGGTACTTTTGCAGACCAAGTGTGGTGAGATAAAACAACATTTGATTTTGCCATGTCAAGAAATCATCACATCTCCCTTGAATGGTTCAGGTATGTTGTGAGTAGAATTCTTTAAAAATTCGACTGCTGTCCATCTCTGTTTTAGTAAGAAAATAGTAAACTTCTTAAGATGTTATATGTCTAGTATACCAAAACAGAGAATAATCAATTATAAACTCGTCGCACAAGTTTATAACTCAGATTTCCACTACACTGGAATTCTGTAGTAACTATTATAACAATATGAATGTTGTAAATAAATTACAACAACAGCGTTATACTATTTTGAATAAACAGTATAACCAGAATAATGGATAGAATATAGAATAATGTATATAAATATACAATCAGACTAGAATTCTAACCGGATTACGTCTGAGGCTCGTCGTAACGATTTCCTTAAGAATTTTATTTCAAAATTCTTCCAAGATACAATAGACGAATTCTGCACAAAATTGTAATGAGTATATCACTCTGCGATTTGAATATTAGAACAGCAGTTGTATTTAGAAGAGAAGAGATAATTCAGATTAAAAATTCAGCGAGAAAAGTGATCAGTTTTCCTCCATATTTATAATTGGTTTGTATCCCTTCGAACGGTCGCGACTGCACCCGTTTGTCCAAACGGTCGCGCCTGTTGCTTTTCATCGCACCTGCCTACTGATCGGCCGCGTCTCCTCACATGGGCCGCACCTGTTCGTCAGAAGCCATGTCTCTTCTGTCCCGCGTCCGTTTTTACCCGCCTGCTGCTTCTCTTCATATTACAGGCCCAGCCCAGTTTCAGCCGAAACCCAAAAAACTGTTAACAATGGCCCAGCAAAAGAATGGTCATTTTAGACCCGTACCCGAGCTCGGTTTAGTCGGACGGACGGCGGCGCGCGTTGATGCATAATCTCCCTCCTCACAACGAAGCATACATTTGAGAGCCGCAGGCCCCCAACCTCCTCATGAGAAAGCTATATTTAAACCAATATAACTCTCACAATTTGGAGATGTGGGACTTTGTATATTTCATTCAACTTATTCTTAAGGAATTCCAACAATGGATAAGCATGTTATAATGTGATGTTTGTAAAATGCTTTGAATCTCTGTTGAGATCTAGTATTAATTAAGGTTAATTTTGAAGAACTTGGCTAAGGTTTTAATTTCATTTATCATTATAAAAATGTGAAACACATGTCAGTTAGAAAACCATCTTCAAAAAGAAGACACTTTTCGTCATTTTGGCAAAATGTGAAAGAGACGGTGTATTTTCTTAAATCATCTCGATATTATTTTGAATGTTGTTGGCCCATATGCTTAGCTACTATGTTGTCTTTTGTACTGGCATGTTCCAAAATAAAGCACTATTTAGTTGACATAATCTACTTGCTATGTTGATCATCTATGCAAAGTTTTGGATCTTTATGAACTCCTAATGTTATATTTTCAACCGACAGTTAATGCATATGATTCGATAATTCGTTGACTTGTGAATTCGAAGGGTCAAATCTTTATGTATACAATCTCTATGGCAATTAGCATATCATAAAAATAAATACTATTTAAGAACCATCAATTAAGTGATGGAGGTATAATTAATTTAGCAAAAAAGCATAACATAGAGATAAATATTCATTTGCAATTAAAATCATAGTTAACTTTGTCCTCTTATGACAGAGTAGTTGAAAGGTAAGTTTTATTCAATTAATTTTGAAGCACATATTCTCATAAGTTGTGAGACGCATAGCAGAAGTTAAATGTTTAGTAGCAGATTCCTTACCTGTAAAATGAGAGAATTATGTGGCAAATCATATTCTGGAAATGATCAAATGGGGTAATCAGTTAAAAACATCCAATGGGACGCTGCCCCAAATGGAATTATCTTTAGGCCATGATACCTCCATTTTTGTCACTGGGTAGTTGAAAAATGCTACGTGACATTCAAACTTACCTGGTATTTAAAGCGCTGGGTAAGTTAGTTTTTCAGTATTTCATATATATTCATCACTGATGTTAACTCTGAAACTACCTATTGATTATTTGTACAATTTTATATTTCCATTTCAAAAGAATTGACAAATTAGCAAATCTTACTTTACGTAAAACTGATTAGTCAATTTAGGTGTGTATAACAGTTAGTATAGGTCGACAAATATAAGGCTATGTTTCAATAGCTTATATATGTACAAGCGAAGTATATAGCACCAAATAGACATGACCTAAGTTTGTAACTTCTGTTCACTGTATGCTAATTAACTAATTATTTCAAGGTCTATTTCCTCAATTGTTGTATGTAATATCAAAAGTTGTCAGTAAAATAACTCATATCAGAATCATATAGTCAAAAGTCAAATATAATTCTTATTAATGTTCATTTCCGTAAATTAATGGAAAATATGGTATAATTTTTCCATTTTTATGGAATTGTGTCATTATATTTTGATCTTATTAAAATTATAGTTGCTAGAACTATTTTAGCTAACAATTTCAAAACATGCATATTTCTCAAGTTTTATGTATGATAACAACCAGAGTTTACAAGTGAAGTTTTGGTCTCTAGGTAATCCAAAAAAAAAAAAAAAAACCATAGTTTACTTTTCCTCGATAGAAGGGAATTTTTTTATGATCATAATGAATTCCTGCTAAGAATCATCCAACAGATAACTATAAGATCTTTTTTCATTTCTTCTTTTAACTACAAAAATAATTTCATGTTTTCTTCGGAATAAATTACTATCGTGTGTCAGAAGTCAATAACAAAATTTCTGTTTTTGCATTGTTTTTCTGCATCCTAATAATTGCCCAAAATTTATGAATTATTTTATTCTGCTGAAACGAACTGTCCTTTTAAGGTATTCATTGCATGGCGAACGCAAGGTCTGTGTTTGGTAAGCAATGAGTTTTGATTTCAGTTTTTGAGGGACGTTACATTTATAAGGATGACATATGTGAAACTTGGAAAAAAGGCACCCACATTTTACATTGGGCAAGCAACCAGGTACGTTAATTCACCATTCTAATTATATACTGTGTCAATAATATATGACTTTTGTTCATTATCCGGACTTACAAATAGAGAATTTTTTGGCCAACCTGATGAACAATAAGTCAAGACAAATGTACCTCCAAGAATTATAGATAGGAATTATATAGTGTTCAATAATCTGAATATACTTTGATGGCTTAGATTTTAAAGAAGAAGCGTGCGTTTATGCAAATTCATGGCCAAATAGTAGATATTCGACCCCTATGACAATATATAATCAGAAGTCGCTGTTTTTCAAATGTTTATTGTATTTTCTTCTGTTAAAATACAAAATTTACTTCGTTTTACCATTTCACATAAATTAACATAATTTTTCACATGATAAACATACTAAAACTTTTTTTTTATCAATCTTTTCTCTTTCGTAATGCATATAACAAATTGTAAATTCAAATCATTTGATTCAGCCATCAAACTTAATGTGAGCTCCCAAAACTTTTTTTTTTATCAATCTTTTCTCTTTCGTAATGCATATAACAAATTGTAAATTTAAATCATTTGATTCAGCCATCAAACTTAATGTGAGCTCCCAGTTTGTGCAAATTATTCACAAAAAATTGAACACCCTGAAGAGGTAATAGTAATAGTAAATATTGAAGAAAATAAGAAACTACAGAATATATGTTAATTTCAGCCCAAGGTAAGTGAATAGGAATTAAAATATTATAACCAGATCCCTGAATACTGACAAAACCAATGAAATGCCAATAAAAGAAGCAACAGATATATACAACAGTGGAACCTTTTATGAATAATTTGAAGCATGGAGGTCTTATGACCTACTCTTTAAGAAGTTTACTAACAACTAACAAAATATGGTCTATTCAAGTATTAAAAAAATTGATTTAGAAAAACGGCACAATTACCTGTAAACGCTATTTGGTTGAATTGATCATAAAAAATATAAAGACGATTAAGATGTCCTAGAGCAGCTAAGTTAAACATTATAAAGAGATTGTAATAATAGAAAACATTAAAAAAATGAGGAGCTACAAAAAAAATATTTTTAACTTTAGCTCAAGCTAAGTGAATTAGAACATCAAAGATATTAATTGGACCTCGAGGGTTCTAAACATTGATTATCTGACTAAACGAATGGAATGCCAATCAATGGTGTAGTATAGGAATACGACTATGAAACTTTTTTTGAATAGTTCAAAGCGAAGATGTCTTATGAACACTGAATGGTTTATTCAAGTACTAAAAAATACAATATATTTGGATGTTTTTACAATGGTGACATTAACTCTTTATGGTTGACTTAACCAACAATACACAACTAATATTAGAGTCGATTTGATTGAGAATTAAACCGAGTTTTTAAGGTAGAATAACATTCATAAGCATAATAAGCTACATGTTTATCTACCATTCTATTCACGCTATTACTACATAACTTTTTAAAAGCACCTTTTCAGGTTGAAGAACTCTATAACATGGGAATCACTAAAGGAGCAAGTATTTAAAATGCCCACAGAAGGCGCAGCAATAATGAGAGGAGGACAAAACTTGCTGAGACTAGCAAGAAAATCACAGTGCTTGGCTTTGGGAACTGGACCGAGGTCTAAGTACAAGATCCAATATCAATTTTACCATGTTTTCCCCACTGGCAAAGTCCAGTATTTGCAGCCTAAGGTGGGAGTTTACTCTAAGAAAGTTAAACACGATCGTCAAGGAGTTGGACAAAACTTCAGGTCAATTAGGAAAAACTAGTTCAATTGATGTTATGTTCACTGGATAACAAGTGTACAAATAATACGTTAGGTTTAGAAAATTTTATTCTGTAATGTTTAATTAGTTTTGATGCAAGTGAATATCAAATGATAAGCCGTTTCTTTGGTGCATTTTAATTCTGGAAAAAGCTGTTGGCTGAAAAAAAAAAACATGCTCTGCAGAATTTTATTTTAGTTAAGTAAACATATTTAACTAGATGGTGTAAATTTCAAGTTTATATGTACATTTAAAGGATTTTAAGCGATTGCTTATGTAAAGCAAATGTCTGCTGCATGGAGCAAATTAATCTATGTTAAGTAAAGCAAATATTTGGGAATGTTGATTTCAGTTTCATTAGGTGATATGACATTATACTGGTTACATGGTGTGGTACCAATCCATTTGCTTATATAATCTTCCAAATTTCTTGGCATGTCAGTTCCTAACTATAGTTTTGTTCATAAAGCATTTCATTTTCCTTGCATGACTAATAAAATAAATTACAAGTTTATGTGTGATAGCATAAGTTAGAATGTGGATGCTCAAGAAATTATCCATCTTATCGATCTGATCATAAAAAAATTTCATGCTGTGTCCATAGAATCATTACCTAATTGATTTACTACTTGGGAAAGTAAAGTCTTCACACATGATCTAAATTCTTTAGTCTTGACTGACCTTACACATTTACTTGGATAATAGAATAGAAACTCTTGGTCTGTATAAAGTATAAACCACATGACAAAGTAGTTAGATTCTAAATTTAAAATGTGATGGCTTATCTCTGCTATTCATATATCTATCACAAAGAAAATTCAATGAATAGATTTTCACCGTCTATTTTTCAAATTTCTAAAATATGTTACATCCATCAATGGAACATCACCATCGGTTTGCAATCTTTATCACCACGCACTTTCACTGCAAGGATATACTGTGTTAGTGACGGCAAATAACCATCGACGGCCATTGCTAGGTGACGATAAATGCCGTTGCATTTTTAGTCGCCGTAAGAGGAAAAGGTGATGGCTTTAGCGACGGCTTCGTCGTTAAATTTTCGACAGCCTATTGGATACGTGACACAAAGTGGATGAACCAATTATGAATCGCTAGCCGTCGTTAACCTGTGTCAATAGACCATCGCTAGCCGTCCTTGACCCGTGTCAATAAATCATTGCTAGCCGATGTTAACCAAGGTATTCTGTTTTACAAATCAGCTGCTATTTAGGCCATTCAACCGCACATGTATATTCATCTCTTTTTCCACCTAATACAACACATATAAACCCAATTTCACAGTTACCACCATTGCATACATCGCGTAATCTCATATATATATATATATATATATATATATATATATCACACATAAGCAAGTTTATATCATAAAAATCGATATTCCATCAAACAGCACAACAATACCGACAAATCCTCATGTCCATCAAACAAGCAATCATCAAACATCCACAAATCATTAAACATCCACAAACAACACAACCATCAAACAAGTATCAAATCCATCAACACATGTCAAATAAGTACAAAGCAAAACAATCAAAATCCATCACAAACACAACCATACCTACACATCATCATTATTTCCAGACCCATCCCCAGGAAATTGCTCGTGCTCTGCAAAATATGATGCAATTCGCTCATCTAGCAGCATAGTCAATCTTCCGGAAGGAATCTGATCATTCAACTCTGCCATCTGCTTTTTGAGCCGAGCTATCTCCTCTACAGCTTGTGATTTCCTATAATTGGCCTGAGATATCATCGCCTGTAAATTAGTTAATAGCTAGTTTTAGTTTATGCTTAATACTAAATAAAATTTATATATTAGTCAATGAACCAGTTGAACTCAATAAACATTATCTTCTGATTTCTGTAACCATATCGCCTATTTCGTGTGGGCGGGTCGGTCACAGCATCAAAAATCCCGTCCTCCTCCTTAGTGGTCAACTCCTCTCGGTCGGTGGACTGCATCACTCGAGCTCGCTTCATTTCAAATCTTTCCTGCGATTAGGAACACAATTTTGCCACAATAAATATTCAATTTACAACTTATGTAATGTGAAGTAAAGGAAAAAATATATTTAAGTATGCTTACCATTACGACTTTGAATTTAGGGCCCATCCAAGTATACGAAACTAAGTCATCATCATTTGTTACTTGACAACATGAGTACGTGTGAAGACCTCCGCATATGTGGGCTCACGTTGCTTCTCCTTAACTTGAAATTATATATGAATAAAATGTATATATATACACGATTAAATAATGTTAACTATTTTATAATCATATAAATTTACCAATTCCTTCCAATATTGTTGGAAGGATATTGCGCCACCGCAGCGTACAACAGATTTTTTACTCATGTTTGCCGAGTTCCGCATGGAAATTTCCTATAAAATTAAATATATGAATGACTAAATTAATGCAATTATTATACGAACTTTAAACAAATTATATTAGCAATATGAAATTAGACAACTTACTTTCACGGCAGTAGTATCCCAGAGCTGAAGAAATTCAGTCCAAATATAAGCGCTCACCCAATCGAGTATTTTATTATTTTTTTTGCGCTTGAGAGGGTGTTCATGTAATTTTTCTCAACTTTTGCCTCCAATGATTCCTAAAATTATATTTATCTACCTCTTCAATAGTTACTGCAGCCTACACATTGAAATTAAATTCAATTATATACAGTATATTGATTTTCAAATGAATTATAACTTTATACTTACCATCACGTCGACATATATAACATTCTTAATATGCACTAGGATATCATCCCAATGAGGCCAACATTCCAACATCTGGCTTGTTGTGACACAATATATGTTCATAAGAGTAAATGAGATAAGCATAATTCTTGTGTAATGGCATATATATATATATATATATATATATATATATATATATATATATATATATATATTCATCCATTACCACAACATTCAAAGAAGCGTAAGCGAGGAGATCATAGATGATCAAGCTCATGTCCTTGATTTTATCAGGTGCAAAATGGTTATAAATTTGTAGGATTTGTCCCCAAATCGAATTAGGATTACGAGAGTATGAGACTATAAAAGAAGAATGGAATGGAAAAACCCACTGAAAACTTGACCCGTAGGGTCCTATTTATAGATGCGGATCCAGGTCCTTCCACCTCCATCCTTCCCTCATCGTCGAAGGGAATGCCTTCCTTACCTTTCGCCATTCTCTTAGCTCTGCCCTCGACACAGTCGACGACAATCTTTTGTTCCGTTGATGTTGGTGCTGAAACGTCTTTATTCTTCTTGTACAATGCTTCCGCCATACTTAAATTGATGCTTTCGTCATTTTTGGAAGCAATGTCTTTAAGGATATTGGCTAAGCATTCCTTCAATACCTCTTTTATATGTAAATTGGGCGCTTCCGACACCATTGGAAGGAACTCTTTTTAGAAGTGGAGGGGAACTGGTGCGGCATTGTACTGCTTAAAGCACATCATTTGTTGTTGTTGAGCCATGGCGACACCAAAGGTGGAGTATTCTTTGAAGAATTATGGAGGGCTTGTAAGGAGTGTGACGGAAGGACCCCTTTTGATGGGTTTTCTGGTGAAAGGAGTCATGCCATCGACATAAAGTATGTTGGTGGAAGATCCGTCTTTTCACGAAAACAATCCTTGAGAAGTGCGGCAACTTGGTGCCTGGGAAGGACGATACTTATTTGTGGAAATGACTATTTTGAAGGTTTAATAATTGTGGTAGGGAAGACTTTGGCAACACTCATGGAAGGAAATCTTTCAACACTTGTGGAAGGGATGGCTTCGGTAGAAGAATTGACTCTTGCGGAAGCATTTCCTTTGATGCTTTTGGAAGCATCTCTTCAACCTTGATGGAAGCATCTCCTTCGATGCTTGCAAAAGCGCCTTTTCAACCCTAACGGAAGAATCTCCTTCGACACCTACGGATGGAACCACCTCTTGTATTATAGCTTATTCTTTCATACTTTTACTCTTAAGAGGATTTTATGGATAATATTTACCCCCCTTATAAGAAAGAAGCTTTTGTTCTTTAGGACAAAAATCCAAGAATTTCTTTGCTATTTTCCTGCAAAATAGAATGCGAATAATATTTCTTATTATTATTTTTGGAATCTGTATAAAAATATGTTCAACAACATCATTAGAAGTTTTCGATAATAGAAGTTCGAGAACCCAAAGTCGAAAATAATATAAGTCCAAAAATCCAAATCTAAGAATAATAGAAGTTTAGAGACTAATATCTTGAAATAATAGTGGATAACCAGTAGTCCGCAACTGGAAGTAATAATAGAAAACTGGAAATACATATATGGTGATGGAAGCTAAGAAATTATCATTTGAATATGATAATAGAAAACCAGAGATTTGGATCAAGAGATAATAATAGAAGTCCAGAAATCCCAAATAATAGAATAATAGAAATCCACATCTGGTGATAATAGAAGACCAAAAATCCATATCTAGCAGTACTAGAAGAAGTCCAGAAAGCTATATCTGAATAATAGAAGATCAGAAATCCATATTTGGCAGTAATAAGAGAAGTTCAGAAAACCATATCTGAATAATAGAAGATCAAAAATCCATACTGACAATAATAATTGAAGACTAGAAAACCATATCTGAATAATAGAAGACCAAAAACCTATATCTGACAATAATAGAGAAATCTAGAAATCATTATTTGAAAATAATAAGAGAGGTCCAGTAATCATCATCTAGAAATAATAAAATAAATCCAAAATCATCATATGGAAATAATAAGAGTTCTTTTATCTTGTGCCACCCTCCGGGACTTTGAATGTTTAAATTCTTGATTTTGCACCACTCTCTGGGCTTTGAATATTGGATGTCTTAATTTTCTGATTTGTGCCACCCTCCAGGAATTGGATGTCTTAATCCTTTATTTGTGCCACTCTGTGGGCTTTGGATGTCTTAATCCTTTGAGTTGTGCCACTCTTTGGGCTATGGATGTCATAATCCTCTGATTTGATCCCTTACCACCATCTGTGGTGATGCATCAAGTCGTTTGGTGCGTTTGGTTAGCTTTCATCAAGCAGGACCAAAGACTTACCGAACCTTCCTCTAAGAGGCTCTTCAAACGGGCCTTATAGGCCGGAATGAAGGTTGGTTTGGTGCTTTAGCCCGTCCGTCTTAGGCATAGACTAAAGGCTTACTCTATCCTCCCTGTAGGAGGTGCTTCATACATGCTTTATAGGCGGGATAAAGGTTGATCGGTGCTTTGAACCGACCATCTTAGGCGGGGCCAAGGCTAACTCCATTCTCTCTTTAGGAGGTACTTTGACCTGGCCATGTAGGCGCAATCAAGGGCTTGCAAATGCTTTAGCCTGGTCATTTCTGGCATTACTAAAGACTTACTCTGATCTCCCTCTAGGAGGTGCTTTGACTTGGTCATCTTTGCGCAGACAAATGCTTTCTACCATCTTAGGTAGTTTTAAAATTTGAGGAGAATCTTACACCTAACCATGAAGATACACTTAAAGATTGTCCCTTTATTCATCCACTATTGGGAAATACGGTCGTAAATGCTCTACATTCCATGTTCTAGGGACCATGTTGCCATCAGCCCAGCATAGACGATAAGCTCATGGAGGGATCACTTTGTGTGTAATTAGGGGACCATCCCAATTTGGTCCAAGTGGTCCATCTGTTTGATTTTTAGTATTAGCCATTACTCTTCGGAGGTCTTGGTCTCCTTCTTGAAATGATCTTGTTTTTACTTTCGAGTTGTATACTTTGATATCCTCCGTTTATTCATCGGTTTGGATTGCTACTTCGTCTCTTAGTTCATGTATTAAATCCAAAGATTCTTTCCTCAATTCATGATTCGGATCGAATGCATATGCAATTATCCGATGCGAAGTATCTCAACTTCAATTGGGAGCATTGCCTTAAACCCATATGTTAAGGAATAAGGATATGACCCATTGCAGTTTTAGTGGACGTTCTGTATGCTCATACAACAAGTGGTAACTTTTTCATCTAGTTTGCTGTGGCTTTGTTTAAGCACTTTTTGAGAATAGTTTTGATAGTATTAGTGGTTGCTTTAATGGTTCCGTAAGCCCTTGGATTTGCTACTGAAGAGAAACTCTTAATGGTTTCATACTTGTTATAGAATCGAGCGACTTCTTTACTCTCGAATTACGTTCCATTGTCAGATATGATTTTATATGGAATTTCAAATCTTGTGACAATGTTGTTGATCATGAATTTGAGTACCTTCCCTAAAGTGATATTCGAAAGTGGCTCTGCTTCCACCCACTTAGTAAAGTAGTCAATGACAACCACTACATATTTTGCCTCTTCCTTGGATATTGGCAAAGGTCCTATCAAATCAATTTCCCACACATCAAAGGGCCATGGACTTGAAATTGTAGTTAATTGGCTTGATGGAAAATGTAACACCTCGTAATTTGGTGTTAGTTATTTAGTTAGTTAATTAATTAGGCTTCAAAAAGGAATTTGCAAATGATGGAATTTGATTACTAAACTTACACCATTATGTTCGTGGCAAAATTTTGAGCAACTTTCGTATTTGGAGTTTTGCGATCGGAGTCCAAAAGAAAAAGTTACAGACAAAAAACGAATTCAAAACGAAAATAGTTAAGTAAGAAGAAATTAACTTTTTATATTAATTACCCGGGCCCACAAGTCGACCCGTCATTGAGGACAGTCGACCCCTAGCGGTCTACTTGTGACCCATAGGCGATCGATCGATTGTGACCCGACGGCTTCAATAAACCTAAGCCGCAACAACCTGGATTTATATATTTCAATCTAACGGTTCTATTTGATTCTATCGCCTATATTCAGTCCTAATATTTCCTTCTCTTCTTATATTTTTATGGACAGAGCATCAAAGCTTTGCTATTTCTTCTTCTCCGCTTTCTTTCTAAATTATAAAGATAAGATATATGTATCTATATTTATATAAATGTGGAGAAGAGTATAAATCTAATAAAAATGAGAAGAGAAGAGAATCAACCATATGCATATTTGAGGTAATATATATATATATATATATATATATATATTTTCTCTCCCAATCCCAAATCTCTTCCTAGATTTGTAATTCTAATGTATATATATATATACATACATACATATATATCTTGGATTAACAAAGATCTGGAGATGAATCAAAGGTTCTACTTCATATATAGAGATTTGGATATCTTTTAAAAGGAGTGAGAAATTTTATAGATTGTTATAATATGAAAATTATCCCATTGGTGTTTATTTGATTTTTATGCCTAATTGAATAATTGTATATGAGTTATAGACAATGAATTGAATATGATCTAAATATAATAAATATCGTCTACATATTCTTGTTTATGAATTGGTTTAGCATTGTATACAACCTGACTTGAAATTCAGTACTAAAAGTATGAATTTAAAATATTTATTCGAATGAAAATTTGTTCCAGATCTGAAATAGACTGTATAATAATGTTATAACTTTTGATTATTACCCTAATCTTGTTAGAATATATTTTTTGTATATTTGGAATTGTTAGAATTTAGATCCGTTTAATATTTGTAAATTTGTTTAATTTCTTTCCCTTTTAGAAAGATATAGCGTTTGATCTAATAAGGAATAGATGTAAATAGAAAGAGATGGTATAACCTCATTGTAGTTTACATTGTCTATTTCAGTAATAAAAAGAAATGATTATTCAATGTAATTTTGAATGATGTAATCTTTTATATTTGAAAGTTAAATATTTTGTTTTGGATTAATTTATGGAAATTATAGCGGATAATCTTTTTAGATACGATTCCAACAATTTGGCATAGAAAAGTATATTCTAGTGAAGGTATATAACTAGAACATATTTGATAAAAGTAAATTTGTACATATCTATTGCGCTTATAATAATTAAATAAACAACTAATAACGACGCTTGCACGTAATATTTGCATTTAGGATAATTAACTAATAGGAAAAGAATTTGAAAGGTTGTAACTCTAGTAAATGGGAATAAACATGGGGGTTACAATAATTTGGTAGGGTAAATGGATTAATGAGATCGATAAAAATGGAACATATATAAAAGGTTACTAATTTGAAATCAGTAATCATACGTAAATGTCTTAGGAAATATCCATTAGGATTTCATGGACAAAATTGACATTTATGAGCATTAAATGGAGGTTCATGGGTAGATAAATATTTATGGTAAATCTTATTGCCTTAAATCAAAAGGAAATTAATAAGCTAAGTCCAATGTGTACCTAAATATAAATAAAGACTTAGGATGGTTAATTAGACTTAGTGGGTTAGTAATGCGAGATCATAGAGTCACTTGACGGAAGATTGCCCTTCACTTTGAGGCTACAAGCAGTCGGGTATACTTAATAATGATGTGAAATATCACTAATCCTAGGACCCATAACGACGTGATATATTGGGCTTGCTTTATTTATTGGAAAGTATTAAATGATCCAAATTTGAAATTAGGAGCGATGAGAGATATCTCCATAGGAGTTTGCTTCTGATTTGAGGTCTTAACTAGCTATATGGTCCGCCTCTATCTAAATGGAAATATTTACTAACCTAGTGAGATTCCAAAATAAATAAATAAGGATGTCTCATTAAAAGGGTTTACTTCATTGTTGAGTTCTTAAATGGCTAAAGTGTCCACCTTCCTACCGAAAGAAGTAACTTAATGAGATGCCATATTTATAATTAGAGAGGGATAATGGATATCACGGGAAGTATTCGCTTCAGGTTTGGGGTCTTAAGTGACTATAAGGCTCTCCTCTTTCCTATAAAAAGAAGTATTTAGTAGCCCAATGAGATTTCTAAGCAACGACAGCTGGATAGTACATTGAGGAACACACTTTTGGAAATAGGTCTCAAATGATGGGGTTTACCTTAATTAAGGTCTTAAATAACCAGAGTCTACCTAGTTTCGACTTGGTAGTATTAAGTGTCTTGGGTACAGTCTCTTACATTGCTAAGGCCATAATAACAATAGTACCATTTAAGAGCACAAATTGAAAATAAGTCTCAAATGATGGGGTCTGCCTTTGTTAAGGTCTTAAATGACCAAAGTCTGCCTATTGTCCACTTAGAGGTATTAAGTGGCTTGGGTATTATTTATACTTGGCTACAATTTTATCGATGATAGATGCGGTAATAGTTGGACATTTAAGTATTGAAAACCTCAAATAGTGGTTAGAGGTCTTGCAGCTAGGACCTACCAACCATTGACAACATTGTTAAGAAACCACCTTGGAAATAAGTCTTAAATGACAGAGTTACCTTGATTAATGTCGTAAATGAAAAAGTCTGTCTGTTTCTCTTTTTAAAAGAATTATAGAAGTCCGCTTCATATATAGAAGTATTAAGTGGAAAATGGGTTTGGAAGTATTGGGTGGTTGGGAAGGCTTCATTAGTATTTTGTACCTTAGGAAGCGGTAAGTAAGTAATTGTGCGTGCAACACAAGGTTAGATTAGAAATGCTAACCTTAATGTTCATAACAGTTAAATGAAAACCAACTGGTATAAGTTTATGTTATGGACAACTTATATTTTCAGTCACCAGAACGTTGTTCCGATCCCCTCCTCATTACAACTCACATGATAGAATTTAGAGACATAGGTCACTAGAGTTGGATGTGTTTTGCTGCTGGAGAAGTCTTCTTTCTCTCATGCTCAATCCTAATGTGACAATCTGCTATCCAAGGCATACCATTAGTTTCAAGGTAGTGGTCATAGTCAGTATTCTTATCGTATTATTGTTTCCGTTGTGAGTTTGGATTTCTATTAATCTCTGATAATGCTCATGCTTATTTGCAGGTACCAAATCCAATGATCTGTGCTTTGATGGACTTAATTTCAATTTTTGTCCAAATTTAGGCTCATTAGGGTGCGGGTTGTTACGTTGGTATCAGAGCCTAGGTTAGTAGATCAGATGAATTAGGATAAATTGAGAGAACGTATTCATACTTCCCTCTCTAGCAATATTATATTTTTATGCTATATTCTAAGAATTATGACTATAGAAGTAGTTGTAGTTCCACTTCGAAGGCATGGAAAAAGCAACCATGTGTTGGAAATATCTTAGAGTTAAGATTTTCATACCAACACTGAAGTACCCCATGGAGTGCTTGCAATGCTTAAAGTGCTACTGATGAAGAGCATGAGTACAACATATAGCTAAATCCCGAAGACTGGAGGTGTTCTACTTGATGGTTGAGATTCCAACTACCTTGTGATTTTAGTTTTTGAGTTCTAGTCGAAGATACATAATTATTCCAAACGGATGGGAAATTAGATTCTATATGTTGCAATTGTCCGAAAGCTTTGTTAGGATGCATTAATTAATTACATCTTTGATGGCATATCGGATTTTTATTTGAATAATTAATGTCAATTCCTTAGTCTAAAACCTGTGAGAGAATTTTTATAAAGTATATTTTGGAGATGCCTTAAAATTTTCAAACAAGGGTTTTCAAAGGATTTCTTTTCACAAAGAAATATTTTGGAAATTTTGTTTTAGGAAGTCTTGAAATTTTAATTTCAAAGAAACATGTATACCACTAGATTATTCATCTTAAGTAATTTTTGTTTTATAAAAGATTAATTCTTTAAACCTTAAATAGTTATATTTATATACCAGTAAAGGCTTGATTTTGATTTTTGGCAAAAAATAGTTTTCCAATTTGGGGAATTTTGTCTTAAAAAGGTTTTTGAAAACCCTGAAGTATTTATATATATATATATATATATATAAGTTTAACTTTTAAGGGAAGTTTTGTTCTGAAATCGTTTTTATTATTTAGAAATAAGTATGGAAGAACATATACTTAGCTCAGTGATTTTTAGGTTTATAAAATCGAGGTTTTATATTTTCTCTCTTTAAGGTATAGAAAAAATAGAAATGGCATTCAATTTTTTGGGTTTGAAGTGTTTTTATACCCACCAGTTACTGGAAGAAATATTTCTGTGCGAAGTAGGCAGGAAACAACAGCTGAAATATATTTGGGCGTGTTGTTGGTCGCAGTAGTTTTGCTGAGGCTATCGCAATCTTGGTAATGAAGGATCTACAGGGTAAGGTGGATGCCATCATGTGGAAGGAAGAATTTTTCTGAATGGGTTAAGTAGAAGATGGCATGCGGAACGGTCATTAGAATATTAATTAATTTAACGGATACTATTGGGTCTAGGTTCATGCCGTGCCCGACCGTAGCGGTTGACCACCACAGTCAACTGGTTGACCCAATAGCAGTCGACCGCTAGGCGGATTTAGGTCGAACTCGAACTTGGAATGTGACTATAAGTCATGTCCAAACCTTAAGTTGACACCCCCTCGCTCTCTTCCTCCTCTTCATTTTTTTTAATCGAACCCGTTTCCACCTTCCTTTCCTCCGTTTAACCAAAGCCTCTCTCCTCCATTCCTCCACCACCTGATGTAAAAATTCTTGCGTGTCAGATCTTGTTCCACCACTTCTCCGGACCTAAACACTTTTCTCCCTTTTCCAACCACCCTCAGCCCATGGCACCGCCATACACCGGTGGCACTTCCTCTCATAGTTGGTAGCTCAGCAAGTATTAAGTGGCAAATGGGTTTGAAAGTATTGGGTGGTTGGTAAGGCTTCATTAGTATTTTGTACCTTAGGATGGGATAAGTAAGTAATCGTGTGTGCAATGCAATGTTAGATTAGAATTTCCAACCTTAATGGACATAACAATTAAATGAAAATCAATCGATAAAATTTTATGTCATGGATAATTTATATTTCAGTCACCAGAACATTGTTCTGACCCCTTCTCATTGCAACCTACAGGTTAGAATTTAGAGGAACATGTCATTGGAGCTGCATGTGCTTTGTTGTTGGAGAAGTCTTTTTTCTCTCATGCTCGATGCTGATATAACAATCCGTTAACTAAGGAATACCATTAGTTACAAGGTAATGGTCATAGTCTGCGTTCTTATCCAATTATTGTTTCCACCATGAGTTTAGATTTCTATCAATCTCTGTTAATGCTCATGCTTATTTGCAGGTACCAAATCCAATTATCTGTGCTTTGATGGAATTGAGTTTCAATTTTTTTAGAAATTTGAGCCATTAAGGTGCGGATTATTACGGTAAACAAGGAATTTTGTCATACTTTTGGCATCTTCCACATTACTTTACGTAATCCATAGCTTGATTGGTTATTTGAGGCCAATAGAAGCCTTGTCTCATGACCTTCTTAGCTAATTTTATACCATTGGAGTAGTCTCCGCACTACCCCTCATGTGTTTCCTTTAACAGTCTCAATCCATTTTCTGGATTCACACATTTAAGTAAGGAAGCGCATATCCTATCTTATAAAATATTCTGTCCATCATAGTGAAGGATGGCTTGACTTCCTCGATGAATTCTTCCAAATGCCCTCCATGAATCAGTCTGAATTATACCCGTCAACACATGGAACTCATCCATCTTGTGGCCATTCACCTTATGATACACACAATAGTCACCTCCTTTCTTCTTCTCGGGAAAGGTCTTCACTACACCAAAAAAATCTTTTGCAGCATTCAAAAATACTACCAAAGCTTTTAATAGCGTTTCGATAAACGCCGCGATACGACATGCAAATAAAAGTCTGATTTTTTTTGTACCATTGTAGAAAACACTATCAAAACTTGACCTATTGTAGGGTTTTAGAAACGATACAAAAAGTTTCAAACTTTTAGTAGCATGTCGTATCATAATGTTTATTAAAACGCTGCTAAAAGTTTTGGTAGCATTTTTTCAACGCTTCAAAAGTCGTATCGCATCTATTTACATTTATTTTAATAGCTTTTTAAAATGCTACTAAAATTTATTAACTGTTTCGTTGCATACTGTACACACTACTATTTCATGTTAATGACTTGTACTATTTCCAACCATATATAACAACTCGTATTTTTTGCTATTTTAAATTACTAAATTTAATGTAATTATTAGATAAAAATGGTTAAAAATAAAAATTTAATGATTTTGAATGTAAGTTATTGGATATGGACTTGAATAAAATTTTGAAGTAAACTAATTTCGAAGATTTAAATAATAACAAGCATTGAAAAGTAATGCTATGTATTGAATGTATTTACAATCAATAGTTGGATCAAATAATAAATGTTGAATTCATTAGATGTAAATTAAGTAATTGATTGATAACTAGGATTTATTTAAAATCTAATATTGAAATTTGTTGAATATTGAACAATTAAATTGTTTAAATTTAATATTGTAAACTATTGGAATTGAATTCTAAATTTAATATGACTGAAATTGGTATCAAAAGTTTTATTTAAACAACAATGAAGATTGTTAATATTTAAAATTGGATTTAAAAGCGAATAATTAGAAATTGAAAATTTTATACTATAATCGAGACGTTAAAATAGCGATCTGGGGCATAGTCTCCGAATTTGACAAAACTAGTTTCATTGGATCCTTAATAGTGTATTATTATTGAATTTCAAATTTTTCAGCATTTGGAGTTATCGTTTGGTCGTACGGGATAGAATCGCGTTGAATTTAATATTGAAAATTTAATATAATAATTAGGTCCAAAAAGCTATTTTTCCATACGATCGAATTAGGCCCTGAAACATGTTCCATTTTGTTCGAAATTGGGGTAGAACATTATAAACGCTTGGCGGAGCACTTCGTTTGGAGTCCGAAATTATTTCGTGTGAATAGTGTTGTAGGACGTTGCCTATAAATTGAGGACCTTTGCCCTTCTTTTCCCAAACCCTAACCTATTCAACCCAGCCGCCACTAAGTTACCAACAACCAAAATATCACCATCTTCCTCCTCGATTATCTCTAAATCCCTTGATTATTTTGAAAAAATTTAACTGGAAAATGGAACAGCACAATGTGATATGCAGATCCGATGGTGAAGATCGGATTTAGTGGAGCATGGTGGCCAGATATTCGCCGCGTTCTCCTGCCGTTCGAGCATAAAAATCAAGAGCATGGGAAGTCGAGTTCAACAGGGTCAAGGCCGATGGTAGAACTCGCGAAGGGATACACAGTGATGGCTCCTGATCAACGACTCGGCGAATGTGGTGGTCGCGGCGTTCGCTTGTAGGTCATGTGCGTTTTGGGTTCTCTCGGTTAGAAATTGCGTACGAAGAGATGAAGGAGAAATGAAACATGTGGCCTTCATTTGTAGGAGGTAACGAACGACTGAGATCTAGGTTTAATAAAAAAAGAAAAAGAATTTGTAATTTAATTATGTATTAAATCATAAAACTTTTAGAATGCATATCTTCTTCATGTGAGGTCGGAATTAAGCGAAACAAGTGGCAATGGAATCGTTGCGACGAACACTATATCGTGGAACTTATTTGGAGTCATTCAGAGCTGGTTAAAATTTTAAATCCAATCGAACGTCGTTCAATTTGATTTAAAATGAAAATTTAAGGTGAGTGTTTATAAGGCTCACAACATACTAGATTATTTTTATGCTATTTAAATTTGAAATTATGAAGTGATATAAATTTATTGGTTGTTATTTGATAAAATTAATTGTCACCTAAACTATCATTGAATTAACTATTACAAATTAAAACTGATAGTTAAATTTGAAATTGGAACTGAATTGCCAGTAAAATACAGGATATTAATAATTATGAAATTATGTGAATTATATTGACTGTTTGGATGATTGATTGTGATGGATGCCAATTGGTTGATATTTGAATGTTTTGATGTTTATTTATATTATATATATATCCTGTTATCACCTGGCAAAGTATTTACAATGTATAAAACTATAAATTGAATTATTTTAAATAAATTAAGAAATATGTTGAAATGATATAACCAATGACACTGTGATTTGGATTGAAATGATATATATCCATTCCTAAAATTAAATTTAAATAACTGATCACTTGGCCATAGGATAGAAAATTATATAGGAACACTGGATCGGTTAAGTTAAATGATTATAAAAATTTTGATTTGAAATTTATATAAATGATTTGATTAAAGAAATAAAAATCGAATTTATTGAAATCGAATTATTTTCGAATTTGAGCACGGAATGTTATAGTTTTAATTTGAAATTGTTTAAATAATTGAAGTTGAGATTTTGAAGTTATAATCGAAATATGGTTAAATTTCATAAATTTATTTGTTTTTAAAGGATTGGATTTCACTCGAACTTTTAATATTACTAAGCAAAAGTGATATAAAAACGAAATTTCGAAATTGAGCTCGCAATTGAATATATTTGTAGATTGGGATTTTAAAATGAACATTGAAGGATAATGTGATTTGAATGTTTTGAATCGATATTTTGAAAGTTTAGCCCGAAATCGATATAAATTGAAATTGGATTTGAAAGTAGAATTGAATTAATTTGAAATCGAAGTTGAAATTGATTTGAATTGAAATCGAAATTGAATCGATTGAATGGAATTGGGAAGTTGGAATTGAATCGGTTTGACTTTGAAACTATTTTCTAATAAATTATTTAATATAACACTATTTAAAAGCTATCTTCTTAAATATACAAATTATTTCAGTTTTCCAAATTATTTTGCTTTATAAAACATTTTAATACTTAAACTATTTTAACCATTTAAACTAACTATTTTAACCATTTAAACAATTTTTAACTATTTTAATTATTTAAACCATTTTAAAACCATTTGAACTATTTTTCAAAAAATTCAAACTAGTCAAAGGGGCGAAGTATTTATTTTGAATTCATGGATTTAAATATGAATTGGGTTAAAATGAAGTGATAATCTAAATTGAAATTCGAAACAATTTTGGAATCAAAGTCGAGGTATTAAGGCGAAAATGATTTTGAACTGAAATAGTATATTTTGATTAAATATGATGAATATGAGATGGATTTGATTTTAAAGCGAATATGATTTTTTGGACATTGATTAAGAATTGTCTTCGAAATGTAGAAGAACAAACCGGTGTATAATGCAATGTTTGGTTGTTGAAGAGACCGGAGCCAGATGTGGACGTACTCTCTGTCGATACCGGAACCACTTTAACAACTATGTACATGGAGGAGACTCCAGAACAAAGTGGTTGGATATGGCGTCATTTGTTGGATTTGAATAAAGAGTGATGGATTAGCCTGGCACTTGTGCCAATTTAAAATGACTAAAATAGGAGTCGTAGCGGCTAAGTACGTTAGCTACCCCGACCGGATGCACTTCTTCGTATTACATCATTTACATTGTGATTGATTAGTGCACACCCTCTGAATTATGAGGGTGTTGGACACGGTGGGCAATCATAGCTATGATGCATTACCACCAGCCTGAAAGGGTGAACTAGTAGTATCCTACCTTGGATATTGCCTAAAGTGCCTTGTCATACTTTTATCCCTGAACGAGACCCCTACAGTTTTGTTTAGTGTTGTCGTATCACGGCGTATCCCAATCCACCGACCGTTTAACTTGTGTTTTATCTGCAAACTGTACGACAATGCTTAAATACGCGTTAAGGGGGATCATTGTAAAGCCTTAATGCTAAGAAAAATATTTATTTCACTAATTAGACATTATATATATAGCGTATTCTACTACATATAAATATTTTGACGAACCCTTAAGAGATGAAAAATCCCTTAGCATCTCTTGAGTTATTGCATGCACGTTATACACTAGATGGAGATGTGAAATCTCATAAACATTTCTGATGCTATTACACTCATGTTATATGCGATATTGATTTGACTTACACAAGGATATTTTAATCCTGACTCGAGTATTTTGTCTTTTCATTGCGCTCAGGCTAGTCCTGAGTTTTTCAGCTTCTTGAAGATCTATTTTGGAGGACGAAGACGAAGATTTGGTATACTATTATTATTATTATTATTTCTGCATCATGTTGTGCGCTGCATTATTTTATTTGTTCTATTGCATATGTATAACTCTGATAAATGTTGTATAAATTATAATCAAGTGTATAGTAAACAGCTTCATGAACCGTTTATTTGATTATTATATTTTATCGTTCCGCTACGAGATTCTGTATTTGTTTTCTTCTTCTGTTCTTATGTTTCTTAATTAACCCCAAGGATTATCTATGTTTCGAATTATTTGGATTGGACTTGTGTGGATTACTGTCAATTTGAACCTTCTAAAATGTAGGTCGTCATGGTTGGTATCGGAGCATTGGTTTTGCCGATAACCTTAGCTTTGTGGGGTAACTCATTAGGTATGGGATCAGTAGTACCCTGAATGATTTTGAGTGTATTAATAGATATGAACGCGTATTTGTTACTGAATATAAAAATTGTTTTATATTGTGTTGGTTGACTTTTTAAGTGCTTATGGATTCTAGTCAATATGAGTAATTAACATTATTGATAGGGATCTCTAAACACTTGAACAGAGCAACTCGACATAATATTGTTTTGAAATTGGGTAAATGAGATAATTTTACCCTGATTATATATTTATGTATAAAGGAACAATTTTCAGCAAATTATTATGGTATATATAGTGTGTTTGGTTATTAGGAATGATAATATTGATTATTATCATTAATTGGTTGTTGTGCCCTAATAAAAGATGTCTATTATAAGACAAACAATTATAAAAAATTTGTGAAATGTTTAAAGAAAATGAAATTTTGTAAGTATAATTTATAAATTAACTTATAGATTTAAAATGGATTTAAATTGAGAAGTTTTTGAATTTAAGACCTAGAAATTTTGAAAAGGCCTTCAAAGTTTTTGAAAAAATATAGTGATATTAGTTGAAAATTATTTAAAAAGGATTTTCAAAAGGAACATGTAACGACTCGATATTTTCAACCATTCGCATCTGCACGTGTCGGACATGAATTGTTTAAGATACCGAATTGTAAAATAAATTTGGCAAAACTCAGAATAAGTAGTAAATAAATAACAGATCATAGACACAGAGTTATAATATGCAGCGAAAGCAAAGTGATAGTAGTTCATGAAGCTACTATATAAATATACATCAGAGTTAAACAGGAGTCAATATGATAATCAAGTACAAAGCTGAATACATCCCTAGAATCAACGGGATAACTGGAATCAACCGGATAACTGAATGAAATGGATAGCTGGATCTCCAAGTGAAGCTCCAACTCCGAAGGCGAGTCTCTAATGCTGTATCACTCAGTCTGACCCGAGCGTAAAGCAAAACAAAAAACACTCAAGGCAGGATGTACATAATTATACAATGTAAACCAACTTAAGTGAATTGTAGTATAAGGTACAAGTAACTTAAAGGATGCTTGGGACCGTCCATCCTTTAAGGATCCGTTAAATTATTTACTATGTAGTAATATTTCGCAATCATAATAATTCCTATAGTAAAATAAACTTACTTTTAAATAGAGTTAAGAAGTGACCCAATATTCCCTTTAACACATAAATAGTCCCAATAGTCTATACAGTACCGTAATACCTCCTAATAGGAAGGCTACCAGAGAATACTCCATAGGTACGGCACAAATCAAACTCATACAAGGCGCTCTAGGGTAGGTGACACGGCACAACTAGGCAATGCCAGGGTAGATATACCAATTACGCTTCCGGACCGGTGGTAACGCGTAGCAGCTACTACCGGCTACCTCAAGCCACACCCCTAAAATCAAAGGGCCCCAATCAATCACAAAGTAATAGAATGGCATCGAAGGAGTGTGTCCGATAAAAGGGGCTAGCTTCTTAGCCCGTCAATCGCTCATGTTTTAGCCATCTTATGCCAACTCACGGGAGTCGGGTCCACGTATATACTTCAAAGGACCGCCGCCACCATCCTACTTCATTCTGGAATCTCCACTGCGTACACGGTTGTTAAAGTGGTTTTCGAAGTTGGCAGAGAGTATGACAACTTCCGATCCCGGTCTCTTTAACAACCAAACATTATTATTACCCATGGATATTTATTTCAAAATATTTCTATTCCAAAGCCATTTAAAGAATTAATACCATTAATTTCCAAAATAATATCCATTTTCAAAAATAGCAATATTTCCAAATCCATATACCTTCCAAAATAGTATCCATTCTAAACTAAATATTATATTATTTTATTCCAAAACCAAATCAATATGTCAATTCCATTTCAAAACCAAATTAATATATCATTTAAATAAAACCTAAATTTCCAGGTCACTGAAATTTCCTTCAATTTATTAAACTTGAAATATTCCTTTACATCATCTTAACCCAAACAACTTTAAAAAGTCATATTCTTAAATTTTCAATTTCAACAAGTTCCAAATTTATTCATTTGAATACAATTTCAAATAAATTCATTTCCAAAGCCATATTACTTTCAAGTTATAACAACTCTGAAACCAAAACATTTTGGAACCATAATACTTTGAAATATTATCATACGAAAATTATAATACACCTTTAAAATAATAATCATTTAACCATTTAAATTTAATGTCAAATATTATTCATTTTAAAGTTGTAACATTTTTAAGTTCATTCATTCAATTATAAATTTACCAAAAACATTGTATATTCAGCTACATTAAAATTTCTATTTTTAGCCATTCTAACTTATAAAAATCATATTTCCCGCTTCAGAAAATATTCATTGGGATATCATTTAACTTATGATTCAATAAAATAAACTTTTATAAATAAATATCCGAATTAAACTGTAATTCATTTATTAAGTCAAAAACACATTCCTTTACTTCTTTTATTTCGACAAATAACTTACCACTTTATTTTAGATACCCACTTCATAAATAAGACTAACTTCCCATTTACTTACTTAACAATTTTAATTAAAACCAAATTTTCAATTATGAAGTTAAGTCATATTTTGAAAATACACTTTCCATTTTAAAGTCATAGCTATTTATCTTACAAAACATAACATTTCACAAAAGAATATTTTATCATAGTTAATATAACAATCAAATTTTCTTTATAGATCTATTTATTTAGAATCAATTAACTATGATTTCAAGTCAAATAAATTTTATTACAAAATGCTCAATTAAAACTGTATTTCGTTTTCTTCAATTCAAATACATTATTTTCTTAACTTAAAATCTCCATTTGGAAACCAATTTCCAGTCATTAAGTTAAGTCATGTTTAACTTACATTTTGTACATTAACTTATACAATTTAACTTATAGAAAATCACTGTAAACTTATTTATACAAACATATCCAATTCATTACAACTAGTAGGCTAGATTTAGAATTCCGCATTAAATCAAATTTCATTATTAAGTTGCTTATTATACTCAAAATCTTTAAATTACAACTTTAAAACCAAGTAAAGATTTTTACATTACAAACGAAAACCAAAATCAACTTATAAAATTTTAACTTATAGAAACCAATATCCCTTTATATTCTAAACCTTTAAATCAACTTTTGATTTAAATTTCCATATATTTATAAATTCAAAATACTTAATAATTTTTGGATACCATTATAAAATTTTATCCATGGGCATGTATAAAATTTTCTAACCCAGGTCAAGTGATACAGATATGTCTCATTTCAATCCATAATTTAAAAAGAAAAATCTGGGTTCTATCATTTGAAACCCGCAATACCAAGAAAAAGAAAAAAGAAAAATACAATAAAAATCACTCGAGCCTATAATTTCAACCCATAATGATTTTTCCTTATTCTAAAGTCCATTCAGGTATGTATCATTTCAAGCCATAGTGATAGGGAGCAGTGTGTTGCAGTAAATAAAACAAATAGTATAACATAACATATCATATCAGATGATGCAACAATTATATAAACAGGATTTAACATCATATAATCACATCACAGGCATATACGAATAACATATCAATTTATACAGATTTACTTGTCATCGTTTCACAATAATATAAGTACGTAATGTCTAGAGTGAATAACTCACCTTTTTATAGCTAGAATTGAAATTCAAAATAAAAATCCAAACTCCGCAAAGCACGAAAAAGCACGACAAAGCACAATGCAAACTTGAGTGGATGAAGAGTCGGTTTCAAATCTTGTATGCAAACAAATATTACGTACATAAGAATATGATTTAATAAAAAAGAATATAGGTCAAAACAATGGAAAAATAAACGAATCAAAGTGGCATAACTTGCCTTAAACAATCAATGGATTGGCTACACCACATATGGGTTCAACCATCACCTTGTGGTGCTTGGTCATGATGGTTAGATGTGTGCTAGGAGAAGATGGAGGTCGGGCTTTGCTTGAAGGAAGACAAAGAAAACAAAATGTAAAAAAGAGGAGAAAGAAGAAGGAAGCCATGACTTTAGATCTTGTATTTTTTTCTTCACGCAAATGATAATGAGGAGATTTTAGAATTGTTTGTGTGTGAGTTATCAAAAGAAATAGATGGCTAAAGATGGAAGCAAAAAAGAAACGGCTAAGGAGGAGTAAATGATAGCAAACAAAAAAGGCATGAGCTAAGGAGAAATAAACTTGCATGTATTTTATTCTTAAATGCAAATGAATATGAGAAGTGGGAAATAAATCTTTGTACGTGAATTAATAAAGTTTCTTAGGCTAATAGATGGAGTGGTTTAGAAGGCAAGCAAAGAAGTAAATGCTAGAATACAGAAAAGGCATAAGTTAAGGAGAAAGAAACGTATATATTTATTCTTAATGGCAAATGAACATGAGGAGTTTGAAATGAGAAATAAAACTTCTTGTACGTGATTTGTGGAATGATTTCTCATGGTTGGGAAAAAATACACGACTATGGTAGGTAATTAAATAGATAGGTAAATAAAAAAGCAAGAAATAAAGCAAAATAAGCTATGTCTCTCGAATCTTCCTCAGCTATTATTAAGATAAAACCAATCAAAAATCAACTAAATAAAATCAAAGTTTATACAAACAAAATAGAAAATAAAATTAGAGAAATAAATATAGAAAAATAAAATAAAAAATAAAATATTGAAAATCATTGCAGGCAAAACATTGTATTTCATCTAATTTAAAAATATAAGTTTTAAATTCCCAACAAATCCATATGTTTGATTTCTCAATCTTGTTATTGAATCAACTATTAACTTATCCTCTTGTGGGTAATATTAACATTAGTTTATATACTAATACATTCATCCAAATTTCAATTCATATAGCTTTTAATTTCACTTACCTACAATAAATCCATTTATTACAGATTGAATTCTAATTAATTTATTTCCAATAACTGCCTTGCTTCAATTCTACTCTTTTTATTAAATCTATTATCACTCTATAAACCTAGTTATTATTTGCTTATCTTTCACTACATAAATATACATTCAAATTTTCATCTTTCTTTTGTAATAACTATTATTTTCTATTATATTGAATCTGCCAAATATATACATTTATTATAATTAAAACCTTAATCAATTTATTTACTTGGTTTCATTCCTTTATTTTATCTATGAATAAAATATACATTTCCATTTATGTCATTACATTCACACTTTACAATTACAGTCCTATCTTGCATTAATGAACATTTACTTACATAAAAATGTAATTGATTTCGAATTAATTCCATAGACTAATTAAATAGGTAAGTTATAGTAATTATTACCATAACCTTTAATTTACATTTAAGTTTACTAATTTCAACTAATTATTAAAATTACTTACATAATACTGAATTCATACAATTACCATTAACTATACTAATTCATTTATTCATACAACACTTACCCTTATTTACTTATATTCAATTTTACCCAAATATAACATTCACAACTAAATAAATGGACCAATTAAATAGTAACTTATGACCATTACTATAACTTTTTAACCACACGTATGAATTGATTATTGTTTACAAATCAAATGTTACAATTACTTAATTAACACTGATTTAGTTCAATTTCTATTAATCATATATTATCTTATTAATGATTCAACATTCATACTTGTTTTCTTATATTCAAATTTATAACTAAGTGCAACAATTTACATTATTTCATCATTGGAACTTCATTTCAACTGTTACTAATTAGTTCTAATTTCCATTGCTCAATTATTAAATTATAAAGTTTTTTTTTTCTTCTTTTCTTTTTCTTTCTAAATTTAATTTCAAAATCTTATTAAAGTAACCAGTTAAATTATCGAAATTTACGGGTTGTGACACTCTCCCCCACTTAAAACTTTTCGTCCCCGAAAAGGAAAAAGAAGTGCAAAGAAAGAATTAAGTAAACAATACATCTTATTCAAAAATACTAACTTTATAAACAAATAAATTTACAAAATTAATTAATTTGAATAAAATATACCAATTTATTTACAAATTCCTTTAACACCATTTTATATTGTAAGTTATTCAATTAACCCTTCATTCTATTTGCCTTAATTAATCCTTTTTATAATTAAAATTTAAGTGTATAACATTTATTATAAACACTCAAATTATATTTATAAAATACTTTTATATTGTATATTATCCAATTACATTGTCAACTTCTAATAATTAAGGTAATTTATATTGGAATGCAATAGAATATTATACAAATAAAATTTTCTAATTCAATTATTCAAGCTTAAATATTTATTCATAATTTTGATTTCATTTTATATTTTACATTATCCTTTAAGACAAAGTTTAAGAATTAAGTTTCTGATTTAACTTTAAATAATTAGAGATAAATAAGTATACAAAATATATATCCAATCAAAATTTAGAAATTCAAATCAATTTAATTCTCCAAAGCAAGACTATAGCAAAATTACAGAATGGTCTATTCACATCGAAACTCGAAAATGAATGTCGGTGATGCTACAGTCATCACCGAAATTATTTTCCAGTGATAAAGCACTGATTTACAAATTAAAATTCTTTGAAACAATTTCTACTAGAAATACTTTAAATAATACACCCTTTTAAAACCTTAAACACAAGTTTGAAACCATCAAAAATTAAATTCTCAGTTTCTTATTTGAAATTCATTTAAATTTCCAAATTAATTTATAGCCATGTTTTATAGTTCTATTATCTATATATGAGACAAAAGCTAATGGTTACTAGCTACATATACAAAGTCAAATATTGTTTCTCAACCTCTAATTGAATTAATTATCAAAATTCATAAAACTATACTTATATGCATATACAATATAATTATACAAAATTTATCCATTTACCAAGTTGGAAACAATATGGTGTGAGTTATCTCTGTTCAAGTGTTTTGGAGATCCTATCGATAGCGTTGATTAGACAAATCGATCGAAAACCCAAATCAACAACTCAAGCAACACAATATATAAAACATTTTTAAATATAGATTTACAAATACACTATACAGGAATAGATTTTCAAAGCACGTATAGAGATACAAATTTGATTAACTCAAGTCAAAGAAAATTTTGATTTGAGGATAAGTTGGAACAAAAGATAAGATGATTGAATAACAGAATAAGGAAAATGGATAAGCTTATATAAATCATGGGCAACCTTAACCGGGTCAACCGCGACTCATTTGTGCAGATTATCCGAAGTGGAGTTATAAGATACTACAAAATCAAAAGAACATGAATAGTGTGGGACAAGAATGGATTTCGGAACCGAGGGAACGTTCCAAAATTCAAAGGAATCGAGTCAAAAGGAAGAGATTCACACTCGAATGAAAGTGATTCTGTACATAAATTTACCATATATGCTAAGTTTTGCCTAGATCCAAAGCTCCGACACCAAATGTAACGACCCGATATTTTCAACCATTCGCATCCGCACGTGTCGGACTTGAATTGTTTAAGATACCAAATTGTAAAATAAATTTGGCAAAACTCAAAATATGCAGTAGATAAATCACAGATCATAGACGCAGAGTTATAATATGCAGCGAAAGCAAAGAGATAGTAGTTCATGAAGCTACTATATAAATACACATCAAAGTTAAACAAGATAGCAGAAGTCTCAATATGATAATCAAGTACAAAGCTGAATACATCGCTAGAATCATTGGGATAACTGGATAACTGAAATGAAATGGATAGCTGGATCTCCAAACGAAGCTCCAACTCCAAAGGTGAATCTCTAATGCTGTATCACTCAGTCTAACCCAAGCATAAAGCAAAATACAAAACACTCAAGTCAGGTCATACATACTTATACGATGTAAACCAACTCAAGTGAACTATAATATGAGGTACACTAACTTAAAGGATGCTTGGGACCGTCCATCCTTTAAGGATCCGTTAAACTATTTACTATGTAGTAATATTTCGCTATTATAATAATGTCTATAGTAAAATAAACTTACTTTTAAATAGCGTTAAGGAGTAACCCAATATTCCCCTTAATACATAAATAGTGCCAATAGTCTATACAGTACCGTAATATCTCTTGATCGGGAGGCTACTAGATGATACTCTATAGGCACGACACAAATCAAACTCGTACAAGGCGCGCTAGGGTAGGTGACACGGCACAACTTGGCAATGCCAGGCTAGATATACCAATTACGCTTCCAGACCGGTGGTAACGTGTAGCAGCTACTACCGCCCACCTCGAGCCACACGCCCCAAAATCAAAGGCCCCAATCAATCCCAAAGTAATAGAATGATATCGAAGGAGTGTGTCTGATAAAAAAAGCTACCTTCTTTGCCCGTCAATCGCTCCTGTTTTAGCCACCTTATGCCAACTCATGGGAGTCAGGTCCACGTATATACCTCAAAGGAACACCGCCGCGTCCTACTTCATTCTGGAATCTCCATCGCGTACACGGTTGTTAAAGTGGTTTTGGAGTTGGCAAAGAGTATGACAACTTCCGATCCCGGTCTCTTTAACAACCAAACGTTATTATTACCCATGGATATTTATTTCAAAACATTTCTATTCCAAATCCATTTAAAGATTTAATATCATTAATTTCCAAAATAATATCCATTTTCAAAAATAGCAATATTCCCAAATCCATATACCTTCCAAAATAATATCCATTCTAAACTAAATACTATATTATTTTATTCCAAATCCAAATCAATATGTCAATTTCATTTCAAAACCAAATTAATATATCATTTAAATAAAAACCAAATTTTCAGGTCACTGAATATTTCCTTCTATTTATTAAACTTGAAATATTCCTTTACATCATCTTAACCCAAACCACTTTATAAAGTCATATTCTTAAATTTTCAATTTCAGTAGGTTCCAAATTTATGCATTTAAATACAATTATAATTTAAATACAATTTCAAATAAATTCATTTCCAAAGCCATATTACTTTCAAGTTATAACAACTCTGAAACCAAAACATTTTGGAACCATAATACTTCGACATGTTATCATATGGAAATTATAATACACCTTAAAAATAATAATCATTTAACCATTTAAATTAATGTCAAATAATATTCATTTTAAAGTTGTAACATTTCTAAGTTCATTCATTCAATTATAAATTTTTCAAAAACAATGTATATTTTAGCTACATTAAAATTACAATTTTTAGCCATTTTAACATATAAAAATTATATTTCCCGCTTCAGAAATCTTTGGGATATCATTTAACTTATGATTCAATAAAATAAACTTTTATAAATAAATATCCAAATTAAACTATAATTCATTTATTAAGTCAAAAACACATTCCTTTACTTCTTTTATTTCAACAAATAACTTACCACTTTATTTTAAAATACCCACTTCATAAATAAGATAAAATTCCCATTTACTTACTTAACAATTTCAATTAAAACCAAATTTTCAATTGTCAAGTTAAGTCATATTTTGAACACTTTACATTTTAAAGTTGTAGCTATTTATCTTACAAAACATAACATTTCACAAAAGAATATTTTATCATAGTTAATATCATAATCAAATTTTCTTTATAGATCTATTCATTTAGACATCAATTAACTATGATTTCATGTCAAATAAATTTTATTACAAAACGCTCAATTAAAACTGTATTTCGTTTTTTCTTCAATTCACATACATTATTTTCTTAACTTAAAATGTCCATTTGGAAACCAATTTCCAGTCATTAAGTTAAGCCATGTTTAACTTACATTTTATACCTTAACTTATACAATTTAACTTATAGAAAATCACTGTAAACTTATTTATACAAACATATCCAATTCATTACAGCTAGTAGGTTAGATTTAGAATTCCACATTAAATCAAATTTCATTATTAAGTTGCTTATTATACTTAAAATCTTTAAATTACAGATTTAAAACCAAGTAAAGATTTTTACATTACAAACAAAAACCAAAATCATCTTATATAATTTTAACTTATAGAAAACCAATATCCCTTTATATTCTAAATCTTTAAATCAACTTTTTATTTAAACTTCCATATATTTATAAATTCAAAATACTTAATAATTTTTGAAAACCATTATAAAATTTTATCCATGGGCCTGTATAAAATTTTCTAACATAGGTCAAGTGATACAGATATGTCTCATTTCAATCCATAATTTAAAAAGAAAAATCCGGGTTCTATCATTTCAAATCCGCAATACCAAGAAAAAGAAAAAAAATACAATAAAAATCACCTGAGCCTATCATTTCAGCCCATAATTATTGTTCCTTATTGTAACGTCCGTTCGAGTATGTATCATTTCAACCCATAGTGAGAGGGAACTTGCAGTGTGATACAGTAAATAAAACAAATAGTATAATATAACATATCATATCAGATGATGCAACAATTATACAAACATGATTTAACATCATATTATCATATCACAGCATATATGAATAATATATCAATTTATACAGATTCACTTGTCATCATTTCACAATAATATAAGTACGTAATGTCTAGAGTGAATAACTCACCTTTTTATAGCTAGAATTGAAATTCAAAATAAAAATCCAAACTCCATAAAGCACGAAAAAGCATGACAAAGCACAATGCAAACTTGAGTGGATGAAGAGCCAGATCCAAATCTTTCATGCGAACAAATATTACATATATAAGAAAATGATTCAATAAAAAAGAATAGAGGTTAAAACAATGGAAAAATAAACGAATCAAAGTGGCATAACTTGCCTTAATCAATCAATGGCTTGGCTACATCACATATGGGTTCAACCATCATCTTGTGTTGCTTGTCATGATGGTTAGAGCTGTGCTAGGAGAAGATGGAGGCCGGGCCTAGCTTGAAGGAAGACAAAGAAAACAAAATGAAAAAAAAGGTGGAGAAAGAAGAAGGAAGCCATGACTTTAGATCTTGTATTTTTTTTCTTCACGCAAATGATAATGAGAAGTTTTGAGAATTGTTTGTGCATGAGTTATCAAAAGAAATGCACGGCTAAAGATGGAAGAAAAAAAAGAAACAGCTAAGGAAGAGTAAATGATAGGAAACAAAAAAGGCACGAGCTAAGGAGAAATAAACTTGCATATATTTTATTCTTAAATGCAAATGAATATGAGAAGTGAGAAATAAATCTTTGTATGTGAATTGATAAAATTTATCATGGCTAATAGATGGAATGGTTTGGAAGGCAAGCAAAGAAGTAAATGCTAGGAAACGGAAAAGGCATAATTAAGGAGAAAGAAACGTATATATTTATTCTTAATTGCAAAAGATGAGGAGTTTGAAATGAGAAATAAATCTTCTTGTACGTGATTTGTGGAATGATTTCTCACGGATAGGAAAAAAATTATACACGGCTATGGTAGATAATTAAATAGATAGGTAAATAAAAAGGCAAGAAATAAGGAAAATAAACTATGTCTCTCGAATCTTCCTCAGCTATTATTAAGATAAAACCAATCAAAAATCAACTAAATAAAATCAAAGTTTATACAAATAAAATAGAAAATAAAATTAAAGAAATAAACATGGAAAAATAAAATAAAAAAATAGAAAATAGAAAATCATTGCAGGTAAAACACTGTATTTTATCTAATTTAAAAAGTATAAGTTTTAAATTCCCAATAAATCCATATGTTTGATATCTCAATCTTGTTATTGAATCAACTATTAACTTATGCTCTTATGGGTAATATTAACATTTGTAACGACCCGCGGTTCCGTACCCCATGAGTCGACACAATTCTCCAACAATCAACTCATGATGAATGGAAATACGAACCATTTGGGTTAAAGAAGAAGAGGTAGAAGAAGAAAATAGAAAACAACATCCGAATCTATCCATCGCAGGGGAATAAAATATAATAGATAATAATAGATCTGTACACAAAAGAGACACTATATCTGTTTTATACATACATCACTAGAATACATCATCAGAGTTTAACAACATCAATAACATACAACTGGACAGTAATCACAACCTGTCCTCACATAACTGGGTACACAGTGGAATAATAATCAAGTGGAAGTACGTATCGCCATCCAGCTCGTCTCCTGAGCTCCACAACATCATATCCTGTATTCTATAATACTCGGTCTGACCCGAGCATTATAGTTAAATAACACCCGAGTCAGTATGTAAGACCGGCGTGAGAAAACCACACTGAAATTTATTGTTAAGGTTTCAAAATTCTTTTGAAAACAAAAGCATCTCGTAAGACTACGCCACAAATAAACATGTCGGATTTTTACCTTACGATAGCTAAAACACTTTTTATTAAAATTCTCTGATATTATAATAGTGTCTATAGAAAGTAAAGTAGAACCTAGCTGAAATGCTTGCATCTCACGTTTCAGCAATAGTTGGGCACAATCAAAATCCGTACGGGCGCGCAGGGAAAATGGATTTCCAACTAATGACTAGGCACTGGGGTACCACCTGTCACGGTACTTGGTTTAGATCAGCATGCCGAGGATCACTCCCGACCCCTTGCAACACAAGACCGAGACTACGCCTTACTGGATAATCCCGAGTAAGATCACCCCACTGTTGGGATTAGCAACCGCACCACTAAGCCGAATAAAAAGGGACATCTAGACAGAGATGACCTCACCCTAATGGGTGCCATCCACCTAGCCTTGCTGCATAACCCCTGATTTTCAGTCATTCTCAGTTGATGAGGCTCGAGGCTAAGCGTTGCCTTTTAGAACATATCACTTAGAATGCTCATCGCCCACCTGACGATGTTCTGAAAGCATTAATCCATGAAAGTCCGTCCCGAGTTTGAGCGGAACCGAAGGCACTATTCCTACTACATCCATTTTGGAATTATCCTCAGGATTAGTAGCGACTATCCCTTGCATTTCGCTGCTCCAACTTCGAATCCAAACTCTTGTTTTCCACACCAAAACGTTCAAATCAGATCGAAGTGGTTTTCGAGAAATTAATCCCGATCCCGGTCTCTTCGAAACGATCAATGCATTATCCAATATTGATAGTCGGTTATTTAACTATCAATTAACAGTCACAAATAACCATCAACCATAAATAATTTCTCCTGAATTATTTATTAACCTCAAAATATTTTTGCAAGATATATTTCCATTTCAACCCTTTTGAAAAAGTTTTCAAAACACACTTTTCTCTTGAAATAAATTTCCAAATATTTATTTCCACTGAAAACACTAAGCACAAAGACATTAGATTTTTAAAATACTTTATCATAAAATATCCTTTAAAACATTTAAATTAAAATTTACTTTAATACTTATTCAAAATATATACTTTAAGAATATTTAAAATAAAACTATTTTGTACAATATAAAACTGAATTTCTAACTTTTAAAACATAATACCAAGCCATCTTTAAATAATCACTGCTATAATAAATTAGAAAATATACGTTCTTTAAAATTTAACATTTAGAAATAATAACTTTTCTAAAACATATTTTTAAACAATTTAAAATTCTTTACTTATACTTAAAATTTGTTTAAAACGTACTTGGCTATCCAGGGAAATATACTTCTCTTCACAGCCTTTAAAAACAAATCACTATTGATTTTTAAACGAATTTTCCCATTTCTTTAATAAGTTCCCATCGTGTATTTATTCTTCAAATATCCACTGATATATTACTTCGCTTTTATAAACCTAGTTTATAAATTTCATAGTCAAATTCTCCTTTAAATTTCCAATTTCAAACACTTAAATCAATTTCCAAATTGATTTTCAATTTACTCCATTTTGAAATAAATCTCTTTACTTACTCACTTTTTCCCAAAATCCATTAACTTCAGATTTTATTTCTCCATTTTGATTTAAAATCTTTTAACTGAAACATACCAATTTCAGATTTTCAAAATTCCTTCTTTATCCTTTTAAATAAATTTAAACCTTAAATTTTAAAAGTATATTCTTTATTCCTTTAAATAATATCACTTCAATTTTACAATTCATTATTTTCTGTTTATTCAAAATCCCCTTTTTCCATACTCGAAATTATTTATTAGAATTTTAAAATCACCTTTTATTCTTTTCCAGTTCATTCCTCAATTTGTTCAATTCTCTATAATTATTTAACTTAAAAATTCCCTCTTTTATTTCCTTTTCAAAAATCCAATTCTATATATTTTGATAACTCAGTGTACCGAAATATATATTCAAGCAAACCATAGCATTCAATATTCCAATTATCAATATAATTCATCACAGAATATCAAATAGTCATAACAGAAAATATTTAATAATCTAAATAAATTTTGAGGAATCCAGTTGGATCCCTCCAACCTGTTTCCTGCATCCACAGATGTTAGCACAATATTAATTCCACTTCGAGGTGAAATATCGCGGTATATGGGATTAATATAATATCATCCGCTATTATGCGGTGCATAGGGTCTCGTCCGCAATATAATACAGGAAATCAATCACTCCAATATATACTATATACTACTATAATATAGCACATCAAATCAATTCAATCATTCAACCAATTATTTAAATTTAACCATTTAAATTTAAATCAAACCCAGATGAGTGAGATTAACTCACCTTAGATTTTGGTTTGGCAATCCAATTCCATCTCGACCATTATCTCCCAATTTTGGACCTTGTATAAATATTTATACAATTTATTAATATTCGAAAAAATCGAAAAATCAATTTCCTTAATATATTGATAAATTCGTAAATTTAAAATGTATATTTATTTTCCTTTAAAAACTTCACAAAATAATTTATATCTGATTTTTATTAATTTCAAATCAATCGAACAATTAAATTTCTAGCGGATAATTTTCAATTAACAATGATTTCATTTTAAACTAATAAATTTGATTTTTTTAAACTAACTTCCTTTTTAAATAATCTTTGGTAACTAGAATAATTAACAAGTTAATCCCCAATATATATACATACATGGAAATTGATGGTTATGTTAAAGTATATTTTTCATAAATCCATATATGTATCAAATCCGGTTAGTATCTTTAAGTGAAGAAAGACATTTTTTTTTATATATATGTATATACATAGCCGTTTCAATTTTTAAACAAACAATTTTTAACCCTTGCTGAAATTTCTAATAAGTGAAATAATGATCTCTATTTAAATTTGAAGATTCAAACTTGAATAATCATTGTATTTAAAATGTTTTAAGAATTAAATTACCTTAACTCGACTTGAAGCCAAAATCAACAGCTCTGCACAAAAGCTACAAATGAGATCGCCGACCCTGCCACTTCCCCTACCTCTGGACAGCATCGCCACCTCCTCCTAAGCTTGCGTGAACTTCAATCTACCACTGCTTCACCTCTGCAAGGCAAACACAAGCTCGAGCTCAATAAGACGAAGCCCACCCAATTAACTACAACCCTAAATATACGATCCTCCACAAATCTCTGTCCAAAGCCGCCATCCCCATCATCACAATTAGCCAACGAACCAGCTACTCTACCACTCATCCTCCTTACTTCAATTGAATCGCCACCTCCTCCAACTGAACGCGGTCCAAACCCTAGAGAGGAGCACCGATTACTTGTCGATTGCTTTGAATTGGCTTCGTGAATTTGAACGTCGAAGAGATGTTCCATCATCATTTTTCGAATCGAACGAGTATACTTTCGATCACGATCCTTCTTTATAAGCAACTGAAGAATTGAAGAGAAGAGAGACGCGATTGATTTTGTATTTCAGTCGCCATTCTTTTTTTTCTTCGTGGAATTTCGCTATGGGTTTTAATACTCGACAGATTATAAAAAAAGGAAAGTGTGCTTTGAAATGTTGCGTGTTGAGTAGGAAGAAGGAGACAGGATTTGTTGGCTAGGCTTGCATAGGTATTGGATAGGGTGGCTGAGATGAAGAGTGGTGGTTGATGGGAAAGAATTTTAGCTGGAGTTGACTAAGCAATACAAATTTTTATATATTAATTTAAATTCAAATTGTCCCGATAAATGCAACTTAAAATTTCGAACTCCTATCGAGGCGTGCCGCTAGGCTTTTATAATGTTATATCCCTATTACGAACACAATGGAAAAGGTTTCGAGTCCTAATTCGATCGTATGGAGTAAGATAGATTTTTGGACCCAGTCATTATATTAAATTTTCGATATAAATTCACCGTGTTTATATATCGTACGCTCACACAACAACTCCAAACAATACAAAAATTGAAATCCGATAATAATATAATATTATGGATCCAATGGAACTGGTTTCGTCGAATTCCGAGACTATGCCTCGGAAGGCTATTTTTAAATATCGATTTAAATGATATATTTTCAAAACTTAACAAAACACTTCCAAATTTAATTTTAACACTTTTACTATCTTCAGTACTATCAATATATATTTTACAGGCCTTCTAATTATTTTTAACAGGCTTAAACTCCAGATTCAGCATTTTACCCAACTTCAAATTATTTAATTTAATAATTAAATTACCCAATAAATGGTGATATTTGAATTCAAGTTAAAAATTAACTTTTAAACATTTAAAATCAATTAAATATTCTGATTTCAAACATCTAAAAGTTCCAGGTCGTCACATTCCTCCCCCTTAAAAGAATTTCGTCCCCAAAAGTACTAGTTAGGAAGAATGGTCCAATACCCGTTTACTTTTCCCAAATCCAACAATTCAACATCCTACCATCTTTTTATAGAAGACCCATTATCATTCTAACTAACTGTAACGACCAGGAATTTTCAAGCATTTAAAAATCGGAATATTTAATTGGTTTTAAGTATTCAATAGGGCAACTTTAACTTGAATAACGAATATTACAATTTATTTGATAATTAAGTTATTGAATTAAAAAATTTGAAACTGAGTAAAATATTGAATCTGGAATTTTAAGCTTGTTAAAAATAATTTGAAGGTTCGTAAAATTTATATTGATAACGTTGAAGATGATAGAAGTGTTAAAATCAAATTTAACAATGATTTGTTCAGTTTTGAAAATATATTATTTAAATTGAATTTAAAAATAGCCTTCCGAGGCACAGTCTCGAAATTCAATGAAACCAGTTTCATTGAGTCTGTAATATTGAATTATTATCGAGTTTCAATTTTCGTAGTTTTAGAGTTAGTGTGTGAGCGTACGATAGATTAACCGCTGAGATTGTATGTCGAAAATTTAAATATAACAACTTATTCACTGGTTAAACCCAAATTGTGACAGGTTGACATAAATCATATCAGAAGTCAACCCTCATCAGTGAAGCGTGCTCTAGACGTTTTCCTGGGTTAAATCACAATCTATCTCCTCCTTCCTTTAAAAAAAAAAGGAATAAAATACGAACGCAATCAGAGAAAATGAGGAAGGGAGCAAAAATCGAATTCGCGGAAATTGAGTCGCGCATTTCGTTCTCCCTTTCCCTTTCAAGTCGCGATAATGGCAGAACCAGACAATTGATTATCGTAATCGTTAAGCTAGGGAAAGGGGAAGTTCGAACTCGAGCTTGACTGCAGCCAGGTGATGGTGGTTGCGACATGAAGAGGAGCTCATTCTCGAGCGAGCTGGACGTGGCAACTTCAGCGACGGCGAGGGCTTCGGAGAGGCGTGCGAACGCGAACAGGATTTGGGTTTTGGGGATTCTCGTGTATTCGAATTGACGATGAAGCTAGGGTTCTGGGGTAACGGTGAGGTGTGCTCGCATCGGTGGTGGTTTCTTCGATGAGCAAGGAATGGGTGGTGGAGGCGGCGCTGTGGGGTTCATTTGAACAGTAAGGAGGCCTGCTCGCGATGGTTGAGAGTGCTTGGCGGTGAGGTATATTTGTTAACAATTTAATTTCAAATTTGAATATGATTTAAATTATATGTTTATAGGTTATAAAGGAATATTTGGAAATTCTTTTTCAATTTAAAGATTTAAAGATTATACCTATATATGTGTGTGTAGGTTAAGTAGTGAATAGATATATAAAATTTTGAAAATAGATAGGAATTTAAATGTTAAAAAGAATTTATAAAAATTAGATTTTTAAATCTATATAAATGAAAATTTGTTTTTAAGTGAATGAGTTTTAAAGTGTATATATATATATATATATAAATGTAGGATCATATCTTCGCCAACTAGTTATTGTTAAAAATATATTAAGGAGATTAACTAAAGTAATTAACTTATTTAATCATTTGGTTACTGAAATAACCTGTTAAAAGGGGAATTAGTTAAATTTAAATTTAATTGTTTAAAATGAAATTGATGGTTAATTTAATTATCAAATGGAAATTTAAATCACTCAATTGACTCGAATATTAATAAAACATCTAATGTTTTTACAAGGTCTAAAATCAAGAAATCAAATCAAGAATGAAGTGGATTGCAAATGTAAAGGGAAAGGGAGTTAATCTCACTCAGTTAAATTTAAATTTAAATGATTAAATTTAAATAATTGTTTGAATGGTTGAATTGATTGATGTGCTATTGTATGATATATTTTGGAATTGATGCATTATATTGTGCTAACGTTTGTGGATGCAGGGAAAACAGGTTGGAGGGATCCAACTGGATCCCTCAACATTTATTTAAATTATTTAATATCCACTGCTGTGATTGATTTATATTCTGTGATGAATTATATTAGAATATTGAATGTTATAGACTACTTGAATATTTTGGTACTCTTTTTTATCCAAATATATAGAATTGGATTTTGAAAGGAAATAAAAGAAGTGAACTCTTAAGAAATAATTATAAAGAATGTGAATAAATTAAAGCGAATTGGATAAGAATATTAGTGGTTTCAAAATACTAACTAATAAAATTCTGTATATGGAAAGGAATTTTTGAATAAACGGAGAGTTAATGAAGTTTGAAACTTCAGTGATATTATTTAATTGAACAAAACATTTATTTAATATTTTAAGATTTAAATTATTGAATGAAATAAAGAAGAAATTGGGAAAAGCCTGAAATTGAATATTTCACTTAAAAGATTTTAAATCAAACGGAAAATAATAATAATAATAATAATAATAATAATAATAATAATAATAATAATAAGTCCATAACTAATGAATTTTGAAATGAATTGAGTAATTAAAAGAAACTTATTTCAAATAAAATAAATTGGAAATCAATTTGGGGAAATTGATTTAAGTGATTGAAGTTGGAATATTCTCTGGATAGCCAAGTCCATGTTTTAAAAGTAAATTTGTAAATATAAATTAAATGTTTTTAAGTTGTTTTTAAAGAAAGCAAGTTTTGTAAAATTTATTATTTTCTATTATTTAAAGTCTAAAGTAAGTATTTTCTTTAATCTATTCTAGCAGTAATTAATAAGAAGTAACTTAGTATTTTGTTTTTTTTAAAAAAAAAAATAGAAACCTAGTTTTATATTTTATTAAGTAACCTTATTTTCAAATGTTCTTATAATAATTATTATTAACAAAATATTAAAGTAATTTTAACTTGAATGTCTTAAAGTATATGTTTAAAAGTGAAGTGTTTTAAATTATTTTAAAAATCAAAGTTTTGTGCTTGGTGATTCTAGTGGAAATACAAATACTAGGAATTTATTCTGAGAAAGGCAGATAGTTTGGAAAACTGTTTTCAAAGGGTTTTGAAAATGGAAAATATATCCTGTGAAGATATTTTTGAAGTTAGTAAATAATTTGGGAAATTATTTATTGTGTGATGGTTGTTTGTGAATATAAATTGATAGTTAAATAACCGACTATCAATATTGGAAAACTACGTTGATCGTTTCGAAGAGACTGGGATCGAGATTTATTTCTTGAAAACCACTTCGATCCGGTTTGTACGATTCTTGAAAACGATTTTGGATTCGAAGATGGAGCGGTGAAGTTCAAGGGCTAATCGCTACTAATCCTGAGGATATTTCCAAAATGGATGTAGTAGGAATAGTGTCATCGGTTCCGTTCGAACCCGGGACGGACTTGTATGGATGAATGCTTGCGAAACATCGTCAGGTGGACGATGGGCATTCTAAAGGATATGTTCTTAAAAAGGTAACGCTTAGCCTCAAGCCTCATCAAATGGGAATGACTGAAAATCAGGGGATATGCAGCAAGGCTAGGTGGGTAGCACCCAAGTAGGGTGAGGTCATTCCAGTCTAGATGTCCCTTTTTATTTCGGCTTAGTGGGCGGTTGCTGATCCCAACCGCGAGGTGATCTCACTCGGGATTATCCAGTAAGGGGTAGTCCCGGTCTTGTGTTGCAGGGGAGCGGGCGTACTCCTCGGTACGGTGATCTAGGCCCCGTACTGTGACAGGTGGTACCCCAGTGCCTAGTCATTAGTTGGAAATCCATTCTCCCTACGAGCCTTGTACGAGTTTTGTTTGTATTACCCACTCTGTGGCTAGTAGCTGGAATTTAATGAATGTAACAATTTCGGCTATTTTATAAGTATTTGTATATAGACCTTATTATAATATCAGAGGATTTCTATAAAAATTGTTTTAGCTATCGTAAGGTAAAAACCCGACATGTTTATTTGTGGCGTGGTCTTACGAGATGCTTTTGTTTTCAAAGGATTTTTGAAACTTTAATAATCAAATTGGGTGTGATTTTCTCACGCTGGTATTCCAGACTGACTTGGGTATTATTTAACTGTAATGCTCGGGTCAGACCGAGTGTTATAGGATACATGATATGATGCTATGGAGCTCAGGAGACGAGCAAGATGACGATACGTACTCGCGTACTTGTTTATATACATATTTTCCGCTGTGTTGAGTTGTTGTGTATCCATTTTATGATATTGAAGTTGAGCTGTGATTGATGTATTCTGATGATGTAATATACAAACAGAGATATTCAATTTGAGTAAAGATCATTTATTATCTATTATATTTTATTCCGCTGCTATGGTTAGATTCTGTTGTTGTTTTCTATTTTCTTCTTCTACCTCTTCTTCTCTAACCCAAATTGTTCGTATTTATGTGCAACTTGAGTTGATTGATGTAGAATAGTGTTGACTCAAGGAGTACGGACTTGCGGGTCATTTCACTTGGTATCAGAGCTTAGGTTGGAGATAACCTTGGCTCTGGTGGGAATTACTCATTTACATTAGAGTCTATAGTACTCTAAAATGAGTTTGAGCGTATTAATAGATATGAGCGCGTATTTGTTAGTGAATATAAATTGTTTTAATATTGTGTTAATTGGTTTATTGAGTGGCATATGAACCTTCGTCGACACAGTCTGTGCAACTGTATTGAAGGGGTTTCTAAACACTTGAATAGAACAATCGACACGGTATTGTTTTAAATGTGGGTGAATGAAATAATTTCACCCAAAAACCTATTTTGATATAAAGGAAAGTTTTTGAAAACTATTTAGCTAATATATGGTTGCTTGGATGTTAGGAAGAATAATATTAAGGTATTATCATTGTTAAGTGAGAATTTGACTAGAAATTGAAATATAACTAAAATTTAAGGGAATAATTTCATTATAAAATGGAATTTATAAATATGAATTAAAAATGTAAATTATAAATTGAAATATAATTAATTGGGAATTTGTATAAGCATAAACTATACAAATGCATTTTTGTTAAAATTTTAATTAAAATAGAATTTGAAACTTTAAAACCCTGGAGATTTTGGAAGTATTTTGGAGGTAAATAGTATTATTGTTGTTTTTGGGTTATTTCTGAAAGGAAATTTGTTTTAAAATGGATTTTGGAAGTGAGATAGCATTGAATTCACTTCAGTCACTGGAAAATAACTTCGGTGATGACTGCAGCATCATCGATGTTCATTTTCGAGTTTCTAAGTGATGAATTGCTGCCAAATTATTTGTTCAGGAAAACCTGTTTGTTTTGAAATTTCAAAAGAAATTTGTTGGGAATAAAACCCGAATTAGTTTAATTTTTGAGAAATGTGATTCGAGATGTTGAAGATTTCAAAATGTTTTAAAACCAATAACCGGGTGTTTGAAAATCCTTATGAGATAGGTTGTAAGCTTATAAATTGAGATGATTTTTAAATCAGGAAGGAAATATAAGCTTTGAATGTTGCAATTTGAATTAAAAGTGTAAAGTTAAAAAAATGAAATTAACTTGGATTAGGAAATAAAAATTTAACTGGATTGGAATAAATTGAATAAGTTGAAAATAATATCCAGTGGTATTCGAATTAAGTTGAAATCGAATTGAGTTAAATGAAACTGAGTTAAATTAAAATTGAATTATTGAATGGAATTAGATTGAGTTAAATAAATTAGAATAACTTGTAAAGGAATCAAAATCCATGGAACAAGGTATGCTCGGGTTATAAATAAGCATAAGGCTTAAGTTAAGTAAAAGAATAATATATTCAAGCCTATAATGGATGGAATTGTGTAAATAATAAGTTGTGACTTATAAATTTTGAAAGTGGAATAGAAAATCCAAAATAAATATTGTTTGTTGTTGTGGATAATGAAAAGAAAGTCCACACTTGAATTATTAAATAAATTGAACCAAGAAAATTAAATAAGGTGATATTTGGGAAAAAAAAGTGTTGAATTTTAACCAGGGGAAGAACTAATTAGATAATAAATTAGTTAATGAAGTTGAATTGTGAAATTATGATGAAGTTTGGAAATAAAACTCAAGTTATAAATTGAATTCGACTTGAATTGTCAGTAAAGTAAATGTAACTGAATTGTGAGTTAATGAAATTTGGTGGTAAATTGAAAATGGATAGTGGATTCAGAACTTGAGTTTTAAATTAAAATTCAACTTTAAGTGTTAACAAATTAAATATAATTGAAATATGTCGAATAAAAATGTAAATGGATTAAAATAGTAATGGTATGAATTGCAAATAAAATCCAAATAAGTGAAGATAAATTGGAAAATGGCCATGTAATAAATTGGATGAACTGAATCTGGAAAGCTAAATTTTATAATAACTAATCAAATGAAATTTTAAATTTTAAAATGAGATTTAACTGAAATAGAATTAAGTTGAATGGAAGAGAAAGATTTACTTGAAACGAAATGAGCTTAAGTATAAAATTGGAGTTGAATTGAATTCTAACTTAAAATTAAGTTTAATAATATTGGATTGGTTTTAAATCAAGTGAAAATAAATTTGTAATCGAAATAAAATTCGGTGAGTTCTGAATAATATTAATGGAATGAAATTCTAGGATAAATAATTGTAAACATTTAAGATTATTAAGGAATTGAAATAACTTGAGACAATAAGAAAATAGAATGTTTTAAGTTTAATAGAATGGATTTAAATGAATATGGATAAGAAATGAAGTATAAATGAGTGGACTGTGAATAAAATTTAATAGGTAATGAAGGCGAACCTAAGTTGTTAATGGTTTTGAATATACTAGTTTGGTTAATAAAATGAAATGCAAGTGAATGGATTCAAATATGAAATGCAATGAAAATGAGAACATATGAATTATGACTAAATTTAAAATGGAATGGAATTAAGTATAAATTGAGTTGAAATCGACTTAAAATGGTTATAAAACATAAGTACTTATTTATTCACATAGATCTCGTTAAAGTGCATAGAATAAATTGTCATTTGATGTAAATGGAAGTAATTAAAATTCTATGAGTAGATAGAAGTAAAATAAATTGATTTTGAAAGCAATTGAATTAAATATGAGTTCAGTTTGCTTAAAATAAATTAAATGTAAGCTATTGTGTTTTAATCCATTCAAATTGATGAAGTTGTATATGAATGGATTAAAAACCATTCAAATTGAATGAAAATAGGTTGTAAATTAATTGGAACAGTGGAATTAGTATGAAAATTGTTTAAGTTGCTTACGGAAAAATGTTTGGTGTGAATTTCTTTTAGAATTCATATGTTTAACTATTGCAAGTAAGTGAAATATTGATAAAACTTTTTATATATTGCACTTACATGTTTAAATTGAGTGAGTACAGGTACCTGGAAGCCGTGTGGCTGGATTTGGTTGTGTTATTTGCTAAAAATAATAAGCCGCTTGCTTAAAATGCTAAATAAGGTACGCTTACGCAATAAAAATAGGAAATATGAACTGTTTTTGGTTTTTCCGACCGTGTGGGTCGATGAATATATATTTATCTCTTTTGTCAAATTGCAAAAGCTCCTCCGTACAAAGGAGACTCTGCCAAAAATTTTCAGAAATTTTGGGAGTTAGAAAATTTTAGAAAACTTTGGAAAATTGTGTTAACGACTAGCGAATTCAAATTGGAAACCAAACTAAGTTAGTAAATGAAACTAACTAAAATAATGACATAAATTAGTTTTAAATGACAAATAAAATTTATATATTCAGAGTTAAAGATAAATGGAATTCATATGGAAATGAAAGAATCGATTTGAATAGAAATAGATATAAACTGAAGTGGCAAGATGAGAATCAATATAAGAAACACATAAATGCTTATATTAACTTAAGTAAGGAATGCATTCTCAATTAGAAATTGATATTTCAAATATAATTTAAGTTAGTATTTGAATTGATAGATATTGACATTTGTAAGAAAGTCAATAAAATGTCTTTGAATATTGTGATGGGACATATTGCTGTGTAAGATGTGCGGGTAATATAAAGGTAAAGAGAATTGACTTTGATTTCAGAAGATAAATTTGAAATGATCAACAAAAGGTATGTGTTTAAGTTTCTATATGAAATTTGATTGGGGTTTGGATTGAGCCACTTGGCCTTTTGTTTTCTTTTTGGATTTGGGAGGCCGTAGAGCCATTTTGTAGTTGTATCGAGTTAGCCGCGCAAAGGAGACGCTGGCAAAAATTTTCGGAAATTTAGAGAGTTAGAAAAATTTTGAGAAAATTTTGATAATTCAAAATTTAGTTTTAAATTGAAACTTGAATGGTTAAACAAGTGGTATAGTTTGAAACTAGGGAAAGGTTTGGAAAGTTAATAAGAATGATAATGGATCTTTTATAAAAAGATGGTTGGTAAGATGTTAAATTGTTAGGAACTATTTAGTTTTAGGGAAATAATAAACGGGTATTGGATCATTCTTCCTAACTAGTAATTTCAGGGACGAAATTCTTTTAAGGGGGAAGGAATGTGACGACCCGGAATTTTCAAGCATTTAAAAATCGGAATATTTAATTAGTTTTAAGTATTCAATAGGGCAACTTTAACTTGAATAATGAATATTACAATTTATTTGATAATTAAGTTATTGAATTAAACAATTTGAAACTGAGTAAAATATTGAATCTGGAATTTTAAGCTTGTTAAAAATAATTTGAAGGTTCGTAAAATTTATATTGATAACGTTGAAGATGATAGAAGTGTTAAAATCAAATTTAACAATGATTTGTTCAGTTTTGAAAATATATTGTTTAAATTGAATTTAAAAATAGCCTTCTGAGGCACAGTCTCGGAATTCAATGAAACCAGTTTCATTGAGTTCTTAATATTGAATTATTATCGAGTTTCAATTTTCATTGTTTTTGGAGTTAGTGTGTGAACGTACGATAGATTAACCGCTGAGATTGTATGTCGGAAATTTAAATATAACAACTTATTTACTGGTTAAACCCAAATTGTGACAGGTTGACATAAATCATATCAGAAGTCAACCCTCATCAGTGAAGCGTGCTCTAGACGTTTGCCTGGGTTAAATCACAATCTATCTCCTCCTTCCTTTAAAAAAAAATAGAAACCTATTTATTAAGTAACCTTATTTTCAAATCTTCTTATAATAATAATTATTAACAAAATATTAAAGTAATTTTAACTTGAATGTCTTAAAGTATATCTTTAAAAGTGAAGTGTTTTAAATTATTTTAAAAATCAAAGTTTTGTGCTTGGTGATTCCAATGGAAATAGAAATACTAGGAATTTATTCTGAGAAAGGCAGATAGTTTGGAAAACTGTTTTCAAAGGGTTTTGAAAATGGAAAATATATCTTGTGAAGATATTTTTGAAGTTAATAAATAATTTGGGAAATTATTTATTGTGTGATGGTTGTTTTTGAATATAAATTGATAGTTAAATAACCGACTATCAATATTGGACAACTACGTTGATCGTTTCGAAGAGACCGGGATCGAGATTTATTTATCGAAAACCACTTCGATCCGGTTTGTACGATTCTTGAAAATGATTTTGGATTCGAAGATGGAGCGGTGAAGTGCAAGGGCTAATCGCTACTAATCCTGAGGATATTTCCAAAATGGATGTAGTAGGAATAGTGCCTTCGGTTCCGTTCGAACCCAGGACGGACTTGTATGGATGAATGCTTGCGAAACATCGTCAGGTGGACGATGGGCATTCTAAGGGATATGTTCTTAAAAAGGTAATGCTTAGCCTCAAGCCTCATCAAATGGGAATGACTGAAAATCAGGGGATATGCAGCAAGGCTAGGTGGGTAGCACCCAAGCAGGGTGAGGTCATTCCAGTCTAGATGTCCCTTTTTATTTCGGCTTAGTGGGCGGTTGCTGATCCCAACCGCGGGGTGATCTCACTCGGGATTATCCAGTAAGGGGTAGTCCCGGTCTTGTGTTGCAGGGGAGCGGGCGTACTCCTCGGTACGGTGATCTAGGCCCCGTACTGTGACAGGTGGTACCCCGGTGCCTAGTCATTAGTTGGAAATCCATTCTCCCTACGAGCCTTGTACGAGTTTTGTTTGTATTACCCACTATGTGGCTAGTAGCTGGAATTTAATGAATGTAACAATTTCGGCTATTTTATAATTATTTGTATATAGACCCTATTATAATATCAGAGGATTTCTATAAAAATTGTTTTAGCTATCGTAAGGTAAAAACCCGATATGTTTATTTATGGCGTGGTCTTACGAGATGCTTTTGTTTTCAAAGAATTTTTGAAACTTTAATAATCAAATTGGGTGTGATTTTCTCACGCTGGTATTCCAGACTGACTCGGGTATTATTTAACTGTAATGCTCGGGTCAGACCGAGTATTATAAGATACAGGATATGATGCTATGAAGCTCAGGAGACGAGCGAGATGACGATACGTACTCGCGTACTTGTTTATGTACATATTTTCCGCTGTGTTGAGTTGTTGTGTATCCATTTGTATGATATTGATGTTGAGCTGTGATTGATGTATTCTGATGATGTAATATATAAACAGAGATATTCAATTTGAGTAAAGATCATTTATTATCTATTATATTTTATTCCGCTGCGATGGTTAGATTCTGTTGTTGTTTTCTATTTTCTTCTTCTACCTCTTCTTCTCTAACCCAAATGGTTCGTATTTCTGTGCAACTTGAGTTGATTGATGTAGAATAGTGTTGACTCAAGGAGTACGAATTTGTGGGTCGTTTCACTAACTTCCCAAACTCTCCCATAGTTTTCAAATAATATTATTTGCTCAATCATTCAAATTTCAATTTAAAACAAAATTTTGAATTATGATAATTTTCTCAAAAATTTTCTAGCTCTCTAAATTTCCGAATTTTTTTGCCCGCGTCTCCTTTGCGCGGCTAGCTCGATACAACTACAAAATGCCTCTACGGGCTCACAAATTCCAAAAGAAAACAAAAGGCCAAGTGGCTAGTCAAAAACCCAATCAAATTTCATACAGAAATTTAAACACATACCTTTTTTTCGAGCAATTAATATTTATATTCTGAAATCAATGCCAATTTTCCTTTTCCTTTATAATACCTGTATATCCTACATAGCAATAATATCCAACCACAACATCAAAATCATTTTATTGTCTCCTTTACAAAATTTCAATATTTATTCATCCAAGCCCCTACGATGTACCTATATCATTCGTACGCACTACCAAATTCGATCACTCACTCGATCACACGATTTCACTTCCGAACTAGTATCGTCCACCCGACTTCTAGTGCGGACTCAGATCTGGTTTCTTGACCAGAAACCGTCATTCTCCTTGCATAGTCTTAACTATGATAGAGAATTTCCAGAATCAATCAAAATCCATATCCAGGGTTCGCCGTCGAAAATCGAGTGAAAAATCCCAACTCGGAATGATATAACTATCTCGAAATTCTATGCTCGAATCTGGATCAAATTGCTATGCGAATAAAAATAATATACGTATATCCTACGTATTTATATCCATTGATCATAAGCTATATCAGTTCTCTTTTATTCACATTCATTTTAATTTCTACCCACTTATCAACGCTTATCATTTCACATATTTTTATTAAACCTTCCGACCCCTTGCAATACAAGACCAGGACTACTCCTTACTGGATAATCCCAAGTAAGATCACCCCACGGTTGGGATCGGCAACCGCACCACTAAGCCGAATAAAAAGGGACATCTAGACAGGGATGACCTCACCATAATGGGTGCTACCCACCTATCTTTGCTGCATAATCCTGATTTTCAGTCATTCCCGGCTGATGAAGCTCGAGGCTAAGCGTTACCTTTTAGAACATATCACTTAGAATGCTCATCACCCACCTGACAATGTTCTGAAAGCATTCATCCATACAAGTCCGTCCCGGGTTCGAACGGAACCGAAGGCACTAATCCTACTACATTCATTTTGGAATTATCCTCAGGATTAGTAGCAACTAGCCCTTGCACTTCGCTTCTCCACCTTCAAATCCAAAATCTTGTTTTCCACACGAAAACGTTCAAACCGGATCGAAGTGGTTTTCAAGAAATTAATCCCGGTCTCTTCGAAACGATCAGCGCATTGTCCAATATTGATAGTCGGTTATTTAAAATCAATTAACAGTCACAAACAACCATCAACCATAAACAATTTCTCCTGAATTATTTATTAACCTCAAAATATATTCGCAAGATATATTTCCATTTCAACCCTTTTGGAAACAGTTTTCAAAACACACTTTTCTTATGAAATAAATTTCCAAATATTTATTTCCACTGAAAACACCAAGCACAAAGACTTTAGATTTTTAAGATAATTTAAAACACTTTATCATAAAATATCTTTTAAAACATTTAAATTAAAAATTACTTTAATACTTATTCAAAATATATACTTTAAGATTATTTAAAATAAAACTACTTTGTACAGTATAAAACTGAATTTCTAACTTTTAAAACATAATACCAAGCCATCTTTAAATAATCACTGCTATAATAAATTAGAAAATATACTTACTTTAAAATTTAACATTTAGAAATAATAACTTTTCTAAAACATATTTTAAACAACTTAAAATTCTTTACTTATACTTAAAATTTGTTTAAAACGTACTTGGCTATCCAGGGAAATATACTTCTCTTCGCATCCTTTAAAAATAAATCACTATTTATTTTTAAACAAATTTTCCCATTTCTTTAATAAATTCCCATCGTGAATTTATTCTTCAAATATTCACTGATATATCACTTCGCTTTTATAAACCCAGTCTATAAATTTCATAGTCACATTCTTTTTTAAATTTCCAATTTCAAACACTTAAATCAATTTCCAAATTGATTTCCAATTTACTTCATTTTGAAATAAATCTCTTTACTTACTCACTTTTTCCCAAAATCCATTAACTTCAGATTTTATTTCTCCATTTTGATTTAAAATCTTTTAACTGAAATATACCAATTTCAGATTTCCAAAATTCCTTCTTTATCCTTGTAACATCCCGCCTTTTCGCATGCTTTAAATCGACACACATGCCAATTCAAACCATCCGGAATGGCCGATTGTTATGGGGTAAATAAGAAAAATGAGAAAGAAATAAAACAAAACAGAATCTCATAACGGAAGGATAAAATATAAAAATCAAATATACAGTTTATAAATCTGTTTACAAAAAAAAACATTTGATTATATTTATAATACATATCAGAGTTACACATACCAATAACAATGCAGCGGAACAATATGAGTGTAGTCGAATATAATAAATAATAATAATAGAAATCTCCGTCTTCATCCTCCAGAGCAAAAGTCTTCGATCCTGAAACGCTCAGACTGACCCGAGCGAATTGAAAAGACAAAACACTCGAGTCAGAACTAAAAGATCTTATGTAAGTTAAATCAACAGGAATAAATATGAGTGCAGTAACTCAAAAGATGCTCGGGATTCACATCTCTTAAGGATCTGTTAAACTATTTACCATGTAGTATGTTTCGCTATTATAATAGTGTCTATAGTAAAATAAACATACTTTTAAATAGCGTTAAGGCTTTACATTTTCCACCTTAACAACTAATAGTCCCAGTAGTCCATCCAATATCATAGTCCCTCCTGATCGGGAAGCCACCAGAGGATACCACACGGGCTACGGGAGAAATCCAAACTCGTACAAGACGCGATAGGGTAGGTGACACGGCACAACTAGGCAATGCCAGGGTAGATATACCAATTACACTTCCGGGTCGGTGGTAACGCGTAGCTGCTACTACCGCCCACCTCGAACAAACTCCCCCAAATCAAAGAAATCAAAAGCGAATTAATCCAAAGTCAGAGTATAGTATCGAAGGGAAGTGTCCGATCAAAGGTGCTACCTTATTAACCCGTCGATCGCTCCTGTTTTAGCCACCTTATGCCAACTCACAGGAGTTGGGTCCACGTATTTACCTCAGAGGAAATGCCGTCACTATAGCTTTCAAAACCAAACATTTGAATTATAGCTTTCAAAACATAATACTTCGAAATTCATAGCTTTAAACCATAACTTCTAAAACTTGAATGGTTTGGATATTCAACAGTATGTAAATTAGTTGATTTTAAATTACTTTAAAAAGTAAATAATTTCCACGCCTTTACCATTTCTTCACTTTAAATTAAGTCTAACCCATCAAATTAGATTCACTCTCAGTTTCAATAAAACACTTCGATTTTAATATATTTCAAACTTTGAGTATTTAACAATTTCAAACTCAGGTTGAAAATTTCTATTCAACAATTTATTGTCATATTATTTAGTTTTGAAATCTTCACATGATAAATCCATAAAATAAAACTCAAATTACTAACAACTAAGAATTTCCTTCAATTTATTTATACTAGAAATATTTATTTGATTTATCTTGAATAAAAAATCCAGTTATAAATATCATACCTTTAAATTCCAATCTTAATAAGTTTACATCAACTTATGGAGTTCAATTTTTAAATAAGCTCAATTTCAAATAAATTTCCAATTTATCTTCCAATCTTAATTGATTTGAATCATTTAAAACTCTCTATATATAAAATATCTTAAACCTATACTAAATCATATAATATAAATTATCAAACTCCATTATTCAACTTATTCATTTTTATTTAACAGATTTATACATATTTAAATTCAACAATTTAACCATATATGTATATAAAATAATATTTATAAAATATCAAAATTTAATATTTATTAAACCGTATCCTATCCAAACGATAGAAATCATTTTAAAAATAATTATATATATAGACCGATGGTGTCTGTATAAAATTTTCTATCGTATAGTCCAGTGATACGGATATTTATCATTTCAATCCGTAATTTAAAAATAAAAATTACGGTTATATATCATTTCAAACCGCAATCCCGAATGAAATGAAATGCATAGCAACTTGTAGTTAATATAAATAAACATCCATTCATCTATCAAAATCAATCATCAAACATTCATCAATTTATCATCCAATTCAAACAATCACAACAGTAAATAATAATTAATTACTGACAGTTAAATTTCCAATAATGAATTAAATAACTGTTTAACTGCAGTTTATATGAAATAATAAATAAATTTAACTAGCAGTTTATATGCAATAATAAATTTAACTAAAATTTTAACTGACAGTTTTAATGCAATGAATAAACTAATTAACAATTAACTGGCAGTTTTAAATGCAATAATGAATTAAATAATGCGTAAATTAATGAATGCAATTTAACTGAGAAAATGATGAATTATACACCAAACAGCTATAAATAAAATTTTAAACATATCATAAATCAATTTAACCAACATAAGAAATCTTAGAAGTTGTGAGTGGGTTAAAACACTCACCTTTTGAATTTAAATTGAATTTAAATCCAATTGAAATCCAAAAATTAGCCCATCTCAGAATTCGTCCAAACCAGCGTCATCAAGTCCAGAATTTTATTACGATCCGAACAAAAAAATCACGCATGAATTGGTGTTCGTATGTAAAAGTTATGGCGATAAACGTGCTTGAAAACAACTAAAATAAAAAAGGAAAAAAAGAACACATTACAACATTCAACTTGCCACGTCACTGCATGCTTTCCCTCATCTCTCCAAATGCACGCACGAACGCATTAGAACATGCTACAGGAAACCGAAACCCTAGATGAAAGCCTACAGCCGCATCTACCAAACGTCAATTCTTGCCGCGCCGAGCCCCACCGTGACCACGACCCGACCCCCAGGAGGCCGCCTCGGCCTTGCGACCCAGCGACGACTCTAATTTTTTCCGCAGCCGCCAGTTTATTCGAAACCCTAATCAATTTTTGACGAAAATCTGACCATCAAAACGAAGAACAAACCATATAGATGCGCTCCCCATCGTTCTCTCTCCAAAACCCAGAAATGGTTCGCCGATCCAACAACTTTGATTTCAATGATGATGAACGGCCGAAACTTCTCTGATTTTTACCGGTCAAACGAAAAACTGAATCGAAAAACGAACACCACCAGTGAATTACCCTAGTCCAGAGCTTCAACATATAATTTTTTCAAATTTTTCTGAGGACTTTGAATTTTTGACTTTGATTTTGAATTGTAATTGGATCTAGGGTTTGCATCCATTGAAGAAGAAGAGGAGTTGATGAAATTTTACGCGCGGATAAATGAGAATAGGCATAGGTTAGGGTTTAGCATGGCATTTATAGGCAAATTGAAATAAAATATATGGATCGGGTTGATAGATATACGCGCTAACGCTAACGTGGCCCGAAAAGCCCGTTCTGACCCCGAGACGAAATTGGTTAAACCCATATATCAAAATAGGTGTTTTAAATTATTTTAAACACAATGGAACATGTTTCACGTCCTAATTCCATTGTATGCAGAAGTTATGCCGAAAACAATATTTTCCAAATTGATTTCAATTGCATAAATTTCAAGGCGTTTCGAGTCGGTACGATCAAACGACAAGTCCGATTGCTACAAAATTTGAAACACTATTACAATTCACCATTATGGATCCGATGAAACTGGTTTCGTTGAAATCCAAGTCAGTGGCCAAAATGGCTATTTTTCTATAAATTAAATAATTTAATACATAAAAAAAATTCCAATTCTTGGTTCCAATCCTAAAATTGACCAATTTTACTACCTTTATATTTCCCAAACATTTACAATGATTTAACATTTTTTAAAAGTCAATTTATTAAAGATTAATCAATAGAAATCTTCAATTTCATAAAATTCAAAATTATAGATAAATTTCCAAAATTTCCATTAAATTGTATTTACCCATAATTATTCCATTCATAATTTCAAATAGAAGGGTTTATCATTGGATTTAAAATTATCACATAAATACCTCCCGTTTCAACTTAATTTTTAAATTAACGTGATAATTACATATTTGATTTCATTCATTTGCAATAAATCCAACTGTTATAAATTAAATAAATTAACTCCCTATTAAAACTCAAATTCTATAATTCATAAATTTTATCATCTCGATTTACTTATAAATTTATAATTTTTTTTAAACCAATTCCCATCTCAATTTAAAGTAACTTAATTCATCCATTATAGAATTTATTTCAGTTTCTTAAAATAACCCCTTTATTATAAATTGAATCCAATTTATTTTAATAAGTTTCCGATTAAATGGATTAGATTCAATTTCAACCTTTAACTTGCACTTAGGTTTTAGGTCATAATCAATTTGTAACGTGTTACTTCCATAGTTATTTACATACTTCTCGTATTAATTCCTCAATTAATCATAATTATTAAAGTAACGCTTATAATCCATAACGACATTGTAATTACTCACTTTTAAATGATTGTTATTTCAAATAAATTTATTGACCAATTAATTAGGGATTTTATAATAGTTGTTATCTACCTTTAAATTTACTTCCTAATAACGTACTACTTGCTCTTCTTTAATTGTAATTTGAATTCCAACCCTTATTCATCATACTAAATAAAATAAATAACATATAGATTGTTACCTATTTTCTTTACATGCCTTTATAGGTTTATTACTTAACAATCACCGTTAAAAATCACGTGTATACAGTAATTTTATATTTCGTAATCACATTCAATCAGTTATGTATTACTTTCCAGCAAGAAATATGCTTACTTAGATAACGTTAACTTTTATTCAATTGCCATTTATTGAAATCCACATTAATTAATTTATTAAATGCTTACATTTATTTCTCTATATCCAATTTGTTTCAACTTTATTTACATTGATACTATTCCCGTATTTTGGTTATTACTTATCAACTTGTGTACAATTAATAGTCAAACATACATTTTAGATAAATTTCTATAATTGGAAATTCTTGCAAGTTCATAAATCATTAAATTCAATTTAGCATTGTTTCTATTGAAATTTCATTCACACTTCTCACATTAATGTAACTTTTATTTATTTTATTAACATTTATTTCAAATTTCGTCTACTGATTTAACAGGTAACTTATAATGTATGCTTACCAGCCAAATATTTCACCAATTGTCATACTCTGAGTGGAGTTAGCATAAATTTCAGAATTTATCTAATTTTTACATTGAGATAACATTTGATTGCCTTAATTGAAATAAAATTCTGAATTTATTTAATGCAATAAATTTTGACCTTTACCAATTTAATACATTCATACACTTTTTTACCTATTTTATATTTTATAACTAAGTGCAACATTATACATTATTTCATTTGATTGCAACTTCATTTTACATTGGAAATTTTCTATTTACAATTGCTATCTAAAATTTCTAACATTACATTTCATTGTAAATCAAATTTTTTATTTCATACTACATTAAATTACTTCCAACTTAAATTAACCAATAATTTATTGAAAATTTACGGGTCGTTACAATCCTTTTAGATAAATTTAAACCTTAAATTTTAAAAGTATATTCTTTATTCCATTAAATAATATCACTTCAATTTTACAATTCATTATTTTCTGTTTATTCAAAATCCCCTTTTCCATACTCGGAATTATTTATTAGAATTTTAAAATCACCTTTTATTCTTTTCTAGTTCATTCCTCAATTTATTCAATTCTCTATAATTATTTAACTTAAAATTTCCCTCTTTTATTTCCTTTTCAAAAATCCAATTCTATATATTTTGATAACTCAGTGTACCAAAAAATATATTCAAGCAAACCATAGCATTCAATATTCTAATTATCAATATAATTCATCACAGAATATCAAATAGTCATAACAGAAAATATTAAATAATTTAAATAAATTTTTTAGGAACCCAGTTGGATCCCTCCAACCTTTTTCCCTACATCCACAGACGTTAGCACAATACCAATTCCACTTCGAGGTGAAATATAACGGTATATGGGATTAATATAATATCGTCCGCTATTATGCGGCGCATAGGGTCTCATCTGCTATATAATGCGGGAAATCAATCACTTCAATATATACTATATGCTACTATATATAATATAGCACATCAAATCAATTCAATCATTCAACCAATTATTTAAATTTAACCATTTAAATTTAAACAAACCCAGACGAGTGAGATTAACTCACCTTAGATTTTTGTTTGGCAATCCAATTCCATCTCGACCATTGTCTCCCAATTTTGGACCTTGTATAAATATTTATACAATTTATTAATATTCGAAAAAACCGAAAAATCAATTTCCTCAATATATTGATAAATTGATAAATTTAAAATGTATATTTATATTCCTTTAAAAACTTCACAAAATAATTTATATCTAATTTTTATTAATTTCGAATCAATCGAACAATTAAATTTCTAGTGGATGATTTTCAATTAACCAATGATTCATTTTAACTAATAAATTTGATTTTTTAAACTAACTTCCTTTTTAAATAATCTTTGGTAACTAAAATAATTAACAAGTTAATCACCAATATATATACATACATGGAAATTGATGTTATGTTAAGGTATATTTTTATTAAATCCATATATGTATCAAACCTGGTTAGTATCTGTAAGTAAAGAAAGACATCTTTTTTTATATATGCATGCATATACATAGCCGTTTCAATTTTTAAACAAACAGTTTTCAACCCTTGCTGAAATTTCTAATAAGTGAAATAATGATCTCTATTTAAATTTGAAGACTCAAACTTGAATAATCATTGTATTTAAAATGTTTTAAGAATTAAATTACCTTAACTCATCTGGAAGCCAAAATCAATAGCTCTGCACAAAAGCTACAAACGAGGTCGCTGACCCTGTCGCTTCCCCTACCTCTGGACAGCATTGCCACCTTCTCCCAAGCTTGCATGAACTTCAATCTTCCACTGCTTCACCTCTGCGAGGCAAACACAATCTCGGGCTCAATAAGACGAAGCCCACCCAATTAACTACAACCCTAATATAGGATCCTCCACAAATCTCAGTCCAAAGCCGCCTTCCCCATCATCACAATTCGCCAACGAACCCGTTACTCTCCACTCATCCTCCTTAGTTCAATCGAATCGCCACCTCCTCCAACTGAACGCGGCCAAACCCTAGAGAGGAGCGTCGATTACTCGTCAATTGCTTTGAATTAGCTTCGTGAATTTGAAGGTCGAAGAGATGTTCCATCATCATTTTTCGAATCGAACGAGTATACTTTTGATCGCGATCCTTCTTTATAAGCGACTGAAGAATTGAAGAGAAGAAAGACGCGATTGATTTTGTATTTCAGTCGCCATTTTTTTTTCTTCGTGGAATTTCGATATGGGTTTTAAAATACTCGGCAGATTATAAAAAAAGGAAAGCGTGCTCTGAAATGTTGCGTGTTGAGTAGGAAGAAGGGGACAGGATTGTCGGCTAGGCTTGCATAGGTATTGGATAAGGTGGTTGAGATGAAGAGTGGTGGCTGATGGGAAAGAATTTCAGCTGGAGTTGACTAAGCAATATAATTTTTTATATATTAATTTGAATTCAAATTGTCCCGATAAAAGCAGATTAAAATTTCGAACTCCTATCAATGTGTGTCGCTAGGCGTTTATAATGTTATGCCCCTATTACGAACATAATGGAAAAGGTTTCGAGTCCTAATTCGAATGTATGCAGAAGATAGCTTTTTGGACCCAGTCATTATATTAAATTTTCGATATAAATTCAGCGCGTTTATATAGTACGCTCACACAACAACTCCAAACTTTACGAAAATTGAAATTCGATAATAATATAATATACGGATCCAATGGAACTGGTTTCGTCGAATTCCGAGACTATGCATCAGAAGGCTATTTTTAAATATCGATTTAAATGATATATTTTCAAAACTTAACAAAACACTTCCAAATTTAATTTTAACACTTTTACTATCTTCAGTACTATCAATATAAATTTTACAAACCTTCCAATTATTTTTAACAGGCTTAAATTCCAGGTTCAACATTTTACCCAACTTCAAATTATTTAATTTAATAATTAAATTACCCAATAAATGTTGATATTTGAATTCAAGTTAAAAGTTAACTTTTAAACATTTAAAATCAATTAAATATTCTAATTTCAAACATCCAAAAATTCCGGGTCGTCACAACATTGATTTATATACTAATACATTAATAATTTCCCAATTCATCCAAATTTCAATTTACATAGTATTTAATTTCACCTACCTATAATAAATCCATTTATTACGGATTGAATTCCAATTAATTGATTTCCAATAACTGCCTTGCTTCAATTCTACTCTTTTTATTAAATCTATTATCACTCTGTAAACCTAGTTATTATTTGTTTATCTTTCGTTACATAAATATACATTCAAATTTCCAACTTTCTTTTGTAATAACTGTTATTTTCTATTATATTGAATCTGCCAAATATACATTTATTATAATTAAAACCTCAATCAATTTATTCACTTGGTTTCATTCCTTTATTTTTTATATAAATAAAATATACATTTCCATTTATGTCATTACATTCACACTTTATAATTACAGTCCTATTTTACATTAATGAACATTTACTTGCATTTAAATGTAATTGATTTCCAATTAATTTCATACACTAATTAAATAGGTAAGTTATAGTAATTGTTACCATAACCTTCAATTTACATTTAAGTTTACTAATTTCAACTAATTATCAAAATTACTTACATAATATTGAATTCATGCAATTACCATTAACTATACTAATTCATTTATTCATACAACACTTACCCTTATTTACTTATATTCAATTTTACCCAAATATAACATTCACAACTAAATAAATGGACCAATTAAATAGTAACTTACGACCGTTACTATAACTTTTAAACCACACGTATGAATTCATTATTGTTTACAAATCAAATGTTACAATTACTTAATTAACACTGATTTACTTCAATTTCTATTAATCATATATTATCTCATTAATGATGTGACGGCCCAGAATTTTAGGCAATATCAATTTAATAATCTGAATTAATAATTAAACTGGTTTGATAATTTTTCTTTATAATTTTAATTTAATTTGGTAAAATTATTCTTTTAAAGGTTAATAAATATTTAATCTAGTAATTTTGATCAATATCTTTCTAACAATTTAAAAATTGATAAGATTTATTTTTCAAAGCTAATAAAATTTTATTCTATTTATAATGTATATATTGGTATATATATTGTAAATAGAAAATCTTTTGTTTTAAATAAACGATGAATTTTCAAATTGTAATATATATGTATTTATATGTTATAATTTGGAGTTGTTTTGAAATTTAATCTATTGATTATATATATATATATATATATATATATATATATATGAATATATTGTAATTTGAAGCTTTATTTTAAACTCAATATTTTCAAAAGATAATTTAAGATTAATTCAATTGTTTCCAAAATATATGATAATTGTTTATTAGAAAATATAATAGTTTAAAAAGGATTTAAACAAAGTTTTATTTTGTTTTCTTTAAAATGTTTAAATTAAAATGGTTATATATATATATAAATTATTATTAAACTTTCTTTAAAAAATTACCTTTTAAATAATAAAGATAAATGTTTTAGATTTAATAATACATGTATAAGATTTATTTGTATTATAATTAGTTTTATAATATTTTCTTTAAAAAGTAAATTTATATATTCATACATAAGTATTTATTAATAAAGTAAATTAAATAAGTAAGCTTATATTAACATTTAAATTAAGTGAAAATTTAATTAAAAATACTTAGGGACATGTGTAAACATATTAGTCATCTTAACAACATTTGTAAGGCAATTAAGTTATATTTGTGACAAGGGTCTACATTTTTAAATTTACTTTCTTTAATTTTAATAAACCACAACATAATTCATTTAAAATAAACTTTTCATCTCTTCACCCTTTTTTCATTATTTCTCAGCTGAAAACAAAGATAATTTCAAGTTTGTAAACTTCTCAAACCAAAATTCAATGATGTAACATATTCCAAATCTAACGCTCAAACCAGAAAATTATTCTTCAAACATGAAATTAAAACCCAAAATCAGAGGCAAATCTGAAGTAAAATTGCAAATCTGCAACTCAAATGGATGATCAACTCTGCAAGTTTCAACCTTTAAAACATCAAATTGAAGGCATGCAAGAATTCAATTTCATTAGCATCAGCAAATCAAAAGCCTTTTCAGATTAAAAATTCAAAGCCAGGAAAAAAGAATTTAAAACCTGCTCCGCTTTGTTCACTGCATATTAATGGTGAGTAAATATTTTTAAAAACAGATTAATCTTATTTGACTTAAGTGCATGTGATGATGTTGGATTGTATTGAATCCTATAGTTCGAAACTTATCTGGATTTGCAAATATATATATGTGAGAATGACAGTATATGTTGACATCTTGTTCTCTGTAATTCTGTGACTTTTGTTTTCAAAAATCCAAATTTCTCAATTAAATCCCTATTAGCCTTGAATATGTGAATGAAAATTGTTTGTGAATGTAAAATAAAGATCACAAAAATAGTTTCATGATTTCAAATGCAACAGATAATTTTAAATAAGAGATTAACAGCGAAACTAAAATTTTTGTTAAAAATCAACTGTTTTAAATTCTAATTTGAATTACATGCATGTAATCATGATGGAAAATCATGAATCTTGATATGCATTTTGTAATTTTTAGTTGGGTAATTCTTGTGAATTCTAGGGTAGAACGATTTGAGTGTTTTGGGCGATTGCCGATGAAAGGCGTGGCGAAGTTGATCAATTTTTGGTTGGGAGGTGGTTCGATTGATGGCGAGTATGGAAAAAATACTCTTGATTTTTTCTTTAGGCCGAATTGAGCAGATTCAATCGAGGTAGGGTTTTGTTTCCTTTTTTTGAAGGCAACGCATCAGTGGGTTTTGCGGCGTCGTGGATTGACTGGAGTCGATCGCGTGGCTTGCGAGAGTAGCTGGAGGTCGAGACGAAGGTGCGGTGTGGATGGCGAGGCTTCTCGAGGTCTGGGGCGTCGGAACGGTGAAGATTACTGGCCATAGAGGTTCCAGTAGGGTCGAGTTTCAGCTCGATTTTGTTTCGTTGGATTTTCATTCGATCTGGGTTCATGTTTGAGTTAGTACGGGTTTAGATGGTCAGCGAGCATTGTCGCAATGCTCGCCAGAGGTAGGTGGCATTGGTGCAAGTGCACCGTGTGCACGTCGAATCTGGAAGGGAGGTTTCGTTGGAGGCTCGGGTTTTGTCTTGTGCGTTTGGAAATTCGACTCGAAGTAGTTGGATCTGGGTTTTGCTTCGGGGTTGGCACGAGTAGTTGAAGTAATTGACTCGAGTTTTGGTCGTTTGCTTATGTGGTTAAGTACTGTATAAGATAAAGTTTACAAATTAAACTTAGTATTTTGAATTAATGAAATAAAGCTTAAGTTTTATAAAAAAAAAAAATTTAAAAAATTAAACTTGTTGTTTTGAAAAAATGATAATCAAACTTTAAAGAAACGTATTAATTGAATTTATTTTCAAAATTTAAATTGTTAAGATAATTTCTTTTGAAAGTAATTAATTTAATTAAATTTTGAATTTTAATTTAAAAGGAGTGTTTTGAATTTAAATAATTAAATCAAAGTTTCTAAGTAATGATTTAAAAACTAAAGTTTCAAATTTTATTGAAAATGAATAAGTTTAAATTAAATAATTAAAGTGTTTTAAATTTCAAATTGGTTTTTAAATGCATTATTTTCAAATAAGGTTAATGTTATAATTTTGTAAACCCAATTAAATAATTTGTCTTAAGTTATTAAGATTGGATTAATTTTAAATAATTAATTTGTGAAGAATAATAAGGTTAATTTATTGTTGTTTTGAACTTAAAAATACTTAATTATTATGATTTGTAAATAAGTAAAGAGATTAATTAAGATAAATGCTTTTCTTAATTAACTAAGGATTTTCTTTAAATATAAGAAGTTAACCAATTTTTAATTAATTTTAAACTTAATTGTTAATTTAATTTTAAATAATCACTTAATTATGAATTAATTAAGTGTAATTACTTAATAAAGTAATTAATGGTGAATTTTTTGGATGTAATTAAGAATGAAAATTACTTATGAAAGTAGTTGAGTGAAGTGATTAAGGGTTAATCACTTGATGTTATTAATCTAAGGATTAATTAAGTTAATGGATTTGAAGTTAATTAATTATAGAGTAATTAATTAAAGAATTAAGGATTATTTAATGATGGAATTAATTACTTGTTAAGTAATTAATTAAAAGAGTAATCATGTAATGAAAGTAATTAGAAGATAATTACTTATGTAAGTAATTAAGGGTTAATTACTAAGTTAATTTTAGTTAATTAATTAATGTGATTAATTTATTAATGGATGTGATTAATTTTGAGATTTATTACTAAATGTAATTAATAAAAATGTAATTAATTAATTAATTAAGGATTATTTATTAATTTAATTAATTAATAATCACTTAATGAAGTAATTAAAGATTAATTAATCAAAGATTAATATAATTAATTAAGATGTTAATTAAGATAAGTAATTACAAGTTGTTAATTACTGTTTATGATTAATAAGATGGTTAATTACAAATTATTAAAGAAATTATTAATTAATAAGGATCATTAGTTAATATAATTAATGAATTAATCAAGGTTGATTAATAAAAGTGACTAACTTAAGTGTGATTAATTAATTGTAATTAATTGAGGTTTAATGTAATTAATTATAGTTAATTAAATAAGGGAAGCAAATGAAGGATCATTAATTATTGAAATTAATGATAGTAATTAAATGTTAATTACTGTATATGGTTAAGGATAATTACTTAAATGTAATTAAAGGAAGATTAATAAAGGAAGATTAATTAAGGAAGATCATTAAGAGATGATTAATTTATTAACTTGTTATAAATTAATGAAGCAGGATTAAGATAATCCAAATGTGTAACAACCCGCATATTTTACGGTTGAATATTTAAATATTTTATTTTAATATTTTATCGTTAGTCGTATTTTAGTCCGAAAAGTTACTTTTTGCGTACGGTCGAATTTGGACTTGGAACCACTTCCATTGGGTCCAAAACACCATTTGCGATCTTTTTAAGTATAAACATTGATATGTTTGGAGTTAGTGGAATTTTGTCACTTTTTCACTTTGGGCTTTGGGTTTGGTTTAGCCCATTATCAACCCCCTTTCCTTCATAATTTTACTTTCATTTCCTAACACTCAAGCTTCATCAAAAATGGAGGAAGGAATGAGAAATTAAAACTCTAAACTCAAGTTCATTTGCAAATCCAACATCTAACTCCAAATTCAAAGAGAAGCCATTGATTCTTCCATTGATTTCAAGCTTCTTCTTCATTGATTTTGTGTAAAGAAGATATTTTTATCTCACATCTTTGTCTATAACTATCTTTAATTGTTGGGTATGAATTCCTAACACATATTCTTGTGCATTTGCTTTTGGTTTGGATTGAATTGGTGAAAATCCCAATTTTTAGTGTCTTGGGTTCAAATCTTTAAAAATCCCAACTTTGTTGTTTGAACACGTTTTGGTGATGCATCGAGGAGCCAATACGACTGGGCATCCTATGGGCATAATCCCTTAGCGTCCGTGCTCGATCGGTTGCAAATTGGGGGAGTTTTTGCACCTCAAACCCTTGGGTAGCTCGGCCTGCACAAGAATCATTCTCGGCCTGCAGTTAGGTCGGCCTGCACATTAGGTCACTCCCCTATAGGTCGCTCCATGCTAGGTCGTTGCTCGGCCTTGTATTCATTAGTTCGCTTTCCCCCTAGGTCGCACGGTCTTTTTTATTCATTAGGTCGTTAGGTCACTCGGACCATTAAGTCGCGCTTGCTCGGCTAGGTCGTTGCAACCACTAAGTCGCTCGGGCTTTCTGCAGTTAGGTCGTACCGTGTTAGCTCGCAACCATTGGGTCATACCATGTTAGGTCGCTCGCCTGTTTTATGCCGCTACTGACTTAGGTCGCGGCAGTTCCTTAAGTCGCTCGGCCTGCACTTATGCCGTTACAACTTAGGTCGCTCAGCTGCTAGGTCGCGCCATGTTGAGTCGCTAGGCTATTTCCATTTTGATGAATTTGGAATCAAATTCTTGGGATTTTTATTTACATCTTCGAATGTGAATTTTTGTGATTGATCGTTTCTACGATCATTTTTGTGATCTATCATTTTAAAAATATACAAACCTTTACTTCACTCGTATGAGAAATCTAATTAAACGACTTCGTAAAACAAGTGGTATGAAACGCTAGCGTTTACTTCGTCGGTTAATTCTTGGACTTGTTCGATTGAATCTCTTATGACAATTTTCGAGTGGAGATTTACAATTTGTTCGTAAATATTTTAGTTAAGCTAGTGGTTATGGGAAATGAAGCTAAGCTTATATATTTACTAGCTTACTGTAACTGACACTTCTTAATGATCATTGATAATCATTTTTGTGATTTAGACTAGCAATTGTGCGATGTCTCTTTGTCTACAAGCGAGACTAAACCCCGTTTCTGTGGAGCTTCGGCTCAATTTGGTGGGGTAGCGACCCATGGTCTTCGGGTCGTTTTGTGGAGCCTCGGCTCAAAATTAATGGTTAGCAACCATGTAATAGCGTTCCATTTTGTGATACACGTGTTGGTGAGTTTTCATGCTCCCTTTTTGTGATAGGCCTCCCCCTTTTTGTGATTTCTGGATTTCCATTGATGATTTCTGGAATTTGTGTTTTCACTAATTTTCGTGATTTACATTGATAAGTTTTTATCAATATTTGTGCATTGGTGAATTTGTGTGTTATTAACTTTTGTGATTGGCATTGATATTATTGTCAATGTTTATAATTTGGTGAATATAAATAAAGAGTATGACATTCTTTTTGATCTTTGAGAAGATTCTTGTGATATTGATTAATCTCTTGTTGATTTTCAATTTCATACTTATTACAGTATGGCTTTATGGTTATCATATGTTTATGTCATATCTCTTATTCCATATCATTTCATCTGATATTTATAGCTAGACTGATCCGTTTATTATTTTCTTATTAAACAATACTTGGGTCAGACCGAGATGTTACAGGTGCTTCTGCTTGACTTCACATCTGGGATTATCACCCTGACTTTTGGCTAACTACTTAGATTGGTATTTTTTGTTGTATACATTTGAGATATAGACTCCTAGATGTATCCATATTCTTTTTTCTAGCACTTGTAGCTATTCTTTTATGACATTGTGGATCTTGTTTGACCACTGCTCCGATGTACACTTTCATGTGTTATATATTCATACCTGTTTCCGCCTTTATGATATGGATGTCTGTGACTGATTTGTGTTATGTTTATTTCTATATTTGTTTTCGAAGAATATATATAGCCACCGGGTAGTAGCTTCGAGTTTGTATCGGTATGTCGGATTTCCTCTTGAAACCAGATGCTTGTTGTACTATCTGACATATCAGTGCTCGCACAAAGCAATTACACGGATGGTCGCTCCTCAACAGCCTTATCCTCCTTGCTAGTTGACGGCATTACCTCGTAGTGTCCTTGGCTAGCGTGGGTATAGAGGTGGGGCGTCACAGCTTGGTATCAGAGCCAATCTTCGGAACAATGTGGAATAATCTAGCAAGTATCATCGTCCTAAGTCCATCTTAGGAGTCGTGCTTTAGGATTTAATTCGAGTCTTCGTACCGATTCATCCTATTTTCTTTATGATTCCTTGTCTATCTATCAAGATTGCTTGATATTCATTTGGTGAATAACCTTATCCTTCTTCTTTCTTTCTTTCAAAAAGGAAGAGAAATGGTTAGACCTGGCCGTCCCAGCGCCGGTCAATCTCGTGCTGCTCCCCAAGATGGAGTATTTATGTCTGTCCAGCAGCTTCTTGATCTAGCGAGTAATGCTCAAGCAACCGGATCTAATCCGGAGTCTACTCACCCTAGGTCTGGATTTGCACGTTTGTGCAGCGATTATACCAATTTGGGTGGACAGCCATTCAAAGGTTATGAAACCATTATTGAAGTCCAGGCTTGGCTGAAATCGTGCGATCGAATCTTTTCTCGCATGAATCTTATTGGTCTTCACCGTGTTCAGGTGGCCTCTAGTATGCTCCAAGAAAGAGCATTAGGTTGGTATGAGCTTCTGATTTCTAAAGTAAATGAAGCGGATCTTACTTGGGAGAAATTCCAGGAACGCTTCAAATTAAAATTTGTGCCAGAAGATGAGAAGGTGACTTTGGCTCGCCGTTTCATTGACCTTGTTCAAGGTGAATCCTCCGTGACAGACTATGTCGCATCATTCGAATCACTTTCTAAATACGGGGTCGAGTATATAAACACCCCATTGAAGAAAAACCAATGATTTGTCTATGGCTTGAATAAAAATCTCAAGAAGCCATTACTTCTAAAGTTAGAAGTTTCTTTTGATCAACTCGTTGATATCACTCTTCGTCTTGAAGAGGCAGATAGAGAGAGTGATGTTGAAGTTCTGAGTGCCAAACCAAACTTCAACAACAAGAAAAGGCCTAATAAGTTCAAGCGTCCTTATCCCAATAGTAAGAAAGGGAAGCAAGCCCCTCCGGCAACTAAGACTTCTACCTCAAGTGGTGGGCAATGCTACAACTGTGGTTCTAAGGACCATTATGCGAAAAAGTGTTCAAAGCCTCGTACTTGTCGTTATTGCAAAAGCCCAGATCATTATTTATCTTCCTGTCCCAAACTTAAAAATAGGAAGGAGGGAAAGCTTAATGTTGCTCAAGCCCCTGGCAACACATCTCGTGGTAAAGGTATTTCTCATTCTATCATTGATGACATTATTTTATTTCGCGATCATCCTATTCAAGTTCTTTTTGATACGGGTGCGTCCCATTCTTTTATTTCAAAAGAACTTGTTGATACTTTTTCTCTGGATGTTTTGTGTTTAATGACTTCTTTGAGAATTACAAATCTGGTTGGTGGATCCGCAACAATCAGTTTATTGTGTAAAGACGTCGAGATTATTTTGTGTGATTTTTCTTTCTGAGCCGATTTGCATGTTATGCGCCACTTAGGCTTTGGAATGATTTTGAGAATGGATTGACTTAACCGCTATGAAGCCTAAATCCTATGTCCTGAACGGACTATTCATCTTCGACATCCTCAATCTGTTAAGCAGATTTCTATTGACCTTAAAGATTCGGATTCCAGCTTAGTTGCATCTTTATATTCCTTAAATCCTCATGATGACGATAATGATGATGAGGAGGATATTTTTTCTCTTATTCACGTTGTTCGTGAATTTTCCGACATATTTGAGCCCGTTTTAGGATTACCACCTAAGCGAGCAATTGAGTTCAGAAATAATCTCATCCCTGGAGCTCAAACTATTACTCGTCCTCCTTATCGTATGTCCAATAAAGAAAATGAGGAGATGCGTAAACAATTATCCAAATTGGAGACGAAGCAATTTATTCGCTCTAGTTCCTCGCCTTGGGGAGCTTCGGCTATTTTTGTGAAGAAATCCGATGGTACACTTAGGCTTTGCGTTGACTACCGCAAGCTTAATGGTCTTACTATTAAGAATAATTATCCTTTACCTCATATTGATGATCTATTTGATCAACTTAGTGGTGCTAGAGTCTTTTCACAATTAGACTTAGCTACCGGTTTTCATCAGCTTCGTATCTCATAAGATAGTATTCCTTTGACATCGTTCCGTACTCGTTATGGATCTTATGAATGGCTTGTTATGCTATTTGGTTTAACGAATGCTCGGCTTATTTCGTTGACCTTATGAATAGATTTTTCAAAGACTTCGTCGATCGGTTTGTTCTCATCTTTATTGATGATATTCTTGTGTATTCTAAAACCGAGGAGGAGCATGAAAAACATCTTCGGATTGTGTTGGAAACTCTTAGGAGCAGTAAATTAAAAGCAAAATTTTCTAAATGCCACTTTTGGCAATCTCGTGTGAAGTTTCTCGGTCATATTATTTTCGAATCCGGAATTTCCGTGGATCCTTCAAAGATTGAAGTGATTCATAATTGGAAGAGACCGGAGAGTGTGATGGAGATCCGTAGTTTTCTTGGATTGGCAGGTTATTACCGCCGTTTCATAAAGGACTTTTCCAAAATTCCCGTGCCTCTTACTAATTTGACAAAGAAGGGAGTTAAATACATTTGGTCGGACAAATGTGATGCTTCGTTTCAGAAATTAAAAGAACTCGTTTCCAGTGCTCCTATTCTTGTGATTCCCGAGGGAAACCAAGATTTTATTGTTTATACTGATGCTAGTCGCGTTGGTTTGGGTGTCGTTCTTATGCAAAGCGAACGCGTTATTGCTTATGCTTCTAGGCAATTGAAGCCAGCCGAGACTAGATATGCCACTCATGATTTAGAACTCGTGGCCATTGTTTTCGCCCTTCGTATTTGGCGTCATTATCTTTTGGAAAAAAATTTATTCTTTACACCGATCATAAATCTTTGAAGTATCTATTCTCTCAAAAGAAACTAAATTTGCGTCAACAACGTTGGCTCAAATTTCTTGCAGCTTATGATCTTGATATTCTTTATACCCCCGGAAAGGAAAATCGTGTTGCTGATGCACTTAGTCGTAAGCAACAAGCGGTTGTTTCTATGATGATGTCCGAATGGAATGATCTCGGAATTCTATCCACTTGTGATATTCGAGATCGTGTTTTCGATTTATGTTCATCTCTTGTTTTATGTAGCCTTGAGGCTCATCCTTCTCTTTTAGACCGCATTCTTGAAGCTCAAAAGCTAGATCCCGAATTGGCTCTTCTTGGCCAAAATTTTAGGGATAAAATTGATATTGAAGGTTTGAAAGACTTTGATATTGATTCTCATGGCGGTATTCGAAAATTTGGTAGACTTATCGTGCCAAATATTAGTAATCTTCGTAAAGACATTTTAGTAGATTCTCACCGTTCTAAATTTACCATTCATCCCGGTAGTAGTAAAATGTACGCGGATATGAAGCAACTTTATTATTAGGAGGGAATGAAATCTGATATTGCTAACTTTGTTAAGTGTTGCATAACTTGCCAACTTGTCAAGGCCGAACACCAAAGGCCCGGTGGGTTATTGCAACCTTTAGAAATTCCAATTTGGAAGTGGTATCAAATTTCCATGGATTTTATAGACGGCCTTCCCCGTTCTCATTCGGGTCATGATAGCTTATGGGTGATAGTCGATAGACTTACTAAATCCGCCCATTTTATTCTCGTTCGGTTCAATCGAACCGTTTCTCTCTTGGCGAAACTATTTATTAAAGAAATTGTAAAATTGCATGGAGTCCCTTCTTCTATTGTTAGTGATCGTGATCCATTGTTTACTAGTGGATTTTGGAAGAGTCTTCAAAAATCTTTGGGAACGAAGCTTAATTTTAGCACCGCTTATCATCCCCAGTCCGATGGACAAACTGAGCGTGTGAATTAAACTCTTGAAGATCTTCTTCATGCATGTATTCTTGATTTTGGTGGAAGTTGGGAATATCATATTTCTCTTGTTGAGTTTTCTTATAATAATAGCTTCCAATCTAGTATTGGTATGGCACCTTTCGAGGCACTCTATGGAAGGCCATGCCGATCTCCTTCTTGTTGGCTTGAGGCCGGTGAGAAGCTGGTTTTAGGTCCAGATTTTATTCGTGATTCCACAGAAAAGATTGACCTTATTCGTCATAGGATGAAAGAAGTCCAGAGTAGGCAAAGATCCTATGCTAATAACCGAAGAAGGAAATTAGAATTTTCTGCGGGAGATCTTGTGTTTATTCGTGTTTCACCTATGAAGAGTGTTGTACGTTTCAGTCGATTGGAAAAATGAGCGCCTCGATATATTGGGCCATTTTGCTATCACCGAACGTATTGGTTCCGTGGCTTATCTTCTTTTATTACCGGCTCAGTTTTCTCCTATTCATGACATGTTTCACATTTCTCAATTACGGAAATACTTTCGAGATTCCGATTCTATTCTTGAGCCCGGTGTTGTGGAAGAAATTAAAGTTTCACCTACTTTAACTTATGAGCAACATCTTATTCGTATTATTGCTTCGGAGGTCAAGCGCCTTCGAAATAAAGATGTTCCTCTTGTTAAAGTCCAATGGTCCTCAAATCCTAAGGACTGCTCTTGGGAATCTAGAGAGTTCATCGAGCGAACACATCTGGACTTACTTTCCCGTGCTCTTTGAGGTGAATTTCCTATTTCAAATTTCTTTTGTGTTGATATGCTTTCATGGTTGTTACCTCATATTTTCTTCTTAAATATTGCAAGGACGCAATTTCTTTAAGGAGGGGAGTCTGTAACAACCCGCATATTTTACGGTTGAATATTTAAATATTTTATTTTAATATTTTATCTTTAGTCGTATTTTAGTCCGAAAAGTTACTTTTTGCGTACGGTCGAATTTGGACTTGGAACCACTTCCATTGGGTCCAAAACACCATTTGCGATCTTTTTAAGTATAAACATTGATATGTTTGGAGTTAGTGGAATTTTGTCACTTTTTCACTTTGGGCTTTGGGTTTGGTTTAGCCCATTAGCCTAAACTATTTACTCTAGCTCAACCCCCTTTCCTTCATAATTTTACTTTCATTTCCTAACACTCAAGCTTCATCAAAAATGAAGGAAGGAATGGGAATTTAAAACTCCAAACTCAAGTTCATTTGCAAATCCAACATGTAACTCCAAATTCAAAGAGAAGCCATTGATTCTTCCATTGATTTCAAGCTTCTTCTTCATTGATTTTGTGTAAAGGTGAGATTTTTATCTCACATCTTTGTCTATAACTATCTTTAATTGTTGGGTATGAATTCCTAACACATATTCATGTGCATTTGCTTTTGGTTTGGATTGAATTGGTGAAAATCCCAATTTTTAGTGTTTTGGGTTCAAATCTTTAAAAATTCCAATTTTGATGTTTGAACACGTTTTTGGTGATGCATCGAGGAGCCAATACGACCGGGTAGCCTATGGGCATAATCCCCAAGCGTCCATGCTCGATCGGTTGTAAATTGGGAGAGTTTTTACACCTCATACCCTTAGGTTGCTCGGCCTGTACAAGAAACATTCTCGGCCTGCAGTTAGGTCGGCCTGCACATTAGGTCGCTCCCCTATAGGTCGCACCGTGCTAGGTCGTTGCTCGGCCTTGTATTCATTAGGTCGCTCTCCCCCTAGGTCGCACGGTCTTGTTTATTCATTAGGTCGTTAGGTCGCTCGGACCGTTAAGTCGCGCTTGCTCGGCTAGGTCATTGCAACCACTAAGTCACTCGGACTTTCTGCAGTTAGGTCACTCCGTGTTAGCTCGCAACCACTGGGTCGTACCATGTTAGATCGCGCACCTGTTTTATGCCGCTACCGACTTAGGTCGCTCGACAGTTAGGTCGCACCACTTCCTTAAGTCGCTCGGCCTGCACTTATGCCGCTACAACTTAGGTCGCTCAGCTGCTAGGTCGCGCCGTGTTGAGTCGCTAGGCTATTTCCATTTTGATGAATTTGGAATCAAATTCTTGGGATTCATAATTACATCTTCGAATGTGAATTGTTATGATTGATCGTTTCTACGATCATTTTTATGATCTGTCATTTTAAAAATATACAAACCTTTACTTCACTCATACGAGAAATTTAATTAAACGGCTTCGTAAAACAAGTGGTAAACGCTTGCGTTTACTTCGTCGGTTAGTTCTTGGACTTATTCGATTGAATCTCTTATGACAATTTTCGAGTGGAGATTTACAATTTGTTCGTAAATATTTAAGTTAAGCTAGTGGTTATGGGACATGAAGCTAAGCTTATATATTTACCAGCTTACTGTAATTAACACTTCTTAATGATCATTGATAATCATTTTTGTGATTTAGACTAGCAATTGTGCAATGTCTCTTTGTCTACGAAGGAGATTAAACCCCGTTTCTGTGGAGCTTCGGCTCAATTTGGTGGGGTAGCGAGCCATGGTCTTCGGGCCGTTTTGTGGAGCCTCGGCTCAAAATTAATGGTTAGAAACCATGGAATAGCGTTTCATTTTGTGATACACGTGTTGGTGAGTTTTCATGCTCCCGTTTTGTGATAGGCCTCCCCCTTTTTGTGATTTCTGGATTTCCATTGATGATTTCTGGAATTTGTGTTTTCACCAATTTTCGTGATTTACATTGATAAGTTTTATCAATATTTGTGCATTGGTGAATTTGTGTGTCATTAACTTTTGTGATTGGCATTGATATTATTGTCAATATTTATAATTTGGTGAATATAAATAAAGAGTATGACATTCTTTTTGATCTTTGAGAAGATTCGTGTGATATTGATTAATCTCTTGTTGATTTTCAATTTCATACTTATTACAGTATGACTTTATGGTTATCATATGTTTATGTCATATCTCTTATTCCATATCATTTCATCTGATATTTATAGCTAGACTGATTTGTTTACTATTTTCTTATTAAATAACACTCGGGTCAGACCGAGATGTTACATGTGCTTCTTCTTGACTTCACATCTGGGATTATCACCCTGACTTTTGGCTAACTACTTAGATTGGTAGTTTTTGTTGTATACATTTGAGATGTATCCATATTCTTTTGTCTAGCACTTGTAGCTATTCTTTTGTGACATTGTGGATCTTGTTTGACCACTACTCTGATGTACACTTTCATGTGTTATATATTCGTACCTATTTCCGCCTTTGTGATATGGATGTCTGTGACTGATTTGTGTTATGTTTATTTCTATATTTGTTTCCGAAGAATATATATAGCCACCGGGTAGTAGCTTCGATTTTGTATCGGTATGTCGGATTTCCTCCTGAAACCAGATGCTTGTTGTACTATCTGACATATCGGTGCCTGCACAAAGCTATTACACGGATGGTCGCTCCTCAACAGCCTTATCCTCCTTGCTAGTTGACGGCATATCCCATAGTGTCCTTGGCTAGCGTGGGTATAGAGGTGGGGCGTCACAAAATGATTAAAGGATATAAGGATTAAGGTAATCCAATTGATAAACAATTAATCAATTCTGCTTATGGATGATTGATTGATATTGGGTGATTGATATTGGATGGTTGTGTGATGTTGGATGATTTGGGTATGATATCTCTGATATGTGATATGCTGCTTTGTGAGATAAATGGTTGATTTGAATTATCTATTGTGATAATGTGATTCATCTATCTGTTTATGTTATTCTGAATATAAGTTAATTGTTTAAAACCCTTAAACAACTTGGACATTAAAATGGCGTTTGGTTTCGGTGAGACCGGGATCGGGTTTCCATATTTCGATAATCCGAAAACCACATCGATCCAAATTAAACGTTAGGTCGTGAATCCAAGTGGAGCTTAGTGAAGACTCGAAGTGTAAGAACTATTCGTCAGTATAACTCTGGGGGTGATTCCATGATGAGTTTGAAGGAAATAGTACTTTCAAGTTCGAGATGGTGATTCGGAGTGCAAGGGCTATGGTCGTTGACTCTGAGGGTAATTCCAAAATGAGTGCAACGAGATAGTGCCTTCGGTTTCATTCGAACCCGGAACGAACTTGTATGGATTGAATGCTTTCAGAACATCGTCAGGTGGACGATGAGCATTCTAAGATAGATATGTTCTATAAAGGTAATCGCAGCCTCAAGCCTCATCAACCGGGAATGGCTAAAACAGGGGAGGTGCAGCAAGGCTAGGTGGGTAGCGCCCATTTCAGGGTGAGGTCATTCCTGTTTAGATGTCCCTTTTATTTCGGCTTAGTGGGTGGTCGGTCGCGCCAACCACAAAGTGATCTTACTCGGGACTGTTCAATAAGGAATGGTCTCGGCTTTGTGTTGCAGGGGATTGAGAGTAATCCTTGGTACAGTGATCTAGGCCACGTACTGTGACGGGTGGTACCCCGGTAGCCCTGCCATTGATGGAAACCCATTCTTCCTACGAGACCCTATGGTTTTGTTCGTATTACCCACTTTTGTGGCTAGTAGCTGGAATTTAATAATGTAACAATTTCGGCTATTTCTTATTTACTTGAAAACCCTAGACACTATTATAATATCACTGGATTTCCTATCAAATGTTTTGGTTAGCGTAAGGTAAAAACTTTTCCATGTTTATGTGTGGGAAGTCTTACGTGATACCTTTTTCTTTCAAAGGATTTTCTAAAGTGAAGCAATTTTAACTTGTTTACTCATACCAGATCCCTGTCTGACCCGATTGTTTATTTTCTGTTTCATTAAACTCTTTGGTAGTCATATTATGTATGAGTAGTCGAGGGATTCAGGTTAGCTTGACGAACTCTAGAGGAGATATGGAGCAGGAGGCTTCAGCGTGTAGATATATTATGGTTCCGCTGTGTTTGTGTTGTATTTGTATCTTGTGATATCTTGAGTTGTATAGTTAGACAAATGTTTATAACTGTCTAATATGTATTGAATAAGTTATGTACTCTGATGTATATGATACTATGTGATATATTATGTGATATATTATATTTCATTCGTTCCACTGTGAGTATCTGATGTTGTTATGTTTCTTCTTTCTTATCTTTTCTTCTTCTATCCCTTTCTTTCTTAATTCATGATGCGTTTTTCTGGAGATAGAAAAACGGGTCGTGACAAATGATTCAACATTCACACTTGTTTTCTTATATTCAAATTTATAACTAAGTGCAACGATTTACATTATTTCATCATTGGAACTTTATTTCAATTGTTACTAATTAGTTCTAATTACCATTACTCAATTATTAAATTATAATTTTTTTTTCTTCTTTTCTTTTTCTTTCTAAATTTAATTTCAAAATCTTATTAAATTAACTAGTTAAATTATCGAAATTTTCGGGTTGTTATATAACAAATTCAGTACTCCCCTCTTCTGTTGCTGGAAAATAATTTTGGTGATGATTGCAAAAAAAAATTCGACGTTCATTTTCGAGTCTCAAAGTGGGGGAGACTTCTGAGTAGCTTTGCTACGAAATTGTTTTGATAAATGGATTTTTTTACACTCCAAAAGTATGATTTGATATATATAAGATATAAGTACACATACTTATTCTAAATGATTTGAAATGAACCCGGTATTTAAATTTTTTTAGTTCTGTTAATTAATAATCTTCAAATTGTTTGAATGAAATGAAATATTTAAATAGCCAGAACTTAAAAAATAAGAGAGTTGAGAAATCTAAGCTAAATGTTTTGAGAAGCTTTAGAGTTGAAGTTTGTTGCTCTTAAATTTAAAGTAAAGAAATTTTAAACAAGTTGAAGTAGTGACATTCTAATTAAGTAAAATGAATCTGATTAATTTATATAATACCAAATTGCATTCTAAAAACATATAATAAGACTTACCAAATGTTAAAAGTTAAAAATATGATTTGGATATGCAATGGGATATTATACAAGTAAACAAACTTAAAAGTAATTAAAATGTATATAAATGGAAATTTGGTTGTAATAATAAATGTTATATAATTAATTAGTATATTATGAAATGAATAATGACTAAATAGGAATAAGTAAGCGAGCTTAAGAAGGTAGACACACGAATCGAATAATACCTTTGTAAATTGGTTATAGAATTGAATATAAATTTGCAAATAAATTTTGAAATTGAATTTAAAACTTTTGAGATAATTATAAACTTAGATTAAGCCATATATAAAAAGTTGGACTTTTATAGAATGATTATAAACTAAGGTGATGATCAATAAAATGTTTCACAAATAAACCTGTTATTAAATGAAATTAAGAAATGCATGTGAATGAAAAGAATTTGGTGTAACTAAGAGTCAAATGGAATAAACATGTATGTTGTACGTATATTATTTTATTCGCATAACGATTTGATCCAGATTGGAGCACAGAATTTCGAGATAATTTATATCGATCCGAGTTAGGGTTTTTCACTCGAATCTCGACGCGAATTCTAGATCTGGTTTTTTGATTTGATTCTGGAATTCTCTATCATAGTATATGGTTATGCAAGGAGAATTACGGTCTCTAATCAAGGAACCAGATCTTAGTCCGCACTAGAGGGTCGTGTTAACGATACTAGTTCGAAAGTGAAATTGTGTGATTGTGTAAGCGATCAGATTGATTTTGCTTATGGATGATAAATGTCCATCGTACGGGCATAAGTAAAACAAATATTGGAAATTGAGAATGCAAAATATAAAATTATTTTGAATTATATGATTGGATATCATTGGGAAATAAGATGCAGGTATTTAAAATCCAGAAAAATTTGAATTGCCCGACAAAAAGGTACATGTTTATTTTGTCATTTGATTTGATGATTTTATGATGAAGCCACTTGGCTTTTGTTTTCTTTTGTCGATTTGTGGCCCGTAGTGGCATTTTGTAGTTGTTTCGATTTATCCCCGCAAAGGAGACTGCCGATAATTTCTGTAAATCCAAGTGTTAGAAAATTTTTGAAGTTTTAATTTTTTATAACTTATTTTGATGACTAATTTGTATTTTCTGTAAGCCGATCGGTGTAGCGTAGTAGAAGCGTAGTAAAAGTTTTCTAATGGGTTTTATGTTTTATAAGTTTATTATTTTTAAAATATACTAAATGCTAAATTCTTTACTTAACGTCTTTTCGAGGACGAAATTTTTTGAGTGGAGGAGATTGCGACGACCCGTATTTTTAGCTATTTTAAATTATTAAATTAAAATGGTTAAAATTAAAATTTAATGATATTGAATGTAAGTTATTGGATATGGACTTGAATAAAATTTTGAAATAAACTAATTTCAAAGATTTAAATAATAACAAGTATCGAAGGTAATGCTATGTATTGAATGTGTTTACAATCAACAGTTGGATCAACAATAAATGTTGAATTCATTAGATGTAAATAAAGTAACTGAATGATAACTAGGATTCATTTAAAACATAATATTGAAATTTGTCGAATATTGAATAATTAAATTGTTTAAATTTATTGTAAATTATTGGAACAATTGAATTCTGAATTTAATACGATTGAAATTGGTATTGGAAGTTGTTGTAAATTTTATTTAAACAACATCGAAGATTATTAACATTTGAAATTGGATTTAAAAGTAAATAATTAAAAAGTAGAAATTTTATATTATAATCGAGACCTTAAAAATAGTGATCTGGGACACAGTCTTGGAATTCAACGAAACCAGTTCCATTAGATCCGTAATTGTATTATTATCGGATTTCAAATTTTATAATGTTTGGAGTTATCGTTTGGTCGTACGGGATAGAAAAGCGTTGAAAATATCGAAAATTTAATATAATAATTGGTTCCAAGAAGTTATCTTCTCCATATGATCCAGTTAGGCCCTGAAACATGTTCCATTGTGTTCGGAATAGAGGTAAAACATTATAAACGTCCGATGGCACACTTCATTTGGAGTCCGGAATTATTTCGGGTAAATAGTGTTGTAGGACGTTGCATATAAACAGAGGACCTTTGCCCTTCTTTTTCCAAACCCTAACCTATTCAACCCAGCCGCCACTAACTTACCAACGACCTGAAAATCATCATCTTCCTTCTCGATTATGCCTCAATCCCTTGATTATTTCGAAAACTTTTAACTAGGAAATGGAAGAGCATAATGTGATCTGCAGATCCAACAGTAAAGATCGGATGTAGTGGAGTGTGGAAGCTATATTTTCGCCATGTTCTCCTCCCATTCGGGCATGAAAATTGAGAACATGGGGAAGTCGAGTTTAAAAGGGTCAAGGCCAATGATAGAGCTTGCGAAGGGCTACACGGTGGTGGCTCCTGATCAATGTCTCGACGACTGTGGTGATCGCGGCGTTCGCTTGTAGGTCGCATGTATTTGGGTTCTCTGGGTTGGAAATCGTGTACAAAGAGATGAATGTAACAATCCTGTATTTTGTGATTATTTTATTGTATATTTTATTTCTTTTAAATTGAATTTCTTGATTTAAAAAATTTATTTTATATATTAAAATGAATAAATTTTGTTATTTAAATATAAATTTTGATTATTATGTGAATTATATTTCCAAACTTGAATAAAATTGAATATTTTTCTAGAAATTGAATTTTTGGTCAATATGGTCAAACTTTGACTTTTAAATTTTAAATTTTTGAATTTTATCTTTTATTATGAAAATAGATTAAATTTTAAGAATACTGCTTTCCATTTCGTTAAAATCGGTGTTATATTGTGAGAGTTATTTTTTTTCAATATTGGGTGTAAATTGTTTTATTTAACATTACTGTTTATTTTAAATTATATAAATAATATTTTAATTGTCATATCTTATTCAAATTTGTATTATATATTATGTTACATATATTTTTGTCTTTTAAATATTTTTAAAGTGATGTTTGAATTTTTCCAAAGCTTATTGAATTTATTTTCAAATTTTAAAGCCTAGTTTCTATTTTCTTTGCTATTTTCTTAATTTAATTATATTTAATTAAAATTTATATATTTATTTTATGAATTCATTTTTATTTATGAGTTCTTATCTTTATTTATCAGCATTTTACATGTATTAAAAATTGCAAAAGAAATTAGAGAAATTTGAAGAGTCTTTGAAACCTTTTTGAATGCCTTGTCTTTTTGTATTCTTGGCTTTTCATTTCAACCAACATTTGCATTCAATTTTTGGCCGACTTTCTCCCTTTCTTCAGCCATATCTTTTTCCTCATTTTTTTCATGAAAATGAAACCTTCTCAACTCACAAAAATTCGGCCATCAACCTGAAGCAAAGCTTGGTGAATTTTTTTCTTCTTTTCTATGCAAATTCTAATTGTTTTTTTTATGTTCTTTGCATTTGCTTCACCTATATGCTAAGCCCCTTGCTCATCCTTCACCATGGCCGCCTCCTCCATCACCTGAACCAGCCACCACCTCCTCCAGCCCTCTGCCAAAGCCTGATCGTGCACTATAGTTGACCTACTCCACCTAAAATTTGCAACATCCACTTGAATACATGCATTGCTTAACTCCTATGCCTTCAACACTTCACCACTTCACCTTGGCCGCCACATACACCACCACCAGCCATAGCTGACTTGAGACCCTCTTCCATGTCATCCTTGACCCCATCTGAGCCATGGTCGTGCCTGGCCTTGCTTTGGCCGAGCCAATGGTGCATTGAATCATGTTGTATTGCCTTATAGCTCGTGTAGTTTCATGCATCACTACTTTTGCTCCATCACCATCCATGCTAGGCCGACCTATTCAACCCAAAACCAGATCCAAACCCACTCCTTAGCCATGCATTTCTGACCTATAGCTGAAGCATATGTGGTTGAAAGCAAGTGCAAGGAGATTTGTGACTTGTCGTGCATATATTTCTATGATATTTAATTTTGTTAAGTGTATATTTATGTTGTATATTGTTTTGTTTGAATGTTTTCAAGGCAATTAGCTTTGTCTCTCCCTCACTCTAATCATTGCCGTGCTATCGTGCTTTTGAAGATCTCAGTTTGTGCATTTGATTGTTGTCTTCAGCTTATACAAGTGAGTTATTCTCACCAGACAGTTTATACTTATATAACTAGTAAATCGATCATATCTGAATCTGTAAAATGCATCACCATATTATATTTGCTATGTTATGATTATATGTTGTTCACCCATGCTTAAACATCTGTTATATCATCTGTTACTGTTATATTACGCTGTTCTGTTATTTATATCAGTTTATCACACTGCAAGTTCCCTTTAGATTAGAATCACTATGGGTTGAAATGATACATACCCGAACGGACTTTAGAATAGGGGAAAATCGTTATGGGCTGAAATGATAGGCCTAAATGATTTTTAATTATTTTCATTTACTTGAGACTGCGGGTTTGAAATGATAAAACCCAGGTTTTCTTTGTAAATTACGGGTTGAAAAGATATATTACCCGTATCACTTTACTTAGGCTAGAAAATTATATACAGACCCGTGGTTGAATATATTTTTCTAAAATTTATAAAATATGTTTGAAATGTAAATTTTATAATATTTTGATTTAAAACTTAATTAAAAATGATCTTTGCAGAGTATTATTGATTTTCTAAGAATTTATAAGTGAAATAAATTAATGGTAAAGTTAGAAAATTTAAAATGTAAGTTATTTGGAAATTATAATTTGGTGATAAATGGGATTTAAATTAAATATGAAAATATGATAAATTTATGATATTTTGAATTAAAATGAATTTAAATGATATTTTTTATAATATATTAATTATTTTTGAATAAAGTTAAAATGTTAAATGAATGAATATTGAGTTGAATTTGAAATGTAACTTAAATTGGAAATTTGTGAATTTTGTTTAAAAGTGAAATTTTAAGTTAAGTAAATAAATGAGAATGAGTTATATTTGAAAATGTAAACTTAGATGTTAAGTTAAAATTTAATTATAAAGAATTGAAATTGAATGTGCGAATTTAATATGTGAATTATTATTAAATATTAATTTTTGAATGGAAATTTAACTTTATAAAATCATGAATATAAGGATATTTAAATGATTGTTTTAAAAGAGAAATTATATGATTTTATAAGTTTAAAATGATTAAAATAAGAAAAAAGATTAATTGTTTGTGAAATTATATTGAATATTGGAAATGTAATTAACAGTATTTTGAAATGCTATTATTTCTAACGTAAATGATATTACAGCGCTTTGTAAGTGTTGTGGTTGCTACAAATGAACTATGTATAAATTATAACTAAGTGGTATTACAGCACTTGGTAAGTGCTGCGATAGCAGAAACATAATTACAATCTGAAACTAAATAAAGGGCTACAGTAGCACTTGATAAGTGTTGCGGTAGGCTGAAATGAATGTTTGAGGTTTTGATTTAAATAAATGAGCTCATAATTTGTTTAAAATTTTAGGAACTGAATATTTGATTGTAAATATAACGACTTCACTTTTAAATGGTTTAAATGAATTGTTTTGATTTAAATATAAACTATTTAAAAGGTGACTTAAAATGATAATAAATGAATGATATTTTTGAATTAAAAATATAATAAATGAATGATATCTTTGAACTAAAAAGGATATTTATATGTGTATATTTGGATTTGAATTTAAATAATGATTTGAAATGAATTTTGAAAGATATGATATTTTGATATATTGAAATGGTTTGGAAATGATTAGATCTTTATTTTGATAAAGATTTGAATTTAAAGTGATAATTTATTTTGAAGTATAAACTATGATTTTTAAATTATAACTACAGGTTATAATAACGATTGGTTGTTAAAGAGACCCAGATCAGATATGGACATACTCTCTGTCGATACCCAAAACCACTTTAACAACTATGTACGTGGTGGAGTTTCCAGAATGAAGTAGGATGGTGGCGACGTTCTTGAGGTATACTACGTGGACCCCACTCCCGTAAGTTGGCATAAGGTGGCTAAAACAGGAGCGATCTCGGTCCAAAAGGGGTAGCTCCTCTAGTCGGACACATTCCTTCGATACTATACTCTTACTTGTGATTGATTAGATGGCCATCCTTCGATTTTGATATGGGAGTGTGTTCCGAGGTGGGCGTATGTGGCTGCTACGTTACCACCAGCCCGTGTGCGCAATTGGTATATCTACCATGGCATTGCCTTGTATGCCGTGTCACCTACCATACCGAGCCTTTACTATGAGTTTGTTTTTCTCTCGTAACCCATGGAGTATTTAGGGTTGTCTCCCGATTTGGAGATACGCTGATACTGGATGGATTACTGGGACTATTATGTGTGAAGGGTGATATGGGTAGCCCGGAACACTATTTAAAAGTAAGTTTATTTTACTGTAGACATTATTATAATAGCGCAATATTACTACATAGTAAATAGTTTAACGGATCCTTAGAGGATGGGCGGTCCCAGACATCCATTAAGTTATTTGTACCTTATTACAGTTCGCTTGAGTTGGTTTATATTATATAAGTATATTGTCCTGACTCGAGTGTTTTGTGTTCTGCTTTACGCTCGGGTCAGCCTGAGTATTCACAGCTTTGGATTCTCTTTCTGGAGCTGGTCTTTGCTAGAGTTTCTGCCTATCTATTTATATACCTATTTCTGTTTCAACTGTTCTAGTTTATCTCATGTATTAGTGAACTTCTATGTATTTGGATTTCTATTATGTGTTTCAGACTGATATTATGTATTTGTTTTGAGACTTTGTTATAGTAGCTTCATGAACTACTATGGCATTTTATATTTCTCTGCGAGTTATTCTGATATTTTCTGTGTCTGTGATTCTGTGTATTCGGTTTCATTTGCTCCAAATTTATTTACAATCTATTATTTTGCATCATTCAAGTCTGACACGTGCGCATTATTGTCGATTTGAATGGTACGAAATAGAAGGTCGTTACATGTGGTATCAGAGCTTTGGTTTTTGGCAAACCATTGCCTGAGGAGCAAAAACTCATTAGAGATAGGGTAGAAATACCCTAGAATGAGTGAAATCAATCTCAGAATCACTTTCTTTGTGAGAGACGTATTTTCAAAGTATAAAATGATTTTTCAAAATGTTTTCCAAAGATTTTTTCAAGATTATTTTGATATAAAAATTTTCTTGTTTTAAAGGATTTTCAAATGTTTTCCTACTTCCTTTCCTTCGTATTTACCTTGTTAGATTTTTCTTTCTTTAGGATATTCATCCAAGTGAATTCTCTTGTCTTATCTTAATTTATCTTTGGCTTTTCATTATCTTGTCCTAAATTCATTCTTGATTTTTTTCAGGATGAATCGAGGTAATGCCAGAGGTAGGGGTCGTGGTATTGCCCCAGCTCCTCAGCCAGTTGCTTCTATTAGATTTACTGTTCTCTGTAAGGAATTCACTCAACTTGGTGGAACCCCATTCACAGGTTCGGAGAACATCATTGAGGCTCAGCAATGGTTGCAGAGTCTTGAGAGGAAATTTACTGGTCTTGATATTACTGATGCCCAGAAGCGTCAGTTAGCAGCTTGGCAGTTGCATGAGTCTGCTCTAGATTGGTGGGAGTCTGTCACGGCTAACACCGTCGAAGCTGATATTACTTGGGAGCAGTTTAGGTACGTTCTCGTGTTTCTTTGATTCTGTTTTCCTATCTTTTTATGCTTTTCTAAGTTAATCTATCATCTTTCCAGGAGGCTTTTGTGGCAAAATGGATGCCCGAAGCCGGGAAATCTCAGCTTTATCCTGAATTTATGGATCTCAAGCAGGGTACCATGTCTTTTGCTGAGTATGAGAGGAAGTTCAACGAACTTTCTAAGTTCGGTCCTAGCCTGATTGACACTCCTCTCAAGAAGAATGAGAAGTTCATATCTAGTGCTCGTTCCGAGTATTATGATCGTCTCATTTCTCATGTCCATGGCACTTTCACCCAGCTTATGGATATGGCTATCCGTTATAAGAACCCTACTTCTAAGAGTCCTGCTCCTGCTTCTGCTCCTGCTTCTGCTCCTGCTTCTGCTCCTGCTCATGCTCCTGCTTATGCTCCTAATGGTACTCCTTCATCTCAGTCTTCCTCTGTCAGTTCTAGGAAGAGAAAGCCTAATTTCCAGCAGCAGAAGCAGATTTGGCTCAGGAATTCGGGTTTGGGATCTTTTTCATCTCCTCCTTCTCATAGGAAACCCGTTGACCTTTCTGCCATCACTTGCTTCAGATGTGATCAGAATGGACACTATTCCAATAGCTGTCCTACTTTAGCTGGTGCAGCTGTTCCTCCTCCTGTTGATATTAAGCCTTCTGTTATATTTGTTGTCTCATCTGCATCTTCTCCAATTCCTCCACCTGCTCCTACTCCTAGTGATGACCTTGGTACTCTTCAGTGCAATCTTTCTTTATTTCTATATCGTATTCATGTTTTATTTGATACTAGAGTTTTCCATAGTCTTAATTCTGTTGATTTGTGTGATAAGTTTGAGTATCTCCTTTCTCCTGAGTTTGCTTCTGTTCTTTTATGTGTTTCAAATCCAATTGAGGCTCCGCAAATCTTAATAGGATTTGTAAGCATGTGCAACTTTTCTATTCTGATCATTGCTTTATTGGTGATCTTCATTCGACTCCTATAGTCATATTCTATCCCGATATATGGGTGAAGTCACTGCTTTACATCCTAAGCGGGAAATTTCTTTACGTATTGATCTTATTCCTGGAACTGATCGGGGAACGGGATTTATAAATGGTTAGTCATGCCTTTTGGTTTGACTAATTCTCTTGCTTTCTTGTTGATTTGATGAATCTTGTTTTCGGGCTGTGCTAAATAAATTTTCTAAATGTCATTGCTGGAAAGCTGAAGTCCGATTCCTTGGACATATAGTTTCTAGTAATGAAATTTCTGTTGATCCAGTCATGATTGCTGCGATCAATGGAATTTTTTTCCTTTTTCTTTTCCTTTACATTCAATTATTCTATTTTTCTATGTTTACTCGTACCTCATTCCTTTATGGGGATGAAAAGTTTTGAGTGGGGGAGAGTGTAACAACCCTGTATTTTGTGATTATTTTATTGTATATTTTATTTCTTTTAAATTGAATTTCCTGATTTAAAAACTTTATTTTATATATTATAATAAATAAATTTTATTATTTAAATATAAATTTTGATTATTATGTGAATTATATTTCCAAACTTGAATAAAATTGAATATTTTTCTAGAAATTGAATTTTTGGTCAATATGGTCAAGCTTTGACTTTTAAATTTTAAATTTAAATATTTAAATTTTAGAATTTTATCTTTTATTATGAAAATTGATTAAATTTTAAGAATACTTCTTTTCGTTTCGTTGAAATCGGTGTTATATCTTGAGAGTAATGTTTTTTTCAATATTGGGTGTAAATTGTTTTATTTAACAATATTGTTTATTTTAAATTATATAAATAATATTTTAATTGTCATAGCTTATTCAAATTTGTATTATATGTTATGTTACATATATTTTTTTCTTTTAAATACTTTTAAAGTGATGTTTGAATTTTTTCAAAGCTTATTGGATTTATTTTCAAATTTTAAAGCCTAGTTTCTATTTTCTTTGCTATTTTCTTAATTTAATTATGTTTAATTAAAATTTATATATTTATTTTATGAATTCATTTTTATTTTTGAGTTTTTATCTTTATTTATCAGCATTTTACATGTATTAAAAATTGCAAAAGAAATTAGAGAAATTTGAAGAGTCTTTGAAACCTTTTTGTATGCCTTGTCGTTTTGTATTCTTGGCTTTTCATTTCAACCAACATTTGCATTCAATTTTTGGCCAACTTTCTCCCTATCTTCAGTCGTATCTTTTTCCTTATTTTTTTCACGTAAATGAAACCTTCTCAACTCACAAAAATTTGGCCATCAACCTGAAGCAAAGCTTGGTAATTTTTTTTCTTCTTTTCTATGCAAATTCTTATTGTTTTTTTTATGGTCTTTGCATTTGCTTGACCTATATGCTCAGCCCCTTGCTCATCCTTCACCATGGCCGCCTTCTCCATCACCTGAACTAGCCATCATCTGCTCCAGCCATCTGCCAAAGCCGGGCCGTGCACTATAGTTGACCTACTCCACCTAAAATTTGCAACATCCACTTGAATACATGCATTACTTAACTCCTATGCCTTCAACACTTCACCACTTCACCTTGGCCGCCACATACACCACCACCACCAGCCATAGCTGACCTAAGACCCTCTTCCACATCATCCCTGACCCCACCTGAGCCATGGCAGTGCCTGGCCTTACTTTGGCCGAGCCAATGGTGCATTGAATCATGTTGTATTGCCATATAGCTCGTGTAGTTTCATGCATCACTACTTTTGCTCCATCACCATCCATGCTAGGCCGACCTGTTCAACAAAAAACTAGATCCAAACCCAGTCCTTAGCCATGTGTTTCTAACCTATAGCTGAAGCATAGGGTGTTGAAAGCAAACGCAAGGAGATTTGTGACTTGCCGTGCATATATTTCTATGATATTTAATTTAGTTAAGTGTATATTTATGTTGTATATTGTTTTGTTTGAATGTGTTCAAGGCAATTAGCTTTGTCTCTCCCTCACTCTAATCATTGTCATGCTATCGTGCTTTTGAAGATCTCAGTTTGTGCATTTCATTGTTGTCTTCAGCTTATACAAGTGAGTTATTCTCACCAGACAGTTTATACTTATATAACTAGTAAATCGATCATATTTGAATCTTAAAATGCATCATCATATTATATTTGCTATGTTATGATTATATGATGTTCACCCATGCTTAAACATCTGTTATATCATCTGTTACTATTATATTATGTTGTTCTGTTATTTATATCAGTTTATCACACTGCAAGTTCCCTTTAGATTAGAATCGCTATGGGTTGAAATGATACATACCCGAACGGACTTTAGAATAGGGAAAAATTGTTATGGGCTGAATTGATAGGCCTGAATGATTTTCGATTATTTTCATTTACTTGGGACTGTAGGTTTGAAATGATAAAACCCGAGTTTTCTTTGTAAATTACGGGTTGAAATGATATATTACCCGTATCACTTTACTTAGGCTAGAAAATTATATACAGACCCGTGGTTAAATATATTTTTCTAAAATTTTTAAAATATGTTTGAAATGTAAATATTATCATATTTTGATTTAAAACTTAATTAAAAATGATTGTTGCAGAGTATTATTGATTTTCTAAGAATTTATAAGTGAAATAAATTAATGATAAAGTTAGAAAATTTGAAATGTAAGTTATTTGGAAATTATAATTTGGTGATAAATGGGATTAAAATTAAATATCAAAAATTTATGATATTTTGAATTAAAGTGAATTTAAAATGATATTTTTTATAATATATTAATGATTTTTGAATAAAGTTAAAATGTTAAATTAATGAATATTGAGTTGAATTTGAAATGCAACTTAAATTGGAAATTTGTGAATTTTGTTTAAAAGTGAAATTTAAGTTAAGTAAATAAATGAGAATGAGTTATATTTGAAAATGTAAACTTAAATGTTAAGTTAAAATTTAATTATAAAGAATTGAAATTGAATGTGTGAATTTAATATGTGAATTATTATTAAATATTGATTTTTGAATGGAAATTTAACTTTATAAAATCATGAATATAAGGATATTTAAATGATTGTTTTAAAAGAGAAATTATATGATTTTATAAGTTTAAAATGATTAAAATAAACAAAAGATTAATTTTTTGTGAAATTATATTGAATATTGGAAATGTAATTAATAGTATTTTGAAATGCTATTATTTCTAACGTAAATGATATTACAGTGCTTTGTAAGTGCTGTGGTTGATACAAATGAACTATGTATAAATTATGACTAAGTGGTATTAGAACACTTGGTAAGTGCTGCGATAGCAAAAAGACAATTAAAATCTGAAACTAAATAAAGGGCTACGGTAGCACTTGATAAGTGTTGTGGTTGGCTGAAATGAATGTTTGAGGTTTTGATTTAAATAAATGAGCTCAGAATTTGTCTAAAATTTTGGGAACTAAATATTTGATTGTAAATATAATGACTTCACTTTTAAATGGTTTAAATGAATTTTTTTGATTTAAATATAAACTATTTAAATGGTGATTTGAAATGATAATAAATGAATGATATCTTTGAATTAAAAAGGATAACAAATGAATGATACATTTAAATTAAAACGGATATTTAAGTGTATATTTTGATTTGAATTTAAATAATGATTTGAAATGAATTTTGAAAGATATGATATTTTGATACATTGAAATGGTTTGGAAATGATTAGATCTTTATTTTGATAAAGATTTGAAATTGAAATGATAATTTATTTTGAAGTATAAACTATGATTTTTAAATTATAACTACCGGTTGTAATAACGATTGGTTGTTAAAGAGACCAGGTTCGGATATGGACATACTCTCTATCGATACCGAAAACCACTTTAACAACTGGTACGCGGTGGAGTTTCCAGAATGAAGTAGGATGATGGCGACGTTCTTGAGATATATTACGTGGACCCGACTCCCGTGAGTTGGCATAAGGTGGCTAAAACAGGAGCGATCTCCGGCCAAAAAGGGTAGCTCCTCTGGTCGTACACATTCCTTCGATACTATACTCTTACTTGTGATTGATTATATGGCCATCCTTCGATTTTAATATGGGAGTGTGTTCTGAGGTGGGCGTATGTGGCTGCCATGTTATCACCAGCCCGTGTGCGTAATTGGTATATCTACCCTGGCATTGCCTTGTGTGCCATGTCACCTACCATATCGAGCCTTTACTACAAGTTTGTTTTTCTCCCGTAGCCCATGGAGTATTTAGGGTAGTCTCCCGATCTGGAGATACGCTGATACTGGATGGACTACTGGGACTATTATGTGTGAAGGGTGATATGGGTGGCCCGGAATGCTATTTAAAAGTAAGTTTATTTTACTGTAGACATTATTATAATAATGCAATATTATTACATAGTAAATAGTCTAACGGATCCTTAGAGGATGGGCAGTCCCAGGCATCCTTTAAGTTATTTGTACCTTATTACAGTTCACTTGAGTTGGTTACATTATATAAGTATATATTGTCCTGACTCGAGTGTTTTGTGTTCTGCTTTACGCTCGGGTCAGCCTGAGTATTCACAGTTTTGGATTCTCTTTATGGAGCTGGTCTTTGCTGGAGTTTCTGCCTATCTATTTATATATCTATTTCTGTTTCAGCTGTTCTAGTTTATCTCATGTATTAGTGAACTTCTATGTATTTGGGATTTCTATTATGTGTTTCAGACTGATATTATGTATTTGTTTTGAGACTTTGTTATAGTAGCTTCATGAACTACTATGGCATTTTATATTTCTCTGCGAGTTATTCTGATATTTTCTGTGTCTGTGATTCTGTGTATTCGGTTTCATTTGCTCCAAATTTATTTACAATCTATTATTTTGCATCATTCAAGTCTGACACGTGCGGATTATTGTCGATTTGAATGGTACGAAATAGAAGGTCGTTACAATGAAGGAGAAAGGAAATGTATGGCCATGATTTGCAAGAGGTAACGAACGACCGAGATCTAGGTTTAATAAAAAAAATTGTAGTTAATTATATATTAAATGGTGAAACACTAAAAATGCATATCTTCTTCAAATGAGGTCGGAATTGAGCGAAACAAGTAGTGACGGAATCATGGCGACGAGCACTATGTCATGGAATTGATTTGGAGTCGTTCAAAGCTAGTTTAAATTTTAGATTAAATTGAAAGTTAAATTAAAAACTCAAAGTGAGTATTTTATAACGCTCACAACGTAATAGAATATATTTGTGCTAATTAAATTTGAAATTGTAAAGTGATATAAATTTACTGATTGTTGTTTGATACATTTAATTGTCACATAAACTGTCATTGAATTAACTGTTAAAGATTAAAATTGACGGTTAAAATTGACGGTTAAATTTGAAATTGGAATTGAATTGCTAGTAAAATACCCGATATTAATAATTATGAAATTGCATGAGTTATATTGACTGTTTGGATGATTCATTGTGATGGATGCCAATTGATTGATATTGGATGTTTTGATGTTTATTGATTTTTATATATATATATATATATATATCCTATTATCACCTGGTAAAGTATTTACAATGTATAAAACTGAAATTGAATTATTTGAATAAATTAAGAAATAGGTTGAAACGATATATACCTATGACAATGTAATTTTTTGATTGAAATGATATATATCCATCCCCGAACTAAATTGAAATAACCAATCACTTGGCCATAAGATAGAAAATTATATAAGAACACCAGATTAGTTAAATTAAATGATTTTAAAATGTTTTGAATCTATATAAATGATTTGATAAAAGAAATAAAAATTGAATTTATTGAAATTGAGTTATTATAGAACTTGAGGTCGAAAGATTATAGTTTTAATTTGAAATTGTTTAAATAATTGAAGTTGGGATTTTTAAGTTATAATCGAACTATGATTAAATTTCATAAATTGATTTGTTTTTAAAGGATTGGATTTTACTCGAACTTTGAATATTACTAAGTAAAAGTGATATAAAAATGATATTTCGAAATTGAGCTTGGAATTGAATTATATTTGAAGATTGAGATTTTAAACTGAATATTGAAGGATAATTTGATTTGAATGTTTTGAATCGATATTTTGAAAATTGATCCCGAAATCAATATAAATTGAAATTGAAATTGAACTGATTGGATTTGAAAGTAGAAATGAACTCATTTGAAATCAAAGTTGAAATTGATTTCAATTGAAATTGAAATTGAATCGATAGAATGAAGATTGGAATTTATTTAAATTTGAAAGTTGGAATTGAATCGGTTTGACTTTGAAACTATTTTAAAATAAATTATTTAATATAAAACTATTTAAAAGATATCTTCTTAAATATACAAATTATTTTGGTTTTTCAAATTATTTAGCTATATAGACAATTTTAATACTTAAACTATTTTATATTAAACCATTTTAAATATTTAAACTATTTTAACCATTTAAACTATTTTTAACTATTTTAATTATTTAAAACATTTTAAAACCATTTAAACTATTTTTCAAAAAATTCAGATTGGTCAAAGGGGTTAAGTGTTTATTTTTAAATCATGGATTTAAATACGAATTGGATTAAAATGAAGTCATAGCCTACATTGAATTTCAAAACAATTTTGGAATCAAAGTCGATATATTAAGGTGATGATTTTGAACTGAAATAGTATATTTTGAGTAACAATGATGATTTTGAAATGGATTTGATTTTGAAGCATATACGATATTTTGATATCAAGTACGAATTGTCTTCGAAATGTAAAAGTACCAACCGGTGTGTAAAGCAACGCTGGTTTGTTCAAGAGACCGGAGTCGGATATGGGCATACTCTCTATCGATACTGGAACCACTTTAACAATTGTGTACGTGGAGGACACTCCAGAACGAAGTGGTTGAATTTGACGTTGTTTGCTGGATTTGTAGAAAGAAAACGATGATGGATTAGCTTAGCACTTGTGCAAATTTGAAATGACTAAAACAGGAGCTGTAACGGCCAAATGGGGTGGCTTCCCCGAGTGGATGCACTTCTTCGTATTACCATCATTTATATTGTGATTGATTGGTGGGCTCCCTTCGAATTATGGGAGTGTTGGACATGGTGGGAAATCATAGCTATGATGCGTTACCACTAGCTGGGAAGGGTAAACTGGTAGTATTCTACATTGGGCATTGCCTAACATGCCTTGTCATACTTTTATCCCTAAATGAGACCACTACAATTTTGGTTTAGTGTTGTCATATCACGGTGCGTCCCTATCCGCCGATCGTTTAACTGGTGTTTTATATGCAAACTGTACGATAATGCTTAAAAACGCGTTAAGTGGGATCGATGCAAAGCCTTAACGCTGAGAAAAATATTTATTTTACTAATTAGACATTATATATATAGCGTATTCTACTACATATAAATATTGTGACAGATCTTTAGGAGATGAAAAATCCTCTAACATCTCTTGAGTTATTGCATGCACGTTATACACTGGATAGAAGATGTGAAATCTCGTAAACATCTCTGATGCTATTACACTCATGTTATATGCAATATTGGTTTAACTTACATAAGGATATTTTAGTCCTGACTCGAGTGTTTTGTATTTCCATTACGCTCGGGTTAGTCCTGAGTTTTTCAGCTTGTTGAAGATCTATTCTGGAGGACGAAGACGAAGATTTGGTATACTATTACTATTATTATTTCCACATCATGTTGTCTGCTGCATTATTTTATTTATTCTGTCGTATATGTATAACTCTGATAAATGTTATATAAATTATAATCAAATGTATAGTAAACAGCTTCATGAACTGTTTATTTGATTATTATATCTTAAAGTTCTGGTGCGAGATTTTGTGTTTGTTTCTTCTTCCCTTCTTACTTTTCTTAATTAACCCCAACAATTATCTTTGTTTCGGATTGTTTGCATTGGAAATGTATGGGTAATTGTCAATTTAAACCTTCTGAAATGTGTGTCATCACACCATCACTCACATAATAGTTTTATTATAACCAGCAATCAATTACATAATCATCGTATTCAAACAATCAATCAATCAATCACATAGCTAGTCATCTATTCAAACAATTTTAAAAACATTTAATCACACAATCAAATACAATATACATAATGTAACGATCCAGAATTTTTGACCCCGAAAATTTTAGATTGTTAAAGTAGAAGGAAGAAGAAAGAAAGAATAACAGAATACAGCAGCATTTCATATTCACAGCGGACAAAATATAATAACAAATGATAGTCTTTTTATAAAGAAAGCTGTAATTGTTACTTTACATACAATTCATTAGAGTACAATCATTTACAAAAGGCTAGACAGTTGTATCAACCTATCCCAGAATAATATCATAACAACTCTTAAATATACAACGGTAAACTCCATACGTCCCTGCCATCCAGCTCGTCTCTTGAGCTCCAGAAACGTCCTTACCTGAAAATATGTAATACTCGATCTGACCCGAGCATTACATCAAAGTGACGCCTGGGTTCAGGATGGAAACCAGCGTGAGTAAACCCATATAATATGAAATACCAAGCTATAACATATTTAAAACCCGGGGTAACTCGTACTTATTACAAGTTCATAGCTTGTTATAGTCAACACTTATTTCACAAATCAACCACTAAGTACCCTTACTTAGTTTCAGTGGTCCAGTTTACTTAAATTATTTCATTCCAGCCTATATATTACACATACCAAATCTATAAAGAATTATAGTAGATTCAAATCGAAGCGGTGTCGGGTATTTACTGATACCCGACCCCGGTCTCTTCGAATCCAAAAGTCAACATAACCCTAGTTATTCAAGTGGATACAATTCAAATACAGGATGTCACTTTTACATAGCAATTCATCATTGATAGATAACCATATTATCATTGTTCAACCCAACATATCAGAGAATTCAATATCATTCAATCGTCTATAAGCAAAATTAGTCACACCATTTCTAATTAATTTAAATCATTTAAATTAATTACTTCAATCATCTTTAAATCCTGCTTACTCAACATAAATTAATTACAAACCAAGTAATTAATCACCCTTTAATTATCATCTCAATCACATAAAGTAATTAGCCTTTAATTAATTTCAAAAATTAATTAACCTTCACCCATTCATATTAATTACATATATCCTTAATTAATTACTCAAAATAATTATCCTATAATTACTTACAATGATTAATTATCCTTTAATTAATCACACTCATTTATTTACTAATCCTTAATTAATTCCCTTAATTAATCAATCCTTTAATTAATTACACTAAGTAATTAATCCTTAGTTACTTCCCTTAAGTAATTTACCTTTAATTACTTTCATCAAGTAATTATCCCATTAGTTAATTATCCTCAATTAATTAACCTTTGATTATTAATTAATTTAACCATTAATTACTAATTAAATTAATTAGCTCTTAACAAATTAATCCTTTAATTACTTACATTAAGTAATTATCATTTAAGTAATTAATCTCTAATTACTTACATTAGTTAATTCCTAATTTCCAATTAATCTCTAATTAATTTATAACCCTTAATTATTAGTTAGTTAATCCTTGATCATTAATTAATTAATTTCCCTATAATTACTTCATTAATTTAATTAATCATTAATTATCAAAGACCTTAATTAACTTTAAGATAAATCTTTATCTTTATTATTGACTTACTTATCATTAACATTATTTAATATATTTTATCTTTAATTAACACTTAATTTAATTACTAAATTAAGTCTTTTAAAATATCATAAACTTTTTATCTTAACAAACTTGAGTTAAGAAACGTATAACTTCTTTAATCAAATAATTTAAAAACAATTATCCTATAATAGTTTAACTAGTTTTAATTTAAATTCAATCTTGCTTTATTATTTAAACTTTAAAACTGTTTTAAACTTACTTCGGGTTTGACCCGATCTTTACCCAAAACCTACCCCGAGCTAAAGTCACAAAAACTCGAACACGATCCCGAGTTATCCTCCTCGTCATCAGACTTCGAGAAAAACCCAAACAATCCTCGAGTTATACCCGAGCACAAGCTTCCTTCCCAAACTTAACAGAAACCAAAAGTGCATCGTGCACGTGCATGGCGATGACCTGCCCCTCTGACCATCTTCCCGATCCTCGCCGAGTCGTCGACCACCCCACCTCCCACTCGATCACCCAGAATTTACAATTCGCCAGCAAAACAAAATCAAACCCAAAGGAACAAAACACCCCGGCCAAGAATCGCCTCGACATGGCAACTCCAACCATCTGAAGCTCCACAATTTTCGGCCATAGCCTTGCCAACGATCCAACCTCCCTTTTCCCCATGACCGATCACTTCCAGCTCACCCTCGATGATGAAATCATCAGGTTTTCATCGTCGACCAAATGGGTTGCTAAAACCTAAAATCCTCCGACCGGCCTCCGTGGTGGCTTAAAAATCTTGCGATCATTTTTGCCCGAACCCCCGAGCTTCCAGCCTGCTCCAGTAGTGACCCCGACCATCCAAGACTCGTTGATCACTAGAAAATGCTCAATACCCAAATAATGTTAATCAAGAAATTCCTCTCAGATCACAACACTAAAAATCATGAATTTATTATTTAAAATCCTAGATTTCAAAAACAAAATCGATTATAAACTTGAAACTAGAAATTATTCAAGTCGAATATTTGATAGGATTAAATATTCTACTGTTCTTCTTCTTTTATTTAAAAACTACTGTTAGTTATTATCTGAAAATATTTTTAGATCAAATATCTTGCCATTTCAAATAAGTTTTGTTTAAATATCAATTCCTAAAGGAGATTAAGGGAAGAGAAATTTGATTTTGAACATAATATCGGCCTATATAAGAAGAACAGAGCATATGTACTGTTATACAGACATGCACACAAGAATCTATATACACATATACATTCACTCATCTAAAAAAAATCATGCGAACATATATGCGACCATTCATCAAAATTTTACTTCAAAAAAATCTAATACATGCAAAAAAATTCTAACTGTTTTTAGTTTTAGTTTGCTCACCTTGAATTAACGGAGAAGCTTGTATTTTGAAATCTGGAAATGCTTTTAAAACTGAAAATTTGAGATTGCCATTTGATTCAAAACTGAACTGCTTTGTTTAAATTTGAAACAGAGTTGTTAAGTTGACTTAAATTTTTTGAGCTTCTAAGTTTGTTTATTTTAGATTTTGAATTTGTGAAGAGATTTCCTTGAATTTCTTGATTTTGTTCTCTGGTTTATGTTACAGGCTTTTGATTTTTCAGGTGAATATTAATGGGCTTTGTTTTCTGGTTTGAGAAATGGTTTTACAGGTTTGTTTACTTGCTTTTTGAAATGAAGATAGGGAAAAAGAAAGGGAAGAGCAAAGATAGATGTTTATATAGACTAAATTGTGATCTTTTTAAAATAAAAGAAAATAAAATAAAATGAGGGACACTTGTATAATTTCCTAACATTTTTCAATTACATTTGTTAATTAACCTACACATGTTATTAACATGATCTCACAATCTAACACTTGTAATTATGCATTTTTTAATTATTTTAAATGTTAATATAAAGCTTTTGTATTTAATTTACTAATTACTAAATACTTTTCTTAATTTATATAATTAAAATACTTTAAAGAAAATAATATAAAAAACTGTATACTAATAAAAATCTTCTACATATATTTTTAAATCCAAAATATTTTAAAATATTTATCTTCTAAATTTCAAATTTAAATCCAAATTCAATTTCAATTTCAATTTAAAATCCAATTTAAAATCAACACAAATATATATATATATATATATATATATATAAATATATATTATCAGATCTTATTTGTTAAATCTATAAATCAGTATTTCTATCATAGTTAATATCAATTAACAGATATTCCAAAATCCGGGTTATCACACATAACCATCTCGATAATAGTTTTTCGACAAACCGAGCAAATTCACATGAAATCCATAACCATTCATAATAAAGTTTACACAATAAGTACTAACAAAATGTTAATAGTATGTATAATAATGAAAGACATGCTCATTACTTGATTACCCACAATTCATTGCTGTAGCTGCTCTTTGTAAAGCTAATTACCTGCAAACAAGTTTAATAATTAACAAACGATTATGAAACTATTTCATATTTAGTATATCAAACATCCTTAGTTAAATTTTTCTTAAATTTAAATATTTTTTATAAAACTTAGTTAAATTTTTATAAAACTTGGTTAATTTTTATAATAAACTTATTTAATTTTTAAAACCTTATTTACGTAGTTAAATTCTAATAAAACTTAACTAATTGTATAGATTTATTTGATTTTTATAAAACATAGTTAAATTATGTAAAACATAGTTAATTTTTAAAATTTTGGTTAATTTTTATAAAAATTAGTTAACTTTTATAAAGCTCGGTTAACTTGTTTATAAATTTATTTATATTGACTCAATCTTATAAATTATCTTAATTAGTAAAACATAAATGTCATGAACTTAAACTTATAAATTATCTCAAACCTAAATTTTATCAACTTGGTTAATTTTTATAAATTATCTCAAACTTATAAATTTTTCATAAACTTAGTTAATTTATTACTATTACTATTATTATTATAAAGGGGTTTTTAGGCTCAAGAAAAAAGTTAACGAAAAATATAGTTTTAGGGACAAGAAGTTTGCTTTTTAGGCTGAAGGACACTTTTTAGTGTAAATCACAGAATGATAGTTGTAATTATCATTTTCAGTTTACACTACAATAGTCCTTCAAACTAAAAAGAAAACTCGCTGTCCCTGAAACTAATTTTTTTTGCAACTTCTTCCTTGTGTCTATTTTCCTGTATTAATTATTATAAATTTAGTTAATTTTTATCAAACTGTGGATGTTTATTATTATTATTATTATTATTATTATTATTATTATTATTATTATGAACTTAGTTAATTTTTCATCAAGATTAGTATATTATTATAAAACATTGTGAAATTATATAACACTTATTAATTTTAAAAATTTGGTTATTTTAAATAAGTTTAATTTCTATAAAAATTGGTTAACTTATTATCGAACTTGATTAATTTTATCAAACTTAGTTGTTTATTATTACTATTATTGTTATTATAAAATTGTTAGTTTTTATAATACTTAGTTAATTAGTACAAACGTATTTTTTTATAAAACTTAGTTATATTCATACTATTGTTTATTATTATTATTATAAAACATAGTTGACTTGGTTAATTTTTATTATTATTATAAACTTAGTTAATTTTTGTCAAATTATAGTTTATTATTACTATTATTATAGACTTAGTTTTTTATTATTGTTGTTGTTGTTTTTGTTTTTATTATAAACTTGTTAATTTTTATATTCTAACTTGCATAAAGCTACACTGAACTAACATGCATAGATTGAATTGATGGTCCATGTGAATATAAAATCAAAATTATAAACTACACTAATTATATGGTATCGGAATATTTAATTATATTTTGAACAAGACATGAGTCTCTAATAGTAATTCACTACACCCTTTTATTTTGATCCAGCTACAGTGTACGAACTATCATTGTGTCCCTAGTAAATATATATGGCCTCAAATATGTTTGATATTATAGTCTGTTTGTAGCAAACATCATAGTATTCGAATGCTATATCAATGCTAATGGAACTTATTCTTTCATTTTTTATTGTTATTTTTTGTACATGGATAGTATATAATATGCAGTGCTGAGGCGCTGAGTTATCTACTTGTGTACAGTGAATGCTTCGAAATTCATTTTGTTTTGGATCAAGAGTGTATCAGTTTATGGAACCATTGTTATCAATTCTATATCAACTAGTCTGCAACTTTGTCTTTATTTGTAATTTTATATTATACTTTGGATTTACACTATTTGGAGCCACCTTTAATCAATCGATAATTTGAAACCATAAAATAAATAATTAAACATTGGTAACTGATCTTGCAAATCACTACATATTATCTCTTTTGCTAGTATATAACATATTATCCCCTCTTTGAATGCTTAAACCTTCATAAGATTTAAAGTAAGAAAATTAAGCAGATAACATCAAAACTAGAACAAAAGAAGAAGAAAAACAAGCAACAAAAGGCAAATAAAGCAAAAAATAACTGGCCCGACTGAGTTTCCCCTTCATTATATGCCCTCCTCAACCCCATAGCAGTTTCAAAATCCACACCCTGAAAATCTAAAAAATTTGGTCTCAAATCACAATTTCCAATCCTTTCCATTGAATTCAGGCAGTAAGAGCTTACACTTATCTGTAACTGTCCCTCTGTGTTTTATTATACCTTCTCCAAACTGGGAACTTCTTCAGTTTGAAAAACTAGAAGTTTAAGTTCTAGCATAACAGGAAATGGTTCGCTTATTGCATATTTAGCCAAAAGTTCTTCCGTGCACTTGTATAAAACATTTTGTAGATGATCATTTTAGATTGATTCCATGTCAGCAACTTTAATTGTTTCGTTCATTACATCTTATTCATTAGATATAATTGTCATGGATGCACTTATAGGATCCAACGTAACTGTTAGTTCGTCTATAATTGGTTTAGGAGCTTTGAATAAATTTCCTTCAGCACCAAAATCATATTCTAATATATTGGATGTTTGAATCATGTTATCCTACATAGAAGAATATCAAATTAAGTGATGTATCTGATGATGAAAGATATTTAAATCTATGTTAGAATACAAAAAGAAAAAGAAAAGAAAAAGAAAAAACTTATGTATACATCAATTTTACCACTAAATTAAAGAAGATTCGAGGGATCCGCTTGTATGTTTGACGCCAGTATATCACGTATTTGAGTAGAATTTTATGCTATCATCTATTTTATTATCCAATTATTAGTTAAGAAACTTGTTTCTCGCCTTTTAATGTAAAATAATAAGGAATATGTGTATTCAATGAATATAATACAATATGTTGTAGAACTAAATTTAGCTTCACTAAAAAAATTATGAGAAGGATGAATAAAATAGTATGCAAAAATAAGTCATATGATCATGCATAGAAATATGTTATAAAGAATACTGAAGATAATTCCACAACTAACAGCAGAAGTTTCTGAAAGAAAACCGCATCAGATAAATAAGCTTAAAGCCTTTCAAGTCAAATACCACTAAGCAAACAATGTTTCATAGAAAACATGATAAATTGATGTGTGACCTTCACATTAACTTGCCAAAAGTAGAGCTAACCAAGCTGTTCACCATTGATGATTTGATTGGTTCCTAAAAAACAGTACACTTACCAAAATAATTTCATTTTACTGTTCATTTCAAAATAATCTCATTATAATAAGTCACGTCTTATAAAATGTTTCTTAGACATTTTCCTGTTTTGAAGGATACCCATAGTGCAAGTAATTATCACCTAAAAAAAGAAGAAAGAGAGTATATTATGCATGCCTATTAAGAATGTATCGATATACATTACATAAAAAATAAAAATATTTGCATAGTCTTACAATAATTCTTCAGATATCAATATATTTTTACCAAATAACAAAACAAATTTCTAGAAGAGTTATTATGATCATGTAAAAAAGCGGTGCTTAGCAAGTGGCGCCTAACAATTATTACTCTTACTAATTTGAAAAGTTGTCCAATCACAAATTATGGATGTTAACTTTGTAGCAAATGGTTGAACTTTGATAAACTTTACTTAGGTTTAGGATTATTTTGTACAAAACAAGGATTTAACTGCTCCCTTAATATACACTACTCACATTTTTGAACTATTAATCATTCAATTTATGAGAATGCATCAAAATGCAGTTAAAGATGAAATATTACATTGAATGTTTTCTTTTTTAGCTGATATTGAGAACTCTCTTTCAGAATTAGTGAAACCTACTGTGTTAAATAAAATCATCTGATAATATTTTCTACTACATGGAGTACCATCAACATTTCCAGTGATAGCTATTTGAAAACTATGGAATTTCCAACCAAATACAAATATACATTGAATAATACTTGTTACTATAAAAAATTTGGACACTCAGGCTTAAATATAAGGCTTGCCTGTAGACTTTGGTAAGTCTAGCTAGTGTTGAGTACATATTTGTTATAAATTCTAAGCATAAGTAACATGCAATAATATTAAATAACTTCTAAGTTATCTTTGGGTCAATTCTATAAGAAAATTGTTATAAGCAAAACATGATTTGGCAACTAAAGCATGAACTTAAATTAGTTGTCACTATCCAAATAGACTTGTATTTGGGTTTGAACTTCATGGTTAATATACATCTTCATAAGTAAAATTGATTACCTCGGTTCTTAGGGGTCTTACTAGACAGACATAATCTGATATCCTCAAATAAGTTTGTCTTCGCGATCTTCAAAATTGTCTTCAGGCTAGAAAAACAAGTTTGCTGCAATCAAATGCACAAGTTTGTGCATCTCATGTACATGCACAATCCAATAAGTTTCCCCCAGTCATGCTATACTTCAACTATTGTTCAGCCTACTCACGCTCGTGATCCAGTCTAGGCAGACCGATCTTTTATTGAAACATAATTTATGTGGTGTTGCATGTGCCTTGACCTCAAAAACCATTCTTGAAGCTCCTATTATAGGTTATGCATATGCACAGTCGGTATATCATCATGATCAAACACACATTTTTCCCCCTTCGCATGATAGTACTTAGCAGCTACACATGTTAAAGATGATGCAACTATCCAAGCATAAGAACAAGATCCTATGGCTGAGGTGAATGATAATGCAGATTTGACCCACGAGGCAATGCATCATGCAGTTCTGCATAATCACAATGGTGATCAACCAGTTCAGCTACTAATGCTCAGGTTTTAACTGCATATTCCCCTAGTCTGGTGTAATCCGACGAATTGATTTATGCATTAGTACTCGTTGTTCAGTCAGTTGATATTCATGGTGTCCTTACTACTATATTTCGATGCCATTTTTGATGTTGATTAGATCAGTCATGCTTAATCTCTATCTTATGCTAATCCGTTGATCCCTAATCCCCATGCATATGTTAATGCTTCATCTATGCACTTTAAACATTTGAAAGTCCAATTATTTCATCTAAAGTTTTCAAGAATGACCAATTGTCCTGCAGTTGGTACATATTGTTTTTATTTTTTGACTTATCTAAGTAAAAAATAAGGAAATGATAAATGATTAGGTGGGTGGATTATTTTGCTTGTGCTCCTATTGTAAAGTATTTGGTGTTGCTTGAACATTAAGATACCATTAACTAGTGTTTTGCATTGTATTTTATATACTGAATTTATCTTTGTGGCATGAATGATTAAAGATCAACTAGGATAATCACATATAAAAGAAATTCTACTGGGTTTGTGCAACTAAATTTAAATACTTAATACTATTAACAAGGACAGTACCTTCACATAGATCTTGCATTTACCTTCATGAAAAACAACCCTTTTCTCCTCGGTCCTTTTTGAAGAAGGGCTGCGTGGTTACTCCAAATGATTTCTGCTTATCCACATTATTAAAAAATAGTAAACAAACATTGCCAGTATTACATTATGTTTTCACAATTTTATGATAATATGACTTGATGCTAAGAAACAAATAACAAAACTGGTAGAGATAGCATCATCTTTACATAGAGCAAGTGATAGGGTTCACATTGTTTATTTTTGTTGTATATATGTTTAATATAATGATTGTACAAACAATTAATAATAAGTTCTAATAGCAGCATAGAAAAAGTAAGTAGTTATTTGCCTATATGTCATAAAAATAAAAGATAACTATTTGTAGACCAAGTTGTAAAATATAAAAATATCTCAAAAAAAATTATAGTCTTACTCAAACTATTAAACTGATGAACTGCATATTCCTTTGCCAGGTTGCCCCTTTGCAATGTCAAAAAATGAGACATAGCAAGCATAAGATATATTAAGACAGATAACTTATAAATGAATGAATTTTAGTCGAAGCGCACTTCTAACATTTCAATGCATACTCTGTGTGAAACCAGTCTTAGTTACATATTAGAACCTCAGGTGTTTATGATCTCAAAGGACTCTAATTTATATTTAGAACTGTCACTCATTCATGAAATGCAAATTTGAAAGTAAAAATGAAAACAAGAATAGACAATATATCACAAGCCATGCTTAGTAAAATTTTATGTTTAAAAGCATTTAAAATCCAATTTTCCACCATTCGAGGACATTAACTAAAACTATCCTCACACTCATCACATCTATAAACTGCTTCCTTATACATACACATGCACACACTCAGATTCTAATGGACCAACTATAGTTTGTTTTTCCCCTTATGGTAAGAAATCAGTTAAAGTGGAAACAATTTATTAATTAGTAGTCAAATTTAAAATTGTCCTTTGATAATATATTGAAATAGCAAGAAATTGTGCCTTTAAAGTTCAAGAACGTAATTTTATATTCGAATGACATATTTAGAAGCGTACCGCATGGGAAAAATATGATCTTGATGTTCAGTTTCTCCATAAACAAATATAATATCAATTATTTTAGTAATGTCCAAATCAAAATAAAATAAAAAATCATTGGACTAAAAAATAAAAGTTGGGATTATATATAAGGGATTTACTTGCATAATATCCCACTAAAGGTAACAATAACACCATATGCTTTCCTGGAAAGCATAAGTTAAATAAATATGCAGCTTACAAATAATATGCAATACCTTTGGTGAATCAATGTTATAAACGGAGGAGCGAGGAATAGTGCAATCCTTATCAATAGCCATCTTATTATGCTTTCTACACCCAAAAACTCCATACTATATTTCATGATTCTTTTTCCTAAAAAAATTATAACTACTTAAAAATCTTCACACCAAAATAAGGACAGGAACTGTTACAACATATGATGCAAACATTTAATGCTTTACCAAATAAAGCAATTAATCATAGCATAATTAATTAAGAAATGGTATCCTTCAACAAGAAATAACTGGGCTAAACAAAGAAAGATGTTATTTCTAAAAAAATCAGTAAAATAAATGAGGAATTTACCTCAAATAGAACCAAAACCTTATATTACTGAAAAAATAATTCTTGTATTTGAAATTAATATTCTAGTTATCCATATAGGCATAGATATAAGAGCTTGCTCCAAATTAGGCATTAACGCATGTTACAACCCTCAAATGCCCTTACACAGACTCAATTTAAATAACAAAGTCAAAATAAAATTTATTTTTTGATTACCTGTATTGAGCTAAGGTGTGAAGCGGAGGCTGGAGAACAGAATCGTGGATAGGCGCAAGGGTTTTAAGGCTAAATTAATGTGGGACTGCGCGATCTAAAGAGAAAGGATAAGATCAAAGGAGCTTCCTTTTAGGGTTTTCTATACCAGAAGGAAAAGTTGTTGAAGCGATAGTGGAAGAAATGGAAATACAAGCAGGCGAAGACTAAATTTTAGCAATTTTTGGCGTATATCGCACCTGTAGCTTTTCATTATTTGTTTTAATAATTATAAATGAGTAATGGTTGCTCTCAACATTGAAACTCTATTAATCAATGCAACTAATAACAAGTTTTTTTGTAGTGTTTGGCTTTGAATGAGGTTGAGATATTAACCTTCTCCTTAGACATAGCATAGATGTAGGATAAAGGCTTATTCAGGGCAACAGAGTTGGCATGTGAGTTATCTTCCCACCTAGACCTCTTATGGCCACGATAGAAGCTAGCTCTCCCCACCTCTCTCTTAGGTTGTGTCTTTCTCCTAGCATAGTACATTTCATCCATTCAAATGAATTTATAAACCTCAAAATGAAAGTCTTAAAGATCCTTACATCCATGGACGTAAAGCTCTTTCCATAATGGTGTGTGCTCTATCAATCCAGAATGAACTGCAATTGGCTTATCCCCATCATTCATGTCCTTGGCCTTTAGTGCTTCCGTAATAAATCTTTTGAGGTAGTCTCCTAGTAGCTCCCCGGTCTTTGTCTTATGCTTGCCAGCACAGTATAGTCAATGGTCGAATCCTTATAGATACGGAATTGGGCAGAGAATTCGTAAGAGAACTGCTTCCCAGAGAAAATAGTTTTATCACGGTACTGGTGGTACCATTTAGCAGCTGCTCCTTATAGCGTTATAAGAAAGGGTCTGCATCGAACCGCACTGGATGCATCATACAGGTCCATCTACTCTCAAATGTCGTTTGGTGATCATCAAGGTCTGTGGTTCTGTTATATCTCAAAGACGAAATCTTAACATGTGATGGGATTCTTTTGGACATAATCTCATCGGTGAATGGAGCTTCTCGATGATTATCGTTAGCACTTTTTCATCCAAGGTTCTCTTTCCTTTATCGTTAAGCATATCATTGGTTATTTCTGTACCATATCCTTTATGTAAGAATCTTCATTATGATAATTGTGCCTAGCAGGTTGGTACTCTTTGGCGATTGAGCTTCTTGACTGTTCCTTAGACTTGTCATCAACTTGTCCTTCGTAATTCAGCTTAGAAGGTTGATTATCTTTCTTCTTTTTCTAGGGTGAGTTGACCTTGCTTTTTCCTTTGAGTAGAGAGGTGTTTAATTTTTTTCCCAATGAGTTTACATCTTCTCCAATAGTTGGCTCAGCATTTTTGGATGGCTTTCGAGTGAGCAACTCTTCCAATAGCCCTTTCAAATTGATCAACTGTTGTTCTAAGCACTTTATTTTAGCTTCGTTGAGCTATACCGGTTGCGATGGTTAACTGAGCTCCGAGCTTGCAATATTGAAATTAGGAGTCATATTTTCCACCAGATTTGATGTATGCATGATTACTTCTTCGTTTGGAGCACGGACTTTCTTAGGTCTCACCATTTATCTACAACAACTTTACATAATTAGTTTCTAGATAAGGAAATAATGACCAAAATTGTTAGACTAAAATATGATCTAACACCCCAGATACTATTTGTGAGAAGTTAACCCTTAATTGATTTGATCGTGTATGAAGGGCCAATTCATCATTTGGGATCCAATGTGTGATTGAATTGTTAAAGATTCGATTCATTGCACCATAGATTCCTTTGTAGACCGGCCTCCTTAAATTCATAGGACTTAAGGGTACTTCGTATTGATAACCGCATGAGATGAAGGCCAAAGGGCATTCATTTAGGCATAGATCGCCTTAAGGCTTCAACATCTAAATGGATTCTATGACATAATATATGTTCATAGTGAGTAAAAAATAAGCATAAGCCTTGTTCAATGGTCATTAGGCATGCTAATGGCTGTGTAGATCATTCTTATGCTCATAGTCAATATCAATAGATATGTTCGTCCATTCCCACGATATTCAAATAAGCATAAGTGAAGAGATTATAAATGATCAAGCTCATATGCTTGATTTTATTAAGTGCAAAATGGTTACATATTGGTAGGATTTGTTCCCAAATTGAGTTAGGGTTACAAGAGTATGAGATTAGAAAAGAAGAAATGGAAAGGAAAAACCCCCTTAAAATGTAACGTCCAGCCTTTTTATACGCTTTAAAACGACGATAAACCGCACACGTCAGACTTAAACCATACAGAAGGGCGGATTGCTATGGGGTAAATAAGAAAAAGCAGGGAAATAAAAACAAAATAGAATCTAGCAGCGGAACGATAAAATATGATAATCAAATAATAGTTCATGAAGCTGTTTTACAAAACATTTGATTATACTTGTACAACACATATCAGAGTTACACATACCAGAGAATGACAAATAATGCAGCGGAACAGTATGAATATAGTGGAATAATATAACAGATAATAGTAATACACTGTTCGTCTTCGTCCTCCAAATTATTTGTTAGTTGAATTTCATTTAGAGGTTTCAATTTATTAGTTGAATTTCATTTCACTACACTAACTGAAACTATTAATTAACGGAAACATAAGAATTAAATACCAGGTTTTATCCAAATTATTTAAAAATAATAGATAAATATATACTTGCAACTTATATATCCAATTATATTTAAAACAATTTAAAATTTACATTTGCTTATCAAAATAAATCTGCAGTAAAACTACTACGGTGGCCTTCCCACTTTGAAACTTGAAAATGAAAGTCGATGATGCATGCACTCATCACCGAAATTATTTTCCAACGACAGAGAGGGGAGTACAACTTATTTCTTTCCAGAGTTTCTTTAAAATAATTCTTTCAAATTACATTGAAATATTTATATCAGAAAATACTTCTAATAATATTATTATTATATTTCAAAATCATTCAAAAGAAATTTTCAAAACCCCGGAACTTAAGTTCTAAATATCCAATTTTATTTATTTTGATTTGAATCTTATTTTCAGCCAATATTTATACATTTCACTACCTAACAACCAATATATTACACCAAATATAAACTTTAATTTTTTTTATATAATATATAGAAAATATAATAGGCAAAATTATTTCATTCAACTATATTCAAAACAAATATTGTGTCGGTCTATCCTATTAAGTGTTTAGAAATCCCTATTGATGTCATAGCGCCACATGCACCAATCAGAATTTATAAATACGAAATGAAACAAATTAACACAATATAAAACCTTTTTATAACACTAACAAATACGCTCTCTCTATATATATATATATATATATATATATATATATATATATATATATATATATTCTCTGTGACTCATCATAGGGTATTACTACCCTATTAATAAAGAATCAGACCCCACAAAGCTAAGGTTTATCGCTAAACCAAAGCTCTAATACCAGATGTAACGTCCAGCCTTTTCGTACACTTTAAATCGACGATAAACCACACACGTCAGGCTTAAACCGTGCAGAAGGGCGGATTATTTTGGGGGTAAATAAAAAAATAGGGAAATAAAAACAAAATAGAATTTAGCAGCCGAATAATAAAATATAATAATCAAATAACAGTTCATGAAGCTGTTTTACAAACATTTGATTATACTTGTACAACACATATCAGAGTTACACATACCAGAGAATGACAGATAATGCAGCGGAACAGTATGAATGTAATGGAATAATATAATAGATAATAGTAATACACTCTTCGTCTTCGTCCTCCAGAAATAAAGTCTTCGAATCCTGAAATGCTCAGGCTGTCCCGAGCGAATTGAAAAGACAAAACACTCGAGTCAGAACTAAAAGATCTTATGTAAGTTAAATCAACAGGAATAAATATGAGTGGAACGGCGTCAGAGATGTTTATGGGATTTGACATCTCCTATCTAGTGTTTAACGTGAGTGCAGTAACTTAAGAGATGTTCGGGATTCACATCTCCTAAGGATCTATTAAACTATTTACTATGCAGTAATATTTCGCTATTATAATAATGTCTATAGTAAAATAAACTTACTTTTAAATAGCGTTAAGGCTTTACATTTTCCACCTTAACACGTAATAGTCCCAGTAGTACATCCAGTATCATGGTTCCTCCTGATCGGGAGGCCACCAGAGGATACCACACGGGCTACGGGAGAAAACCAAACTCGTACAAGGTGCGATATGGTAGGTGACACGGCACAACTAGGCAATGCCAGGGTAGATATACCAATTACGCTTCCAGGCCGGTGGTAACGCGTAGCGCGCAACTACTGCCCACCTCGAGCCCCACCCCTTAATCAAAAAAATCAAAAGTGGCCACCGAATCAATCCAAAAGTCAAAGTATAATATCGAAGGGATGTGTCCGATCAACGGAGCTACCTCATTAGCCCGTCAATCGCTCCTGTTTTAGCCACCTTATACAAACTCACGGGAGTCGGGTCCACGTATATACCTCAAAGGAACGCCGCCGCTATCCTACTTCATTCTGGAATCTCCACTGCGTACACGGTTGTTAAAGTGGTTTTCAGAGTTGGCAGAGAGTATGACAACTTCCAATCCCTGAATATTTCCTTAAATTTATTTATACTTGGCAGAGAGTATGACAACTTCCAATCCATTATCATTTAAACAAAACCCGAATTTCAAATAACCGAATATTTCCTTAAATTTATTTATACTTGAAATATTTATTTAATTCACCTTAACCCAAAATCAAATGATAAAATCATACCTTTTAAAATTTCAAATTTAATAAATTTCACATCAAACCTATTAGAGTTTAATTCTTAAATAAATTCAATTTCAAAAAAATTTCAAATTTATCAGCTAACTTTAATTTATTTAAATCATTATAACCTCTATGTCAAAATATAATTTAAATGCTTACCCATATTATATTTTAATAAAATCAAACTCTATTATTAAACTTATTTCCTTCGTATGTGTCACAAGCAACGCCGCCACCTGGAGATCGCGAGCGCACCTGACGTTCGGTCGCACGAGATGCCTCGCCATCCTCTACTCCCCCTATGGCCACACGGCATCGACGCCGCTCCTCCCAATGACCACCACATGCAAGGAACCCTAATCGAATTATCTACCACGATTCAGCCGTCAAAACTCCGAACGAACACCGCCGATGAACTGCACGCAGTCCTCTCTACCATGTTGTATCAATGAATCGAAGATCCGTTGCAGTTGATCACGACGAAACGGAAGGTCGAGATTTGTTCCTCGAATTGTGGCCACACAACAATCCAGATTGAAAAACGGACAGCAGAATTGACATATGCTCTTCGAGAGCTTCGAATCCATATAAATTTGATATTGTTCGGAGAGTTTGAATTTTTTACTTTGAATTCGATTTGAAATTACATTTTGGGGTTTAGGGTTCAGTCTGCCATTAAACCAAGGAGGTGAGAAGGAATTGCACGTAGAGAAATGAGGAACAAGGGATAGGCTAGGGTTTATAACAAGGTATATATAGGCAAGCTGAAATTAGAATGGATCGGATCGATTGGATATACGCGTTGAACGATAAAATGGCCTGAAAAGCCCGTTTTGACTCCGTAACGAAATTTGGTCAACCCATATACCAAAATAGATGTTTTAAAATATTTAAAAGAAATGGAACAAGTTTCAAGTCCAAATTCCATCGTATGAAGAAGTTATGCTAAAATCAAATTATTTCAAATTGATTTCAATTGATTTCAATTTAATTGATTTTTGGGCGTTTCGAGTCCGTACGATCAACGACAAGCCAGATCGTTACGAAACTTGAAATCCTACAATAGTTCACCATTACGGATCCGATGAAACTGGTTTCGTCGAAATCTGAGTCAGTGGCCAAAATGGCTATTTTTACATTAATTAATTAAATTAATAATTAATTAATTAAATCAAGTTTTCAATTTCAATTCCATAATTGACAAATTTCATCATTTTTTATTTCTTAATCACTTACAATGATCTGAAAAAATTTAAATGTCAAGTTATAATTGATTAATTTACCAATTTCAATGTTAGCCTCAATTCATTAAATTCAGAAATTATAAATAAAATTCCCAATAATCCCATTTAATTAAATAAATTAATGATTATTCCATTCATTTTTGTCAAATAGATGGGTTTAACATTGAATTCAAAACTATTACATTAATATTCTCACATTCCATCTTAATTTCAAATAACGTAATATTTAGATATTTTTATTTTATTTAATTGCAATTAATCCAATTATTATAGTTCAGGTCCAATAAATTAATCAACATGAATTTCAATTGTTTTCATTCAATCAATTGCCATATTATGGATAGCGTTTACACTGGTTACTTCTTGTTGAATTAACAGTCTTCAATGACAAATCAAACCTACCCTAACTGCACAAATTTAGTCAATTAACTGCAATTGATTTCACATTAAATTTTAAATTTCATTTATTTGCAATTAATTCAATTATTAAATTTAAATTTCAATAAATTAATAAATCTTGAATTTCCATTCCATTTATTCAACCAATTGTCATATTATGAATGAAGTAAAAGTTATTTCCCATTATTACCTAAATTCACATTAACAAAATATTTAATTTAGATTTATTGCAATTTTTACCACATTTAAATTAACAGGCTAAATAAATAGGTAACCTAAAATATTTGTTACCATTTACTTTCAATCACACTTATGAGTTATTATTCCCAACAATTGTTACAATTGTTTACATCACACAAATTTCATTCAATCATCATTAACATACTATTTAATTATCTTTATTGAAATTTATTTCCAATTTACTAAATACAATCAATTATAACCTTACCATTGTTTCAATTAAATTGGGATTGCACTAAATTAGTTATTTATCAACTGGCATTAACATTACTACCTTAATTTACATTCAGTTACAATTAATTAATATATTATTACATTGGTTAATTAAATGCTTACTTTTACTTATTTTAAATTTCATACCCAAGCGTAACAATTAACACTATTTCTTTATTGGGATTTCACTCCAATTGTCAAACATTAATTTTAAGTACCATTGCTACATTTCATTTTTAACATTTGCTTCATTATAAATTATAATTTTTTTCTATTTCTTTCTAAATTTAATTAAAAGATCTAATTAAATTAACCAATTTATTTATCAAAATTTACGGATTGTTACACTCTCCCCCACTCAAAACTTTTCGTCCCCGAAAAGGAAAAAGGAGGGAAAGAAGGAATTAAGTAAACAATATATCTTATTCAAAAATACTAACTTCATAAACAAGTAAATTTACAAAATTAATTAAGTTGAATAAAATATACCAATTTACAACCACTAAATCCTTTTATACTCAAATTAATAAAGTTTGGAAAGCATTTTCAAAAAATTTCTAAGTCCAAAATTTACGGAAAATTTCGGCAGAGTCTCATTTGTACGGAGAGGTTCGGGAGAAAATATAACATCAAATATAAAAAATATCACATAGAATTTCCAAAATAATATATCCCAACATGGGAAAAACAATATAATAACATTATAAAACCGTAATCCGAGAACGTGTCTATTTGTTGGGCAATTAAGGCTTAATTGTGAAACCAAAAGCAGTAGAAATTGCTTCCATAACCTTTATTACACTTATATAATCTAAAAAGAGTTAATAATTATATAAATTGAAATGTTTAAAGTTGTTTCAACCATAAACAAACAAATCAATGCAAACAACAATCACTTGTAACAAGACATACAACCATCACATAAAATCAACGCAAATCAATCATTCATTCATATCAAACAAAATAAATAGTTGTTCGGGTTCAAACTTTAAATTGCACAGAATGGGAAAATAAACTACTTAGTGCACCATTTACTCAACAGATTTAGATGAAACTAAATAGATTATTCATTCATCTAAACAATTTTTAAAGCATCCTTGCCCAACAACCATAACTAAACAAGCAGAAATTTCAAACAAAAGATAAATTTCATTCTTATTAGTTTCATTTCACACATTTGTTGTTTGATTTCCTTTTCATCCATATAATGATTTATCCTTTATATTTACACTTATTTCTTGCAAATTTTCATTTCCAACCGTTGATTCAGTGTCTATTTCTCTTATTTGCACTTATACTTTCATAAATTCATTTTATTTATTCATATCATATAAATTTTCTTTTAATTGCATTACATTCATTCATTTCTCAATTTCATTTATTTTCATCTATTTATTACTTAATTTCATTTATTCATTTACTTATAATACTTACCTTCAATTTATTTAATTTGTAGCCTTTCAATTATACTTAAGTTTATACAACTACAACAACCAATTCTTATTTATTAAAGAATTTCATTAAATACTTTCATTATTTAAAATTTTACTTGTAAAATTTTTCGTTCATTTTCTTTTAACATTTTAACTTTTTAATAGTTGGTAAGTTATATGTATGTTAAAGAACGCAATTGAAAATTATACAAGTTTATCTCATTTCTTTTTAAATCAATTAAATGTTCAATAATCATATCATTTGTTTTATAGATTACAATTTCAACTTTCATTTTAATACCATTTATACTTAGCATTAAATCTCCTATTTCCTTTAGAGGTTTCAATTTGTAAGTTGAATTTCATTTCACTACACTAACTGAAACTATTAATTAACAGAAACTTAAGAATTAAATACCGGGTTTTATCCAAATTATTTAAAAATAACAGATAAATATATACTTGCAACTTATATATCCAATTATATTTAAAACAATTTAAAATTTATATTTGCTTATCAAAATAAATCTGCAGTAAAATTACTACAGTGGCCTTCCCACTTCGAAACTCGAAAATGAATGTCGATGATGCGTGCACTCAACACCGAAATTATTTTCCAGCGACAGAGAGGGGAGTACAACTTATTTCTTTCCAGAGTTTCTTTAAAACAATTCTTTCAAATTATATTGAAATATTTATATCATAAAATACGTCTAATAATATTATTATATTTCAAAATCATTCAAAAGAAATTTTCAAAACCCCGGAACTTAAGTTCTAAATTTCCAATTTTATTTATTTTAATTTGAATCTTATTTCTAACCAATATTTATACATTTCACTACCTAACAACCAATGTATTACAACCAAATATAACCTTTAAATTTTTTTATTTAATCTATAGAAAATATTATAGGCAAAATTATTTCATTCACCTACATTCAAAACAAATATTGTGTCGGTCTGTTCTATTAAGTGTTTAGAAATCCCTATTGATGTCATAGCATCCCATGCAGCAAGCAGAATTTATAAATATGAAACGAAACAAATTAACACAATATAAAACCTTTTTATAACACTAACAAATATGCTCTCTCATATTTATATATATTCTCTATGACTCATCATAGGGTATTAATACCCTATTAATAAAGAGTCAGACCCCACAAAGCTAAGGTTTATCGCTAAACCAAAGCTCTAATACCAGATGTAACGTCCAGCCTTTTTGTACGCTTTAAATCGATGATAAACCACACACGTCAGACTTAAACCACACAGAAGGGCGGATTGTTATGGGGTAAATAAGAAAAAACAGGGAAATAAAAACAAAATAGAATCTAGCAGCGTAACGATAAAATATAATAATCAAATAACAATTCATGAAGCTATTTTACAAACATTTGATTATACTTGTACAACATATATCAGAGTTACACATACCAAAGAATGACAAACAATGCAGCGGAACAGTATGAATGTAGTGGAATAATATAATAGATAATAATAATACACTCTTCGTCTTCGTCCTCCAGAAATAAAGTCTTCGAATCCTGAAATGCTCAGGCTAACCCGAGCGAATTGAAAAGACAAAACACTCAAGTCAGAACTAAAAGATCTTATGTAAGTTAAATCAACAGGAATAAATATGAGTGGAACGGCGTCAGAGATGTTTATGGGATTTGACATCTCCTATCCAGTGTCTAACGTGAGTGCAATAACTTAAGAGATGTTCGAGATTCACATCCCCTAAGGATCCGTTAAACTATTTACTATATAGCAGTAATTCGCTATTATAATAATGTCTATGGTAAAATAAACTTACTTTTAAATAGCGATAAGGCTTTACATTTTCCACCTTAACACGTAATAGTCCCGGTAGTCCATCCAGTATCATGGTTCTTCCTGATCGGGAAGCCACCAGAGGATACCACATGGGCTACGTGAGAAAACCAAACTCATACAAGGCGCGATATGGTAGGTGACACGGCACAACTAGGCAATGCCAGGGTAGATATACCTATTACGCTTCCGGGCCGGTGGTAACGCGTAGTGCGCAGCTACCGCCTACCTCGAGGCACACCCCCAAATCAAAAAAATAAAAGTGGCCACCGAGTTAATCCAAAAGTCAAAGTATAATATCGAAGGGATGTGTCCGATCAAAGGAGCTACCTGTGACAACCCGCCATTCATCTCCGCATTATCTTGAAGAAAGAAAGGGATAGAAAAGAGAAAAGAAGGAAGAGAAAGAAGAAACAACTTCAGAATCTCAACAGCGTAATGAATAAATTATATTAATAACATAAGTATTACATAGTATACAACAACTACCAGAGTTACACAGACAATACATCACATGCTAGACAGTTATAAACACCTGTCTATTTATTACAACTCAATACAATACAGAAAACACTCAGAGATACCAACACAGCGGAACACTATATAACGACAACGCTGAAGCCTTCTGCTCCATTGCTCCTCTATAATTCGTCAAAGCTAACCTGAATCCCTTGGCTACTCGTAAAAATTTGAGTACCCAAGAGTTTAAGAAAAACAGAAATTAACTCCGGGTCAGACATGGGTCTGGTGTGAGTAACAAGTTAAAGTTGCTTAACTTTTTAAAACCTTTTGAAAAGAAAAGGTATCACGTAAGACTTCTCACACATAAACATGGAAAAAATTTTACCTTACGCTAACCATAACATTTGATAGGAAATCCAGTGATATTATAATAGGTCTAGGGTTTTCAACTAAACAAGAAATAGCCGAAATTGTTACATTTATTAAATTCCAGCTACTAGCCACAAAAGTGGGTAATATAATCAAAACGATGGCACTTATTGGATTTTGGATTCCATACAATGGCAGGGCTACCGGGGTACTGTCCATCATAGTACGTGGCCTAGATCACCGTACCAAGGATCACTCCCAATCCCCTGCAACACAAAGCCGGAACCATTCCTTACTGAACAGTCCCGAACAAGACCACCCCGCAGTTGTGATCAGCAACCGCACCACACAGCCGAAATAAAGGGACATCTAGACAGGGGTAAATCTCGTCCTACTTGGGCATGACCCACTTAGCCTTGCTGCATCTCCCCTGTTTTAGCCATTCCCGGTTGATGAGGCTTGAGGCTACGATTACCTTTAGAGGACATCACTTAGAATGCTCATCGTCCACCTGACGATGTTTTGAAAGCATTCAATCCATACAAGTTCGTTCCGGGTACGAACGAAACCAAAGGCATTATCTCGTTATACTCATTTTGGAATCATGCTCAGAGTTAACAACGATAACCCTTGCACTCTGAATCTCCATCTTCACTTGAGATTCACGACCTATGGTTAATTTGGATCGATGTGGTTTTCAGATATCCAAATATGGAAACCCGATCCCGGTCTCACCAAAATCCAAAACGTATCTTTTAAGGCCATGTTGTTTTAAAGTTTAAAACAATTCAATTCATTATCTATATACACATAGATAGATAATTCACAACATCACAGAAGATAATCAACATTATCATCACCAACAGATAATCCATATCATCAGTATAAACGGATAATCCATATTATCATTCCAATGCAACCAAAGCATCCATAACACCCAGCATTTCTCATCTCATAGCTGAGATTACAAACCATACAAGTCAATCAATATCATCCATTCATACATAAGCAATGATCTAATGATCACACCATCTATAATTAATTTAAAATGAATTAAATTAATTACTTCATCTCTAATTAATTTAAAATGAATTAAATTAATTACTTCATCATTATAATCCTGCTTACTTAATCATTAATTAATTACAAATCAATTAATTAATCACCATCTCATTATTCATTTCAATTAACCATTTCTGATTAACAATTTTTCTAATTACAATAAGTAATTAGCTTTTAAATTAATTACACAAGTTAATTATACTTAACTCTTTGTAATAATTAACTTTTAATTACTTAATTAATTAATTAACTAAAATTAATTACATTAATCCTTTATTAATTAATTACTTCATTATTAATTATTCCTTGATTAATCAATTCTGAATTTACATCATTAATTTTATTAATTAATGATTTCTTGTTACATTTTTAATTAATCTCTTTATTTAAATTAATTACATTAAGTAATTAATCTTAAATTAAACCACATATATATTAATCACCCTTGATTAATAACAATCCAGTAATTAACTACCTTTAATTACTTCATTCCATAGATTAATTACCCTTAATTAATTATCTCAATTAATCCCTTGATTAATTACAAACTAATTTAATCTAAATTACTTCCATAAATAAACATCTTTAATTACATCCAGTAATTATCTATCAATTGCTTCACTAAGTAATTACAATCCCATTAATTACATAAAGTAATTATTCATCAAATCATCAAATGTTTAAATTAATTAAACTTAATTAATTAATCTAAACTAATCACATTAACCCATTTAATTACATCAAGTAATTAATCCATTAGTTACTTCATTCAGTAATACACATAAAAATTACATAAATGATTATTATTAATTAATTAATCTAATTAATTATTAAAATTCATCACATTAATTAATTGTTAAATAATCTTAAGTTAATGACCTTCATTAACTATTTTTAATTACTTTACTAAGAAATTAATTTAGATTAATCATTATTAATTACAAATTAATTAATATATCAATTAATTAACCTCTAATTATTTAATTAATTAAGTGTTAATTGTAACTTAATTAATCCTTAATTACTTGATTAATAAATCTTTAATCATTAATTAAAATCTAATTAATAATCCTTAATTACAAATTAATTAACCTTAATTAATTAATATTAAATCTTAATTAATTAATTTAAAAATTCTTATTTACTTAATTAATCATCCATATTATTAACTAATTAAATAATTAATTACCCATTTAAATTAACTTAATAATTTAAATGAACCCAAATCATTAAAATTCTAATTTATTTGAAGAAAAACATTTCTTACTTAATCAAAGTATTTAAAACAATTTTTTTTCAAATTTACTTTAAATTCTTTTTAGATTTCATTTCAATTTAAGATTTTTAAAATGAATACAAATTTTAACTTAAACGAGGTCTTAAAAACAATTCAAAACATTTTTATCTCATATGTTAAAGAAATAACCATTTTATAAAATATGTTTGAAAGAATTTAAAACCCAATTCAGTTTAAATTCAAATCAATTTAAACATACACTTTAAACATTCCAAGTTATTTAAAAACAAATTCAACTTTAAAAATTTACTTTTAATTTCAAAACTGAAATACAGCTTTAAACCTTTATTCCAGATTTAAACTTAAATCTTTAAAACTTACTTACATTTTACATCTTCATTTTAAAATTTAAATCATTTAACCATTTCTAAAATAGTTAAAACAGATTAACTTTTAAAAAAACTTATTTTATTTAAAACCCGACATTCAAACCAAATTCCAGATTTTAAATACGAGATTCAAACTTATTTTAAAGCTTATATTTTACAATTTAAACTTCCAGTTTAAATTCAAACCAATATACTTTTATACCTTAAAAATTGTTAAAACTAAATTTAAATTTTCAAAATCCAAATTATTTCAAAATTATTTGAATTCAGATTCAATTCAGGTTTTAAAACTTATTTTAAATTCCAGTTTATATTTAAACTTTACTTAAAAAAATTTAAAAAAAAGAACAGGTTTTCTGTTTTATATTAAAACCTGAAACAAAGCGATATACCTGAGCCTACCGTAAATTTACTTCGAGTCACAACCCTATCTGCTTCGAGTCAAAACTCGAATTTCTCGAGACAATCCCAAGGCCACTAAAACCCAATCCAACAATTCACCTGCATCACCACAAAGCTCTGTGCACATGTACAGTGCCTCCGGCCACCGCCGATCAACTACGCGACCACCCCACAGTCGACATTCAACTCCTCAGACCATCCAAACAACAACCCGATCGACACTTGATCTAATTCAAAATCGAGACTAAAAACTTCCCAAACCTGGAACAAACATAGAAGCTCAACATCCCAACCTATCAACACCTTATTCACGCACCTCCGGCCACTGGAGCAGCTGTAATTCCGTCCACACATTCGCCAACCACCATACTTCAATTTCCCAAATTATTGTTGGACTCGATCCATTACTAATGCCGTGGTGTTCAATTTTCTCGAACCCAGTAAAAACTAGGGTTCTAAAATTTAATTCACAACCTTCATCACCAAAATGCAATACACTTAAAACTGATAATTTTCTCCTCATCCCTAATCACTCCTCCACCTCCATGAACAAATTCAACTCAATCGAACACATAGATTATCAGTGCTAACCCAAAAAGTAAAATACAGTGAATATGGAACTTCTCTCTGTATATAGTATTAAAAATTGTAATTCTTGGTTTAAAATTCATGATTTTGAATGATGTTTTGATTTATAATCCTGAAACTTCAAATCATTGTACTTTAAAATTTCACAAATTAAAGTTTGTTCATCTGTTTATAACTTTCCAGAGATATATAGAGTTGTTTAAGCTTAAGTAAAGTTTCAGACCATAGTCTATGATGAAATAAATATAATTGTTTAAGCCTTAAATCTATCCAAGATTTAATCAAGAGAAAATGGATTTTTAAATCAAACAGAAGTTTGAAATTGAGGAAACAGAAATTAACAGATAACAAGCATGTACACAAAAAATATATTGACACACACACACACACACACACACACACACACACACATATATATATTCATAGAAAATTCATATCATATATTCGTTTCTAATTTAAAAGCATGAAAACAACTTTTACCTACTTAAATTTTTTTTTAGAAGTTGAGTTACTCATTTGATTTTAAAATGCAGAGCAGAGCACAGATTTGAAATCCCTTGTGAATCTTTTGCAAACTTGTTTGAATGCTTTTAAAACTTGGGTTGTTTGATGCTTTAATATGCAATTGCTCCTTGATTTACAACCTTACATGCATGTTGGCTAAAGATTTTTGAGAATGTAGGTTTGCTTGATTTTCCATTTTTTGAAGAGAGAAATGCAGGCTTTTGGAAACAGATTGTTGCATGCAGGTATTTTAACTTACAGGTTTCCTTTTGTTTGGAAATGATAGCTTCAGTTTTGAGGAGAATGTGTTACAGGGATTGATATGAAATTTTGAAAATGATTTGTAGGTTGGTTTGAAAAGGAGGAGTTACAGGCTTTTGTTTTGCATGTGCTTCCAGATTTTAAAAAATAAATAGGAAACCATTTCAGGTTGAATAAAAATGATGAAGAGGCTACAGATTGTTTTGCAGAAATGGAGTTTGCTTTTGGAAATATACAGGTTAGCTCCTAGATTTACAAATTGACATGCATGCTTCAGATTGTTTTGGAAATGCTTTGCATGATGAAAATGTTACAGGAATGATTACAGATTTGCATGTGTTTGGATATGGGGACGAAGAGTTTTGATTATAGATTTTTGAAGGAGGAAATGGTTACAGATCTGCATGATTGAAAATGTTTTGCAGATTTTAGAATTTTGCTGAAAGAATTTCTTAGTTTTAGAATTGAAAATGAGGAAAGAATAAGAATGGAAGATGGTAAGTGTTTATATAACTTATTTATGATTTAATTAAAATCAAAGAAAAATAAAAATACAAATTTGACACTTGTATAAAATATCAACACTTGTTAATTTTTTTATTTATTCACTCAACACATGTTAAATTAGGCTTTTATATACTTACACATGTCCTTTAATTAATTAGTATTTTTAATTAAAGTGTTAATGAAAGTTTTAAACTAAATTAATTAGTTTTTAATACTTAGTTATGTATAGATAACAATTAAAGAATAAACCAAGTATAATTATAAATAAAAACAATACATTACTTTCTTATTTGAAAAAATATATTTTAAATCATTTAAAATAAATTTATAAAAGAGATTGTAAATTACTTATTACTTAAATGAATAAATGTTTCATATTTTAATTTGTACTTTAAACTTCATATTTAATTACAATCACATTCATTAAACAATATTTTAAAAAGGATAAAACAAACATTTTTATAACTTTATTTCATTATTCAAACTTAAGTTAAAATATATTTTAAACAAATAAAACATTTATCTTATATATTAAAAATCATATAGTTATTTTATTAAATAGCTTTGAAAAGCTTAATATTAAAAAAAACAAATTTCCAATTACCAAAATATTTGAAATTAGAAAATATGCTATATTAATTAAATTTAAAACCAAACTCATCTATTTAAAATATATAAATATACATACATTATAAATAGAAAACAAATTTATTAACTTATTAAAAGATAAATTCACTAATTAATTACTTATTAAAGTAAGACTATTAAATCAATTCAAATTTAGTTACAAAAATTATCAAATCAATTTAAATTTTAAACACAGATTATTAAATTGATATTGCCGAAAATTTCAGGATATCACACTACCTCATTAGCCTGTTAATCACTCATGTTTTAGCCATCTTATGCCAACTCACGGGAGTCAGGTCCACGTATATACCTCAAAGGAACGCCGCCGCCATCCTACTTCATTCTGGAATCTCCACCCCGTACACGGTTGTTAAAGTGGTTTTCGGAGTTGGCAGAGAGTATGACAACTTCCAATCCCTGTCTCTTTAACAACCAAACGTTATTATAACACCGCGGTCATTTCAAAATAACTATACTTCAAAACCAGAATAAAATATTCATTTCAAAACCATATAAATACGGTACCATTTTCGTTTTAAAACCCAAATCAACATGATATCATTTTTATACAAACCCAAACAAATATACTATCATTTTTATCTCAAATATATCCTTTTTTCAAAATCACAGCACTTTCAAAGTTATAACGCTTCGAAATCAAAACACTTGAAATATAACACTTCCAAATCATAATAATTTGAAACTCAAACTTTGAACATACTTCCACCACCTAAATGGTTTATATACTTAAATACTTTATATAATAAAATAACTTCTTCAATTTCACAAATCAATTCCAAAATAACTCGAATTTCTAAATTTTAGATTTAACCAAATCTTGAATCACGGTTTCCATTCAATTCAGTTTCCTAATAACCCATTTCAAATTTATTGATTTCAAAACCGATTGATTCACCAAATAAACCATTTCAAATTAAGTTTATTTCAAGCTTTAAGTATTCAAAAATTCCATAACTAAGTTTGATGGTTACAATTCAGCAATTAAATTTTCTATTGTTTAGTTTTGAAATAGTTTACTTAATAAATCCATTATCATTTAAACACAACCCGAATTTCAAGTAACAGAATATTTCCTTAAATTTATTTATACTTGAAATATTTATTTAATTCACCTTAACCCAAAATCAAATGATAAAATCGTACCTTTTAAAATTTCAAATTTAATAAATTTCACATCAAACCTATTAGAGTTTAATTCTTAAATAAATTCAATTTCAAAAAAAAATTCAAATTTATCAACCAAACTTAATTTATTCAAATCGTTATACCCTCTATATCAAAATATAATTTAAATACTTACCCATATTATATTTTAATAAAATCAAACTCTATTATTAAACTTATTTTTATTAAACAAATTTATACATACCACATATTTCTTTACAAAACCATAGAAAATTATTTAAAAATATTTATATATAGACCACGGTGTCTGTATAAAAATTTCTACCATATGGTCAAGTGATATGGATATTTATCATTTCAATCCGTAATTTAAAATAAAAATTACGGTTATATCATTTCAAACCGCAATTCCGAATGAAATAAAAATGCATAACAACTTGCAATTTATAACAATATAAAATACAACATCCATTCATCCAATATCAATCATCAACCATTTATAACAATCATCATCCAATTCAAACAATAACATCAATATAGAACAGATAATAAATAAGTGGTAATTACTGACAGTTTATATTCAATAATAAGTTAAATAACAATTTAATTAAATAAATTTAACTAGAATGATGATAACAGATATACCAAACAGCTATAAATAAATTTCTAATCACATCAAAAATTAATTTTACACACATAAGAAATTTTAGAAGTTGTGAGTGGGTTAAAACACTCACCTTTTGAATTTAAATTGAATTTAAATCCAATTTAAACCCAAAATTTGAACAGTCTTCGAATCCATCCAAACTAGCACCATAATGTACGGAATTCCAATACGAACTTAGCGGAGAAAACCGCGCGTGAATTGGACCTAAAATGCAAAAGTTATGCGTGTTAGAATGTTCGAAATTGATATTTAAATAAAACAAAATAAAAGATTACTACCAATTATGAGCGGCCACGTCATCGTCTTCCCCCAGGCCTATGCCGCACGTGAACAAGCTAAACCCTATTTCCTTCGTATGCGTCACAAGCAACGTCGCGACCTGGAGATCGCGAGCGCCACCTGACGTTCGGTCGCACGAGACGCCTCGCCATCCTCAACTCCCCCTACGGCCACGCGGCATCGACATCGCTCCTCCCGATGACCAAAATAACAGCCGCCGCACATGTAAGGAACCCTAATTGAATTATCTACCACGATCCAGCCGTCTAAACTCCAAACGAACACCGATGATGAACTGAGCGCAGTCCTCTCTACCATGCTGTATCAACGAACCGAAGATCTGTTTCAGTTGATCACGACGAAACGAAAGGCCGAGATTTGTTCCTCGAATTCCGGCCACACAATATCCAGATTGAAAAATGGATAGCAGAATTGACATGCGCTCTTCGAGAGCTTCAAATCCATATAAATTTTGATATTGTTTGGAGAGTTTGAATTTTTGACTTTGAATTCGATTTGAAATTGCATTTTGGGGTTTAGGGTTCAGTCTGCCAATGAACTGAGGAGGTGAGAAGGAATTGCACGTATAGAAATGAGGAACAAGAGATAGGCTAGGGTTTATAACAAGGTATATATAGGCAAGCTGAAATTAGAACGGACCGGATCGATTGGATATACGCGCTGAACGATAAAATGGCCCGAAAAGCCCGTTCTGACTCCGGAACGAAATTGGGTCAACCTATATATCAAAATAGATGTTTTAAAATTTTTAAAAGCAATCGAACAGGTTTCAAGTCCAAATTCCGTCGTATGAAGAAGTTATGCTAAAATAAAGTTATTTCAAATTGATTTCAATTGATTTTAATTTAATTGATTCCTGGGTGTTTCGAGTCCGTACGATCAAACGACAAGCCCATCGTTACGTAACTTGAAATCCTACAATAATTCACCGTTACGAGTCCGATGAAACTGGTTTCGTCGAAATCCGAGTCAGTGGCTAAAATAGCTATTTTTACATTAATTAAATTAATAATTAATTAATTAAATCAAATTTTCAATTTCCATTCGATAATTGACAAATTTCATCATTTTTTATTTCTTAATCACTTACAATGATCTAAACAAATTTAAATGTCAATTTATAGTTGATTAATTTACCAATTTCAGTGTTAGCCTCAATTCATCAAATTCAGAAATTATAAATAAAATTCCCAATAATCCCATTTAATTAAATAAATTAATGATTATTCCATTCATTATTGTCAAATAAATGGATTTAACAATGGATTCAAAACTATTACATTAATATTCTCACATTCTATCTTAATTTCAAATGACGTAATATTTAGATATTTTAATTTCAATTAATTGCAATTAATCCAATTATTATAGTTCAAGTCCAATAAATTAATCGACATGAATTTCAGTTGTTTTCATTCAATCAATTGCAATATTATGGATAGGGTTTACATTGGTTACTTCTTGTTGAATTAACAATCTTCGATGACAAATCAAACCTACCCTAACTGCACAAATTTAGTCAATTAACTGCAACTGATTTCACATTAAATTTTAAATTTCATTTATTTGCAATTAATTCAATTATTAAATTCAATAAATTAATAAATCTTGAATTTTCATTCCTTTTATTCAACCAATAATCATATTATGAATGAAGTAAAAGTTATTTCCCATTATTACCTAAATTCACATTAACAAAATATTTAATTTAGATTTATTGCAACTTTTACCACATTTAAATTAACAGGCTAAATAAATAGGTAACCTGAAATATTTGTTACCATTTACTTTCGATCACACTTATGAGTTATTATTCCCAACAATTGTTACAATTGTTTACATCACACAAATTTCATTCAATCATCATTAACATACTATTTAATTATATTTATTGAAATTTATTTCCAATTTACTAAATACAATCAATTATAACTTTAACATTGTTTCAATTAAATTGGAATTGCACTAAATTAGTTATTTATCAACTGGCATTAACATTACTACTTTAATTTACATTCAGTTACTATTAGTCAATATATTATTACATTGGTTAATTAAATGCTTACTTTAATTTACTTATTTTAAATTTCATACCCAAGTGTAACAATTAACACTATTTCTTTATTGGGATTTCACTCCAATTGTCAAAATTTTATTTTAATTGCTACATTCATTTTTAACATTTGCTTCATTATAAATTATAAATTATAAATTATAAATTATTTCTATTTCTTTCTAAATTTAATTACAAAGATCTAATTAAATTAACCAATTTATTTATCAACATTTACGGGTCGTTACATAAAACATGACCCCTAGGATCCTATTTATAGATGCGGGTTCAACCCCTTCCGTCTCCATCCTTCCATCATCGTTAAGCATAATGCCTTTATTGCCTTTCGCCATTCTTCTAGCTCCGCCTCCCTCACCGTTGATGGTATTCCTTTTGTTCTATTGATATTGGTGCTAAAGTGTCTTTATTCTTCCTGTATAATGCTTCCGCCACACTTAAATGGATGCTTTTGTCGCTATTTGAAGCAATATCTTTAAGAATATAGGCTAAACATTCCTTTAATGCTGCTTTTATATTGAACTTGGTGCTTCCGACACCATCAGAAGGAACTCTTTTGAGAAGTGGAGATGAACTCATGCTGCTGAAAGCACATTGAATCCCTTTGTTGTTGTTGAGCTATGGCAGCGCCGTAGATGAAGTATTCTTTGAAGAATTGCCGATGGATTGTAAGGAGTGTGACAAAAGGAACTGTAATGACCTGCCTTTTTGGACGGTTTAAATCGACGCTAAACCACACACTTCAGACTCAAACCATTCAAAAAGTCAGATTGTTATGGGATAAATAAGAAAAAGCAGAGAAAAAACAAATACAGAATCTCGCAGCGGAATGGCAAAATATAATAATCAAATAAATAGTTCATGAAGCTGTTTACAAATAACATTGATTATACTTTTACAATATGGATTAGAGTTACATACAACAAGAATAAATAATAAATAAATGCAGCGGAACAACATAATGTAGTGGAATGAATAATATAATAAATAATTATAGTACAAAATCTTTGTCTTCATTGTCCACAAAGCAGTCTTCGATAAACTAAAAAGCTCAGACTGACCGAAGCGAATTGAAAAGACAACACTTAAGTCAAAACTAAAAGATCTTATATAGGTTAAATCAACAGTAAATAAATATGAGTGTAACGACGTCGGAGATGTTTACGGTGTCTGACATCTCCTATCCAGTGTCTAAGGTGAGTGTAGTAACTTAAGTGATGTCCGGGATTTCCATCTTCTAAGGATCCGTTAAACTATCTACTATGTAGTACAATACGCTATTATAATAGTGTCTACAGTAAAGTAAAGTATTAAAATAGCGTTAAGGAATTACTTATATCCCCCTTAACACATTTTTATACATTCCCATAGTCTACACAGTACCGTAAATCTTCATAAACTAGAGGACTATCAAAGGAGACTCCATAGGTATGGTACAAACCATACTCTTAAAAGGCGCGATAGAGCATGTGAACACGACACTCGAGGCAATGTCAGGGTAGATATACCAATTATGCATCCGGACTGATGGTAATGCACATCAGCTACTACTGCCCACCTCGGAATACACTCCCATAATCAAAATCAAGGGGTGGCCACCAAATCGTCATAAAGTCATAATATGATATCGAAGAAATGTGTCCGATCGGAGGTGTGACCTCACTTGGTGCGGCATGGCTCCTGTTTTATTCACATCTAAGCTAACGCACGGGAGTTAGGGTCATGTATATACCTCATATAGAATCATTCGTCAAACCATCCTACTTCATTTCTAGAGTCTCCACCACGTACACAGTTGTTAAAGTGGTATTCGACACTGACAGAGAGTATGACAATATCCGATTCCGGTCTCTTTAACAACCAAACGCTTATTTCACATCGGACGGTTCTTTTACATTTCAAAAAAACCAAATTCATATTTAATATCTAAATATCATATTCGATTTCAAACTATATCACTTTCGAAATTATATTCACCTTCAAAATCATATTCACTCAATTATCAATAAGAAAGGTTAATAAATCCTCATTCCAAAATCATCATATTGACTCAAGTACGTCATTTCACAGAAATGTATCAATTTTAAATCCCAACTTAGGTTGTATCATCATCAATGATTTAAATATAAATACTTCAACTTTACACAGTCTGAAATTTTAGAAAATAGTTTAGATAGTCATAAATAGTTTTAAAAATAGTTTAAAAGAGTTAAAATACTCTAAAATAGTTTAAATGATTTAAAATAGTTTAAAATGGATTAAAATAGTTTAAATAGTTAAAATAGCTTAAATAGATTTAAATTAGATTTAAAATGATTTAAAATAAATTAAATAGATTTAAATTATATTAAACCGATTTAAAATAGATTAAATAGATTTAAAATAGATTAAATAAATTTAATTAGTTTAAAATAGGTAAAATAGATTAAATTGGATTAAATAGATTATAATAGATTAAAATAAATTAAAATAGTTTAAATTGACTAAAATAATTTAAAATAGATTTCAAAGTTATACCTAAACATTCGATAACTCAATTTTGATAAAATTCATTTATATTTGACAATTCAACTTTGAAATTCCAATTTAAATCCTTTGAACAATTCCTTTAACCAATTCCAATTTCAACATTTAAGCTTGGATTTTCGTAAATAATTCAGTTTTATAAATCCAATTTTATTTCAAAATATCATTTAACTGAATTCAAGAATTAAGGATTTAAAATCATTTAATTTAACCAATCCGGCATCTGTATATAAAATATTCTATCTTATGGTCAAGTAATACAGATATTTATCATTTCAATCTGCAATTATTTAAAAATTTACGGGTATATATCATTTCAACTCGCAATCCCAGAATAAGTTCAAAATCCATAAAATCGCTTGGGTTTATCATTCTAACCCATAACGATTTTTCCTTAATCTATAGATCGTTCGGGTATGTATCATTTCAACCCTTAGGGATTTCTAACAATAAACTAAGGGAACTTGCATTGTGATATCAATATATATAATAACATCACATCCAGTCGTCTAATATCAATAATCAAACATCCATCAAAATCATCATCCAAATCAATCAATAAACATCAATAGCTAACTGATTATCAATAACAAGTATAAACCGATGAATTAAAATTTAATATTAAATTAAATGACAATAATAATCAATAAAAGTCAGATTAACAGGCATGATTTAAATATACCAAACATCAACCAATTAATTTTTAATCACATCATAAATTTAATTTAACTAACACAGGACAATTTAGAAATGTGAGTGGGTCAAAACACCCACCACCGATTTGTCGTCGATTTAAAATCCAAAATTGGCCTAAAAATTTAACAGTCTCGGAATAAAGCCAAACTAGTTCTAAAATGTCCAGAATTCTGGTACGATCCCAATGGAAAAAACCGTGTGTGAATCCAAGCTCATATGCAAAAGTCGTTAACGTTAGAAGATTGGAAAATTTTGACTTCGAGTCTTACTTCGAGTCGCCGCCTCATTTACCCGGTGCTTACTCTGAGTTTTTGCCAAAATGACCTGAGACCCAAGTCATTTGGCTCCTGACCCGAAGTCGCTGCAGGGTTTTCACCTCTGGAACTCGAAGCGCGGCAGATTCACCTTGTTTGGCATGAAATTCTCTCTGACCCGGAGCCGTTGTAGGGTTTTCGCCTTTGAAACTCGAAGTGAACCTCTTCCCGACTCAAAGTACACCAGGAGCAATTTTTTTATAAAATTAGGTTTTGGAATTTGGAAATTAGGTTTGATGTTTTCACGATTGAGAATGAGGAAGAAGATGTATGTACGAAAATAATAAAATGAGAAACAACTATGGTTTACAACAGTCTATATTTAGGCAGGGTTAGATCAAAACGATAATAAAGACCCGGAAAGCCCATTTCATTCTCGAAACAAAAATAAGTCATCCAATATATTGAAATATAGGTTTTCGATATTTTTAAACTCAATGGAACAAGTTTCAAGTCTTAATTATGTTGTATATAGAAGTTAACTTTCAAAATCACCTTATTTCAAATTGATTTCAATTAAATTGATTTTTACACGTTTTAAGCCCCCACGATCAAACGACAACTCCAATCGCTACGAAACTTGAAACTCTACAAAAATTCACTATTACGGATCCGATGAAACTGGTTTCATCTAAATTCGTGATCGTGGCCAAAATGACTATCTTCACGTTTATTAAATAAATTATTATTAAATTAAATTTATCGCTTTTCGAATTCAAATTTTGTAACTAACAAAATTTTGTCACTTTGGATTAACTAGTAATTATAATCTTTTAAAGCAACTTTTTCATGTCAAATTCAACTATTAATATTGCGCTAATTATAGCGTTACAATTCCACTCGCAATAAATTCATTAATTATAATTCAAACCCAATAAATTGATTCATTTTGATTTCAATCTTTTTATTCAATCGGTCATTTCTTGATGGATATAATTAATACTGGGTTTCCATTTGTTACATTAATATTCTACAATTTTTATCTTAATTCATTTTAACGCAATATTTACTTATATTTATTGCAACTGATTTACAATTAAGTCCAACAGATTAAATAATGCAATGATAATTAAACCATTGTTACAACTTACAATTTCAAACACAATTCTATGTTTATTGTTAACAAATAGAACTAATAAATTCACATATGGATTAATTATTCTATTTTAATCAGTTCCAATTAATTACATAAAATTTCACCGTTTAATACAACACTTGATTTATTTACTCATTTACAGTTTATGCCCAATTTTAACTATACAATCATTCCAATTAATTGAGATTTCATTAAAATAGTTATCAATTGCCTAAAATTAATATTATTAAATTTTAATTAATTGAAAGAGCATTAAAATGGTTGTTCATTAACTTGCACTAACATTATTACATTTCATTCTAGTGATTATTCTCGTTATTAAACTTAATTTTTTCAATTTTTCACAACGTTAAATTCCAAAACTTATTTCATTAATAAATTTAATTATCAAAATTTATGGGTCATTACGGGAACCCTTTTGGTCGACTTTCCGGTGAAAGGAGTCACGCCTTCGATATAAACTATGCTAGTGGAAGGTCGTTTTTTGAGAAAGCAATTCCTGCGGAGGGCGACAACCTGGCGCCTACGGAAGGATGATGCTTGTTTGCGGAAGGATGACTGTTTCGAATGTTTAATGATTGCGGTAGGGAAGACTTTGGCAACACTCGTGGAAAGAAATATATGAACACTTGTGGAAGGGATGGCTTCGGTAGAAGAACCATCTCTTGTAGAAGCATTCTTTTGATGCTTATGGAAGCATCTCTTCGACCTTGGCAAAAGCATCTCGTTTGATGTTGTGGAAGCGCCTCTTCAATCCTAACAGAAGCATCTCCTTCAATGCTTGTGGAAGGAATGAAATCTCCTATTAGAGCTTCTTCTTTCATACTTTTACTCTTAAGAGGATTTTGTGGATAACATGACTCATGAACGCCTTCATAGAGATGTCCAGAATTAGTCGGAAGGCTCCAGCTCGAAACCCTGTATTAATTTCTATGTAGACATTTAATAAATTTTAAATAACAAATATGCACTAAATATTAATGAAACCGCAATAAATTTGATATTTACCCTTAATTCTTTGGAATAACGACCACCATCAGGAGTAAATCCATCATGCCGCTGGCACCCTTGCCAGCAGTATGAGAAGGAGAAGCCTGAGATCTGGAACATCTCTTGTGAGACATATCTGCCACAAACATAACTTTTCATATAATGAAAAACATATCATTTTATTATTAGAAAACATGTCTAATTGATAATCACATAAAACTTCCCTAAAACCACAAAAATGGAACAAGATCTTCTGGATACATATATAGAATTAATAAAAATAGAATAAAATATAGCTCAAAACATAGTCATCGTCATTAATAACAGTGGAAACCCAAGATATATATTATATAACAAGCGATAATTCATAATAATCAACCTTCATCGTTTTCTGATTCTGACTCGGTTTCGTACTTTATATTGTTTTCTTCTGTACTATCAAATGCTTCTATTAAACATTTGATTCATCATTCAAAGACCCTAAATCAGTATTGTCATCGGTCATTATTATTCCATAATTAGACTCAAGGTCCGCTTGATAAGCTGCTTCGTTCGGAATATTATTTCCATCAAATCTAAATCTTGCCTTTGTTTTAAAAACAATCGAGCAATCCGCTTTGCCTTTTTTTGGGGATGGATACAAAGCAAAATAAACTTATGATGCTTGCTTGGCTAATGCGAAAGGATCATATTTATAGTAATGTGAGGTATGCTTTATTTCAATATGTGACGACCCTGACTCGACCTTCGAAAATCGACACCGAATACGACACTTGTATTCCAATGCCGCAGATCCAAACGTCGAATTTGGTTTGCCGGAGCTTATAACACATTAAGTATAACAACACAGCGGAAGAAAGGAAATAAATATCATTGATATACAACATTGGTATAATATCTAAATATACAACAATGATATCAATAATGCCTAACAATATCAGAGATACAAGATAATAGTGCTACAGCGAAATGACAATATGATATAACAACGGAACCAAAAACTCAAAAGATCTCCAATCCAACGCTCCAAAACAAGAACTCCAAGCCAGTAGCTTGAACCACCATCACGTTTCACCTCATATGTGCAAGTCCCGTCCGGTGAATCCAAAGACTCCAATATCCAAGGTCACCAAAGGATACCAAAGAGAAAGCTGAAAGCTACTGAATTTGATATCTATATCTACTATCTGAAAAACCCAACTCTAGACTGCCCGTGTGGAAAATTGTGGGCACCCATAGTTTAGGAAGGGAACAATAAACTCCGGGTCAGTCATGGGACTGGTATGAGCAAACAAAAATAGTTTTATCTTTTAAACAAACAAAAGAAATTTTAAGTTGAAAACCGCAATGCTTTTAATAAAATGAAACTTCCATAAGGCCTCCAGCCACACACACAATGCAAACGCAGACTTGGAGGAGATTTCTCCTTATGATAGCCAAACATGCTTACTACGCAAAATTCGCTTTTAATATTATTATTAGTGCATAGTGGAAAACCTTTCGAAAGTATAATATTAATCTTAGCCAGCATACACATTTCGTACTATGCCTACTATAGCTGCCATCCAAACAGTGGTGACCACCGTAAGTGAATAGCAGGTTATACAACTAAAACCGTACTGGGCACGTATTGGTTGAATGGATTTCCAACAAATGGTCAGGCTAAGGAACTTCCTAGGCCACATAGGTACGCCTCTGGAGGGACATCCCGAGAACCTAACCGGATCTCTGCCAACACAAGGCCGGGTTACCTCTGTAACTAGGTAACTATTGACACGAGTATGCCATCCCCCGGTCGTAACAAGCCTTTATCCCGGGATTCACCAACAACCACAAAGTAATAAATTTGCAGCGACCACATAGGTTAAGTATCTGGGCTCCATACCATGATACCACCTCTATCCAGAAGGAAATGAACATACCCTCAGGAGGCGCTACCTCCAAATAACCTTGCTGCATTCTTCCTGTTTCGACCATTCCGGGTTGTGAAGTTCGACGAAGTCTCGTCCACAAAGCTACGCTTTTCACAAAAGCCATGCTTTGATCAAAAAATGATCAACGGCGCTTCGTATGCCACATTACCAAATTGGGAATGTATCACTGGTAACCATCAACTACATAACCTCTGAGCTCGTATGTCTCAGAGAAGGGTGTTAGCTAAGAGAATAAATCTCCGCTAGCAAACAGAAATGTATTTGATAGAAACCAAGTTTTACGTCTCAAAGTGTAATGTCAGACACACATCCATACAAGTCTGTTTCGGGCTCGAACAGAACCGAAGGCACTTCCAAAGAAGTCCTTGCAAATCTGGATAATTTCTAATCACGTTCGGACTTCCCATCACAATGGGTGCTCGAATCTCTATACCGGGGATCAGCCGATGCAGAGACATTCGACAAGAAACCCTTTCGTTTTCGAAAGTATCCGGTCTTCACCACCGGTCTTCAATTGCTATCCATAACGTCGTATCACTATTCGGAATGGGTTATAGGACACAAAGGTCCTCTCCCGGCCAATCCGATTAGTGAGCGCAATATTTAAAAACATATGGATATGGGATCCTAGTTAAGTCACAACTTAAAATCCAAAACCATTCATTCAAATGGTTAAACAAATTACCATTTTCAAATCTTTTAAACAAAAAGGTTCATTTTCAAAATCCCTCAATGGTTTAAACAATTTCCACATTTAAATCTTTTAAACAAAAGATTCATTTGAAAACCCGTCTTCAATTTAAAATGAGGTTCACCAATATTTTAAACAAAGATTAATTCATAGCCTTTCCAAAAACAATTCCCGTTTCAATCTTTTATATATAAAAGATACAGCATTTAGAACCTTCTTCAATTTCAAATTCTCAAAGTAATACTTTAAAATGGTTTTTAATCCATATAAACACATTTATAACTTCATATAACATTTTTACGTCATAAATACCAGATATAGAATTCAATATCAGATATAGAATTCCAATTTAAATCAAATTACTCAGATTTCAAATCTTTAATAAGTTAATCAAAATAATTTTTTTTAAACACTTTTCCAAAAGTTTTCCACTTTAACCCAACCCATTTCCAAAACCATTTGGATTAAAAATTCCAATTCAAAACTATATTTTTAAAAATCTGTGACTTAACCGATTTCCACGTGTAGTCCATATTTATGTGTGTATAGGTGTGGTCCAAGGTTTATACACAATAGTGCAACAACAATCATCACATCACATATTAAAGTACAGCAATATCGATAGCGGTATAATATACAACGCTTATCCTTATTCACAGATAAAGTGCCTTTATCAATTACAAAAATTCATCATTACTATTCGATGTGGGTTTCGGATATCCAACTGAAATCCAACTCCCTGTCGCATCGAAATCCAAATGTCATTTAACGCGTCAAGAGTATATATATCACAAATATAACAGCTCAGCACAAAACATTATAGAGCATCACATATCAAATATATCAATCCATAACATAACATTCAAATAGAAATCAAACATCTACAACTAAGATGAATAAATTTGTGGGGTTTTAAATTATTACCTACATAATTACTTTCATTAGTAATTTTAAACCAATGATTAATAATTATTAACTACAATTGATTAAGTTTCAATTACCTGCATAATTTATCATTCCTTTAATTAATTATCTTAATTAATAACCCTTAATTGTAAGTAATTGGATCTTAATTACTTTAATTAATCAACCCTTAACTAATTACTTTAATTAATAAACCCCTAATTGCTAATTAAATCTTAATTATAATCAATTTGTTCTTAATTGATTTAATTAATAGGTTTATTCCTTAATTAATTTCAATAATTAATTACTCCTTAATAAATAATGATTTCTTAATCACTTTAAGTTAATTAACCTTTAATTTTCCTCTCATAATTACTTTCACTAAGTAATTACTATTTTATTAAATCATTCATTAATTAGTTTTATAAATTTCCTATTATTTAATTGATAAATTTTAAAATCATAAAATCTTTACAAACCTTAATGATTAATTACTATTTTATCGTTATAAATAAATCTGGTTGCTGTTAACACTTGATATTGTAATTTACTTTTAAAATTTTATTTAAGTAATTTTTTTTTAAAACAACTTTTATAAAATTTAAAATAAATTTATTAACCCAATATCATTTACCTGAAGTTCCATCTACAACTATTGCTAATTTATTCAGAAAAATAAATTTAACTTGTGTTTTTAGTCAAAAACTGGGTTTCCTTACTGTTTTTATTTACTACCCGAGTCTTCCTCGAGTCGCACCCGGGGAAAATACTCATTTGCTTCGAGTTTTAGCCAACATTGACCCGAGTGACTTTTTATTTCAAAATTTTGTTTAAGTTTTAAATCCAACCGATACAACCCAAACAACTCGAGTCCTTCTTCGAGTTCCCATCCCATGTCCCCGTATACCACTTCGAGCTGCCATCCATCTTCTCCAAAACCAACAGCGTTACCCAAATTTTTGCACGTACACGTGCACAGATGGTCGGAGTTGCTCCGACCATCGCCGATCTCTCCAGCAAGTCGCTAATACCATACCGAAGCCCTCCAATCCACCAAATTTGACTAAAACGAACAGAATCAAAATCGAGCTTCTCATTCGAAAAACCTGTAGCCAACCCTGACCAGAAATTCTCCTTGTGCTGCCCATCCCCATGATTGAAACCTCACCACCACGTCCAAAGCCTTGCCACTCAACTACGAACCCAACCATCTCGGTACGATCGAACTCGATACATTGATGTTGCCAAAATTTCTCAAATTTCCGATCATACAAAATTTAGGGTTAAATATAAAATTTCGCTAGTTTGACTTCCATGACGAATCATAAGTCCATTTATTAATTTTCTGATGATTATCAACATGCAGACTACCATCACCCTTAATCTCAGTGCCCAATTCGAGTATGATCACCGGAATTTGGCCAATAGGTGTTTTCTGTTCAAACCAATATTCCCACTTAAATTTAAAACTAAAAATCAAAATTTTATTTTTGAAATTCAACTCTTCCGAGTAAAAATTAGATTGTATAATCAGAAACATGAATTAAATCACTTGAATTTTCACCATTACAAGTCATTACTGTGAAATCTTAATCTCCAGTAAACTATCTGTAATTTTTTTTTCTTATTTACTTTTTTATAAATAATGTTATATCCATATAACATAATTCATTCAACAATCAAATCCTAAAATGTTTTGTGTTGGGATGATTTTTAAATTCTTAAGTAAAGTTTGAAACCTGGACAGAGGCATGATGGTTTGCCTGCACACTAACATACACCCAATTTTTTTCTTTCTTTTTTTTCCACATATTTTGATCACATGCAACATGGATAGATATAGATTCAAAGTTTGCTCAACAACATTTCAATGTATCAATCAAAATTAGGCTCTAAAGAAAGACAGTTTGCTCGCAAACAAAAGTAACAGATTCAGGGAGAAGGCTTTGCTCACTGTCTTCCTAAATTTTACAGATAATTTGCAATTCTGTGGTACTCAAACATATTTCTAAATCCTAATCTTAAGTTTAAACAACATGTTTTTGTTTGAAATTCTCAATTTATAAGAGAATGTATATAGAAAACTTTTTTTTTAAGGACATAGCCATGCCTCTGTAAACAGACATGCATGCTTATCACTCCCAAATTCATCAACATGCAAACATAACTCATTATATCAGTTTAAAGATCAAGTCAAGAAATTTGCTCACCAATCATTAATTGCACAGGGAAACAGAGATCAGGCCTGGAAAAAAGCAGAGCTTTTGAAACTTGATTTTGTTTTCTGATCTTGATCTGTCCTTTATTTTAATTAAACTTGAAGTTGCAGACAATCTTCTATCTATGCTTTGTTTGATTGCTTCTTGTTGCTTCAGATTTCAGGTTGAATTCATGCTTTAAGTTGCTTGTTTCAGGTCTGCTTTTGATTCAGTTTTGTTTTAAAGCCTCCAGATTTACTTGCTTACTTGAATTCATTCAAGCTTTAATTTTGTTAATATTTTGATCAGGTTTTGTTTTCAGTTTGGTTTTGTATTCAGGTTGAAGCTTTTGTCTTCTCGAAATTTTAACTGAAATTTTTATTTCCTGGTTTCTCCTTGTTTCACACTTGTTGATTGTTTAAGTTAATATCCTACAAATGTCATTTGTTACTTTACAATTTTAAAAGAAAATAGATTTAAATTTATGAAACATATTTTGTTGCCACTTGTAATAATTTAAGCCATAATGTTTTTACACTTGGTCATACAAGTTTTAAAACTATTTACACTTGTAACTCCACTTATGTATAAGGTCTACACTTGTAAACATATGTATTTTTATGTTTTTAGCCTTGTTTTATTTTAAATTTACAACTTTGTTTACATATTTAAATTTTATGTTTAAATCCCTTCATTAATAGTTTACAACTGTTGAAACAAATTATTTAATACCTTCTTATGTATTATTTATACTTATACAAATTAAAATTTAAACCTTATTTTAAATTAATTCATGCATTTGCGTTTAAACCTTATTTTATTTTTATTTTAAATATTTTTGTATCAATTCATCTCTTATGTTTTTATAATTTAACATGTGTTCATATGTTCCAATGTTTTATTATTATTTCCAAATGTATTATTTAAAACATTTATTTTTAGATATCAATTCAAAAATTAATATATAAAAAAATCAATTTATAAATGAGTAAACAATTATAAATTTTATCCAAACTTTATTTTCAATACATTTATCTTAAACTTAAGATATTAACTTATTAATAAATGCATGTTCTAAAATTCTCATTCAAAATATCTATTTAATATAATTTCGAAAACAGATTATTAATTGGAAAGATAATGTTTCAAACCCAATATATTTATAAGATCTTTAATTTTGCATTTCAGTCACAAAGTTTAATTTAAACTAAATTTATAAATATAAATAAACAACAAAACATATCTTTAATAAATCTTAAAACTTTCAAATTCTATTTATAATCCAAAAAATTTATCCATTCTAAAAATTTTCTAATTATTTCATAATCAAATTCACAATTAGATTTTAAAATTAAATTAATTGCAAAATTATCTTAACTAAAATTTCAGGGATGTTACAGTTCCCCCCCTTAGAAAATTTCATCCTCGAAATCTGAAAGTAGGGAGAAGACAAAGAATATAGAGAGATAGAGAGATGAATCATCAATTTAAACTGAATATCTGTTCTGAATTTGTCTTTCCAAATCAGAATATCAATAATGGATAAAGGAATGAATCAAGATACTCGGGTCACCAGATCTACGAGTACACAGGGGTATTGATTAGTTCTAAGGATAACTAATCCCTCGTAGATATATACCGGAACCCAACAGAATAAACAGATATATGGATGCACTTCAAAACCTTTTAGTCTAAACAACCAAAATATACCTATCAACCATAAAAAACAATTCATCAAACAAACAATTCTAACCCATCTGGAGTTTATGTCCCATGCAAATATATCAAAGCTACTTCCTGGAGCTGTCAGGAATCATCAAAGAATTGGAAAGATGGATCAAAGGAGATTGATAGAGAAAGTTATTTCCGCTATTGTAGGGTATCGACCATTTGTAGTCGTATTCCCCTGTCCCCTATCTCGTTCTCTTCTTGCACTCATACTCACTATCAGTGGATAGTAAGAGAATTTACTGAGGCATTCGAACAGATATCTTAGGGATATACTCATTCTAGGGTATACTTCAACCCATCTCTAATGAGTTACTTAATGTGTTATACTCCTGAGCTAAAGTTTCAACCTTCATCTCTGATACCAAATGTGACGACCCTGACTCGACCTTCGAAAATCGGCACCGAATACGACACTTGTATTCCAATGCCGCAGATCCAAACGTCGAATTTGGTTCACCGGAGCTTATAACACATCAAGTATAACAACACAGCGAAAGAAAGGAAATGAATATCATTGATATACAACATTGATATAATATCTAAATATACAACAATGATATCAATAATGCCCAACAATATCAGAGATACAAGATAATAGTGCTACAGCGAAATGACAATATGATATAACAACGGAACCAAAAACTCAAAAGATCTCCAATCCAATGCTCCAAAACAAGAACTCCAAGCCAGTAGCTTGAACCACCATCACGTTTCACCTCAGATGAGCAAGTCTCGTCCGGTGAATCCAAAGACTCCAATATCCAAGATCTACAAAGGATACCAAAGAGAAAGCTGAAAGCTACTGAATTTGATATCTATATCTACTATCTGAAAAACCCAACTCTAGACTGCCGGTGTGGAAAATTGTGGGCACCCAGAGTTTAGGAAGGGAACAATAAACTCCGGGTCAGTCACGGGACTGGTATGAGCAAACAAAAATAGTTTTATCTTTTAAACAAACAAAAGAAATTTTAAGTTGAAAACCGCAATGCTTTTAATAAAATGAAACTACCATAAGGCCTCCCGCCACACACACAATGCAAACGCAGACTTGGAGGAGATTTCTCCTTATGATAGCCAAACATGCTTACTACGCAAAATTCGCTTTCAATATTATTATTAGTGCATTGTGGAAAACCTTTCGAAAGTATAATATTAATCTTAGCCAGCATAGACATTTCGTACTATGCCTACTATAGCTACCATCCAAACAGTGGTGACCACCGTAAGTGAATGGCAGGTTATACAACTAAAACCGTACTGGGCACGTATTGGTTGAATGGATTTCCAACAAATGGTCAGGCTAAGGAACTTCCAGGGCCACATAGGTACGCCTCTGGAGGGACGTCCCGAGAACCTAACCGGATCTCTGCCAACACAAGGCCGGGTTACCTCTGTAACTAGGTAACTATTGACACGAGTATGCCATCCCCCGGTCGTAACAAACCTTTATCCCAGGATTCACCAACAACCACAAAGTAATAAATTTGCAGCGACCACATAGGTTAAGTATCTGGGCTCCATACTATGATACCACCTCTATCCAGAAGGAAATGAACATACCCTCAGGAGGCGCTACCTCCAAATAACCTTGCTGCATTCTTCCTGTTTCGACCATTCCGGGTTGTGAAGTTCGACGAAGTCTCGTCCACAAAGCTACGCTTTTCACAAAAGCCATGCTTTGATCAAACAATGATCAATGGCGCTTCGTATGCCACATTACCAAATTGGGAATGTATCACTGGTAACCATCAACTACATAACCTCTGAGCTCATATGTCTCAGAGAAGAGTGTTAAGCCAAGAGAATAAATCTCCGCCACCAAACAGAAATGTATTTGATAGAAATCTGTTTTACATCTCAAAGTGTAATGTCAGACACACATCCATACAAGTCTGTTCCACACTCGAACAGAACCGAAGGCACTTCCAAAGAAGTCCTTGCAAATCCGGATAATTTATAATCACGTTCGGACTTCCCATCACAATGGGTGCTCGAATCCCTATACCGGGGATCGGCCGATGCAGAGACATTCGACAAGAAACCCTTTCGTTTTCGAAAGTATTCGGTCTTCACCACCGGTCTTCAATTGCTATCCATAACGTCGTATCACTATTCGGAATGGGTTATATGACACAAAGGTCCCCTCCCGGCTAATCCGATTAGTGAGCGCAATATTTAAAAACATATGGATATGGGATCCCAGTTAAGTCACAACTTAAAATCCAAAACCTTTCATTCAAATGGTTAAACAAATTACCATTTTCAAATCTTTCAAACAAAAAGGTTCATTTTCAAAATCCCTCAATGGTTTAAACAATTTCCACATTTAAATCTTTTAAACAAAAGATTCATTTTAAAACCCGTCTTCAATTTAAAATGAGGTTCACCAATCTTTTAAACAAAGATTAATTCATAGCCTTTCCAAACCAATTCCCGTTTCAATCCTTTAGATATAAAAGATACACCATTTAGAACCTTCTTCAATTTCAAATTCTCAAAGTAATACTTTAAAATGGTTTTTAATCCATATAAACACATTTATAACTTCATATAACATTTTTACGTCATAAATACCAGATATAGAATTCAATATCAGATATAGAATTCCAATTTAAATCAAATTACTCAGATTTCAAATCTTTAATAAGTTAATCAAAATAATTTTTTTAAACACTTTTCCAAAAGTTTTCCACTTTAACTCAACCCATTTCCAAAACCATTTGGATTAAAAATTCCAATTCAAAACTATATTTTTAAAAATCTGTGACTTAACCGATTTCCACGTGTAGTCCATATTTGTGTGTGTATAGGTGTGGTCCAAGGTTTATACACAATAGTGCAACAACAATCATCACATCACAGATTAAAGTACAGCAATATCGATAGCGGTATAATATACAACGCTTATCCTTATTCACAGATAAAGTGCCTTTATCAATTACAAAAATTCATCATTACTATTCGATGTGGGTTTCGGATATACAACTGAAATCCGACTCCCTGTCGCATCGAAATCCAAATGTCGTTTAACGGGTCAAGAGTATATATATCACAAATATAACACCTCAGCACAAAACATTACAGAGCATCACATATCAAATATATCAATCCATAGCATGACATTCAAATAGAAATCAAACATCTACAACTAAGATGAATAAATTTGTGGGGTTTTAAATTATTGCCTACATAATTACTTTCATTAGAAATTTTAAACCAATGATTAATAATTATTAACTACAATTGATTAAGTTTCAATTACCTGCACAATTTATCATTCCTTTAATTAATTATCTTAATTAGTAACCCTTAATTGTAACTAATTGGATCTTAATTACTTTAATTAATCAACCCTTAACTAATTACTTTAATTAATAAACTCCTAATTGCTAACTAAATCTTAATTATAATCAATTTGTTCTTAATTGATTTAATTAATAGGTTTATTCCTTAATTAATTTCAATAATTAATTACTCCATAATAAATAATGATTTCTTAATCACTTTAAGTTAATTAACCTTTAATTTTCCTCTCATAATTACTTTCACTAAGTAATTACTATTTTATTAAATCATTCATTAATTACTTTTATAAATTTCCTATTCTTTAATTGATAAATTTTAAAATCATAAAATCATTACAAACCTTAATGATTAATTACTATTCTATCGTTATAAATAAATCTGGTTGCTGTTAACACTTGATATTGTAATTTACTTTTAAAATTTTATTTAAGTAATTTTTTTTTGAAACAACTTTTATAAAATTTAAAATAAATTTATTAACCCAATATCATTTACCTGAAGTTCCATCTACAACTATTGCTAATTTATTCAGAAAAATAAATTTAACTTGTGTTTTTAGTCAAAAACTGGGTTTCCTTACTGTTTTTATTTACTACCCGAGTCTTCCTCGAGTCGCACCCGGGGAAAATACTCATTTGCTTCGAGTTTTAGCCAACATTGACCCGAGTGACTTTTTATTTCAAAAATTTGTTTAAGTTTTAAATCCAACCTGATACAACCCAAACAACTCGAGTCCTTCTTCGAGTTCCCATCCCATGTCCCCGTATACCACTTCGAGCTGCCATCCATCTTCTCCAAAACCAACAGCGTTACCCAAATTTTTGCACGTACACGTGCATAGATGGTCAGAGTTGCTCCGACCATCGTCGATCTCTCCAGCAAGTCGCTAATACCATACCGAAGCCCTCCAATCCACCAAATTTGACTAAAACGAACAGAATCAAAATCGAGCTTCTCATTCGAAAAACCTGTAGCCAACCCTGATCAGAAATTCTCCTCGTGCTGCCCATCCCGATGATCTGAAACCTCACCACCACGTCCAAAGCCTTGCCACTCAACTACGAACCCAACCATCTCGGTACGATCGAACTCGATACATTGATGTTGCCAAAATTTCTCAAATTTCCGATCATACAAAATTTAGGGTTAAATATAAAATTTCGCTAGTTTGACTTCCATGACGAATCATAAGTCCATTTATTAATTTTCTGATGATTATCAACATGCAGACTACCATCACCCTTAATCTCAGTCCCCAATTCGAGTATGATCACCGGAATTTGGCCAATAGGTGTTTTCTGTTCAAACCAATATTCCCACTTAAATTTAAAACTAAAAATCAAAATTTTATTTTTGTAATTCAACTCTTCCGAGTAAAAATTAGGTTGTATAATCAGAAACATGAATTAAATCACTTGAATTTTCACCATTACAAGTCATTACTGTGAAATTTTAATCTCCAGTAAACTATCTGTAATTTTTTTTCTTATTTACTTTTTTATAAATAATGTTATATCCATATAACATAATTCATTCAACAATCAAATCCTAAAATGTTTTGTGTTGGGATGATTTTTAAATTCTTAAGTAAAGTTTGAAATCTGGACAGAGGCATGATGGTTTGCCTGCACACTAACATACACCCAATTTTTTTCTTTCTTTTTTTTTCCATATATATTGATCACATGAAACATGGATAGATTTAGATTCGAAGTTTGCTCAACAGCATTTCAATGTATCAATCAAAATTAGGCTCTAAAGAAAGACAGTTTGCTCACAAACAAAAGTAACAGATTCAGGGAGAAGGCTTTGCTCACTGTCTTCCTAACTTTTACAGATAATTTGCTATTCTGTGGTACTCAAACATATTTCTAAATCCTAATTTTAAGTTTAAACAACATGTTTTTGTTTGAAATTCTCAATTTATAAGAGAATGTATATAGAAAACTTTTTTTTTAAGGACAGAGCCATGCCTTTGTAAACAGACATGCATGCTTATCACTCCCAAATTCATCAACATGCAAACATAACTCATTATATCAGTTTAAAGATCAAGCCAAGAAATTTGCTCACCAATCATTAATTGCACAGGGAAACAGAGATCAAGCCTGGAAAAAGGCAGAGCTTTTGAAACTTGATTTTGTTTTCTGATCTTGATCTGTCCTTTATTTTAATTAAACTTGAAGTTGCAGACAATCTTCTATCTTTGCTTTGTTTGATTGCTTCTTGTTGCTTCAGATTTCAGGTTGAATTCATGCTTTAAGTTGCTTGTTTTAGGTCTGCTTTTGATTCAGTTTTGTTTTAAAGCCTCCAGATTTACTTGCTTACTTGAATTCATTCAAGCTTTAATTTTGTTAATATTTTGATCAGGTTTTGTTTTCAGTTTGGTTTTGTATTCAGGTTTCAGGTTGAAGCTTTTGTCTTCTCGAAATTTTAACTGAAATTTTTATTTCCTCGTTTCTCCTTGTTTCACACTTGTTGATTGTTTAAGTTAATATCTTACAAATGTCATTTGTTACTTTACATTTTTAAAGGAAAATAGATTTAAATTTATGAAACATATTTTGTTGCCACTTGTAATAATTTAAGCCATAATGCTTTTACACTTGGTCATACAAGTTTTAAAACTATTTACACTTGTAACTCCACTTATGTATAAGGTCTACACTTGTAAACATATGTATTTTTATGTTTTTAACCTTGTTTTATTTTAAATTTACAACTTTGTTTACATATTTAAATTTTATGTTTAAATCCCTTCATTAATAGTTTACAACTGTTGAAACAAATTATTTAATACCTTCTTATGTATTACTTATACTTATACAAATTAAAATTTAAACCTTATTTTAAATTAATTCATGCATTTGCGTTTAAACCTTATTTTATTTTTATTTTAAATATTTTTGTATCAATTCATCTCTTATGTTTTTATAATTTAACATGTGTTCATATGTTCCAATGTTTTATTATTATTTCCAAATGTATTATTTAAAACATTTATTTTTAGATATCAATTCAAAAATTAATATATAAAAAAATCAATTTATAAATGAGTAAACAATTATAAATTTTATCCAAACTTTATTTTCAATACATTTATTTTAAACTTAAGATATTAACTTATTAATAAATGCATGTTCTAAAATTCTCATTCAAAATATCTATTTAATATAATTTGGAAAACAGATTATTAATTGGAAAGATAATGTTTCAAACCCAATATATTTATAAGATCTTTAATTTTGCATTTCAGTCCCAAAGTTTAATTTAAACTAAATTTATAAATATAAATAAACAACAAAACATATCTTTAATAAATCTTAAAACTTTCAAATTCTATTTATAATCCAAAAATTTTATTCATTCTAAAAATTTTCTAATTATTTCATAATCAAATTCACAATTTAATTTTAAAATTAAATTAATTGCCAAATTATCTTAACTAAAATTTCAGGGATGTTACACAATAAGCGTATAATCTTTATGCATGTTGATTTCAGAACCAGGAACATCGCCGAACCAATTATGTTTGACCTCAATTTATTCATTTCTTCATGTATATTTTAACTTAAAAAAGCACCATGCATTGCATTTTGTATGTGTTTTACAAATTTTCAAGGTGATATCAAAAATTGAAGAATCATAAAGAAAAGCCATCAAATTAAAGATTTATTATGGAAAAACATCAGTGGTCCGGTGGTTATGCTTTAAATTATACACCAGGAGGTCAAGATTTTAAGGCCTGGATAACGCATTATTTTTGTTGGAAGTTCATCAACCAAAAAAGTGAAGATTCTCCTATAGATGACATGCGTTGACGAGATATTATACAAATGGATTTGATTAGATATCATATCCACCGTTTTGGTGAGGCGATGTCATTTTTATGAAGGAAAATATACTCATGCATTTGATTAGATCCAATTATGGATGGAATATCTCATGGATCTACCAAGTCAATCAAAATCAAAACTTGCCATTTTCTACACATTGGGTTGGCTTTATGGCCATATACATTGTTCTTCACTTGGATGATATTGTTAGAACCTAGAATTTTGATGTTTTGATTAGTGATAACTATACAAGTAAATATTATATAAACTAACCATACTTGTAGGTGAAGATATTGTTTTTACTCGAGAAATAGTTTAACAATTTGCAGACCAAATTCCCATTCCATATTGAAGCTTTAGCAAAATATTTAGTCTAAGGTCTGAGTTCAGTAGTAAATTCATGTTAAAATCTCTCTAAAGTGTTATATGCATGCACATGTAATTTAAAGTTTTTTCAGAACATAGTTCATATGCCGAAGTTTTTAATAACATATTTCATATACTAAAGTTCTTTCAAAATTTTGATATGCCATAAAACACTGTAAATAGCCGGCTGAATACATAGTTCAGCTGACTGAATTCTATGCATGTGCATAGTTTACTTTAAATATTCAGACGGCTGACCATGCATACTCAGCCGGCTGAATTGGATTGTTTTTGCACTGTTTCCTTGCTGCACCAACCTTAATCCATTCAGCTAGCTGATTCTTGCTATTCAGATGGTTGAATCTTTATAACGGCTATATTTTGAAAAAGCACTTCAGTTCAGCAAATAGAAACAACTCTTGATTCAAGAGTTGCTTCCATATCCTTTCATGGATACCTTTCATGAACGATTGCAACTCTTAATCACTATAAATAGCCATGAAATCCATCATTTTAAAAACTAATTCCGATTCTAATTCTCATGCTTATTATCTAAACTATCTTTCCATTTACATTCAATATTTTGTTCTAATCGTTTTACATTCAAGCAAACTTCATTAGCGATTTAATAAACTTTCTATCTTCACGAATTACACAATATACCACAAAGGAGAAGATTATAGGAAGGACATACGTTGTTAACTTATCAGTGCTATTCAAGAGCATACTCAGTCAAAAATAATTTTACTATTTGTTTTGGAAGTCCTATTTGGTTGCTCAGGCTATTAAAATCCTATTCTATTGCTTAGGCAGTTGAAGTCCTTTCTGGTTGCTCAAGCAGTGTAATACATGTTCATCCAGGTTAATTGAGGATTAATATTTGAATTCTTGGATTCTAGGACTGGACGTAGAACGGAAAGTTCGAACCAGTACAAGAATCTCCAGTGTCATCTACTTCGTTAATTTACTTTTATATTTATATTCCGCACAAGTAATAGTTTAGTTAATATTCCATATTGCACAATATGATGTTAACGTATTTTAAGGTATGACATATCTATATGCTTATATGTGTTTGATGTTTATGATGCTTATGTGGTTCATGGTATGTCATACTTTTATGATATTTTGGTGTTCAAAAATGAGTATGTTAAGTGTCTATATCTATATGCTTATATATCTCATGGATATTTGTTTCTCATATCAATTATCTTTTTCCTTTTTATCAATGATAAAGGGGGAGAATACGATTGATAGGGGGAGTATTCAGTCAGGGGGAGTAAATTACTTTATATATTTACAAACTTACATAGTTGTCATCATCAAAAAGGGAGAGAATGTTAGAACCTAGAATTTTGATGTTTTGACTGTGGAAACTATCTAAGTAAATGTTATATGAACTAACCATACCTACAGAAGAAGATATTGTTTTTACTTGAGAAATAGTCTAACAATTTGCAGAACTGATTCGAGATTGATGTTTAGCAAAATATTTAGCCTAAGGTTTGAGTTTAATCGTAAATTCATGTCAAATCTCTCCGAAGTGGTATATGCATGCACACGCGATTTAAAGTTTTCCAAAACAAAGTTCATATGATAAAGTTTTTAATAACATAGTTCACATGCTAAAGTTCTTTCAAAACTTTGATATGCCACAAAACATTAAAAACAGCGGCCGAATAGCCAGGTTTAGCCGATTGAATTCTATGCATGTGCACAGTTTACTATGAATATTCAGACGGCTAACCATGCATACACAGCCGGCTGAACTGGGTCATTTTTGCACTATTTCCTTGTTGCATAAATATTTAATCCATTCAGCTGGCTGATTCGAGCTATTCAGATGGTTGAATCTTCATAATGGCTATATTTTGAAAAGACACTTCAATTCAGAGAACAGAAACAACTGTTGATTCAAGAGTTGCTTCCATATCCTTTCATGGCTACCTTTCATGAATGATTGCAACTCTTAATCACTATAAATGGCCATGAAATCCTTTGTTTTAAAAACTAATTATGATTCTAATTCTCATTTTTATTATCTAAACTATCTTTCCATTTACATTCAATATTTCATTCTAATCACTTGTACATTTGAGAAAACTTCATTAGTGATCTAATATACTTCCATCTTCACGAATTACATAATATACCACAAAGGAGAAGACTATAGGAAGGGTGTATATTATTGACTTATCAGTGATATTTAAGTGCATACTTAGATCAGAAATAATTTTACTATTCGTATTGGAAGTCCCGTTCGGTTACTTTGGTGGTTGAAGTCCTATTCTGTTGCTTACGCAGTTGAAGTCCTGTTCAAATGCTCAGGCAATGTAATACCTGTTCCTCCAAGTTAAGTGAGGGTTGATAGTTGAATTTCAAAAGAAGTCTGGGACTGGACGTAGAACGGGAAGTTCGAACCAGTATAAAAATCTCTGATGTCATTTATTTTATTAATTTACTTTTATATTATATTCCACACAAGTAAATATTTTAGTTAACGTTCCATACTACACGTTCCGTAGTCACTTTCAGATATTTAGGCAAGATTCATTACTTCTACATGGAAAAAAGGGCTCTCTTCACCTATAATTACTCTATATTGATGACCATTGAAGTGTTCCGTTTTTAAAATAGTCTTTCTTCTTATTTTTATTTTATTCGCTTGTAATAGTAGTTGGTTAACAATGGCTGCCAATTAGGTTCAACAACATTTTAACTACTACTAATTTTTGTTTTTTTATTCTCAATCATTTTTAGTTTCTTTTATGCAAACTTTAATAAAGTTCCGTTCTTCTTCTCCTTGTTTATTTCGCATTTTTCTGCGTAGTTTATTGTGCTGTCTAGTTAATTAAAATTGCTAGAACACAGTTACTATTTTATTTTCTATTCTCTATTCTTCTGTTTTAATTGTTTTTATTGGTTCGACTAACTATTGTATTTGATATATATCCGATTAGGATCGAATTTTGTTTCAAATATAATCTTAGTTTTTATTGATTTTTTTTAAAAAATCACCTCTCAATTTCTTTTTACACGCCCAAGGTTTTCTTTCAAAAATAATGAATTTTTAATAACTCCCTATGTTTGACCTTCATTCCACACATCTGCACTCCTATAGAATTTATTATAATTTTTGATTTTCTAATCTGATAGAAAAGTCCATCAAGTTTTTGGCCTCATTGCCGGAGAGTTAATTTGATTTTTATTGTTTCTTTCTAAACTAGATTCGTGTTAATTTCTTTCCCATGCAGTTTCTGTATTTCTTAAAAAAATCATCTTTATTTTTTATTTCTCGCTGTATTTCCTTTTTTATTTTTGTTTAGTAAAAAATTCCTTCTTGATTGTCAGAATTGGCATATTATTTCTACATGTTAGATATGATATAATCAAAATCTAAATAAGAATACCAAAAAATCTCATCTTATTTCTTTTCCTTTGCAATACCATTTCTATTTATAACAAAAAAAATTTACATTGTATTTCTTTTCATTTACCATTTTCTTTTACATTTGTTTCTCTCAAAAACTAAAAAAAGAAAAAAATTGCACGAGAACAAAACTAAAGAAGGAAAATAAGGTGGTTGGGCTATTTATCTAAGGTTTTTTTATTATTTTGTTGTCCTTGTTTCTGTTTCTAGTTTTTTTTCTTTAATCTTTTTTTATTGTTTTTTCCTCCATCTTATCATTTCTTTTTGCAAAAAAAAACGAAAAAAAAGTCAAGCACTAAAGGAAAAGAAGTCAAGCAAGGAAACAAAGATCTAGGGTTTGAGCGATGATAAATAGTGGAGTTTGAATCTTTAGCGCTTCTCAATTGCTTTGGACGGACTGCCATACCCCACTATAAATTGCTTTTTCTCTACTGATGCCCACTCCGACGTACAAAATTTCTTGTGCAGAAATTGCAGGTGTAGTAACTTGCTTGTAATATTTTTATTTTTGCAATTATAGTCTGGTTGCTATATTGGTTGCATTTCCGAATCAATTTAGTTATGTGCAAAATCACATAACGAATATGAGGTGGAGGAAGTCATTACCCTTTCCTTGGCTCCAAAATGATTAATTTCATCGCTCTCACTGTCTTCCTACTTTAAAAGACATTAGATGTTGGCCCTAGAACAAACAGCGCTCATAGGAGAAAATAGTTATAATACAAAAGATGTGCTTTGTGAAATTGATTGTCCTGAATAATTAGATCGTGGATATATAATAGTTCAATTTCTATTAACTATTAGCAAAAGATGTTGCATACTACCCATAAAATGTTGTCTTATCTCTTAGTATTTTATACTATACATGAACGGCCATAAAACCCTCTTCCCCTTCTAATTGAGTCGGTCAATTAATAGAGTACAACTTAGTATTTTAAACTATTTTAAAGTAAGAGCCATTTCCGTTAAAAAATTTCAAAAAAAATGAATGCAATAAGCATGTGTAGCTGAAATTAATGAAAGGGATCTCAGATAAATCAAAACTTTTCAAATGAGATTAATCAACGGAATTTAATGAACCAACACTTTTAAAATCTCAAAGTAAGAGAGGATATACCCTTATCTCTTAGGGACCTATGCTATCCAACAATGACTGTCTAACCTTCGGCTATTTCTTTCCACCGGCCGAAGGAAATAATTTTGAATTAAAAAGTTCTTTCATCAATGGAGTTTCAAAATGAGAATGCAACAATTGTCGAATGAGTCATTAAGTTTTAATTGATTCCATTTGTGCTACAAGTTAGTGCAAAAAGGTGGCTAAATTATCCACCACCACATTTTGTTCATAGTTGGAACGAGTTAAAAAATATTTTTGTGAAAAATATTTTTCCTTTCTATAAAACTCTTAAAATTAGAAATGAGATTAATTAGTTCACAGAAAACGAAGGAGAAAATTGTTCACAATATTTTGAATGATTTAAGAAACTCTTATATAGTTGCCCTCATCATGGAATATTCATACCAATCTATGCCAAGTTGCATATGAAGAGTTCAACTATCTAACTCAAACACAACTTGAAACAATGTGTCAAAATGATCTTATGAGCAAATCAACCGATGAGGCTTGGGCCTTACTCGAATATTATGCTGAGAAGGACTGTAACGACCCGTATTTTTACGGATCGAAGGATCGTAGAATTGTTGTTCGTAAGTCTTAAGTCGTAAGTCTTAAGTCGTAAGGCTTAAGTCGAAAGTCTTAAGTCGAAAGTCTTAAGTCGTAAGTCTTAAGTCGTAAGTCTTAAGCCATAAGCCTTAAGTCATAAGCCTTAAGTCGAAAGCCTTAAGTCGTAAGCCTTAAGTCGTAAGTCTTAAGTCGTAAGTGTTAAATCGAAAGTCTTAAGTCATAAGTCTTAAGTCGTAAGTCTTAAGTCGTAAGTCTTAAGTCGTAAGGCTTAAGTCGTAAGCCTTAAGTCGTAAGCCTTAAGTCGTAAGCCTTAAGTCGTAAGCCTTAAGTCGTAAGCCTTAAGTCGAAAGCCTTAAGTCGTATGTCTTAAGTCGTATGTCTTAAGTCGTAAGTCTTAAGTCGTAAGTCTTAAGTCGTAAGTCTTAAGTCGTAAGTCTTAAGTCGAAAGCCTTAAGTCGAAAGCCTTAAGTCGTAAGCCTTAAGTCGTAAGCCTTAAGTCGTAAGCCTTAAGTCGTAAGCCTTAAGTCGTAAGCCTTAAGTCGTAAGCCTTAAGTCGTAAGCCTTAAGTCGAAAGTCTTAAGTCGAAAGTCTTAAGTCGTAAGTCTTAAGTCGTAAGTCGTGGGTCTTGATGAGTCGTGACCGACTTAAGCGGGCATACAAGTTAAGGATTTCAGCCTATAAATAGGAGTGCCTATCTTCATTTTTGGAATCCAGATTTTGAAGCGACGAAGTGCTGCCATTTTGAGAGCTCGACTACAACACTTCTTCACTTCTTTTCTCCACTTTAATCTTGTGCTTCCATTCATCTAGATTGAAGATCAAATCGAAGATCCAAGAGTCAAAGTTGAAGGTCTACATCCATCGAAGAGAGATTTCATCGTTTGAAGGGAAATCTTATCGGATCAAGCTAGATCCTTTGCTGTCCAGATCTGAAGTTGTTGTCTTTTGAGGTGTTTAGGTGATTCGGTGAGTGGTAGTTATCTCTCACACGGACCCAAAGGAGTATATTGGATCGGTGGCTTGTTTATTTGTTAAAGATAGAGATTTCTTGCATTTTCCTTAAGTCTGCATGTAGATCCATTGTCTATGAAGTTTTGGATACCCATTTTGTTACATGTTAACTTATATAAGTTTATTCATCAAGTTTTAGAGATATTTGCTTATAATTCATACTTGTTACATTTGGACATTTTAATTACGAAATTGCCATTCTTGTATAATTGCTTATTAGATCTTGTTTGAATGTTTGACTGCTTGGATTAATGATTGATTTGATTGATAGATTGTTGCAAATTAGCTAATAGTTTATTTGGACAAGTTGGTCGAAGATGATTCAAAAGCTAAGTGGAGAGGCTCTTGAGTGGTGAAAGTAGCTTGTGGCATATGAAGCGGGTGTTAAAGTTCATATGAATAGATTCGATGATGATGGACTTTGCTATGATGCGATGAAGCAAAGCATGATGTGAGATAGCCTTGATTTAATCCAGACGGGATCATCCCAAGCATGTTGATAACTCGATGATGCGGTTCGAGTTGGTTGATAATGGTGGGCTCGAGAGGCGCTTGGGCTAGTATGAGAATAGTCGTTGAGGAGGATGACTAGGAGGCTGAGATTTCATCGTTGTTGAAGGTTCTAGCATGCTCAAAGCAAGAGTACGTTGGGACGGGTCACGATGACGTTCCAAGCACGGGCTGCGACGACGTGCTAGTACTCTGGGTAGTTGCGAAAATTCCTAGGCACGGGCTGCGACGACGTGCGGAGTTATGTCTAGAACCGAGGTTACCATTAGCCCTTGACAGGCGGTCATTCAACTAACGGTGAATTCAAGGCAATGATAACAGTGACAGCCAGAGTCATGGATGTTTGGATGTTTGGTTGTATTGTCATTTGGGTCAGGAGCGATGTTTTCAGGGTGCTTATCTGATCTTGGTTTAGGCCTTGGGGGTTTGCATTTGGAAAACACCGACCTTGACTTGAGTGATATTTACTTTGCTTTAAATGTCTGAATTGCTATGTTTACTTCTGCTTAGTGTGTCTGGGGGCTATCACTGTAGAAAGAGGTGGAGTGGAATGGTTGAGTTCCTATTCCTTTTACCCTTTATGCTCTTTTGGTATGTTTGATAGTTGATTTACTGCTCACTAAGACTGTTGTCTGACTCAAGGTTTTATGTTTAACTCTTATTACCTTGGGCTGTTCATCCATTTTGGGATGGACAGACTAGGTAGCAGGTGACAGGTGCTGTTCTTAGTGGTCAACGCTGTTGATGACGAAGACGAGCTGGAGGCTTTTGCATATTATTTTCTTACTATATGTACTGGGTGTTCCGCTGTTTGTATATTCTCTGAGTGATATGTAGTGAGGCTTGATGTATTGACTTTGCTGATTGCTGTATCAAACTATTATGAGTTTATATGATGAGACTTCTGTTCTATAGAGCTTCACTATGTATACTTTCTATTGTATTTTATCCATGCGCCGTGAATAATACGATGGACTATTCTGCTTTGTCTTATCCTGACTATCGTCCATGGCTGCCTGACAAACCTTTCAGCGCACCATTCCCTTGTTTTCGTGCGGGAGTCATGGGCGGTCGTCACATTTTGTATCAGAGCTTTGGTTAATCGATTTTAGCCAACGCTCGCTGACGTAACTACGTATGAGAGACGTAATTGTGATTTTGATGGATGATTACTATATATATAAAATATAGTAGCTTAGAAGGATTTGAACTTCTTATGCAGTTGTTTCTCAGGGTATATTAATCATTTCTTTTCGATATTAGGAATGAGTCGAAGAGGGAGACCAGCTGCTAGGGGAGGCCATGCTGTTGAGGGGGCTGCTGATTATGCTTCTATGTTCGAGGCTATGATGACTTCGATCATGAGAAGGATGCCAGCTCCGGGGCCATCGGTAGATGTTGGAGTTCAGGTTCAAGCCCCAAGACCAGTGGATTTTGCTAAGCTTTGTAAGGACTATACTGCTCTTGGAGGGAAGGTTTTCTTGGGAACAGAATCGACCATAGAAGTCCAGAGATGGATAGATGCTTGTAGAAGGATCTTTGGTGACTTGGGAATTGAGGATGTGACTAAGAGGAAGCTTGCATCAAGACAGCTTTAGGGAAGAGCTTCTGATTGGTGGAACTCTATCACCATTGATACTCCAGAGGAAGAGATCACTTGGGAGCAATTCCAAGTCAGATTTGAAGCTAAGTTCATTTCTACAGCTCAGAAATCTGTTTTGTTTAAGAAGTTTGTGGAGCTCAAGCAAGGTGGAAGACCAGTTCTTGAGTATGTTTCTGAGTTTGAAGCTTTGTCCAAGTATGCTCGGTCATATATTGAATCCCCTTATCAGAAGAATGAGAAGTTTGTGACAGGCCTGGACAGTTATCTTGGGAGGCAGTTGGTGGATCATTTGGACGATCCGTTTGAGAAGCTTGTGGAGAAGGCTCTCAGGCATGAGAATCTGTTTCCTAAGGAAGGATCTGTTGTTGTTGTGACCAAGGAGCAAGGTGGAAACAAGAAGAGGAAGCAGCAGCAGCAGAAGGGTAAGAATGGTCAAAAGAAGCCGAAGGGTGAAGTGACCTGCTACAATTGCCAGCAGAAGGGCCATCTCTCCAAGGATTGTAAGAATCAGAAGGCGCCGGCGAAGTGCCACAACTGTGATAAGCCGGGACATTTCAGGTAGAATTGTCCGGAACCGAGGAAGGACAAGCAGATTGTGCAAGCTTATGCTTTGGGGGCTGTTCCATCATCTTCGAAAGCTCCTACTGCAGAAGAGAAGGGGAAGAGTGTGGTGGTTCAAGGTACTCTTTCCATTTGTGGTGTTCCAGTTAGAGTGTTGTTTGATACTGGGGCGTCGCATTCCTTTGTTTGTAGTGAACTTGTAGGCCGGTTGGGTTTGGAACCGGATATTGTTGATAGACCATTGGTTGTGACTAATCCAGTTGGGGGTTCGTCATGTTTGTGTATGATATGTCGTGGTCTAGTTGTATCGAGTCATGATTGCTCTTTTGTTTGTGATTGTTTTGTTCTGAACTTTGCGGGGTTCGAAATTATTTTGGGTATGGACTGGCTTAGGAAGTATGCGGCAAGGGTTGATTGCAAGAGGCTGGAGGTGACAGTCGAGAATGTGGAGGGTCGAAAGGTTGTGATACGATGTAAGCATGAAGAAGGCGTCTTCATGAGCTTCATGTATTCGCTGGTTGTTCCACGGGATGGATTGTCATCGGTGCCTATCGTGAATGGATTTGAGGATGTCTTTGATGAGGTCAAAGGGTTACCGCCGCATAGAGAGATCGAGTTTCGTATCGATCTAGTTGAACGAGCCAGACCTGTTGTGATGCCGCTTAGGCGAATGGCGCCTAGGGAACAGCAAGAGTTGAAGGTGCAAGTTGATGACCTTTTACAGAAAGGATTCATTCAGCGTAGTGTGTCCGAATGGGGTGCACCAGTTGTGTTCGCAACCAAAGCGGATGGATCGTTGAGGTTGTGTGTGGACTATCGTGAGCTGAATAAAGTGACTAAGAAGAACAAGTATCCGTTGCCGAGAATAGATGACTTGTTTGATCAGCTTCACGGAGCTAAGGTGTTTTCTCAGATGGATTTGGCAACGGGATTTCACCAGTTGAGAGTGGCAAAGGATAGTGTGTCGAAGACTGCTTTTAGGACACCATCCGGTTTCTATGAGTGGCTGGTAATGCCGTTTGGATTGACCAATGCACCGGCATATTTTGTGGATCTTATGAATAGAGTGTTCAGGGATCAGTTGAACAAGTTTGTACTTGTGTTTGTGGATGATATTTTGATTTATTCCAAGACTGAAGAAGAGCACAAGACGCATTTGCGTATTGTTTTGGAAATCTTGCGAAAACATCAGCTGAGGGCTAAGTTTTCAAAGTGTCACTTCTGGAAGAGTGAAGTGAGGTTCTTAGGCCATGTTATCTCTGGAAATGGAATAGCGGTTGATCCCGCTAAGGTGGCAGCAATCCAGGATTGGGTTAGACCTAAGAATGTATCTGATGTGAGAAGTTTTCTTGGATTAGCAGGATATTATCGTCGGTTTATCAAAGACTTTTCCAAGATAGTTGCACCATTAACAGGGTTGACGAAAAAGAACCAAGTGTTCAGATGGGATGCTAAGTGTGAGCAAGCTTTCGGAATCCTGAAAGAGCGATTGACAAGTGCTCCTGTTTTGGCTATTCCAAGTGGAAATGATGAGATGGTGATTTACACCGATGCATGTGGTACTGGACTTGGAGCAGTGCTAATGCAGAAGGATAAAGTTGTTGCATATTCAAGTCGATAACTGAAGCCGCATGAAAGGAATTATCCGACTCATGATTTGAAGTTAGCGGCGATTGTATTTGCTTTGAAGATGTGGAGACATTACCTATTGGGAGTTCGATTTGAGTTGTTTACAGATCATAAGTCATTGAAGTATCTTTTCTCCCAAAAGGATTTGAATCTTCGACAGCAACGATGGTTAGAGTTTTTAGCATCATATGATTTTGGTGTAGCCTATACTCCGGGAAAAGGTAACGCAGTGGCAGATGCGTTAAGTCGAAGACATGCAGGTTTGGGAGCCATGTTTTCGGAGTGGAAGAGTCTTGAGTATTTGGCTGGATTTGACTTCAGGACTAGATGTGAATTGGAATCTGAGATGTTGACAAACTTATCGATAATACCTACTCTAGTGGAAAGAATTGGCGAGAGCCAAAAGCGAGACGATAAGCTTGTCAAGATTATCCATGATTTGGAATCTGGATTGGACCCAGAGAAGGATAAAGGATTCGAGGTCGATCAAGAGGGTTGGCTTCGGAAACAAGAACGACTGGTTGTTCCCGATATAGATGAATTGAGAAATGAAGTTTTGAAGGAAAGTCATCACTCAAAGTTGACAATTCATCCAGGTGGAAATAAGATGTATCGGGATATGAAGAGAACCTATTACTGGGAAGGTATGAAGAAGGATGTTGGAAATTTTATTTCCAAGTGTATGAACTGCCAGTTGGTAAAAGCCGAACAGAAGAAGCCAAGTGGATTGCTTCAGCCATTAGAAGTTCCTACATGGAAGTGGGAGCAAATATCGATGGATTTTATCGATGGACTACCTAGAACCAGAGCAGGAAATGAAGGGATTTGGGTCATCGTAGATCGTTTGACTAAGAGTGCAAGATTTATTCATGTTCGATCAACTAGGACTGCATCGAAATTGGCTGAGTTGTATGTTAAGTGGATAGTTCGATTCCATGGTATTCCAAAGAGTATAGCGAGCGATCGAGACCCATTGTTCACTAGTGGATTCTGGAAGAGCTTCCAGGAAGTATTGGGAACTGAATTGTGTTTGAGTACAGCTTATCACCCCCAAACAGATGGTCAGACTGAGAGAGTCAACCGAGTTTTGGAAGATCTTCTCCGAGCATGTGTTTTGGACTTCGGAGGATCATGGGAAGATCATCTTCATTTGGTGGAATTTTCATATAATAACAGTTACCAGTCAAGTATTGGTATGGCACCATATGAGGCATTGTATGGAAGACCGTGTAACTCTCCGACATGTTGGTTGGAAACTGGAGAAAAGCTGATACTTGGGTCCGAAATGATTCGACAGACTTCAGATTGTATAGAGACCATTCAGCGACGAATGAAGGCAGCCCAAGATCGTCAGAAAAGTTATGCCGATAAGCGTCGAAAAGATTTGGAATTCGACGTAGGAGATATGGTTTTTGTGAAGATTTCTACACTAAAGAATGTTATTCGATTCGGGAAGAAAGCAAAATTGACTCCGAGATTTGTTGTACCATTCCCGATCGTCGAGCGAATTGGAAAGCTCGCTTATAAGTTGGAGTTACCAGAAAAGATGTCGGGTGTGCACAATGTTTTTCACGTGTCGTATCTACGGAAGTATGTGCACGACCCAAATACAGTGGTTGCTGCTGATAGCTGTGAAGATTTGGAAGTTGATCCAGTTATTAGAAGACCTCGTAAGTCGCTTCGTGTTGTGGAAACTGACACGAAACAGCTTAGGAGGAGGGTAGTCAAGTTGCTCAAGGTACAATGGAGTGATGATGTTAACGACTGTACATGGGAGGAGGAAGAGAGGATGAAGGCAGCTCATCCTGAACTCTTCGAGGTATGGCCCTAAGGTGTCGTGACATCTCATGAATTTGTAACTTGTTCTAGTTTTAGAATTCTGCATGCTAGGCTAGTAATTGGATGCATGGTTTGTTGATTGCTATGGATGGTAGGCATGCAGAATAGTTTTGATTGCTCTTGTTTGTTTGGAATTTCGGGGGCAAAATTCCTAAGGGGGAGAGAATGTAACGACCCGTATTTTTACGGATCGTAGAATTGTTGTTCGTAAGTCTTAAGTCGTAAGTCTTAAGTCGTAAGGCTTAAGTCGAAAGTCTTAAGTCGAAAGCCTTAAGTCGTAAGCCTTAAGTCGTAAGCCTTAAGTCGTAAGCCTTAAGTCGTAAGCCTTAAGTCGTAAGCCTTAGGTCGTAAGCCTTAGGTCGAAAGCCTTAGGTCGAAAGTCTTAAGTCGTAAGTCGTAAGGCTTAAGTCGTAAGGCTTAAGTCGTAAGGCTTAAGTCGTAAGCCTTAAGTCGTAAGCCTTAAGTCGTAAGCCTTAAGTCGAAAGTCTTAAGTCGTATGTCTTAAGTCGTATGTCTTAAGTCGTAAGTCTTAAGTCGTAAGTCTTAAGTCGTAAGTCTTAAGTCGAAAGCCTTAAGTCGTAAGCCTTAAGTCGTAAGCCTTAAGTCGTAAGCCTTAAGTCGTAAGCCTTAAGTCGTAAGCCTTAAGTCGTAAGCCTTAAGTCGTAAGCCTTAAGTCGTAAGTCTTAAGTCGTAAGTCGTGGGTCTTGAGTCGTGGGTCTTGATGAGTCGTGACCGACTTAAGCGGGCATACAAGTTAAGGATTTCAGCCTATAAATAGGAGTGTCTATCTTCATTTTTGGAATCCGGATTTTGAAGCGACGAAGTGCTGCCATTTTGAGAGCTCGACTACAACACTTCTTCACTTCTTTTCTCCACTTTAATCTTGTGCTTCCATTCATCTAGATTGAAGATCAAATCGAAGATCCAAGAGTCAAAGTTGAAGGTCTACATCGAAGAGAGATTTCATCGTTTGAAGGGAAATCTTATCGGATCAAGCTAGATCCTTTGCTGTCCAGATCTGAAGTTGTTATCTTTTGAGGTGTTTAGGTGATTCGGTGAGTGGTAGTTATCTCTCACACGGACCCAAAGGAGTATATTGGATCGGTGGCTTGTTTATGTGTTAAAGATAGAGATTTCTTGCATTTTCCTTAAGTCTGCATGTAGATCCATTGTCTATGAAGTTTTGGATACCCATTTTGTTACATGTTAACTTATATAAGTTTATTCATCAAGTTTTAGAGATATTTGCTTATAACTCATACTTGTTAGATTTGGACATTTTAATTACGAAATTGCCATTCTTGTATAATTGCTTATTAGATCTTGTTTGAATGTTTGACTGCTTGGATTAATGATTGATTTGATTGATAGATTGTTGCAAATTAGCTAATAGTTTATTTGGATAAGTTGGTCGAAGATGATTCAAAAGCTAAGTGGAGAGGCTCTTGAGTGGTGAAAGTAGCTTGTGGCATATGAAGCGGATGTTAAAGTTCATATGGATAGATTCGATGATGATGGACTTTGCTATGATGCGATGAAGCAAAGCATGATGTGAGATAGCCTTGATTTAATCCAGACGGGATCATCCCAAGCATGTTGATAACTCGATGATGCGGTTCGAGTTGGTTGATAATGGTGGGCTCGAGAGGCGCTTGGGCTAGTATGAGAATAGTCGTTGAGGAGGATGACTAGGAGGCTGAGATTTCATCGTTGTTGAAGGTTCTAGCATGCTCAAAGCAAGAGTACGTTGGGACGGGTCACGATGACGTTCCAAGCACGGGCTGCAACGACGTGCTAGTACTCTGGGTAGTTGCGAAAATTCCTAGGCACGGGCTGCGACGACGTGCGGAGTTATGTCTAGAACCGAGGTTACCATTAGCCCTTGACAGGCGGTCATTCAACTAACGGTGAATTCAAGGCAATGATAACAGTGACAGCCAGAGTCATGGATGTTTGGATGTTTGGTTGTATTGTCATTTGGGTCAGGAGCGATGTTTTCAGGGTGCTTATCTGATCTTGGTTTAGGCCTTGGGGTTTGCATTTGGAAAACACCGACCTTGACTTGAGTGATATTTACTTTGCTTTGAATGTCTGAATTGCTATGTTTACTTCTGCTTAGTGTGTCTGGGGGCTATCACTGTAGAAAGAGGTGGAGTGGGATGGTTGAGTTCCTATTCCTTTTACCCTTTATGCTCTTTTGGTATGTTTGATAGTTGATTTACTGCTCACTAAGACTGTTGTCTGACTCAAGGTTTTATGTTTAACTCTTATTACCTTGGGCTATTCATCCATGTTGGGATGGACAGACTAGGTAGCAGGTGACAGGTGCTGTTCTTAGTGGTCAACGCTGTTGATGACGAAGACGAGCTGGAGGCTTTTGCATATTATTTTCTTACTATATGTACTGGGTGTTCCGCTGTTTGTATATTCTCTGAGTGATATGTAGTGAGGCTTCATGTATTGACTTTGCTGGTTGCTGTATCAAACTATTATGAGTTTATATGATGAGACTTCTGTTCTATAGAGCTTCACTATGTATACTTTCTATTGTATTTTATCCATGCGCTGTGAGTAATACGATGGACTATTCTGCTTTGTCTTATCCTGACTACGTCCATGGCTGCCTGACAAACCTTTCAGTGCACCATTCCCTTGTTTTCGTGCGGGAGTCATGGGCGGTCGTCACAAGGACCAACAATGGAAATCGGTTCATGTCCCATCCCGTGAATGTACGAGAAGAGTACATGCAATAAACCCTTCATTATTCCCTGTTGAGGAATCCCAAGTCGAAGGAGGAATACTCCAAACGTACCTTTCAGAGCAGGCCAATGCCTTAGCCTACAATAACACTTATACTTCTCAATATCATCCTAATTGGCGAAACCATCCAAATCTATCGTGGTCAAACCCTAATAATTTTGCGAAACCTTCGCACTTTTATCCCATAAACCAAAATGCTCAAACTTCTCAAACTGCCCGTCAATCTAAACCTTCGAATCAACCATATAGGCATCCTAATTCATCAGTTCAACTTTTCAACCTCCTCCTCGAAAATTGCAAGATGTCATTCATCTAGAAAAACAAATGTCAAAAAATAACGATAGGTTGGAGCAAATCATAAATGACAAAATGGAGAAAATGATGAATTTACTTTTGAGTAATTCAAAAAACGAAAAGGGAAAATTGCCTAGTCAACCCGAAGTGAACCCAAAGTATAATTCTCGAGAAGTGTAATTTTTTAACAACGAAAATGTGAATTTGGTTAAAGCCGTCAACACGTTGACACCCATATTCAACTAAAAATCATTTGACACCCAATCTTGTTGATCCAATCGACTCTCATTATTCGTCCAAGGTTGGCAATCCTGACCACTCTTCATCTTTCAATGTCGGTAACCCCAATATTCCAGCTTCTATAGCTTCGTTGCCTTCACCTCCTAATGCGACATCCTTTTCTTCAAATGATAAACTGACAAAAGTCCATAAACCAAAAGCTCCTTTTCCTCATGGACTCTGAATAAGTCCGCCTATTTTGATAAAAATCTTGAAATTTTCAAACAAGTTCGAGTCAATATACCACTTGTCGGTACCATTGAGCAGATTCCTCAATACGCAAATTGTCTCAAAGAGCTTTGTACTCAAAAATGTGCCACTAACATCCCAAAAATGGCATTTCTGGCGGCGATACTAGCTCTGTCCTTGTGAATTATGCCCCAGTCAAGTATAAGGATCCCATTTGTCTCGTAATCGGTTGTCAAATAGGCAACATTCACATCAGTCATGCTTTACTTGACTTCGGAGTAAGTGTTAATCTTTTTCCTTGTACTATGTATTGTCAACTAGGACTAGGGGAACTGTAACCCATGAAAATCATAATTCAACTTGTCGATCGATCTGTCAAAAATGCCTTGGGCACTGTTGAGGTTGTGCTGATCCAAATTGAGCAATTTTATTTCCTAATGGATTTCATAGTCCTAGAAACCAAACCTATTTCAAATCTTAATAGTCAAATCCCATTGATATTAGGTTGTCCCATCTTAGAAACTTCAAATGTTGTCACAAACTATAGGATTGGTCAACTCAGACATTCCTTTAGACATCTAACCATCGAACTAAATATTTTTAGTCTTAATAAACAACCAACGGATTTTGAAACAGACGAAATTGACATGATCCAAATGGCTGTAGATGTAAATTTTGGCTATGCATCAGACTCTCTAATGATATGTCTCAATCACTTTAATTTCGATTCGATGTACATAAATACACCTCTAAATTAAATGATTTGTTAGGCCTCTCTCACAATTCACAAAAATTTGATCAACTAATGTCAAATGAAATCGCAATAAACTCCTAAGTTGGACCTCAAACATCTTCCAAGCGATCTTAAGTATGCATTCTTAGATTCATCTAAAAGTATCCCTGTAATTTTGGCTTCCGATCTCAATAAGGATCAAGAAAAATAACTTTTGAAAATCCTAAGGGAAAATAAAGAGGCAATGAGATGGGTTATCGTGGACATCAAAGGAATAAGCCCCTCAATCATTGAACATCGTATTCATTTATTTGACAAGGCCAAGCCCACTCGCCAAGCTCAAAGGCATCTAAATACCAACTTAAGAGAAATGGTGAAGGAGGAGATAATTAAATGTTTGGAAAATGACATCACCTACCCAATATCTGATAGTACGTGGGTCAGTTCGGTATAAGTTGTACCAAATAAATCAAAGATAACTATAATTACAAATGATAATGATGAACTTGTTCCTACAAAAATAAAAACCAAATAGCAAGTTTGTACCGATTATCGAAAATTTAATTCAGCCTCCAGAAAAGATAACTTTCTCCTTCCTTTCATCGATGAAATACTTGAACGCTTGGCCAGCCATGAATATTACCGTTTCCTTAACGGTCGCTCAGGCTATAACCAAATCCCAATTGCACTAGAAGACCAACACAAAATAACTTTCACCCATCCCTTCGGAACTTTCTCTTATCATCTCATGCCCTTCGGTCTTTGTAACGCTCCTGTAACTTTTCAAAGATGAATGATGAGTATATTCTCTGATATTATGGAGGATTTTCTTCAAATATTCATGGACGATTTTTCTATCCATGGTCCGTCCTTTGACCGATGCCTCCATCATTTAGAATGAGCCTTAAAATGATGTAGGGAAAAGTCACTCGTGCTTAACTGGGAAACAATGTCGTTTCATGGTGAGGAGAGAATAGTCTTAGGCTATGTTTTTCCAAAAGATGGTCTTGAGGATGATAAATCCAAAGTTGATTTAGTTGCTAACCTACTTCACTTAGGTCGGTTAAGGACATTTGCTCATTTCTTGGCCATGCTGGATTTTATAAGAGGTTCATCAAAGATTTTTCAAAAATTTCTAAACCACTTTCAAATCTACTAACCAAAGACGTTAAATTTGACTTTTCCAATGAATGTAAAATGTATTTTGAATCACTGAAATCTATCTTGACCTCGGTACCAATAATCTATCCCGGATTGGACTCTGTCGTTCAAACTAAAGTGCGACACCTCTGACTTTGCCATTGGAGCCATCTTAGGCCAACGAGTCGATAAATTCCCTTGTGTCGTCTATTATGCTAGCAAAACTCTAAAGCAAAACTCTAAACGAAGCTCAGTTTAATTACTCAACCATTAAAAAAGAATTTTTAGCAGTTGTTTTCACTCTCGAGAAGTTCAAATCATATCTCATAGGCTCTAAGGTCATAATTTACACCGATCATGCCACATTGCGCTACCTACTTTTGAAAAATAAGATGCTAAGGCCTGCTTAGATTACTCCTTCAATTATTTGATCTAGAAATACGAGATAAAAAAGGTTTGGAAAATGTCGTAGCCGATTATCTCTCTCGTATTAAGCATAAGAATGCCAATGACACTTAGGTCAATGATCACTTTCCTGATGAGCAGATACCTTCTATTCCTAGCACACCTTGGTACACCAACATCATAAATTATCTTGTCATAAACGAAGTACCTTCCCATTGGTCGAAACAAGACAAATAAAATTTTCTCTCTAATGTTAGTAAACTTTTATTCGGATGATCCTTATCTCGTTAAAATACTATCCTGATCAAATCATTCGTAGATGTATCCTCGATTAGGAATATCACATCATTCTCTCTTTTTCACATGAACAAGAACGTGCAGGACACTTCAGAGCAATGAAAACCGCTGCAAAGATTTTGCAGTGTGGATTCTATTGGCTTACTCTTTTTCATAACGCATACGAATTTTTTTTCTAAGTGTGCTCGATGCCAATAAATGGGCCGAATCTCTAAGCAAAATATGACGTCTCTAAACCCAATCCTTGTCATCGAAATTTTCGATGTATGGAGCATTAATTTTATGGGCCCATTTCCTAATTCCTTTGAAAATATTTCATCTTACTTGCCGTAGACTACATCTCTAAATGGGTTGAGGCCATTCTTACCAGAACAAACGACAACAAAGTTGTCAAATTTCTGAAAGAGAACATATTTTCGCATTTTGTTACGCCTCAAGCTATTATAAGCGAAAACGATACTCATTTCTGTAATTGTGCCTTCAAGTCTCTTCTTAAGAAATACTCGATCACTCATAAACTGTCTATTCCATTTTATCCATAAACTAGCGGTCAAGTTGAAATTTCCAATAGGCAAAATTGAACAGATTTTCGAAAAGCCTGTTAATCCCAATAGAAAAGATTAGTCATCTAAATTAAATGATGTCCATTGGGCATTTTACACGGTTTATAAAACCAACCTTGGAATATCACCATATCGCTTGATCTTTGGAAAAGCATGTCACCTCCCTGCCGGATTAGAACATCGAGCACTTTGGGCAATCAAATACCTTAACTTTGACTTGGAAAAAAGCAGGATCACATCGAAAGCTATGGCCGTCAGAAGTTGAGGAACTGAGAAATAAAGCCTATGAAAATATGAAGATTTATCAAGAAAACAAAAATTTATCACAATAAATCCGTACTTTGAAAGACATTTGAAGTAGGGAAAAAGGTTCTCTTATATAATTGTAGGCTTCATTTATTTTCGAGCAAACTAAGATCTCAATGGACTGGACCATATGTTGCAAAGACAGTGTACCCATATGGCACAATCAAAATCGAAAATCCAATGGACGCATCTATTTCAAAGATCAATGGGAAAAGACTGAAGCCATTCCTAGAGTTTGAGCAATACGAGTTCAACGAATTTATGGACCTCCACGAACCCAGTTGTGCTTCATGAGACACATCGATCATGTCAGGTTGTAAATATTCCATTTTCCTTTTTTTAGCATTTGCATGATTCAAACGGTAGGGACATTGTCTCATTCAAGTATGGGGGTATCATTTATTTTTCATTTGTGCATTATTCATTTGGTATCTCATATCTCTAAAAAACCAAAAAAAATCTAACTCGACTTGTTTTAGACTGGTACAATAAAGTAAGTTGACGGTTTTAGTCATTTAATGGAAATTTTTTTGTGGTCCGCTAACATCGAATGAAAGATATAATGAAAGGTTGAATTACAGACGATAATAGTGTAACTAGTATATAAGGAGATTTATAAGTGATGGTTACGAAGTCTATTCTAAATTGTAGTCTTTTTTTAATAAGTGGTTGATTTAAAGTACATGCCTTGACATTTTTAAACCTTTAAAGCTAAGTGGTGCTAAGATGATTTTTTGTAACTCTCTATTATTCTTCTCTTAAAAAATTTTGTATATAAATATAAATGCCTAAGTTACTTGCATTCACTAGTCATGCTTTATATCATTCTCATGTAAGCCCCCGAGGCAGTGCATGGATGGTGTACTTTGGCCTTGTATGTTCACTCGTCATGCTCTGTACGTTTCTTATGTAAGCCCATGAGGCAGTGCATGGATGGTACAACATGACCTTGGTTTTCTGAGTTAGGTGTATTTAAAAAAACTTTTTTATTTTTATTTTTATAGAGAGAGTAAGAAATTGAAACCGATGCACCTTCTTGACTTTATTGATTTGACTAGTTATAAAAAAGAAATAAAATACCACTTTTCCTACTATGACAAGCAAATAAAGAATTCATTTCATGGATGCGCTATGCTTTCAACCGAAACAACTGGCTAAACCAGAGTTTAACGTATGAAAACTTGAATTATGTTGGGAATTTATGACTAGCCGAGGAACCAAATATTTCTAGAGGTTGACTTAGACTTATATACATTACTCTTTTGCACTATTCTGCAATAAATCGACTTTTCATTTGTGTATTAAATTTGCATTCACGTTGGTACATTAAGAGCATCACATATTGATTTGGATTTTGTGGGTAGTATCTGTTGAGAACCCGCAAGGGACACCACTCATCCTACTAGGGACACCTAGAGGTTTAACAGCTTGTTGCATACGCTCAATGAAACTGTGCTTTCTACGATAGTGCAACGAATAAATTGGTTAGCTTGGGTAAATAAATGGTCCTTATTCGAGGATGAATAAAAGTTCAAGTGTGGGGAAATTGTTTGACCTCGGTTTATGCATTTTCTTTATGTATGTTTTACCTTAAAAACAGTACTACACATTGAATTTTGTATGCATTTTGCAGGTTTTTATTGCAAGACCAAAGACTAAAGAATCATAAAGAAAAGCTACCAAATTGAAGATTTATTATGCAAGAACATCAGTGGTCCAGTGGTTATGCTTGAAATTATACACCAGGAGGTCAAGAGTTTGAGGCTTGGATAATGCATTAATTTTGTTGGAGTTTCATCAACTAAAAAAGTGAAGATTCTTCCATAGATGACATGCGTTTACGAGATATTATGCATACTGATTTAAGTAGTTTCATATCCATCTTTTTGGTGAGGAGATATCATTTTTATGAAGGAAAATATACTCATAGATTTTATTAGAGCTCATTATGGATGTATCCATTAGAGACAATATCTTATGGATCTACCAAATCAGTCAAAATCAAAATTTGTCATTTTCTACATCATTGGATTAATTTTATGGCCATATACATTGCTCTTAACTTGAATGATATCTAGGCTAGATTCATTACTTCTACATGAAGAAAAGGGCTCTCTGCACCTATAACTACTCTCAAATAAAGACCATTGAAGCACTCAATTTTAGAATAGTCTTTCATCTTGTTTTTATTTTATTAATTTGTAACAATTGTTGGTTAACAATGGCTACCAGTAAGGTTTGATAGCATTTTAACTCTTACTATGTTTTTTTATTCTCAATCATTGTTATTTTATTTTATGCAAACTTTAATAAAGTTTTGTTCCTCTTCTCTTAGCTTATTTCGCATTTTTCTGCATAGTGAATTGTGTTAATTAGATTTGCTAGAACACATTTACTATTTAACTTTTTGTTCTCTGTTCTTCTATTTAATTAATTTTATTGTTTTTCCTAACAACGTATTTGATACAGATCCGATTAGGCTCATATCTTTTTCAAATATAATATAAGTTTTTATTGATTTTGTTTAAAAAATCACCTATCAATTTCGTTTAACTCGCCTAAGGTTTTTTTTTAAAATTAATGAATTTTTGAACTACATGTGTTCAACCTGCATACTACACTTTGTGCACTAGCAAAATTTATTATGATTTGTGCCTTTTCTAATCTCATAGAAATTTCCATCAAATTGCATTTGAATAAAAAAAACTTCTTAATAACTATTGTATTTGATGTAGACCCGATTAGGTTTCAAATATAATATTAGTTTTTATTGATTTTGTTTAGAAAATCACCTCTCAATTTCATTTAACATGCCCAAGGTTTTCTTTTAAAAACAATAAATTTTTAATAACTCTGTGTCGACCCGTAAATCCATACCCTTTGAATCGACAATAATCCACACATTTCCGACCCAAAAAGCACAGATTTACGGAAAGTTACGAGAAAAAAAGAAGACAGAAGAAGAGAAGAGAAGAAAGAGAGAAGAGAAAACAAAACAGAACAATACAAAATCTCACATCGAAGTGGAAAATACATAACATCATATCAATGATCTTTACAAAATAGAAACTGTATATGCATACATCAATCAAAGTTCAACAACCAATAATTAATCGTCGGCCTGAACAATTATAATAATCTGTCCTTACAATTGCTGATAATAAAAAAAATTAAGTAGTGGATAATCAAAACAGATATGTGTATACGAAAATGAAGATCTCCAGCTCCCCTGCTGAAGCTCCAAAAGAACCAAATCTAAACCTGTAAATATACTCGGCCTGACCCGAGCATTGAAAGGGAAGAACGTCCAGATCTGTCTGATAAACCAGTGTGAGAAACACACTCAACTGAATTTATTACATTACCAAACTTTTCCATTCAAAAAAAGTACCTCGTAAGACACGTCCACACATAAACACAGACATGTTTTTACCTTACGATAACTGAAAACTTTCATATCAAATCGTCTTATATTATAATAGTGTCTATTGCACAAATAATATTAATCATAGCTGAAATTGTTACATTGATTAAATTCCAGCATATAGCCCAAAATGGGTAATACAATCAAAATGGTAGGTACGTAGTGGAGTTTGGATTTCCATACAAATGACGAGGTGAAGGTACTACTTTCCGATGGGTACACATCTAGATGGATGTCTCGAGAAACCATCACAAAGTTTCTTTACCAACACAAGACTGGCCTACCACTATAACTTGATAGTACCGAATATGTAATCCTTCGATAGTTATGGACCTTTACCAAGGGCCCTCAAAGCATACAAACCACAATAATCAAATACACGACGTCATAGGGTGTAAAGATATATCTAGAAAATGATGATCATATTCTACTTGGGAGAGACCCACTTAGCCTTTCCACATCTAACCATGTTTTGGTCATTTCGGTTGATAAGGCCTGAGGTAACGATTACCTTTCACATATCACAAATCACATCACTTTGAATGCCACACGGCCATTTCCATTGACTACTAATTGCCTTCCACGAAAGTACAACCCTTAAACTCGTATGTCTCAAGGAGGGTGTTAAGCTAAGAGAAGTTGCCTTCTCCGCCACCACTGATATACATTTGTAAAAACCTATGTACGTAATTTAGAAATGCAATGTCAAACAAACATCCATACAAGTTGTCCAGGAACAGAAAATCCCTAGGATTAGTAGCGAATAGTCCTTGCATTGGATATTTCATAATGATGAGACCACTGCGACTAGATGTATATAGGGATTTTAACCCTAAACGATCAACAAGCAGTCCCCCACTATGCAAATCCTGAATATCAATATCATCACAACCAACCTGCACAGTCGTTGCATAAACGTTGGCCCAAAGTGGTTTTCAGATAAATCTGATCCCGGTCTCTTCGCACCAACAACGTAAAGGCATTTCTCAACCTCACATAAAAACACTAAATCTCATAGACTTATCACCTCTCCAACTTTCAACTTGCTATCCTTCGGCCAAGAAGGAAGCTCCATAGATTGGAGTAATGCTCCGCACTATATGAATCAACATCCTCAACACAAATGATAATCAAGCCTACACAGAAGGCTATGCACTAAATATACGACTAAATAGTTCCCACATCAAGTTGAGGAAATAAAATGGCCAAATTTTGTAGTTGGTTATTTAATTATCAAAGCGAACAAACAAATATTTAGCACCATAAACAATTACTATGCCCTTTCAATTAATCTTTTATAAATTAAATCACTTGCCAAATATTCACTTCAAATTATCTTTAAAAAAGATATATTCTCAAAACCATTTCAACTTCCTATATTGGAAAACATTTCCATATACTTATTTAACAATAAGTAATTCACAAATTAATTTATTTTCAACACTTAAAAATATTACATATACTTAAATTAGGATTAAGTATATATTTCATTCTTTAAGGAAAACATTCTCTTAAACTATTCATTTGGGTCAAAACGAATGTTGTGTAAAACATCATTACGACAACCCACAATCATTAGTATAGGGATTCAAAAATTAGATAGATATATAAATCTCATATACTATTCAGAATATCAACTTTCGAAAATCATTTACTATAATAACAGTGTTATAATCTTTATTTCCTTATTTCTCGAAAACGTCCATTTCAACAATTAATGTTGAAATCTATGTATTCGATACTTAGCATATTTTAAAACATCTTCAAAAAAATTTATTCCATTTAAAATATCACTTCCTTGAACATGTCTTTTAATTTAAAAGATTATTCACTGTCCAAAATTGTGAATATAATTCTCTTATCTAAATTCAATACTTCTACACATTTAATTTAAAGGATAATTCACTGTCCAAAACCGTGAATATATTTCCTTTAATAAATTTCTATACTTAACTTAAATAAATTTATTTCAGATTTATAAAACAATTTTTATAAATTCCATTTCTATTTTATAAAAACTTGAACTTATAAAATACCTTTATTTACCAATTCTATATATATCTCATTTACATGTCGAAATCCAATTTAAAAGTTAATTACTTATAATTCTCTTATTACAAATTCATTCCTTTTATAAATTCACAAATCCATAAATCTTATTTACTTATAAGATTCATTTGTAACTTCGTTTTAAAACATTTACAAAACTCCTTTATAATTCCATCACTTTGACTTATAAAATTCAATTTTATAAATCTTATATATAAATAATTCATTTATGATAAGTTAAAAATATCAATTTAAACTATTTACAAAATCATTAACTCCATATTTCAAAAATCATATTCTGATTATATTTCACAAAAATCATAATTTTTAAAACATAAAAACTGTAATATTTATTTATTTAAGATAAATTCATTTCCTTAACCATTCAAAAATGCATATTTTCAAAACCACTTTGAAAATCCTTTTTAATTTGAAATCATCACTTTAACATTTTTAAATTCTAAAAAGAGGTCTAACATTGTAACAACACTAAATACATCAACCACGACATCCAAAACATCATAACTCATATGATAACAACATATATATCAATCAATACTGGTGAGGAATCCAGTTTGATCCCTCCAACTGTCACCTACAACAAATATACATATTAGAAAATATGTGCAATGTCCGCTTCGAGGCATATGCACATACAAAGGGTCATCCGCTCATACATGGGAACGTATAGGATCTCATCTGCTCCAATAGGCAGGAATATATCCAAATCAACCACTATATATATAATGCATCGTATATCATCCAAACAATCATCAATCAGCATAAAATACATTTATTCTCACTTATATAAAAATATCAGTGAGTCAGAAAGAGTGAGTTGTACTCACTTTTTTTCCAATAGCAGTTGCAGTGTTTTATTCCGAATAAAATTAAACAGCTGCTTAATTTTATTCAAAATTTGCACTAGCTCCAATCTACTTCAAACTATCTCTAAAATGTAATGCTCGTCAATATAGACCCAATGCAACTTGTTTTGTTAAAAAAAGAACCACGTATGGAAAAGTTATGAAATATTAAAATTGTACAGATTAATGTATATAAATTTACAATTTTTTATTTTAAAACCTCAATCAAATCTCGGTCGTACGTTTGCAACTCCAGATTTAGGCCATTGTTTCCTTTTCTTCCTTCTCGTTCAATATGTACGCAATAACCCATAGGCCGCCAATTTTCAACTGAATTATTCTCCCTCCTCGTGATGCTTGAAGGTTATCGGAGAACGCCACGCTGCAGCCCTTCCTCGCCTCCTCCTATAGCCAAACCCCTTGAAGCTCGGCCTTGTATTTGCATATAAAATCATGCCCCATCAACAAACAAACACGAGCAAGTTTCTCCCCTACGGTCGACGATTCGTGACCCACCCGTATGGATTAGAAGATCTCATTACGCTCTTTGATTTTGTAGTTGAAAGTTTTTTGAAATATGGCACGGATTAGGAGAAAATCAAGGGAAAAGGAGATGATTTCCTGGTCGTGTATTCCTTAGTGGCAACTAGGGTTTAGAGAATATAGGGTTTGTGAAAAATGAAAATTATATCGTCCTTTTATAGAAAACTTTTACGCACTATTCATCCGAATTTTTTCCAAACTCCAATCGAAACATGTCACCTAGCGTTTATATGTTTTACCCTCTTTCGAAATGTATACCGGGAACCAATTAGAACGTATTTGGAAGATAGGTTTTCAAATCGACTTATTTAAATTAAAATTTGCTTAAACAAATTTCTACGTGTTCCAGCTTGCCAAGACTAAACCGTAAATCCGATTGGCATGAAATTTGAAATCCTATAATAATATAACATTACGGATCTAATGAAACTAGTTTTGTCAACATCCGGGACTGTACGAAAAATGGCTATTTTTACACGTTAATTAAATATTAAAATATTCAATTTTTGTAAATTAACTTTTAATTCAATTTTAAAAGTTTACTAACATCGTTCTAATTCAAATAAAATTTATATCAACTTTATAATTCATTTCCATTCACATTAAACCCAATAGTCAATTATTTACACAATTTCAAAAATTGAATTAACAATTTAATTATCCAATTAAATCTCTATATTCGAAATTTAAGTTATTCATCTTATAAACTTAACTTTTGAATATTTAAAAATAAATTAAATATCCCAATATCGAATGACTGAAATTCTGGTTCTTTACATTCTCCTTTACTTAAAAGAATTTCATCCTCGAAATTACCAAGTAAAGAAAAGCTACAAAATCCATTAACTTTTCAAAAACAATTCATTCAAATTAGATATCAAATTCATTTAAACCATTTAGCTTTTCCAACATCCATTAATTAAACTTCTTATAAAAACATTTCTAAATTCTCAAATCCATTCATATTTATTCTTTTCAAAACCAACTAATATTGTTTAACTTTATAACTCAAAAATCAAAATTTTAACTATAAATTTTTTTCTAATTTTTCAAAAAAATTCTAACGCCTTAATTTTTCAAAAAATTCACCATTGCCTCCTTTGCGCGGTTCGATTGTAGTAGGATCACAACATATATATATGTATCACAAATGTACGTCTCACCTTCGAGGATGAGGCATCCCGTAGGGAAAAAATGTAAAAGTAGGATATGCAATCTGAGATATGTACCTTATATATTATTAGCAAGCATATACGGCTAATATAGCATGAAAACAAGCTCTAAATGCGAAGCATACGCCATCTGTACATACTAAACACTCAACAACAAATGAGAAACATATATATAGAAAGTAATATCAATGTACAAAATATACCAATAAAACAACTATATATGCCAATATAGCAAATGTAACAAAAGCAACAAATCCAACCATCAAACAACTATCATCCAACTATCAACCATCAACAAATTTACAACCAAATTGGTTCGTAACCAAGTTTATATACATTCCAAATTTTATTGACATTCACTTAATTTGTTTTTCAATTTGTTCACATTCATTAATCACAATTGATTATATTCAATCTGGATTTGGTTCAAATTAGCTACATTCACTTTAGATTCAATTCTGTTTACATAGCTTACCTTTAACTAAATTATATCCAATCCAATTCAAATTTATTAACATTCATTTTTTGTTTACATTAAACTTCATTTATATTGACATTTATTCTTCACTTAGTATATTTTCTTATAATACTAACAACGCTTATGATTTATTTCATAAATCACCTACTTAAGTTATGTTTCATTTCATTCTCACTTGCATTTACTTTCACTATACGACTTAAGTTCACTACTAATTTAATTCAAATTCATTTTATTCAATTTTTACTTAATTAAATTCCATATCACTGTTCAAGTTTAGATTTTGTTTGCTTAACAAAATTGTTTAACAATTTTAATATTTGGTTTTACTTACATTTTCTCATTCTATAACTTATCTAATCCAGTTCAAATCCAATTCTCTTTATTTGATTCACTTACTAACTCTATTCACATTAAAAATTCAAATTACTAATTCAATTCAAATCCAGTTCATTTTACTTATTTATCAATTACAACTTGGATTAAATTCAAATTTGTTTATCTTAACAAAACTTCAATTTCAATTTACTATTGGTAGCAAATCCATCAAACAGAAACTCAAAAATGGTACTGATGATGTTGCTGTCATTACCCTTATTATTTTCTAGCAACAGTAGTAAATTCGGTGCTTTATATTCTTTTAAAAAAAATTCTTTTTATATCCATAAATCTTCTTACTTATATGATTTCACTATTTCACTTTATTTGTATAAGATTCATTCCAAATTTATTTATCTTATTTAGATTTATAGCAATATAACATCATTAATCTGTGAAAAATAACTTTCAAAATAAACAGAATTCAAACTTTCAAATTCTTAATTTAAATTCATTTTATTTTTTAACTCATGTTTATAAATATACTCATGTAATTTAGTTTATTTTATATAAGATTATCTCACAGTTGTAAATCATATTAATTATAATTCCATACTTTGTAATTCATTTGCTTGTATAACTTATTATTTTACAATTGTTGTTTTTATTTAAATTATTCAAACAGCTTTTATTGATTTACATATTTTTACATTTCAAACAATCAAACAATCAATTTATATACACTTTAGTAATTCTTGAAAAATTGTTTCCTTCATATATAAAATATAACCGAGGTAAAATTATTTCATTTACCCAGTTTAAAAATAATACTATGTCGACTTGCCTCGTTTAAGTGTTTAGAAATCCCTATTGATAACATGGCGTCCTACATACTGACCAGAATTCACAAAAAGGAGAAGTAAACACAATATAAAATATTTTATATCACCAACAAATACGCGCTCATATATATAATACACTCAAACTCAACCTAGGATGCTATTGTCCTTATCTATACTGAGTACACATCAAAGCTTAGGAATATACAAAATCTAAGCTCTGATACCACGTGTGACGACCAGCAAATCCATACCTTTTGAATCGACAATAATCCACACATGTCCGATCCAAAAAGCATAGACTGATGGAAAGTCGTGAGAAAGAAAAGAAGAGAGAAGAAGAGAAGAGAAAACAAAACAGATCAATACAAAATCTCACATCACAGCAGAAAACATATAACATCGTATCAATGATCTTTACAAAACAGTAATTGTATATACATACATAAATCAGAGTTCAACAACCAATCATTAATTGTCAATCTGAATAGTTATAATAACCTATTCTTATAGTTGCTGACAATAAATAAAACTAAGCAGCGGATAATCAAAACAGATACGTGTATACAAAAATGAAAATCTCCAGCTCTCCTGCTGAAGCTCCAAAAGCACAAAGTTTGAACCTGTAAATATACTCAGTCTGACCCGAGCATTGAAAGGGAAGAGCCCCCAGATCAGTCTGGTAAACCAGCGTAAGAAACACACTCAATTGAATTTATCACATCACCAAACTTTTCCTTTCAAAACAAAAGTATCTCATAAGACACGCCTATACATAAACACAAACGTGATTTTACCTTACGATAACTGAAATCTTTTATATCAAATCATCTTATATTATAATAGTGTCTATCGCACATTAATCATAGCCGAAATTGTTACATTGATTAAATTCCATCATATAGCCCAAAATGGATAATACAATCAAAATGGCAGGTACGTAATGGAGTTTGGATTTCCATACAAATGACCAGGTGAAGGGACTATCTTCCGATGGGTACACCTCTAGATTGATGTCTCGAGAAACCATTACAAAATTCCTCTACCAACATAAGAACGGCCTACCTCTACAACTAGATAGTTCCGAATATGTCATCCTTCGGTCGTTACCGACCTTTTTCAAGGGCTCTCAAAGCATACAAACCAGAATATTTAGATACATGATGTCATAGCGTTTAAAGATATATCTAGAGAAGGATGATCATATCCTACTTGGGAGCGACCCACGTAGCCTTACCGCACATAACCCTATTTTGGTCATTTCCAATTGATGAGGCCTGAGGTAATGATTATCTTTCACATATCACAAATCACATCACTTTGAATGCCACATGATCATTTTCATTAACTACTAACTGCCTTCCACAAAAGTACAACCCTTAGGTTCGTATGTCTCAAGGAGTGTGTTAAGCTAAGAGAAGTTGCCTTCTCCGCCACCACTGATGTACATTTGTAAAAACCAATGTACGTAATCTTAGAAATGCAATGTCAGACAAACATCCATACAAGTTATCCAGGAACAGGAAAAACCAAAGGTAATTTCATACCACATCCTGCCGGAAAATCCCTACGATTAGTAGCAAATAGTCCTCGCATTGGATATTTCAACGAAGAGACCACTACTACTGGATGTATATTGGGAATTTAACCCCAAACTGTAACGACCTGAAATTTCCGATCTCGAAAATTCCAGATAGTTATGAAAAAGAAGAAAGAGATAGAAGAAGAAGAAGAAGAAGAAGAACAGAAACATCAACATCTCACATTCACAGCGGTTAAAATATAATAATAAATAATAACAGTTTATAAAAGAATTCTGTATCCGTCAATTACATTTATAATATATCAGAGTTACACATATATACAGTCACTGAATATACACAATTATCATGTCACAGATATACAACAATATAAATACAGCGGAAATACTCTATACGTTCTTGCCATCCAGCTCGCCTCCTGAGCTCCAAAATGTCCCTACCTGAAAATCTGTAATACTCGGTCTGACCCGAGCATTACATCAGAGTAACACCTGGGTCAGGCTGGAAACCAGCGTGAGTAAACCCATCTAACATGGAATACAAGCATACAACTTATATAAAACCGGGGTAACTCATATCAATTCACAAATCCACAATTTGTTATAGACATCACTTATTTCACCTTCAATTTTCTAATTACCAAAATTTAGATTAAATAGTCCAATTCATTTAAATCATTTCATTCCATCCTATAGATTTCTCATATCAATTTATAAAAATTCGAAAAGGTTTCGGGTATTTCCTAATATCCGACCCCGATCTCTTCGAGTCACATTCAAGACATCCAATACATTCAATCATCCATAAGCAAACTTGATCACTTCCAAATTAACTCAATTGATTCTAATTGAATTTCTAACCTCAATCACTTAGATTCCTTCATTTAGAATTAATTAATTCCAAATCAATTAATTAATCAACCCTTCATTATGCATCTTAATTAATCACCCTGGATTAATTATCTTCCAATTACATTCAAGTATTATCTTTAATTAATTTCACGATATTAATTATTCTTAACCAAAACCAATAAATAATCTTTAATTACTTCACAAAGTAATTAACTATAATTAACTACATTAATCCTTAATTACTGTTAATTAATTTCTCATAAATCCCTTATTATTGACTAATTTTCCTCAATTAATCAACCTTTATTTACATCATTGATTATATAACTTAATGATTTCTCATTTACAATTTCAATTTATCATAATCTAATTTAATTACATTAAATAATTAATCAGTAATTAAACCACAAATATTATCACTCTTGGTTTATCTCATCCTGTAATTATCTACTTTTTATTTACTTCGTTAAATAAATTAATTACTCATTTTATAATAGAAGCTTAAAGGAATTTAAAACCAAATTTATTTTAAATTCAAATCAATTTACAATTGCACTTTAACATTCAAGTTGTTAAGACCCTTAATATTTAAAAACTTTATTTGTTAGATTTAACTTTGATTTAGAACTTGTTTTAAATCTCTACTTTACAATTTAACTCCAGTTTTTAAATATCACTTTTATTTCTTTCCAATTTATTCTTATTTTTATTCTATAATTATTTCACTTTCAAAATTTCACCCTTATATTTCTTTCAAAAATACAATTTTATATATTTCGCTAACTTAGGGTACCGAATATTTAAGCAAACCATAACATTCAATATTCCAAGTACCAATAATATCCATCACAGAATATCAATCACTCAAATATATACTATATATTACTATATAATATAGCACATCAATTCAACCCAACCATTCAACCAATCATTTAAATCTAACTATTTTGAATTTAAATAAAAATCCAGAGGCGTGAGGTTTACTCACCTTTGATTTTGGTTTTGCAATCCACTCCAAACCAGTTTGTTTTCCCTTTTCAGATTTCAACCTCGTACAAACATTTTATAATTTATTAATAATTTGATCAAATTTGACAATTTATTTTTAACATTAAATAAATTTTAATTAACTAGTTTTAAATAATGGTTCTCATTTTTTTTGAAATGAAAACTACGGGGATAATGAAACTCTAAATTAAACTTTACTATTAGATTTTGATAAACAATTTAATTTAAAAGTTTATACCTATTTATCATTAAATTTTCTAAAGATATAAAAATTAAATTACCTTAACTATATATATATATATATATATATATATATATATATATATTCCAGCTCATTCATTTTTTTTCTAGTTTACAAATGATAACTATGGATAATAATCTCACCAAAACTCACACGGCTAAGGCCAGAGCGACGAACCCGCACCCCAACAAGCTACAGCGCCTCTCCTTCTTCAGGTTGACCATCACCGAGACGAGCCCAAGCCCTTCTTCTCATCGTGACATATCGACCCTCCCAACTTCCGGTCAACTCGCGACTTCTGCACGGTCACGATCTTCCATAGTGTGTACGCCTTGATTTCGAGCCAAAGGTGGCTCCTTTGATCGATAAGCTCTTTGCCATAAACCCTTCGACTGGACTCCCCTTTAATCGAACAAAACTTTAAACCTAGATCCAAACCCCCACTGTTCTCCTTGTTGATCATCTCGAATAAGCGCCAAGTCTCCATCGAGCTTGAATCCAGCGACGATAAGCCCCACTTCCTTGCCGTCACAAGCTTCTCGACTTAATCGAGTTTTGACTTCGATAGATTTTTTTTATAAAGATTCGATCTGAGGAAAGAAAACTGTGGCCCATATTTAAAATGAAGGCGGCCATGAATTTTATTTAACGAGTTGCATTGTCTTTCCAAAATTTTGTTCATCCATGATTTTGATTTAGATTTTTTTTTTAATGAGGTCAATTTCGATTTCTGTTATAAGATTAGAGAAGGGACAAAGGTAAAATATCGATTAGGGATAGCTTCCTGCGCATGCTAGTTTATTATATAATTGAATATTAAAAATATCTCGTGTTGCATACCGTGAAATTTCGAACTCCTAATTAGACATGCCGCCAGGCGTTTATAAGGCTTTACCCGTATTTCGAACATAATAGAATGTGTCTCGGAAGCTAATTTAATCGTATGTGGAAGTTAGCTTTATAAATCGATCAAAAATATTAAATTATCGATTTTAATTTCAACGCGTTTCTCGCCCATACGAGCAAACGGTGAATCCAAACGCTACGAAAATTGAAATCCGATAATAACTGACTATTGTGGATCCAATGGAACAGGTTTCGTCGGATTCCGAGACTATGCCTCGGAAGGCTATTTTTACATAACAATTTAAACGATAAAATTTTCAAAACTTAACAAATCATCTTTAAATTAAATTCTAACCATTCTATTATCTTCAGTATCATCATTATAAATTTTATAAACCTTCAAATTATTTTTAACTGGCTTAAAACTGAAGATTCAATAATTTACCCAATTTCAGTTTATTAAATCCAATAACTCAATTGCTAAATAATAATACTAATATTTGAATTCAAGTTAAAAATTAACTTTTTTAAATATTTACAATCAGTTTAATATTCCAATTTAAATTGTAAAAATTCTGGGTCGTCACATTCCTCCCCTCTTAAAAGAATTTCGTTCCCGAAATTACTAGTTAGGGAGAATGTTACTATACCCATTTACCTTTTCCCAAAACCCACAATTCAACATCGTACCAACTATCTTTTATTATAGACCCATTATCATCTCAACCAACTTCCCAAAACCTCTATAGTTTCCAACAACGTTATTTACTCCACTTATTCAAATTTAAATTTAAAATTCAAACTTAAATTATCACAACTTCCTCAAAAAATTTCCAGCTCTCTAAATTTCCGAAATTTTTTGCCAGCGTATCCTTTGCGCGGCTAGCTCGGTACAACTACAAAAGGCCTCTATAGGCTCCCAGATTCCAAAAAGAAAACAGAAAGCCAAGTGGCTAGATCAAAAACCCAATCCAATTTCATACAGAAATTTAAATGCATACCTTTTAGTCGGGCAATTCAAAATATCTCCTGAAATCAAATCCAATTTTCTTTTCCCTTTATAATACCGCATATCCTACTTATCAATAATATCCAATCGTAACTTTTAAAATCATTTATATATTTCCTTACAGAAGTTTTCACATCTACTTCTATTCAACTTAGTTTTCCCATTTCCATATGAATTCAATTTGTTTTCAATTTTGAATATTGAATTTTGTCTTTCATTTATAACTGATTCATATCATTATCTTAAATTAGTTTTATCCACTAATTAATTTCAGTTTCCAATTTGAAATCGTTTGTCGCTAACAGAAAATTTTCAAAAATTTTCAAAAAAATTCTAACTCACAAAATTTTCGAATTTTTTTTGGCAGAGTCTCCTTTGTACGGAGGAGTTTTTGCAATTTGACAAGGGATATAAATATATATACATCGACCCACCCGGTCGGAAAAAGCAAAAACAATTCATATTTTCTATTTTTATTGCGTAGACGTACCTTTATTTAGCATTTTAAGCAAGTGGCTTATTATTTAAGCAATTAGCGCAATCCAAATCCAGCCAAACGGTCTTCAGATACCTGTACTTACTCAATTTAAATATGTAAGTGCCATATATAGAAAATTTATTAGCATTTCACTTACTTTCAATAGCTAAACACATGCATTTCAAAAGCAACAAGCACCAAACGCTTTCCATAAGCGATTTATATGATTTAAAGCTAATTCAATTACTTTCAACCAATTTATATGCCATTTCATTCAATTTTAATGGTTCACAACTCAATTGCTTACATTCAATTTATTTTTAATCCAAACAAGCTCATATTCACTTCAAATGTTTCAAAAGTCAATTTATTTGCTTCTATTAATTCATAGAGTTTCTTTACCTTCATTTACGTCAAACAACAACTATTTTTATGCAAATTCGGCGATATTCTCTAAATAGAGTATCCATTTTAGTTTATAACTACTTCAAATTAATTTCAACCCATTTTGTATTTAATTTCATTTCATTTCTAATTTATCCACCAACCATACATTTGCATTTTATTTCATTTCCGCATTGGTTTCATTCAAAACAATTTATTAAGCTTGGCACATTCAATACCTATAAATTAATAACCATTTCCAAATTAATTTAACCCAGACTTTTATGATCTTTCACTTTTGCTCGAAGCCAAACTTCTATTAATTTTAAACTTAAGTTAATTTACTTTTTTCAAATTATTTCAACTTCATAACTTAAGCTCACATCATTTGCAAATAAATTTTCTTTTTCACCTTAAATTGATTCTATTTCAATCAAATCTCATTTCAATCTACGAATTTATTTGATTAGTTATTATAAATTAAATCCCCAAATTTAATTCATTCACGACTCATTTAACTAATTACAAGGCCATTTTCAATTTATTCCTACCTACCTGGGTTTTGTTTGTAATACAAACCATGTCTATTATAATTCACTTTCATTTCATTCGACAACACTTTCATTATATCTAATTTACTAGCAAATTACGTTAAATTTTATTTATAACTCACTTGAATTTTATTTTTAAAACATCCCTACTTATTTTAATTCATTATCAAATCCAAGTCGAATTCTATTTATAATTCGAATTCATTTCCAAACTTCATTATTAACATACAATCCATTTTATTTAATCGAGTTAAATTTTATTAATATATTATATCAAATAATTTATTTAGCTAATTAGCTTCCGACTTTTAAAATCAATATTCGATTTTATTACATACTGAGTTCAATTTTTTTTCATAATTCTAGATAGGATTTTCTTTCACCTTCAAATTTCCAACACTTTTATTTTAAAATTTGATAAATGCCTTTAAATTCACATAATGCTATTACAATAGCCCTTTATAAAATACTTCTTATAACTCGATGTCTCAACCAGTCCCTCATTGTTCTCACAGAAATTCAGTCATAGGTTGATCAGGCGTAGGACTGAAAATCTATAAGTACTTAGCAGACCCATTTTCAACATCCAGTGAAAATACTTGGGAAAATAATTTTATTGGAAATATAGAAAACATTTTTTGAAATTAGAGGAAATATCTTTGGTGAGAATGCTCTGGAAATCATCACCCCCATCCATGGTCGCAGTTACATTTTGGGTTACGTTGCCATCACAGCAAAAGTCCATGTAACTGTAGGCACTCCGCGCCCCTCGATTACGCCATGGAACCCACAACAGATCGCAGTTACATTCTAGGGTTACGTTGTCATCACAGCAAAAGTCCATGTAACTGTAGGCATCAGCGCCCCTCGATTTTCGCTGTCAAAATGAAACTTCTCCACTCCTACATAGGTTGCAGTCTACCGATATAAAATCAAACATAGACTGTTGGCTCTCTGCGGCACACACGACTTTCGCTATGTTACCATAGGTCGCAGTCTACCGATATAAAATCAAACATATATCGTTGGCTCTCAGCGGCACACACGACTTTCGTTATGGTACACTCTACCCATAATCCTCAGGAGCTAGTTTGTCCGGACTGCTCACGGGATCAACTTAAGAACCCCCCCTTGGGGCTCAAGGCAGCACCACCCGGTGGCACTCCTGAAAAGTTCATTTCAAAGGAGCGCCTTTTTCCCTAGAGCCATCATCAAAATACTTTATACTATACACATATAGTATCTTTCAAATAATACACCTAGTATGATCTCATACAAAGCTCCTTTACACAAAATTGATTATCCCAAAATCGATAATTGTCAAACTAGGCATTCCAAATTCCAATATTGATTTTACCCAAAAATCAAAAGCCTTTCCAAATCCAATGGTTCCCAAAACCTTTTCCAAAATCCTCATAAGATCCTTTATATATATATTCAGATATATATAATTTTTTAAAACTTTGGATCATTTCAAACTTGTATAAAACTCCTTTTATACTTCAAACATTTTCAAAAATCCTTTTTTCCGAAAATAGATTCAACAAGGGGAGATTCATCTTATATAACAAAGACATATAATTTTGTTTATTCAAAATCAATTTCACTCAAATCCGTACGATGTACACATATCATCCATACGCTATACCAATCTAATCGCTCGCTCGATCACAAATTTCACTTCTGAACTAGTATCGTCCACCCGACTTCCTAGTGCGGACTCAGATCTGGTTTTTTGAACAGAAATCATCATTCTTCTTGCATAGCTATAACTATGGTAGAGAATATCCAGAACCAATCAACAATCCATATCTAGGTTCGCCGTCGAAAATCGAGTGAAAAATCCCAACTCGGATCGATAAACTATCTCGAAATTCTGTGTTCGAATCTGGATCAAATCACTATGCGAGTAGAATAATATACGTACATCCTACGTAATTATCTTCATTGATTATTAGGCAAATCAATTTCCTTTCTATCCATCCTTACTTCAATTTTATTCAATTATTCACATTTACCTTAATCCTCATTTGGATTATCACTTCAATTCTTATCTCAGTTGGATATTTAATCAATAACAGTTTGAACTCCGACCAGTTTATATAAAAAAATAGCTTGAAAATTTTTAAATAGATAAGTAGTTGAAAACAATTAATAGTTTATAAAATAGCTATAAAATAGTTAAATGGTTTCAGAAATTTTAGATAATTTCAAAATAGTTGTATAATAGTAACTAATTTGTAAAATAGTTGACAAATAATAATTAGTTCCTAAAACAGCCGAAAAATTGTTAAATAGTTCCAAAAATAATTGTAAAACAAATATAAAATAATTTGGCTTTAAGAAAGAAAGGTGTATATATTAAATAGCTTGGAAAAATAAGTTTATATTAAAACAATCTATATTGAAAATAGTCCAGAGTCAAAACTGTTCACTTCCTTATCCATTCAATTTAAATCTCCTCTTCCATTTAAATTGACTCAATTCCAATTTGAATAACTTCAATTTCCATTGGACTTGATTTATCCCCAATTCAAGTCGAATTAATTCTCAATTTCTTTCCAATTTCAAATCAGATTGCATTTGATTCTTACTTATTCAACTTTATTTATAGTTCCAAATTATTTAAATAATTTGGACTAATTTCAAATTGAATCCGCTTCAATTTCAAATCATTTCAATTTCTGCTTGAATTAATCCCAATTCCCATTCAAAATTTTAAACCTTCAGATTGATAACCTTTCCACTTAAGTTTAAAATTTGCTTCACTTTGGGTTCCACATCACATTCCAAAGAAAATTCAAACTCAATCTTAGAGTTAATTTCATATTTATTTCCTTTACACACCAGGTTACCTTTAAATTTTAAACCACCCTTGGTTTTAATTTCAAAACAAGTCCCTTAAAAATCTTCCAAACATTTCTTGTTTTAAAATAAGACTATATTCAAAATAGTCTAAATTATATTATTTGTTATTTCTTTAACTCTTTGAAACAATTGATTGTTTTCTAGACTTAGGTTTTAAAACTTCATAATTTTTAAAACCTACTTTAATTTAGAAGTTATACTCATCTTATAAATTTACTTCATATGACTTACTTAATAGCAAATATATCATTATTAAACACAATAACTATTTATGATAATACCCAAGGTTATCATATCTAGATACCAATTCCCTTTTATATTATTCTTACTTCTATAAATTCAAGATTAAATTTCAGTTTGAATCCATTTCAAACTTACCTTTATTTAATTTTAATTTGGTTGTATTTCTGTTTTCACTTAATTTTATTCCAATTTAAGATTTCAATTTGGTTGTATTATATTACTTCTTAATTTAATTTCAATAATTTAACAATCAATCACCTAAATATTTATTAGAAGGAAATATTGCTTTATATACCAAAATATATTTTTATATAAAATCATTTAAAATCTTTATATAAGAAAATAACAAGTACGCTCTCATACACACACACACACACACACACACACTCAACTCATCCTAGAGTACTACGGACTCTATTTAAGGAGTAATCCCCACCAGAGCCAAGGTTCTTGCTTAACCTTTCAGCTCTGATACCAACTGTAATGACCTAAATTTTCGATCTCGAAAATTCCAGATAGTTATGAAAAAGAAGAAAGAGATAGAAGAAGAAGAAGAAGAACAGAAACATCAACATCTCACATTCGCAGCGGATAAAATATAATAATAAATAATAACAGTTTACAAAAGAATTTTGTATTTGTCAATTACATTTATAATATATAAGAGTTACACATATATACAGTCACTGAATATACACAATTATCATGTCATAGATATACAACAATATAAATACAGCAGAAATACTCTATACGTTCTTGCCATCCAGCTCGCCTCCTGAGCTCTAAAACGTCCCTACCTGAAAATCTGTAATACTCGGTCTGACCCGAGCATACATCAGAGTAACATCCGGGTCAGGCTGGAAACCAGCGTGAGTAAACCCATCTAACATGGAATACAAGCATACAAATTATATAAAACCCGGGTAACTCATACCAATTCACAAATCCACAATTTGTTATAGACATCACTTATTTCACGATCAATTTTCTAATTACCAAAATTTATATTAAATAGTCCAATTCACTTAAATCATTTCATTCCAGCCTATAGATTTCTCATATCAATCTATAAATATTCGAAGTGGTTTCGGGTATTTCCTAATACCCGACACCGATCTCTTCGAGTCACATTCAAGACATCCAATACCATTCAATCATCCATAAGAAAACTTGATCACTTCCAAATCAATTCAGTTCATTCTAATTGAATTTCTAACCTCAATCACTTAGATTCCTTCATTTAGCATTAATTAATTCCAAATCAATTAATTAATCAACCCTTCATTATTCATCTTTATTAATCACCCTGGATTAATTACCTTCCAATTACATTCAAGTATTATCTTCAATTATTTTCACGATATTAATTATTCTTAACCAAAACCAATAAATAATCTATAATTACTTCACAAAGTAATTAACTATAATTAATTACATTAATCCTTAATTACTGTTAACTAATTTCTTATAAATCCCTTATTATTGATTAATTTTCCTCAATTAATCAACCTTTATTTACATCATTGATTATATAACTTAATGATTTCTCATTTACGATTTCAAGTTATCCTAATCTAATTTAATTACATTAAAAAATTAATCAGTAATCAAACCACAAATATTATCACTCTTCGTTTATCTCATCCTGTAATTATCTACTTTTTATTTACTTCGTTAAATAAATTAATTACTCATTTTATAATAGAAGTTTAAAGGAATTTAAAACCAAATATATTTTAAATTCAAATCAATTTACAATTGCACTTTAACATTCAAGTTTATAAGACCCTTAATATTTAAAAACTTTATTTGTTAGATTTAACTTTGATTTAGAACTTGTTTTAAATCTCTACTTTACAATTTAACTCCAGTTTTTAAATATCACTTTTATTTCTTTCCAATTCGTTCTTATTTATTTTTATAATTATTTCACTTTCAAAATTTCACCCTTATATTTCTTTCAAAAATCCAATTTTATATATTTCGATAACGCAGGGTACCGAATATTCAAGCAAACCACAGCATTTAATATTCCAATTACCAATAATATCCATCATAGAATATCAATCACTCCAATATATACTATATATTACTATATAATATAGTGCACCAATTCAATCCAACCATTCAACCAATCATTTAAATCTAACTATTTAAATTTAAATAAAAATGTAGAGGCGTGAGGTTTGCTCACCTTTGGTTTTGGTTTTGCAATCCACTTCAAACCAGTTTGTTTTCTCTTTTCAGATTTCAACCTCGTACAAACATTTTATAATTTATTAATAATTTTATCTAATTTGACAATTTATTCTTAACATTAAATAAATTTTAATTAACTAGTTTTAAATAATGGTTCTCATTTTTTTTGAAATGAAAACTACGGGGATAATGAAACTCTAAATTTAATTTTACTATTAGATTTCGATAAACAATTTAATTTAAAATTTTATACCTATTTATCATTAAATTTTCTAAAGATATACAAATTAAATTACCTTAATATATATATATATATATATATATATTCAGCTCATTCATTTTTTTATAGCTTACAAATGATAACTATGGATAAAAATCTCACCAAAACTCACACGGTAAGGCCAGAGCGACGAACCCGCACCCCCAACAAGCTACAGTGCCTCTCCTTCTTCTGGTTTACCATCACCGAGACGTGCCAAGCCCCTCTTCTCATCGCGACATATCGACCCTCCCAACCTCCGGTCAACTTGCGACTTCTGCACGATCACGATCTTCCATAGTGTCGTACGCCTTGATTTCGAGCCAAAGGTGGCTCCTTTGATCGATAAGCTCTTTGCCATAAACCCTTAGACCGGACTCCCCCTTAATCGAACAAAACTTTAAACCTAGATCCAAACCCCCACTGTTCTCCTTATCGGTCATCTCGAATAAGCGCCATGTCTCCATTGAGCTCGAATCCAGCGACGATGAGCCCCACTTCCTTGCCGTCATAGGCTTCTCGACTTAATCGAGTTTTGACTTCGATAGATTTTTTTAATAAAGATTCGATCTGAAGAAAGAAAACGAAGAGGCTCAGATTTAAAATGAAGGCGGCCATTAATTCTATTTAACGAGTTGCGTTGTCTTTCCAAAATTTTGTTCATCCACGATTTAGATTTAGATTTTTTTTAATGAGGTCGATTTTGATTTCTGTTATAGCATTAGAGAGGGGACAAAGATAAAATATCGATTAGGGATAGCTTCCTGCGTACGCTTGTTTATTATATAATTGAATATTGAAAATAACTCGTGTTGCGTACCGTGAAATTTCGAACTCCTAATCAGGCATGCCACCAGGCGTTTATAAGGCTTTACCCGTATTCCGAACACAATGGAACGTGTTTCAGAAGCTAATTTAATCGTATGTGGAAGTTAGCTTTATAAATCGATTTAAAATATTAAATTATCGATTTTAATTCCAACGCGTTTCTCACCCGTACGAGCAAACGGTAAATCCAAAGGCTACGAAAATTGAAATCCGATAATAACTATCTTTACGGATCCAATGGAACTAGTTTCGTCGAATTTTGAGACTGTGCCTCGGAAGGCTATTTTTACATATCAATTTAAACGATAAAATTTTCAAAACTTAGCAAATCATCTTTAAATTAAATTCCAACCATTCTATTATCTTCAGTATCATCATTATAAATTTTATAAGCCTTCAAATTGTTTTTAACTGGCTTAAAACTGAAGATTCAATAATTTACCCAATTTCATTTATTAAATCCAATAACTCAATTGCTAAATAATAATAATATTTGAGTTCAAGTTAAAAATTAACTTTTTAAATATTTACAATCGGTTAAATATGCCAACTTAAATTGTTAAAAATTTTGGGTCGTCACACAAACGATCAACAAGCAGTCCCCCCTATGCAAATCCTGAATATCAATATCATCACAACCAACCTGCATAATCGTCGCATAAATGTTGGTCCAAAATGGTTTTCAGATAAATCTGATCCCGGTCTTTTCGCACCAACAAGGCAAAGGCGTTTCTCAACCTCACACAAAAACTAAGTCTCATAGACTTATCATGTCTCCAACTTTCAACTTGCTATCCTTGGACTATGAAGGAAGCTCAATAGATTGGAGTAATGCTCTGCACTGTATGAATCAACATCCTCAACGCAAATGATAATCAAGCCTATATAGAAGGCTACGTACTAAGTGTATGACTAAATAGTTCCCACATCAAGTTGAGGAATTAAAATGGCAAATTTGATAGTTGGTTATTTAACTATCAAAGCGAACGAACAAACATTTAGCACCATAAACAATCACTAGGCCCTTTTAATTAATCTTTTATTAATTAAATCACTTGCCAAATATTCACTTCAAAATATCTTTAAAAAAGATATATTCTCAAAACCATTTCAACTTCCTATATTGAAAAAACATTTCCATATACTTATTTAACAATAAGTAATTCACAAATCAATTTATTTTCAACACTTAGAAAATATTACATATACTTAAATCGGGATTAAGTATATATTTTATTCTTTAAGGAAAAGATTCTCTTAAACATATTCATTTGGGTCAAAACGAATGTTGCGTTAAACATCGTTACGACAAACCACAATCATTAGTATAAGGATTCGAAAATTAGATAGATATCTGAATCCCATATACTATTCAAAATATCTCCTTTCGAAAATCATTTACTATAATAATAGTGTTATAGTCCATCATTTCTTTATTTCTTGAAAACATCCATTTCACCACTGAATGTTGAAATCTATGTATTCGATACTTAACACATTTTAAAACATCTTCAAAACATTTCATTTCATTTAAAATATCACTTTCTAAAACATGTCTTTTAATTTAAAAGATTATTCACTGTCCAAAATTGTGAATATAAATCTCTTGTCCAAATTTAATACTTCTACACATTTAATTTAAAGGATAATTCACTATCCAAAACCGTGAATATATTTCCTTTAATCAACTTCTATACCTAACTTACCAAAATAAGTTGATTTCAAATTTATAAAACAATGTTCATAAATTCCATTTCTATTTTATAAAAACTTGAACTTATAAAATCCCTTTATTTACCAATCCTATATATATATATATATATATATATATATATCTCATTTACAAGTCAAAATTCAATTTATAAGTTAATTACTTATAATTCTCTTATTACAAATTCATTCCTTTTATAACTTCATAAATCCATAAATCTTATCTTATAAGATTCGTTTTTAACTTCATTTTAAAACATTTGCAAAACTCCTTTATAATTCTGTCACTTTGATTTATAAAAATTCAATTTTATAAATCTTACATATAAATATAATCCATTTATAATAAGTCAAAAATCTCAATTTAAACTATTTTTAAAATCATTAACTCCATATTTAAAAAATCATATTCTGATTATATTTCACAAAAATCATAATTTTTATAACATAAAAATTATAATATTTATTTATTTAAAATAAATTCATTTCCTTAACCATTCGAAATATATGTTTTTAAAATCACTTTGAAAATCCTTTTTAATTTGAAATTATCACTTTAATATTTTAAATTCTAAAAATCGGCCGAATGATGTAACAACATTAAATACATCAATCACGGCATCCGAAACATCATATATCACATGATAATAGCATATACATAAATATCTGTAAATAAAACCAATACTGGTGAGGAATCCAGTTGGATCCCTCCAACCTGTCACCTGCAATAAATATACATATTAGAAAATATGTGCAATGTCCGCTTCGAGGCAAACATGCGTATAAAGGGTCATCCGCTCATACATGAGAACGTATAGGGTCTCATCTGCTCCAATAGGTAGGAATATATCCAAATCAATCGATATATAGATAATACTTCATATATCATCCAAACAATCATCAATCAGCATAAAATAAATTTATTCTCACTTATATAAAAACGTCAGTGAGTCAGAAAGAGTGAATTGTACTCATTTTGGTTCCAATAGTAGTTGCAGTGTTTTATTCCGAATAAAATTAAATAAAGGTTTAATTTTAACCAAAATTTATACTATCTCCAATCAAATCCAAATCAGCTCTAAAATGTAGTGCTCGTCAATACGGACCCAACGCAACTTGTTTCGTCAAAAACGGACCTTGTATGACAAGGTTATGCAATTTTAAAGATTGTACGAATTAATATATATATATATATATATATATATATATATATATATATATATATATTTACAACTTTTATTTTTTATTTTAAACCTTTAATCAAATCTCGGCCATGCGTTTGCAACACAAAATCTAGGCCGTTGTTTCCTTCTCTTCCTTCTCGTTCAACTTGTATGCAATAACCCATAGGCCTCCAATTTTCAATCGAATTATTCTCCCTCCACGTGATGCTTGAAGGTGATTGGAGACCACCATGCTGTAGCCCTTCCTCGCCTCCACCTACGGCCAAAGCCCCTTGAAGCTCGGCCTTGTATTTGCATCAAAAATCATGCCCCATCAAGAAACGAACGCGAGCAAGTTTCCCCACAAGGTCGACGATTCGTCGACCCACCGGTATGGATTTGAAGATCTCATTACGCTTGTAGTTGAAAGTTTTTGAAATAGGGCCTGGATTAGGAGAAAATAGAGGGAGAAGGAGATGATTTCTTGGCCCTGTATTCCTTAGTGGCGGCTAGATTTAGAGAAGATAGGGTTTGTGAAAAATGGAAATTATAACGTCCTTTTATAGAAATTTTTCACGCACTATTCATCCGAATTTTTTTCAGACTCTAATCGAAGCATGTCGCCCGGCGTTCATAATGTTTTACCCCTATTACGAACACAATGGAACATATATCAAGAGCAAATTAGATCGTATTTGAAAAATAGGTTTTCGAATCGACTTATTTAATTTAAAATTTGCTTAAACAAATTTCTACATGTTTCAGCTTTCCACGACTAAACAGTAAATTCGATTGACACGAAATTCTAAATTCTATAATAATATAACATTACGGATCCAACGAAACTAGTTTCGTTGAAATCCGAGATTGTATGAAAAATGGTTAGTTTTACACGTTAATTAAATACTAAATATTCAATTTCTGTAAATTAACTTTTAATTAAATTTTAAAAGTTTACTAACATCATTCTAATTCAAATAGAATTTATATCAACTTCATAATTCATTACCATTTACATTAAACCCAAAATTCAATTATTTACACAATTTCAAATATCAAATTAACAATTTAATTATCCAATTAGATCACTATATTAGAAATATAAGTTATTCATCTTATAAACTTAACTTTTGAATATTTAAAAATCAATTAAATATCCCAATATCGAATTACTAAAATTCTGGTTCGTTACAAACTCCCTGTGTTCGACCGTCATACTACACTCTTTGCACTTGCAAAATTTATTATAATTTGTGCTATTATAATCTCATAGAAAAGTTCATCAAATTGCATTTGAGTATAAAAAAATCTTCTGCGGGTCGTATAAAATACGTCAATTAGAAAACTTGTGTTAAGACATCGTAAAAATCTTTTATGTACTCATCTGGATCATCACTGCCTTTCACAAATACATCATTGTTATATGTTATTTTTCAGCACCATATTCCTTGGTATTGAATTTAAATCCATTACAGAAGAATGTTAGATAAATCTTGACATTTCTTTTTGGTCCTAGTGTAGGATGTTGCAATCTTGCATCAACAACACAATTTCTTAGATCATAAACGTAGTTTTCAAACCAATTGCAAATTCTTTACTAAGATCACCAGTGGATGTTGTGATTTGTAAATACTGCAAATATATGTAATATATTCCATTATAATTAATATGTAAATGTAATTGAAATAAATATGAATTTAATATTATCTAACAAATGGTGCAGCTTCAGCATGATTAAGAAGAACATATGTATGTGCTATACAGTAATCTCTATCGACTAACCGTATTTCCATACATTTTCCAACAGGTCGGTCATGTTGTCTAAAAATATATAACATTGTTTGATAAGAATCTTGGCCAATGGCTTCACCATTACGAGGAACACTTACAAATGATAAATTCACATGGTCATAGAAATAATGAGAGAAAAAGAATGAAGCTTCTTCTTCAAGATATGATTTGCATATCAAATCTTCAATTCGTGCATGTTATCTAACTTTTTTCTTTAGATGATTCAAGTACCTATTACAAAATTAATTCAATATAGATTTACTTATGTAAATATGAATTTTATCAGAATTTTAAATTATGATTAATATTATGGATATTCAATATAACCTCTCAAATGGATACATCCCTTATATTGCACAAGACCCCGAAGAAGTGCTTTGGATGGAAGATGAATAGTTAAATGCTCCATTATATTAAAGAATCCTAGAGAATATATTTTCTCTAGTTTTCATAGCAGTATAGGATATTATTTTCAAGTTCACATATACGGTCAAGTTTTAACGTCGTCGAAAAAAGCTGTTTATGAAACAACTTTAATTATATTATAACACTGTATACTTTTATGGGTAATAGTTCTTTGAAAACCACAGATAATAAATTTTCCATCATGATATGGCAATCGTGAATTTTCATCCAAATCAATTTCTTTTAAAGTCAACACATTGATGGAGATTAGAAGAAACCCCATCAGGACATCTTAGTCCTTTCACCCACTTTAGCATGAGTTTTACTTGCTTATTATTTAGCTCATAGCATGTTTTGAGTTTTTTCTACTGTTATTGGGCTTCATATGAAGTTTGAGACATTTACAAAAGTGTTCTATATCACGTTTTGAATTCAGATCATCCTTAGTTTTTCCCTTAACATTCAAAATTGTATTAAACATATTATTTACACATTTTTTCATTGTGCAACACGTCAGTGTTATGTCAAAGTAAGATATCTTTCCAATAAGGTAACTCTCAAAACATACTTTGTTTGCACCAATTATACACTACCGATTTACATGAAATTTCAATATTTACTCCAGTTTTATGTATCTTTGGATAATCCTTTATAGTTTCATATATTTTTTGTAACAACCCACACCTTAATGCCTAAATTTCAAAAAAATCAAAACCCAAGTCCATTAAAGCACAGATCGTTAAATTTGGTACCTGCAAATAAGCATAAGCATTATCAGAGATTGATAGGAATCTAAACTTATAATGGAAACAATAAAAGGATAAGAATATTGACTACGACTAATACCTTGAAACTAATGGTATTCCTTGGACAGCAGATCACATCGACATTGAGCATGAGAGAAAGCAAACTTCTCCAACAACAAAGCACATCCAGCTTTAGTGACATGTTCCTCTAAATTCTATCATATGGGTTATAATAAGGAAGGGGTCGGAACAACGTATGGATGAATGAAAAATTCCATCCATCCATAACATAAACGTATACCGATAGGTTTCCATTTAATTGTTATATCCATTAGGGTTAAGAATTCTAATAACCTTGCCTTGCACACACGATCATATTCTTACCCCTTTCCAAGGTACGAAATACTAAAGAAGCCATATCAACAACCCAATACTTCCAAATCCATTAGCCACTTAATACTTCTAAATATTAAGCGGGCTTCTATAATACTTTTAAAAAAGAAATATGCAGACTATGTTATTTATGACCTTAATTGAGGTAGACCCCATCATTTAAGACCTATTTTCAAGGTGGTTTCCTAAAAATATTGTTAATGGTCAGTGGGTCCTAACTACAAGACCTCTAACCACTATTTAAGGCTTATGACATTTAATGTCCAACGATTACTGCATCTATAGTCAATAAAATCGTAGTCATGTAATAAAAAGTACCCAAGCCACTTATTATCTTTCATTAGGAAATATGCAGACTCTGGTCATTTAAGACCTTAGGCATACCCCATCATTTAAGAACTATTCCAAAGACGTGCTTCTAAATGGTACTGTTATTATTTCGGCTTTAGCAATGTAAAGGACTGTACCCAAGCCACTTAAAACTTTTCAGTGGAAAATAGGCAGACCCCATCATTAAAGACCTACTTCCAGAAGCATGCTTGTCAATGGTACAATCTAGCTACCATTGCTTGGAAATCTCATTGGACTACTTAATACTACTTTTATTTGAAAGGGGAGAACTCTATGGTCACTTAAGACCCCAAACCTAAAGCAAACCCTTCCTGAGATATGCACTCTCATTCTTTATAAATATGGCATATCATTAGGTTAATTCTTTCGGTAGGGAGGCAGACCCTTCAGCCACTTAAGACCTCAACACTGAAGTAAACCTTTTTTAGAGACATCCTTATTCATTTATTTGGAATCTCACTAGGTTACTTAATACTTCCACTTAGGAGAGAGGCGGACCCTTTAGCCACTTAAGACCTTAAACCAGAAGCGAACCCCTATGATATCCCTCACCGCTCCAAATTCCAAATTTAGACCATTTAATACTTTCCAATCAAGAAAGCAAGCTCAATCTCTCACATCATCACGGGTCATTGGAATAGTGGTGTCTCACATCATAGTAAGTACACCTGACCGCTGGTAGCCCTAAAGTGAAAGGTAGTCTTCCATCGAGTGGCTCTACTGGCCTCACATCACTAACCCACTAAGTCTAATTAACCATCCTAGGTCTTTATTTATATTATATTAGGTAAAAATTGAACTTAGCTTACTAATTCCTTTTTTATTTAAGGCAATAAGATTTACCTTACATATTTATCTACCCATAAATCCCCGCTTAATGCTCATGAATGTCAATTTGTCCATAAAAGGATATTTCCTAAGACATTTATGTATGATTACTAGTTTCAAATTAGTAACCTTTTATATCTATTCCATTTTTATCAGTCCCATTAATCCATTTGTCCAATCAAATTTTTGCAACCCCCATATTTACTACCAATTACTGGAGTAACAACCTTTTAAATTCTTTTCACGTTAGTTAACTATCCTAAATGCGAAGGTCACATGCAAATATTTACTTTTATCAAATAAGTTATAGTTATATCTTTACTAGAATATACTTTTCCGTACTAAATTATTGGAATCATATCTAAAAATAATCATTTCTTTTTACTATTGAAATAGACTGCGTAAACTACAACATATCTCTTTCTCTTTCTATTTTTATTTATTCCCTGTTAGATCAAAGGCTGTATCTTTCTAAAAAGGAAAGAAATCTAACTAATTTACAAATATTAAATGGATCTAAATTCTAACAATTCCAAATATAGAAAAGTTCATATTCTAACATGATTAGGGTAATAATCTAAATTTATAACATTATTACACAACCTATTTCAAATCTAAAATAAATTTCATTTGAATCAATATTCTAAATTCATACTTTTGGGACTGATTTCAAAATCAGGTTGTATACAATGCTAAATCAAGTCATAAACAGGAATATGTAGAAGATATTTATTATATTCAGACCTTATTGAATTCACTACCTACAACTCATATATAATTATCCAATTAGACATAAAAATCAAATAAACACTAACAGTATAACTTTCGTATCATAACAATTTATAAAAATTCCCACTCATCTTTTAAAAGCGATCCAAATCTCTACATCTGAAGTAGAACCTTTGATTCATCTTCAAATCCTTTTTTATTTAAGAGATATGTATAAAAGGGTATATACATATATTAGAATTATAAATCAGAGAAGAGATTTGGGATTGGAAGAGAAAATAGATACAAATATATAAATTACCTCAAAGAAATATATAATTGATTCTCTTCTCTTCTCCTTTTTATTAGATTTCTACTCTTCTCCAATTTGTATGAATATAGATACAAATATCTTTTTTATAATTTAGAAAGAAATTGAAGAAGAAGAAGAAGAAATGGCAGATAGTTGCTACTGCGTTCCACAAAAATATTAGAAGAGAAGGGAGGGTTAGGCCTGCATTTTATAGGCGCTAGAAGCAATCAGAACCGTTAAATCGAAATATATTAAATCTGGACCGTTGTTACCAAGGTTATTAGAGCCGCCAAGTCGCCATCGGTCGACTGCCCTTAGATGAGCGGTCGACCTCTAGGTATCGACTGTCCCTAATGATGGGTCAGCCTGTGGGACCGAGTAATTTATATAAAAACGTAATTATTTCTTATTTAATTATTTTCGTTTCGAATTTGTTTTTCTTCCATAATTTCTTCTTTGGACTCTGATCGCACAACTCCAAATATATAAGTTGCTCAGAATTTTTCCATGAACGCAAAGGCGCATGTTTTGTAGTCAAATTCCATCATTTGCACAAATTCCATTTTCAAAGCCTAATTAATTAACTAACTGATTAAATAAATAATGCCAAATTACTGGGTATTACATTTCTTCACTTGACCAAATCATTGATGGTAACAAATTCTCTACTCTATTAGCTATAAAGTTTTTTTTATCTCTTCTACAAGGATGATCAATATAAAGAAAACACCGATGACAATCAAATCATGAAATTTTCTTCTCATACGGTAAAGAAAACACTTGTGTATCTTCCATGAAGTAAGGACAAGCTAGACGACCTACCGTATTTCAACTCAAAAGCATTGCATATGCAGGAAAATAACTAATAGTCCATAATGAAGAAGAGAACATATGAATTTTTTTCTTTTCTTTCCAAATGTCATATGTTTCAAATCCTTCATGCCACAATGTTTTCAACTCTTCGATCGATGGATGTAAATAAACATCGATTCCTTGTATCGGATCATTAAGGCCAGAGACGATAGTAGTGAGAAACATATGTGGAGTTTTCATACACATCCAGGAGGTAAATTATAAGGTGTAACCATAATAGGCCAAGATGGATATTTGCTTCCAAATTGAGAGAATAGTGAAAATCCGTCCGTACATAAATCAAGTCTGACATTATGGCTCTCTGCAGCATATGCAGAATAAGTCTTATCGAAATGTTTTCATGCTTCTCCTTCTGATGGATGTGTCAAAATCCCTTCTTCCTGTGTTCTCACACTGTACCATCGCATATGACATGCCACGGCAGAGGACGCGTATAACCTTTGAAGTTTAGAAGTGATTGATAAACAATGCATTCTCTTGTATGAAACTTCCTTTTTTTCTTGGTTTGTATCTTTCCTTGTTACATATTTTGCATTTTCTAAAGTTAATATCATCTTTCCACTACAACATGCAACCTTTTATACATGCGTCTATCTTTCGGTATGACAGACCGAAAGCGGACATAAGTTATTTCACTTCATAATGACTATAGCAGATCAAATTATTAGACGGTATATATCGTTTTGTATCTTGTACGACTGCTGTAAATCTAGCTTCTGTAAAGTTAAATTTTGATTTCATAGTAATATACTCACCAGTTACAGATAATTTGTTTCCACTTTTACAAACATTCCACAATGACCTCATAGCAACATCCAATAAATAATAAATTCTTTTCGCTCCTACAATTGGTTCTTCTTTGACATTTACGTCTTTATCGTTAAGTTGATTGGTAGGAAACATTGATTGTGTTGCATCATCCACCATATCTTCTATTGGATTTGCCATAACATAATCATCCTTGGACGCTATAGGATTAGATTTAAGTGCAACAAGTTCTCAATGACAATACCACAAGTAATAAATTGGCACAAAATAAGCTTTATACAAATGCACTTTAACTATATCCGGTTTTCAATACTTCAAATGTTTGTACTTACAACAAGGGCACCAAATTTCTTTGTTATTTCGATTACTAGATTTGGAGAACCAAATAAATACATGTACATCAATGCAAAAATATTCTTTCACTGAACCTTTCATACCAGTTGTAAGGACCCGATTCTTCGTCTTTCGAAAATTCAACATCGATACTCACTTTATCGACTGCCGAGCAATCGAATGACGGAAAACCGAACACTTAGGGTTTTAAGAAAAAGAAAGACATAGAAGAAGAGAGAAAAGACAGAAAATAGAGAGAAAAGAAAATAGAAAGAACAGAAAGAAAACAACAGAACAACAACAGAATCTCACAATTCGCAGCGGAACAACATATAATAAAAAATGAATAATCTTTAAACAAAGAACTATATCAGTTATTACATTATATCACATCATATCATCATTACATCAGAGTGTACAACAACAAACAACATCAAACAATGCAGCGGAAAAAGAAATACTATATAAACTAGTAATACGCCATGCCATCCAGCTTGCCTCCAGCAACTCCAGAATATCCATAATATCCTGATAAACCTAACTCTTGACTGCCCGTGTGGAAATTGGTGGGCACCCAGAGTTTAGGAAGGAAAATAATAAACTCCGAGTCAGTCATGTGACTGGTGTGAGAACTCAAAACAGTTTATTTATCTTTGAAAACAAAATAGAGGAATATTTTTAACGTCAATTCGCAATGCTTTTAAAAATGAGACTACCATAAGACCTCCCGCCATACACACAATGCAAACGCAGAATCGGAGGAGATTTCTCCTTATGATAGTCAAAGATGCTTGATACGCATTTAAAAAGAACATTTGATATTATTACTAGTGCATAGTGTAGGAAAAAATTCATTTCGAAAATAGAATATAAATCTTAGCCAACATAGACATTTCGAACTATGCCTACTATAGCTACCATCTAAACAGTGGTGACCACCATAAGTAAATGGCAGGTTCTACAACTAAAACCGTACAGGGTTTCGTATTGGGAATTGGATTTCCAACGAATGATCAGGCCAAGGAACTTCCCATTGCCACATGAGAATGCCTCTGGATGGACATTCCCGAGAACCAAACCGGATCTCTACCAACACAAGGCCGGGTTACCCCTAACTGAGTAACAACTGACCGAATATGCCATCCCCCGGTCCTTTGGGACCTTTCACCGAGCGCTCGCAATCAATTCACACAATCATAAAGTGTTTTCAACATGAGTAAGTATCTGGGCTCCATACCATGATACCACCCTTTTCCAGAAGGAAATGCACATATCCTAAAGGGCGCTACCCCTCATAACCTTGCCGCATCTTTCCTGTTTTGACCATTCCCGGGGTGTGAGGCTCGACGAAGTCACGTCCACAAAAACATACTTTATACAAAAGCTATGCTTTGGGTCAACAAATGATCATAGAAATGATCACCAGGATAGACGATCAAATAAACGATCCTATCACAAATAATCAACACAATGATCATTTACAGCAACACTCAGCATGTCACATTACCAAATTGGGAATATATCGCTGATAACATTCAACTACATAACCTCTGAGCTCGTACGTCTCAGAGAAGGGTGTTAAGCTAAAAGAATAAATTCTCCGCCACCAACAGAAATATATTTGAAAGAAATCTGCTTTATATCTCAATTTGTAATGTCAGACATACAATCCATACAAGTCTGTTCCGGGCTCGAACAAAACCGAAGGCACTTACAAAGAAGTCCTTGCAATCCGGATATTCACAATCCTGATCGGATTTCCCATCACATATGGAGAACTCAATACCGGAGCAACTCGGTGCAGAGTCAATCGACAGGTCATCCTATCGCTCTCGCAAATACCAGGTCTTCAACACCGATCTTCAAATGCAATTCATAACGACGTATCACATATTCGGAATGGGTTATACGACCCCATGGTCCTTTCCCAGTTAACCCGAATAGTGAGCGCTTCAAAAATAAGTGTGGCATTCAAATTCAAACAAATCACGTCAAATACCCATTCAAAGGGAAATATTGATAGTCGGTTATTGGACTATCAATTGATATGCACACATCACCAGATTCCAAATAATTTTCCAAATTATTTATTTTCCAAAATATCTTTACAAGATATATAATTTCAATATGTCAAAAATAAATCAATATTTATTTTTAAACAAATTCCACTTTCTTTTATAAATTCCATAGTGAATTTATATTCCAAAATATCTATGAATATACGACTTCAATTATTCATTTCAATATTCCTTTTCAATTTATCTTCAAAAGATAAATTCTCAAAATATTCACTTATTATTGGAAAACATTTCCATACTTATTTAATAAGTAATTCACAAATTTTATTTATTTTCAACACTTGGAAAATATTCAATATACTTCAATCGAAATTAAGTATATATTTCATTCTTTAAGGAAATCATTCTCTTAAACATATTTATTTGGGCCAAAACAAATGTTACGTAAAACATCGTTACGACGTCCCAAAATCACTAGTATAGGGATTCGAAGTTAAAATAGATATATAAATCCTAATACTATACAAAACATTTCCTTTCGGAAATCATTTACTATAACAACAGTGTTATAGTCCACCATTTCCTTTTTATTTCTCGAAACGTCTATTTCAACAATGAATGTTGAAATCTATGGTTTCGAATCTCAACACATTTTAAAACATCGTTAGATCGTTTTAATTCTATTTAAAACATCTCATCTAAACATTTTCTTTAACATATTATTCACTATTCAAAAACGTGAATATACTACGTTAACAAATTTCATCCTTTTATTCATTTTATTTCAAAGGATTATTCACAGTTCAAAAACGTGAATATAACTCCATAAACAAGTTACAACAATTTACTTATCAAAATAAGTCATTGCGAATTTATAAAACAACGTTTATAAATTCCTTTATTAACCTATATTCAATTCATAACTCAATTATAAACCAAAAGTTCACATTATAAGTTAAATGCTTATAAAACGATTATTTTACAAAATCGTTCTTTTTAAGACTTTCTAAATTATAAATCTTATAATTAAAGATTCAATTATTTATCCAAAACCATTCTTTAATAACTTCACGAAATTTATAAATCTTATTATGTATAAATTTCACTTATAACTTCACCATTTATAATTCTATAAATTCAATTCACTTATGCAATCTATTTTCACTTCATTCAAGCACTTATAAAAACTCGTTTTATAATTCTAATATTTTAGTTTATAAATTAACAATTTATAAATCTTTTATATAAGTCAATTTATATTAATATTTTAAAACGTCTTCAAAGTCCTTTATAATTTCACCATTTTGATTTATAAAATAATTAAATTTCATAAATTCTATTTTTAAACTTTTCACAATAAATTCTAAAATTTCGATTTAAACTATTTTATAAAAACATTAACCCGTATTTTCTCAAAAATCAATCTTTAACCCATATTTTCTCAAAATCATAATTTTATATAACTTTTAAAAGTATAACGTTTATTTATTTATAATGGATCAATTCCAAAAATATTTTATATAACGTATTCTTTCAAAAAAATCACTTTGAAAATCATTTTAAAAATCCCAAATTTGGTCCAACGATGCTACACACCAAATAGTCAATTACGACAACAACGATATCATATATCGATATGATAATCCATCAAATATCAAAATATCCATAATCAAATAAATACTGTTGAGGAATCCTGTTGGATCCCTCCAACCTGTTTTCCTGCATCCACAAACATTAGCACAATACCAATTCCATTCCACTACGGAATTATCGCGGTATATGGGATTTAAAATATTATCCGCTTAATAGACGGCGCAATAGGGTCTCATCCGCTATACAAATGCGGCAAATCAATAACTCCAATATATACATATGCCAATATATATATATTGCTATTATATATAATACCAATTTCACTGTTTATGAAATATTCGTGGTATATGTTTTTAATAAATAACATCCGCTTACTAACGGTGCATAATGTCTATTTTAACAATAAATAGATAACAATCATCGTTCAAACATGCATTCAAATATTTTAAATCTAACTATTTAAAATAAAATCGAAACTGATTCAATTGGGTGAGAAGTTCTCACCTTGATTTCAATTTCGTTTTAGCGATTTATTTCGAATAAAATTAAACGGACGTTTAATTTTACCCGAAATTCTCACTAACTCCAAACGACTCCAATACAATTCCATCGCGTAGTAGTCGTCCATACGATTCCAACGCTTCTTGTTTCGCGCGTTTTCGACCTCGTATGAAAATGTTATGATTTTTCAAAGTTTATACGAATTTTATTTAATATAATTACAACATAACTTAAATATTTTAAACCTAAATCAATATAGGCCGTAGATCTTGCTTCCATCTCCTCTCCCATTAGAACGCGTCTTCTACAGATAAAGGCCGAACAACATAACCCATCACATTGAAACTAGGGTTCGACTTTGCAACCTCATTTCTCGACGAAACTTCATCAAACCACCTCCATGCGAACGCCCTTCGCAAGAGCTACCCTCACCATCCACGGCATGATGCTCGGCCATCTCTGGTGCACGCAACACGAGGCCGAACGGCCTGCCTTTGAACACGAATTCCCGTTGATTCGTGAAGCTATTCGCGATCATACCCGTTGAACTTGTAGATCTTGATGCCCTCTACAATACTCTAGTTGAAAGCTTTGGCTAATTGTTATGGATTTTGAGAAAAGAGAGGAGGAAGAAGATGAAATTTCGGCCCTTGGTTGTTAACTGGCGGCTAGGGTTTCAATTTCTTTTTTTTTTTTTTATTTAATTTACAAAGGAAGGGGGCTATTTATAGAGAATTTTCAATCACTATTCATCCAGGAAATTCCGAACTCCGATTCACGCGCCGTAACCAGCGTTTCTAGGGTTTACCCCGCGTTCCGGACACAATGGAACAGGTTTCGAAAGCTAATTCGGACATCTGTGCGAGTTATGGCAATAAACGTTCAATTTAATTTAAACTGATTTAAACGATTTTCTAGGCGTTTTAATTTGTATCGGACAAACGGTAAATCCGATTGACACGAAATTTGAAATCTTACAATAATATCACATTACGGATCCGATGAAACTGGTTTCGTCGAAATCCGAGACTTTTTGAAAAATGGCTATTTTAACTCGCCAAATTAAAATTAAAAATAATTCGATGCGTTTCGAGCTGTCACGATCAAATGATAACCCCGATTGACACGAAAATTGAAATCCGGTAATAACTAACTATTACGGATCCAATGGAACTGGTTTCGTTCAATTCTGAGACTGTTCAAAAATTGACTATTTTCACTAGTCGATTTAATATTAAAATATTCAATTTTCACAAATAAACTCTTAATTCGATTTTAAAAGTTCTAAAATATCTTTCTAACTTCAATATGATAAAATAAAATTTTACAAATCATTTTCGATCATATTTAACGCAATTTTCAATTATTTCCATAATTTAACATATTAAATTATCGATTTAATTATCCAATTAAATCCAATTATTCAAATTAAAATTTATTCGACTTATAAATTCACTTATTAATACTTAAAATTAATTAAATATCCAAATTTTAATTAAATAAAATCCTGGGTCGTTACAATCTTCCCCCCTTAAAAGAATTTCGTCCTCGAAATTATTAAGTAAGAAAAGTTATAGAATCTATTAATTTTCCCAAAAATTCATAATTAAATTTCTTACAAAACTTTACTAAGTTTTCAAATCATACTTAGTTATCTTTTCAAAAACAACTACTATTGTTTAACTCTCAATTCCAAAACAAAGTTAAAGTTTTCAAAATTTTCCAATTTTCTCAAATTTTTCTAACGCCTTTAATTTCTGGAAATCGCCATAGTCTCCTTTGCGCGGCTCGATCCGAAAAAAAAATGACAGTATATATATCATAAATATACATCTCATCAAGTAATGAGGCATCCCGCAGGGAAAAATTATAAAAGTACGGTATGTAATCCGAGATATGTACCTTATATTTTATTAGCAAGCATATACGGCTAATATAGCGCGAAAGCGAGCTCCAAATGCGAAGCAAACGCGATCCGCACCTACTAAACACTCAACAAACAACATGAGAATCATGCATATATGAAAATAGTATCAATACACAACATATAGCAACATAATAACTATATATGTCAACATAGCAATTGAAACAAAAGCAATATATTCAACCATCAACCAACTAGCATTCATAACCAATAAATATTCATTCATATTCTCATTAATATTCAATGAATTTGTGTTTTCAATTTAATCACATTTGATTCATTAACAGTGGATGTTTTTACTAACATTCATTTTCAATTAGTTTATGTTCACTAATTCATATTCAAGTTGGTTCACTTCCAAATCAAATTCAATTCTATTTAAGATTCATTTAACTTCCAATTGAATTCCAATTAATTTAACTTCCAATTTCATTAATCTTAATGAATTATATACAATCAATCAACTAACAACCATATAACAACCAATTTATATTTATTTCAACCAAATTCCTTTGCTTTCAATTGGTTTAATTAATTGATTTTCATTCAACTATTCAACTTCCAATAACATTAGATTTTAATGAATTAACACCTATATTCATTATTCCATATCAATTATTCACATTTAATTGATTATTATTTTATCCATTCATTCAATTCAATTACAAAAGTTGAATTTCATTACATAACTCAAGTTCATATCTATCACTTAACTTTATTAATTTACTTTGATACAAATATCAACTTCATTCAACATCTCTTAAGTTATATTCCATTTAACTTTAAATTCATTTTTATTTACAATCCATATTCATAAATATATCCATATAGTTTCACTTCTTATATATATAAGTTTATTTCACAATTGTAAATTACTTTAATTATAATTCAATTCTTATAATTCTTTTTACTTATACAATTATTCTTTTATTTAGATTATTCAAACAACAAAACAATCAACTTATATACACTTTAATAATTCTGAAAAATTATTCCTTTATATATAAAATATACTTAAGGTAAAATTATTTTATTTACCCAATTTAAAACAATATTGTGTCGAATTGTTCTATTCAAGTGTTTAGAAACCCCTTCGGCATAGTTGTCGAGACCACGCTGACGAAGGTTCATATACCACTCAATAAACCAATCATCACAATATAAAACAATTTTATATATTCACTAACAAATACGCTCTCATAGCTATTATTACACTCAAACTCATTCTAGAGTACTGCTGACTCTATCTCTAATGAGTAATACCCAACAGAACCATGGTTGTCGCTTAACCATATGCTCTGATACCAGATGCAAGGACCCGATTCTTCGTCTTTCGAAAATTCAACATCGATACTCACTTTATCGACTGCCGAGCAATCGAATGACGGAAAACCGAACACTTAGGGTTTTAAGAAAAAGAAAGACATAGAAGAAGAGAGAAAAGACAGAAAATAGAGAGAAAAGAAAATAGAAAGAACAGAAAGAAAACAACAGAACAACAACAGAATCTCACAATTCGCAGCGGAACAACATATAATAATAAATGAATAATCTTTAAACAAAGAACTATATCAGTTATTACATTATATCACATCATATCATCATTACATCAGAGTGTACAACAACAAACAACATCAAACAATGCAGCGGAAAAAGAAATACTATATAAACTAGTAATACGCCATGTCATCCAGCTTGCCTCCAGCAACTCCAGAATATCCATAATATCCTGATAAACCTAACTCTTGACTGCCCGTGTGGAAATTGGTGGGCACCCAGAGTTTAGGAAGGAAAACAATAAACTCCGAGTCAGTCATGTGACTGGTGTGAGAACTCAAAACAGTTTATTTATCTTTGAAAACAAAATAGAGGAATATTTTTAACGTCAATTCGCAACGCTTTTAAAAATGAGACTACCATAAGACCTCCCGCCACACACACAATGCAAACGCAGAATCGGAGGAGATTTCTCCTTATGATAGTCAAAGATGCTTGATACGCATTTAAAAAGAACATTTGATATTATTACTAGTGCATAGTGTAGGAAAAAATTCATTTCGAAAATAGAATATAAATCTTAGCCAACATAGACATTTCGAACTATGCCTACTATAGCTACCATCTAAACAGTGGTGACCACCATAAGTAAATGGCAGGTTCTACAACTAAAACCGTACAGGGTTTCGTATTGGGAATTGGATTTCCAACGAATGATCAGGCCAAGGAACTTCCCATTGCCACATGAGAATGCCTCTGGATGGACATCCCCGAGAACCAAACCGGATCTCTACCAACACAAGGCCGGGTTACCCCTAACTGAGTAACAAATGACCGAATATGCCATCCCCCGGTCCTTTGGGACCTTTCACCGAGCGCTCGCAATCAATTCACACAATCATAAAGTGTTTTCAACATGAGTAAGTATCTGGGCTCCATACCATGATACCACCCTTTTTCAGAAGGAAATGCACATATCCTAAAGGGCGCTACCCCTCATAACCTTGCCGCATCTTTCCTGTTTTGACCATTCCCGGGGTGTGAGGCTCGACGAAGTCACGTCCACAAAAACATACTTTATACAAAAGCCATGCTTTGGGTCAACAAATGATCATAGAAATGATCACCAGGATAGACGATCAAATAAACGATCCTATCACAAATAATCAACACAATGATCATTTATAGCAACACTCAGCATGTCACATTACCAAATTGGGAATATATCGCTGATAACATTCAACTACATAACCTCTGAGCTCGTACGTCTCAGAGAAGGGTGTTAAGCTAAAAGAATAAATTCTCCGCCACCAACAGAAATATATTTGAAAGAAATCTGCTTTATATCTCAATTTGTAATGTCAGACATACAATCCATACAAGTCTGTTCCGGGCTCGAACAAAACCGAAGGCACTTACAAAGAAGTCCTTGCAATCCGGATATTCACAATCCTGATCGGATTTCTCATCACATATGGAGAACTCAATACCGGAGCAACTCGGTGCAGAGTCAATCGACAGGTCATCCTATCGCTCTCGTAAATACCGGGTCTTCAACACCGATCTTCAAATGCAATTCATAACGACGTATCACATATTCGGAATGGGTTATACGACCCCATGGTCCTTTCCCGGTTAACCCGAATAGTGAGCGCTTATTCAAAAATAAGTGTGGCATTGAAATTCAAACAAATCACATCAAATACCCATTCAAAGGGAAATATTGATAGTCGGTTATTGGACTATCAATTGATATGCACACATCACCAGATTCCAAATAATTTTTCAAATTATTTATTTTCCAAAATATCTTTACAAGATATATAATTTCAATATGTCAAAAATAAATCAATATTTATTTTTAAACAAATTCCACTTTCTTTTATAAATTCCATAGTGAATTTATATTCCATAATATCTATGAATATACGACTTCAATTATTCATTTCAATATTCCTTTTCAATTTATCTTCAAAAAGATAAATTCTCAAAATATTCACTTATTATTGGAAAACATTTCCATACTTATTTAATAAGTAATTCACAAATTTTATTTATTTTCAACAGTTGGAAAATATTCAATATACTTCAATCGAAATTAAGTATATATTTCATTCTTTAAGGAAATCATTCTCTTAAACATATTTATTTGGGCCAAAACAAATGTTACGTAAAACATCGTTACGACGTCCCAAAATCACTAGTATAGGGATTCGAAGTTAAAATAGATATATAAATCCCAATACTATACAAAACATTTCCTTTCGGAAATCATTTACTATAACAACAGTGTTATAGTCCACCATTTCCTTTTTATTTCTCGAAACGTCTATTTCAACAATGAATGTTGAAATCTATGGTTTTGAATCTCAACACATTTTAAAACATCGTTAGATCGTTTTAATTCTATTTAAAACATCTCATCTAAACATTTTCTTTAACATATTATTCACTATTCAAAAACGTGAATATACTACGTTAACAAATTTCATCCTTTTATTCATTTTATTTCAAAGGATTATTCACAGTTCAAAAACGTGAATATAACTCCATAAACAAGTTACAACAATTTACTTATCAAAATAAGTCATTGCGAATTTATAAAACAACGTTTATAAATTCCTTTATTAACCTATATTCAATTCATAACTCAATTATAAACCAAAAGTTCACATTATAAGTTAAATGCTTATAAAACGATTATTTTACAAAATCATTCTTTTTAAGACTTTCTAAATTATAAATCTTATAACTTATAAGATTCAATTATTTATCCAAAACCATTCTTTAATAACTTCACGAAATTTATAAATCTTATTATGTATAAATTTCACTTATAACTTCACCATTTATAATTCTATAAATTCAATTCACTTATGCAATCTATTTTCACTTCATTCAAGCACTTATAAAAACTCGTTTTATAATTCTAATATTTTAATTTATAAATTAACAATTTATAAATCTTTTATATAAGTCAATTTATATTAATATTTTAAAACGTCTTCAAAGTCCTTTATAATTTCACCATTTTGATTTATAAAATAATTAAATTTCATAAATTCTATTTTTAAACTTTTCACAATAAATTCTAAAATTCCGATTTAAACTATTTTATAAAAACATTAGCCCATATTTTCTCAAAAATCAATCTTTAACCCATATTTTCTCAAAATCATAATTTTATATAACTTTTAAAAGTATAACGTTTATTTATTTATAATGGATCAATTCCAAAAATATTTTATATAACGTATTCTTTCAAAAAAATCACTTTGAAAATCATTTTAAAAATCCCAAATTTGGTCCAACGATGCTACACACCAAATAGTCAATTACGACAACAACGATATCATATATCGATATGATAATCCATCAAATATCAAAATATCCATAATCAAATAAATACTGTTGAGGAATCCTGTTGGATCCCTCCAACCTGTTTTTCTGCATCCACAAACATTAGCACAATACCAATTCCGTTCCACTACGGAATTATCGCGGTATATGGGATTTAAAATATTATCCGCTTAATAGACGGCGCAATAGGGTCTCATCCGCTATACAAATGCGGGAAATCAACAACTCCAATATATACATATGCCAATATATATATATTGCTATTATATATAATACCAATTTCACTGTTTATGAAATATTCGCGGTATATGTTTTTAATAAATAACATCCGCTTATTAACGGCGCATAATGTCTATTTTAACAATAAATAGATAACAATCATCATTCAAACATGCATTCAAATATTTTAAATCTAACTATTTAAAATAAAATCGAAACTGATTCGATTGAGTGAGAAGTTCTCACCTTGATTTCAATTTCGTTTTAGCGATTTATTTCGAATAAAATTAAACGGACGTTTAATTTTATCCAAAATTCTCACTAACTCCAAACGACTCCAATCCAATTCCATCGCGTAGTGCTCGTCCATACGATTCCAACGCTTCTTGTTTCGCGCGTTTTCGACCTCGTATGAAAAAGTTATGATTTTTCAAAGTTTATACGAATTTTATTTAATATAATTACAACATAACTTAAATATTTTAAACCTAAATCAATATAGGCCGTAGATCTTGCTTCCATCTCCTCTCCCATTCGAACGCGTCTTCTACAGATAAAGGCCGAACATAACCCATCACATTGAAACTAGGGTTCGACTTTGCAACCTCATTTCTCGACGAAACTTCATCAAACCACCTCCATGCGAACGCCCTTCGCAAGAGCTACCCTCACCATCCACGGCATGATGCTCGGCCATCTCTGGTGCACGCAACACGAGGCCGAACGTCCTGCCTTTGAACACGAATTCTCGTTGATTCGTGAAGCTATTCGCGATCATACCCGTTGAACTTGTAGATCTTGATGCCCTCTACAATACTCTAGTTGAAAGCTTTGGCTAATTGTTAATGGATTTTGAGAAAAGAGAGGAGGAAGAAGATGAAATTTCGGCCCTTGGTTGTTAACTGGCGGCTAGGGTTTCAATTTCTTTTTTTTTATTTAATTTACAAAGGAAGGGGGCTATTTATAGAGAATTTTCAATCACTATTCATCCGGGAAATTCCGAACTCCGATTCACGTGCCGTAACCAACGTTTCTAGAGTTTACCCCGCGTTCCGGACACAATGGAACAGGTTTCGAAAGCTAATTCGGACATCTGTGCGAGTTATGGCAATAAACGTTCAATTTAATTTAAACCGATTTAAACGATTTTCTAGGCGTTTTAATTTGTATCGGACAAACGGTAAATCCGATTGACACGAAATTTGAAACCTTACAATAATATCACATTACGGATCCGATGAAACTGGTTTCGTCGAAATCCGAGACTTTTTGAAAAATGGCTATTTTAACTCGCCAAATTAAAATTAAAAATAATTCGATGCGTTTCGAGCTGCCACGATCAAATGATAACTCCGATTGACACGAAAATTGAAATCCGGTAATAACTAACTATTCCGGATCCAATGGAACTGGTTTCGTTTAATTCTGAGACTGTTCAAAAATTGACTATTTTCACTAGTCGATTTAATATTAAAATATTCAATTTTCACAAATAAACTCTTAATTCGATTTTAAAAGTTCTAAAATATCTTTCTAACTTCAATATGATAAAATAAAATTTTACAAATCATTTTCGATCATATTTAACGCAATTTTCAATTATTTCCATAATTTAACATATTAAATTATCGATTTAATTATCCAATTAAATCCAATTATTCAAATTAAAATTTATTCGACTTATAAATTCACTTATTAATATTTAAAATTAATTAAATATCCAAATTTTAGTTAAATAAAATCCTGGGTCGTTACACCAGTTCTGACTTCATACATCTAAGTATTGTCGAGAAAATAATCGAACATTTTTCATAATTTAAAAATATATATTAGAAATTTCGACAACACTTCACTTTTTTCTAAAATTAATTAAAGCCTTTTGGGACTAAAAGCTTTAATTTCGACAAAACTTCACATCTTTCTCTTATACGCATAACTTTGTATCCAAGAGGTGTGTTGTTGTTGTATTTTTAAAATAAAGTAAAACCTTCTGGGATTAAAGATTTTAATTTGTTATTGTATTTGTTAATATAATACTTAACGCTTATTTTCAAATAAGCATTATAATCATTTTTTAATTTATTAGAAAATAGATTTTACCAAAATATTTATTTCAAAAGAAATTTATCATTTCAAACTACTTCCAAAAATACACAAATTACTATTTTAATAACTAAAAGTTAAATTTTAAACCATATTTTATAATTTATTCAACTATTTAAATATTTTATTAAATAAATGTGAAACTTTAAAACATAATTTAAAATTCATTTAGCTATCTAAAATTTTAATTTAATTATTTTGTAAACTAAAATATGAAGTTTGCACTTATAATAAATTAAAATAACTTTATTTTATACTAACAACTAACACTTATAATAACACACACTAGTTAATTAAAATAAATTAATTATGTTTAACCGTATCAATCAATAAGCACATTAATCAATAATTATCCACTAATTTTCGTATAAACTATAACAAATATTGTTATGAACTATAACAAAAATTCGCTTAAACTAATCAATATGCATGTTAATCACTAATTATACGCTAGCTTTCAGATTTTAAGTCAACCCTAATTTTTATTTACAAATTAAACAATCACAACACTAATTAATATCCCTAAATCAACTAATACACTATTATCATCAACTAATATGCAAATTCATCCATTTCGAACCCATAATCATAAAAATTATCCTTAAATTTGAAATTAAGATTTTAATTTTACCTCAGTAAAATTGAAATTGGAGAGAATGGTGATTCCGACGAGCTTTGGAGGCCTTAGGCGAAGTCGACTGGAGGCGACAGCAGTCGAGTTGGGTCGGCAACTGTTGGTTAGGGTTTTAAATTTTTCTTTTTCTTCGCTCGTTTTTAGAGGGAAGCCGAAACAATGCGGAAAAAGTCGCTCAGTTTTTTTTGTATACTCGATATAGCGCCAGCCGACGACGACATGTAAATTTTGTATTTTTTTTCTTTTATTTTTTCTTATTCATTCTACATTTTAAACATTTTAAAAATACTAATTTAATCCCTAAAAAATAAACAAGATATTTTTGAACAACTATTCAACGTAACGACTTTCCTGATCGGTTAAATTAGTATTTTCGATGATTCGCCTTTCCGTAATTCAATTATTTAACGTTATCGAAAATTTAACTCCCTCGACCAATCTATACGACTTTTAATCGGTCCATTAAACAATTTCGATGTGAGCTAGTGTAACGTTTTTACGAATTATAATTTTTTAAACCGTTAGGTAATTGATTATAAATTTTTAACTGTCTTTAGCACGATAAAATTATATAAAATAAAATAATTGATAGAAAATTAAATTTATGTGACTTTGCGTCGACCAAAATTATAGTTGACCTATATCCAAAAGATTATGAAAAAATACACAACTATAGGCAATCTATTTTGAATTTTAAATTTATAGCTGTTCGTCGATATTCGGACTAAAAAGCCTTCGTTCGAAGGCCAAACGACCTTGCAGCGAGACCAAATTCGAACTACTGATGCTTGATATTGTGTTAATCCAATCCGTATGGTTGGATTTTTGAAAGAATGGCCGAAAAAATTTTAACCTCGAAATAGGTCATTTCTCGAGAGCCGTTTAACACATACTCTAAGACGAAATGACCTGTTTCGAGGTTAAATTTTTTTCAACCATTTTTTTATGAATTCAATTGTATGGATTGGATTAACATATTACCAAAAATCAATTGTTCGAATTCGGTCCCATTCTAACATCGTCTGGCCTTCGAACGAAGGTTTTTAAGTTCGAATATCGTCGAACGGTTATAAATTTAAAATTAAAGATCGATTGCCTATAGTTGTGTATTTTTTCATCATCTTCTGGATATAGGTTAACTGTACTTTAGATTGACGTAAGGTCCAATAAATTCAATTTTTGCTAGTAATTTTATTTTGTATAATTTTATCCTGCTAAATATAATTAAAAATTCATAATTAATTACCCAACGGTTTAAAAAATTATTTTAAACGTAAAAATGTTATGCTAACTCAACTTTATCGAAGTTGTTTACTGGACCGACTAAAAGTCGCATAGATTGATCTTGAGAGTTAGATTTCGATAATGTAAACTATTCGAATTACATGAAGATGAATCATTGAAAATACTAATTTAATAGATCAGAATAGTTGTTACGTCGAATAGTTGTGCTAAAATATCTTGTTTATTTTTAGGGATTAAATTAGTATTTTTAAACTTTTTTAAAACGTGATGAGAATTAAATAAGTTATTATTTAATTTGGTAAATAATAAAATGACTAGCCATCGCCACGTATACGACGGGCCATCGACGACCCTCCTTCCGTCGCTAAATATAGTATGTCTTGTAGTATTTCTAACCACTCATCAACGAAATTCAATATCAATTCACTTGAAATAAATGTGATGTAACTACGAAAGCTTTTGCACTTATAGCATATATCCATGCACAAACTTTTTATTAAATAAAAAACAAGTATTCCAAGCTATTAAATGTATGTACGTGCGATATACGCTAGTAGTCTTATAAAGGTAATGTATCCCCACTCTCCCTAGAGAAGTTGATGATATTGTTACTATAAACTAAAGACTAACCAACGATTCATTAATCTGTATACAATTTATTTGTATTTCAACATTGTTAATGCGCGAAGCAGTTCATATACCCAATTGAGCAGGTGCACGCCCATACGGACATGCATATATACTCATTCTTATTTAATATAATATTAGACTTTTAGATACTTTCATTTTTCTGTTTTGCGGTGGCTAGTCTTCATTCAATCCCCATGTTGGACTTTATAGCTACATATTGCTTCCAGTCCAGCTTGTGGTGTGATAGCAGTGTGTACAAGGCTTGGGAATGAATTCATCGCCGTGTGGTTGACCGATGATTACTAGCAATTCCGGCTTCATGCATCTGAGTCGTAGCCTACAATCCGAACTAAGGATGGGTTTTTGGAGTTAGCTCACCCTCGCGGGATCTCTCCAAAGTGATTAAAGAAAGAAGAACTCATCTTCTTTCTTTTTTGATTACCTTCCCCGCGTATGAATATTACCGAATTCATTTGATTTCCAAAAGGATTACTAAACCTTAACTTTTCGAAGAATCCTTCATCAGTGGTTGTTAATGACTGATTTTTTCAATCTTTCAACCTTGGTTTCATAGGAGCACATGTCAGAAAGATTGAGAAATAAAACCATCTGATTCGATTCGTTCTCAATTCAACACTTGTTATTTTGTAAATTTGGTCTGACCTTGTCGAAATTTGTTGTCTTTCACCTCTTGTTATTTTGTAAATTTGATCCGACCTTGTCGAATATATGTAGCCAATTTCTCTAGAAGTGTTTACTTTACTCTGTCTACATTAGGCATCAAATTGTATTTTACACTCTGCATTTGCTTGTTCTTTTCATAAAGAAAAGTAGAGTATTTGCACATAATTATGTTTATATTATTATTGCTTCCTAAAAGTTATCATTACTCAACAATTTTTGGATCATTTAGAGGCTCAGTAGGTGGTAATAAGTTATCATTACTCAACATGCAAAAGTTGCATGCATCAGATAACAATATAGATATTTTTTTATTTTTCTTTAATAACTTATTTGATAACTTATTTGCAGTTAAGAATATACAATATAGATATCTAATGATTAAGAAATAAGTTGATCTATAGCCATTGTGAACCAACTTATCTCAAAATAGTTGATGATCATGTCTATGTGCTTTTGCCTACATTTGTAACATTAGGAATGCACCAGTTTTAAATGTTTTTCTCAGTAGGAGTAAATCCTCACTATCAATTCTACTCACTTATAACATAATTAACAAGCTGGTTACTTTTATATACACAGACACGCTAGGTGTGCTTGCATTGAAAATAAAGTGGATGCTTGGATTGAATGAAATAAAGTCCCACATCGTATGATATTTGAAGTAATCGTAGTATATATATGGGATTGCTAGCACGTAATAAAGAGACTTCTGTTACAAGTAAATCTTGCCAAATACACGAACGTCAACCCAAGTTTTTTAACCAATGGTTTATCAACTTCTTAATTTTCATACAAAAGCTGATTGTAAAGTAGATCTGTGCAAGAATAACTATTACATGATAAGCCTATACAAGCACTTGGCTAATATTGCATAAAGCATAAATAAAAAATCAAATAGAATAACACTCTGCATTTTCTTAGACAGATAGCATTTAAGTGTCTGTCGTACATAGAATATCTTGTTCATATTGTATATTGATTTCAACAAGACACGGCATTGACAAAAGAGGGAGTTGTAAAAAAAAGTAGGAAATGCAAAGTTAAATTATACCTGTAAACAAACAAATGATGTTTTTATATCCTTGTTTTTATACTATTTTATATTAACTCCTATATTTTGGCATCGAAAAACATTGCTCTTATGTTGTATGTTATAATTTATTTATTTTTGATTACCATTTTGAATGAATGTTACAGACGAGATTTAAACTGAACGAGGAATGCCAAAAGATTCTCATTCTTCAGCAAATGAGATGTATTTGAAGATGTTCATGAAGAAAATTAATTAAAAAGATACTATAAGCAAAAACCACAGAGGAATGACTTCAACTAAAACAAGATAATATCAAACTTTGAAAGAATGAAAGAGGTTTGTGGAGTCGAAAACAGATAAAAAATTTAAGGTAATTGCAATGTAATTTTTTATCGTTTATATATATATGAAATTCAAGTGTACATAAAATGCAAATTAACTAATCAATGTGATAAAACCTTATAATCTAGTTACGAATGAAAGTTTAAATGCATGAAGGATAAGCAAAAACCACATACATTTAGTCATCGACGAATGACTTGATTATTTGAACATTCGGTGAGAAAAATATTTGATTTATTTGCTATGGTTAGTTGCTTTATTTAAAGTTATGTTAATTTTAACGCAAAAAGAGTAAAATGCCAATCCCACTTCCGTTTCTAGTGTTAATGTTTAGATTAAATCTTATACTCGAAAAAATGGCAAACCGGTGAACACGCATGTTACAGTTATTATTGTATGTACTTTGGACAAGTATAATTTTTTTGAAAATGACATAACTTTCATTTATGAAGTATAATTTGTGTTTGCTTTTGTAGAAAAAATAAATTTTTTTGAAAATGAATCACAATCTAGCTTAACATGTAATTTCAAAGAAGATGCTCATTCATAAGTGTTGGAACAAGATAGAATGTGACGACTATGTAGGATGAGAAGGGTTATTGTTGAGACTTGGTTTTGATTCATGACACAAAGCTATCACTACAACATAGATATTTGACGATTGTTACGACAAAAAGAGAATATAATACGTGGAGACAAGACATCAAAATCGGTGCATCAATTTTTATATTATCTTGTTTGGAGTCTTAAGTCAATTTTGTTAAGATCTCTCCTCGTCTAACATATATATTATCTTATATATATAATCTTCTCATTCAAATGATTTATACATATAAGCATATAAAAATATATATTTATGTATTATCTATAATATATATAAACCTGTGAAAACTGTGCAATTGCAAAGAAACTACCAGGTCATTTGACCGACCTGACAATTTCTATGCAACATGCATAGGTGCACAAATAAACAAATACATATAAAAAATTCGTTTGAATATCCAATCAACTAACCCAAAGGTTCAGTTGACTGAATTTCCATAACAGCTATATTTTCTGAAAATACACGACAATTTATGAAGAGTTATGAATCTCTATAAAGAGATTTGGACACATCACTTCAACCAGAACTCTTCGTCGATAGTCGCTACTTTTTAACATCTATAAATACATATTCTAACTTAATTCCAAACCACCAAATTTTCTTATCTTTCTTATCTAACTCTCTTGAACATACTTGCAACTATACTTCCAAATATTCTACATTAACATACTCTAAGCAATATTATACCTTTCTATTCTTCATAAAGTTCAAATATGTATATTTATACTCGTGGAGAAGATCATAGGAAGGGTGTACTATAAATAGACTTATCTATGTTATCAGAATACAAAACGTCAAACAATCTTTTGTATTTGTTGAAGTCATGTTCTGCTGCTCAGGCGTGTGAAGTCCTCTTCGGCTGTTGAAGCGAAATCCTGTATTGCTGCTCAAGTCCCTGATCGGCTGCTTCGGGGTTGTATAGACCTGATCCTCCGGTTAAGTGAGGATTGTTGTTAAAGTGAAATTCCAAAAGGAGTCTGAGACTGAACGTAGAACGAAGCCCTAAACCAATAAAAAAACCTCTGGTGTCATTTTTATTATATTGCTTTTATATTCCACACCATTTACTATATATCTATCATCAGTACACTCTGTATTATCATATATCCATACTACACGATCCATAGCATACTTTCATTTGGTATCGGGGTAGGTCATCATATAACCATAACACAGTTATCTAATAATCTAATAATATGGAAACTTACATTAGGACTAGCATTAACACTAGCTTCATTGAAGGACAATCCACTGCATGTCAACCACTATTTAATGGCATGAACTATAACTATTGGGAGACACGAATGAGAACATATATGCAAGCAAATGGTTTTGATTCATCGAATATAACTCAGATAGAACATATTATTCCTACTGAAGAGTATTCTACTTGGACAAATACACAGAAACTGGATGCCCCAGCAAATGCAAAAGCCATGAATATGTTGTTCTGTGCTTTAGAAAAAACTGAGTTTAAGCGTGTTAGCATGTGCAACACTGCATATGAAATATGGCGTACACTCAAAGTTACACAGGAAGGAACTAACAAAGTCAAACAAAGCAAAATATCCATGCTCAAAACTCAGTTTCAAAACTTTAGGATGAAAGACAATGAATCTACAAATGATATGTATTCAAGATTTCAGGATATCTACCATTCATTAGTAGGACCAAGAGAAAAATATTCAGATTTTGATATTATATCCAAAATTATAAACTCTTTAACAGAAGAATGGAAAAGAAATGTACTCGCTATTGAAGAACTAAACGATATTTCCAAAATAACATCAGAAGAGTTAATAGGAAATCTAATGTCCTATGAAGTAAATTTGCAGGCTAAACGAGTTCAAGCTCAGGAGAAAAAGTATATGGCATTCCATGTAGAACAAGAAGAATCAGATTTAGACAAAGAAAATCTAGCCTTTATTATCAAAAACTTCAAGAAATTCTTAAAGTGTAGAAAAGGAAACAGAAATAATAGCAAGAGAAACTCAAACAGCAATAAAACACCGTCTTCATTAGTTCTGAAGTGCTTTAACTGTCACAAAAAGGGGCATATACAGAAGGAGTGTCTGAATCAAGAGAAAGAATATCGCAATAAAAGGAAGGACAAATTCAGAAGGAAATCTTTTTCAATTACATGGGATGATTCAGACTCCTCTTCCTCTTCATAAAGTGAGAGTGACAGCGATAATGAATAAGCCAACGTATGCTTATAGCCAAAGATAATGAGATTAGTGATTTAACTTTTGATGATATGATAGAGATAAACTAAGAATTGTTAGATAATTTAAAAAATCTCTAAAGGAAATATAAAGAGGCTGTTGAAAATCAGAACAAGGAAGAATTTGAAAGCGATATGCTTAAAGATGAGAAGAAAATATTGAAAGAACTTGAGAAAACTCAAGAATTGCTTTTAAATGTTAATTCTCAACTAATATTATTGAGTCAAGAAATTGAGACTCAAAATGAATGGAATGATTTTCTTGTTTCTGAAAATCATGATTTGAAAACTAATATTAAAATGGTAAAACTAGACAATTCAAGTCTAAAGACCAAACTAGAAGTAATCGCTAAAAATGTTTCGAATTTTAATAAAGGCAGAGAAAATTTATCTAGAATTATTGAAAATTCACAACCTGCTAACAATAAAAACAGATTAGGTTATAAGAAGAAAGTCAAGAATTCACAATCTAGTAATTTAAACAATAAGTCTAATAAAATACCCATATCTTCAAAAAGATTACTATCTAAAACTATCAATGTATGGGATCCTAAAACAAATAACAAGTTAATAAGAAATAAGCATATAAGATCATTCAAAGAAAACGTTCATAATAATAAGAATTATATCTATAGAAGGGATACTAAACCCACTTGGGTTTGGTTTCCTAAGATCTAACTCTTAGGACCTTATTAAAATGGTGGGCACCAACGTCATCTCATATTTTTTGCAGGTCCCACTCAAGAAGAGAGGAAAATAGATACTCGACAGTGGTTTCTCAAAACACATGACAAGAGACAGATATGCTGACAATCATTACATACTCAAACGGAGGTTCTATCACTCTTGGAGATTATTCCAAGGGATACATCGGCAAAGGCGATGGGAGCAATTACGGTACATCTAATTTATCTTTTATTTTAAACGTTTTATTAGTTAAGAATTTAAAACATAATCTATTAAGTATAAGTCAATTATGCGATAAAGGTTTTGAAATATCTTTCTCTGAAAATAAATGTAGTATCTTCGATCAAAATCAGAATCTTATTTTCGAAGGAGATAGAGATAAAAACATTCACGTTTTGAATACGAAAGTTAATCATGACTTGGACATTTGTTTAATAGCCAAAGAAATTGATCCCTGGATATGGATAAACGATTTTGTCATATAAATTTCAAAACAATAAATAAAATTTCTACAAATAATCTCGTAAAAAGATTACCAAAGATGAGTTTTAAAGCTATTAATATATGTGATGCATGTCAGTTAGGTAAATTAACTGAATCTTCGTTTACATCTAAGAAAGTCATTTTGATATTACAATCACTTAAATTACTTCATATGGATTTATTTGGACCAACCTAAGTTCAATCCATAAATCATAATAAATATGTATTTGTTATAGTTGATGATTTTTCTAGATATACATGGACTATCTCTATGAAAAATAAAAGTGATAGTTTTGAAAATTTCAAAACATTTGTTAATTTTAAAAGGTACTAAAATTAAAAATATCAGAAGTGATCACGAAGGTGAATTTGAAAGCGAACTTTTTGATAACTATTGTAAAAGGAAAGGAATATTTCATAACTTTTCATTTCCTGGACTCCACAACAAAATGGAGTTGTAGAATGAAAAAATCAGACTCTACAAGAATATGAAAGAACCTTACTAAACGAAAGCACATTACCGAAAAATTTCTGGTCAGAAGCCATTGCTACTGCCTGTTATGTATTGAATCGCGTTTGTATTAGACCCCTCACTAAGAATACACCTTACGAACCTTTTAACGGTAGAAAACCAAACATATCTTATTTTAATATATTTGGATCAAAATGTTTTGTATTAAATACCAAAAATCAGCCTGGAAATTCGATTCAAAAAGTGATGAAGGTATATTTCTTGGATATTTGAGTCGAAGCAAAGCTTATCGAATTTTCAATAAACGAACTAATACTATTGAAGAGGCACTACATACATCTTTTGATGAAAACTCTATACTTATTTCAAAAACAAATGATGACGATTATTTACTTGATAATAACACGTATATAGAAATAAATAATTTAAGAGAAGATGAAAATATTGTTTATAATTCTAAAGAAGATGAAAACATTGTTAATAATTCAAAAAATAGAAATAGTTCCAAGACAATGAGATCTCCTCGAAGAATCTTACGAAATGATCCTATAGAAAATATAATTGGAGAAATAAATTCAAAAGTTCGAACTAGAAATCAACTAAATTTAATGGGTCATGTAGCTTTTCTTTCTACTATAGAACCTAAGAATACTAAAGAAGCATCATCCGATGAAAATTGTATTATTGCTATGCAAAAAGAACTAAATCAGTTTGAACGAAATGAAGTTTGGGAACTAGTACCCAGACGGACCAATTAGACTGTTATAGGAACTAAATGAATTTATAAAAATATAGCAGACGAATTAGGAAACATAATTAGAAAAAAATCGAGATTAGTAGCATAAGGGTATAACTAAGAAAAAGAAATAGACTACGAAGAAACGTTTGCTCCAGTCGCTAGATTAGAAGCAATACGAATCTTACTGGCATATGCATGTTTTAATAACTTTAAACTCTATCAAATGGATGTTTAAAGTGCATTTTTAAATGGTTATATTAAAGAAAATGTTTTTGTTGAACAACCCTCTTTATTTATTCATGAAAAATATCCAAATCATGTCTATAAACTTAAGAAAGCTTTATATGGTTTAAAACAAGCACCACGTGCTTGGTATGAATGCCTTAAAAGCTATTTCATTGAATCAGGGTTCGAAATAGAAAAAGTAGATCAGACTTTATTTATAAAACACTCTAAAATTGATATTTTAATAGTTCAAATATATGTAGACGACATTATATTTGGTTCAACTAATAATAAATTATGTAAATAATTTTCTGAAATAATGACTAGAGAATTCGAAATGTCCCATATGGGAGAATTGTCGTATTTTCTAGGTCTTCAAATAAAAAAAAGTTTCAACTGGAATATTTATAAATCAAGAACAATACTGTAATAATCTTACAAAGTGATTCAGAATGGAAAACACTTCTGCCAAACCAACACCTATGAGCATAACAGCACATCTTGATAAAGATGAAAACGGCAAGAGTGTAGACCAAAAACTATATCGTAGTATGATAGAATCATTACTATAACTAACAGCGAGTCGGCCAGGTATAATGATGAGTGTATGTCTATGTGCAAGATTTCAAGATGACCCAAAAGAATCACACTTACGAACCATAAAACGAATACTATGTTATCTTAGTAATTCTAAAGATTTCGGACTTTTCTATCCAAAAGATTGCTTGTTCGACTTAGTGTCACATAGCGATGCTGATTTCGGAGGATCATGAATGGATAGAAAAAGTACAAGCAGTACATGTTACTTCATTGGTAAATCATTAATATCATGGTTTAGCAAGGAACAATATTGTGTCTCGCTATCAACTTGTGAAGCAGAATATATTTCTGCAGCATTAGCTTGCGCACAAGTAATCTATATGCAACAAACACTTAAAGGTTTCAGAGTTAATTTATCAAAATCAACAATTTATTGTGATAATTCCAGTGCAATAAATCTATCCAAAAATCAATAAATCACTCTAGAACTAAACACATAAATATTAGACATCACTTTCTACGCGACAATATAGAAAAAGATGTGATAAATTTAGATTACGTTCCATCTGAAAATCAATTAGCTGATATTTTTACTAAGCCATTGTTAGAGAATACTTTAATAAAACTACGTCGAGAACTCGGTATAATGTCAATTAAATATATATGAATGATAAAATATGAAATTTTGGACTAAAAACTCAAAAATAAAATTTTTGACAAAAATTCATCTTTTTTCTAACCATGCCGAGACTCGAACCTATGACCTATTATGAATATCCCAAATGTCTCAACCACCTGAGCTATTAATTATTTTCATTACAGTCCAGGTCGGCCTTTTCTTATATAGTGACGACTATACTCTAAGTTGTGTATAACACTTACCTTTATAAATATATGTTTTCTGCATATTACATTTACATAGATAAATTACAATAACAAAAACCCACCAAAATAATAACTAACATTCCAAACTAACAACTTTGTCATAGCTAAAATCAATACAGTCCATTCATTTCATCTGTTTTATTCTCAACATTAGTCTATAAATAGGTATACTTATTCTCTGTTATTCATACAAACTAAGAAAAATACCAACTAACAGTCATTATGTCAAACTCTTCACAAGCAACTCACTCCATTGAAATTCTAATCTCTTCTGAATCACCAAAAACACCCGTCCATCATTCTACACTACCTTCTACTTCTCACGATCATACCAGATACAGTCCGGAGAAAAAGAAAGGAAAGAAGATGATGTTTGACGTCTCTCCAACTGCTAAACATAAAATAAGTGATTTTCATCACTATCAGCAGGGGCCGTTAATGCTTCAGCGCAAAATATATTACAAGCAGAAAATCAATTCGAGACATCTAAGTATTATAGAACACATTGTTTTGAAATTTTACGGTGCTTCTTCCCACCCAATAGACGAACACGTCATTTCGCCTATTCTTCGACCTTCTACTTCATCCCTGCCACGACCACCAGTCTCACCAAGCTCATGGGATCGAAATGAAGCATCCAACGTCCGACACAAACAGCTACAGGGCTACAAAACTCCTAGTCCTTTAAAATAAGAGTAGTTGTTCTTATATGTTATTTTTCGAATAATTTAACAAATTATGTACAATTTTTTTATTAATAGAATAATTCATTTCTTTTCCTTCATATTTTTTTATCAGCACATATGCTGGTTCTAAAATTCAAATAAATAAATTTACAGCTTCATGAGTATAAATATATAAAACATTACACAACACTAGGCTGATTGGGAAAATTTACACAGGTCAGCCGACTGGACCAGTGTATCAGTAGACTGATACTAGGATTAAAAAAAGTTCAGTAAACCAGATTCAGTCGACTGTCACAGTTGATCAGTCGACTGGACCAGGAGATAAATTTTTAATGACCCAGATTCAGTCAACTGAATCAGACCTTCAGTTGACTGAACCAGAAATTCAAAAATTTTGAAATTCAGGTTCAGTCGACTGAACAACTGATTTAGTCGAATGATTCGTAGATCTGAGCCAATTTATTACTCCTACCCATCCATTCTCACCTTTTAACCTTCGATTTCCCCTTTACTCTTCACTCTCATTTCAAAATTTTCAACTCTTCTAAAACCCTAGATCTTCAAAAACCTAATTTTTACCTCCAAACGCTCAAATTCAATGGCTCCAAAACGAAAAGGACAAGCATCTTCATCTTCCCAACCTCCTTCAAATGACCAAATCCAACAATGGCTTTTCGATGATACCGTAGTTAGAAAATGGAGGAGAACTCAAGATTCTCGTATTTTTGAAAATTCGTTTGTAAAATTAGCCGATTTCTCTCCTTATCGTATACAGGAATTGGCTCGTCGAAGCAATTTGGAGTCTTTGTTCAATATTGATGAAAACAAGCACAAAATAAACCAAATTATGGTCAAGCTATTCTATGCTAATCTTAATTTAGGTCATCAAAATATTCACAACCAAGATGATTGTGTATGGAGTTTGGTTTGTGGAAAACCGGCATTTTTCTCGCTAGATCGAATGCCTCACATTTTAAAATCAGAAAATGATGGTATTGAATTAAGTAATGTTGATTGTGATATGGTCGTTCGTGACCGTATAAGTTATTTATTTTTGGAAGATGATATGCGCCAACTCAAGTCTATCTCTTTAAGGCCTAAAGCTAGAATTATACACCGTGCATTAATGAAAATTGTAGCTCCGAGAACCGAAAGTTACGAACTTATTTATGAACACAACTTCAAGCCTTGTATGCAATCTTCGGAAATATCAAAGTTAATTGGCTTCGGTTAATTCTTGATGAGTTCTTAAACTTCAACAATGGTTGAATGAATGTCATATATATATATATATATATATATATATTATGCGCTTACTAAAAGAATGTGAGATTCTGAAACCTAACTCACTGATTTCTACCGTCGGCTACTTAAACTCTCGTACTCTAGCATTAATGAAATTACTGGTTGCTCGACCTCCTCCTATCATTACTTTTGAAGAATGTACTCAATGCCAGTTGCCTCAAGATCAACCACCATAACTACAAGGCGAAGCATCTCACCATCCAACTAGCCAAAGGTGAACTATTCGTCAACAAGATGAACTTATGATTCCTAATCCAGGCCTTCCTCCACATAAGTCTATTTCCACGATATGTCATAGCCAACAAATTCTTCAATCCCATATAACTAAGGTTGACAAAAAGCTTGATAAAGTTAAAGGATTTTTCACAAAGTTATGGAAAGCTATCTCGTGTTCATCCGGCACTTCCATGGCTATCACTAAGGTGATCACGGTTAGCAACCCGTCTTCAATTGGTCTTCCTCTTCCGTTGATCAAGTAAGTAGTAACGACAACGGTGGAAATGGAGGCGATAGTGGTGGTCAAAGCTCTCATGGTGATAGGGGTAAGCGTATAATGGAGTAAGTTGTTACTTTTCTTATATTATAAAAGCATTAGTCTTTTATTTCACAACATTATGGCTTGTACTAAATAGCCAATATTTTCATATTATTTCAAAACTCTTGTTTGTGATATTGTAATGTATGAATGTTCGGTTCTTTCTTAATATCTATCAATACATCATACTTTTATTTATGTTCTTTATTCCTTTTTGTCGATGACAAAGGGGGAGAAATATTATCACTAAAAATTAAGAATGCATGATATAGATCGTCAAAGATTCAGGGGGGTAAGTATTTATATTATATATACAGTCAAAATCTATATCTATTTACAGGTTATCATCAATCAAAAAGGGAGCGAATGTTGAGACTTGGTTTTGATTCATGACGCAAAGCTATCACTACAATATACAGATTTGACGACTACTACGACAAAAAGAGAATATATACTACATGGAGACAAGATATCAAAATCGACGCATCAATTTTTATATTATCTTGTTTTGAGTCTTAAGTCAATTTTGTTAAGATCTATCCTCGTTTAACGTATATACTAGCTTATATGTATAATCTTCTTATTTTCAAATGATTTATACATATAAGCATATAAAATATATATTTATATATTATCAAAGTTTTTCTTTAAGATCATATAATATATATATATATATATATAAAAACCTATGAAAACTGTGCAAATTGCAAAGAAATTACAAGGTCAATCGACTGACTTGACAATTTCTGTGTAACATGCACAGGTGCACAAATAAACAAATATATATATTAAAAATTCGTCTAAATATCCAATTGACTGACCCATAGGTTCAGTTGATTGAATTTCTACAACAGCTATATTTTCTGAAAAGACATGATTATTTGTGAAGAGTTACGAATCTCTACAAAAAGATTTGGACGCAAAACTTCAACCGGAACTCTTCGTCAATACTCGCTGCTTTCTAACATCTATAAATGCATATTATAACTTGATTACAAACCACCAAATTTTCTTATCTTTCTTATCTAACTCTCTTGAGCATACTTGCAGCTATGCTCACAAATATTCTGCATTAACATACTTAAGCAATATTATACCTTTCTATTCTTCATAAACTTCAAATATATATTTATACTCGAGGAGAAGATCATAGGAAGGGTGTACTATAAACAGACTTATCCATGTTATCAGAACACAAATAGTCAAACAATCTTTTCTATTTGTTGAAGTCATGTTCTGCTGCTCAGGTATGTGAAGTCCTCTTCAACTGCTAAGACGAAATCCTGTTCTGTTGCTCAGGTCCCTGTTCGGCTGCTCAGGGGTTGTATAAACATGTTCCTCCGGGTTAAATGAGGATTGTTGTTTTAGTGAAATTCCAGAAGTAGTTTGGGACTGGACGTAGGACGAAGCTTCGAACCAATATAAAAATCTCTGGTGCCATTTTTATTATACGTTTTTATATTCCGCACTATTTACTATATAGCTATCATCACTATACTCTATATTATCATATATCTATACTACACAATCCATAGCACACTTTCAGTTATGGCCATGACCAAGTTTTCTCCAAATCAAGGATAAGAAAATAGCTCAATGTCAACATAGAGTTTCAGAACTAGAGCAGTTTGTTCACATGTTATTTCAAATTATATTTTAACAATTTACAAATAACTCATTCTTATTTTAGGGCTTTAATTACGTTGACTTTTTGCATGGTTACGATTCTACGAAATATCTTATCTTGTTTTGATTATTTTAGATATAACAAGAATATATTTTTTCATTGGTGACTTAAAAGGTAAATTTGAAGGTTTTTTTAAAAAGCCATTATCAATTTTTGAACCAATGTTAGTAATTTGTTTAAATAAACCAACGTCGGTTTTAGCCCATCATACTATAAACACAACTAAAAAAATATTCAAACAAACCATCATCAGTTTTACAAGATTTATGTTATTTTCTTATAAATTTGACAATACGATAGGATATTGTTATTACTTTCATGTAACGGTTGTGGATTGAGGACCAATCTTAGTAATTTGTTTAAGGGGATTTTTGTATAAATGACAAAAAATTGTATTTTTTTAGCCTCAACGACACAACCTTAATATTTTAGCCAAAAGGACAAAAATTATCCTAAAATTAGTGATAAGGACAAATATTCTTCCAAAGTTAGTCATAAGAACAAACCATTAAAACTATCAATCACCACTCATCACACTATCACCCCCCGCCAGCACTTACACCAACAGCACTACAACGAAAAACGTTTTTTATAACCACTAAAAAAAGTTGTAGAAGGTAGTATACAACGTTTTATTAAGCGTAGTTTTATCCACAGTTGTAGTAGGGGTACATCCATTACAACTTCTAAAAATAGTAGTAATAAAACGTTGTAATAAATGTTTTACAACTTTTCATAATCGTTGTTATCTGGTTACACGTGCAAATGCCATTTTTACAACTTTTAGTCTATATCGTAAAAGAAATTATTACAACTATTAGTATTAGTTGTAATATATTAAACCACAACTGTATATTCAAGTTGTAATAAACTCTTTTACAACAATTGGAAAGCGTTGTAATTTGGTGAGCATAGACCAACCCCCTTTTACGACGATAATACATTGTTGTAGAAGTATTTACTACAGCTATCAGTCTTCGTTGCGAAATATATATTCTACTACAATTGTTTGTAAATAGTTGTAATATTGTACGACCACTGTTTAGAACAGTTATGGTACATCTTTTACAACTTTTATAAAAAGTTGTGAAAAATGTAGGACAACTTTTTAATAATATTGTATAGGTATTTCTGCCTAGTCCAATCTGTTGGTATACACACAGTATAAACACAATAATAAAACCGTTTCAGTATTTCGAATAAAATTCAATGATTAAACAACAAACAACACATTTTCAATTTACTTCGAATCAAAATAAGTTAATTGTTCAAACACAAAATACAATACATATTCCAACATAACCAGTTTTTCACAAAAGATAACACAAGTTTTAGACCGTATAATACAAACGATAAGACATACCAACAACAAAACGATCTAGTCAACAACAACGAAATTCTTATGCCAAGCAACTATTGTTCCTACGGCTTGTTGAATAGTACAAGCTTCAAGAATCTCCCTCCACAAAGGATTTTGTGGATCCAATGGAACATCGATAAAAACTTTCCAAGCATCTACCTCAAGTGGAACGTGATGCACCAAAGCAGCAAGATCAACAGACGCAAGTGTCCCTTCATCAATAACTTTTCCTTGCCAGTTGAGTAACTTGCATTTTTTAGAAGTTGTAGATCATGTGTACCATTTTTTGCCAAATTAATGCTACCATGTTGTGACCGAGACTGCAAAGAAATGTAATTTATCAATACAATACTGAATCTAAAAGTTAAAATAGTTATAAAAAAAATATTGTCCGAAAATCCCATGAAATCTCCAGCATGTACACACCATTAATAGTCAACAAAGTATAAATCAAAATTTAAATGGTCTATAAAAAAATAGAATGCGTGACAATTTGAACTAAAATCTCAATACTTCCCTTTTTAAAGCAATGAGATTGAACTGCCAACTATAAGGAAAGTGTGACTGGACTAAAATTGTATTACCTGAGGCGTATTAACAAGAGTTAATAGGCTATCCACGTGATTTTCCTTTCCTGCCATTGACTATAAAAGATTTTTTTTTTAAATATACATGTATTAGTTATTAAGATGGCTAATTCGTTTTCAACTTACAGTCATGATCAAATTTATCAACTCTTGAACTTTATTCTGCAATCCGAAAACTTGATTTTCAAATGTTGGTACTTTCTTCGAGTTATGTATGTAAGCCCCAAATTGAGAAAGTGTAACCCCAAAACCAAGACCTCTTATTCTTCCACATCGTTCTTTGTCGAATGTCTTTGCCACACCATCTTCACTTAATGAAACTATTCCCTAAGAACATTTACTGTTGTTATGCTTTTTATCTTAGTCTACAAATAATAAAAAGTTCCAATAAGAAGTAAATATTGTATTTGTATTATGTAGTAGACGATATTTGTATACTTACTATGCATTTAGTAATCGAGTTTGGTGGTTCCCCCGTTTTTTATGTCCTTCACACCACAACTCATCTCTAGTAATATCAGATGCACGTTCCTTTCTCTATAAAAATAAATATGGAAATAAAGCTTAGCTATTTTACACAACAAAATTCGATTATTTTTTAACACAAAATTAAATAATTTTATCATTTTAACAAAATGCTAAATAACTATCTTTTAAAAAAATACAGGTTAACCCAATAGTCGATAATATTACCAGGCACTTCGACTATTACTAGGTATATATTATAAAATCGAAAGGAAAATTAATCTAAAAATGAAATAATAATCTTACCAATTCCTCCTCCAACCTTACATACCCCTTTCTACTCATCGTGTGCGAAATCTTATACTTTTCTCTAATCTCTTTGTATTTCTTGCTCTTTAACTACATAATAGAAATTTACAAATTAATGGTATATGATAAGTGTTGTTTACATGAATCTTATTTGAAGAGGATTGAACGATACCTCAAATTCTTTGGATAGTGTCTCCCTAGTGAAATCTCTCCATTCTTGATCAGTCTTTATACTATCGAGTTCCAGCATCGCCAATATACTGGCAGAGTCAGGGCTTTGGGAGGCATGTCTTAAGGTTGAAATCAATTTTGATTTTTCTTCTTTCCACCCAACACCTAACATCATCATCAACAAACTTTTTTACACTGCATCCACAATGAACCGTGTTGGAGGAAAAAAACATTAATGCAGTATAAGCATAAGCATGATTGAAAACACAGCATGATGGCAGTATAAGCAAATGGCAATTTAACTGGTAATTTATATTGATGACAATATAAGCACCTGGCAATTGATGGTAGTATAAGCAATTGTACTTCCCAAAAAAGAGTCCAATGTCGGACCATTGATGGCAGTATAAGCAACTATGATTTCCATAATTTCAATATGGATAGAGCATTTCTCAGTTGTACAACAATATTCTACAAGCAATTACACATATGAAAACAAACTATATTATTTTAGTGAATTACAGTTAATGACTACAATATCATAATTAAACATGTTATTGCTACTTTCTGATTTTTGATTTTCTAAGGCTTGTGTCATGTCATACTAATAATCAAACAAATCAATTAGATACATATAAGTCTTGCATAATTAAAGAACATAACATATTCATTCAACTTTTTCTAAAGGTATCAGCAATTTCAAAATAACATATTCAAACGACAGAAGCGAATGACTTAAAAGAGGAAGAAGACGATTTGGACAATGAAGATATGAAAGAGAAAAAAGAAAATGGAGTAAAAGAAAACAGATCAAGTGAATTTATATGCTAACACTTGTATTTATTCATTTTTATTTATTTTAAATTGACTTACAAAGCTTTTATATAAATATCTTAATTAATAATGCCTTTGTAAATTTATAAAAAATAAAACCTTTGAAAGAAAATTAAAATAAAACCAATCATATTTTAAATAAAATCATACATAGTATATTAAATTCATTTATAAATATAAATATAAAACCTTTGTATTTATTTAATATTAAATAAATGTTTTCATAATTCATATAAATAAAATCTTTAAGGAAAAATAATATAAAACAAATTATATTCTAATGAAAACTTTATTCATATATTTTTAGATCCAACTATTTCAAAATAATTATTCTTTAAATTCAAATTTAAATTCAAATTTAAATTTAAAAATCCAATTTAAAATCAACTTAAACATACATATATTAATTTAAACAAACACACTATTAAATTTGAAAATAATAAATCTATTTTTAAAATTAACTTAAATAAATATATATACGTATACATTTAATCAATACTTATTTAAATTAAAAAAAAAATCTATTTTTAAAATAACCAAATTAAATTTATAAAAATAATTATTCCATTTAAGAATCCGTTTATAACTATCATTAAAATCATCACATTATATTGATTAAAATAACAATTTACCAATTTTAATTAATTAAATAAGAGAGATTATCACATTTTAAGTTCCTTGAAATTCCGGGATATCACATTCCTCCCCCTTAAAAGAATTTCGTCCTCGAAATTTAAACAAAAGATAATTTCAAAGTTTTATTATATTTCAAACAATTTCAAACATACATATCAACCATACAAACAACCATTCATCCAAACAAATAATTTCATACAGACAAACAATTCTAGCTATCTGGACATAGATTCGGATAAGCTTCCTAAAACTATCCTGAGTTTCCCAGCTACAGATACTGGAATACTCATCTACAGAATCCAAACTAACTACACAACTAAGCTACTGAGCTCCTACTTATCTAGATCTACCATCTACACAAGATCAGACCACAGACAAGACCGACTCAACAACCAAATCCTCCTAACAGCTGGTTCCATAACCAGAGATGGATCAAACACGTACTCCCTCAGTGATACGTGAAATACCTTGAATCCCAGTCTTCCAAACTGGCAATTCAACTCCTTTAGGCCAACACTTATCCTATCAGAACACAGAAAGATCCAAAATATTTCTGAGTTAGCTTTCCAGTCTTATCCAATCTTACTTAATCCTATAGCTCTTCTTTACCGGAGAAAACCCCAACCAAAATCCAAATCTCCAATTTCAAATTTCAAATATCAAATTCCATCGTCTCTTAACCACAAAACACTTCTAACGATCCTGGGTTGCCTACATCCTTCCTTGATCAGCTTAACCTTCGTTGATACTTCTTGAAACAAACTGGATCAAAAACAATCCAACCAAATGATCCTCTCAAGGTCTACCCAAAATCAAGAAGACAACTCCACATCACAATAAACAATAGACTTCACTTACTTTTCCTATCCAGAAAAGACAAAACAGGTGCACTCACCCATCTAGACTCAAATCCTGAGAAATTTCCTGTAGAAACCCTCAAATCCAAATACTGCAACTTTCGGTTGTTTCCACTCTTAGAACAGCTGTCATTTAGCTTCCGTTGCACAACACTGATCTGGAGTAGATAAGAATGTCGTCGATGAACACGAGCACAGACTAGACAACACATCCCAAAAATAAGGTTTCTCAGATCCACAAAGAGAAAACACAGAAGCACCAAAAACCTCATCCTAGGAAACATCCTTCTACCCAGCTGAATCACCGGTAGCTCCATGAACCAAGTCGATACAGAAATCAATCTCCAATGTGGACAAACCTCAGACTTTCCAAAAGACATCCGGAAAATTCTCTGACAACTCTATAACTCCTACATCCTCCAGAGATGTCTCAATCCATGCAAAAGATTACCCAAGAGAACCACTCAACTATCGTAAGTCACTTTCGCGATCCTATCCAGTTCAGTATCCAAAGATACTGTTTTCTCTTCACTAATCAGAATAGCTTATCCTTGATCAATCCATCGAAGAAATGGGTTCACTCTGCTGCTTCGGAACACTACCTCTAGGAAACTGCAAAGCCGAAAGATCTACTTGCAGGCACACCAAACACTTCGAGCTGCACTGCTTCCACTGATGCCTAAAGACTTCCTTATCCATAAGCTCCTTGATCCTCAAAGCCACATCAACCAATATTCAAAAAGAGCCTTGAGATGTGCAGACATCTCCTCAAGAAATTCGGCCTCAAACACCCAATTGAAACTCTGTCTCATCACTGATGTAGACATATTTTTTCAAACTTGTTCCAAAGAAAAATCTTTGGGAACATCCATCGTCACTACGTCTCACCACACAGCTGCTCCTCCCTGAAGTAGCCACGATACCATCACTCGCTTCTGCTTATCCAAGAGATCAAAACTCTCGAAAATCCGCTCATACGAGCGCGATCAAACTTGCACTCAGATGATGGACTCCGAACCTTAACAGGTTTCATTCAGAGATTGGTGAAATCATTACACCATGCTGCAAAGCTTACTCGAAACGGTATTGGGTTAATAGTCTCGACAAATACTCTTCCAACCTCAACACTTCGACTTCTTCAATTGGTAGCCGTGCTACACACACCACTACCCTTTCTACCTCTATAACTTATATTGGAAAACCCGAACAGTTTACCCAACAAATAGGTATATATATATATATATATATATATATATATATATATATTAAAATTACAAATATGCTCTCTAAAGAAAGAAATCACTCAAAAGCCTAGGTATTCACTCAAATTAGCGCTCTGATACCAAATGAAACGACCCACCTTATTCTCCACAATAAGACGCATCATTATTAAGAAAAAAAGGTATAGAAAAGAGAAAAGATAGAGAAGAAAGAAACAACATCAGAATCTCAACAGCGGAACGAATAAATTATATTAATCACATAAATATTACATGGTATCATATACATCAGAGTTACACAGCTTATACAACACATACTAGACAGTTATAAACACATGTCTAGTTATACAACTCAATATAAAATACAGATATCAACACAGAGATCAACACAACGGAAGTCCTACATATCTACAACGCTGAAGCCTTTTGTTCCATATCTCCTCCAGAATTCATCAAAGCTCTAAATCCCTTAGCTACTCGTAAAAATTTGAGTGCCCAAAAGTTTAATAAAACAGAAATAAATTCTGGAGCAGACATGGGTTTGGTGTGAGTAAACGGGTTAAAGTTGCTTAACTTTAAAAAACTTTGAAAAAAAAAGGTATCACGTAAGACTTCCCACACATAAACATGAGTAAGTTTTTACCTTACACTAACCAAAACTTTGATAGGAAATTCTGTGATATTATAATAGGGTCTAGGGTTTTCAAATAAATAAAAAATAACCGAAATTGTTACATTCATTAAATTCCAGCTACTAGCCACAAAAATGGGTAATACAATTAAAACCGTAAGGGCTCGTAGGAAGAATGGGTTTCCATCAATGGCAGGGCTACTGGGGTACCGTCCGTCATAGTACGTGGCCTAGATCAACGTACGGAGGATTACTCCCAATCCCTTGCAACACAAGGCCGGAACCATCCCTTACCAGACAGTCCCAAACAAAACAACCCCGGCAGTTGGAGCTCAACAACTGCCCACACAGCCGAATAAAAGGGACCTCTGGACAGAAGAAAATCTCGTCCTACTTGAGTGCTACCCACTTAGCCTTGCTGCACCTCCCATGTTTTAGCCATTCCCGGTTGATGAGGCTTGAGGCTACGATTACCTTTATAGAACACATCTATCTTAGAATGCTCATCATCCACCTGACGATGTTCTGAAAGCATTCAATCCATACAAGTTCGTTCTGGGTTCGAACGAAACCGAAGACATTATCTCGTTACACTCATTTTGAAATCACCCTCAGAGTTAACGATAATGACCCTTGCACTTCAACTCCATCTCGATCTTCACTTTGAGATGTCACGACCTAACGTCTAACTTGGATCCATGTGGTTTTCAGATATCCAAATCTGAAAACCCGATCCCGGTCTCATTGAAATCCAAACGTATCTTAAAGGCCAAGTTGTTTAAAGTTTAAACAATTCAATTCAACTTGATTCAATACTTGAATTCACACAGCATAACTGTTAACTCCTCTTTTGAGCGACCTAACGACCTAAATAATAAGCGACCTAGCGACCTAGTGAACTTAACCTAGCGACCTAGTGAACTCAACAACCTAGCGACCTAACTATCACAAGAAGACCTAGTGACCTAAAGGATTAGAAGGTCCAATGACCTACGACCTACCAAGCTAACGACCTATGGAATAAAACTGTTCAACGACTTAATTATTTAAAGGTCCTTGCGACCTAATAGATTTAGCGACTTAGAGGAGTAAGCGACCTAACATATGAAGCGACTTACAGGAAGCCGCGACCTAATGACTTAAGTGCCTCGCGACCTACCAAGCTAGAAGACTCAGCGACCTACCGAGATAAGAAGGCTTAGCGACCTAACGAGTGAACGACTTAGCTTAGGTCGCTACATTGGATGCCTCAGCACTACAAGATCGCCAGCCACTCTCATAGGTCGTCTACGACCTATAACTTGCTAACCCGTTCCAGACTAGAGTGCAACCTTGTCCTACTAAAATTCTAACACTGCTCGCGACCTACGACCTATGATAGGTCGCTCGCGACCTAAGCAGGCGAAGAAAGTTTAAAATGCAACAGATATGGAAGGTTCCTTAGGTCGTCACCGACCTACAACCTACGACCTAACTTAGGTCGTAGACGACCTAGGACTTGGAAGATAAACCATGTCCAGAATCACGCCTATAAATACACGACCACCTCCAACATTCGAGGGACTTTTGGAGGGGGGATCATTCTTCTTCAAGGCATTGGAACTTCACTATCTTCAAAGCAAGCTACATTCCATCACTTCAAACTCACGCAAGACGCTTAAATAAAACTTCACACAAAGATTCAACACATTCAATCATGGATTCGAAGAACTTTGTTGCATCGGAGTTTTCTCTAGCTACTTGTCTTTTGAATGAAATTGGATTGTAATTGGAAGAGATTGTAATAAGTTGTAATCCAATCAGCAATAAAAGGATTGAAGTGGACGTAGACTTGACCATAAGCCGAACCACTATAAACTCTGTGTTCATTTACTGCATTTTCTGTGACTTACTGCTATTTCTTGATTCCCACATTCACGGGTGGTGCTTTCACACTGTTTCTACACACACCGAGGTGTTAGCGTCAGAATTTCACGTTAACATTTTTGGTGCTTTCACTGAGAACATCGATCTCAGGGTATTTACATCATTGCTTCACCAAACTTTGAGGAAAGAATCTCCGTTAAGACCAGAAGTCTAACAGAAATTATGGCTCCCGGAAGGAAACGTAGATCTGCCAGATCTGATAATGTTCAAGAGAACACCGCCACTTCTCCTCCTCTGAGTCAGACAACTCCAACTGTGGGAGTTACGCGAGCGAAATTAGACGCTGTGGTTTTGGGATTGAATCAACAGTTAAATGCTCAAAATGCACAATTAGAGGCTCAGAATGCTCAGAATACCTTGATGTTGAATAAGCTAAATGATTTGCTCGAGGCTAATCGTCAGCCAACAAATAAAGAAGGAAACTCTGCTGATAGAGCTCAGGATGTTAGAGGGAATACTTCTCAAAGGGCGGCAAGCCCCGTTGAAAGGCCACTTCCTCAGGATGGAGGATCGGGACCTCAACCGACCCTTCGTGAACGACTGTCAAGGCAACTCTGGAAGAATGGCTGATGTTTTTCCCGCAGGGCCTGCGGATGATGAAGAGTATTTTTCAGGGATGGTCCGTCAAATCATGAAAGAAAGTATGCGAAAGGACGAGGATGAGAAAGAGTGGGGCTTTGCTCCAAGCAAAACTCCATTCACCGAGAGGATTCTGAAAGCTGAATTCCCGAGAAAATTTGTTCCGCCCACTATTCCAGCTTACAAAGGAACAAGTGATCCTAACGAATTTCTGTATAAGTATGACTGGCATATGACTGGCGCCAGGGTATCCGATGAGATTAAGTGCCGGTACTTCCCGGTGTATTTGGAAGGAGTAGCTTTATTATGGTTTACCAAGCTGGCAGTTAGATCCATTGATCAGTTCTCGGACTTAACTAAGAAGTTCAAGGAGCAGTTTCGATTGTACGCCTCTAAAGCAAAGGATATAATGTCATTGTCAAGTCTGGAGCAAAACCCAGGAGAATCCATCAAATCGTTTTTGAATCGATTCAACATAGCTTTGTCCGAGGTTGATAATGCTGAGCCACGCATGGTCTTAACATACTTGATGAGGCCAATTGATAGATCGAGCAAGTTTGGAGAATGGTTGAAAATGAAAGAACCAAATTCACTCGATAAATTCTATAAAAAAGCCGATGAGTTCATGCGCTTGGAAAGCCTTCAAGCATCGGCTAAGGTGGCGTCAGCAGAAACTAAGAATGATAGTAACGCTCCAGGCAAAAAGGAATCCAATGCTCCGAAAAGGGGGAATGACGGCGGAAAGAAACAAGGGGATGCAAAGAAGGGTCGAGCTTTCAACTTCACACCCTTGTCTGATACCCCTGAAAATATCTTCTTTGCAACCAAAGATTATATCAGTTATCCTACGCCACCTAAGATGAGGGTTGGAGGTAAAATGGAGAAAAGTGGAAGATTCTGTTAGTTTCACAATCAGCCTGGTCATGACACTAACGAATGCCGACACTTGAAGGAAGTAATTGAGCAACTGTTGAAAGAGAACAAGCTCCAACAGTATGTTAAAAGGGGTAGGGACACAACAACCTCATCAGTCCAAAGGCAACAAGTCCCCGCTCACCATCCAAGCTCGAGTGAGAAGGCCGTAGAGCATGAGTCAGACAGGCCTGTCATTAATGTGATAACGGGAGGTCCTCACCCAGCAGGCAGGAGCTGGGGTGAGATGGAAAGGTATGCACGTGCACTGAAGCATGCACCCACAGAGGAAAGTGTCTTTGTGTTAGAGGATGTTGCGCCATTGAAACAACAGAAAACTTTCCCCGATAACATCATATTTAGCGCCAGGGACTCTATGGGTATTGAAGCCCCTACGATAGATCCTCTGGTCATTTCTGCCGGTATTGGCCCGGCCACTGTGAGAAGAATTCTGGTCGATTGCGGGGCTTCGTGTAATATTCTCTTCAAGAAAACTTTTGACCAGATGAAGATACCAATGGCTGACGTTCAGGCTTCGTCATTGAAAATTGCTGGCTTCGCTGGGAAGCCAAAGCAGCCGATTGGGACTATAGACTTGATTGTAGAGCTCGGAAAGGGGCCGAGAAAGGTAGCTCGAAAGCAGACCTTTATAATTGTTGAAGAATTTTCTGCTTATAATGCTTTCTTGGGCCGACCGACCCTGGCTGCATTCAAAGCTGTTCTCGCCCCGTGGTGTCTAACTATAAAATTTCCCACTGATAACGGAATTGGGATAATCAACGGGGATCAGAACGTGGGACGGGAGTGCTATCTTGCAGAGCTACGTGAAACAAAGAAGAGAGAAATGGGAAAAGATGCGGCGCCTTCAGTCCGCATCAAAGAACGAACCTTGTAGCAACTACAGGTTGGTCCCTGCACTGGCGAACATAGCGGTGCCCGGAGAGAGATGGATCCAAGAAAAGCTAGTACAGGGGAGAATAGAGTAGTGTCGGTAGAGGTGACAATGCAGTAACCTGTTGACTTAGAGGACCCAAACAAGGTGCTGAATGTGGGTTCACAACTCAACACTACAGCTCAGAATATTCTGATCTCGTTCTTGAAGGCAAATTTAGATGTATTCGCATGGACTCATGCTGACATGTGCGGAATATCACCAGAGATTACAGCACACGCTCTCAACATTGATCCAAAGTTCACGCCAGCAAAACAGAAAAGAAGAACTTAGGGTCCAGAGAGGTCAGCAGCGCTGAAAGAAGTCGACCGACTCATGGAGAATGGTTTCATCAGAGAATCTGTTTACCCGGATTGGGTCTCAAATCCTGTCTTGGTTAAAAAGGCTAATGGAAAGTGGAGAGTATGCATTGACTTCTCAGATCTGAATAAAGCTTGCACCAAAGACTGTTTCCCGCTGCCTAGAATCGATCAGTTGGTGGACGGAACGGCGGGACATGAATTATTTTCTTTTATGGATGCTTACTCCGGGTACAATCAGATCATGATGCATGAACCAGATCAGGAGGACACGAGCTTCATAACAGATGTTGGTCTTTACTGCTATAAAGTCATGCCCTTCGGACTCAAGAATGCAGGGGCAACTTACCAAAGGCTTGTTAACACCATGTTTAAACCGCAGATCGAAAAGACAATGGAAGTCTATGTCGATGATATGTTGATAAAGTCAAAGAAAGCAGTGGACCACATGGATCACTTGGCGGAAATGTTCGCGGTCCTCCGGAGATACGGAATGAAGCTTAACCCGTTGAAATGTTCATTCGGAGTGGAGTCCAAAAGGTTTTTCGGATTTATTGTGAGCGCTAGGGGCATTGAGGCTAATTCTGCTCAAATCACTGCCTTGAAGGAAGTCAAAGCTCCTAGAGCAAAGAAGGAACTGCAGAGTCTTAACGGAAAAGTTGCTGCTTTGAGCCGATTCATTTCTAAGGCTACCGATAAATGCATTCCATTCTTTGACGCTCAATAGAAAGGAAGAAAAAACTTTGATTGGACTCCCGAGTGTCAGAACGCATTTCATGAGCTGGTTCGTCATATGGAAGTGCCTCCAATACTCTCAAAGCCCGACAATGGTGAAGATCTCTACATATATCTGGCAATATCATCTCACGCTCTGAGTGCAGCATTGGTTCGAGAAGATACAAGAATCCAGCGACCAGTCTATTACATTAGTAAAAGATTCACTGGGGCAGAGATGAATTACTCGAAGCTGGAGAAACTCGCCTATTGCCTATTGATTGCATCACGGAAATTGAGGCCGTATTTTCAAGCTCATCCCATCAAAGTCCTCACTGATCAACCTCTGAAGCAAGTCCTGTTTCGCCCTGAGACTTTGGGCCGTCTTTTAAAGTGGAATATTGAACTCAGTCAATATGACATCACTTACCATCCCCGAAGAGCTATCAACGGACAAGCTTTAGCAGACTTCATTGCAGAATGCACGGATAAAGGTGATAGTGACGAAGAGGAAACTAATGACGTCCCGGTGAGATGGAAATTATACGTTGATGGCGCAAGGAATGACTACTGTTCTGGGGCAGGGGTTGTCCTTGAAACCCCTGAAGGACGATCATTATGTTATGCACTGAGGCTGGAATTTCCTTCGACGAATAATGAGGCAGAATATGAAGCTCTCATTGCAGGTTTGAGAATCGCTAAAGAGCTAAATATCAGAATATTACAGATCTTCAGTGACTCTCAGCTTATCATATGCCAAGTCAAGAAGGAATTCCAAGCTAAAGGAGGAAATCTACCCGCTTATTTGTCAAAGGCTTGGGAGCTTCTTGAGGATTTCGATCATTATTCAATAAACCATATTCCCCGGGAAGAGAATATGAAGGTAGATTCCCTCGCAAAGTATTCAAGTACCGGTGAAGCTCAACTATTGAGATTAGTCCCCGTAGAAGTCTTATCGGCACCAAGTACAGACGAGATGGATGTTGACTGGGTTATGAATGTATCTCAGGAACAAGAATCATGGATAACTCCAATACTGGACTATCTACTTGCCAGAAAATTCAAGAGAAAGACAGAAGCTTCTAAGGAAAGCCTCCAGATATATAGTCCAAGACGGCCGATTGTACAGGCGGGGTTTTTCAATGCCATTACTCCAATGAGTAACTAAAAATGAAGCCAAGACAATTCTAGCTGAAGTACACGGAGTGGATGTGGAGGTCACACGGGTGGTCAGACATTAGCAAAGAAAATTCTCCGTTATGGATATTTTTGGCCGGAAATTAATCGAGATGCTGCTGCATATTCTCGAAAATGTGACAAGTGCCAGAGATTCGCCAAGATTCCTAGAGTACCCTCCACTGAGCTAACACAGATGGTCAGTCCGTGGCCATTTGCCATTTGGGGAATGGATCTCATTGGGCCATTACCGACTGCCAAATCAGGGATTAGATATGCTATTGTTGCAGTTGATTATTTTACTAAATGGGCTGAAGCTGAACCTTTGGCTACTATTACCTCTAAGAAAATGATAAATTTTGTGACTAAAAATGTCATTTGCAGGTATTGTGTGCCACAGAAAATAATCACAGACAATGGTACTCAATTTGAAAGTGAGGAATTCCAGGACTTCTGCAAACGATTCAAAATCCAGAAGAGTTTTTCAGCAGTGGCTCATCCGCAGGCAAACGGGCAAGTGGAAGCAGTAAACAAAATCATCAAGTCAACCATCAGAAAGCAATTGGAAAAAGCAAAAGGTGGTTGGGTCGATAAGCTACCACTGGCACTATGGGCATACAGAACTACTCATAAAACTGCAACTGGGCACACTCCATTCTCATTGGCATATGGATCAGAAGCAATGATTCCAGTAGAGACGAAAGTCCCTTCACATAGAAGAATTCACTTCGATCAAGCTGAAAATGAAAAACTTCAACTTGAGGCACTTGACCACCTTGATGAAAAAAGAGAAGAGGTTAAGCTGAGAGTTGCGTCTTATCGGCAAAAAATAGCCAGGCACTTCAACTCCAAAGTCCGTCATCGCAGCTTTGAAATTGGGGATTTAGTCTTGAAAAGAATTATGACAGCAACAGGAGTGTTCAGGCCAAATTGGGAAGGGCCATATGTCATAGGCAACAAACTTCTTGACGGCACATTCAAACTCATAACTGCTGAAGGAGATTCAATCCCGAGAGCCTGGAACAGCAATCACTTGCGTCCATATTTTACTTAAAAGCTTTACTGAAATGTTGTAAAAGAATTATGAATGTATGATTCTTGTATTGAAAGCTCATGTAAAACCACTGCGAGTGAATAATGAGAACTATAAAGTGGATGTAGGCCCGACTTTTGGCCGAACCACTATAAATCTTGTGTTCTTTACTGTTACAAGTCGCTTATTTTATTTCGATAGGTAAAGTACTTCGGATATATTGCTGAAATATCGATTTAAATTTGCAGGCAATTTTAAAAAAAAAAGGCAGACTTACCCATCGCAGTACCAAGCAATTGCAATCCTTGGCATCACTCAAAAGCAAGCAAGCTTTAAGCAGCAAAAGACTCTAGGGCCGAAATCCTATATAGGAAGTACTTTAAGCAAACGATGGTTCCGCTGGAGTACATTCCTTTGAGAAGTACTTTAAGCAAACCATAGTTCCGCTGGAATACATTCCTTTGGATAAAGCAACTCAATAATAAAATGACGCATGCTTAAAGATTGTACCAAGAGATTACCAATATGGACAACCAACAAAAAGAAATGGGCAAGCTGACCAGCACCAACAAAAGACCTCTTCGGAGGCCCACGTTTCACCAAGATTGAAATAAAACTTCCAAGTGTTGAAACGTGGAAAAGCCCTCTTCGGAGGCACAACTCTTCGGAGGATAAAGACCCCTGACGGCTCAAGCCGCAAAATAAGAGTTTTCTTCCTCTATGGGTGAGACGATCGGAGGCACCTTCCCTATGGGAAGGCGAGGCGCTTGTTTACTAGCTGAGACAGTTTGTGCAACGAACGTCCAAGTAACTTGTGTTCGCCCTGGAAGTCCATAAGACGACCAGAGGCACCTTCTTCCCCGCGGGGAGGCAAGGCACTTGTTCACTAGTTGAGACAGTTTGCACAACGAACGTCCAAGTAACTTGTGACCGCCCCGTGAATCCATCCAACCATGAGAGAGTAACTCCCAGGCAGTAGCCCCACTCAGAGGCACACGTTTCACCGAGATTGAAATAAAACTTCCAAGTGTTAAAGCGTGAAAAGGCCCTCTTCGGAAGCCCATTTCACCAGGAGCTGAAGTGTAAGAGTCGCTCTTCGGAGGTCCACTTCACCAGGAGCTGAAATGATAAAAAGACCTCTTCGGAGGCACACGTTTCACCGAGATTGAAATGAAACTTCCAAGTGTTGGAACGTGGAAAGCCCTCTTCGGAGGCCCATTTCACCAGGAGTTGAAATGTAAGAGTCGCTCTTCGGAGGTCCACTTCACCAGGAGCTGAAATGATAAAAAGACCTCTTCGGAAGCCCACGTTTCACCGAGATCGGAATAAAACTTTCAAATGTTGAAACGTGAAAGGCTCTCTTCAGAGGCACAACTCTTTGGAGGTACACGTTTCACCAAGATTGAAATAAAATTTTCAAGTGTTGAAACGTGAAAAATCCCTCCTCGGAGGTACAACTTTCTAAAGAAGCATTTCATCAGAAATGCAAAACAAAAAAAAACAAAAAAAGAAGAAAGTCCTCTTTAAAGCTACACTCTAGCTCTTGAAGGAAGATCGGTTCATCTATATATATTTTTTTTAAAAAAGAGACCCTTCCTACAAAGACTAGAGTGTTCTTCGGAGGCCTGCTCTACTACATAGGAGAATTCACTTTGTAAAATATATATATATATATATGCAAAGAAAAAGTGATATTTCCGAAGGGTAAGGCGTGAGAACTCATACGAAACGAGGAGAACTCTATTTTAAGTAGAATAGCATTCCTCCGAGAACGGAATAAGTATTCTCCAAAAAGAGAAAAGAGTACAAGTCCCCTCGAAATTGAAAGTATTGCAACGAGCTTATGGTATGGGGGCAACATGGTATAGCTACATTGGCAAAAGTAATGCTCAAACAACATACCATAAGCCCACTGCAATATTATATAAAGAAACTTGTACAAAAAAAAAAATGCATTCTCAAATACAAACAAGAAGTTTGTACAAATAAAGGATCATTTTATTCAATTCAATTACAATTTCTTACAGATACAAGTTTCGAAATAAAGAAATCGGGGGCCGGTACCCGCACAATCCCCGACCAGTACGTACAAAAAAAACAAAAAGCTAAAAACTGGAATCTTCATTTCTTCTTGCCACCTTTGGACCCTTCACCCGGCCGGATGGTTAGCTTTTTGGGTCGATCTTTAGGCATGAGGGAAGAAGGAGAGGGAGGTACAACTGGTTCAACTTCCGGTTCCTCTTCAGTAGCAATGATGCTCTTCCTCCTCTTCTTTGATATTCCGCGCTTCTTTTTCCTCTTTGAAGAAGATTCACTTCCTGGAGTAACAAGTTTAGACAAAGTTATGCCATCGGAAGGAGTCCGCTCCGGAGATATCTCACCTCCCTCAAGTCCCTCGTCCTATTGCTCTTGCGAAGCAGCTGGGTCATCCAAGCCCCGAAGGGCACCTATTATTTCTTCCTGTGATCCCAGATGAGGAGTAGGAGTGATTGGGGGAGGCAGAGGAACAGTAACTGGAGGTGGAGAAGTTTGAATGATGCTCGACGCTTTCTCTACAAAGGAAAAGTTAAAAGTGTCAGTATTTCCCGCAAAAAGAGGAGACAATGGCTCGTCGAGATTAAAGAAATAATCAAGAAGCTCGTCAAACCCGTAAGAAACTGGCAAGTTGTCCCCCTGAGCATTATTAGGGTTACCTGGAGAAGTTGGAGGTATCACTTCAATTTCGTAGTCTAGAGCTTCAGCACTCTCTTGTGACTCATCTACGGCTTGTGTAATTATGGCTCCGGTATCAGCTTTAGTAGGAATCGGTGTATGAGAGCTAGAACCACCAATGTCAACATCGACTGAAGTTGAAGGAGGGACAGGGGCAATCAAAGTTGTTTCTTTTTCTTGATGCTCTTCCCCCATCATTTCAACTCGCGATCTAGCAAGTTGCTCCTTCCCTTTAGCAAGAGCTGCACGAGCTTCGAAGTCTATATAGTGCGCCATTAGCTCCTCTTCAGTGTACCCGGTGCCTTTAAACATATCAAGCACGGCTTCCCATACTTCAGCTAGGGTAACCTCATATTTGGGACCCAGAAATGCAAAACTGCCACGCCCTAACACACTTTGCAAATATAATTCAAATAATGTCGAGCCGATGTCAGCTTTGGTAGCTTCATGAGCTTCTTCAGCTGCAATTCTACCAGCAATAGCCTCATCTCGCTCTCTTTCGACTTTAGATAGTTGAGCTTTCAATTTTTCAATTTCCGCAACCTTAAAGCTAGTTTGCCCTTGTAACTGAGTAATATCAGTACGGTAGCTCTCTACGATTTGGTCCAGCCCATCAGCCTTGGCCTCGGCATCCCTTTGCGCAGCATGAGCATCCTGCACCTGCTGCTGGAGCACATTCTCCCTTTGAGAATAAGAAGCAGAGGAAGTGGCAAGCTCCTCTTTGAGTTTCCCAACTTCCGCTTCAAGTTTTTCATTATAATCGGCAATGCTCCTCATGTCTGCATCATGCTGCTTAAGGGTCTTTTGCCATTCGGTTTTGTCATTCTCCATGGTCAGCATAGCTTCGAGATTGGCCCGATTCACCCTTTGGAGCTCATCAACAAGTTTTTGCCAATTTGACATCCTCTCAATGTCAATTTTAACGGCATCAAGGTTCCGTAACATGGCATCCTTATCTATGGGAACCAGGTCAAGGTCAAAGCGAACTCCTTTTAAGCACCAATTTGGAAATCGACTTTGGAGAGTGGCCGGACCTGGTCCAACTTGGTAAGAAGGCCTGTTGATGATTGCCTGGATATCAGTACGGGAAGGGGCAGGAGACTGAGAAGGAATAGGAGCGGTAATCTTTTCAGAAGTTGCAGGCATTGGTTGCTCACTGACTTTAGCCCGTTTACTTGGGTCATCAGTTATGTGACTCTTCCCTCTGTCATCGTGAGATTTGCGTTTGTGGGAGTCACCCTCTTTGTGGGAAGAATCGTATCGGTCATCCGGTCTTCCATAACGTTCTTCATGGGCACGTCTCTCCCGAGCCTTCCGAGCGGCCCTCTCTTCATCAGTCTCTCTGTGAACAGGAAGATAGCGCTTATAGTCATACTGGCCGCGCCTCCCGTATCGTTGGAAGTCATCATAATACGAGCCACCTCGCTTCATTGAAGAACCTGAAATTGGAAAAAACACAACTTTAGAATTCTTCAAAGTACAAAGAGTCAGAAGCATAAAAGAGCCGAAAGATTCTAAATGTGTGTGATGTGCAAGCTACGCGCGGCAAACTACGAACCACTCTTTAATTGTGGAGTAGTTATGGGTGTAGTAATTAGCGTCAACTCTTGAGTCGACGGAATCTGTTGCAGAATAGAAGTCGCCTCGACCACTGAAGAAGAAACCCCGGTAGTGATAGGATCATCTTTAAAGATCTCTTGTGAGGTAGCAAAGAGGTCGCTCAATCCTTCGAAAGTGTCGTCCCTGTTCTGCTTAACAGGGCTAGTTTTCCCAGCCTCTTCGTCACCAGACTTCTTTGAATGAGGAGGAGATTCCTGAAGCTCTTTTTCTTCAGTAACCGGGGCAAGTTTGCCAAATGACCCCGCAACATCAACAGAAGTAGAGCACTTCACTAGAGAAGCCTCAGAAGCAGGTTCTTTCGGTATGGGTGCATCGGTTAAAACTGGGGCATCCAGTGCTTGGGTTGGGGAGTCTGGGACTTCATGAGGGTGTGTAGAGCGAGAGGTATGCAAAAGTCCGTACTGATGCAAAAATTCGTCTTTCAACAGAAATCGAATGCTTCTCTCTTCAACTGGCACGGCCATAAGCCTCTCAAAAGTCGGTTTATGACTAGAATACCTAGAAGGAGGAGGAAGGGCTGAAAAGTAAAAGGCGAAGTTAACATTTGACAATTCAGGCTATGAAAAACTCAGAGAAAAACATCAGGAACAAAGATAAATGCTCTTACTTCCTACTCTCCAGGTAGCATAGAATCCCGGAGGACAGCGAACGAAGAAAAATTGGCTTAGAAAACCGTGAGCACTTTCGGGAAGGCCAATTATTAATTTACGGTTCCTAGCGCTTCTCACAAGAATGATGGAAGGATGATCTTTATTTTTGGCAAATGTGCACAAATAGCAAACTTCATCAAAACTCGGAAGGCGATCCAGTGTCCTTCCGAATAGCACACATAACCCCATCAGAATAGCATAGCCATTGGGGTGCAGCTGGAAGGGGGAGATAGCTAGTCGGAGAAGAAGCCGTTGAAGAAAGTCGTTAAAAGGAGGGATAGCTCCACTCGTGCACATTTGACGATTAACTGCTACAAAACCAGAAGGTGGTATATCGGTAGTATCGTTTCTCTCAAGAAGAATGGCATATGTCTCAGCAATGCCAAACAGAGCGCACAGTTGGTGGAAAACTTTGTATGTTAGTGTGGTTGAAACTCTCTCTGGAGGATTAACCAATGGAGTAGCGATTGGGAAAGTCTCTTCAGCCGGTTCTGTTTCTCCTTGTTGAGAAGTCATTCTATACAAGGAACTAGACATTCAAATAAGAAGGTGCACGTTTCCTAAAAAGTGTGAAGTGTTGTGCAGAACTAACAAAAACAGAAAGCAAACATAATTAAAATTAAACTAGTTGACAGTTAGTTGACTATGTGGTTTCAGAACTTGTTAATACAAAACTCAAGTGTAGTGTTAATGCAAACGAATCGGCTTTAATTGGATATTTTAGTTTTGCTTTAATACTTCACTTGAATTCATTGGTTCGCAACATTTCATTCACACAGTTCATTTAACTTGATCGACTAATCTGTCATTCGATGTGGGCGGTCAATGACAGTATATTCGTCCCATTTTTCTGCAAATGTTGTATTTAATAGGTTGACAGCTTTAAAGGTTAAAATAGTCTGCAAAGAAGTACAGCAAAATTCAAGTCTAAGCAATTCGGTAAAATTCCCCCAGAATTTCACAAGTCCTTGCTCGGCCGCGACCTAAAGCTTATGCCGCAAAAGATTAAGCCGCTAATTCGATAGGTCACAATCCAAGCCAACAGTTCAAGGCAGTGTGCATTCGGTTAAGTCCTAGGTCGTATGAATAAAGAAGCGACCTAAGGAGTTAAATCATACGCGGTCCAAGTTGCAAGCTGTTAGGCCGGTCAAGTGTACTAGGTTGCGAAGGTTCATGGGTCGCTCAGATTCGTTTGGTCGTCTCTAATGGAAACTCGAGCTATCTTCTGCTCAAGCTAATACCTCGCTTCCCTTCACCAATTGCCTCCCTCTCCACTCAAAAGCCCATTAACTCATCAACCTACAACCCGATAACCCGATATTACCTAAGTAACGAAAATCCATCATCCTCTCAGCTAAATCTGTCACCTATTTATACCACCAACTAACCCAATCCCAATTCGAATCATCTCAAATCCATCGCACTGCTTTGCTCTCGTGGATCGCAACAGCAGCATAGCTAATCGCGATCGAAATCGATCGCAACTCAACTTGAAAGTGAATCGAGACATACGAAGTTGGACTGGGTCAGGAGGTGGGAATTGTGGTTCAAAGGAGACCGTAGTTGGATCTAAGGTGAATTCACTTACGCAATGTAATAGCAAGAATGGATCGTCGACTGATTAGCTCAAATTCACCTTTGAGAAGCTTAGAAGATCGTTAATGGCAGAAAGGTTTATTGAAGCAGTTAGATAAGGAGGAAGGAGCGAGTTAGCACTTTATATAGGGCAAGGTATAGAAGGAGGCGAATGGCCACGCGAGTTATCAAATTTCTTAGGTCGCTCGCGACCTAGCGGCATTAGGTCGAAGCACACGACCTACGACCTAGGCGTGTACTTCGAGGGGCAAGTGTTAACTCCTCTTTTGAGCGACCTAACGACCTAAATAATAAGCGACCTAGCGACCTAGTGAACTCAACAACCTAGCGACCTAGAGAACTCAACAACCTAGCGACCTAACTATCACAAGAAGACCTAACGACCTAAAGGATTAGAAGGTCCAATGACCTACGACCTACCAAGCTAACGACCTATGGAATAAAACTGTTCAACGACTTAATTATTTAAAGGTCCTTGCGACCTAATAGATTCAGCGACTTAGAGGAGTAAGCGACCTAACATATGAAGCGACTTACAGGAAGCCGCGACCTAATGACTTAAGTGCCTCGCGACCTACCAAGCTAAGAAGACTCAGCGACCTACCGAGATAAGAAGGCTTAGCGACCTAACGAGTGAACGACTTAGCTTGGGTCGCTACATTGGATGCCTCAGCACTACAAGATCGCCAGCCACTCTCATAGGTCGTCTACGACCTATAACTTGCTAACCCGTTCCAGACTAGAGTGCAACCTTGTCCTACTAAAATTCTAACACTGCTCGCGACCTACGACCTATGATAGGTCGCTCGCGACCTAAGCAGGCGAAGACAAGTTTAAAATGCAACAGATATGGAAGGTTCCTTAGGTCGTCACCGACCTACAACCTACGACCTAACTTAGGTCGTAGACGACCTAGGACTTGGAAGATAAACCATGTCCAGAATCACGCCTATAAATACACGACCACCTCCAACATTCGAGGGACTTTTGGAGGGGGATCATTCTTCTTCAAGACATTGGAACTTCACTATCTTCAAAGCAAGCTACATTCCATCACTTCAAACTCACGCAAGACGCTTAGATAAAACTTCACACAAAGATTCAACACATTCAATCATGGATTCGAAGAACTTTGTTGCATCGGAGTTTTCTCTAGCTACTTGTCTTTTGAATGAAATTGGATTGTAATTGGAAGAGATTGTAATAAGTTGTAATCCAATCAGCAATAAAAGGATTGAAGTGGACGTAGGCTTGATCATAAGCCGAACCACTATAAACTCTGTGTTCATTTACTGTATTTTCTGTGACTTACTGCTATTTCTTGATTCCCGCATTCACGGGTGGTGCTTTCACACTGTTTCTACACACACCGAGGTGTTAGCGTCAGAATTTCACGTTAACATTAACACAGATAAATATCGCATATTTATCAATGATATATCAAATATCATATCACAGAATATCATCCAATAGATATCAACCAATTCAAATATTATACTCAAACAATCATCCATAAGCAACAATTATTAATCCCAATTAATTTAATTAACTTAAATTAAATCAATTACTTAAGAATTAATCACCAACTTTGCTTAGTCAATAATTAATTAATCACAAACCTCTTAATTAATTAACCATCCTTTAAATATCCATCTTAATTAATCACCTTGGTTAATTATTCCTCAATTACATAAAGTAATTATCCTTAAATTAATTTCACAATTTAATTATTCTTAACCATTTATAGTAATTAACCTTTAATTACTCTCATTAATTAATATTTAATTACATTAATTAACGATCCTTAATTAATTACTTCCATTAATTTATTAATTATAATTAATTACATTAATCCTTAATTAATTACATTAATTAATTACATCCATTAATCAACCTCAATTAATCATAAATAGTAATTACCCTTCTGTAATTACTTACTTAATTAATTAACTCTTTAATTAATTATATTAATCCTTTGATTAATTACACTAAGTAATTAACCCTTAATTACTTCTACTAAGTAATTACCTTTTAATTACTTCCCTTAAGAAATTTCGTTTAATTAATTACATCCAGTAATTATACATTAATTACTTCACTAAGTAATTACACTTATTAATCTCATTAAGTATTCATACTTAATTAATCACCAAGAGATTATCTATAATTAATTAACAAATTAATTACAATTGGGTAATTCATCCCTTAATTACCCTTAAAACAAATTAATTAAATCTTTGATTATAGATTAATTAATTCTTTAACTATTAATTAATAAACCTTAATTATCAATTAATACAACTTTATTACAAATTAAGTACTTTTTAATTACTAGTTAATCAAACCTTAATTAACAGTTAATTAACCTTTAATTAATCTTTAATCGTAGATTAATTATCTCTTAATTAATATTAATCAACCTCTAATTACTTGATTAAATAATTTCTAATTACAAATTAATTAATCTTTAATTACTTTAATTGATAATCCTTAATTACAATTAATTAGTTATAACCCTCAATTAAAAATTAATTAAATCCTTAATCGTTAGTTAATTTAATTAATTAATCTTAATTAATTACTTAATTAACCCTTTGTACTTAATTAATTAAGTTAATTAATTATACTTAAATCTCTTAATTAACTTAATTAATCTCAAATCATTAAAAACCATAATTATCTTGAGATAAAATCTTATCTTATTTATGCCTTAATTATCATTAAACATTTTATTTTAAAAATAACTTTACTTAATTAAATCATTAATTAAGTTTTAAAATACTTATTCAACTTGATAAATTAAAAATTACAAATCACAACTTACCTTTAAATGCTTTTAAAATATTATCAAGTAATAGTTTTAAATCTATTTCCAATTTAAATTAATAAACTTGCTTTTTATAAAATCTTTAAAATTTCATTTCTACTTAAATTTTAAAATGACTAACTTTATTTACAAAATTTTAAATTAAACAAAGTTTCAAAACTACTTAAACAATGCTAAAGGAAACAACTATCATATAAGTAATTATAAAAGAAAGTTTAAACTAATTTTATTTTAAAAATTCAAAAACCAAGTTTTTAAACCCTTTTTAAAACTTGCTTAACATTTGCTTCGGGAATAACCCGAAGATCACTTGGGTCTAACCCGAGTTCCCTTTTCTTTGCAAATTTAGTTTTGGTTTAGTTTTAAATTTTAAAACCTGTAACTAAAACTCTCCCAAACCACTTGAGTTTACACTCGAGTCACATGCCAAACTACACGAGTCGTTCTTCGAGACAGACTCCTATAACACTCCACTGACACCAGCAGGACACCGTACACGTGCAGCAACGCCGGCGACAATTCTGACGCCTCCGACCACCCTCAACAAGCCGGCGATGCCCCACTTAATCAAACCTAATCACCCAAAACTCTCCACGAACCCTGAAGCAAAAACAAGCTATCATGATCGAACCAGAAAGCTATCCATCACCAGAGAAACGCCTCGTACTGCCGACGTCGATTACTGGTGTAACAACCCGGTATTTCGTACCGATTAATTATCGTCTTTGGACGATTACTTTTCCTAGCTAATTGCCAATTGAAGTTTTTTTAAATTAAAATTCTTTTATAAATTGTTAAAAAGATTGATGGGCTTTGAAAATTAGAAAGTGGCCCATGTTTTTATGAGGCAGTGAAAACTTACAAAAGTAAATAGCCGTTCCCTTTTTATTTTTTCGTTCGACCCGACCCCTTTCTCATTTTCGTTCGAAAACCCTAAACAAAAGAAAATAAAAATGGAGACGGCCTCTCTCTCTCTCGTTCGCTCCTCTTTGTCTAAAATTAGGGCATCGTTGGAATCAAGGATAATGGCTGCTAACTTCGACCGCTTCCTCGATTGCTTCGGCCTCGTTTCGACTGCTTCAATTCGTCGACAAGGTGAGTAATCAAATTTACTCACATCCAATTCGTTCTTAATATTGTGTTTCGGCAATTCGATGTTGATTCGATGTTGTTCATCTTGGCCATTTGTTTTCGTTCGATGTTGGTAATCGATGTTGTTCTGTGAATTTCTTCTGTGCTCGGCCGTTCGATTATTGTTGGATGTTGATGATACCTCTGACTTAATCAAATTCATATAATTTGCTTCTCACGGCTCCAATTTTGAACTGGTCGATTTTTTTTGTGATGGTTGCCACTGGTTGATTTCGACTTGGTCGTTGTGATGATTTTCTCTGCTAAGATAATTTGATTTTTGAACTGTCCTGGACTTGTTCGATCTTCTGACTTTGATTGGTAAAACCTGTAAATTTCTCCGTTGTAATTTTAGCCTGATGCTTGAATGCAGTTTATCACCATGTTGTCTCGATGCATTCTCCTTTAACTTACTCTTGTACCATGGTTTTTGAACTCGTCTTAAGTATAATTTGGAACTAGATTATAAAATGATATTTATTGGTTTGGGTATGATACTTCACTGCTGTTTGCATTTGATAATTCATGACTTGATCGAGTTGCTGCCATTATTGTTGGCACTGACTTTATCAGGTTTGCATTCTTTAATCTGGTGGTTGTTGACCCTATGTGCTTCGACTCTGGCACTTAAGTCTTGTTCTAAATTGATACTTGTAGTTGACTTCGGCCACCTGACATTTTTAATTTATTCATTTGTGAATTTTTCACTTCTGTTCATTTGGAATATTTACTAGTTCCTGCTGGTTTTGTTATTAATTCCTTTGAACTACTTTTGGCACTTGTTTATACTAAGTGTTGTTTCATTTGATTTAGACATGTATGTGCATTCATACATGTGCATACGTGCACTCTTGTAGACTTTGATTATCCCATGTGCCTTGGATTTTGAGCTTACCTTAGTTTGAATTTTGCTCATTTGAGTGCATATACTTAACTGGGTTGCTTTATCAAGTTTAGTTGTCACATAATGTGGTGCAGTTTGTATTTGTTGTGCCCTTGTGTATTATGCCTCGTTCTTCTCGTAGTATGTATATAAAACATCACATACATGAATTTCAAATTTTTAGAAAGAAAGATAGTTAGGTTTGTATGACCTATCGTGACCATTCATGTGTATTCATTACATCACCACTGTTGCATTCTTGTTTGTACTTTGAGTCACTGTTGCATTACCTCTGACCTTTTGACACAAACTTCATTTCTTGTTGATCTTCACTATGATATAGTGTCACATCCCCCATGTATTTGCAGTTGCATTTGAGTTGTACTACGGCCTTGGTGCTTGAGTTTGATGTATTTGAAGCCTGGACATGTTAGTCGAGTTTGCAGTCTGCATATTATGTTGACTTTGTACTCAAGAATGATACTTGCACTTGTCTTGTCCACTGCCTTGATCGACTTTTGCCATGCTATTCCCTGTCTCTGGTACCTTACTCGATTGGCTTCAATGTGTTGTTCCCTGCTGCATATCGCTGCATTTTAATTACTGAACTGTTTAATTGCATATAAGTTTGGATTCTTTGTGCTACCTGACTGGAATGGTTGTACATTTGTGATCTTGTGGTGGCTGTAGTTTTTGGTCGCAGTTGCCCTTGTTGTTTTGCATTGCATTGACGCAAATGGATTGTTTTCTGACTACACTTGAGTTGAATCCAGCTTAAACGCTTGGGTTTGACCTTGTGTTCGGTTGTGAATTTTCATTGCGTACATCATCACTATAGTGGCAAGGCAGTGCACGCAAGCGTGAACTGCAGCCACACGGGATCGATTTTATTGGTATTTCTTTTACTCTTTATGTGTTGATCTTTTGCATAATGCATGTGTAGTGGCGAGGCAGTACACGCATGCGTGTGCTGCAGTCCTACCTGAATTGATGTTTTTAAGTAATGTTTCTATCACTTGAATTGTTTTGTTCAATTCAATATTTTGGGAATTTGCTGATTTGTTATTAACGCTGTTATGCATTATATTTACCGTTATCCTTTTCTTTATTAAAGGATTGAATAGGTGAAATTATTGTGATTGCCGTCTAATTGTTATTTAACCATTACTGCTTCTGTGCATTAATAACTGAGTTTGAATTAGACTGACCCGGGTATTATTTTCTTTTTGAATGTAATACTCGGGTCAGACCCGAGTTATTTCAGGTTGTAGATATTCGGCTTTGGGTTGCTACTAAAGCTATGAAGTCCTTTCATATCTTTTGGAATAGTCGTCGTCATTTATAGTAGTCAGTATAATTGTATAGAAAGATATGTATTCATGTATATTTTATACGTTAAAGTACTTGTATATGAAACTTCCTGAGTCGACTGTTGTAGTTGTATCATATGTATTGTGTCAAATGTATTGTAACTAAAATCAGTTATATATATATATATATATATATATGAGACTTTTTGTTTTAAGTGTGTTACGCATTTATATTATCTGGGTTATTATTATATTTACTGTCCGAAACTATTATGAACCATCGTAGTTCGTTTTATACTGAATTGGGGTATGTCGATGGGAGTAGTTAAATCAGAGATGAAAAAAATGAAAGAATATATATATATACCACTCCTATCGAGATAACCAATACTAGTGTAAGGCATAACTACGTATGGTCGCTCCTCAACAGCCTTATTCTCCGTGCTAGTTGACAGCACTACACCGTAGTGTTCTTGGCTAGCGTGGGTATAGATGTGGGGCGTCACAGCTGGAACGCCAGAAACTCTGGCCACACCTCCACGAACCATCCGCGCTTCCTTCCACCGAGTCTCATGCCACTTGATCACCTAAAGATGTCGCAACGATCACAAATCTAACCACAGTAAAAACTAGGTTTAAAACTAGTTCAACCCGCCGCCGCCACGACGAACGATCGCCTCTACCTTCATTTTTCCCAACATCCCTGATTACCAGCATAGCTTCAGACGAAACCTCGAGACCTCCCTACCCCTCGACCGCCGGAGGTTGCCTCAAATACAACTTCCAGTCAAACCCAAAATGCAACCTCAATGCATTATTGAAAATTGAGATTTTAGTTTTAAAAATCATAACTTTCTAAATAGATTCAAGTTATAATCTTGAAACATCAAATTATGATGTTTGAAATTTATCATATTTTGAATGTTGACTGTAAATTTCCAAATTTCGAGAGAAACTTTGCTTTGATTTACTTAAAACTTTTTTTAAGATTTAAATCTTGTTAAAACTAACATATATTGTTTAGAAACTATTTTCTAAAATGAATTAGAGAAATGGGAAATGATTTTTGAACAGATCTAATGCCTGTAGCCTGGAAACAATCTCATCTGTCTGATTTTTCAGACATGCACAACCAATACACAACATCTTCGTACATATAAACATGTTTCGGAACTTAAGACAATCATGCAAACACATTTTCAAACATACATTACAAATTTATTTCAACCATATGTCACATGCATCAAATCTACAGATGATTCATGTTTACAAATTAAAAAGCAGAGGCTTGGACTAAAATCAGATATGCACACTTTATAAATTCACAAAGACTTACATATACACATATGCAAAGCAATCATCAGATAGTAATTCACATGTTACTTAAGTTTTCATTTAGAAAGTTTACTCACGTTTGACAAAATCGCAGAGATGATTTAAAAACTGAGATGAAGCTTTGAAAACTGGAAGGGTGTTGAAGCTTAAAACTTTGAATTAGCTTTGATCGGTGAACAGAAAAGATGATGCTTTGAAACTTTGATTTATGCAGGATGAAGCTTTAATTGCTGCAGGTTGCTTTGAAAATCCAGTTGCATTTGAAACTTGCAAGCTTTGATTAATTTGCTTTGAAAATGGGTTACGGGTTTTGGTCTTTGCTTTGAGAACTTGTTTAAAGGTTTGTTTTCGAGATGAGTTACAGGCTTTGGGTCTTTGATTTGGAAAATGGATTACAGATTTGCTTTTTGAAAATAGGTTACAGGTTTAGAAATTTCTTTGAGAACTTGCTGACAGGTTTGCTTTTTGATTTGAGAAGTGAATTGATTACAGGGATTGTGTTGAGAAATGAATTACAGAGTTTGCTTTTTGATTTGAGAGTTGAAGTACAGGTTTTGATCTGAATTTTGATTTTGGAAAGTTTTTACAAGTTTTCTTTGTTTGGAAAATGAGATGAGAAAAAGAAAAAGAAATGGAAGGTGTTTGTTTATATAATCTAATTTATGATTTATTAAAAAAAATCAAAGAAAATGAAAATAAATCTTGACACTTGTCCCATACCATACTTAACTATCTAACACTTGTTATCAAGTGAACTTATATGCTAACACTTGTATTTATTCATTTTTATTTATTTTTAAATTGACTTAGAAAGCTTTTATATAAATATCTTAATTAATTAGTATATTTCCTAATTAATAAATGCCTTTGTAGATTTATAAAAAATAAAACCTTTAAAAGAAAATTAAAATAAAACCAATCATATTTGAAATAAAATCATACATAGCATATTAAATTCATTTATAAATATAAATATAAAACCTTTGTATTTATTTACTATTAAATAAATGTTTTCATAATTCATATAAATAAAATCTTTAAGGAAAAAGAATATAAAACAAATTATATTCTAATGAAAGCTTTATTCATATATTTTTAGATCCAACTATTTCAAAATAATTATCCTTTAAATTCAAATTTAAATTCAAATTTAAATTCAAATATTAAATTCAAATTTAAAAATCCAATTTAAAATCAACTTAAACATATATATATATATATATATATTAATTTAAACAAACACACTATTAAATTTGAAAATAATAAATCTATTTTTAAAATTAACTTAAATAAATATATATACATATACATTTAATCAATACATATTTAAATTAAAAAAATAAGTCTATTAAAAATCTATTTTTAAAATAACCAAATTAAATTTGTAAAAATAATTATTCCATTTAAGAATCCATTTATAACTATCATTAAAATCATCACATTATATTGATTAAAATAACAATTTACCAATTTTAATTAATTAAACAAGAGAGATTATCACATTTGAATTCCTTGAAATTCCAGGATATCACACAAATGTTTATGGTTGTGATATTTATCATGTTAGCTTATATATGGACCATGACTATGTTACTGGCAAATGTTAATTCGATTTTGTTCATTTTGATTTAATAATCCCTTTGTTAATAAGACCATATTTTAATGATATGAGATATTTTGAAAAAATAAGTCTCTTTTCAATTAAGTGAAATCAAAGTTAATATAAAAGAAAATTTGAAATATGAAGTGAAATGGGTTTGAAAAGGACAGTTAAATTGAAATCGAAATTGAGATGAATAGTGAAATTGAAATTAAATTTAATTTTAAAAATTGAAGTTGAAATTAAGGATGAATTGAAATTTAAATTGAAATTAGATTTGAAATCTAAGTTTTAAATGTATTTAATTTGATGTTAGAATTGAAATTGAGTTGAAATTGAAAATTAAAATTTAATATTAAAATAAAAGGAATAAATAATATTATAATATGATAATAGTGAAAATATATTTTAAATATTTTAAAAAGTGAAAATATTGATTTAAAATGATTTGTAATGATTTTATAAGTGATAAAATCCAACTTGATTAGATTATTTCAAGTATTGAAAAATAAGTTAAAACTAGACGAGGGCACAATGGTCGTTCGCGATTTCGCACCGAAAAGTTTAAATGATCGTATAGAGTGAAATATAGCTCGGAATTATTCGAGATAAGAAAATTCCAGACTATTATATCCACATCTTCTAAAAGAAGAAAGAAAATCAAAATTTCATTGAATAGATTTTGAATTAAGTCCAAATCAATTTTCTAGAAAAATCACGCTAGTGCAGTTAAGTGACCATAACAGGAAATCTATTTAAACGAACGTTTTATTTATGGAAAAATTTGGAATAACTTTGATAAATCCATTTAAATAGTTTAAAAGAGATTTGAAGTGGAAAATATGAATTTTCAAATATTAAAAGGTGGTTTAAATCAATTAAGCTTATAACACTTTCAGTATCACTTTTATGCTGCGAATTGTATAACTTTTTGAATGTGAGTTTAAACGTAACGATTTTACCTAGAATAAATTGTGAATGTTTTTAGAAGGAAGATTAAGCATTTAAAAGATAGTTTGGAATCTTTATAATCAATTTCAAAATAAAGTTGATAACTGAGTATGTGGAAACGACTAGTATATTTGTCCCGCCTGTGAAATCTGGGAAGATAAAATAAGGTGTTTAACTAAGGTTAGGGATGGAGCAACCAGTGCCCTAAACTTACTGGCCTATGTTTTCTTTTCTTAGGCGAGGGTGGAACGGGTCGAAAGGAAAACTCGGTTGCTCTTAAATAAAAAGATCGTAATGAGTTTTCAAACTAAAAGAAGATTGGTATTATCCAAAATTTAAGCAATCTTCAAAATGAATAATTTCTATGATCCCACTTACTCAAAAATGTTTGCTAAGATTGATTTAGGATTTATCGTAAACGATGTCTTGAATATCATTGTTTTTAACCAGCCTAAAAAGTTAAAGTCAAAATAAAGAGATTTCGAAATCAGCCAAAAAGAATTAAAGTGAAAAGAGACTTGATAAATCCTATATACTCATATTCACTTTTTATCGATAATTGATTTCGAAGGAACCGAGGTCAGATTTAGGCGATTCCTATCCGAAAACCACTTCGAACCAATGTATACCTTCGAATGTGAAGACTTGTTAAAGATGATGATTATTGAAGACCGTGGATCTTCATAGCGTGAAGATTGCTTGTTGAACATGCTCTGCGTAGCTTCCAATATAGAGTTATTTATAGCAGTGGTCTTCTCATGGTGGAGATCTTTCAAATTGCAAGGATTACTCGCTACTAGTGGTAGGAGAAGAGTGCCTTCGGTTTGTCATGTTCCTGGACAACTTGTTTGGACATTTGTCTAACATTGCATTTCTAAAAATTACGTACATTGGTTTTTACAAACGTACATCAGTGGTGGTGAAGGAAACTTCTTTTTGTTTAACACTCTCCTTGAGACGTACGATCTCAAGGGTTGTATTTTTGTGAAATGCAATTAGTAGTTAACGGAAATGGCAATATGGCATTCAAAGATGTGATATGTGCTATGTGAAAAGGTAATCGTTGCCTTAAACCTCATCAAACCGGAAATGACCGAAACAAAATTAGATGCGACAAGGCTAAGTGGGTCATTCCCAAGTAGGGTATGGTCATCCCCTTCTAAATATATTTCTTTCTGCGATGACGTTCGGGATGTAAATTAATGTGGTGTATGAAAAATGAGCGCTCGGTTAAAGGTCGATAACGACCGGAGGATGACACATTTAGTACTATTTAGTTATAGAGGTAGGCCGGTCTTGTGTTGGCAAAGGTTCCTTTGTGCTATTTCTCGGGACATCCATCTAGAGGTATACCCATTTGGAAGGTAGATCATTCACCTGGTCATTTGTATGGAAATTCATTCTCCAATAAGAACCTACGGTTTTGTTTGTAGAACCTAGTATGCTGGAATTTAATAATGGTAACAATTTCGGCTAAGATTAATAAGTTTATTTGCAAATATTTTCAAAGAATGTCATTAAAAATAATATCAAATGTTTTGAAATAAAAGTGTTTTAGTTATCATAAGGTAAAAACTCGTCCGTGTTTATGTGTGGGCGTAGTCTTATGAGATACTCTTTCTTTTCAAAGGATTTTTATTCAAAGGTTGATATATGACACTATCATTTATTATTGAGTTTTTCTCACGCTGGTTTATCAAGCCTGATCCGAGTGTTTTTCAATATTCGGGTCAGATCCGAGTAGTTTTAATTTTTGTCGAATATGATTGGAGTTTCCAGAGGAGAACGGGAGATATTCATCTATGTGTGGACATATTCTATTATCCGTTGTACTTAGTTATTTTAGTTTGATGTTTGTCAGCAACTGTAAGGATAGATGTTTATAATTGTCCAGACTGAATTTAGATTAGACTTTGATATATGTATTTTAAAAGTTTTCGATGTAAAGATATTATTCAATATTTTATATTATATCATTCGTGTGAGATTCTATTCTGTCTTATTTTTTTTATTACCCTTCATGCTCCGTATTTTCATGTAATTTGAGTTGGACATGTGTGGTGTATTCTCGAATCAAAAGGTACAGAAAAACGGGTCGTGACAAACACCATCACATTCTCCTTCCTGAAACCTGCCAACAACCCACGAACTCCACTGCCTCCGTACCACCACCTCACTGTCCAACAAACACAATGCAAGCTAACTTCACCTCACCTCACCGATCTTCCCTAAATACTACACTTCAATTTCCATTACCATCTACCAACAACTCATAATTACATCACCAATCTCATCCACTGCTAAAACACATCTTTCCCCTTCAGTCCACCACCATCAACACAACAACCTCGACCTAACCATGAGATAGGATATAGATGATTGATTTGACGAGGTCAATTTCTAGAAGTTAAATCAGACATGGATTGAAGGTCAGACCATTGATGGAAATGAGTTGATCATTGCAGTTGAGCTTGGCTAGAACAATGTTAGTTGGCATTTGTAGAGATGAGGGCTATAGCACTGTGGAAGTAGAGGTTATCCGCTTATTAATTAAAAGGAAATGACGATCCTAATTGAAAAGGCTAAGCTTGGATTAGGAGAGAAACCAGATGAGTGGGCGGAGTTTGAAGTACACTTTAATGAAAGGTTCATGCTACAAGCGAGCAAAGAAGAGTTATTTCAAAAGTTCATGGAGTTGAGCAAAACCAAAAGGACGAGTCCTCTGGGATATGTGAATATGTTAGAGGTGTTAGGAATTTATGAAGGACTTTTAGTAGCAATGCGGAGGAGAAGCTAAAATTCATTAGAAAACCAGTGGAGCCAATGAGGGCTTAACTGACAATAAACGTGTGAAATTTGGTTGATGCCAATATTACATTAAGGCTTAAGAGTTATCGAAAGCTTGAGGAACTAGAGCAGACCTAGAATGTGGTGAAGTTGTTTACAGCTGATAGGAAAGATTTCAAAAAGAAAAACGATGGAAGTTTGTGCTAAGTGGACATGGAGAAGAAGATAGAGTTGGACATAGTGTTCTGGTCAGCGGCGGAGGCAAGACGTCGCATTGGGGCAGGCACGAAACCCAACATCATAAAAAATGGAACCGGGTATAACGTTCGATGGAAATTTTTTTGAACAACGTATATATTTGAGTGAAGCTAATAGATCTACAATTAGAATCTAGGATACAGAGGCAATAAGTCGAATATGCAGTGTAATTGGTAAGCCTATCACAATCGCATTAGATTAGATTACTGCTAACTGTATAAGAAACTGCTAGTAAATCAAAAACAAATGTCGAAGAAACTGGACCTTCTCATCATGCAACCATAATATGTGAAACTGAAGCATCAGCAGATATCAATGATCAACCTGCAAGTAAGGAAAGAAAGTGTCAGGAACACAAATGGAAAAAAGCTACCAGCAAGGCAGAACTAGAAAAGAAAAATTAGTAGCTTCAGACTGTGCAAGAGATATGCATAATGCTATAGAAAAGGCATATTCTATACACACTCTAACAAAGAAAAGATAACAACATATACAGTCTATAAATCCAAGCAAAGAAAATAATGGAGCGCAGACTAAAAATGAATTTTAAGTTCTATTAGACAAAAAAAGATGATATTTTACTTGATAGTACAAGAAGCATCAACTCACCTATCTTTGATAAGACAATGCCGAAGAATTTGATGTGGATCTAAAATTTTCTTTAAAGAGTCTGAACTGCTGAAAAAAATAACTAACAGGATTGAAAACTGCTCAATTGAACGTAATTCCTGATTTTGTTTTTTATCTATTTTTTCTTTTTATTTTAAATTCTGGGGTAGGCACGTGCCTACCCCATTTGCAGATGGGCTCCGCCCCTGGTTGTGGTATATATCTAGAGGTTGCTATGAGTATAGCGTAATGCTATAATTGCGAGTAACAGGGTCATTTTACTAATCAATGCAGCAACCAAGTAGAACGTTTGGTTGTTTCAGTAAGAGTGGACACAAGGCGAATGATTGTACAAAAGGTAGGTAGAAGAATTCTATCTAAACTAATAAAGATTAATCAAATGTTGCATGGTCTAATTCAAAAGTTAATAGATGATGTTGAATTTATTACAGGCTTTATCAATTGCTACATATGATAACCCATGTACATGTATGAAGAACAGAAAATTATGAACAAGCATTAAATGCATGGGCAAGAAAAACTTTTTGAAAAGACATTGAAAATTCAAATGATCTAAGACAAAAGCTCATTATGATTCAGCAACAACTTTCCCAGAACCCTACAAACCAGATCCTATCAAATGATGAAAATATAATCACTCAACAGCTATCTACTGCTCTTTAGGTAAAAGATGACATGACAAGGCCAAAGTGTGGATAAAAGTTTGAGATTCAAGTTGATGAAAATATATTTCTTTTTATACATGTCATACCTAAATACATGTCCACATGTCATCCTTCAATTTGTTATCGACATTCTTCCAACGGTCAATGTTCACAGGAACCATTTTCCTTGCTAAAATGCCAATATACGAAGATAAGTGTGTCGAATTTTTACCTATAGGTTATCCTCGTTCATTGAATTCGATTATTACCTTTTCACTCGGTGTTAGGGAGAATGTCTTCATCAATATTTTCCCATTTTTTCTCTTTGGTGCTCATTGCGCATGATCTTGAGCGGAAGAGTTAGGAGGAGCGGATGAGTTTGTATGGGAGGTTGAATTATGAGGAATGACAGCAGGGAGAGGTGTAGTATTTAGCTCCTGAAGTGCTTGAGCAACATCAGCCACTTCAAAAGCTTCTTCATTTGAAATGCTACCATCATCGTTATTGTTAAGAGTTCTAGCCAATATAGCTAGACGCAGCTGCTTTGATTTTTTTTCCCCAGCACTCTAGCTCTAAAATTATCAGATAGATGTTAGAAACTGAAAATATCAAAATGCTCTGATGATGAATCAGTAGGAATAAGGAACAGATCGTGCCAACTCATGAGTACGAGATGCACCAAAGAAGAAAAGCTATATGTTAAATAAAAGCAATCATGACACCAAATAAGTATAAACAATATCAAGTGACTACTTATATTTTGTATCCATATGTGTTCAGTAAAGTCCATAATATGTCTATGGTGTATTATATTAATCTAATTGCATATAGTCATATAGATGCCAGCACTAAAGGTTTATGCTTTTTAATCCATAATGTTTTAATGAAGATATATGCTTTTTAATCCATGTTTGTGGGTGTTGCCCCCCATACCCTTAATTATGGAGTTGTCCCTCCTATGGACTCTCTTTTCTGGTGGCAAACATTTGGCTTCAAGAATATAAAGCAGATCAGTGATTGTTTGTCTCGTTTAAGTTTTTCATACAGTGTTTAACATAGTTACAGAGTAGTCAAGTTACCTTGTTTAGCTGTTCAAGTTTTTCATGCATACATATTTAATGTTATCACGGCATGCAATTTAAGAGAACCCTGCTGCAGCATAACTTACATTATTACCAATCCAACGATCACTGAAGTATATTAGAATGCTACCTTTTATATATAAATTGTTTTAGTACGAAATAAATAAATATACTTGTTTATAACATGAATTTCTTTTCCCTATGAACGGTTGGACTATAATTTGGAGATATATCTTCAATGCAATCTAATTAGCTCTACTTATAGAGTTAAAATAGACCCTTCTGCATTTCTAAGTGGCCATTATTGTACGCAACTTGACATATTCAAGTTTTAAACTCAATAGGTCCAGTTTATTCACATCACTCAGCTAGCAATAAATAAATGTGAAGTGACCAATAAGTTTCTACATTCTATGGGTGTTTATAGATATAAACACTGCAATTCCCTGTTCTCCTCAATGCTTCACTTTTGCATTATGTTTGTGCAGTAATGCAGCTGTACTATTAATGATGCTACCTTTTAGATATTGGATTTAAAGTATATATTTAGTAATGTAAACACAATTCACTATTGGTAATAAACCAAGGTTTAAAAGATAAATTTGCGATCTAGTAATGGTCATATTTGTGAGACTATAATTTTCAACAATGCTTCTGATTCTAATCATTTGAAATCCAAAATTAGGCACTTAGCAGCTTATATTTTATTTCTCCTTTTAAACAATTTTCTGTAAAATATATATATGTGCATATTTGTAGAAGGTCCATGACTTTCCCAAGCGGATGCTTTGTTGCTAGTCCAGTTGTATCTGATAGTTCAAATAAAGAAGTTAGAAGATGGTTTAAGTCATTTTAGAAATTTGCTTGTTTGAGTCTAATGGATGTTCTCCTTTTAATTTAATTTGTTTTGTCAGTAGTTTCATTGAGTCGGTATTTTTTTGAAATGATATTTTATATACAAAAAATCACTAAGACAGCATATCACCTGTCAATAAACATTCGAATCATCCTACGCAAGTTTCAAACTTGTGACATCTTGCGTCGAATTTGAATCACTTAACCACTGGGACAATTGTGCTTGTCTGGTATTTATATTATTATTGCAAGTGAATTGTTTGATGGCACTAGATATCAATATACTAGCATGGATGAGAAGGTATGTATTATTAGCATCAGTTTGTATTGCTTTTCATGTACACACGCGTGCATGCGCGGTACAAGAATGACATCCAGAAACACAACCCAGAAACGTATAGAAGTGATTCCTAGTTCTGGCAATATATATATATATATATATATATATATATATATATATAGTATTTGCAATTATCATCCTGTTTCCATGCATAAATATATAAAAACCAAGACAAAATTTTGAATAACAATGTATCGACAACATCGTAGTATACATATGTTTGTAATTCAAGCGTATTTCCCAAATACAGTAAGCATAGGTTAATAGCATCACCTCCAATATTTTTCACATATAAATGTTTCATAATTAGTTATAGATCATAATTAATTCTTGGATATTTGTTTGCACCCATTTTGCAAATCGTGTTTTCGAATTTGCAAGCCCACTTGCATCTCATAAATCCAATAACCGTAAACCTTTTGCAACTCTCTGTCCATTTTTTTTATTCATCAACTTACAAATATTTTGGCATTTGTATTTTTGTTTATTAGCACTATGACGTAGGCAAATTGCCGATGATTTTTCTTCAGATAATGAAAATGCGGAAACAAGATGGATAAGAACCAATGTGGTTTGATGGATTCCATTGCTATTCTTTCATATATATGATTTTTAATATACTTGAGTTGTCTATGTATTGTTTTCATCCTTTTTGTATATAGAGATGCAAATGGCCGATTAAGAAGTGCTTATAAGTTAAATTGGTTAGCACTTTAGGTGATTCTTGCATCTCCATATGAAAAGATTAATTTGGAAAATGAACAGAAGTATATTTGTCTGTCATTTATATAGTTACCAATGACCACTGAAACGCAAAAAAAAAAAAAAAAAAAAAAAAAAGGCTAACGCTGATGGAAATTAAGCAGAAACTCAATACTTATCAATCACTATAAACTGCATATTTTGTACAAATGCTCTAAGAAAATACTAATGGTCATAAACTGATGGAGAAATTGGTGGTTTTTTGTTTGCCTCAGAATAAAAACCGATTGATATATATTATATTATATCCAAATTTAGTGCTTATCTTACACTTTTCACTACTGCTATATTTTCCCAAAACTGCATTTCCGGCTTTGTGGTTAAAGTAGTAACACCAACATATCAAGCAATATCAACATATCAAGCAGATTTATTGGCTTTGTGGTTACTGCTATTGATATTGATTGACTTTATTACTTATAGGGGCAGATTTATTACATGATTAGCTTTGTGGTTAAAGCAGCAACACCAACATATCAAGCAATATCAGGATCAAACTATGTAGACTTTTATAAAGAGATTCAATAGCCTAGGAGTTTACTGTGCATGTGGAAAAAATGACTTTACAATGACCAAAGGTGATTAAATAAAATATAATGATAATATTAGTATAGATTATTGGCTTTGTGGTTACTGCTATTGATATTGATTGACTTTGTTACTTATAGGGGCAGATTTATTACAAGATTAGCTTTGTGGTTAAAGCAGCAACACCAACATATCAAGCAATATCAGGATCAAACTATGTAGACTTTTATAAAGAGATTCAATAGCCTAGGAGTTTACTGTGCATGTAGAAAAAATGACTTTACAATGACCAAAGGTGATTAAATAAAATATAATGATAATATTAGTATAGATGTTTACCTCGACTTGTTCCCGCCCACTCTTGCCCATAGATGTTGCAAATTCAAGTTTCTTGTAAATGATTGACCTGGAAAAAAATTAACACAAACTACGTGAATAAAATATAAGATACACGATTTATATGAATGAATGGAAAAAAGCAATATAAAATAGAAATTCAATAAATAAAGAATTTTTAAATTTTTTTGTTAATTTCATTACAACTTTGATCGTGTAATTAAATAGTTTAAGGAAGACTAATTATAAATGTTTGCCTAAAAATTACATGATGAATGAGCAAAGTAGTAGTAGTAGTAGAAGGAGCCGGAGCGGTGGCGAGGCGGTGGCGGTAGTAGTAGTAGTAAGGCCATCACAGTCCTTCCTCATATAACTTTCATCCCTGATATTGATCTCTTTATCGTCAAGTAGTGATTCATCTAGTGGTTTACTAGTCGACTCTTCATCCTCATCGTATTTGTCTAATTCATGAAAATCTCTTAAAGGTGCTCTAAGCACAACATCTTAATTTAAAGAACTACTTTCTCTTGAAAAGAACACTTGTCTAGCTTGTGTTGCAAAGACGAAAGGATCATTTGCAAATTGATTTTGAAACTGATGTAAGTTGACTAATGTAAATTCATCTTCAATCCTAACTCCACGATCAATATTAGCTCAATCACACTTAAACAAGACAACTTGAAATACGCGATAGTCTAGCAAAATAATCTCCTTCAAAACTCCGTAATAAACTACTTTTTCGAAAGATCCATTTTCACGGATTGTATTTGCCTCAAAGGAAACGGCACTATTTTGCATAGACTTCTCACAATCTTTAGTATGAAAACGCCGACCATTGATTGATAATATAACCAATATAAGAAGTTACTTGTAAGCGAGGCCCATATGAAAGACATTTTATTGTATCACTAACATTAGATGCATTTCTTTCTTCCTTAACCTGTACAGATATATTTTTATGTACAAGGACTTATGATGATAATATATACGTTGTATATCAAATTTAATTATTTACAAATAAGAAGACATCCTTACAACCTTTTTTTCAAATCAGGAACAAAAATTCTCTGAATGCAACCTTGCAAGTTCCACATCATCATTTACAAGTTGAGGATGCGTATGTTTCAACTCTTCATTGTGCATTCCATATACGCGAATATACACGTCAAAATTTAGTTTCTTTCATACATAATAATTGGATGCAATTGATACTCACTCTATATAGTGCTCCACTTCCTCGATATTAAATAACACATAACGATAAGCAACATCAATCATCTCCTTGGTGACTATCATAGGGGTTCCTTTGGAAATAGGACGTCCTTCTAGTATGAAATCATTGTGATGTATGTCATTTCGATTCTTCCTTTCTTCAATTTTAGATGCATGTTTAATATATCCATCGCAATACTTTATACATTCTTCGGCAATATGGCGCTCAACTATGCACCCTTCAGGTCATGCTTTATTTTTAACGTAGCCTTTCAATACATTCATATATCTACAACCAAAACATGTAGACAAGATATTTTATTTAAGTGCAAACATTATTCACTAATTTTAATATCCACAATAAAGTTTACCTTTCAAATGGATACATCCAACGATGTTGTACTGCCCCACAAGTTCTTGCTTCCTTCGCTAAATGTATTGTTAAGTGAATCATGATGTCAAAAAAAAAGATCGGGGAAAAAATTCTCTCTAGATCGCATAAGGTTAAAGCAACATGATTCTTCATGATTTCTAATTTATCTTTATCAAGCGTTCTTTAGCATATGTCATTAACAAAAGAACATAGTCCCGGTAGTGCATTCCTTGTCCCTACATGTAAAGTCCTCTCATGCTACAGACAACAATTGTTGCATCAGGATATGATAATCATGGGACTTAAGACTTGAAATCTTGGCATCTTTGTAAAGCATTTCCCAATATTTGATCAATATCCATCAGGTACCTTTATATTTTTCATTCGATAATAAAAGATATCCTTCTCTTGATCACTTAACGTGCATGATGCGGCTGGAAGTAACAATTTACTTCCTATGTTTATTGGATGCAATTTTTTCCTAACACCCATTGCTTCCAAATCATGACGTGCATTAATTCCATCTTTCGATTTTCCTTTGATATCGAGTAGCATGCCAAGAATACTCTCACCAACATTTTTCTCAACATGCATTACATCGAGATTGTGGCACAAAGGGAGTATTTAAGCAAAAAAAAAATTACCTAGTCAACAAAAATTTATTAATTACTACATACGAATAAATAAATGAAAAACCCGTGGTTATTTCTTACCTTCCAATAAGGCAAATCAAACAAAATCGATTTTTTCCTTCCATATTAAAGTTTCTTTTTTCTTTTCCTCTCCCCTTTTCCTTTTCTTCTCACTTTTCCTTTCCATTTTTTCCTCCTTTTAATTCTCCTCCCACACGTTACAAACATCTTTGAAATCTTCAAAGACTTGGGCACATGTTTGTATTGGGGGGCTTTGTTTATTCTCTATGGTTCCATCAAACAAGTTTTTTCGTTGGCGATATTCATGGTTAGGTGCTAGGAATCGTTTACAACCTAAGTATGCACAATTCTTAATGAACGATAGTCATATCGAGCATGTATTACGGCTACAAACGGGATATGCTTTCTTACCCTTTACAATGCAGCCTGCTAAATTTCCATAAGCTGAAAAATCATTAATTATCCACATTAAGATAGATTTTAGTCTAAATTTACTACGGATACATGCATCATAAACATTCACCCCTTTAATACACAATTTATTCAAATCTTCGGTAAGTGGCTGTAAATACACATCAATACCATTTCCTGGCTGTCGTGGCCTAAGAATTAATAATGATAACGTTATATTATCTTCGTGCATGCATAGCCACCGAGGAAAGTTGTAAGCAACAAGAAACACTGGCCAATAACTATATGTAGAATTTCAATCACCAAAAGGATTAAATCCATCTGTTGCAAGACTAAGCTTTAAATTTCGAGGGTTAGATGCAAAGGAAGGATACATTGCATCAATTGTGCCCACTGTGAAGAATCCACTGAATGTCGCAATTTACAATACTCACTTTTATGATTGACATGCCATCTTAACTGTTCTACTGTGTCTGGGGACCTAAACATTCTTTTCAACCTCCGTTTGATTGGAAAGTATCTTAAAACTTTCATAGGTACTTTGGTTTTGCTTTCCGTCTTCCTTCATCTTTTTTTACATTCTAGCGAGACTTGCCACATGTAGAACATGAATCACTATATGTGAGTTCTTTTCTAAACAGACAAAAATCGTTCACGCATGCATGTATCTTCTTATTACCTAAACCAAATAATTTAAGCAACTTCTTTGTTGCATATGTTGAATCTGGAAGTGTGTTTCCCTCGGGCAACATATCACGAAAGAGTTTAAGAAATTCTGTAATGTTGTATATACCATTTTTAGCTTTGTGTTTGAAAAAAAGTAATGTTGCTGACAACTTTGTATAGCTTGCACAATCCAGGTATAAAGGAATTTCATCTTCCAACATTGCTTCAAACACTTCTGCATGTATCTTATCATTATGATCTTCAATCCCCTCGTTACAAATTGATGCATCAAAGTACATATGTGTAGCCATCTATTCACGAGCTACATTTTATGGAGGTCTTGCTTTCCCATGAAATATCCATACATCATATGTTGGATCAATTCCAAAACAAATCAAATATGATACAGCGTTCCTTGAAGGATGTCTAATCAAGTTTCTCACATTTACGGCAAGGACAAATAATTTTTTTTGGAATTCCTTCGCTTTCTGCATGGCTATACACAAAATTTTGAACAGCCCTCCTGTATGCTTCTGTCATTCTACAGAAACTTACATGCACCACTAATCAAATCTTAAGAGTTATAACTATGAAACTAATAGACAAACCATAAAACCTTTGTATGTTAACCCATATTTTGTCCATCTTGATAAAGCTCTCGAATGTTCGAACCTAATGAGAGGACATTAAATAGAAGATCCATAAAAAATTAATGAAAATGGTATTTTCATCGCATGAAATGGTAGAATAACATGATTAATTCTTTATGGGTTGTAGAATATTAACACCTAGAAAAAAGTCCATTACTGAAAAAATAAACAAACAAAAATAAAGAATACCAAGAACCATTGGATTCAAATGAATAATCTGAATAGTTGTTGAAACAATAAGTGCAAAAAAAAACAACATAAATTCCTTGAAATTACGGTACATAAAAATCAATTCAGTGAAGCAATAAACAGTAACTAGCAACAAGTAGACAAAGAAGTAAAGATAAATAACAAAGCAGAACGCAGCTTCAGAATGAAGAAGATTAAACACTCAATGGATAACATTTATGTGATTATTACTGATAAATTTCATAGATAAATCCATGTTTAAGTAATTAATTACAATGAAAACATAAAAATCCACATAATGAAGCAGCTTTAATCACTATTTCAACTTTGGAACTAAATAATACCTTAGATTTGGGAACGGCGGGACTGCCGTCAACTGGTCGCTGCAATTCTAGATAAGGTTGAGAAGACCATAGTTACATGTGAGCAGTATCCGAAGCGACTATAGGAGTTAACGTATACGAAGCCATTTTCAGCGCGTAATTAGTCGATTTGGGAGTAGACGTGTGATTTGGAGAGGAAGCGCGATTTGCATTTTGGGAAGCAAGGTTTGTTTTTTAATTTCAGTAAGTAATAGGTCACATAGGCGGGAATAATGTAAAAAGTTAAATGGGAAGCGGGAAGTACATAGAAATACAATCTACTAATTACAACTTAGAAGCAAATGAGTGATTGTTGTTTAGGAATTATTATTTATATGTTAAATTCATAAATTATTATCTTTTGTAAATTCGAGTTGTAATTTTGTTCAAATAGAACGTTCATTTATTAGTTAAATGTCTTGGGATTCAAATCCATGACCACTATAATCTCAACACACGACGTTATGTTATTGTCACTTGAGCTAATGGATCTTGACTTAATTATAAATCACTAATTTTAATAAATAGTTAATTTAAAATTATTAATTATTAATCATTAATCGTTAATTGTAATAAATAATCAATTTAAAATTATTTATCATGAATTATGAATTATTGTTATAACAAATTGTTATTTTTAAACTATTAAATATTAAACATACATATTATTATTTGTGCATTGTTATTATAAATCAATTATTAACCATATTTTTATTAATTAATAATAGTTAACTATAATATGTTTTTAATTAAAAATATCGTCAATTAGAAATTATTAATAAATTATTTAATGACAAAATTATAATAGAATATAACATATTAATAACTATATAAGTTATCATTCATTAATAATTAATTATAAATTATAAATTATCAAAATTATTAAATGTAAATTATTATATCTTAATTGCAAATTACTAACTGCTAACTGTTATAATATTATCTTGCTAAAGATGTATTACAACAATCTAAAAAAAAGTTGTCATAAACCCATATTTTACAACGATTTAAACATAAAAGTTGTCATAAACTGTTATTTTACAAAGTTTGCTAAATAAATGTTGTCATAAACTGATATTTTACAACGTTTGTACAAGAAACATTGCCATAAACCATTATTTTACAACGATTTTTAAAAATCGTCGTTAAAAACCACTATTTTACAACGACTATCTGGAAAACGTTGTAAAAAATATTTATTACAACTTTTAAAGAAAGATCATTGTAACTGAAACGTTGTAATAGGGTATTTTTATTGTAGTGCAGCCTCGCCGACGTCCTTAACATCAACCGCCGCCATCACATGCTACGATAACTCTTAACTTAAAAACTGATACCTAACAACTGCTACTGATAACTAAAAGCTGATATCTAAAAACTGATACCTAAAAACTGCCACCGACAAATAAAACTGATACCTAACAGTTTCTACTCAAATAAACCATCCATAATCTTCTAGTTTTTCGAATTTATCAAATTAGATCGCCATTATCCAAGTTTACAATTTATTTTTGAACAAACACTTCAATCATAACAATCATTGTTGTAGAAAATCAGTTCATCATCATGCTTAAAGCACAAATAGACCACACATAATGGAAATCTATCAAGCTCATGAAATTGCATTATTATCTTATATAAAGATGCTTTGACTCAAGCGACTCCAATCACCAATGCAAGCCAGATCGAGCGGCTCCACTCAAACATAAGCACAGATTCCATTCAACTAAGATAGTGTGCACAATGGTGAGTATGACAGCGGTTCGTCTTTAGGTAAAAAATAAAACAATTTTTACAAAAATTGTTACCTACTATCACTAAAACCGATATTTAAAAATTGATTCTCAAATTAATAGTAAAACTGATACTCACACAAAATTCATTAAATATTTGATACTAATGAAACACTAATTCAACTCAATGATCGTCATATTTATTATGTAACAACTTCATTTTTTTATATAACCAAACAAACAAAGCAGCAAAAACTTCCACAATGCATTATTTTAAAAAATGGTACGTAGAAAAAACAAAAAAAATGATACTTAAAAATGATACTCACTAAACACAAGACAACAATACATTATCAATCAAACTAATATGAATGCAAAAAACAAAATGATAATTAAAAAATATTTGAAAATGTGAATTTATTACAGTATAATAATTTTGCTGTACGAAAAATATCAAAAACTCAAAAATAACAAATATTTTCGAAGATAATACCTACAAACTGAAAAACTGATACCTAACAGCTGATAACACTTCTTTTCCCCTAATTCTTTCATGGCTTGCTCTTCTTCTTCCTCGACTTGCTCTTCTTCCTTCTCGAATTGTTGTTTCTTATAAAACACTACTTCACCACGGCGTCCATGCCACCAAAGGCATCAATTTTCTATCATCAAATGATTTCAAATCGAGCTACTTGAAAACCCTATCCATTGCCATCCACTGTCGAACCAACCACCCTCGACGCCAATGTCATCACAGCAACCGTTCTTGCTGACAACGTCGCCTAAACTTAACGTCGCTCTAGACTTATTTGCCTGTTTGTCCTGATCGCTAATTTCTTTTACTGCCTTCGAATTGAAATTCAAAAGTTGTTCTTCACGCTAAAATACCGAAAGCCGGTCATTGAGGATAAAATGCTGAGAAATCTTATCATTAAGCCTATTTTCCTATTAGTTTAAATGGGAAAGAATTTATGCACATATAACAAAATATTTACCTTTTGACATTATTTATAAAGGTTAAACAGACAAAATCTTTTTACATTTTAATAATAAGGCCAAAAGAATGCCGCTGCAAACCATTTATTCATGTAATACTATTTTTGCGTGGCTCATGAATAAAAATGCATAACCTTTGTTGTTTTAAAGCGAGGCATATATTTTATTGCAGGCTTTTGTGCTAGGGAGGCATGCTATCCATAATATTTAGTTGAAAAGGACATACCAGAGAGCATAGGCGTAACTACTACGTTTTTAATGCATGGTGAATAGCGCACACATACTGAATAAAGCTTTTCGAACAGAACGCTTGAGCTTATTTATGTATGAATGCTATTGGGTAACTATAAATGTTTTCCCTAAAGTGATGCACAAAATAAATTTGGCCTATCTCTACTACTAATAATGAAAATTCGCTGAACTAATTTACTCGGTGTCTTTTTGAAATTTCAAAACACGCTTACTTTCCGTTTACATATTTACGCTCAAACAAAATATCAACGTATACGATAACACAAACAGTCCGTGTGCGAAGCACGGGTCCATACTAGTTGAAATAAGAAAAATGTCATCTCTCCCTACTATTACCGCTTCATCTCCCTGACATCACCCCATCTACAAATTTAACAACCAAGGACTGCTGATGCTCATCAGCCTGTTGAGGAACCTACAAAACAGAGGAATGAATTCTACAGCAAGAAAACCTGATATATAATGAATAATACCAAATTTCATTAGTATCCCTATTTGAATATAAGCACTCTGAGCAAAATATTATCAGTTTTATTAAGACCTGTAAATAGAATAGGGTGCAATTCATAATAATTCAGAGGATCCCAAGGGTATAATATGTATTGTACGGGACACCGGCATATGTTTTAGAAAAAGAGAACTAATTTATCACATGTCCGCTTCAGGTAAAGCTGGCCTCAGAATGGTCATCGATGTTATCTATGGGCACCTCTGTTGTAGAGGCCTGTATTTCTCAGTCTTGTAACATGGCTGGGATCCAGTTAAGGAAGTTTTTTGGTTTCATTTCTACTTAACATAACATATTCCTGCATTAAATGTTTTTAATGACGAGTTAGATATAGACCCTCAAAACCAGCATGTTTAGCTAATATTATAATTGTAATGTATGTAAGTCATTGTTCAAAAGTCTGTCAATTTCTCCAGTGCCATAACTAAGGGCTACCAAAGTGATGTTAAGACGTCAAACAATAGTCATTTGAACACGGTTAAGGAGTGGAAGTAATAGTGCCTTAAGCAACACATGAAATAACACTATTATCTGTTAGTTGTCCTTGTTTTCAATGCCAGCGTTCAAAATTTTTTGCCTCTTGTGCAACTCTGCCATAAAGAAAGTACTTTGCTTTTAACCATAGTTGTCAATGAATCGTGAACGGTGAAAAAATGTATACTAGGTTATTGTTTTTGCCGAAATATGAAGTGTGTTATTTCATGTAAAACTATTGCGCCATAATAATTAAGTAGTTTCAAGTTAGATGTGTTATTTTAGATTTCTTCGTTATAGGCAATTATAGACTTTGGATGCAAAAATATACAAGATGACACGTTCTTCAAGGTTTTGAAGCTCATTTTGACTTAGTAAGCACATGAATTTTTTTTGTTGCATACTCGTTAGTATTTGGTTTAAACTTGCTTTATAGATATTGTTTCTTTGTTTATAGATGTTGTGTGATGTTGATTTATGGATATTATCTTTGTTTGTGAATAGTATGCAAAATTTGTTTTTGAATATTGTGTTCAACTTAGTTTATGGAAATGATTAATGGTTATGTTTTTATATGATAGGTTTTGAGTTTGATTTGAATATGTTCTGTATACTACTCGGTTGAAATATATTAAAATGCAGTTTAATGATATGTGTATATAAATATTGCGATAGTACAACGTAATAAAAATGCTATAAAAATCATAATGCCAAAAGACAACGTTTAATACGTGCTATCATTACTTTTAAGTGATAGTGCATGTTATTACGGCAGCATAAATAATGCATTAAAATTAATAATAGCATTTATCAATTGCTAGCGAAAATGTAAACACTTAATATTTTTGACACAAACTATAAATGCTGTTAAAATTTAATAACAACATTTATCGATTGTTGTTGAAATGGTGAAACGCAAACGCACACACTGTAGCAAATTAAAAATGCTCCAATAAGTTTAAACAACAAGTAGCAAAGGAATCTATTAACAGCTCAGCATAAACACTGTCAAATTTTTTTAAACAATGTTTTTATTTTGTTGTTGCAAGGTCTGTATTTATGACATCAAGTCATTATACACCGTTCCTAATGACACTGTCGTATCCTATTACAGTGTTTTTCGAATGCTAAAAAAACTATTTTTCCTCTAGTGATGGTCTTTATGAAGATCTCTCCGCTTAGATACATTATGAGGTTTGGTAATTCAGGAAAATTAGCACTAAGGTTTGTAGGACCTTTTCTGATCAGTGAGAGAGTAATGAAGTTAGCTTACAGTGCTTTCTAAAAAGTTGGTGGGGGTCCACAATGTTTCCATACGTCACATGTGAATGTGTCTACATGATTTGGCTATCGTGGTCGAACCGAGTCAGTTGAAGGAAGTTGATATGGAGAGAGAGAAAGTCACTTATTCATCATGCACCTACCCGTATTGTTGAACATGGGACAAAGCTACTCCATAACAAGTGATTGGACCAATCAGAGTCCAGTGGGGAAACGACCCAAGTGAGTATGTGGTAGCCCGAGGAGAAAATCCGAGCTACCCATCCAGAGCTCTTTTCTGGTACATTTCCGTTTAAGTCAGTATAATCACCAGAGCACATATCATTTAGCTTAGTATATTCCATAAGTAGGAGTGTTTGCATGCTACGCATAGTTGCGAATGTGTCGTTTGGATATGTTTCGAATGATGGTTGCTAATGGATGAATTTATTAGTTAGCATTGCACATATAGGTTGATATTTACATGTTGGTCTATGACATACATCACATTATCGATTTTATTTTATCAGTTATATACATAATGGTTATAGCATTTGTGCATATGTATTGAATGGTTACTCATCGACATAAAATTTCAAGTATATGATGTTACATATATTTTGGACCCATGACATAAGCACTTGCATTTTAGGAGGTCGGCTAGTTTAGGAGATCGGCTGATTTTACATTATCTATATGTTCATATGCATTCTGTATCTATATGCCGCATTAGAAATTTTGATTTTAGGGATAATGTTTGCTAATTGTTGATGGTTGTAGGTATTGATTATATGAGCGAATTATATTTTTCCATCATTAGAGATTTCGAGTACGAAATCCTTTTACCTAAGGAGTAACGTTCGAGAAATTTTAATAATAAATTAAAATGTTAATAAAGGTAAAAATGTAATTATACACAAAAGGACAAAATAATAAAATTTGAAAACGTTGGAATTAGGCCTCAGAACCTATTCCATTGCATCCGGAATGACAGCTACAGTTAGAAAACATATATAACTTGTCAAATTGGATAAAACAGGTCAAAATTAGTGAATACAATAACCAATGACATTTACGTAATTATTAATTTCGGTTTAGACTAGATAACCCAAGTTTTCAACTATAAGTAAGACGCTAACCCTCACTCTTGTTCACTCAAAACCCTAGCTACCACTTTTTCATTCTGTATGTACAATTCTTCATCTTGCTATACAGAAACTTCTCAAACCTAAACAATATTTGTATTCTCTTCAAAAATTTCTTTATCAAAAATAATATAAAGCACATCTAACTCAAAGGAGATGAAGAGTGAATCAAGATTAAAGGCGAAAGAAAGAAGGACGGACAACCCAATCAACTTGGAGTCGTAGGAATTCAAGGATCTCTAGCTCAAGTGGTTAGGGTGTGGCACTTTAGACAGAGGTTCTAAAGGTCATGGGTTCAAGCTCCTAAGACATGAAAAAGAGTGCAATGCTTGAATAGAGTATCACTCACGTTATCAAAAAAACTTGGAGACTTAGGAAAGGAGGTTCAAATTCAAATTAGAAGAAGAAAGCTTTGTAAAGGTGGGTGAGTTGACTACGACGTTATGATGTTTCATACGTAATTAAATTCATTTATAATTCTACCTGATTTAAAAATAAAATTATTGAATCTGGAATATAGCTTCAACTTAGATTCTTTTGATTTACAGTTTCCACTAGAAATCGAGAAAGGATAGTAATGATAGGAACAACCTGACATGTGAATTTAATAGAAACAATTATAGAAAAGGGGAAACGATAGGCTATAGTAATTCACTTTAAATTATATATATTTAAACCTTTATGTGATAAAGTTTGGTGTGATAAAATAAATAAAAGAGATCGAATACCCTTTAATTTCACCTTGAATTGATTACATAATTTTAAATATAGATAGATTTTGTTGCAAATACATAGGTGTTCATCGGAAGATTTTATACGAAGATGCGTGTAAACCAAGGTAGAAATTACCATCAAAACATTATGAAGATAAACCCTTAATTCTAAAGTGAAACCACGAAGAAGACGAACAAAAATAAATGAAATAAAAAATAGAAATCTAGAAAACACCCTAACTAGACGTTTGGAACAAAAGTTAGACGTTTGATTTAAAATTCAAACGTATGGATTTCAGAAAATCTTAACCTGAGAGCAATTTGCTCAAATTCGAATCGATTCAAACATCTTGATCCTTTTTCGGACATCTGGAATCGAAATCGGACGTATGAGAAAGGAAGTTGGACATCTGAATTCCTGGAGAGCTATTTTTTTAAAGGAGGGTCAGACATCTAAAGTGAGTTTTCAGGTGTCTAAATTGTTTCAAACGGCCCAGGTTGAACCTAGACTTGGTGTAGTTCAAGTAGAGTGAATAGGGAGACTTGTTCCCACTTTATCTATTTTTAGGAGTTTACATAGCTGCATGGAGATGGTGCAATGGGCAGTATCAGTTCTACATTGGATGATGTACCTAGCTTCACACTTCATGACGAGCGTAACATGGAACTTGATAATGCATGCAATAACATCGCAACTAAAAGCTCTTATTGATACTTGGGCATGCTAGATCATATGTTAAACATGTAGGAATCGAGAAGGGGAGAGAGAGATGTCCACAATAGTAGGGCTACACGGTTGGGCAGCCGCAAGACTTAAGGGGGAATCACCATAGTAATTTCCTTAGTTTCATGTTGAATGATAAAGAGAATATGACACATTTACCATCGTTATCCGGCCTTTTGGCCCGGCTACGCAAAGGTGATTACGAGAACTAGACTTGACTGTTGATGAGAAAGATGGCCATGAGACAATAATAATATGACCAGAGCATGATATCCGAACAGTTATATCCAGCCCAGGGTATATAAGATCAACGGATAGGTGATACATGATGTCAGAATGTGAAGATTAGCTTGGTGGAACAGGTGTCGGCATAGATGTTTGATAAGTTGAAGAGTGTATAAGTGAGGTCAGCATAGTGTGTTGGGCTGAGCTTTTCTTATGGTGGGCCCAAAGGGCCAAAGGGGTCCAGGCTTGAAGATGTCAGTTAGGATGAAGGATACCTTCATCTATAAATACAGGGGTAGGGGGCTATTTTTGGGATCTCTCTCACTCTCTCTTTTTAGGGGGACTTCATCATCTTCTTCTTCCAACTCCAAATACTCTACCATGGCTATTTTTCTTATAAACTTGTATCAATGGATTCTAGCCAATCGAACAACTCGTCTAATTGTAATCAAATGAAGAATGAATGAAATTTGAAGTGGATGTAGGTCGAGATTGCCGAACCACTATAAAATCTCTGTGTCAGTTTACTTTTATGCTTTGTTCTCTAGATTCCATTAATTCTCTAATATCCATGAAATTCTACGGGTGTTAGTGACCAATTTTGATGCTAACATTTTGGTGCTTTCACTGAGAATTGAGTTCTCAACTTGATTGGATCTCATCGTCTACTAATGGATTTCTATATTCGTGAGATAGATTAGGTTGTTTACTGGCAAAACTTCCTATTCTACTCAGATTTGAAAGAGATCTAAATGAAGCTATTAGCCATGGGATTGGATTCACTGATGTACGTAAGTTTTTGGGATTAAATGTTGAAGTTTGCACTGGAATTATATAAAGGCTGACCCATCACTCAGTGAAGATAGTCGATCCCCCACTCAAAAGCTAACAGCCGATCGCTCTAGCATATATACTGAGCAAATGCCGACCCATGTATATTGACCCCCTGTAACCGAACTAGTAGCTAGCGAGCCAGCCTGTCCGAACCATGAATCCCTCGTGCATGACTCAAAGTGAAATCTCTTATAACTCGGAGCAGCTAGAGATGTAACCCGAAGTGAAGGAAAGACAACCATGTTGCCCTATTGGTAATCTGTTAACGTCCCCGAGCGAACGATGAATGGTCGACCCACCTTAGCCTTCTCTCCATGACTGAGCGATATACAAGGAGCAATCCGGACCAGGCTAACAATAATAGACTCAAGATGCCGAACTGTACGTGTCGAACCACTCTTGGCCGATCCGCCTTGGCCAAACTGCCTTGGTCGTCAGGTCGATCCACCTTGGCCGAACCGCCTTGGCCGAGCCACTCTAGGCCAATCCACCATGTCTACACTCCAACACCGAACCGCCTTGATCGAGCCACTCTTGGCCAACCCACCATGTCTACACTCCAACATCGACTTGGTCGAGCCACTCTTAGCCAATCCACCATGTCTACACTCTAACACCGAACCGCCTTGGCCGAGCCACTTTTGGCTGATCTACCATATCTGCACTCCAACTTCGTACCGCCTTGGCCGAGCCACTCTTGACCGATCCACCATGTCTGCACTCCAACACCGAACTGCCTTGGTTGATCCACTCTTGATCGATCCACCATGCCTGCACTCCAACACCGAACCGCCTTGGCCGAACCACTCTTGGCCGATCCACCATTTCTCCACTCCAACACCGAACCGCCTTGGCCGAGCCACCCTTGGCCGATCCGCCATGTCTGCACTCCAACACTTAACCGCCTTCTATTCTTGTGCTTTACGAGCATGCCGACCCAGTATCAAATATATCGAACCATGTGTAGAGGTCGATCCAAACACAAGTTACACCGATCTCTTATATGACCCCTATTTAAAAAAAACTTTTTCGAGTACGATCCAAATTTAAGAGAAAGGATCTAAAAAAGTAACCGCTACTCATACGATACTCCTGCATTTTGGATTCGAAACTCAACTTAGTAAAGGAACATTCTACCAACTTTCCTTAGATCCTATGATCGACTGGGGCATAGAGGATTAAGTGGTAACCTCTGAATGGCAACATGGGAACGAACAAGAAACCACTACTCAAACAATACTCCCAAAGGTTAGAGAACATAGATGATATGACTCTAGAAAAATACCAAGATGACTCCAAGCACCATTCTTCACTGACCCGACACTTCAAATTTAGTGACTCCAAGCAAACCGGTGTTTGACTCTAATCAATTTTTTCCAAATGCTAACAAGGATATCATACTGATCGCGTTTGAGGGGACTCGAACTCCAGATATATTTTGGCAGCTAGTTAGCTAGAGAGCGTCCTACGACCATGGATCATTTCTATTACAAAATGAATCTACCAAACTGAAGAGGAGTGGAGAAGACTAGGAAAAATAAAAATGCAGACCCATTGGCTAAGGCTCAGATTCCAGTAGACAAAACAAGATTTCAAAATTCGACTCATATGCTCTTTGAAAGATTCTATCGATGGCCTTTACTTGAAGACTCGCGACTCGGAGTGGTATTGAAAACCAACTTTGAGAGAGTCCATCGAAGTCCAATGAAAATCAAGGGAATGTTGTATATTCCAAGATGCTCACTGATCCTAACATAGGCAATTACAAACGTCTGCGAGGTGTGATCGAAAAGCCGATCTAGAAAGGAAAGCTTTAGCAGTACGTACAAGTCCTACAGAATGGCGTGCATCGAACATCTGATGCCTATCAATAAAGGACTATGATTATCAATTGGACTGCTGACGGTCAACGTCCTTTTGAAAGGAGCTACGGGCAAAGTTGAATAGCGAGCACACGATGCTGCTTCACTTACCAATGAGGTTTATTCCAATCTTCTTTGAATTATTTCCATTTCTATTTTAATTGTTCTATGAACTACAACCAACTTGAACTAAACTACTTTCAAAACGATGCAGGTGACCAAGTACTCAGATTTGATCGCCAACCAATCCACGAAGATTATGATCGGACCTGTGGAGTTTCATCAAGATGAGCATGATTCGATCGCTCACCATCAACCATATATGGGGCTATGGACTAGAGATGGAAAAGCATGTCATAGTCAGAGCCCTATATGAAGCATACATGATTAACCATCCATTCATCGACCTCCATATTTGATTTGGTAGCCTAAGCAAGGCTTGGAATGAATGTGGCCCGATCATCCATTCCTAGGTCATAAAGTAAAGTTCGATAAAATACATACGCCTCTTCTAAAGCTCAGTGATGCCAGGATCTATCTAGAGGTGATGTGATTTGATCATCTACACATCAACTCCTAACAGAAACACAAGAGGTAGTTCGAAAGCCTGACTTGAAGTAGTTGTGATGGACTGCCTACTCGTCAACCATTGCTCTTAATACATGGACATGACTGCACCTTAGAACATATGCAACTTAGTTTGTCTACTCAATGATCCATTATACTCGTTTTCTAGAAAGAGATACAAAGCAAATTGTGCGAGACTTGATTATCCAACCCCAGCATGGATGTGATCCAACCATTTAACATATACCTCCTCCTTGAATTGATTGGAAGAGCTACAATCACCAAGCGGACAAGAATCGATCGTCCATTTTTCAAGTTTTATCCTTGATGCTGGGGCAGAGTCCCATTCCATGAGCAAACACGGTTCGACCGTTCATTTAACAACATTACCCTCAATACAATAAATGAAATACAAATCAAAGGGGTGGAAATACGACTGCTCTAAACAAAAATCCCTAAGTCCCTGAAGCGGACTAGAGTACTTTGAGTCCCTAGAGCATGGACTAGAGTGTAAACGACTTGAGAAAAATCTCTAAGTCCCTGAAGTGGACTAGAGTACTCTGAGTCCCCAGAGCATGGGCTAGAGTATGAACAACTTTAGAAAAATATCTAATTCTCTGAAGCGAACTAGAGTACTCCGAGTCCTCAGAGCGCAGACTAAAGTATAAATGACTTAAGAAAAATCTTTAAGTCCCTGAAGTAGACTAGAGTACTTTGAGTCCCCCAAGCGCAAACTATAGTGTAAACGATATGAGAAAAATTTCTAATTCTCTGAATCGGACTAGAGTACTCTGAGGCCCTAGAGCACGGATTAGAGTATAAACGACTTGAGAGAATTCTCCAGGTCCCTAAAGCGGACTAGAGTACTCTAAGTCCCTAGAGCGTGGACTAGAGTATAAAAGACTTGAGAAAAATCTCTAAGTCCCTAAAGTGGACTAGAGTACTCTGAGTCCCTAGAGCACGGGTTAGAGTATAAACAACTTGATAAAAATATCCAAGTCCCTGAAGCGGACTAAAGTACTCTGAGTTCCTAAAGTGCGGGCTAGAGTATAAACGACTTGAGAAAAATCTCTAAGTCCCTGAAGTAGACTAGAGTACTCTAAGTCCACAGAGCGTGGACTAGAGTATAAAATGACTTGAGAAAAATCTCTAAGTCCCTAAAGTTGACTAGAGTACTCTGAGTCCCCAAAGCGTGGATTAGAATATAAATGACTTGAGAAAAATCTCTATGTCCCTGAAGCGGACTAGAATACACTGAGTTCCCAGAGCGCGGACTAGAGTATAAATGACTGGACGACAATCTCTAAGTTCCTAAAGCGGACTAGAGTACTCTTAGTCCCCAGAGCACGGACTAGAGTATAAACGACTTGAGGATAATCTCTAAGTCCCTGAAGCGGAGTACCCTAGAGCACAGACTAGAGTATAAATGACTTGAGAAAAATCTCTAAGTCCCCGAAGTGGACTAGAGTACTCTGAGTCCCCAGAGCATGGACTAGAGTATAAATGATTTGAGAAAAATCTCTAAGTCCCTAAGGCGGACTAGAGTACTTTGAGTAACCAGAGTGCGGACTAGACTATAAATAACTTGACGAAAATCTCTACGTCCTAAACTATGGACTAGAGCATAAACCATTCGACAAATCTCTAAGTCCCTGGAGTGTTGGCCTAAGCATGAACACTTATTGGGCTTGAGTCGACGGGGGAATAATAACTCTTAGTCACTAGAATGTAGTGTGGCGTATAAACATCGATAAATAGATGAGTGGATTCCGACTGTTCTCTGTTCTGTAATATTCGACCTGAAATCGATAAGATGAGTATTACCTCGCTAAGGATGGAGTCCAACCATCCGAATTGTGGCTTGTCCAAATCAATGGTAGCAGCAGGTGTACAAATCACTAATAGCTGTATACGACAGCTCATTATAGCTTTAGCTTGGCGTTCTTTACAACTTAAGCCAACGATTGCAAGGAGGCCTCAATACAGAACCAATCAAAATGGCATCCAAAGCTATCGGCGACCGACTATATCATACCTCAGTTCGGGGGCCAATATCAATCCGCACCAAGCACATATGAATGCGACTCGAATGTCCCTTGAAAAACTATGACCACCAGAATGTGGAAAGGAGAGTAAGCCACGAAGACTTGGTCATTAATTCTCCAGCACCCTCCTTCGATCCGTCGGGAGGAGTATGAAACTGGATGAGCATGATGCAACTGCACTTGAGAAAACTTTATTGTAAGATCTGATTACAGATCATGAACCAAAGTGGACGTGGTTGGCCGTCCAGTACCCAACTTATGCCTAAAAACTAATGAGGCATCGAAGTATTCCCCTTGGAATGAAGAATCACAATACAATCCAGGATAGGCGAGACTCGGCCTCCCAGCAACTGCCCTGATCCCACGATTTAATGGGAAAGAAAGTAAAGCTAAAGTGGGCATGGCTGACCTTTCTACTTATCAGTATATGCCCCAGACTTGGGGGCACGAGTGAGAAGCGTGATGAATGTGAACCAGCTATTCACCGATCAACTCTATGCCTTTGAAGTTTATGTGGGAGTATAAACATAGCTAGGACAAGACTCAACCATCCACGTAGTACATTTATCAACTTGAGACTGGGAGCAGAAGCGTGATAATCCAAAGACTGGCTGCGATTGCTTAGTATTAAAACTTATATGTAGTGTTTACAACTACTCAAGGCTACAACCGAAAGAATGCCTAGAGATAGAATCATTAAATCGATGCCTGATCTCATAGGCAACTAACTATCATTCCAACCCGAAGGATGGATAAAAGATTATGAATGCGTTGAATGGAAAGTGCGTTACTCGAATATACAAATAACTCCAAACTTGAAGAAAGATCGAACTATACAGCTTCACGCAACTCGAGGCTGACCCCTACTTGACATTTTCTTCAACAAGCTTCTAAGCCTGATCTTTGGCCTTTTGCAGATAATCAATCAGATCATTCAAAGCCCTTCACTACCAGACTTAATAACTCATGACAAGACTCTAGGATTCGACCAGTGCAACCATTAACATTAACCATCCTAACCATATTCACATTGAATGTTATGCAAAATAGTTATATCTGAACTCAAAGAATCCGAGATTGCACCCGCTAAGCTAACAGTCGACATTATAGCCAGCCATAGCAACCCTTTCCGGGTGCTGAATATCAGATCACAACTCAGTGCAATGATGGTAAAAGAATTAGTTGAATTTTTCTAAACAAATGATGATACATTCTCTTGGACCCATTCTGATATGCATGTGTGATTTCACCGATTATCACGAGCCATGCAATGGATATCGACCCGAAGCTAAAAAATCTAGCGTAATGTCTATTGATTTCATCATGAAAGCTCCACTCTTACTTTTAGGCTCACCCCATTAATGTCTATGCCTACCAGCCGTTGCGATAGGGCATAAAATAACCTGAGATATCTGAAAGAGTATTTAAATAGAATATCGAACTAAGCCAATTCGATATCGCTTACTTCCATCGAAGGGCTACCCAAGGACTAAATTTAGTAGACCTCATATCTGAATTCACAACATCAGATGACTACTCAAACAGTAGTGGAGAACCAACCAACATATGGAAAATGTACATGGATGAAGCATCTAATGATCAGTGTTATGGCACATGAGTCGTGTTAATGACTCATGAGGAACGATCGACCTGCTACATCCTGAAACTCAATTCCCATGTAACAAACAACAGTTCTTAGTATGAAGCCTCCACCATCAACCTCAAACTTGCTAGAGAACTTGGAGTGGAAACTTTACATATCTTTTGTGATTCCTAATTGGTAGCATGCAAAGTTAGGAAGTTAATTTTTCCCAGGGGCATTGTCTTGCTCCTTATCTCAGCCAGTTACAAGAGCTACTAGTCAACTTCACATATTACATCATTACACACATCCTCAGCGAACGAAAAGAGTCAAGTCACTGGCCAGGCTGGCCAGTTTTAGGGACGAGCAAAGGACATACATAATTCCGGTTAAAATACTTAATACTCCAAGCATTGACGAATGGAGATCGACTAGATCTTGGAGACAGAGCCAGAAAAAGGATCACGGTCGACTCCTATCAAAGACTATCTACAATGAGGAATTCTTACTGAATGAAGGAATGAAAAACGACAGATCCTCCTCAAAGCTTCGCTCCAAATCATCCAAGAAGAAGTCATGTGCAGAAAGGAATTTATCCATTCCTATGCCTTAATGTATCACTCATGATGAAATCAAACAAGTCTTCAAAGAAGTTCATGAAGAAAAATGCACGATCACACCAATGGGCCCCAAAAAAGAAAATACTCCGTTATGGGTATTACTGGCCAACTGTCAATCGAGATGCAACTGATCATGCTAGATAATGCGACTAGGGCAAGATGTTTGCAAAAATTTCAAGAGCCTCGCTGATGGAAATTACTCAAATGGCTAATCCATAGAAATTTGGCACTTGGAGGCATTGACACATCATCTTCTTACCAATCCTAAAGGTGATGCGAAATACATCATCGAAGTAGTTGATTACTTCACTAAATAGGCAGATGCAGACTTTTAACCAATACCAAGACTTAGAAAATAATCAACTTTACTGTGCAACACGTCATCTATCATTACGACCTTCCACAAACCGTTATAACCAGTAATGAAGCTCAATTCAACAACGTAAAATTTGAAAACTTCTACCGTCGGCATCATATTGAAAAGAGATTTGCGGTATTTGCTCGCCCTCAAGCAAATGGACAGATTAAAGCTGTGAACAAATCATAAATTCTATTCTGAAGAGAGGTTTTGAAAAGGCTAGAGGTAATTGGGTGAATGAGCTCCCAATAGCATTATGGGATTGCAAAACTACCCGAGAGTTCACGACTGGCCATACTCCATTCGCCCTTACTTACGGCTCCGAGGCCATCATCTACGTCGAACTTGAAGTCCCTCTTATCGAATGGCTGATTACAACTAATATTTCATAAAAAATATAAACAAGGAATAGTAATCGGATTGCAATTAAACTAAAAGGAATTGGTGATAACTCACAAACATGTAAAACGCACCCAGGAGCAAAAGGCAAGAATATGTACCTGAACGTGCACGTTTATATTCATAAAATTCGACTTCTTGAAATCAACAGAAATTGGATTTTCACTTAAGGTTATTAAGAAAAGACTAGATTAGATAGCCTAAGTTTACTAGCCCTAAAGAAACGGGCATAGATAGCCACTAATGAACTAAAATTCTAAATTATACAATTGAGAATCGACCAAGCGTCAGACAACCAAAGAGGGATACGACACTTTGGGAAGATGAAATTGAAGGATAACGACTATTTAGGGAACATGATGGATTTTTTATGGAGACTTTAACTTGTTTCGATTCAAAGCATGTAATATACACAACAAGACGTACTTTTGGAGGGGCAAATGTTATCCGACCTTTTGGCCTGGCTACACAAAGATGATTACGAGGACCAGACTTGACTATTGATGAGAAAGATGGCCATGAGACGATAATAATATGACCAGAGCATGGTATCCAGACAGTTATTTCTTACCTGGGGTAAATAAGATCAACAGATAGGTGATATAGGATGTCAGAATGATAACGATAAGCTTGGTGGAATAGGTGTCGACATAGATGTTTGATAAGTTGAAGAGTGTATATCTGAGGTCAGCATAGTGTGTTGGGCTGAGCTTTTCTTATGGTGGGCCCGAGGGGCCAAAGAGGTCCAGGCTTGAAGATGTCAGTTAGGTTGAAGGCTACCTTCATCTGTAAATACAGGGACAAGGGGCCATTTTTGGGATCTCTCTCGCTCTCTCTTTTTAGGAGGACTTCATCATCTTCTTCTTCCTACTCCAAATACTCTGTCATTGCTATTTTTCTTATAAACTTGTATAAATGGATTCTAGACAATCGAATAACTCATGTAATTGTAATTAAATGAGGAAAGAATACAATTTGAAGTGGACGTAGGTCAAGATTGCCGAATCATTATAAAATCTTTGTGTCAATTTACTTTTATGCTTTGTTTTTCTAGATTCCATCAATTCTCTAATGTCCATGAAATTCTACGAGTGTTAGTGACCAATTTTGGTGCTAACAACCATTGAGAAGGTGACACGAATGCTTAAGTAGGCCATAAATCATTGAGGTCGTATACATGGTGCAAGCCCAAGCTTTACGATGTCCCGCCCAACTTGTAAGTTGGATATATATGATTCGTCATTGAGAATGTTAACTCAATATTGGTTAGAAAATTATTTTTTAGACGTATACTAGGAATTTGTGAGTTAGTAGAATAGGGATTTTAAGGCTAAATTAACACAAGAGAGGAGCAAATAGTGTTTAATGAATTATATGAATACCTTTTAAATTCTTTAAGGTTATACTTGAAATTGTGTAATTAACAATCATAGAAACAATCACTAAATCAAAACACAGATAAAAGAAAATGCAGTAAAAGTAAAAAAGAAAAATACGCCAGGATTTTATACTGGTTTGGAGTTACCCAACATTCAATCGTGCACCATTCCTTCTACGAATTTCTTTTCAACTAGTAAATGCAAATACAATCTCGATTTCAAAGCTACGAGACACACCACCAGAATCCCGACCTTTGGGTAGAGTCACTTAATTTTTGGACTATATGCACACCCACTAGATTATAGGCCACTAAGCACACCCAATTAATTTCACGGGCTACAATCACATCCACAAGAATATCAATATGATTTGATAGAGATTCACAGACTCGGATCTTCGATCTTTATTACAGTTGATCCTATAACTCTTGATTAGAACTTTGATCTCGATTTGAGTGAGACAGAGATGAGAGAGATTAGTGAGTAAATGATAGGGAGTCAAACTAATGGTGATTGAGTTTGATTCTGGTTGAATTTCAATAGAATTTGGGTATATTTTTATTTATAAAACGAGAGAGAGGAAAGAGGAGAGACAAATAAGAAAATTGTGTTAAAAAATTTGTTTAGAAGTTTGGTATTTATAGAGGAATAATGGTCATATCCATTCATAAATAGATATGACAAAAATACACTTCTTTTGAAATTTTATAAATATCGATCACTATGTCAACATACATATATAGAGTATGTCAACATACTCTTCATAAAATTTAAAACATTTTAAAACATTATTTTGAAAATCCATCACTTTGTAAAATAATTTGATACTTTGTAAAATCATTTAATCATAGTTTATACATAATTTAATCATAATAAAACTGAAGAAATTATTTTGAAATATTTTTATATAAAAGATTAAATAGTATATGCAAGTGTGTGTGTGTGTGTGTGTGTGTGTATGTCGAAGTAAAATATATAACTATAATGTTTGCACCAAAATTGGTCACAACACTCTTTGGAAGTTTTTGAAGAGATAATAATGAAGAATATAAATTAAAAATGAGGATTATCTAACAAAAACTCCAAACAACAGGAATGTAAATGCACAAACAAGCGATTTAGAGTGGTTCGGCGTGTTGCCTACGTCCACTATGAAGTTTCTGCAACTTTATTGATTCTCTTTCAATGACTACAAGTGATTACAGGAAACAACAGCAAGATACAACTGCAAATTCGAATACAACAGCAAAAGTATGATGTAGGTCTCGATTCGGCAGAGTCTGGCACTTGAGAATAAAAAAGATCCCTCTTCTGTAGGCTCTGGGGCTTTATTTATAGGCGTAGGAGGCTGAGACTTCGCTCAAACTTCGGGAGATTCGCTCTGGCATGTGAGGTGGCCCACACGTCCAGTTCAAAAAGTTTCGAGTCGATCTGTGATCGATATGAAATCATTTCGTATCGATCAAGATCATGTCCTATGGAGATGAAATTTGGTGTAAACGTTCATTGGCTCGTGTGCAATCTCCTGTGAAAATTTCATAGCATTTGGATCAGTGGATCATGAGATATAGTCGATATGAAATTGAATTTCTCGGTGGCTGTTTGGTTAGAACCCATCACTTCGAATCGATACATTCGAATCGATCTTCTCACGTGGTTCTCTGATAACATGGTACACACCCTTCGCCTCGATATGAGTTTCACTCCTAGTTGACCGTGTCGACTCCATTATTTTTGCCTTGTTCGTACCGAATTTGACACGTCACCCAGGCTTGTTGACTCGATGGATACGAAGTAGTCATCAGCGATGGATTCGAACAACAGTTACGTTGATGGATACGAGCTAACGAAGGTCGATGGTTACGAACAGGCCTTTACTCGATGGATACGAGCCACACAGCTCCTTGATGGACGCGAAGTCAATCGATGCGAACCGGAGTCCTTTGATGGATACGAAGTAGGGAGATGCCAATGGATTCGAATAAGGAGGAGCTGATGGGTACGAACGAGATCGAGTCGAACCGAGGCTTCCCAATGGATTCGAACTTGATCGACACGAACTTAGGCACTTCGATGGATAGGAAGTTGCTGGACCCCTGATCAATACGAACGTGATCGATTCGAACCGGAGTTCGATGATGGATACGAAGACGGAGCTTTTCCCTTCGAATTGTATTGGCCATAACTTGAGCATACGAACTCGGGTTGACTTGAAACTCAGAATGTTGGCTCTCTTGGCCTTGCTAGCCATGTCTTATCAATTATAGCTCAATCCGGACTCGGACAAAATTTATCGATATCCATAGCGAACCTGTGTATGTTTGATATCCAGGAAGAGTGACCTTGGTTTTCAATCAGTTCCTTGGTATCTCGACCTTGTCAAAAGATGGGATAACATTTGCCCCCCAAAGTACGTCATGTGGGAAACAAGATATGCTTTGAAAAGCTGCAGTTTCTTTCTGAACAATCATCGTATTTTTCGTTGAAAGTTGCACCCTGTATTGCTATAACTAACTGTTGTGTGATAGTGATTAGTTGTTTGTCGTCGTAATCGTAATGAGATGAGTATTCGATCCCTGTGAATGTTGAAAATCGAATATTAGTCCGACATATATGCACATATGTTAACTTAACTCTTGTTAACGTTGCGCGTTCACGAGTTGTTGTCAGTTTAGTTTGTTTTTTATATCGAATTTCATGTTGATTCTCTCCTGAACCGATTTGAAATTCGAGTTGAAACAACGCTTGATGGTTGTTTTGGACTATCCTCTTGTATCGATCCTCTCCTGAATCGATGTAAAAGGTTGAAAGGTAGTTTTCTATATTGACGCGGTTTTCATTGATGGATACGAAATGATCGTTCGTATCGATGAGTTTTGATGGATACGAAAATAATCGTTCATATCGACATACACGCGTTGTTGTGAAATAGATACTTCGTATCGATAGGGTTCAATGTCCTCAGTACAGCCTTGGTTATGTATTTCGTATCGATGAATCCTGGTTGCAGTTTCGCATCGATACTATTGTATAATCATAACGGATATGAAATCGCTGTTTGCATCGATGTGCATTGGATGGAGTTGCGAATTTTCCGAAATGAGCAAGGGCTTCGAGTCGATGGGAAATTCTATCACATGGTCATGAACAAAGTGTTCGACTCGATCCTGGGTTGACTGGTTGCGACCGGTCACGTGGACCGGGAGGTGAATCGGCCCAGTTGCCTTCTGAGTTTCATATAAATACTCTGCACTTCATCCTTTTTTTACTTTTTACTGCCGCCTTTAGCTTTCGCATTGATCCAGGGATTAGAGAGAGAAGAACTGCATCGTGCCTTCGACTCGATCAAATTCAATTCTTCCAGTCTTCGAATTCCAGTTTAACTTAGGTAATTAATTACGAATCCAAGTGATAAAGTTATTCCAGATCCATTCTTTCTTCTTCGATTATCCCTTCTGGCAATAGGTGAAACCAGATCTGGGATAGTGTTCGGTCGTAAATGGCCATGGCTATGCTTGAATCGATCGGAGAAGAAAGGTTTAAGGATTCTAAACAATCGATTGAGGGTTGCTCGGCCTCCACTTCGTACCGATGAAAGGAAAGTTAGCGCTTGACTTTGTATCGATTACTGGGTGTGGGGTTCGCATCGATGTAGTGTTAGTCGAGGAATGATGGTTGCGAACATGATCGATGCGAAGGTCTCTGATTCGTAATCGATACGAGATTGGCGCAACTTAGTCGATACGAGGGGTATCGATTCGATCTTGAACGATACGAGACGTATCATTTTGAACCGGTGCGGTACAAAGCACATCGATTCGACCCTTATCGATACGAACTGTATCGATTCGAACTCGATCGATACGAAACATATCGTTTCAAACACAATCGATGCGAAAGGGAGGCTCCTGACTCTTCACTAACTTGAACTGTGGTGATCGATCTCAAGCCGAAGTTCGATGAACTCGGGAATCTTTTGCATGCTTGAACACTTGACTGCGGCGAGCTTCATTCCTGCATATCCGGACTTAACTGTAGAACAACATATCTGACTGCCTTTCGAAGCTCGTCGATAGAACCATAATTTAACATCATGATGAGTAATTTCAACTGGGATCGATTGCTAACATCTAGGCGGTTTGGTGATGACGGTTGGTGATGACGGTCACCCCTACTAGACTCCGATTATCTTTATCGTTTGCAAATTTCCTTTAACTCTGCAAAATCTTTTCAAGTAATGCACAGCACTACACTGCACAGCACTACACTGCACAACACACACTCTACACGTGGGGAACACATGGACTCTTTAGCATCTAACGATGATTTCTCGTGAGTTAGTTAACTATGGAAACTTCAAGCTCGCAGCCGCAAGAAACTTAGGGATTAATTCCTCCCAGACTCGATATACCGGACATTGAGGCCGAAGTCATCGGCCCAGCTCTAGATGAATTCCCCGATGCATCTTTCATTGCCAGTCCGTCAGACTCCGTCCCCTCCAACATTTCTGAAGATATGCTAGGGAGAATATGCTTAAGACATGGTTTGTCGATGGATGATGTATTATTGCCGGGACCAAATGATAGACCGCACAATCCACCGGAGGGATATATCGCATTCAATCGCCACGCGTGTGCAGCTGGGACACTCCCTCCGTTTAACCAGTATAGAAGAGAAGTGTTGTCGTTTTTTGGGATCGCCCCATCTCAGCTACACCAGAATGGATACGCCTCACTCAATAGCTTTTTCATTGCATTTATGGAGTATCTCTATCGGTCGCCGCTCCCAATTGAGATCAGATATTTATTCAACTTCAAAAGTCGAACAGATAGTCCATCCTTCACATTCCTGGAGGTAGTAAGGAACTGCCAAGTGGTCACCAGATCTTGGACTAGATTAAGCTACTTCAAGACAGAATGGTTCTACGTTCGATGTCCTCCAGGATTCGCCAGGCGATGGCTGTTCAGACGTGAGTATTGTCATCTTCTGAGGTAGTTGTCAAGACAGCCATAGATGAAGTCGAGCTTATATCTCTTTTTTCTTTCTTTACAGCAATAATTCAGCGACCCGAAGGTGGATATTTCAAGGAGATAGTTCGGGTCTTCCACGAAATCCCAAGTGAGGAGAGAAATATCGAATTGCTTTTGACGGACAGGAATCTCAGAACTCTTGGGTTGATTGAGCGGAGACAAAGTATAATGCTCGACGGTGCATTAAGAACCGCCTCGAGAGAGCGAGTCAAACGAAAAAAGCCTAAAGCTGTCGTAATCGAGGAGGCTGACTCTGAGAGAACTCACACTGATGAGGAACCCGTGGGCGAACCTGCAGATGTAGCCCAGTATACTGAAGAGAAGAGAAAAGGCAAGGCAGCCGTTTTTAAGTCACCTAAAAAGGGGAGACGGAAATCCGTTGTCACGTCCCAGCCCGTCTCTGCAATTAGAATTTCGGAGGTGTCTCCTCCAAGAACAGAAAGTCTTTACGAAGGGCTTGCCGATCTTCCAATTCCGGACGATGTGTCAATGCAACACGACGTCGGATTGGATGAACTCCAACATGCCCTAGTTTTAAGCGAGTCTCTACCCGCTAGCGCGGTTGACACATCTGGTTGGTCAGGGGGTTGTACATACATCCACACTTCACAGCACTACACTATTTCTGAATGTAGTATACTCACTGCGATAGATTACTAACTCTTTTCTTCGTTTATATTTGCAGATACTATGTCTGGTCACGGCTCGATGCTCGGCAGCCTGCGCCACAAACGTCGATCTTCATCTTATTATGATTCGCGTAGGAGGGAAGGAGATCGAGATTATGACCAAGGTATTTTGGCCAAGAAAGGACTGATAGGGACAGGGAATATGCATATCGCTCTCGGTCTCGTACACCCCTCCTAGAGTTTCTGTACAACCTTCTACTCACGCCTCACGTCCTTCGAAAGCTCTACGACATAAGCCGTCCTCCCAACCGTCAAGGTCTGAAACACACCGTAGAACGGAGATTGTGGCCCCCACAACAATAGAGCAGACACTGACTAAGCCTTCAAGGGAAGGAGTAGTGAAGATTGCTCAGCTAAAGAAAGATTTCCCTGAGATCTGCTTTGACGGGTTTGTCTTTCCCCCGCATCTAAAAAGGGTGCCCACGTCGGTCGAACCCATGATGCATGATTATCTCACCGACATACTTTTCCAGTATCGGGAATGGTCCAAGGCCACGAAGAAAGCATCGAAAGTGGCTTTTGACCGGGCGGTCGTGATTGAGAAGTTAGAGAAGGAGCTTGGTCAAAAGGATAGGATTATTCAGGTGCTCAATAGTGAGGCCGAGTCTTCTCGTAAGTCTGAAATCGAGGCCCTTAAGAAAGCTGACGAGGCTCAGGCGATAATGGATAGGATGAAGCGTGAGCATTACGCCACAGTGGAGGACATGGGCCACCGGAATACCATGGTAACCGCCGAGCGGGACGCAGCCTTGAAGGAGTTAAATGAGATTAAGTCCAAAGTCTCAAAGTTCATGAAGGAGAGGGACGCCGCTAACATTTCTGCACAAGAGGCGTGCGATCAGGTGGTAGAATTCCGGAGGGAGAGAGACGCGGCCATGGAAAGGGTCCGCGAAGTGGAAGCCGGGGTCGATGAGAAAGTTCAGTTGGCGGAGACTAAGCTCGAGTCAGAAATAGAAGAACTTCTCATTACTTATAATGCCAATGTACTGAGGTATAGAAACTTGGCGTGGCTCGATGACTACCTGACGCACTTATTCAATGCCTGGAATTTGTTAGTTGAAGAAGAGAAGGCAGCACAGTTGGGTGAAGCTTTTGATGAGTTCGAGTTGGAGAACCGCATATTGAGTGATGATGAGAAGAAGCTTCTCCATGATTTTATGATCTCCCATGCTAGAGAAAGACTAGGCACCCAACACTTAGAAGTTGGTGAGGGTTCTGGCGTCACACACCCAGCTACAAGTTCTGAGATGATTACTTCATCTCAATCCGAGCCGATGCCAGCGATTGAGCCGCAGCCGGTCCCAGGCTATGACCCTGAGCAGCCACGCTTATCTCCCATAAGGGAGCATTCTTCAGAGGCTGTTCAACCAGCTACAAGTCAAATAGAGGAAGGTACTCTGCACAAATCTACTATGTGTCTGAACTAAAGTATTTGTATTGAAGCGTGTTATGACAACTTCTTTTCTCTCTTGTCCACTGAGTGAAGTTACAATGACAACGCCTCCTACAATCCAAGAGTCACATCAAGTGTGGGAGGCCATCATTACTGAGGCGACTACCACGACTGTGGCTGCGTCGACGGAGGTGACACAGGGGAACTCGTTGTCTTTGGACGAGCAGATGATGAACGAGCTCCTAGGTCAAAGCAACGATCCTTTTGTGGACATGCCATTCGTTCTTGGTGCATTCCCACCTGCTTCCATTGCTTCATCACAGTTCACCACTGCCTACCATGAAGCTCGTGCCACTCGTGAAGCTGAGATACTGGCTCAAATCAACGCAGAGATGGAAGCGGCATCACACGGTGGTAGTTCCGAGAGTGTTACGACGGCAGTTGGCCCCACTCCTCTTATGGTGGTATCTTCTGGGGACACGCTTGTTGGTACCAGCATGCCCATTCCGCCCTCGTTGGTAGACCCGACTCCTCCGACTCCTCCAGAAGAGAATATTCCTTTAAGTTCATGTTCGAAGGAAGATGTCGATAGCATGCCTTCATTAGAGGATGAATCGCCAAAGGGTAAGGGCTCGAAGCGAAAGACTGTTAGCGGTTCCAGTGGTTCCGCATTGAAGAAAAAGACGAAGGAGAAAAAGTAGATAATCCCCCTCTGGTGCATTTTTGGCAGTTAGGAAGTTGCTTTTATTTTTCTTTCATAGGCCATGTATAGATGCAGGCTCGGCCCCCTGCTAGTAGGAATTTTTCGGAATAACTTGTACATGAATCTTCATATACAGTTAGTTGAAATGACATTTAGTTTCTTTGCTTCAACTCTCATTTCTTTTGTGCTTAAGTATTTGCAGTATTTGGCTTTCAGTCCAGTGTACTTGTGGTGTTTCTACCCTCAAGTGGAGTTCGTTTTATTTGCCAAGCTTGAAAATCTTGATCACAAGTCATAATCGATGAATGGGTTGAATTTTGGACATTGTATCACTTTGGTTAGTGATTAACACTTGAGCTTTTGCCCCCCAGTTTCAGGGACTAGCATTTGTATTTCGGTGGTCGATCACACCTATTGCAAATCTTGAGCACATGTCCATACTCTGGGGACTTAGGATAATCCATGATTGATAATCTGGTTCGCACTCTGGGAATTCGAGAGTTATCGATGTTTGTAACACAGTTCGCACTCCAGGAACTTTGACTTGGTATTTGTACTCTAATTCACACTCTGGGAATTTGGAGTCAGCATGTATATTTCGGTTCGCACTCCGGGAACCTGGAATTGATGTTTATACTCCAATTCACACCCTGGGAACTTGGAGTTGGTATTTATGTTTTGGTTCGCACTCCGGGAACCTGGAATTGATGTTTATACTCCAATTCACGCTCTGGGAACTTGGAGTTAGCATTTGTTTTTCGGTTCGTGCTCTGGGAACCTGGAATTGATGTTTATACTTCAATTCACACTCTAGGAACTTGGAGTTAGCCGGCAGATGGTCAGTCACACCTGTTTGGGCTTTTTAGGAATTCGTTCGCACTCTGGGAACGATGGATTTATCAGGATCATGGATGGTCGGATCACATCCACCCCGAGTTAACAAGCGAGGTCGTTAGACGGACGGGTCCATGCTCCTCAAACTTGGTTAGGATACGGCCGAAGTCGTTAGGCGGACGGGTCCACCCTCTTCGGAACCACATTTATAGGTCTATACTCCAACTCGCACTCTGGGAGTTCGGAGTTAGTGTTTATGCTTCGGTCCGCACTCTGGGAACCTAGAGTTGATGTTTATACTCCAATTCGCACTCTGGGAAAGTGGAGTTAGTGTTTACACTCCGGTTCGCACTCTGGGAACCTAGAGTTGATGTTTATAATCCAATTCGCACTCTGGAAAAGTGGAGTTAGTGTTTATACTCCGGTTCGCACTCTAGGAACCTAGAGTTGATGTTTACACTCTAATTCGCACTCTGGGAATTTGGAGTTCGTTATAGGACTGTCGTGTGTCGGTCCAGTTCAGCCTTTGATGTGATGGATTGCCCCCGAGCTGAGGTTTCACTTAGTGAGTGGCCGGTCGTATCACAGTCACTCGCTATTTGAATAAATTCCATCGTGCGATAGAACTTAGCTCTTCGTGCGTCGTGATTGTTGAATGTCGCATTCGGTGAATCAGAGCTCTAGCTTGAAGAGATGGTAATTTATTGCTGGAACGGAAAAACATGGCAAAGTCAGTGCCTTATTACTAATTCAAACTTCAAAATGCAAAGAAAGTTGCAAAGTATTCATAGACTGAATAAAGCCTGTCATGTGTAACAGTGACGAAAATCCTCGTCGTTCCAGGCTCCTGACAAAGTGGGTCCGCCACTGACGGCGTTTATCACCAATCTCCCACCGGGATAGGTAGAGTCCTCCTGTCTCGGTCGATCGGGTTCATTTTTGATTCGATGGGCCCGCTCCTTCAGGCTGCGGCGCTAACACAAACTGTTCCAGCTTTCTTTCTCTAATCAATTTTTCAACGAGATCTTACAAATGATGACATTCATTCGTATTGTGCCCGTAGCTTTCAGGGAACCTGCAAAATTTTCCCGTCTGGATTTGCCTCTCCGACAATGGTTTTGGTGCAGGTTTTTTGTATTGAATTGTATTACAGGTTTGTAAATACAAGTTCTCCAGTGATGTATTCGAAGGAGTGTAACTATCAAACATAGGATTCTTCCGTGGTGGGCCACGGTTCTGATCTCGCTTTCTAGTTTGATTCACGTCCTCCCTTCGCCGAGTTTGTTTGTTTTGAACGTTCAACTGAACTTTTTCAAAACTCTCACTGGACTGTTTGATCGCGACATTGCTTTGGATTCCTTCCGTGCTTGGCCCTGCATCAGTCTGTTTCCTAGACTGTTTCTCATCTTCTCTTCTCAGGAATTGAGCCGCCTTGGTGTAGAAACGGTCCAACGATGCAGGTGGTTTTCCAGCTAACCAGTTGCCAAACTCAGAATCGGGGTCAATCCCCTTAGTCAATGCCATAAGAATGGAGTTATCGTTCGGATTGCTGATTTCCGCACATGCCGCATGGAATCTCTCTAAGTAGTGTCTGAGCGTCTCTCCAGGAGCTTGGGTGACGCTGGACAGAGTGTTGACATCTTTTGGCCTTACGACGTGCATGCGGAATTGCTCAATAAATTTTGTGGCCAACTGGTCGAAGGAGGAGATGGATCGAGGTGGCAGTCGAGTGAACCACATGGTAGCGATGCCCCCCAAGGAGATGGGGAAACTATGACACTTCACTGCATCATCATCTCTAGCAGCGCTCATCGACCATTCATATTTCATAATATGTTGGTTGGGGTCGGAGTTTCCCTCGTACATGGGTAGAGTCGGCATCCTGAATCGCCGTGGGGGTTCAGCAGTAAGAATATCGTTCGTAAAAGGAGCGTGACTCCGGAAGATTCCCCAGTCATCATTTGTGAGACCCTGACTCTCATGGATCATCTGACGTATCATGGTCGGAATATCCGGCATTTGTATGTTCTGTGCGGCTCGTGCAGGAGTATGATGGTGTTCCATATTATGGGGTTGGACCGGATGCCGTCGACGGTCCACACCTTGCCTTCTTAGCTCATAGTCCTCTGGGACGTATGGTTCAGGAGTACGCTCGTGCTGACGGTGGTCCAGGTTCGACTGATTTTGGGCATCGACCCCTGGTTCAACCGCGACGTTCGTGGCACGGTGTTCTGTGGTGTAGTAAGGAGCGGCACCTCCTCGGGAGGAGGGACCAATTTGGAAACTGGCTGATGGACCGACTCTCAGCTGTCCATCGTTCATTGTCGGTTGATATCCAGCAGTTTGTATGTGACTCCCATCTAGCCGGGGTCACGGAGATCGATGATGATAATCAGAAGAGGATGAACTTTCGTTGGAGGAGTGAGAAGCATGGTCTCTCCTGGATCTCCTCCGCTTATGGCGATTCAGCTGGTTGGTCAGCTCGGCGTTAGCGCGTAGCTGTTCTGTTAGCTGTTGCCGAGTTTGGGTATGCTCTTGAAGCAGCAGCCGAAACTCTTGTCGGGTGACCGGACCTGATGGTTCTGAGTGTCCGGTAGCATCTTGGTTAGAGGGAGGTAGGGGCGCAGGATTCTGTCTATCCTGGTCTTCTTGATTGACAGCATTAGAGGTGGTCCTTGTGCTAACCATCTTGAAGGTTGAATTCCTTTCTTAGACTTTATGCAAATCTGAATAGAATGGAAGGAACTCGAATTGGTGATCTGGATCTCTCTCTTAGATTTATTCAATCCAGTATCGACGACAGATCCAACGAGCAGGAGAAAATCTGGGTTTTCTCAGTGAAAGCACCAAAGTGTTTGCACCAAAATTGGTCACAACACTCTTCGGAAGTTTTTGAAGAGATAATAATGAAGAATATAAATTAAAAATGAGGATTATCTAACAAAAACTCCAAACAACAGGAATGTAAATGCATAGACAAGCGATTTAGAGTGGTTCGGCGTATTGCCTACGTCCACTATGAAGTTTCTGCAACTTTATTGATTCTCTTTCAATGATTACAAGTGATTACAGCAAACAACAGCAAGATACAACTGCAAATTCGAATTCAACAGCAAAAGTATGATGTAGGTCTCGATCCGGCAGAGTCTGGACGCTTGAGAATAAAAAAGATCCCTCTTCTGTAGGCTCTGGGGCTCTGTTTATAGGCATAGGAGGCTGAGACTTCGCTCAAACTTCGGAAGATTCGCACTGGCACGTGAGGGGGCCCACATGACCAATTCTAGAAAGTTTCGAGTCGATCTGTGATCGATACGAAATCATTTCATATCGATCAAGATCATGTCCTATGGAGCTGAAATTTGGTGTGAACATTCATTGGCTCGTGTGCAATCTCCTGTGAAAATTTCATAGCATTTGGATCAGTGGATCATGAGATATAGTCGATACGAAATGGAATTTCTCGGTGGCTGTTTGGTTCGAACCCATCACTTCGAATCGATACATTCGAACCGATCTTCTCACGTGGTTCTCTGATGACGTGGCACGCACCCTTCGCCTCAATCCGAGTTTCACTCCTAGTTGACCGTGTCGACTCCATTATTTTTTCCTTGTTCGTATCAAATTTGACACATCACCCAGGCTTGTTGACTCGATGGATACGAAGTAGTCATCAGCCATGGATTCGAACAACAGTTACGTTGATGGATACGAGCTAACGAAGGTCGATGGTTACGAACAGGCCTTTACTCGATGGATACGAGCCACACAGCTTCTTGATGGACACGAAGTCAATCGTGCGAACCGGTGTCCTTTGATGGATACGAAGTAGGGAGATGCCAATGGATTCGAATAAGGAGGAGCTGATGGGTACGAACGAGATCGAGTCGAACCGAGGCTTCCCGATGGATTCGAACTTGATCGACACGAACTGAGGCACTTCGATGGATACAAAGTCACTGGACACCTGATCGATACGAACGTGATCGATTCGAACCGGAGTTCGATGATGGGTACGAAGACGAAGCTTTTCCCTTCAAACTGTATTGGCCATAACTTGAGCATACGAACTCGAATTGACTTGAAACTTAGAATGTTGGCTCTCTTAGCCTTGCTAGCCGTGTATTATCAATTATAGCTCAATCCGGACTCGGACAAAATTTATCGATATCCATAGCGAACCTGTGTATGTTTGATATCCAGGAAGAGTGATCCTTGGTTTTCAATCAGTTCCTTGGTATCTCGGCCTTGTCAAAAGGCGGGATAACATATAAAACTCAAAACTAATACAACATAAAAATCAATAAAACTATATAATATAATTTTGAAAGCTTTAATATAAGTATTAAATATAATGTAAATTACATATATGTATATATATATATATATATATATATATATAAAACAAATATTATTATAACTTATAATTAAATGTCTAAAATTAAAGTATAAATAAAAATTCAATATGTATAAAAACTTAAAAACTCAAAATAATATCTTTGAAAATATAAGAGATTAAAAATCATTTTGAAAAATATTTTGAAAAAAAAATCATTTTTTGAAAACCAGGATACTTTGGGAAACATTTTAAAACATTTAAAATAGAGAGAGAGAGATCAGGAAAAGTGTCATTAGAGTTTTAGCATATAATCTAAGACTCTATAACTTATCTGGGATAATATCTTGAACTCTTGTAATCTTCAATACTCATGACTCTTCAACCTCTAACTCTTGAATCAACTTCTTGAATCTTCTCTTGATCTACGCTTGATACCATACAATCTTCTTAATCAACACCTATTAAATATCCTGCACTATATACTATATATAACTTGGCAAAACATTAGTATCCATATTTCATATAATGTCTATAGTTGTTATCATCAAAACCAATACCTAAGGTACTAACAGAATTGACCTAGAGTTATTAGTTGTTGGTTGTTCAACCCTCGGTGGGAAACCTTCATAACTTGTTTTTTATGTAGGCGTATAACGAATTATACCCAAGTTTTGTAAGTAACCAATCCTTTATAAGTAATACATGAACACAAACAAACGCCCTAGACTATGTAGATTATAGAGGAAGCTAATTGCTTATGAACACCATACACTAGTAATACAATTCGTTCACCAGACTTTGTCTGATCTACTCCTTTTCTTCTCCTTTTATGCACATTATTAGATAATAGACCACTGGGCAGGATACAGTGCATGAAAAAGGGGACCAAGCGCCTAGAGTTGTATTACTTACAGTTATTCTCCATGTATCTTATATTATATACCCATTACTCAGACTTTATGTTGTTATTTGAAGACTTCATTGTATGGACTACATATTGCTGAGATTATTATCTAATTTGCTTACTTTCAATATTTATATTTTATTCCTTCCGCTATGAGATCTGACTGTGCAGAACTTTTTAAATTTTTTAACCGTCTCTATATCATGTAATGTTCAAAAACACCGATGACTCGTTCTTCATGATACGACACGAGTTTGAAAGTCACTTTAGGCTTTGAATTGATGTGCCAGGAGGTGTGGGTTGTCACACCTGTCTTAACATTTTCAACTTTGTTCTCAGCAAGCTTTAGCAATAAGCAACCTACCGTCACTATGCAAGAAGCTTCTCTTGAGCCATGCTGCCTAGAGATATGTGCTAAATGATGAAAATTACAACCTAATACGACTTAGCACACCTACTACTGCAGCTACCAAAAACATATCAACTCATGTAGCATGCTACCTTTCTCAGCATAAAACATGCACCCAATACGAAACTAAAACCGGCTTTCTTCTCAACCAAATATTCCAACCACCTTTCCAATTGTCTTTCATTCATCCAAGCGACAAGATCAATGATCGATAATGAACCCCACCTATTTTACAACATAATCTCAACCATCCACCGCCCATATCAGGTACTATAATACCCTTTGCCATACAACATCAACGGGGTTGAACTTTTGTTGGTTTTTATGCTTAGATTTCTCACTTACAACAAGTAATTTATCATAAGTTCTTAAGTTTAGTACCATTGTAAGCTTAAGGGCTAATATTTTAACCATTCTCTTGTAATTCCCTGTGATTGTAAGAGATAAACATAGTGGATGTTCATAGTGGATGTTAGCAAGCTTCTGCTAAACCACTCTACATTTTGTGTCATTTACATTATTGTTGCTTCACACCTAATTTTGCATTTTAAGCCTAGTATTGGTGAGTAATCTTTGTTAATACAAATGCATTATTCTAATTCCTAGGTTGGCTAAATTTATAGTCAACATTTTGATGCTAGAAGGACGGCCTCCCCAAAAGCTCTCATCTTTCTTCACTTTTTCTTCTCTACACACTATTTTCACTTTTTGCACCATGTCAAATCCTAATCGTGAGAACGAGGTTATCAACTCAAATGACCGAGAGACTAATGGTAACACAATCACTAGTGCCGCTTGTCCTATCCTTAGGCTCAACAATGACATGTGGAGAAGTGTACTTCAAGGCTTAACTAATGTTGTAGCTCAGGACCACGAGGTGAATGATCTAAGGACAATATTGGATGCTTAAATCACTATGAACTTAGGTCCTCCACCATCTCTAGTGGTTGATCTTACTCCTATCCAGCCTTCCTTTCCCAATGCCTTGTTAACACTACCCAGAAGAGCGTGCTGCTTGGAACCCCAATCAGGGTAGCTCTTGTGCACACCAGGAGAGAGCATGTTGCACGTGGACTAAATCATTGTATTAGAATTGACCTAGAATTGGCCGTCTTTAGGGAACTTAGATGCTTCTATTCTCCTTCAGTAGAACAACCGAACAACCATTAGCTTTTGAATGCCTTGGGACGACAGACGATGATCGAGACTTGAGGTTCAAATGCCTTAGTGATGGTGCTCATGCCATCGATAGAGAGCCAAGGGTCCACTCTCACTACCAATCTCATTGAGGTGTATCCAAGCATAGATCAAAAGTGTGGTGGGCTGGTCTTTTACGATACCCTTTTGTGCACGGGGTGAGAAGGTCCCCATCTCCAGGCCATCATCATCACCATCACTCTCCTATATATCTTCGCCACCAGTTTCTCACTTTACAGAGATGTCGGCCAAGTCCAGTGCCTATTGTAAGCAAAGCACTCCCTTGGTAGGTAGATGCTGGCCTCCGAGCGGAGATGAATCGTCTTTTGTTGATAACGATGGAAAATTATATCGATTAGAAAACCATTGTTAAAAATTTAATCATTATAAAAACCGCAAGCGCACGACGTACAATTGTAGTACGTATGCGAGTACGAGTCAATCCGCATGGAAAGAATTATATTTCATTAATACTCAATCAAATTAGCCCAAAGTTTTGAAGTTTGTTTTAAACTAAGAAAAACTTTAGAAAATAAAGTAAAGCAAAGGTGAATAAAACTATGTGATTAATGAACAATTTAGAGGCAAATCCACTTCCAATCATTCATATAAATCAACACAAAATTCATTTATAATTTCTCATTGAAATATTAAGTGGAAATGATAGATGTGATTATTATAAGCATGATTTATTTGTGCTATTAATTAGCACAACTTAAATAATTAAACTCTAACACACCATTAAAATCCACTTATCAAAAACTCTTGAAATTGACATGGAATTAAAAATAAAATCTATTTTAAGCATGATCTATTTACTATTAATTAGTAACATAGATCATCAAATTCCGATTCTAGTTTGACTATCATTATCAAAATCACTTAGGCCAATGATCAAATAGTTTATGTTTAAAATGGAATTAACCATAGCCTATTTGAGATGCCAACATAGGCTATCAAAAATCAATAAAAAAAGGAAAATTAAACCACCATCATTCATAATTTCCATTAAACACATAAGAGAGATCACAAATGAAATCATTATGTTAATTTAATATGTTTCATGAGAGCTTCATTACCCCTAAATTGAAGGGGTTTAGCTACTCATATTTAAAAACTTGTTAACATAAAATGATTTCAATATAAAATAAGAGAAAAATGAGAGCTAATGAAAAGAATAGAGAGCTAACTACTTGCATGAAATAAAACTAAACTAATTACAAGAATTAAATCTATGTTGTTAACATTAAACAAGAGAAGCATACACTAAGTAAGAAAGAGCATGAAATGAAAAAAGCATAAAAGGAAAGCACAAATAAAAATTGCATGAAAGTAAAAGTACAAGGCTAATAAGCCGTTAAAGAAATTTTTATTTAACTTTGATTTGTGGCTACAATCTTGCATAAAAAGAAGAAGATGGTTACATGAAATGTAAGGGATATTTATACATTCTTAAAACCCTAATTCATATTTTAGAGGACTACCTAAAATACCTTGAGAAAACGTAACCTCCAAGTAATCATTAGGGAAATAATTAATCTCCACTAACATGCCTTTAAACCTCCATTAACATGTGCATGTGCTTTTAATTATGGTCCATATAATAGGTACATAGGCTCCTCCATGTTGCATGAATTCTTTTATTTTTCTTTCTTCATTAGCCTTCGACATATGTGCGTGGATTCATCCATGAAACCTCTTCATATTTGCACTCCATTTCCTACAAATAAAAATACAAACGTGCAAACAAATTTTCTCAAATTAAATCATACACAAAATTACTATTCACCCCACAAATGAAGATGAATAAATGATGATTTGAAAACAATTTAAATTTTGGTTTAAACATGTAAAATACCATAATATACTCATTTATTTAAATAAAAGTAGATTAAATATGGAAGTAAAAATATGTGATTTTACGTGCACATCATCTTTGCTAGAACCTCAACAAAATGCAAGTCTAGAATGCTGGAGGCAAAGCTCCGACCCATGATGAGAATATGGAACCATTTTCTGAGGAAATCTTGGACATACACATCCACCGACGATATGCCTTCCTACACATTAACAAAAAACATGGGAGTGATGACTCATCAGATCACATCAATGCCTTTAACTCCATCACCCGAGCCGACTGGCTTTCCAACCCTGTAACGTGTCTGCTCTTCCCATCCACTCTTACTGAACCAGGCTTCTGTTTGTTCTTACATTTACAACCACATCTACACAAATCAAATATAAGGTCAATGCACTATAATCTGATAGTAACATACCCACTAATCAGATTAACTAAACGTAAAGGCATCACTAAATAGGCAGTTTCTAACTTTAACCTATCTCCTACGTGTTTTGAAATAAAGGAACGGGTAGCACCAAAGAGAACTTTAACAAAAGCACAAGAAATCGAAATCATAACCTTCCAACACATCTTTCTTTCCCTTCTCCTCAGCCGTTGGCCCAACTGACGGTCCTTCCAAAGCAAAAATCTTCATTTGTATTAACTGAGGAAAATATTTTTCTTATGCGCAGGTTTATCACAAATAAAGCACTTACCTTCACCACTCCTACCAGCTCTGGATATTTATTTGCATAGTGACCATTCTACCTACAATTATAGTAAATCACGTCAACAACATCCTTCCGTTCTCCACTTCCCTAAGCTTTTCCTTTTTGCTAGTGGCCCTTCTTACCTTTCTAGTATGTGCAAAACTTCCTTTTCTTCTCAACTTGAGACTTCTACCCCGCAATATCCCTTTCAACATAAATCAGCTCATACCTCCTTGCCATATTTACCACTATATTAAATGGAAGTGCCAAATGAGCCATCATTTTGTCACTCGGACTTTGTTGGAGCTGGGCCAGCCTATAGTGGAAGAAATAGGTGAATTTCAAAAAATTTAACCATTTTGGATCTTTAATGGCCTATGAAGTCTATTTATTTGGAACTTTTCTAAGTTTATTTTAAACAAAATCAATATTTTATTTTATTTTATAAATAAAGTTTTGCTTTAATTTAATGTGCATATAAATTAGAGTATATCAAATATAGTCTTATGTACATATTTGCTTGCAACAGTAACTTATTAAATTTATTTAGAAAAGAAAAATTTTCATTTCCTAACTCATAAATTATTCAATTAACGATAGAGCATAAATTTATTTAGGGAATGAAACTTTTTATTTTCTTTCCCTTAAATCATTCAATTAATGACGGGGCATAGATTTATATGGAGAGAGAAACCTTTTATTTCTCTCTCTTTAATTAAATTGATTGATCATATGAAGGTTTCAATAATTAGCAACATGTATATGGCATGACTATAAGTATTAACAAGTATGTTATAGTGTAAATTTTGTAAGTGCAATATATGATAGGTGCTATCAACTAATGGCAAGGTGTAGACACATAAAAAAAATTAAATGGATAGCTAATCACATAAAAGAAAAAATGGAAAATAAATAAAGGGAAATAATGATGATTGAATCAATTTCCCATTTTGTAAACTTAACTAACACAAAAATAAATGAAAAATTATAGGCATAATAATGTAAGGATATAAACAATCGAAATAAACGTATGTATATATTATTGTCCCATTTAAATTGTTTCCTCCTTTCGAAAAGAAATCTAATCATACTTTGACAATATGAAATATATATAATAAATTTTATATATGCAAACATACATATAAAATTAATTGTGTGTATATAAGATTAAATCAAATCTTTCTACTTAATAAAATTTGGAGATTTATAGCTTTCAATTTACAAGAAGGTTTATTGTCAAAACATTAATTTTAAGTATATAATATTTGATAAAATAATTAATACAAATTAGAGACTATAGTAATGAAATTAAAATTTAGATTTATTTCCAAAACATCTTCCTTTTTATTTAATTTTCAAAACTATATAAACAAAAAAATACATACATGTAAACTTTCAAATCTAAAATTACATTTTGTTTTATATGAATTAAAACATGAATCTTCAATAAAACACTATAATATTCATAAATAAATTTTAGCTTAATTTGTTAATGTAAAATCCAATCAAAACAATATGAACACATAAAATTTTAGATCTAAAGGATTATACTTTGAATTGAATGTTTATAATATAGGTCTATAATAAAACATTGTATTAAAACATATATAAATTTAAATTTAACAAAATAAGAACCCAATTGATAAATTGAACATACGAAATTTCTGATCTAAAAGTTAGACTTTAAATTGAATGTATAGAACATAGTTCAAAAACATAACATTATATTTAAACATATATAAATATTAGTTCTGATTTATTAAATAAAACAACAATTGATTCATTCAACAAACAATTCAAGCTACACAAACAATTTTCAAATTAAACGAGGCAGTGATATGTGCTTACAAATTATATAATTAAATTTCTCTTTCAACAAACATCACATCAAATATCATTATCTATTAATGAAATACATGCCTTATTACCCAAAGCCTTGAAACACATCTTGAAAATGGACTCCCCTTAGGATGTTGCCTAGAAGTCACACCTTGAATGATGATATCTCCTCAGATCTTCAATATCCTCATCCTATCCTTGCATGAGATAGATGAAACACTTTTGTTTTGTTTATTTTTTTTGATGTTTTTTATATGGAGTTGAAATAATTTTGGATTTTTTTTTTTGTTTTCTGCCATTTAAAGTTAGGAAGAGAGAATGAAATAGACATAACAAGAATGAATGAATTGTACATACAGAATGAATTAGAGAATATGCTTTATTTGAAAGAATGAAACTTTTTCCATTCTTTAATTAAAACTTCTCTAATTAATTCTATTAATGTTCTCTCTCTCCAATCCTTTGTTTACACGCATGCCATCAAATGACATAAAATTTCCATAAATTATGTCATCAAATAACATAAAATTTCTATAAATCATTCATGCAATTATCTTTAAATTACATCGACATCGTATATCAATGCACACAAATATAACTTTTATAAATGCATTAGAATAATTACATAAAACTTCCAAATCAAATAAATAATAATTAGTATTTATCAAATATCAATTAATTTAATCAATTTACAACATTTTATAAACTAATTAAAGTATGTAGTTTTTTAAAGAATTCATCATTGCGGTTGTGCGACTCAAAGGTGTAAATTCGATCAGCGATTAGTATCCATCTATTCGAATATTAACGTTCATATGTCATTTAGCAGGTGGCGTGAAATTTTGGCCGAATATATCGCTTACACATCTTTTGGTAAAATCCAATTTTATTTATTATAAGCAGTACCACATAATGACAATTATTTACACCAATTCTCTTCATCAGAAATATATCACTTTGGATTTATGGAATTTGGTAATGGTCAAAATATCAATATCATCCACATTTAACTTTATAGTCCAAAGGCAACGTCCTTGGTTCAATAATAACAATTATCATTAACCGAAATGCTCTAGCCAGAGATTTTGACTTTGAGTTGACTTTAGTTGATTGTAATGTTAACCTTATGTAATAGACGAATCCTCTCTTAAATAGTGTTTTACTTCCAATGCTTCCACTCGACTCAACTATAGTTGTTCAAAGGATGTCCTGCCACGATTTAACTACAATCAAAGCAAAGCTTCCACATTGAAGATCAACAATATTCTCCAGTTGAAAGAACTGTGTAAATTAGTCACATCGATATTCTCTGCTTGGCCTTAGTTATATTAACCAACATAAAACTATCAAGTAAGTCATTCCATATTTATCTGATAACTATTAGTACGTAATGCATTGGTCTCCACAACAATCATGAGTAATACACTGTCTAACATTTGGAAAGCGTTTCATACTCTAATCTCAATGGATACATCTAGTCTCAATGCATCTTGGCTAGGAACATTTAAAATGGTATATTTCATTGTGATAAATTACTCACGGTTACAATACTTTGTAACTACTATTATAAAATATACGATTTATGGATTTTCTATTAAATATAATTTTAATTAAATTGATTAATTAATATAAGCACGTTATATCATATAAATAAAAGAAAAGAAAACATATTTATTTCGAACAAGATTGGTCAACGAGTCAAATATATGTAACAAATTACATAATTGCCCCTAGGGAATATCCCTAACTCTATCAATCTCCCACTTGCACTCGGGATCAATTATGGAATCTTATTCTAACTTCTTCAATCGATTTTCTCAAAACAAATTAGGCCAGTCCCCTTGTGAATGGGTATGCTATTATGTTTTAATTATCTATTGTGTAAATTAACTCTCTCCGACGGTGATAAACTGCTTTATCATGTGGAACAATTCAAAATATGTCTCTCGATATCTAGTGAGCTATAAGTTATGTTACAAACTATATCGTGACATTGTTATCATATAACAATGTTATGAGATTCTCAACATTTGAAATCGGCTTAGTTATAAATTTGTGCACTTATATTTTTATATGCATTATCTTTATTATGGTGCTATTCTAGGCGTCGTACTTGGCTTTTTCATTGAATTAGCCATGGTCTTTCATTTGAAACATTTCCAACTTAAAGATTCTCAACTTGAATTTATTATTGACATATTATATTCAATATCACTTAGGAGTCCGAACACTCCTTCATAAGATGTATTTGTTTCTATAAGTAATTCTGTAGTTTTCATAAATATATGAGAACATTTCAAGCAACCATTAAGTGATGTCAGTTTGGAATTGATATTTGCTTCACGTATCAAATACATAAACAAATCATGATATCATAGATAACATAACTTGTATGATAATTCCTATAGCCAATGCAAAGGAATCAATCTTACATGCTCGTATTAAACATTTTAATAAGCTGTCCTTGCATATCATTTGGGACATTCCCGACATCTTTTATGCTTACTATAAAAGTCATCGTTTATTAATCCAATGTTGAGTACTAAACAACTAAAGCTGATTTTGACACAAGTACATCGCTAAAATCAACAGCGTGTTATTTACTTATAGTTTAGAAATGACAATATACCTTGTCACGTTCTTTCTTATAAACACACGCTTCCTCTGCACTTTGATTGAAAACCAAACGATTTGATATTTCTATCAAAATACTACTTCAATCTTGATGCTTATAAAAAGATACTTTCATATCATTTCTTGGATCATATCCAAAGACACAAACTCAATATCGCTCCCACTGAGGTCGAGACGCTTTTGGTCAATATGTGTAAACCGCTTATACTAGATCGTTATTTAGAATTTTTTGTTTCAAACTTATGTACCAAAACACTAAGTATTATCTAGTGATAATTTTGTGAGTAAATCCGAATTGACTTGAACATGTTGAATATCGAATTTGTTTTGCTAATTTCAACAATCGAAATTTGCGATATTATTGAAAGTCTATGTCGATCGTGTGTATATACATACATACATACATACATATACATATACATATACATATACATATACATATACATATACATATACATATACATATACATATACATATACATATACATATACATATACATATACACACACATATATATATTATATGACAGGTACGTGTATGATAGTATGGATCACACAGAATATTAATGTAGGAAAATTAAAAGTAATCACACCAGAATTTTTATACTGGTTCAGACCTCCCGTCCAACGTCCAGTCCTAAAGCTCCCCTTTGAAAATTCACTAACCAATTGCCCTGGCTTCGCCCGAAGGAATCGGATTTTATACAAGAGTATTTCTTTGACAAGTGCGTGTTCTAGGTAACATTGATTTTACCACAAGTATAGTTTCTTCCTATAATCTCTTTGAGTAATGTAAACGTGTATGTGCTTGAGAATATAGAAGAGTTTTGATCAAAATGAATATAATTTTGGTTGATACTTTGAAAGCAAGAAGGCATAAGCAAGAAATTAGATGTAGAGATAGAGATAATAAGTTATATTAAATAATCTCAATCTTGTTTTATATATTTATAGTTGTAAAAGGTTGCAATAAATCATTGCTTCCATTTCTTTTCTGCTCTAGAGTTGCTTCTGTTCAGATACGAAAAGTTTTAGAGAAGAGGTATAGAAGCATCCTTTCAAATTTGATAGTTATGCCTTTTTAAAATAATACCGTGTCCAATTTCATACATTCGGTAAGGATAGTCAGACGTTTGACTTAGTATATTAAAAAAATCCAGCAAAACTCAAACGTCTAGTGTTTTGCATCCAGACGTCTGACTCTGGCATTCTTCTATGTTTTTGAAGTTTTGTGCATTTGTGTGTACATATACTTAAGGAGATTTTACATAACTATTCTATGACCATATATATACATATTAATAACTTAATACTCGTGCTTTGCCTCATGTCTTCAAAATTGTCTTCTTGCTTATCGTGGATTATCCCCGCATAAAGATTTTTGACATATATATACGATTGTATAGTTGTTGTCATTGAAACTATAGGATGGAGGTTCTAACATTCTCCCTTTTTTTGATGATGAAAACTATGCAATGTAAAAAATGAGTTTAAACCCTATTTTTAAGCATTGATGATCTTCCCCTGCTTTTATGAACTTCCTTGCATATATGAAGCTTATGTACAATTTTTTCCCTTTTGGCATTATAAAAAAGAATAAGAGATTATATATGATTCAAGATATCGATACCAACAAAATAATAATCCAAGAATAGCCCATAAAACAAAAAACCCAATAATAGTTCACAGATCAATGGCCCATAAAACAATAACACAATAGTAGTTCACAGAACAGTAGCCCATACAAGAAAACCTACAAAATAATATTTGGCCTTTTTTCCTTTCGGAGAATAACTGTTATGGTACAAAGAGTAGGAGTAGGAACAACGTTTATGGAAGGTGACACTTTTGTTGTTGCTTTGGTTGGAGATGCATACGTACTGCCAGAAGAAGGTAAGGAGAAATCTACGGCTGAGTAAGTTGAATCATGGTCAGATGACATTATTTATAAAAAAATTAGATTTTTTAGAGATTGAAAGATTATATACTTATAAAAAATTATATATCTGTGAGATGTATAAAATTATATATATGTATGTATGTATGTGTATATATGTTTTTCAATTTCTAATTAAGGAAAAAAGTTGTTTTGTTAGTTAACTAAATTTATAGTTAACACTTTTGTTTTTATTAAAAAATTTGTGGTGTTTAGAAGGTGTTCAAAACGACAGGTAAAGAAAGTTTTTATTTGTTAGCTTTTGTGAGCAACCATTTAGGAGGATAATAAAGAATATATAGTTTAGTTTATTAATTCATTATATGAAAAATTTCCTAAGTTTCATCTAAGTTTTACAAATGATTGTTCATTTAATGGTTTGGTGAATATATCGACAATTTGATTGTCGATGTTAACAAATTCAAGAGAGATAATTCCTTTTCTACATTTTCTCTAAGAAAATGGTGTTATATATCTATATGTTTAGTTCGAGAATGGTTTACTGGATTTTTAGACAAATTGATAACACTAGTATTGTCGCAGTATATCAGAGATTTTTCAATTATTTTACCAAAATCTCTAAGTGTTTGTTGCATATATATTACTTGAGCACAAGCTAAGGCAGTAGAGATATATTCTACTTCGCACATTGCGGGTGAAACACAATTTTACTTTTTGATAAACCACGAAATCAGAGATTGACCAATAAAATGATAGGTTCCACTTGTGCCTTTTCTGTCTGTTTACAACCTCCAAAGTCTGCATCACTATATGATACAAGTTCGAAAGGTGTACCTTTAGGATAGAAAAAGTCGTAATCTTTGGTGTTGGTTAAGTAATGCAAAATTCGTTTGACTGCTTGATGATGTGATTCCTTAGGTTGAGCTTGAAAAAGAGTGCACAAACAGACACTCATCATTATATCGAGTCGACTAACTGTTAAGTATAATAAGGAGCCGATCATACTACGAGACGATTTTTGATCATATTCTTTTCCATTATCATCTTTGTTTAAATATAAAGTTGTGCTCATAGGAGTTGGTTTACTAGAAGTGTTCTCCATTCCAAAGCGTTTAAGTAAATATTTACAATATTTTTCTTGATTTATAAAATTGCCATAGTCTAATTGTTTTATTTGTAATCCAAGGAAAAAAAAATTAAATTCGTCCTTGTGTGACATTTCTAACTCATTTTTCGTTATTTTAGAAAATTCATTACATAAACTTTCATTACTTTATCAAAATATGATGTAATCAACATATATTTGTACAACTAATAGTGTAATGTCTATTTTGCCTATTTGAAATCTAGAATTTTGTAGACGAGTTTTTAGTCGATTGTACCAAGCACGTGATGCTTGTTTTAACCGTATAAAGCCCTTTTGAGTTTAAAAACATGATTTGGATTTTTTTATGAATAAATAATGGTTTTTTTTTTACAAAAATTATTTCGTTGATAAAACCGTTTAAGAAGGCACTCTTAACATCCATTTGAAATAATTTAAAGTTTTGATGACACGCAAAAGCAAGTAGAGTACGAATTGCTTCAAGATGAGCTACGGGAGCAAACATCTCGACGCAATCAATTCTCTCTTTTTGGTTATAACCTTGTACCACTAATCTTGCTTTGTTATGAATAATACTTCCATTTTCATCTGATATGCTTTTGAAAACCCATTTTGTTCCCACTACAAATGATCTGATGGTCTAGGAACGAGTTCCTATACATTATTACGTTCAAATTGATTTAATTCTTCTTTCATTGCTAAGATCCAAGAATCATCTTTAGAAGCTTATTTATAATTTTTAGGTTCTGTATTTGAGATAAAAACAACGCGACTCATTTGATTTAATTTATTTCTAGTGACTCGATAATTTAAGTCTCTAGCAATATTATCCAAAGGATGATTTTTTAATATTCATGTAAGGACCCACTTTTTCAAATAGTTTAAATCGATAATAAACCACACATGTCAACTCAAACCATTCAAAATGGTGGATTGTTAATGGGGTTAAATAAGAAAATAAGGGAAGAAGAAGAAAACAAGGAAATAAAACAAACACAGAATCTCGCAGCGGAAAGATAAAATATAATAATCAAATAAACAGTTCATGAAGTTGTTTAATATACTTTTGATTATCATTATGTAATATTTATAAGAGTTATACATATACAACTAAATAAATAAAATAATGCAGCAGACAGCATAATCCAGCGATAATAATAGTACTAATATACTAAAACTTCGTCTTCGTCCTCCAGAATAGATCATCTATAAGCTAAAAAACTCAGGCTGACCCGAGCGTAATGAAAAGAAAACACACTTGAGTAAGGACTAAAATATCCTTATGTAAGTCAGATCGATATCGTATAAACATGAGTGTAATGGCATCATATTTATGGGTTTTCACATCTCCTACCAGTGTATAACGTGCGTGCAATAACTCAAGAGATGTTACGGGATTTTCCATCTCTTAAGGATCCATCAAAATATTTATATGTATTAGAATACCCTATATATTATGTCTAATCAGTAAAATAAATATTAATATAGCGTTAAGGCTTTACATTAACCCCCCTTAATGCGTTTTTAAGCATTGTCGTATAGTTTGCATATAAAACACCAGTTAAACGGTTGGTGGATAGCGATGCGCCATGATACGACAACACAAAACAAAATCGTATGGGTCTTGTTAAGGGATAAAAGTATGACAAGGCACGTGAGGCAATGCCCAAGGTAGGATACTACCAGTTTACCCTTCCCGGCTGATAGTAATGCATAATAGCCATGATCGCCTACCGCGACCAACACTCCCATAATCTGGAGGTTGCGCACCAATCAATCACAATGTAAATGGTGGTAATTCGAAGAAGTGCGTCCGCTCGGGGTGGCTAGCCCACTTGGCCGGTACGACTCCTGTTTTAGTCATTTCAAATTGGCACAAGTGCTAGGCTAATCTATCATCTTCTCTTTCTTTAAATCCAGTAAAAGACGCCAAATCCAACCACTTCGTTCTGGATCATCACCCCACGTACACAGTTGTTAAAGTGGTTCCAGTATCGACAGAGAGTATGCTCATATCCGGCTCAGGTCTCTTTAACAACCAAACATCGTTTTACACACCGGTTGGTACTTTACATTTCGAAGATGGTTCATACTTGATATCAAAATATCATATTCGCATCAAAATCAAATCCATTTCGAAGTCATTATATTTATTCAAAATATACCATTTCAATTCCAAATCATTTTCGTCTCAATATCGCAATTTCGATTCCAAAATGATTTCAAATTTACATTTGGGTTGTAACTTCATCTAACCCCATTCGTATTTAAATTCATTATTTAAAATAAACATTTAACCCCTGACCAATTTGAATTTTTGAAAAATAGTTTGAATAGTTTCGAAATAGTTTAAATAATTAAAATAGTTTAAATGGTTAGAATAGTTTAGTATAAAATAGTTTAAATGGTTAAAATAGTTTAATACAAAACAGTTTAAGTATTAAAATGGTTTATATAGCAAAATAATTAGGAAACCAAAGTAATTTGTATATTTATGAGGATAGCTTTTAAATAGTTTTATATTAAATTAATATTTGAAATAATTTCGAAGTCAAACCGGTCTAGTTCTAACTTTCCAACTCAAATCAATTCCAATTTCCATTCAATCGTTTCAATTTTAATTTTTTTATTCAAATAATTTCAACTTCGATTTCAAATTAATTCAATTCCACTTTCTTACCCAATTTTTTCAATTTCAACTTGAATCTATATCGGTTTAGAGCTCGATTTTCAAAGTATCAATTCAAAACATTTAAACCAAATTATCCTTCAATATTCAGTTTAAAACACAAACTTCAATTAAATTCAATTCCGAACTTAATTTTGAAATATCATTTTTTATATCACTTTCACTTAATAATATTCAAAGTTCGCATAAAAGTTCAATCTTTTTCAACAAATCAATTTATGGAATTCAATCATATTCCGATTTTAACTCCAAAATCTCGACTTCAGTTATTTAACAAATTTTTTTACCAAAAATTTATTTCAACATTTCGAACTCGTATTCATGATTAATTCAAACTTCATAAATTCAGTTTTCATTTCTTTAAATTCAAAACCATTAAATAATTTCAAATCCAAACTTTAAAAATTATTTAATTTAAGCAATCCGGTATTTGTATATAATTTTCTATCCTATGGCCAAGTGATCGTTATTTCAATTTAATTTAAAGGATGGATATATATCATTTCAATCCAAATCACAATGTCACAGGTATATATCTTTTCAACTTATTTCATAATTCATTCAAAATAATTCAATTCACAGTTTATATATTGTAAATAATATACAAGGTGATAACATGTCATATCAGAACAAATAATCATCCAAATCATCTATAATGTCAATCAATAGCATCCATCGCTATCAATTATCCAAATAGTCATATAATTTACAGCAATTTCATAGTTGCCAATTTCAGGTAATTTACTGAAAATTAAATCCCAATTTCAAGTTGACTATCAGTTTAATTTATAACGGTTAATTCAAATGACAACCAAATTTATCAACAACGACCAATAAATTCATATCAATTCATAAATTCAAATTTAACTAGTATAAAAACATTCTAGCACGTTGTGAGCGTTATAAAACACTCACCTTGAGTTTTCAATTTTAAATCAAATGGAACGATGTTCAATTTAACCTAAAATTTTAATTAGCTCTAATTGGCTACAATCGAATTCCTATGCGTAGTATTCGCAGATACGAGTGTAATGCAACTCGTTTCGTCAAATTATGACACCGCACGGGAAAGATACAATATTTTTAATAATAACGATCAATATAATTTTATTACTAATCTTAATTACAAACTTTTAATTAATATAATGTTACAAAAAGCCCGGCCCGCTCAAGCTCACATGAGATTTTTTCCCCAAATACGAACTGCCTGTGCACGCAGTATCATCAACGTCGTGCATAAGGAGTGACACCAAAATCCACTCGTCGATAGCTCGAATCGACGACGCCATTGTTCCTCTCATAGGAAACTCCATCCAACTGACCACTCTAACTCATCCTCGATCCACTGGCTAACGTCGCAACCTCAACCCAACCGTACGAGCGAAAGCGGCCACCAACCCTTGACCGGATTTTCCCAAAACCTCGCCGCCGCCGCTCACCAAACTCATGAACCCAGATATCAACCCACAATCACAAACCAAAGCCTAATTCGATGACTATCCATAACCCAAGTTTCGACCGAGCATCTCCTGAACATTGTCGAACTTCGTAACAAGCGACGCACCTCCTACCGAAAATACCCATGCGAAGCTCAGATTAAGATAAGAATTTTAAAAAAAGTTTCATATTTTTTTATTAAATGGATTGCAAGAGTTAGATTTTTGAAGTTTCCATTGTTCTTCTTTTTTTCACTGTGACTATGCGTGTGGTTTAAAATGAAGAGGGGTTGCGTGATGAAGAGGGAAAAGGTACAATCACTTTGATTTGAATAGAATACGACTGCTGTGAATATGGTTAAGTCAATATATATATATATATATATATATATATATATATATTATTTAAATAACAAATATCTCGTTTAAAAGCAGCTTATAATTTCCATCTCCTATTGAAGCATGCCGCTAGGCGTTTATATGTTATGCCTCCATTCCAAATGCAATGGAAAAGGTGCTGGGTCCTAATTCGATCGTATGGAGAAGATAGTTTTTGGACCCAGTTATTATATTGAATTTTCGATATAAATTTCAATGCGTTTACATCTCGTACAACCAAACGATAACTCTAAAAGCTATGAAATTTGAAATCTGGTAACAACACACTATTACATAATTAGTTTCTTGAATTCCGAGACTGTGCCCCGTATCGCAATTTTAACGTCTCGATTATATATAAAATTTTTAATTTCTAGTTATTCACTTTTAAATCCAATTTTAAAAATTAACAATCTTCATTGTTGTTTAAATAAACTTTACATTAATTTTTGATATCAAATTTTCAATCATATTATATTCAGAATTCAATTATTCAAATATTTGCAATATTAAATTTTAAACAATTTTGAATATCCAATATATCACTGTCTTTTGAAATATTTGAAAATGAACTCATAAGACCTAACTTTTAAAACAATTCAAATTGTAGAACAACTATTTCCATTATACAATTATTCAATTCCTGTTATTCAATTATTCAATTAATTTCAAATATTGAATTTAAATAATTTAATTGTTCAATATTCGAGAAATTCCAATATTGGATTTTTAAATGAATTTTACTTATCAATCAATTACTCTTTTACATCCAATGAATTCAACATTTATTATCTAGTCCAACTATTGATTGTAAAGACATTCAATAAGTAGCATTTATTTTCAATACTTGTTACTACTTAAATTTTTGATATTAATCTATTTCAAAATCTTATTTCTATTAAAATGATTCACAATTATTATTCAACTTCAGTTGTTGATCATGAACCCAACTAATATATAATTTCATTTCAATCTTATTATTTCTAAAACTTCAAATTAGTTTATTTCAAATTTCTATTTGAGTTCATATCAAATACTTACATTCAAAATCATTAAAAAAAATCAACCATTTAAATTTGATAATTACATTAAATCGACAAATTTAAAACAGCTAAAAATACGGGTTGTTGCACTCTCCCCCGCTCAAAACTTTTCATCCTCGAAAAGGAACTAAGTAGAGAATTTAACCTTTGATATATTTATTCAAAGTATCAATTTATAAAACAATGAAATTTCATTTATAAAGCCATCACTACGCTTCCATTACGCTAGCCCGAATGGCTTATGAAATTTTAAAGTTAGTTATCAAAACAAATTATAAAATTTTAAAACTTCAATTAATTCTTAGCTGTACCAAATTCCTTTATTTACATTTACTTCAATTTCATAACTTCAATTAATAAAAAATTTATTTGTGGAACATTTTACTAAACATCACTTTAGTTTATAATCATTCTATGAAGTCATATATAAGAAGTTGGACTTTTTCGAAGTTTATAATTATCTCAAAAGCCATAAATTCAATTTCATTGTGTTTTTGCAAATTAATATTCAATTCTATAACAAATTTATAAGGATATTATTTGATTCATTTGTCTACATTCTTAAGTTCCACTTACTTATTTCCATTTAGTCATTCATCATTTCATAATATACTTAAGTATATATACATTTATTATTACAACTATATTTCCATTTATGTATATTTCAATTACTTTTAGGTTTTGCTTACTTGTATAATATCTCATTACATATCCAAATCATCATTTTAACTTTTAACATCTGGTAAGTCATATTATTTGTTATTAGAATGCAATTTGGATTATACAAATTTATAAGATTCATTTTACTTAAATAGAATGTTCACAAATTTAAGTTGTTAAGGTTTTCTTTACCTTTCAAGTTTAAATGTTAATACTTCAACTCTAAACTTTTCTCAAAATATTTAGCTTAGATTTCTCGACTCTCTTATTTTATAAGTTCTGGCCATTCACATTTCATTCAAATAATTTGAAAATTGTTAATTAATAGAACTTAGAAATTTAAGTGCCCAGTTCATTTCAAATCATTTGAAATAAGTATATGCACTTATATCTTTTATATATCAAATCATACCTTTGGAGTTTAAACCAAAATCCATTTATCAAAACAATTTCGAAGCAAAGCTTCATAGAAGCCATCCCCACTTTGAGGCTCCAAAATGAACGTCGATGGTGCTGCGCGGTCATCATCGAAATTATTTTCCAACGACATAAGAGAGTAGTACTGAACTGATTTCATTTTTAAAAATCCTTTCAAAATATTTCCATAACTATTTTTCAATTAATGTCACATATAATTTCTTCAAAGCTTTGAAAACCATTTTCAAAATCCCCAGGTCTTAAATTCAATACTTCTCAATTTAAATCTATTTTAATTTATAAGTCACCTTTATAAACTATTCTTACAAGATTTTCTTTCTTAAAACATTCCACAAGTTGTTTTATCATTGTTTATTTTGTAATAACCCTTATTTATTAAAACACAATATCCCATTTAATCATAACAATCAATATTTCATTCCTAGAAACCAAATAAACTAGATAAACCATAATAATTTTTGAAAAATTATTTCTTTATATACAAAATATAATTAGGGAAAAATTATTTCATTTACCCAAATTTCAAAACAATCCTATGTCGAATTATTCTGCTCAAGTGTTTAGAGATCCCAATGCTGTTAATTAGTCGTACTGACCAGAATCCATAATCTACTCAATAAATCAACCAACACAATATAAAACAGTTTTATATCACTAACAAGTATATGCTCATACCTACTAATACACTCAAACTCATTCTAGGGTACTACTGACCCTATCTCTAATGAGTCAAACCCTACGAAGCTAGGTTATTGCTAAACCAAAGCTCTAAACCAACTGTAACGACCCACCTTTTCCGACAGTTTAAACCAACCATAAACCACACATGTCAACTCAAACCATTCAAAAGGGTAGATTATTAATGGGGTTAAATAAGAAAATAAGGGAAGAAGAAGATAACAAGGAAAAAAACAAACACAGAATCTTGCAGCGGAACGATAAAATATAATAATCAAATAAACAGTTCATGAAGTTGTTTAATATACTTTTGATTATCATTTATACAACATTTATTAGAGTTATACATATGCAACTAAACAAATAAAATAATGCAATAGGCAGCATGATGCAAGGATAATAATAGTACTAGTATACCAAATCTTCGTCTTTGTCCTCCAAAATAGATCTTCAATAAGCTGAAACACTCACGATTGACTCAAGCGTAATGAAAAGACAAAACACTCGAGTCAGGACTAAAATATCCTTATGTAAGTCAAATCGAGATCGCATAAACATGAGTGTAACAGTGTCAGAGATGTTTATGAGTTTTCACATCTCTATCCAGTGTATAACGTACATGCAATAACTCAAGAGATGTTACGGGATTTTCCATCTTTTAAGGATCCGTCAAAATATTTATATGTAGTAGAATATGCTATATATATAATGTCTAATCAGTAAGATAAATTTTAAAATAACACTAAGGCTTTACATTAATCCCTCTTAATGCGTTTTAAGCATTTTCGTACAGTTTGCGTATAAATCACCAGTTAAACGGTCGGTGGATAGGGATACGCCGTGATACAACAACACTAAACCAAAATTGTATGGGTCTCGTTTAGGGATAAAATATGACAAGGCACGTGAAGCAATGCCCAAGGTAGGATACTACCAGTTTACCCTTCCCGACTGGTTATAACACATCATAGCCATGATGGCACACTGCGTCCAACACTCCCATAATCCGGAGGGTGTGCACTAATCAATCACAATGTAAATGATGGTAATTCGAACAAGTGCGTCCGCTTGGGGTAACTAGCCCACTTGCAGGTACGGCTCCTGTTTTAGTCCTTTCAAATTGGCACAAGTGCCAGGCTAATCCATCATCGTTCTCTTTCTTCAAATCTAGTAAACGACGTCAAATCCAACCACTTCGTCCTAGATCATCACTCCACGTACACAGTTGTTAAAGTGGTTCTAGTATCGATAGAGAATATGCCCATATCAGGCTCTGGTTTCTTTAACAACCAAACGTCGTTTTACACACCGGTTGGTACTTTTACATAGGATGGTTCATGCTTGATATCAAAATATCATATTCGCTTCAAAATCAAATCCATTTCGAAGTCATCACATTTACTCAAAATATACCATTTCAATTCCAAATCATTTTCGTCCCAACATCGCAATTTCGATTCCAAAATGGTTTCAGATTTACATTTGGGTTGTAACTTCATTTAACCCCATTCATATTTAAATCCATGGTTTAAATAAACATTTCACCACTGACCAGTTTGAATTTTTGAAAAATAGTTTGAATAGTTCCAAAATAGTTTAAATAATTAAAATAGTTAAAATAGTTTAAATGGTTAGAATAGTTTAGTATAAAATAGTTAAAATAGTTTAATATAATTATACTGGTATATATAGCAAAATAATTTGGAAACCAAAATAATTTGTATATTTATGAGGATAGCTTTTAAATAGATTTATATTAAATTATTTATTTGAAATAATTTTATAGTCAAACCAGTCTAGTTCTAACTTCCCAACTCAAATCAATTCCAATTTCCATTCAATCGATTCAGTTTTGATTTTTTATTCAAATCAATTTCAACTTCGATTTCAAATTAGTTCACTTCCACTTTCAAACCCAATTAATTCAATTTCAACTTCAATCTATATCGGTTTCGAGCTCGATTTTCAATGTATCGATTCAAAATATTTAAACCAAACTATCCTTCAATATTCAATTTAAAATCCAATCTTCAATTAAATTCAATTCCAAGCTCGATTTTGAAATATCATTTTTTTTTACATCACTTTCACTTTGTAACAATTTCGCATAAAAGTTCAATCATTTTAAACAAATCAATTTATGGAATTCAATCATGTTTAGATTTTTACTCCAAAATCTCAACTTCAATTATTTAACAATTTTCTTGTCAACCAAAAATCTATTCAACATTTCGAACTCATATTCATGATTAATTCAAACTTCATAAATTCAATTTTCATTTCTTTAAATTCAAAACCATTAAATAATTTCAAAACCAAACTTTTAAAATTATTTAATTTAACCAATCCGGTGTTCGTATATAATATTATATCGTATGACCAAGTGATTAGTTATTTCAATTTAATTTCGAGGATGGACATATATCATTTCAATCCAAATCACAATGCCATAGGTATATATCATTTCAACCTATTTCTGAATTTATTCGAAATAATTCAATTTACAGTTTATATACTGTAAATAATATACAGGGTCATAACAGGCCATATCAGAACTAATAAACATCCAAATCATCCAAAATATCAATCAATAGCACCTATCACCATCAAATATCCAAATAGTCATATAATTCACAGCAATTTCATAGTTGTCAATTTCAAGTAATTTACTGAAAATTAAATCCCAATTTCAAGACGACTGTCAATTTTATGTAACGTTCCTAGTTTTAAACCAAATATAAATTGGTAATATATGTAAATTTTTTGATTAAATTGTGAATTAATTTGAAATTTAATAATATACATGCTTGTTTATTTATATAAATATGTATATAAATTTATTTTTAAAAGAATATAAATTTTAAAATCCAAAAAAATAAGTATTTTTAAAAAATAAATTAGATTTGAAAAACATTATATTTTAAATTAATAAAAACTTGTTTTGGAATTATAATATGTATGATTATTTATTAAGTGTATAATTTGGATTTCAAATCATTTTCATATTAAGTTGTATAAATATAAATAATAGGAAAATGTATAAATATAAATATAAAGACAAGAATGAATAAAAAGTTTTAATATTTGAAAGTTATAGTTTAAATTTGATATAAATAATTTTCAAAAGTTGTTTAAAATTAAATTCTATATTTTAAAACTCATATATGTGTGTGTTCATTTATTAATGTATAATTAAATATTAAAGTCATTTTCTTTAAAAGGTTATATAAAAGATAATAAAGGAAAATATATTTATTAAAATAGAAAATATAATATAAAGTTATATTTAAATATTATTAACATCAATATTACAAGTGTTAGCCTAATGAGTCATGCATTAGTTTAAAAATAGAAAATGAATTTATAAAAATATAAAACATATATATATATATATATATATATATATATGTATGTATGTATATATATATTCAAACTAAATGGAAATTATAATATTAAAAACATTAAATACATGAAAAAGACATGTGTAACTATTTTAAATATGCATTCATACAAGTGTAAACTATTTAACATGCACTTAAACATTTGGAGCAATTATACAATACAACTTGACATTTGTAAACAAATTTAAACATGCAAAACACAAGTGTAATTCAAGAAATTAAACAAATATCCTTTTTCTTTGTATTTTCAAAATAATAAATAAGATTCAAAACAAATATATATACATATCACTATACTCCTACATCTTATTTCTTCTTCTTCAAATTTATTTCAAAAGGCAAAACATGGACAAAAAGAAATCAAAACCACAAATTAAAAAAAAATAGAAAAAGAAAATCAAAGTCCAACTTCATAAAAACAGGATTCCTGATCAAACATAATTGATTCAAGAGCAAAGCAAACAATCAAATCTAAAAAAATAAACTTCAGATCATCTTCAGTTTAGACCCAAAATAGGAAAGCATCAAAGCTATAAATCAAAAACACTTCAACCTGAATCTTAAAAGCAAATCAGAGAGCATGTAAATTCAAACAAGCAAGATCAGATAAAAGTTTAACTTCATCTCAAAACAGGAAGCAAAGTAAATGTTTTTATTTAGTTCAAACTCAACCTAATTAAGTTCTCAGACCCAATTCAATTTCCATTTCAACATCAAAAAGATCAGAGCCCCAAAACATGGCTTCTTTGTTCTTCCAGAAAAAGGTGAGCAAACTGACTCATTCGAAATATTGAATATATGATAAATCTTGTTGCTTTGTAGTTGTTGTGAAAAATGATAAATTATCTGCTTGTATATATATATAGTTGTGTGTGGATTGAGATATGCATGTCTGTATATACTCTGTTGTATTTCCTGACCAAGAACAACTTATAAAAAATTCATATCTTGAAATCCAGAAGGATTTAGGTAATGATCTTTAAAATAAAAGTATTTGTATTTACCTAATTCAAATTTTAAAAATGGTTTCAAGTGTTTATGTTAAGTATTTATTTCTAAAATAATAAATGACAGTATAAAATCATAAATGAGTCAGAGTTCAATGTTCATAGCTGTGTGTTTGGATTATACGATTTTGATTCGTGTCGTAAAAATATGAATTTAGATGACGAAATCATGATTTTTTAGCATGGGATTGTCGAGATACTTTGGGTTGAACGGGAAATGCATTTTTATCGAATTTCGATTGTCGGCGAGGTTCGGTGGCTCGTGCTTTGGGCTGAAGGTACCTTGGAGGTTGCTGAGGTCGGTAAAAAAGATCGGAGTGTTCTCCGATCTTCAAGGCGGCGGTGCGACATAGATTTAGGGCTTTAGCCCAGTTTTGGTCATGGTCGGAATTTGAAATTGCTGCATCGTCGTCGGCTAGCTTGAGGCGATCGTATATGGAGGGATTGGAGGGTGAAGACGCGGGGCAGTTGTGGGTTGGTCGGCATGTGATCCAATGGTCAGAGGTGATGGTTGGTGGCAATTTTTCGACCGGGTCTGTTCCATTTTTTGGGTCAAATAGCTCGATTTCGAGTGGTGGTCGATTTCGTTAGTCTAGGTAGATGTAAGGGTTAGCGAGGATATCAACGATGTGTCGAGAGCCGGAGAGATGGTCATAGGTGTGTCGTTCGACTGTGCACGTAAATATGTGCACTTTGAAATCTGGTCCGTGGTGATAGTGTGGGAAGAAGATGAGTTGCTCGGGTCACAGCTCGAAGTCGATCACATTTTGGCTCGAAGACGAGAGAGGTGAGCGGAAACTCGAAGTAAGGCTCCGGTAAAACAACAGTTTGGCTCGGGTTTGTTTTAACCTGGTTTTAAATTTTTAAATTTTAAAATAAATTAGTTTTTAGAAATTAAATAAATCAAGTTTTAAGACTGTTTCTTAAATCAAATTCTTTTATATATAATCTATGTTTTATTTAACATTTGATTTAAAAAGTTATATGATTGTTTAACTAAAATTTGTAAGTTATTTTAAATTTAATTTAGAAATGTAATCAAGTGTTAATCAAAGAATAAAATTTTTAAAATTTATATTTAAATGATAATTAAGTAACTAGTAAGATAAATGAATTATCTTAAAGTTAATTAGGGTTTTTGATGATTAATGATTAATTAAATTAATAAAGTAATTAATGAGTAATTCATTAATTTAATTAATTAATGATTAATTAAGTAAGATTAAGGAATTAATTCTTAAGTAATTAATTTAATTTGAGTTAATTAAATTAATTATAGTATGGATTAATAAGTATTGCTTATGGATTAATAATAATTTTTTTCAAAGATTAAAGGTTTAAAAGTTAAATGTTTTTAAAGTTAATTGATGAATAATTACTTTGTGTAATTAAATTAGGGCAAAATAATTATTGTGATTAAATTAAAGAATAATTTATGTAACTAATTAAAGGATTTATTAATTAAGGGTAATTAATTACTTAAAGATGATTACTTAATGAAAGTAATTAAAAGTAATTAATTAGCGATTAAAGGTTGATAAATCAAGTGATTAAACAATAATTAATTAAAGGATAATTAATTAATATGATTAATTAATTAAGATAATTAATATGCGGATAATTAAATGAAGGTTAATTAATTTATGTAATTGATTAGGGATAATCACTTATTGTAATTAATTAAGGATAATTAATTAAATGGTAATTAATCAAGGATTAATTAATTAAGGAAAATTAATTAAAAGATAATTAAATAATTAAACGTTAATTATTTAATGATTAAAGGTTGATTAATTAATAATTAAAGGTTAATTAATTTATCATTAAAGGTTAATTAACAAATGATTAAAGGTTAATTAATGATTAAGGATTGTAGTTAATTAATGTTAATTAACCAGCATTAGTAATTTATTCATAAGTAATTAATCTGATTTAAATTAATCAAATGATTAGTTGATCTTACTCATGGATGTTTGGATTGTATTAAATGCTTTGAATTGTTTGATATCCCTGATGTGTGATGTTTTATGCTATGAACTGTTATTTATTTATCTATATTGAATTTACATATTTATCTGTGAATCTATAAATGAAGATAAGCGTTATAGGATTTTACCGCCTATCGATATTGCTGTGCTTGGATTGTGATAATTGATGATATTGTACTGTTGTGTAAAACCCCTGGGCTACACCACATACAAATATGGATTCATGAGGATTCGGTTAAGTCACAGATATTTTGAATTTAATATTACTTTCAATGATGAGAAATTTAAAATTGAGTTTTGAATCCAAAATGGTTTGGAAATGTAATTGGGTTAAATGTGAAAACTTTTGAAAAGAAAGTTTTGGAAATTACTTTGAATATAATATAACTTGTTAAAGTTTTGGAATTTAAATATTTTGATTTGAAATTGAGTTATATGAATATATGTTTGGAAACAATGGTTTAAAAAGGTTATACAAGTTATATAATGTATATATATTGATTTTAAATCAATTTTAAGTATCTTTAAATGTATTATTTTAGGAATTTGAATTTAACCCAAGTTTATACTTTAAGGGCTATGACTCGAGCAAATGTAATCGAATTTTTCCAAAACGAAGATTCTTTGTTTTCAAATAATAATAGCTTTTATATAAAGGAAAGAATTTCCAGTCTTGTTGAAAGGGTTTCAAATTTAAAATTGTAATAGTTTTGAAAGCTATGAATGAATCTTCGTTAAACATTGGTGAACTTTGTTTTCTAACAAAAGAGGATCTCAAAGATAGATATTTTGTTTAAATATTATGAATGAATCTTTGTGAAAGATTGGTGAACCTTGGTTTCAAATTGAAGTGGATATTAAAGGGTGAATCTTTTGTTTAAAAAGATTTGAAAATGGTAATTTGTTTAAACCATTTGAAAGAAAAGGTTCTAGGCTTTAAGTTTTGACTTAATTAAGATCCCATATATGCATATGTTTTCAAAAATTGCACTCATTATTCGGTTTAGCTGGGAAAGGACTTTATATCATAAAACCCATTTCGAATAATGATACGACGTAATGGATAACATTTGAAGACCGGTGGTGAAGATCGGGTATTTTCGAAAGCGAAAGGATTTCCTATTGAATGTCTCTACGCCGAATGGCTCGGGTATAGGGATTTGATCACTCTTTGTGATGGGGAGTTCAGACGTGATTAGGGATTATCCGATTTGCAAGGGCTTCTTCGAAGGTGCCTTCGGTTCTGTTCGGACCCGAAACAGACTTGTATGGACGTATGTCTGACATTACGATGTAAAGCTGGTTTCTATCAAATACATTTCTGTTTGGTGGTGGAGAATTTATTCTCTTAGCTTAACACTCTTCTCTGAGACGTACGAGCTCAGAGGTTATGTAGTTGAAGGTTACTAGTGATATATTCCTAATTTGGTAATGTGGCATACTAAGTGCTACTGTCATTGGTTGATCGAAGCATGACTTTTGTGAAAAGCGTAGCTTTATGGGACGAGACTTCATCTGGACCTCACAACCCGGTAAGGGTCGAAACAGGTAGCATGCGGCAAGGTTATCGGGGGTAGCGCCCCTTAGGGTATGTCGAATCCTTCTGGATAGAAGTGGTATCATGGTATGGAGCCCGGATACTTAACTTATGTGGTTGCTGCAAATTTGTGCTTTGTGGTTATTGGTGAATCCTAGGATAAAGGTCTGTTACGACCGGGGGATGGCATACTTGTGTTAGTAGTTACCTAGTTATAGAGGTAACTCGGCCTTGTGTTGGCAGAGATCCGGTTAGGTTCAAAGGGCGTCCCTCCAGAAGCGACCCATGTGGCATAGGAAGTTCCTTAGCCTGACCATTGTTGGAAATCCAATCATCCAATATGCGCACTTTACGATTTCAGTTGTATAAACTGCCATTCTTAATGGTAGCTATAGCAGACATAATATAAAGGTACCTATGCTGGCTAAGATTAATATTATACTTTCAAAAGGTTTTCTGCACTATGCACTAATAATAATATCAAAAGGATTTTGCGTCTCAAGCATGTTTGACTATCATAAGGAGAAATCTCCCCCCAAGTGTGCGATTGCATTGTGTGTGCGCTAGGAGGCCTTATGGTGGTTTCATTTTTCAAAAAGCATTGCGGATTTCTTTTTAAATTCTTTTTGTTTTTTTTGTTTAAATAACTGTTTTTGTTTGCTCACACCAGTCTCATGACTGACCTGGAGTTTATTGTTCCCTTTCTAAACTCTGGGTGCCCACAATTTTTCACATGGGCAGCCAGAGTCAGGTAGTAAGATAATAAATATAGATTCGGTAGCTTTCAACCTTCTGTTTGGAAATCCTTTAAGTCTTTAGTCTTTGAAGCCTTTGGATTTGGCGATATCATTTTTTCACTTCAACTGACCTTGTTTAAGTAAACTTGATGGTGGTTCGAGCTTATTGGATTGGAGATCTTTGGAGCATTGGATTGGAATGCAGTTTTGGATTCTATCTTTCTTTCTATCCTTTGGAAGACCATATTGGTGATTTTGTTCCGCTGCTGGTGTTAACTTTCCGCTGTTGTATCTTAGCTCTGATATTGATATTCATTGTGTATCAATAAATTATTCATTTCTATTTCCGCTATGTTGTTGTACTTAATGTGTTATGAGCTCCGGCGTGAATCGAATTTCAACGTTTGAATCTGCGGCATTCGAATACGGATGAAGTATGGATGTCAATTTTCGAACGCTGAATTTCGAGTCGTGACATTTTGGTACCAGAGCTGAAGGTTGAGTAAGAACTTTAGATCAGAAGTATCAGAGCAGAATTTCGGGTCGTGACATTTTCATTATTATTGAGGATGAATTATTCACACTGTTTGTATTTTCAGTTTTATTTTTAGTTAAAATATCATCTTCATCTACTTTAGTAGTTTGTTGGAAATTTTCATCAAAAGACATGTAAGCTTTCTTTTATAATATTTGTTCGTTTATTATATATTCTATAAGACTTACTACTTTCTGAATAGCCAATGAAAATTCCTTTATTGGCTTTAGGGTCAAATTTTCCATGATTATCTTTAGTATTTAAGATAAAACATTTTGACCCAAAAATTATGAAATATGAAACTTTTGGTTTCTTTCCATACAATATTTCAAAACATACATTCTTAGTCATAGGTCGAAGTGTGACATGATTCAATACATAATAGGCAGTGGCAATAGCTTTAGCCCAAAAATGTTTGGGTAGGTTACTACTATTTAGTAATGTTCGTGCACATTCCTGTAAAGTTCTGTTTTTCCATTCAACTACTCCACTTTGTTGTGGTGTTCATGGAAACGAAAAATTATAATTAATTCCTTTTTTGTTACAAAAATCAGTAAAAAGTTCATTTGCGAATTCTCCTCCATGATCACAACGTATATTTTATTTTTTAAATCCATTATGTTAGTAAATCATTTTACAAAGATTTTAAACATTCCAAATGTGTCACTTTTATGTTTTAAAAATAATGTCAAAGTATATCTTGAAAAATCATCTATAATTACAAACATATATTTGTTATGATTTATTGACCGTACTTGGGTTGGTCCAAATAAATTTAAATGAATCAATTCTAATGGTTGCTTAGTGGATATATAATTTTTAGATTTGAAAGAACTTTTCTTTAACTTTCCCATTTAACACGCAACACATAATTTTTTAATTAATTTTAGGAAGACCACTAACGAGATCATGTTTAGCAAGTATGTTAATATATTTAAAATTTATATGACAAAAACGATTATGCCAAATCCAAGGATCATCATGATTTGTGGCTAGACAAAAATTTGAATTGTTTTAATGTTCATGTTTAGGATATATATATATATATATTACGATTTCTAAATCCTTCAAAGAGTAAATTTTTTGCTTTGATCGAGAATTTTATATTTACCCTTTTCAAATTTTAATACGAACCCTTTATCGCACAACTAACTCATATTAAGAAGATTATATTTTAGGTTTTTGCTAATAAAACATTAGAAATAATAGGAGAGTTAGAGATACCGATATTGATGACTTCTCCAATGCGAATGACGAACCCTTTTGAATTATCGCCAAAAGTTACAGTGCCACCATCAATATACTTTATATTTGACAACATGTGAGCATTTTCCGTCATGTGCTTGGAACATCCACTATCTAATATTCATTTCTCTTTATTTTTGTATTTGGATACCTGCAAAAAATATAAAACTTTAAATTGGTACCCTTTTTATTTTTGGGTCATAAGTGATCGTAGATGAGGGTAACCATATCCGTGATGGTCTGGTTCCTTTTGAAATATAATTATTATTGTAAATCACTTCTTTCATATAATTACCTATATATTTCTATTTAATTAGGCTGTTATTTGTTTTAGGAACCATATTTTAATCATTTTGAAATCGAGATCGATTTCTCATTTTTGGAAGAAGGTTTTCTTCTTAGTATAAATCTTACTATACTTTGTAATTTTTGTCTTATTCTCAAATCCTAGTCCATTTCGATTTTTGAATGGCTTGGAAATTTTAATTAAACTCTCTAAGTCTTGTTTTCATTTTTTAATTTTTGTAACATTATTATTAATTTTATCTAACTTGTTTTTAAGATCAGTAATTTTGGATTTTGAAGTTTCTAGATTATCTTTTAAGATAATATGTTCATTATTAATTTTATTATATTTTAGTTAACTTTTCCTAATTCACAAGATAAATCATCATTTTCAATATAAAGATTCTTATACTTTTCTTGAGCATTTTTAATTCTTCTTCTAAAATAGATTTTTCATCTTTTATTAACCCTATTTCAAAGCTCCAATCGATTTATCTTAGCAACATATTCCTTATTTAATTTCTTAGTTTCTCGATATTTGTCACCAAGTTCCATGCTTACATTTGCTTCATTCGTGTGTGCGCCATGAAACATACATTTGCTTGCTCCGTATCACTTTCAGTGTCACTATCGGATGAAGTGGAAGAGTCGGAGTCATCCCATGTGACTTGGAATGCCTTTCTCTTTTTCATAAATTTCTAAAACTTATTTTTCTTTTTCTCCTTGTTTAGTTTTGGGAAATACTTCTTCATGTGTCTGAACTGATCACATTCAAAGCACTTGAACAAAGTTTGATTTGATGAGTTTGATTTTCCGCTATTTTAAAATCTTGTCATTTTCTTGAACTTCTTAAATTTGTTATCTTTCTTGGAAATGAATACAATTTCATCTTCATCCAATTTAAAATCTTCATTATTTGCTTAGAAATGCTATGTTCTTCTTTTTATGATTTTGTTCCTTTCTGGCCTGCAAATTAACTTCATAAGATATTAATTTTCCAATCGGCTCTTCAACATTGAGTTCAGAAAGGTCATTAACTTCTTTGATAGCTAATGCTTTTCTTTCCCACTCAATTGTTAAAGAGTTGAGAATTCGAGATACTAAATCACAATCAGTAAACTTGAGTCCTAATGCCATAAGATCGTGTTGTATAATTTGAAATCTGGACCGTTGACTCATTTTGTTTCATTTTGAAAAATGAGAACTGATTTTGTAAAATTGATATTTTTGTTTGTTTGACCTTAGTTGTACCTTCATGTTTAACTTGTAAAATATGCCATATATCATAATCAATGCTACATAACATAACATGTGAAAATTCATTTTTATCAAGGGAGTAAAAAGTACATTCATAGCTTTAGAATTATTAGAAGCAGCGGTTTTCTGTGCATCTGTTAATGTGCTAATATTTGTTTCAGGTGCTATTTACTTAATTTGAGTGCTGACCATATTTCTAAACCATTAGCTTCCATAAAAATTCTCATACATGTAGACCAACAAGAAAAGTTAGATCCGATGAATAGAGGAGGACGTGCGGTTGACTGACCTTCTTGAAAGATACTTTCCATATTGACATGTTTCAAATATATGTTACTATGATTTGAACTAACATCGCTTTGATACCAATTGAAAGTCTATATGGATCATGTGTTTGTGTGTGTGTGTGTGTGTGTATATATATATATATATATTATATGACAAGTACATGTATGATAGTATGGATCACACAGAATAATAATGCAGGAAAGTTAAAAGTAATCACACTAGAATTTTTATACTGATTCAGATTTTCGTCCTACATCAAGTCCCGAAGCTCCCCTCATAAATTCACTAACCAATTGCCCTCACTTTGCCTGGAGGAATGTGCTTTTATACAACAATATTTCTTTGACAAGTGTGTGTTCTAGGTAACATTGATTTTGACTACAAGTACAGTTTCTTCCTATAATCTCCTTGAGTAATGTAAACGTGTACGTACTTGGGAATATAAAAAAGTTTTGATCAAAATGAATATAATTTTGGTTATATACTTTGAAAGCAAGAAGGCATAAGCAAGAAGTTAGATGTAGAGGTAGAGAGAATAAGTTAGATTAAATAATCTCAATCTTGTTCTACATATTCGTAGTTGTAAAAGGTTGCGATCAAATCTTTGCTTCCATTTCTTTTCTGCTCTAGAGTTGCTTTTATTCAGATATGAAAAGTTTTGGAGAAGAGATGTAGAAGCATCCTTTCAAATTTTACAGTTATGCCTTTTTTAAAAATCCTGAGTCCAATTTCAAATGTTTGGTAAGGAAAGTTAGACATCTGACCTGATATATTAAAAAATCCCAGAAACAAAACTCATACGTCCAGTGTTCTGCATCTAGACATCTGACTCTGGCATTCTTTTATGTTTTTGAAGTTTTGTGCATTTGTGTGTGTCTATACTTAAGGAGATTATCCACAACTATTCTACGACCATATATATACATACTAATAACTTAATACTCATGCTTTGCCTCATGTCTTCAGAATTGTCTTCTTGCTTGTAGTGAATTATCCCTGCACAAAGATATTTGAAATATATACGATTCTATAGTTGTTGTCATCGAAACTATAGTGGAGGTTCTAAAAATTATTCTTATTAACATTGCTCATTTAATTCCAAATGAATTAGTTTTACTTATAAAGACACAGTCATGGTCGATGGATCTTATCCCTTCAGTTACGACCACCAGAATCGATATTTTGATAGCATACTTGAAATTCTTTCGAATTGCACATCATACCTTCTAGACTCAACACTCTCAATGGTTACATTAATAAGAAACTCATAGTTTATCTTCGATGTGCGAGAATACTAATGCCATGTGTTCATTTAGGTTAGTTAGTTTTATTTCATCTCATATAATCAGTTCTATCCATGGATCGTATCTGATTCCATTTTACTACCAATAATTCCACAAAGAAATTTATTCACAATGAAGTTGGTATATCTTGAAACAACAATTGTTTCTCAGTGCAATAGAATAGGTATTCATAAACGTTTTATGAATTTCTTTATTTATAAAACTGATTTAGTTTTAGTTCACAAAAGTTATGTCCAAAACATAAATATGTCATCCAATGACAGTATTTTCAAAATACTCTTGGGGAGATTCATACAAGATCCCTTATGAACAATTATTACGTGCAATCTTCCGACTCGCACAACCTGCCAACTCCTTGGCCTAGGATATGTTGGAGTTTCTTATAAACCCTTATCTTCTAAAATTTTATAAATAGTTATTCAGATGAAATAATATTAACCTTGTGTACTACCCTTAAGTACATTATATAAAGAAACTAACTCAAATTCACTCATAATTAATCGTATATTATCCAACAAAGTTCGATTATTCCATATCGATGCATTATTATGTATCATATGGAGGAGTAATCTTGAGATTGAATTTTTATTCATTTTAGGTACATTCTGAATATTTTCCAATATACTCACTCATTCTATCAAATAAAATCATTTCTATCACATGTTATTTTATTTACTTCTTTTTTATAAACTATAGGTTTACCATAGACATACTACATGTGTATTAAATACATATGTCCCCGACGATGATAACTCATTGGTGAATATCACGAAGTATGTGGAACCGTTTTGGTATTTATAGAATTATGATTGCATACATCTATATGTATCAATCCGAAGAGTTCATCAACTCTTATGATACTCCTACTAAATGGGCGCACATCCCTTTATTATTTGAGATATGATTAACAAGTATCATATGATTCAAAATCATACAATAAAATTATTTCTCTAAACTACGGCTTAGTCTATAATTTCAAAACAACTGTAAATAATATTATATACTTTTGTATTTTTCAATGCATAGCTTTTGTTATAAAAATTACCATATTATAGTTCCACTTCACAAAGAATATTCATAAACTTCATATTAAAATATAGCTATGTCTATTTTTTCCAATCGATATTGAAAAACAATCACTATTTCATAAATAATGTATGGTAGGTTTTACAAAAACAATTTTCGTACTATAATGCAAATTATAAGTGCTATATGGCATGCTTCCACTATTTCCATCATTACTATAATAGTGTACTAAATTTGGAGGTCCATTATTCACTTAGTACAATTTGTTTGTTTCATACAATGCAACTTTTTACAGTGGGGAGTTCGTTGATCAAATATCTTGAGCTTAAAGAAATAAATCTCATAGAAAATAGTTTTGTATATGAAAATACATTTCAGATCGAATAGAAATCTTATTTTTTTATTCCAATATTAAGTACCAATTATTATTACAATTCTCATTTCCGATGCTTCTCTATGAAGCAGAAGTGACTATTCATTCTCTTCATCACAACTGTACCTTAAATTACATCTATTCTTATACATCCATTTTCCTTTCAAATGGTCAAACTATTCAAAAGAAAATCTTACTACAATATCAAATCAAACTCTTTACAAAAGCACATTCGATTATCCTTAACATTTAAGGAAATCAAATATGTTGCACTTTACGTAAACCGATCAAAATGACATTTCGATGATCGAGTTCTTAGATCTATCTTGTAGTTTTTGGTCTTGTATTACATTAACACAATATGATCCCTTTTGTAATCAGTCGGTTAGAATAATCGATCTCGCATTGAGGTTTATCTGGTTTTTGGGATGAACTAATTTTGTCGAAATATTGTACAATACAAACTTTCCCTATTCACCATATAATATTTATTTGCAACTGTATATGGATCAAATATGCATAGTCTTGTATTGCTTTTAGAGTTTGAAACTCATAGAATGCAATGCAAGGTCCTGACCAAATGAAACCACTTGCATGGATGTTGAAACTTTAACATGCGATAGGAATTAAATAGTGGGTATTATGTTTCCATTTGTCAACTTTCAGTTCGTTCGTATATGTTAATTGATAAACATTTTATTAATCATATTAAATGCATAAATTTATCGTTGTAGATAATTATAACATTATTTAGCATATGTTCTTACAATATTAGGAAGGTTAAATGTTACAATTTCATTTTTCTAATAAGGCTCCCACTATTCTTTTATGTTTCTCCAAACCCTAAGATGAAATATAGAAGTCTTTTGACTTCGCTAGTGAGTATTAGGACCGTCCGTCTTGGTATTCTGACCATGAGTTTGTTCAACAAATCATAGCCCCACAAACGATGGACTTATCGGTTGCATCACATACAACTCCTAAACTATTTTTCCTTGTCATAATATCATTTTGACCTTGAGTTTGCTCAATAAATTGAAAGAGATTATTCACTCATACCTACCACTTCGCGACGGCCTAAGTATAGTATATGTACCTTGAGTTTGCTTAACAAATAAGTATAGTTATCTTACCTTGTCTACTCAAAATATTAATAATACTACACATAACATCCCTAGCTTGAGTTTTCTTAAAAACTAAGGAGTATGCAAGTAATTTATTAATATCTATATGGTATATGACAACATTATATTGAAGATTCATAATCTTCAGTATATTTGTAACGACTTACCTTTTTGGACGGTTTTTAATCGATAATAAACCACATCCGTCAGACTCAAACCATTCAAAAGGGCAGATTGTTATGGGGTAAATAAGAAAAAGCAGAGAAAGAAAGTAAACAAACAAAGAATATATAACAAAATGACAAAATATAATAATCAAATAAACAGTTCATGAAGCTGTTTACAAATAACATTGATTATACTTTTATAATACAGATCAGAGTTACATACAATAAGAATAAATAAATAATAAATGCAGTGTAAATGATGCAATGGAATAAATATTAGTATAAAATCTTCATCTCCATCCTCCAGAAAGCAGTCTTCGATAAATTGAAAAGCTCAGACTGACCTGAGCGAATTGAAAAGACAAAACACTCGAGTCAGAACTAAAAGATCTTATGTAAGTTAAATCAACAGAAATAGATATGAGTGTAACTATGTCAGAGATGTTTGTAGTGTTTGACATCTCCTATCCAGTGTCTAACATGAGTGCAACAACTTAAGAGGTGTTCGACAATACCATCTCCTAAGGATCCATTAAACTATCTACTATGTAGTACAATCGCTATTATAATAGTATCTACAATAAAGTAAAGTATTAAAATAGCGTTAAAGCATTACCCATATCCCCTTAACACATTTTTATATATTCTCATAGTCTATATACTACCATAATTCCTCCATAAACTGGAGGGCTATCAGAGGGCACTCCATAGGAATGGTACAAACCAAACTCATTGAAGGCATGATAGGGCATGTGAACACGGCACTCGAGGCAATGCCAGGGTAGATATACCAATTGCACACTGTAATGCATAACAGCTACTACTCCCCACCTCGGACATACTCCCATAATCAAATCGAGGGGTTGACACCAAATCAATCACAAAGTAATAGTATGGTATCAAAGAAATGCGCCCGATCGAAGGTGCGACCTCACTTGGTCCGGTATAGCTCCTGTTTCAGTCACATCTAAGCTGACTCACCGGATTCAGGGTCATATAAATACCTCATACAGAATCGTACACCAAACAGACTACTTCATTTCTGGAATCTCCACCACTTGCACAACTGTCAAAGTGGTTTTCGATATTGGCAGAGAGTATGAAAATATCTGATCTCGATCTCTTTAATAGCCAAAGGCTTATTACACACTAGATGGTTCTTTTACATTTCAAAACCTTTTCATAATCAATATCAAAATAACATATTCAATTCAAACCATATCACTTTTGAAATTATATTTACTTTCAAAATCATATTTACTTAAATATGTCGTTACACCAACAAATATCATTTCACATCTGAACTTATGTTATAATATCATCAAACTTATTCGCTTTAAAACAAGGCTCTAATTATAACATTTCCACTTTACACCATCTAAAATTTAAAAAATAATTTAAATAGTTATAAATAGTTTAACATAGTTTAAATAGATATAAATTAGGTTAAATAGGTTTAAAATAGATTAAATAAATTTAAATTAGATTAAAATAGATTTAAAATAGATCAAAATACTTTAATAAAATTTAAAATAGTTTAAATGGTTTAAAATAGCTTAAATAGGTTTACTAGGGATAAATTAGATTTAAATTAGATTAAATGAATTTAAAATAGATTAAATATAACTAAAATAGATTAAATAGTTTAAAATAAACTAAAATAGTTTAATAAAGTTTAAATGATTTAAAATAGATTAAAATATATTAAAATAGACTAAATAAATTAAGGTAGATTAAATAGGTTCATTAGTTTAAAATAGGTTAAATTGGATCAAATATGTTATAATAGATTAAAATAGTTTAAATTGATTAAAATAGTTTAAATTAGTTTAAATAAATTTCAAAGCTATATCCAAACATTTTTAATAACTCAATTCTGATAAATTCATTTATATTTGACACTTCAACTTTGAAATTCCAATTTAAATCCTTTGAATAATTCATTAAATCAATTCCAGTTTCAGCATTAACGCTTAGATTATCTAAAATAATTCAGTTTATATAAATCAATATCTATTTCAAAATGCCAGTTAACTGAATTTAAAATTAAAGACCTAAAAATCATTTAATTTAATCAGTCCGGTGTCCGTATATAATTTTCTACCCTATGGTCAAGTGATACGAATATTTATCATTTCTATCCGCAATTTAAAATTTTACGGGTATATATCATTTCAAACCGCAATCCCGAATTAAATAAAATCCATAAAATCGCTAGAGTTTATCATTTCAACCCATAACAATTTCTTCCTAATCTATATATTGTTCGGGTATGCATCATTCAACCCATAGGGAACTTACAGTGCTATAACAATATAAAATATAAAATCCAGACATCCAATATCAACAATTAAACTCCCAACACAATCATCATCCGAATCAACCAATAAAAATCAATAGAAAACTAATTATCATTAACATGTATTAAATTGACAATTAAATTCAATATAGAATTAAACGATGATTTAAATGCAATAAAAATCAAATTTAACTAGAATGACAATTTAAACATACCAAACATCGATTAATTAATTTATAATCACATCATAAATTTAATTTAACTAACATTAGATAGTTTAGTAATTGTGAGCGGGTTAATATGCTCACCTTTGATTTAAAATCGATTTGAAATAAAAAATAAGGTCCAAAATTGAACAATCTCGAAATTCATCTATACCAACGTCAAAATTTCAAAAATTTCGATACGACCCCAGTAGATCAAATCGCGCGCAAAATCGAATTTGTATGCAAGAGATACGATAATTAGAACATTCAAAGTTTTAAATGTAAATGAATAATTAAAAAAAAAGACATTACCCAAACCACGTCAGCACCTCATCTCCGTGGATTATAGCGCTCGTCCCAAACTCGGCCGAGCCGATTCGAACGTACGGCCGCCACTTCAACCATTTTCGCCGCCTGAGATGCCATTGACATGATTAGAAGGCGTCTCGAACTACACGCATCTGGCCGCCCCCATGGCCACGCTCCTGGCCCCTCCGATCGTGCCACGTGGCACAGCCGCCGTGATTCTTCATTTATTCGAGGCGAAGATCTGTGGCATGAACGAATAGTACCGATGGATGCTGCTTGATGTTAGTTTCCCAATGCCACTTCCCGATCGTCCATAGGATGACGATCCACTGTTGGATCGCCAAAACTTCATATAGACAGCCGAAATCAATTTGACGATCTATGGACAAACGGTGATTCGATTTGAGAAATGAATTACACCAGTGGATTACGCTCGTCGAGAGCTCCAAAACAGCATATAATTTGCTAGGGTTTGGAGGAGTTTAAAATTTGAAATTAATTTTGGTTTGAAATTGAGTTGGAAATTTAGGGTTTTCAGCCATTGAGAAAAGATGAGGTAGTTAGGGAGAATTATACGTACTAAAAGGAGAGTATGAGAAATAGTTAGGGTTTATAATTACATATATACAAGCAAGCTGAAAAATAGAATGAATGGACCAGGTCGATTTGGATTGAAACGATAAACGACCCGAAAGCCCGTTCCGTTCCCAAAACGAAATTGCGTCATCGCATATATCAAAATACATGTTTTCGATAGTTTTAAACTTAAGGAATATATTTCAAGTCCTAATACCATCGTATGAAGAAGTTAGCTTAAAAATTGGTTTATTTCAAATTGATTTCAATTAAATTGATTTCTACGCGTTTCGAGTCCGTACGATCAAACGACAAGTCCGATCGCTACGAAACTTAAAATCATATAATAATTCACCGTTACGGATTCGATGAAATTGGTTTCGTCGGAATCCGAGATAGTGCCCAAAATGGCTATTTTCACGTTAATTAAATAAATTATTATTAAATTGAGTAAATCACTTTTTAATTCCACTTTTAATAACTAGCAGTATTATCGCCTTTTGATTACTTAGACGTTTACAATAATTTAAAACAAATTTACATATCAATCCAGTGTTAACCTTTACACTAATTTCAGTGTTCGATTTCAAATGTAATTAAATCCAATTCATTATTATTTAATTCCAATAGATTGATTTAATTTGATTAAATCTTTTTATTCAATCAATTATTACTCTATAGACATATTTAACATTAGCTTATATCTTATTACACTAATATACTATAATTTCATCTTAATTCCCATTAACATAATATTTAATTATATTTAATTGCAATAAATCCAATTATTATAATTTAAATTCCAATAATTTGATTAAACTTGATTTCAATCTTTATATTCAATCATTCATTGCTCTATGTATAAATTTAACATTGGTTTCTATCTTATTACATTAATATTCTACAGTCACTATCTTAATTCATTTTAACGCTATATTTAATTTCATTTATTGAAATTTATTTCTAATTTGATTCCAAGCTAAACAAATAGGTAAAAAAATAACAACTTTCACCTTTCTTAATTTAATATCATTTGTGAGTTTGTTATCTACACACAAATGTCATAACTACTACCACAACAGTACCTTTATCAATTACAATTAATTACATATTATTTCATTAATTAATACAACTTTTAAATTATCAATTAATCCTTTAATCTAATTATCAATTAATACATGTTGTTACAATTAATTTACAATTATAACTAATTATAATTTTTAATCATTTCAATTAATTAGAATTACATTTAAGGCAATTATCAATTACCTTAAATTAATACTATTACATTTTATTCTAGTTACAATCTTATTGTTAAATCAATTTTTTATTTCTTCCAACATTAAATCCTAAAAACTTTTCAAATTAGTTTTTAATTATTGAAAATTGCGGGTCGTTACACTCTTCCCCACTCAAAATGTTTCGTCCTTGAAAAGGAAAAGAAGCAATTGAGAAATTAATATATCTTATTCTAAATATTAAATTTATAAAAAATTAATTTACATAATTAAATAATTTAAATAAAATATATAAATTCATAAACAATTAAATTCTTTATATTCAAGTTAATGAAAGTTTGAAAAAAACATTTCACAAAATTTTATAAGTCCAAAATTCACAGAAATTATCGGCAGAGTCTCCTCTGTACAGAGAGGGCTGGGAGAAACAATAATATCAATAATAACAACGTATATCATATTTTCAAAATAATATATCCCAAAGCATGGGGAATCAATATAATATCGTTATAAAAGCGTAATCCGAGAGTGTGTCTATTTGTCAGGCAACAACGCTTAATTTGTGAAACCAAAAGCAGTAGCAATTGCTTCCATAACTGTATTTCACTTATGTAATCCAAAGAGGTTAATAATTAAGAAAGAAAAATATTTAAGTTGTTTCAACTAACAACGACAAAACAATCCCAATATAGCAATAATTATTTGCAAAGCAAACAGTACAAACATCATTTTTCAACAAAGAAAGCAATTATCCATCCATAGCAACCAAAACAAATGTTGTGTTCGGGTTTAGAAACTTTTAATCGTATAAGATAATAAATAAACTACTAAGTATACCATACACTCAACAGCTCAGGTAAAACTTGATAGATTATTCATACATCCTAAATAATTTAATGTACCATCTCCCTAACATCCCATAAGCCAAAATAAATAATAATTTCAAGTGTTATTCGAGTTCATTCTTATTAATTTTATTTCACATCATTTATTGTTCAAAAATTTTCATTCATACAATGATTATTTTCTTTAATTTTCATTTATCACTTACAAAATTCATTTCCCATTAAATTACATTCATTACTTACAAAATTTCATTTCTCATTTATATATACAATTCTATTTTTCTCTTTTTGTTACTTACATTCATTGCTTACATGAGCTATTTCCATTCAATTATCTAGATTATCCATTATTATGTAAGTTTCTTTACAATTAATTCACCATTAATAGATATTCCTTTTCAGATTCATTCTTCCTTATATAATATTTTTGAATGTTAAATCCATTTCTAATCATTTCAACATTTTCTAGAGTTATAATCATTCCATTCATATTCACTTTTACTATTTGTTTTAATCATAAACAGCTACAACATTTACTTAAGTTCACAACTATTTACTTACAATATTCACTTTTCTATTACAATGATTATGTAACGACCCACTATTTTGGACTATTCGCATCCGCACATGTCGGACTTGAATAATTCAAAATACCGAATTGTTAATTAAAATTTGGCAAAACACAAATATACAGTAAATAAATAATCACAGAATTACAGACACAGAGTAATAATATGCAGCGGAAATAAAAGAGATAGTAGTTCATGAAGCTACTATATAAATATGTAAAATACATCAGAGTTTACAATAGAAGAGAAATACGATACATCAGGTACAATCAGAATACATCACTGGAATCAACTGGATATCTGAAAGCTGGATAGATAGCTGGATCTCCAAGCGAAGCTCCAACTCCAAAAGTGAGCCTCGAATACTAGTACACTCGGTCTGACCCGAGCGTAAAGCAAAACACAAAACACTCGAGTCAGGATTAATATTCTCATATCAACAAATCCAACTCAAGTGAAATAGCAATCGAAATACAAGTAACTCAAAGGATGTTGGAATCACCATCCTCTAAGGATCCGTTAAACTATCTACTGTGTAGTAGTGTACGCTAAATAAATAATGTCTATCAGTAATATAAAGTATCAAAATAGTGTTAAGGCGTTACCATTATCCCCCTTAACACATTTTATATAAGTGTTATAGTCTATACAACACTGTAAACTTCACCGTAAACTGGTGGGATATCAGGGAGTACTCCATAGGTATAACACAAAACAAATTCGTAGTGGTCGCGTATATAGGGATACAAGTATGACAAGGCACATGAGGCAATACCCAAGGTAGTGAAACTACCGTTCGCCTGATCCGGACTGGTGAGAACGCATCGCCGCAGCGATCGCAACACCGCGAAACAACACTCCTGAAATTCCGAGGGTGCACCAATCAATCACAAGTAATGAGTAGTAGTTACGAAGAAGTGTGTCCGCTCGAGGTGGCTAACCCCATTTGGCCCGGCACGGCTCCTGATTTTAGTCATTTCCAATTTGACACAAGTGTCAAGGCTATCCATTATCGTTCTCTTTCTTCAGTCATCACGTACATCATTCCAACCACTTCATTCTGGATCATCACTCCGCGTATAGTTATTAAAGTGGTTTTCGGTTTAGATAGAGAGTATATCCATAACCGATTCTGGTTTCTTTAATAACTTCCGTAATTATTACACCGATTGGTCGTTTAGTAAATTTCAAACCAAATCAAATTCAATTTCAATTCGTAAATCAACATTTCATTTGTCTTTCTAAATCAGTTTCCAAAGTTTACGTTCAAAACTTCCAAATTACCATTTCAAAATCTTATAATTCGATTTCAATTTTTATTTAAACAATTCAAATATTGATACAAGTTCATACATGAAGTTTATTTCAAAATCATTTAATTTAATTTAATTTACATTCAAATCAATTTAAATACATTTATCGATTCCATTCAATATTCGTAAGTTACTTTATCATTCAAACAATTTCTATTAAATTTCCAATTCATTAATCAATTTCTTAAGTTCAACTTCATTATATCAACTTACAAATTTGAGTTCAATTAGATTCTTCAAATCAATTCTTTAAATTACAAGTCTTACGTTAATTTCGATAAATCGCATTCATTTCAATAAATCACATTTTATTTCTTGTTAAAGAAATTCAATTTTCACT